>CM057826.1:2368845-3568845 GCA_030068075.1 Paguma larvata
GTTTCGTGGTGTCCAGGAAGCTGTGTGTTTCAGTTGAAAGAGCTACAATTTTGGACCTAGGTCTGGGCTCAAAAGGTAAGCTTTCTGGATTCCAGCTGTGTGGCCTTGAGCCAGTCATATAAACTGCTTTGAGCTTGGATTTCTTTATATGTAATATGGAGAACACCCTACCAATTCTTTTTCCATATGAGTCAACGGCTTGAAGAACACCTCCAGGACAGAAACATGCATATAGTTGATGCTCAGATAAACGGTAGTTTCTTTCCTGCAGCAAAACACGAACAGGCTGTGATTATCGTCTATGACACAAAGACTCCTATATGCTGTGGCTCAGGCTTCCCCAGAGCATCACCAGGAGGACTTGCATGCAGTACATGGGGCACGGCTCAACCCATTGGGAGCAAAGCCTGCAGAGCTCTGGGACCTCACCCCTCCCCATGGTTCATGGACCCCTGAGGTTGGGTGTCACACCTGAGTGTGCATACACAGTTAGCACAGGGCTCGATATGCTGTTTCATAATTCCTGTTGTGATGTTGTACAAACTGTATGGAATGAACTTACGATGTCTTCCAGAAACCTAATGCTCTATTGGAGTGCAGCAAACTTCCACCGTGTCAAGAAGCAGAGATGATACGGTCCTAGAATCCTCATCCCAGAGTGTCTCCGGAAGACCGTTCTTTACAAGGAAAACCTCCACACATCCGGACAGAAGACCGAGCAGAGCTGTGTGAAGGGTAGACTCGGGTGCAGATCCTAAGACTCTACGCAGGTCAAGAAGAACGAAGGCAGACCTGACTGACTGCTGAAGAGGTCACATGGCAAGGGCACGGGAAGGTGGCGTACCACGGGGTGAGGGAAACTCTAGAATGAGGCACTGCCTCTGACCCACATGCCTCAGACTTTGAATAGGAGGGCCAACTACAAAGACGTGGGAAAGGAGATGTTCCCCCTGATCTCTCTGGCTTCCTTGTGCCAACTGGACACCGATGTCCTGTGGTTCGAAAAGTTGTAAGAACAGTGGGAAGTGACATTCTCGATCTTGCAAACAAGAAGTTATAAAATATGTTCGTCGGTTATACAATAAGGAAAATCTCAAAATGGAAAGTAAATTCGTTGGGAGCGCATGCAGCTGTCACATAGGTTTGTGTTTGTATGTAAATCTTGCCCTTGTTTTACTTTGGAAACTCATGTTTTCTATAATTTGGAACATGAATTTAAATATTTAAATATGCAATGCAATATATACTAAAACATCCACGGATACATCAATATGATTTCCATTCGTGGCAACAGCAGGCCACTGTCAGTTAGGAAACCCTTTCTTCACTCTATCCTGGGTCTGGGATGCCCCATTAGGAATCTCCAGGCTAACAGTGTTTCATCAACTGGGAGGGCTTCGCAGGAAAGCTGCAAAGGAAACTTCAAAATGACTGTCAAAGGAAGGAATTACAAAATCCTTCAAAAAAAGTGAACGTGATGACTCAAACACTCCTGGGTTGTTTTTTTTTTTAATTTTTTTGTTTATTTATTTTTAAGAGAGAGAGAGATACACACACAGAATATGAGTGGGGGAGGGACAGAGAGAGAGGGAGACACAGAATCGGAAGCAGGTTCCAGGCTCTGAGCCGTCAGCACAGAGCCCGACGTGGGGCTCGAACTCACAGACAGGGAGATCATGACCTGAGCCAAAGTGGGACGCTTAACTGGCTGAGCCACCCAGGCACCCCCAACTCGCGTGTTTTCTAGTCTATGTGTTACTATATCCATTCCCAAAGCAGGAAAATGGCCCCTTCCCGCAACGGAGCATGGATGTTGTGTGCCTATGTCTGCAGGGTCAGTGGTGCAGACAGACAGAGCAGTGTTTGTGTTATCTTCCCTCTCTGACTTGAGTTTTCTGAATTGCTTTGTGTTTGTATTTCCTGCTGGACATAGTTTCCA
Organism: Paguma larvata; assembly: GCA_030068075.1. Taxonomy (NCBI): domain Eukaryota; kingdom Metazoa; phylum Chordata; class Mammalia; order Carnivora; family Viverridae; genus Paguma; species Paguma larvata. The sequence goes on from CM057826.1 coordinate 2,370,785, forward strand.
ACTGGACTCTGGGTTCTTGGGCTCCTGAAAGGTCTCTGCTTTCTCTATACTCCCAGAGGGTGCCTAGTCAATAGCCTCCAAGCCCTAGATGCTCAGTAAAACACTTCACCTTGCTAATTCAAAACAAAGTCTTACTGAAGGCCAGTTTGACTCCACTTCCAATAAGGGTAACATTTCTGCTTTAGCCAGGTCAGTTGATGGGAATACTATTCCAGCCACATTTCTCTGCTTCTCTATAGGACCCAATGACAGGCCAGCCTATGCGTCCTTCCCACCTGGACCACGCTGCCCTGTGCCTACCACGTGCCTTATAAATACTTGTTGATTTGATTCGAGCCCCTAGTAAATATACATTCAAGGCTGGAATAATTTATGTGCACAAACGTGAACAGGCTTCGGCAGGGAAAACAGATCGCAGAGAAAAATGAATACAAACATGAAGTAGATGGATTTTAACCAGAGACTAAAGTGCACAGCAGGGAGTCATCTGTAGCCATCATCTTTGCTATGACATTTCTTGGGAGGTCAGGAGGGGCTCGCACACAGGAATAATATTTGCCTTCCATCCAGTTCAAGGTTCTGAGCAAAACACTCAAGATCTGAAATTGGGCAACGTGCCAGCACTGCTGCTTGAGTTTCAGCTTCCCCGTAAAATCTGTTCACTGAAAAAGGTAGCGAAGAATTCAACGCCACTCTTAAAATGTGCACTCGGCAGCTCAATCCAGAGTTTTAATGAAGGCCTCATACGTGCTCCCTGACAAAGGGGGCGCTGCCTGGCATCCCAGCAATTTGCTCTGCAAGGCTGGCAAGGGAAGGTCTTATCTAACAGGAAACCCTCACATAAAGGGCCGTTGGCCAACATCGCATTATAGCCAGAAAGATCACCCTCCTACGATGTGTGTATTTCACCCATTGACACCAGACATTTTTCTACTTTAAGTACTAAACATTAGAAATGTCTTCTCCTTTGCAAAACGAGGGTCATGTTAACCAGCGTAATTAATATAACCTGCCTCACGGTCTTGCCATTCCAAAGCTACTCTCGCGTTGGGTCTTCCTTGGGTAGTCTTGTCAACAAGCTTTCAACAATCTGTCTTCCTTACTCCTTTCTTTCTGCTCAGAACTCCCTTCCCCTGCTCTGCTTCTAGTTCCTCTCTCTTTACTCATCCAATGTAACATAGCCTGTTCAATACTCTGAAATACTCACAAATCCTGTCGTGGAACCAGACAGTGCCTAGAACGTATCTGTCTAGTGTACGTTAATGAAATAATGTTATTGAAGGCATGTGAATTGAAATGAACAGGGGATGAGAATTTTGTCGCTTGTATCTTTCGAGTTGGTGACTGAAGTTTGATCCCTGAAGACACTTCTGCCCAGCTCCTGGACCAAGTAATTTTGTATGGCTTTGTGCCAACTGTAAAGATAATAGAAAATCGTTTCCGGAATGTAGTTACATGAACCATGAGGTTTAACGTCAGTAAACTTTTTGTTAAACTGGTCCTCAGAGAACCTGAGAAAGTAAAGAACTGACTGGAACTTCGTTATGCCCACGGAACATGTTGCATTGAACCATTTGGAACTCGTGTTCTTCCTTACCTTATCGTGAGGTTGTCTAGGACCACCCGTGTCAAGCATTTGGGAAGGCATCCAAATGAGAACTGTCAATGAAAACCTAAGAGTTAGCAGAACCAATTGGGTTAGATTGGTTCATCGCTCCACTGTGCGCTAGAATGGGTAGGAAGATTTTATAGGGATAACACATTTTAGGACGCACCCTGAAGGAGAACTAGAGTTCAGCTAATCAGAAATGGGGAGTAAAGACCTTCCAGACGGAGAAAGAAACACGAGGAGAGCAACTTCACAGAGCCCATGTGCACCCCAGAAGCTCCCTGGTAGCAGGTGTGGCCACGTAACATTCAGTCGCGGGCGCTGCGGGGGAGCCTGTACGCGCACTCGCTGCCTAAGAATGAGGTCGAGTGAGTCTCTGTGAGCCCACACCGACCCCCACCAGTCCTCTGCCCCCTGCCCAGCGCCTCACAACCAACACTGTGCAGGGCCGGCACCGGCCAGTCCCCTGGAGAGTGTGCAAGCTCCCGTTCTCGTGGCCCCTCCTGGTGTGCCCTCCTCTCCTCCATCTGCTCCCTGGGACACTCTGCTGTCCTCACGGGGCTTGTCACCTTCGTGACCACGACATTCGCAGACTGCTGCTCGCTGGGCCTTTCCAAGCCTCCAGAGCCACCCTCGCTCACGCTTGTTGAGCTATTTCCGGGTGAAAGTGCTCCCGAGCTGGAGACGTTCTGTGCGTGGCCTCAGCTGAGCTCCACCGAACTCACAGTCGCGCCGGCCTGCGCTTGTCTGGAAGCCCGCGGGGCGACGGTCCCCTGCCCTGGCCTCCTGCCTCAAGCGCAGCATGGGAACAAGATGGTGTAGTTGAGTCTATGTCTTCAGCGGCCTTCCCCCCCCCCGCCCCGAGACTGGCCCCTGATGGGGAGAGAGCCCCGCACGCGCTCTCCGATGCCCCGCGGTCCGGTCCCGGGCAGCGAGGGTCACATCTCCTGAGCGCCTTTGTGCTCCTGAGCTCACTCAGGCCAGAACCCCTTCCTCCTCGTGTCTTCATCCCTGGAAGACAGCCGGCGCTTGGAGAACACTTGCCGAGGTCAGGGACGCAGCGGCGTCTGCGCCCCACCGCAAGGTCAAGAGCTGCCTGCAGGTGACGTCGGGCGTAGGGTGCCCACGATGGTAAGACAGTGGCGACAGCAGCAACAGAGGAGCTCAGCACGTCAGTCGCTGCTCTTAGTGCCTCGAGTCGTACCTTCCCCGACCTTCCCCGGAATTCTGAGTCGCAGATTGTTCCTTTTTGCATCTCACAGGTGAGGAAACGGTGTTAACACAGCTCTTGAGGAGCGGAGGGGAATTTGGACACAGGTTCTGTGGCTCCGGATAAGGTCAGAACTGTTTCACTGATCAATTTACGAGAACCATCATCAAAAGGTAAGCATAATCTCTTAGTTGGGATGTTCCTTATTTCGAGTATATTATACAGAAGAGTGTATTCTCACTTTTGGTTGGCTTCTATTCAAATTCAAATATTTAACCTGCCCAAATAGCATTAATTCAGCAGGCGGCTAATAAATTCTAGTATCCCGGGATAGCGGCTCACGAGCAGGTTTGTTCTAATTCCATCTCAATTGTTTACTTAGTTCATAGTGAAACAGATAGATATATTCATATATGCATATATATGAATATTGTTCCAAAATGTATATGCTATTCATTATCGGAAAGTTCTTACGCAGGCTAAATTTAGCTCAGTCACAGGACTTTCTAAGGAGATAAAAGAAATGAAAGAAGAGAGAAGAAAGGGGTCTCGAAGTCTACTCAGTAACAGACCCTGGGGGGAGGCAATTTGAGGCCAAGACCCTGCTTCCTTCTTCCTCTGAGTCTTCTACAGGGTATCTCTCACACCTACACCTGCAGTGCCTGGTCCCCTGCCTCTGGTGACCTCCTCCTGCTGAGTTAACCCCTCCATAGAATCAAACACGACTTCATGGTCGACATTTAAAAAAAAGAAAGAGCTCGGCTCTTTTTCTGCTACCTGGCCCCCTTCACTGAAACGTGATGGAAGTCAGGGAAGGCCCAAAGCAGAAGGCGTTCCACGCAAAGTCAAGGCTTTCCAGAAAGCACAGCTGGAGAGCCAGATATGACTTTGGAATGAAGCAGGGAGCGGTTTGCCCTGGGAAATTTCTGCTTCCGCTCCAACTCAGCCCCCCTTCGAAGACCGGCTCTAAAACGGTGCAAAGCTTGTGTTCTCCAGAAGTGACCAGTGTAAAATGAGGGCATCCGCTCCGCATTTAATCTTTCCAACACTTTGCAGAGAAGCTCCAGGTAGGGTGTGAGACATCACACTTCGTATTTTGTTTTGTTCTATTTTATTTTCCGATTAACGAGACCCTTTGGAGTTCAGAGCTCTCCCTTGGTGGAATGAGCTTCATGATTTTGGTCAATTGGCAGTCTTGAAACTATGATTAATTCCTCTTTCAAACTCGGATTGATGAACTGCTAAATTTAGAAGGGACAGTGAGGAGGAAGCAGGAGGCATCCTGTCTCCTGAAAGGGAGCCTGGGTGGCTGGTCTCTGTCCTGAGGCCGCACCCATCAGATGGCTCCTTTGCATTTCAATGAACGAAAGTGAGCTCCTCAGGCTCTCTCCTAAGGCAGTCCTGAGGCAGACGCTCAGAAACTCACCATCTGGAGAGTCTGCCTGGAGATTTCACCTTGAAAACCATCCGTCTCCTGTTTGGGTCCTGTGTCCCCGGGACCCTCAGGACATTTTCTGCCCAGTAATGACTGCAGGGTTCCGGGGAAAATGCTCTCAGCTTTAGCTGAGTTGCTAGAAGGCAGCCGTTGTGTGCAAATGGAGTTTGACCTGAGAAGAGAAGCTTCTCACCCCAAAATAATAACAGGGTCCCCCTGTTGGCTCCTCTCAGAGCCAGCTCAGACAGTGGGCCTCGGCCAGGGGCCCCTCGTCCCAGGATCTGGGCTCACCGCTTGTGCCAACACCCCACCTCTGACTCTCAGAAAGCCCATCAGCCCCCCACCTCTGACTCTCAGAAAGCCCATCAACCCCCAGGGCCCGAATCGCTTGATTGCTGTTGTTTCCTGTTTATCGTTCTTAATTTTGCTTTTTGTGGATGTTGATTTGTTATCATAAATTGACAGTAAACTTGGTCACTTCCAGATCGTAAATCGTTATTCCTGCTCATTAAACGAGAAGTGATTAACGGAGCCAATAATATTCTGAAAGCCGCCTGTTTAATAATTATTGTGTCACCCTTGTTTCCGATGATTACCCAGAAAGCACTGAATGGTGTCAGAAATGGAGATTTGCCGTGACTTCTACAGCAGAGCCTACCGAGCGCTCGCGCGCACGGCGCCTCAGCCGACCAGAGGTCCCCTTGCCTTCCCATTAACAAATCCATATTATTGAGAGCAGAAAAATTAGACATCATTTTCGTTAATTGCTCAATGTCTACGAATGATTTCCAAACCCAACACGGGGACACGATCTACTGTGAGAAACTGTGTATAGAAATTTCCATCTGGAGAACCCAGGGCAAGCAAGAAAAATAAAGCATATTAGCAAAAGGACGTCGGGTAGAAAAATCTTAACGCCAGCCACTCTACGATTAATCTCTTGTCCGCATGTTTTGTGTGCCTACCCCCCAAAACATTCCGTTTTTATTACCATCGCTGATTTCTAGATTTTCTAGAAATTTGTTCTGATTTATTCTATCATTTCTTGCTTCCGTATGTCCACTGCGTTGATCGGTACGCGAAGCCTGGAGGATCACTATGTCACGAGGAAGGTAGACGGGTTCTTAAATTAACGTGTCTGAAACTTCTATAATTCTGGAACCCAGCGAGTCCTTGAGAATCACTGTACCCTCATTGTCGTCCGGCGGGCGAGAATCCCGTGTCTGGAGAAGAGACAAGGTGGGCCCAGTGGGTGGAGGGGGGAAGGCTAGAACCCAGGGGTCCTGAATCCCAGGTGCCTTACTCAACCCGCACAGATGTGTGACAGGCACAGGGCCCCTGTTGTGCGTGTGAGTGTGCGGGTGGGGCTCGCACCTGCTCCCTTACAGGGAGGGCTGATGGAGGACAGTGGGAGACAGTCGTTCTAGAGAGAAAACCCCTCCGTGGATCTCGGGAAGACGGCGGGACAGCGGTGCTTGGGCTGCGTTGCGGCCCCAAATTCCTCGGCCGAAGCCCTCACACCCCCCGACATGCATCAGAATATGGCGTTATTTGGAGACAGGGTCTTTACAGAGATGCGTAAGTTGAAACGAGGTCACTGGGGGCGGCCCGCTGTCCTTCTAGGAAGCGGACGTGTGGACACAGCCATGCAGAGGGACGAGCCCACGAACGAGACAGAAAGGAGGAGACCACGGCGGCCGGCAAGCCCAGGAGCCCAGCCTGGACCGCACGGTCCCCTCACCGCCCTTGGAAGGACCCAAATCTGCCCGTACCCTGACCGGTAGCCTTTGGAGCTGCTGGAGAGAAAATCTCTGTGGTTCGAGCCGCTCAGGCTGTGACACTTTGTTGAGGCAGCCCCAGGACCCTCCTGGCATCAAGGGGATGCTTGCTGGGAGGCAAGCATGGAGATCCTGGGAGGAGAAACGAAATGAGAGAGGGTCCTGGCCACACAGAGGGGCCCCTGGGAGGCACTGATATGGGGGAGAGAATTGCTCACATTTACATATAAATAACTTCTCCTGGGGCAATACGGGTGGACTTTAAAGAGCACACAACTCCAAGGTTAAAGCGCTGACCCCAGAGACTGGAAGGAGGTGATGGCGACAGCCAAGAAAGGGAGGAACAGCAGCAGGTTCCAGGTGTCTGGAGAGGGGAACGTGACAGGTGGTAGGACCGATGCAGTAGCCACAGGGGAAGAAAACAGTAGGGGCGGTGGAGGGCCTGGGGAGGGCCCACGTCTGCCGGCCTCGGGTTCAAAGACGCGTAGCTTCTGGAGTTGCCAGCACACAGGACAGACTGGCCAGGGTCGCATTCGGAGCGTGGTTAAGGGGTGCCATGCAGCCGGCTCTTAGCTGCGCCCTGGAAACCAGCTGTTTGCAAATGTCCTCCCTGCCACGGCGTGCCTGGTAGGTGTTCTGTAATTTGCAGACCTCGGTCCCACTGCGTTTTATTCTCTTTTTAATTGTATGTCAAGACATCACGTATCTAGCAAGGGGTAGGGACGAGCTGCAGAATCAGAACTGATGGCACCTTTGCCACTCCTAGATTCACTCTGACAGTGGGGTCCTTGCGGGACACTCAGTGGTACCAGGTTACCCTCGAGCCGGTCACCGGCATTCACGCGTCGTGTAGGCGCACACTTCCTCTTTTCCGATCCACTCAAAGTATACTCGGAAGGAGCTCCCTCGGAGCTTCCGGAGGCATCGGGGGGATCGATGCCCCCGCATCTCGGTGCTGAACCAGCACAGCGACGTGCCGCAGAGGCCCCAGTGTGGAGGGCAGCTGGGACAGAGCGTCGGCCCGGGGCTCCTGCCTCCACCTTCACCCAGTGCGTGCGGGGTATTCCCACGGCGGACCCCTTGGCGTGGCCGTGTTCTACCAGTGAGCTGTACCACACCCATCGCCGGAGCCTTCCCGTGTAACTGAAACCCGTTCTGTGGGGCGCCTGGGCGGCTCAGTGGGTTCAGGGTTCGATTCCGATTTCCTCCCAGTTCATGATCTCAGGTTGGGGGATCGCGGCCAGCGTCAGACTCCACGCTGGTTGCGGAGCCTGCTTAAGATTCTTTCTCCCCCTCTGCCCCTCCCACTCCCGGCAGAAATAAATAACTAAATAGATAAATAAATAAAAGGAAGTAATTGTGAGCACAAGGACGGTGTGAACCAGTGCTTTCCATGCATGGAGGAAGAAATGAAAATATCCAAAAACATTAGGAAATATTTTCCAGAAATAATGGGGGAAGCCCTGGAACACCCTTGTGAGATTTGGGGTGCGACGTGGGACTCTGGGTGCTGGGCGGAGACACCAAACACGAGCTCGCATGGGCAGAAGGGATAAGTCGGTGCCTGTGTCCCCGGAATTAGGCCAGGCCTGCAGGGGGGTCAGCGCGAGTGGTCTCAGGGACCTCCCCTCTTGTCCCTCTGCTCTTCCTGCAGGCTGGACTCTTTCTCAGGGAACCGGCGTTCTCCACACGAGCAAACACGGCCTCCCGTGCCCAGCACGCAGCTCCCCGAGTCGACACTACTGTGACTCAGTGCTGGTTTGGAAACTCGGACAGAAAACTCCAGTTTCCCAGTAGGGGCTGGGGGACTGTAACTGGTGCAGCCCAGGCTGCGAACCCACAACCGGACCGCTTCCTCGCTGGGCAGGAGTGGGACTCCTCAAGACAGGAGACCCCAGCCTCGCCTCCTGCAGGGGCTCCTGGGAGTCAGGGCCACCGGCAGCCATGAGAACACCTGCACGGTCGCTATGGAAACACAGTCTCGAAGGGACTGCCATCAGGTTCCCTACGGTTCCTTCACTGCCGGGAGCGCCCCGAATCAGCTGAAACCTGAAGTTACTTAATTCCTCTTCAGATTACGGTTAGGTGTTTGAAAAGAACTAGAATAAAATGAAAAGTCAAAAAGAACTAGAATAAAAGGGAAAGTTTTCCTTTCCTCTAATGCCCTTGCCTTGACTGTGCAAATGACCCCGTTTACAGGCCTAAGTCAGCCCATCTTTAGTTTTCCTGACCGCAGTCGAGAGGGACATATGTCTTCAAGAAGCAGGGGACATACACCCTGGGAGCTCCTGGATGTGGGCGCCAAGATTAGTTGTTCATATACAATAAGACATGTCATCAAATCATCCGTGTGGGTGCACCTTAGACCCATTTTATAGATGGAGATACTGAGTCTCAGGGCTACTTGGTGAGGCTGCCTGGCAGAACCCCTGCGTGGGACCCAGTGCTCAGCTACGATGCGTGCAAATCCCGCTTTCTTACCCTGTGGCCCACATGGCTGTGTTCTCTGCTCGGCGCCCTACTCGGAGCTCATCCAGCATAAATATCTGGGTACAGTTGGACTGACTGGATTTTTTTTAACGTTTATTTATTTTGAGAGAAAGAGGGGAAAAAAAAACACGCAAGAGCAGGGGAGGGGCAGAGAGGGAGGAAGAGAGAGAATCCCAAGCAGGCTCTGTACCGTCGGCGCGGAGGCTCGAACTCACAGTGAGAGCTTGACCTGAGCCGAAATCAAGAGTCAGATGCTTAACCGAGTCCCCCCAGGGGCCCGGAGGGACCTTATTTATTTCAATAGGATACGTCCCTGTTTCCGGGGCTCCGGGAGACCACGTGAAACCATAGGACTCCGTGCAAACATTGTCACCACTCTGCTCATTTGAAATAAAATGTAATCCAAAAGATAAAACAATTAGAGTCTAACCCAAGCAGGGAGACAGAGGCGCCGATCCAAAGTGCCCGGCTCGGGCGCCGGAGGTGAGGAGGGCGCCGGAGGTGAGGAGGGCGCCGGGCGCACGCCGCTCACTCTCGGGGCCCCTGGTGAGCAGGCGCTGGCACTTCTGGGGGTGGAGACGCAGAGCGTGCTTCCGACCGAATTTGTCCCCCCAAAAGCATGTGCGGAAGCCCGCCCTGTGACTGGAGAGGACAGGTCTCTCGGAGGTGGTCAGGGTGCAGGGAGGCCGTGAGCGAGCCGTCCTAATCCCGTGGGACTGCGGCCTTCTGAGATGAGGAAGAGAGAGGTGAGGACGCCACGAGAAGGTGGCCGGCCACAGACTGGAGCCCCGCCACGCAGGCACCCTGGCCCCGTCCTCCCCGCCTCCAGCACCCAGACCAACACCTGTGTCGTTGGAGCCTCCCCGGGGGGACTGTGGTCTGGCAGCCACAGCTGACGGCAAGGGTCTGCTCTGGGTCTGAGTCTGTGCTCTAGATGTTTCTAGAACGGCAGAACTGCTCACTCACATTCCCTGTCCCCGTACGTCTCTGGCCCCCTGGGGGGGACCCGCAGTGCCCAAGGGACCCGTGTGGGCTGGGCTGCCCTTCTTCAGCCACCGCGGCATTCCCAGCCCACCCCTCTGGGAGAACACCACGCCCCCAGCTTTGTAGCTTCCATCATTAGCCGCTGCGTCCTATTTATCAAATCCAGAAGTAGCTTGGCTTCTGAGAAATAGTATGAATGTCTCGTCCTTAGTTATGGCTGGCGTGGAGATCGCCCAAACAGTTAACCCCACACTGCTCTGCGTGCCCAGCAAATGAGCCTGTGTGTGAATCGCCTCTGTGCGGACAGCCTCTTCCCCGTGAACCACACAGTGGTGGCCGCGTGCGTTGAGGATCGTAACGAGAGATTAATTTTTCTTTATCTTCGTGGAAAATCTTATTAGGTGTGATGGGATGGAGCCCAGAATAAACAGTCAATCATCCCTCGTTTGGGTTCAGGTTTACATTTCAATCATCAGGCGTAGGAGACGGTGTCACCCCTCTGCGTTGTGTTTGAACGCACCGTGGTGGGCCTATGATGGCCGCAACACGCATGTGCTGTGGAGTTGAGGCCACAGGATTTAAGATGGTTGCAGAGGGCCTCGTTAGAAAAGCGAGTATTCTGTGGGACGCTTGTGTTCTTTTCTAAATGAAACAAATGCGGTTCACCAACCCGTCCCTGCTCATTTGTAAGAAGTAGCACAGGGTGACACAGCGTGTGTGACCCGGGAGAGCCGTGAGGCGGTGAGCAAGTGGCTCCTGGGTCACTTGAAATTCCACCCCCTCTCCCGTGACCCTCAAGCATCTCAGCACCAGGAGATTTAGCATGTGGATCAGAATGACTCGTATAAACAGGCTCGTGCTAAAGCAGCCATTGTCTCCACTCCGGGCAGGGCGAGGGTCCCCCAGAGGACAAGGCTGGGGAGGTTTCTCTGCCACCAGGAGCCTTGACCTGAGGAATAGTCACCCGAAGTGACTTCCTTTTTAATCAAACTTAGAAAGTCAGACCGTGAGAGCAGGAAGGACACTAGCAGGTAACGTCGACCTAATATCTACCTTTCTGCTTCAGAATCTGAGGCTCCGAGGGCACAGCTGCTTGGTGTGTGGCTACCACGTGGGTTAAGGACAGGACTGAAGTAGGAACATGTCGCCAGACTCCCTGTGCGCTGTCATGGGCTACAGAGCGGGCACACATTTGCCGTCCACGTATAACGAGTGGTCAGACCTGAACCGTATTTCCTACGGTTCAATGTACTGTTACACCAAACCCCGGGATTCAGATAGTAATCTAATCTAGTCCCTTCTAAGTAAATGATGATTCAGTGAGTTCATTTTCAAACAAACCACTTTGGGAAGAAAGGGTTCTATCTCTGCTCATCTCCGTCCCAGTGGGACCCCGCTTGGGTGTCCTCGAGTGAGGAGGATGATACAGCCCTGCCCTCCCCACCTGGCCCCTGCCTCCCCAGCCTCCATCCCTGCCGTGGGCACCCCACTCAGGAGCACAGGAACCCTGGCTCAGGCGCCCCCTGACGTCGGATAACCGCCGTGCACCTGCTCCGTTCTGACGGCGGGATACGAAGGCGCACTCGAAGCCCACATCCCGAACCCGGGAGACGGGCTCCATCGCTACCCTCTCTGTGCAGGAGCGGGGAGTTTAGCTGCCTTCCCTGGAGTCACACAGAAAGAGGAGATCGTGAGCCGAGTTCCAGGCTCTGCCCTTGGACTCCAGAAACCACCCGTGACCCTGCGGTTATGTGCTCTCCTAACCCAGCCCCCGCCGTGCCCGCTGGCCATGTCCACCCTCTGGAGGGTGTGGGGAATCCTCAGGGTCGCCCCAACATTCCTCTGAGCTGCTGGAGGGGAGACGCACACTGCGCCTTGCAGCTTTCTATCCCGAATTGCCGGCTTCTTCTCCCCTTCCACGGGGCACGTGGGGGTGGTGTGGGAGGGCTCCCATCCCCTGCGCTACAGGAAGCAAGAGCAAGTCACCGCTGCTCCTAGATGCCCCCATGCCCACCGGGACTTCTGATCATCCCTTCTCCCACCCTCCTCATGGTGAAAATACCTTCTCGGACCTTCATGTGGAATTAACTCTATTATTCTTCCCCCTTGACCCTTGAAAATACCTTATTCGCAGAATGGAGAGAATTTGAATCCTCTCTCCTAGTTGCAGGAAGAACTGGATGAAAATCTTCATAAACTTTACAAAAGCGTCCATACGCCATTCAGCCTTGTGTTACAGGCTACCCCCTGGAGAGGCCCGGGGGCCAAGAAAGTGATGTTCGCAGACTATTCCCGGGGAGGACCGAAAGTCGGCCACCAGCCAGGGCATGAGTGAGTTCGAAAACCCATCCTCCCCCAGTTCTTCTTGGAGATTATCGCCGTCCTGGCCAACACGACAGCCACCGCTCTGCTGAGACGGAGCCAGAAGAAGCCAGCTAAGCCTCCTCCCCTCAAATCCTGACCCTGAGGAACCCGAGAGGGCAGCGTGTTCTAAGTCACTGCTTGCTGGGATAATTTGTTACGCAGAGTAGATAGCTAATGCATATGGGCTTTGAACGGTTTGTTTAGGAAGAGACTTGGTATTGTTTATTCATGCTACTTGAACTTGGGGTTCATTAAACTTCAGTGGCCTCATAGTTATTTTCTTTTTTATTTTAAGGAGAGAGACAGAGAGAGAGAGAGAGTGAGCATGTGCTGGTGTGGGTGCACAAGTCGGGGAGGGGCAGAGGGGGAGAGAGAGAATTCCGAACAGGCTCCAACCTCAGCATGGAGCCTGACTCAGGGCTCAATCCCATGACTGTGGAATCAGGACCTGAGCTGAAATCAAGAGTCAGGACGCCTAACCAACTGAGCCACCCAGGCGCCACTGTGGGGTCATAGTTTTTATCAAATTTTATCAAATTGTAATCAAATTCACCAAATACTTGTGTGACTTAGAGTTTTATCAAATTTTGAAAATGCACGACCGATATTCTCCAAATACTTTTTCTTGCTTCTCTCTGCTTTGAAGACCTCAATTCTACCCATATAAGTCTAGGTGAACTTGTCCCACAGCTGAATTATGTTTGTTTAATCTTTATTTTTGGCCTTCTGTATGTCTTTTTTTTTTTAAGTTTATTTATTTGTTTTCAGAGAGAGAGAGGGAGACAGCAAGGGCAGGGAGGGGCAGAGAGAGAAGGAGAGAGAGGATCCCGAGGGGGCTCCACACTGTCAGCACGGAGCCTGAGGTGGGGGGCTCGATCTCAGGAACGGTGACCACATGACCTGAGCCAAAATCAAGAGTTAGATGCTTAACGACTGAGCCACCCAGGTGTCCCTGTCTTCTGTTTTGGGTTTTTTTTTTAAGTTTAATTATTTATTTTGAGAGAAAGAGGCAGAGAGGGGGTGGGAGAGAATCCCCAGCAGACTGTGTGCCGACGGAGCAGCTGCCTTCTGCTGGGAATCCTGGGAAACGTGATCGCACCGGAAGGTACTTCCAGGTACCACAAATGTAAACTTTCACAGAGCCTGCTCTTCTGCAAGGTGGGCCAACAGTCGAAGAAGTCCTACTTTGTGGCTGAAAATATGGCGTCAGGTAAGAAGACACATTTCCTGCAAGCTGAGCACGTACAGGTGGCCGGGGCTCACGCTGTAAGCCTAGAGTAATACAGGAACAATTTATTTTCAACCCCCCCCCAATGGTGTTCCTTTTTAACAGACCAAAACACGTTTGCCTTGCCCAACGGAAGTCCAGAATTAAGGAGAGAGTACTTGCTGGTGACTCAAATTCTGATTTTACCTTTAGAAAAATTGCCTCTAGAAGCAAGAGTCTGGAGTCCAGGGAGAGCGCAGTGGATGGAGATTGCGGGGTGGAGTGACGGAGGGGGCCGGGCTGCATACAGAGAGAACCCTGGCAATGTGCAGACAGACAGTCTCGGTCTAAGGAGAAAAATTGCAATGCCTCAGATGGAAAGAACTCCGGATGTAAATAATGACACACTAGATACTGCAAAGGATGATAGCAGTGAACTTGAAAACACAGTGATAGAAACGATTTAAAACAGGACCTGCAGGGGCATCCGGGTGGTTTGGTCTATTGTGTGTCTGACTTTTGATTTCGGCTCAGATCGTGACCTCAAGGTCGTGGGATCGAGCCCCTCCTAGGGCTCCATGCTGGGTATGGAACCTGCTTGGGATTCTCTTTCTCTCTCTCTCCCTCTCTCTTTCTCTCTGCCCCTACCCCATCTCTCTCTCAAAAATATATAAAAATTAATGTAAGGATTTAATTTATGGCACACACACATATGTTGGTTACATTCTGTTTTACTAAGATTTATGTTAAATTCTGCTGAATTTAGTTATTTGAGGCTTCCCTACTAATAGATGAAGTCATTCTCATAGAACATTCCGCTTCTCTTATCTCCACTCCAAATATTTTTATTTTTACTCTTTTACGTAGTTTAAGAACACTTTGGAGTATGCATTACAAAAGAACTATTGCAGGGATGCTTAAAACCTCGATAAGACGTCAATCTTCATTATATTAACCTTCCCCAAACTGTAGGATTCAGTGACTCCACCTGTCAGTGTCGAACCTGGTAGATCCAATCGCCGGCTCTAGGTTTATTTAATCCGAACTTTATGCTGGCTTGCTGCATTAACCATTAAGTTTGCTCCCGGTTTAAATATTCCCTAATGATAATACCCTCAAGGCATTTCTTGAGGCTCAGGCTACTACACCGCTTTCACAGATATTGTATAACAGAGACATAATAAATCATAAGTGGAACGCACAGGACAATTAGAACACGAGTTTTTATAAATATTTGGAAAACTCAGGTGATATATGATCCTATCTCACGGATCCGGCAATCATGACTTAGACATATTGCATTCAATTATAGCCAAACTGGTCTAAATAAAACTTCAGATGCACCTTCATAGGCTCATTCCCAAAAGGGGGGGGGGTGCCTCAGATATCCTCAATGGTTCGTACCAACCCCTGTCAGTGGCATGGGGAGAACAGAAAAGTTGTAATCTCCAGGGTCAAATGGATGGAGACTTAAAAGCTTCATCTATTTTTCTTTCCCTCCGAAGCAAAAGGGCACCAGCCATGCATTGAGATAACCCCCAAGCCCAGGTCTGTTCTCAGGGGTAGTGAGCCGAGTGGCAGCTTCTCCAGAGTGTTGGCTGGACATTTCCAGCCTCCCAGGATATATCATCTGGAAAATGGCATTATCTATGTGCCGAGGTCCAAAGTTTGAAATAAATAATGAAACCACTTTCTAATCTTGGGTTTCAGAAATAAATCCACGACTCAGTGACATCGAGGAAAACATGATGCATTAAATCAGGGGTCTTCCATCAGCTTCCAAATAACACGAAGGAGGGACAGGGTCTGTGCCCATCTCTGTGCCTTGTGATGTTTCTGAACTTGGGACCTGCGTGTGGTCACTCCTCAATAAACACTTGGCCGTGGTGTTCAATGTGAAGTGTTGCTTGCTGGCTTATGTCACTGACAGCCACCCCTCCAACATATTCTAATTCATGCACTCATGAATCAAATCATATATAGGATTATCTAGTCTCCCTCAGGAATGCGGTCTTATAAAAGTTATAAAATGGCGTCTTAATATAAACATTTCCTTTGGTCCCAAATCTCCTTCCTCCCATCCTCTCTCCCTCGCTCTCTTCCTCCGTTCCTCTTTCTTTTCTCCTCTTTTCTTCTCCTCCTTCTCTTCTTTGTCTCCCCCACCCCCATCCCTTTTTCCTCCCTCCTCCCTTCTCCGTATGCCTGTGGAATATCTTTTGGTTCATGTCCCCTTTTTGAAAGTCTAAGCAGGCAAAGGCAGAGAAGAGAAAGCCGGCAGACTCATCTGGTTACGTAATGTGTCGAGTCTTCTTGGAAGGGCTGAACGGTGCTTCATGTTTCCAAAATATTTCACTTTCGCCATACAGGCTAATTTTCCTAAACACTTCTAATTCGTCTTTCCTCTGTCATGTGTGTTTTCTTGGTTGAAAGAGCGAATGTTCTGTGCCCCAGGTTATGATACTCGAAAGCAACTTAGCTGATTCTAGAACCTTTCAAGCTTTTTGGTACACGTGGGCTTCTCTGAACTTTATGCGTCCTGCAGTTTCTTTGGGAATTTGTTGTTCGCTGCAGTAGAGGGGAAAAAACGAGTCTGGATTTAAGTAAGAAAAGTGACTCTTTCACTGTGTCATTGGGCCAGTTTGTTTTCTACTGTATCCAAAGAACAGGAAGACTCTTGGGCAAAAATTCGCATGGGTAAAACATTTCATTGTTGGTACCATCTAAGGAAGGAAAGGCAGAGCAATCAGCCATTCAATCCATTAATATGCTTAAATCTTTTTCATCTATCACTTGGATATGTGAGCTAATAATGAAACACGTTTAGCCTGGTGTTTTAGGTCGTCATCTTTGCCTGCGAAGACCTTGCTGAGAGGAGGTGGGAGCCACCTGCCTTCTGCACCATGTTCTTCACGGGGGACCGTCTTTCCAGTCCACCCGAGCCACTCTGCTCTGCTCCGGTAAAACTGCTTTCTGACCTCACAGACCTTCACGCCACGATTCCAGTGTCCCAGACCAAAATCAACAGGAAAATGAAATTCTTAGGTATTTTCCATAGGACACAGAACTGTCAGGTATTTGAGCATCCGTAGGGGAGAGTGGCTAACGTTGTTGTTTGTGAAGTTTAATCAAGGTAAGTGAGGCCAGCCCTGCAGAAACGTGAAATCGACGCATCACAGACGCTCACGATATTCTCCACAATCACACCACACTGAGTGTCTTGTCGTATGTGAGGTAAATCTACCCAGATATTTTCCTGACGCTGTCGGAAGTGCCGCACTGGCTGCATCTACCAGTATACACACAGACTTTGTAATGTTTTATCCGTACACAGGAGTCTGAATCTGGGAACTACTGGAAATTGGGGCTTGATAATTATTTGGCCGGTTCTGTCCTGTGCACTGTCGGGAGTTTTTTTCCTTTAATGTTTACTTATTTTGAGAGGGAGACAGAGTGAGGGAGTGAGAGAGTGGGGGGGGGGGCAAAGAGACGGGGGAGAGAGAATCCCAAGCAGGTTCCATGCTGTCAGTGTGGGGCCTGAGGCTGGGCTCCATCTCATGAACCCTGGGATCATGACCTGAGCCAAAATCAAGAGTCAGATACTTAACCAACTGAGCCCCCCAGGGACCCCCTGTAAGGAGTTTGACAGTGTCCTTGTTCTCTGCCTGCCGATGCTGGTAGACCCCCTCACCCAGGTCATTGCCAGACGTTCCCTGGGGAGGCAAAGTCATCTTTGACTGGGAATGGCTGATCTATTCAATAGAATCGATCCCCTCAAACATATCTCAATTTAGGAGTATATTGACACAACTTCTTGTCTGGGGTTAGATGAACAATAAAAAAAAATCATTTAATTGATTTTTCTCCCTTTCAAGAGGTTCTTTCAACTGGTGATATATCTGATGTCATATGATATGATATGATATTCTGATATGTTATCAGAAATGGTAACAGCTTTTCATGTCTCCCTTGATCTCTCGTGGTGGGTTCCCTCATGGTGCCAGTGAGGCTAAGCTGATGACCAGGTCCCCACAGCCCCGCTGAACATTTAGACCAGAGCAGGCAGACACGGCTCCTTCAGCATTCAAGACCAGGAAGGCAGGGAGAGCTGAACAATGAGAGGGTGACAGGGTACTGGACAACCACAAAGTCAGCGGGACTTGGGGCCACACTGTCGGCACGGGCCAATCCAGAAGGAGAGGGGTGTCTGTACTTCGAGGGTCCACCGCTCTGGGCTTCACACCACTCTGAAGACATCTCATTAGAACTCCCTTTTCTTTAACCATCCATGCTCCTTCTAACGGGGCACTGGAAAAGGTAAATTAAAAGACATTTGAAATGAAAGAGAAAAGAAAAGAAAGAAAGAAAGAAAGAAAGAAAGGAAGGAAGGAAGGAAGGAAGGAAGGAAGGAAGGAAGGAAGGAAGGAAGGAAGAAAGAAAGAAAGAAAGAGGAAGGAAGGAAGGAAGAAGGAAGGAAGGAAGGAAGGAAGGAAGGAAGGAAGGAAGGAAGAAAGAAAGAAAAAGAGAGAGAGAGAGAGGGAGGAAGGAAGAAAAGAAAGAAAGAAAGAAAGAAAGAAAGAAAGAAAGAGGAAGGAAGGAAGGAAGGAAGGAAGGAAGGAAGAAAGGAAAGAAAGAAAGGAAGGAAGGAAGGAAGGAAGGAAGGAAGGAAGGAAGGAAGGAAGGAAGAGGTGTAGGAAAGAACGACCCTACAGGTTGGGCACAGAGGGCTCTGGAATGTGGGAAGAGAACGCACCCTCATCACACCTGATTGGGAAGCCATCCTGAAGCTCACTCAGGCATCCCGCTAACGGGGTCAGCCTTACTGGGATTGGACTTCCGCAACAGGACAGCGGTGACTGCCGTTGATTGCCGCTGGGAGACGGGACAGGCAACAGCACAGACGCACAGCGAACGCACGCTCCCGCCTGAAATTCGTCTCAATGAATCTTCTTCCCCTGCATCAAAGGATCTGCACGCATTTTACGCATGTGGCAGAGAACTTGGTCTGGTTAGCGCAATAAGCAGGAAGATTTCTCTGGGGGGCCCAGCAGGTGTTGTCATTGTTTCAAGGGTTGTGTCTCCGAGAGGGGATGTGTGTGCTCTCCAGGTGAGCCATCTCAGCGGAGGGACTCGGCCCGCCGCGCCGTAATGGTGTGAGCGTGTGGTCCGACCCAGGCCCAGGGGCTTCCTTCTCCACGTCGGGATTTCCGGGAGCTCAGAACCGACTCCCTGCCGTGGGCGCCGTAGATCACCGTGGCCCACCGAACCACAGAATCCGCTCCAGTGCTTGGCCGGCGCGGCCGATGAGAAGCGGAAAGTAAGCTGCACGCCGGGCTCTCCATCAGGCGGAGTCTCAACGGTTTAGTGCGTCTATAACTTTGTCCCTTGGGTCACAGGAGCGCGGGGCCGCAGTATTGTTTTAGCTCCACGTGAGTCGGTTTCTCAAAGATCGCAGAGGGCCTGGTCCACACCCCACAGTGAAACCACGGCGGGAATGTGCCTGAGAGGATGGCCCGACCTTTCTTCCCTTCACGCTTCATAACCACGTGGCAACAGATTCTCTACCTGGACCCCAATGGACACACACACAGACACACACTCACACTCACAAAGATGAAAACATACAGCTTTATAACAGGTGTAAGGTTCTTTCTTCCACCAAGTGTAAGAGCCCTCCTGCAAATTATCGAGGAATTCAGTACCTCCTTGAGACCTCCGTCCCACTCTGGGGTCTCGCCAGAACCTGGAGTCACACTGAACTCTTCTGGCTTCAAAGACAAGACAGAGAAAGAATGCAGGGAGCTCATGGCCTGAATTTTGTATATTTAAAAAAATTAATGTTCATTTATTCTTGAGACATAACGTGAGTGGGGGAGGCGCAGAGGAAGAGGGAAACACAGAATCCGAAGCAGGCTCCAGGCTCCAAGCTGTCAGCACAGAGCCCGGACATGGGGCTCGAACTCACAAACCATGAGATCATGACCTGAGCCAAAGTCTGATGCTTAACTGACTGGCCATCCAGGCACCCATAGTATACATTGTATATTTTTTTTTTAATTTTTAAGCATTTATTTATTTTTGAGACATAGAGACAGAGCGTGAGCAGGAGGAGGGCAGAGAGAGGGAGACACAGAATCCGAAGCAGGCTCCAGGCTCTGAGCTGTCAGCACAGAGCCCGACGCGGGGCTCGAACTCACAGACCGTGAGATCATGACCTGAGCCGAAGTCGGCCGCTTAACCGACTGAGCCACCCAGGCGCCCCATATATTGCATATTTTTAAATATCAATTGCCACTTATCTGAAATTAAAATATATATATATTTATTTATTTATTTATTTATTTATTTATTTATTTATTTTGAGAGAGACAGAGTTGGCAGGGGAGGGGCAGGCAGAAAGGGAGAGAGAAAATGCTAAGCAGGATCCACACTGTCGGTGGAGAGCCCAATGCGGGGCTCAAACTCACGAACCACGAGATCATGACCTGAGCCTAAACCAAGAGTCTGATGCTTATCTGACTGAACCACCCAGGTGCCCCATTTTTGTTTTCTTAATATCTGGTTTATATTTTATTTCCAGGATTTGTAATTGGTTCTCTTTCATATCAAATATATTTTTAATCTGTCATTTTAATTTGTTTTATTGATTTAGTTAGCCTCTCCTTTATTTCTGGCCTAATGTGAATATTTGAATATTTTCTGTTAATATTATTTCCAGACTACTCTTCCATTTTATTTATTTATTTTTTTTAATGTTTATTTATTTTTGAGAGAGAAAGATAGAGCATGAGCAGGGGGAGAGTCACAGACAGAGAGGGAAACACAGAATCTGAAACAGGCTCCAGGCTCTGCGCTGTCAGCACAGAGCCCAACGAGGGGCTCGAACTCAGGAATGGTGAGATCATGACCTGAGCCGAAGTTGGACGCTTAACCGACTGAGCCACCCGGGCGCCCCTGTCTATTCCATTTTCTGACGAGGTATTTCTCCCATTTGGGAAGTCGTTTTTTCCCTGACCCGTCACTGCTTTTACTGTTTCCCACGTGTGTCAAAGTGTGCTGTGAATCCGTGCAGAGCAAGGACGCCTTTTTACTTATTCAGAACCAGATCTTGAGTTGGTAGCTTTGGATCGCGTTCCTCAAAGATCGCAAAGGTTCACGCTCGAGCCAGTTCACGGCCTGACCTGGTTCCCGGTTCTGGTGTTTCTGGTGTCTCTTGCCACGGTAGACACACGGTTCATCTCCAGCCACGACCCTGCAAAAAACTTTAGGTCCCTCTTAACGGCGAATCCCTCTCTTCCTGTACTTAAACCATTTTCTACTTTTCTATCTGTTTACAAAGCCCAGTAGGACTATTTTTCATTCTTGTTAAATTTAAACTTAATAGAACTTAAATTCAAATGTCTTCTTCTTTTCCTCCTCTTCTCTCTTCCTCCTCCTCCTTCTTCTTCCTTTTCTTCTTCTTCTCTCTTTCTCCCCCTCACTCTCACAACTGTGTCTCTTTCTCCTCCTTCCTTTTTAAAGTGTCCTTTAATTAAAAATATTGTCAAAACTATGTGTTTACAGTGGGGCTTGGGGTTTCTGCTCTGTGGATGCATTCACTCTCTGGTCAGAATCCTGCAGGTGTATAGAAAAGTTAATATACCCTTGAGCTATCTTCCTTTTCTTAGCTAAACTCAACACATATCTGAACGTCATTTCCTGTTGCATTTTACTGTCTTCCATGATGTTGGGTCTCTGGGGACAACATCAGTGTTGATTCCTTTGGCGCTGTGCTTAGTCTGCATGGCGATGCCTGATGATTCGTGTCTCCTTATCCAGATCCCCCGTTGGCCCAACCGGTTTTCGCTCGGGGCTCCTCACTGCTTTCTGTTTACATGGCTCAATAGAGACTGGGCATATCTGAGCATGTGATGCAAAGGACAGGTTGGAAAAACTCCTAGCGAATTAGTATATTGACAGCCATTTGCTTGCACCTGACCAGAACTTACACTCCACAGGCTAAGGATCTTCATCCGTTGGCTCACAGTGGCTCTCCGGCAGACAGAGCAGTGCCCGACCCGGAGCAGGGATTCGGTGCAGGCGTGCCGGATGACCGAATGTGTCCTAATGCTTGAGCCCTGTCTCATCGTCGCAGAGCTAACGTGGCATGTGTTTGTCTATCTGAGGATGCAGAATCGAAAGTGTCTCATAAATAGGATTATTGCCACATCTATGCTGTATATCACTTCCCTCCCCCATCCCCAACAGAGGCGGCTCTATTTCTATTCAAATTCAGCGCAAATGTCCCTTGGAAATTCACGGATGATTTCAGAGCTCAACTCCAAAAGAAGAATATTCAGTTGGAGACTTGAAGGTAATTTCCATTAAGTGTGTTGTTTGGTAGCGTGAAAACATATGGGAAACGAGCATCTCCATCTCCGCCGTATGGTACACTGGAAAGAAAAAGTCGGATGTGCCGGGAGATGACGTCTATAATTAAAAACGATTTGGGTTGATTTAACAGTTAGTTAAGCAATTCTTTCACCTCTCTTTTGCCTCATCAGAGACTAAGATGGGAGCTTCCTCTCTGATGGTTAATTATTCTTTTTTATTACAGTCATGGCAGTTAAGATTTTCTCTGCACTTGAGTCTCTTCTGTAATTCAATGCTACGGTTACAACACTTATTTCTGCCTTGCCAAAGTTTTCCTTTCTGGGAAAATTGCCTACGGTCCTCATTGAACATTTGCAGCAAAGCGAAGGTTGCAAATCTCAGACGGGGCGCCTCTGCTCCAGTGTGGAGTCCACGCTCTCAGAAGCTCACCTCTGCCGTCTTCTCCCCACACAACTCCTGACTCGGGGGTCACTCCCTGAGGTCGACAACCAATGAGGACACAACAGCTGTAGTGTCTGTAAAGCCACTAAGAGTTTGTGGGGTTGATTCGTGTTCCCCCTAAAAGACATGTGGACTTTCTAACCCCTGGCCCCTGTGAATGTGCCCCTCTTTGGAAATAGGATCTTTGCAGGTGCAATCAAGTTGAGATGACCTCATTCAGATGGGCCCTAACCCCCTGGGGCTGGTGTGCTTGTAAGAAGAGGGACACAGACAGGGGTGTAAAAGGCCATGTGAAGACGAAGCGGAGACTGGGGTGATGTGTCTACAAGTCAAGGATTGACGGCGACCCAAGAAACTCGAACAGGGAGCCAACTCACCCCAGAGCCTTCAGCGATGCCACAGCGCTGCTAATACTGGGAAGTTGTACTTCTGGAGTCCAGGCCGTGAGAAAATATGTTTCTGTCGTTCGAAGCCACCCAGTCTGTGGGGTTTTGTACGGCAGCTCTGTAAGCAAACGCAGGCCCAGGCGGATGTTCAGTGAAGACACGATAATAGTCCAGGCACCATCAAAAGAAACGAAATGTGAAAATGCACACATCCGGACCTCCGCTCTCCCAGCCCAGTGTTTGTTGACTTGAATGGGACCTTATTAAAACGCCGATGTGTGCAGGTGTGCCTCTATCCTGCCCCGGTGCAGTGATGTGGGCCCCTCCACCCATGCCTCGGCCAGAGTGCCTCAGACGCACACACAAGTCCCGACGTTGTCCACGCTAAGTTTATAGCCAGACCAGCCCCCGGTGACCCGTGGACTCACCTCTGCTCATTTCCATCGAGCACATGCACCTGCCAATAGGTTTTGCTGCTTGTTCGTTTCCACTCCAAGTGGTGCATTGCCTACCCCTTCCTCATTACGAATACAATAGCAATCCACTCAACACCCTCTGATATTTGGTTTAACAACAGCCTGCAGGAGAATGTTTGCCATGTGAGTATTATTGCTTTCTCTTCCTCTCTCCATCTCCTACTGCGCTCCGTTCCTGAAGCTGCATCCGTTCCTCGTTCCCTTCGTCTCTTCCAGGCCTTGTTGCCTCTGCCTTTCCTCTTTGCCCACTGCTTTATCCTTATGATTCCATACATATGTGTATATATATATATTTCAAAACATTTACAAACTATTTTTGCAAATCATGTGTGAAATATTTGCAAAGCAGCGGCAAAATATTTGCAGGCTTTTACTAGCTACTTTTTAAGGAGCATAGATAGTAACACACGCATTTGAAGAATCCGTATGGAATTAAAAATGTTCAAACAGTTTGCCCAGAGGATTATATGACTGGTGACACATCACGAACAGGCGAGACCTTATTGCCTGTGTCATGGCTGATGTCTGGCAGTATGTGAAGTCCCATCAAAAATTAGATTATATTTCTTTTTTAAATTTTTTTTAATGTTTATTTATTTTTGAGAGAGAGAGAGAGGGCAAGAGAGCGAGCATGAATGGGGGAGGGGCAGAAAGAGAGGGAGATACAGCGTCCAAAGCAGGGTCCAGGCTCTAGGCTGTCAGCACAGAGCCTGACGCAGGGCTCGAACTCATGAACCGTGAGATCACGACCTGAGCCAAGTCAGAGGCTTAAGCTACTGAGCCACCCAGGCGTCCCCCAAATTATATTTCTATTAATGCTTTACTAAAATACACTCTTCTTGTTGACTTAAATGGCACTCTTATTTATACACTGGCTAGCACACCAAACCGAGGCTTAAAGTAATTCATACGTAAAAGGTATTTTGGAAAGCAAGTGCATGTCCGTTTCTTATGTCACCTTACAGGGCCACGCACTCATTTTGTAATATTACTGGCACATTTGGAAGTTTAGACTTTCTAAGGCATAAAAAGTTTTCCAGGAATAAAAATGAGTTCCAAGATTTGTCTAGGCATAAACCAGGTACAGTTGATTTCAAAACAGCCAATCGCGGCACTCGCTAAACACTGTCATGTGAGTCACCTGACAGAGGGCTCAACAGAAACACAATTAAATCCTGGCTTGAAACGCGGCTGAAATTACTGAAATGCCAGAGAGGCAGGAAGCCAAGTAACTCTGTCCCTTCCCAAAGTAAGCTCGGCCTCGGCTTTCCGCCCCGGACGGGATTGCCGGGCTCTGCACCTGGTCCCTCTGCCCTGATCCGGGCCTTCTGGAAACTCGCTGGGCCGAGCAAGGCACAGAACTCGGCGGCGGGCTCAGCGGCCGCAGAGGGTTAACGTCACGGCGCTCAACTGAGACACCTTCCAGATAATAAAACAGACCATTAGGTGGAGGGAAGAGTGTCAGTATGACGTAGAGCGTCGCCGCAGAATCGATGATTCTGTAGATTACGAAAAGTATAAAGAAACTTTCCCAGGTGCGGGCATTTCGCTCAAGCGCCAATTTGTCGATGAGACACAGTAAAGGGGTCACTTTCTGTGACACAGCTCGGCCACTGGGCCGCGAATCCTGTTTCTGCTGATGAGGGCCGGTCAAACCCGCAGCCGTGACCTCTACGACAGCAGGGTTCAGCCCCGAAGTCTCACACACGGGGCGCGGCCCCGGTCGCATTTCTTGGCCGAGCCCGGCTGTCTGTGTGAGGAGTTACCGACCCTGCCAGCGGAGCGCGGGGGTCAGAACGTGGTCAGCTGGCCTAGACAGACAAGGTCCCGATCCTTTTTGCCTTGACCCCTTTGTAGCATGCACTCGAAGGCGTGTGGGAGAGAGCGAACATGAGAAAAATAGGGAGAGGTGTTCTTATTAATTTTGCCTTATAAACCAAGTTACAAGATTAATTATAGATTTTATGGGTCTGGCATCAATACTATAAGTCAAAAAATCTGTGAGAATAACAATTCCTGGTTATTCTCCACCAGGAAGGGGGTCCCTGCATGCCGGCCCCCACCCCCTTCTGCACCCTGAGAGCAGCTTGGGCCCATCCCGGTGGGAAGCCGATTCTGGAACCAGACGGGCTCGGTGCGACAGCACTGTGCTTCTCTGCACAGGCCCCCCTGGCCCCGTTCCCCACTCCCTCTGTCCTGGACGGGGGTCGCAGTGATTTGTGCCCATTCTCTCACCAGCTGGCAGCCCCCTCCCCATCCTTCCGGACGCGGGGGACGCTTCTCGAACGCTCTTTTTTCTCCACAGTACAGTTACTTCGGGAATCGCCTAGAAGCGTGAGCGTCTTTGCTCAAGACTCACTTGTGTCCCACAAGCAAATTCACCACTATTTGTTCGCTCTTTTCTGACCCTAATCCCTTCCGACTCGTGATTTCAGACTCAAGAGTGGATAAAGGCTTTCTTCATTTTCTTAAGTGCTCTGTGGACTCGCGCACGAACACCGGCCTGTGCTCTTCAGATGTGCTGAGTGGCCGTCTCTGAAGAGAGGGCTCCGCCAGGAGCTCAGGGGCTTGGCGAGGAAGGTCCTTATCTCTGGAGACCACGGCCGCGACGCTGGCCCTCCTTCCTGTGTGTGGGATGAAGCCGCCCACCGGTAGCTTGGATGGGAGCTGCTGCAAGGTGCCGGGACCGCCTCGCTGCAGGTGTACACGCACTTCTTGCCCCAGACGCTCCCCTTCCACCATCTTGGTGAGCCACTTCTCTTCAGAGGCTTCCGTCTCTCTTCGGGAAGTAGGGACAAGGACTTGGAATGGCACTCCAGATTCCCAGCTGGCCAGCAAGGATCAAGGCTGACGATGGACTCTCTGGAACATTCTCACCGGAGACAGCCTGAGGTCTGAAGGCAGCGGCGTGGTGGGATGGGAGCCGCCGAGGAGGGACAGAACGCAGGGACACAGGTCACACATGTAGACACGGCAAAGGTGTTTTGGGAACTCATTCAACAGCTGTCTCCCAGTCAGAGTATGGACGGATATCCTCACATCTTCCGGTGAGGTGGGAAGGGGCTTCGGCATGAAGGCCAGGGGAGGGTTCTCGCCTGGGTTCTGTCCCCTCCCCCAGACCCCCTTCCCCACACTCCCCACTCACTGTCCCTGGTCACTGCGATTCTCTGTTTAAAAACTGAACAAGCGGGGCACCTGGATGGCTCAGTCGGATAAGCGTCTGACTTTGGCTCAGGTCATGATATCACAGTTCGTGGCTGGAGCCCCACATCAGGCTCGGTGTTGACAGCTCAGAGCCTGGAGCCTGCTTCGGATTCTGTGTCTCCCTCTCTCTCTGCCCCTCCCCCACTCATGCTCTGTCTCTCTGTCTCTCAAGAATGAATGAATGTTGGAAAAAAACTTAAAAAGATAAAAAAATAAAAACTGAACAAGATGTCATGTTTTCAGAGCCCCTTTTAGAAACCATTCCAAAGTGTCTTCTGCCCCATTTAAAGAGAGTTAAAGTTCGCTTCTGCGTGTGAGGCACACGGAAGAGACAGAGAAGACCTGCTCACAAATACCCCCAAAATCACTGGGAAGGGGCAGCGCCCACCACCGAGTTTTGAAAAGACTACTTTTCAATCGTGTCATCAAGCAGATTTCAATGAAATACGCTCACTGAGGACACTTTCAATTCTCTATCTCCGTCGTCCCGCGAAACAAAAATCAATACGGAGACGCTTCGCTGGTCTGGAAACACCACCAGGAAGGGGGTCCCTGCATGCCGGCCCCCACCCCCTTCTGCACCCTGAGAGCAGCGTGGGCCCATCCTGGTGGGAAGCCGATTCTGGAACCAGACGGGCTCGGTGCGACAGCACGTATGTGCGGTTCCATCCGTGAATGTTGATGGACCTGCAGACTTCAACGTCCGAGCAAGTACTTCCATGCATCTCCTTTCCAGGGCACGGCCTGACCTCCTGCGGCCCCCGCGCCTGCGCTGGACACTGGCTCCCCCATCTTACAGGGGGACCCCGACACTCCCGACTCCCCCCCTCGGACCTCGTCCTTTTGTCCAAGAACCGCGAACGCGCTCCCGGGAAGCTCTGTCGCCGTCGGGTGTCGCGGCCGCGTCCGGGCGGGACGTCCCCTCGTCACGCGCCCAGCCTCCATGGCTCGGAGTCCCGGACCGCGGCTCTCGGCGTCCGCGGCGCGCCCCTCCCCGCGGGGCCGCGTCCACGGAGGGGCGGCCTGGCGGCGGCGGGAAGGGCCGCGGAGTACCCGCCGCGGAGACGTGGAGCGCGCGCGCCCCCTACAGGCCGGCGGCCGCACTCTCGGCCCAGAGGCTCGCCCCCGCGAAGACCGCGGCCAGGCTCGGCCCCGCGGCTGCCTCGGGAGCTTTCCAGAGCCTTCCCGGGGAGGCCCGCGCAGGTCCCAACGGGGAGCCGCACTGCGGGGTCTCTTCCGGCCCCGGGGTGTGCGCGGTGCTGGCAGGTGCACGGCCCGGGTGACCCTGGAGCACGCCGCCCCTTGCCCGCCCCCAGGGGCCGGTCGTCTCCGTCTCCGCAGCGCAGAGGAAGGAGCCTCTGCAGAAAGGAGGAGGCGCCGGCGGGAGGACAGAGCGGGACCTTGTCACCGTCCTGTCCAGGAGCTGGCCTGTGCGGAGTGGCGGCAGGCTCCGAACCTGCTCCCTGGGCAGGAGTGGGGGGCCAATAGGGACAGGACTTAAAATTTATATACATGTATGTACATACATATGTCACATGCTTCCATATATTGATTTATTCAAGTATAATTAACATACTCTACTATCTTAGTTTCAGGTGCACAATGTAGTGATTCCACCCTTCTTTGCATGCCTCAGTGCCCACCCCGGGGACTGAACGTCTAATGCCCTCACCTATTTTCCCCACCCACCCCCTCCACCCGGCGACGCCACCTTGTTCTCCGTGTTTAAGAGTCTGCTTTTCTAGTTTGTGTCTGTCTCCTTTTTTTCTTTGTCTGTTTGTTTTGTTTCTTAAACTCCACACGTGAGTGAAATTTGGCTTTTTCTTTTTCCGAGGGACTTATTTCACCCAGCATTACATGCTCTAGGTCCTTCCATGTTGTTGCAGATGGCACAATGTCATTTAATACATATGTTATAGATTTATGTATTTACATCTTCTATTAAATATATCATGAAATAAAATAAAATAAAATAAAATCTCTCTGTACAGACCCTCTCCATGCCAGTACCTGAGCCTAAATCCAAAGCTTTGAGGCAGTACTGAGCGGGGTAGATGGGTGTGGAGAGAGCTATGAAGGCTCCTTCCATCTTACCAGGTCCCACTTCAGCAAAGGAGAGGGCTCTCCCATCCAGGGCCCAATACAGAGACACCCAGGAACTTCCTACAGAAATGCAAAGAAAAGCTGACTTGTTGTACTCACTTTGCCGTGTCTCCTTTATGGACAGAGAAAGGCAGCAGCCATTTGCATCGCCCGACTCCCATCCCGGCCCTTCAGGATGGACCGACCGATCCGGGTGCCCATCCTGGGTCAGTGACCCTGGGTGCCGAGCCCCGGGAAGGCACGGGTGCCCTTCACATCACACCGGCAGTATGAGAGCAGCCAGGTGGGTCTTCCCGGAAACAGACCATCCTGCCCCATGCTTCCCAAGGGGGGCATGGCCCTCAGCCCTCCAGTTCCTCACTTTGGAGAGTTCTTACGCTTGGGTGTAAGGCCGGGGCTCCCTTCCAGGGATGGCAGACATACATAAGGAGGGTGTGAGTTTGGCTTCCAGCTGGAGGGACATAGGTATTCCCAGAGTCCCTGCTGGCAGGCTTGCCTGACGCCATCCCCAGACAGCCACCCAACTCCCTAATGTCCTTAGAGCTACTTCGTAGCAACTTCCTACCTGTCGAAGGCCATATTTGGTGGAGTTCCACAGTGTGCCTTCGGTCGTAGATGTATTTTGACTACTTCTTATTTGTATTTACTTTTTTCAAGATTCATTTATTTACTTTGAGAAGGAGAGAGCACGCATGAGTGAGAGAGGGGCAGAGAGAAAGGGAGAGAGAGAATTCCAAGCAGGCTCCTCGCTGTCAGTGCAGAGCCCCACAGGGGACTCGATCCCAGGAACCGGGAGATCGTGACCTGAGCCAAGATGAAGAATCAGTAGCTGTACCAACCGGGCCCCCCTGGCGGCCCTTGACCGCGTTCTAAACATGCAATTCCAACAGTCCCTCAGCGTAACTCTTGCATCTAGTGAGTGTTAAATACTTGCAATTCTTGTAAGTGCCCGCTTAGTAACAGATGTTCTTACATAATAATTATAAAAAAAAACTACTCTGATTTTTACAATTTATTTAAAATAATAGTAGTGTGAACTCATCACAGGGAAAACAAACCTAGAGAATTATATAAAGCAACAAATCAACACTATCCTTTGAAGCTCTCCCATGCTGCTGCTTAGAGATACCAGCAGTAATGCTTTGTTTATGTTATCTGGATTGGAACTGTTGACGGAGATTCCAAACGCCCCATTGAAACTCCACTGAGGACAATGGCAACAGTTAAAAGACAGTTCTCCATTGAAGCCGCAAAAAGCTTCAAGGTTTCCTTGGGCAGTGTACTTCTGACTTGGGACACAATACGTCGTAGTCGGTGTGTCTCTCAGGTGAACAGTTCGGAAGGAGCAGAAATATGTCGTCCGTACTACACTTGATCGCACACACGCATCTCTCCCCCAGACACCGATTCGTCTTCACGGAGTTTTCTGGACACGGGAAAACTGGGCCTTACTCACATGCACGACACCGATACGTCTGAACAAGAATATGTGAAATTAAAGGTCTACGTGAGAACATCCCGTAAAGTGGCATAAAACACAATGTATAAAACACCCTCGAAAGTAAAACTATATTTTATACAAATAACTTAAGTCCCCAAAGATTGAATGTATTCAAAATGCAAAGCGCAGCTAAACCAAGTGTTTTCTGGAAGCTGCAGGAGAGCTTTAAGAAGGCCTCCTAGTAGGCACGGAATCCTATTTTGCAGACCTATAAAAGTCGCTTTCTTTTTTTACCCTCGGAAAAGTTCTAAAAAATATTTCCAGATTCTCGAACCTGCTGAGAGTCTGCAAAAATCCAAACAAACATTAAATCGCCTTTGCCGTACATCTAACTTTTAAGAGTTTATGATAAAACTTGCTCAAGAGACAAATAACGCCGATGCTGTGATTTATGTAGGTAAATAAATAACTTAAAATACAAACAACAAGACGTACTGTGAGGAGAGTTGGGGTAGTTCTGACTTCTGTCGCTATTGCATAAAATAAAGCTTGCCATACTTTACACACTAAAAATGTTCTACATTATTTTAGGAAAGGAAAACAGCTCATACAGCCTTATTTAAACACCAACCACAGAGAGAGGGCATCTGAGGAAGGCTTTGAAGGCCTCAGAAGAAATATGATGACAGAGACCATCGCGATACAATGGCCAAAAAATGGTAGGACCGAACTTAGGATTCCGGTTATGAAAATCTTCATCTCTTTTGGGAATTTTTCTTAAAAGGATATCTTCTATGGATTATAAGATTAATTGCTGCCACATTTAGAGAGTTGAAAGCAAGAACACAGTGATCTCAGTTTGCAGCCGGGAACACCAAAGTACCATGGAACGAGCACCTTCTGTCTCTCCAAGGATGCCGTGAAGAGGAGAGGCAGGACAGCCCCCGAGTGGGGCAGTGCGTCTGAAACACAGTATTGGTTGGGGTCTCACTCCCTACCCTCACGAAGACCAAGGCGGATGACCCAATTCAAGACGGAGAGGAGATTGAAAGAATACCGGCTCCCAAGAAGGCTACCAAAGGGCTCTTAGACACATGACTGAAGTACAGTCTCATTAGAGGTATGGGAAATGGATAGTAGGATTATAAGGACGCCCCGCTGTGTAACCAGGGCGATGTCTAAAGTAAAAGGCAAGTAAATGAGTTTCGTGAACACGTGGAGTAACTAGGACTCTCAGGGTTGCCTGCAGAAATGCGAATCAGCACAACTTCGAAAGCCGTGGTGTCTGCTCATTCCCACACGGACAGCTTGTCTCCGTGACCAGAAGTCAGAGGAGTGGCTGAGGGTCAGGGGCTCCTCACGGGCAGTCGGGGGGACTAGGGAGCAAAGACGCCTCATTCCAGATCTTCAGCGGCAGGGCTGTTGCATGAGTATGTGAACTTGGTAGGAACACACGGAGCCAACGTGACGTGTGTGTTGCATTTGTAGACGCGGAACACATTCGGGACCCTAACTGATCCCGCCTACCCCGCCAGGCAGGACCCCACTAGCTGCGGCTGGCCAGCTTCTGGGGAAGGCACCGCTGGTCCCTTCGGCTCCAGCTCTCTCTATAGGAGAGACCAAGACATCAGGAAACTCTTCATCAGGATAACACTGGGAGAGCCTTCAGGAATCTAAGGATTCGAGAATGTGATTGTTCTTTCGAAGCCCTACGTGGGGGTAATGGGGAGATAGTACTGAAGACTCTCCCTCCTCAGCGGTGAGGACAGCGTGGCCGGAAGCAGATTCCAGGACTCACAGGCATTATTGAAACCAAATTCTCTGTAAACAAAAGGATTCTAAATTTCATTCTCTCTGTGTCTTGAGACGACAGAGTAGACTGGAAGAACTCAGGGTGACATGACAGGAAGGCCCGTGCCTTATTGTTTCTGTAACTTCAGCAAGCCCCCTGCCTCTCCTTGCATCTAAAGTCAGGGACGTGGTCACATCGACCCATAGTTGAGCTTTAAATTTCACAGATGCTGACCAGAGCACGGGGCAAGAGCAAAGGGGCGACAGCCAGGTTTTACCACTTCTGAGAGTGAATTACTAGCTACATAGAAAGAAATGACAACTAGAAATGTCAATGGCCAATAAACACAAGTATCTCTAATGCCTATTCCTTTCCAACAGTGATAATGCTGTCTTGAGTGTATTCTTTTATTTGTTTTCCTTTGCTTTTATCATGTGTCTCCCAGTAGCATTTTCTCCAGAAAGAGGAAGGTGTTATCTGCCTGGCTTCTTTCCCGCTGCATGAATACCACCTCCCGGGCCACACCCGCAGCACGTCTGGTGAGTGGACGGAATGATGAGTCACTATGGCGTACCGTTCTTCCCCGCTCACTGGACAGATCCCCAGCCTTTACGTGGTTAGTGGAAGATGTGTATGTCACCGCCATGGTCAAGACAGAGGTTGTTTGCCTTTACTTGCAGATATATTCCTTTGGCCTCAAATATTATTCTGATATGACGGCTTCCGGAAGTATTATTTTTTTCCCTTGGCTCATCAGGAATCAGGGCTTTCTCTTAAACCAGGGTAGGCCCTTGAGACCCTTCAGGCCCAGGGTTTTGCATCTTCTCATGGCTACCACTCCAATGGGAAGCACCCTTTATCGTGTTTATTGGAATAAACACACAAGGACATGAACTTGGCAAGAAGCAAGAAAGTCCAACTTAATAGCTCAGTGACTGTAGGAGATTCCTTCTTTTTCGTCTTTTCCTAAATAATTCTAGCCCCGATTAAGTCAGGGCACATTTTGGAATTCCAGACTAATACTAACAATATTTTATTAGCTTGTGTCCAATGGGGACTTTTAGATTGATAATCTTTGTATTCAAATGATGATTTCAATTTTTTTTATTGGATTAACACATTTTTGGAAGTGTTCAATAAACCATTGAACTGATATGTCCAGAGATCCAAGTCTGTGCCAGGCATGTTCCTAAAAATTTCATAGTGTTTCTCTCATTGCTCCCTTTTTTTTTTAAGTTTATTTATTTATTTTGAGGAAGGAAGAGAGGGGGTGGGGAGGAGGGGGGAGAGGGAGGGAGGGAGAGAATCCCAAGCTGACTCCGTGTGTAGGGCAGAGCCCAATGCAGGGCTCGAAATCACAAACCGTGAGATCATCATGTGACCCGAAACCAAGGTCGGAAGCTTAACTGACTGAGCCACCCAGGCACCTCTCTCAACCAGTGTCCTGATTAGGTTGATGGGAAAGAGATAATATTATTACTCTCTGGTCACTGTACACATTAGGATGAGATTTAAAGTGTAAGTAAGAGAAAAAGGAAGAAAACTTATTTAAAGTAGCTAAAACAAAGTGGGACTTTCTCCACCGTGTTTAAGAAGTCTGTCGAGGGCAAGTTCAAGGCTGCTGAGATCCTCCACGGCTTCATCATGAGGGCCTCTCATGGTCCAAGGTGGCTGCTGAATTCCAACCATTACACCCTCTTTGCATCTGGCAGAAAGAAGAGAGCAGGTGGAAAGGAGGGGGAGAGGAGGGGAATAAGGGACTACTTTATCTCAGGACACTATTAAAGCCGCATACGTAACTTGCGTACAGTCTGCTGGTCCAAGTTTAGTCACACGGTCACATCTATTTGTGAGGGGTACGTAGTCTTTGTGACGGGGAGCCATGAGCCTAGCTAAAACTCAGAGAGTAAAATTACTAAGGGAAAAGGGAAAAATGGGTTTCGGCAGGTAGCGAGAAGTCTGCTACAATGCGTACAATCACTTTGCAACATAACATGACCCTGGACGTCAAAGAATTGACTGCTGTATCCCTCTGGATTCTCGGATTGACTTCCGTCAGAAAGAAAGACCCTCATTTGAACAACTGTGCAAAGCCCTCCTCTCCTTCTGTCGGAGGACAAATGTGCCCCTCCGTGGAGTGACCAGAAGGGAGGCCACTTCTGCTGACAGAGACATGTGTCCCCTTTCCTTTTGCTCCCCGTGTTTGCCATTAGTTCTTCTCAGCTCTCAGAGCTGAACTCACCCAAGAGTGTGGCAAAGACGCCCGGTAACGCTCCTGGCCCATCGGGCCAAAGTTAATTCGCATCCGAAACCATATAGAACCACTACCGTCTGGGCCTGTTACCAGAGCTCTGCCTGCAAGTGCCCAGGCGAACCTCTGCAAGCAGGAACATGTTATCTTTCCTGCCCCACATGGGGGGTGTTCTAAGGAGAGGGGACTCACCCCGGGATTGAAGCTTAGGGTGATCGAAACACCCTCGTCAACAAGAAACGGTTATTTCTAATGTGTAGGGTTTTTTTTTTAAACAATTCTTTCTGACTTTTAATTCTGATTCTTTCATCAGTTTGTAACTGTCCTAACAAATAGAAGAAATAATACAGATAAACATTTAGAAGGCCAAGGTTTCGTGGGTTTTTCCTCTGCAGCATTCAGACACTCCCGTTCGGTAGACCCAGCATCAGTACCTGGGACACAAAGCACAAAAAAAAAAAAAAAAAAGAAAAAGAAAAAGAAAGAAAGAAAGAAAGAGAACATTTGAAAAAACATGGAAGGTTGGGATTTCTGGAACTTTAATAGCTTTCCACTTAAATTTTTGGCTATCATGCACTTTAGCTAAGAGAAAAAAAAATAATGAGTTTTACAACATTCGACTCGCTTTATAACATATTACATAATGGCGTAAGCTCCATAAAGAAAGTCGTGTGCAGGGCTGTAAACCTTATTAGGTCACCAATATTTCTAGTTTCATATTAAGAAATTAGAAATAATGGTTCAGATTAGAGTTACCAGAATTATTAAAACTCCTTTGAATTGATTCAGTCATTCCCCAGAATATACTAATGAATTTGTAGCCTTAAAAAAAGAGAGAGAGAAAAAAGTTTCATTTATAAATTCACCTGAGGTGAGAGAAGTCATGTTAACATTTGAGGTTTTATGTGGACTTTCCATAGGCTGCAGTGCTCTCTCCACCTCGCCTCCTGCTCTATATAGCTCACCTTAATTTCCATTTTGTAGGCCCCAATGTGAGAATGATTTCTAAAAATCAGACATTGAGTCTGAATATAGTAATGGCTAACCATCCTCCTTCAAGTGTTATTTTAAGTGGAAATGTTTAAATCACAGGAAGTGGTTTAAGGTCCGACGTATTCTGCAAGTTGCTCTTTGTCCTACGCCCTTTCACGGGCTCCCCGTTCCTCCGCCTTCCTCGTCTGGATAGCAGCTCTCGCATCGGGATCCAGGAATGGCCGCTGCTGACGGTGGAGCCCCCCAGCCTCCATCTTCTCGAGCCTGCTGGTCGGAACTATTCCCGCACTGTGACCTGGTGCCTCCGACCAGAGCGCAAGCTTCTTGAGGTTAGGAACGATGCCACACGGGATAGCACTTTGAACCGGGGTTCAAAAATGGTCTCTTCTGGGGCGTCAGTCAGTTGAGCATCTGACTCTCGATTTTAGCTCCGGGCGTGATCTCACAGTTTGTAGGTTCGAGCCCCGCACAGGGATTGAGCATGGAGCCTGCTTGGGGTCCTCTCTCCCATTCTTTCTCTCTCCCGCTCCCCCCGATAAATACATATAAACTTTTTTTTTAAGTTGGTTTCTTCTGAACATGAGTAGGATAAAAAGAAGGGAAGATAAATGAGTCACGTCATAGTCTATGTTGAATGTTGCTTCCGTGATTCATCAGTTCTTTCTGAAGGTCTGAGTTAACAACAGGTAAAGGCCCGATTCTTGGACCCAGGATATAATTTATTTTCCAGTTTTCCAAGATGAAAAGGTGTTTGAACCGCAGAAAGTGACTCTCCCTGATTTTGAGGGAGAGTGACAAAATACGGAGAAGGTTCACCTGTTTATTAGTCTTGTATCTGTCGGGAGCGATGACACTTTTTTATCCCTGTATAATCTTTATCCGTTGATCCCACCCATCCATCGACCATCCATCCATCTAACCAACCATCCACCCAATCATCCATCCAACCAGCCAATCAGCCAACCAGCTAGCCTCTCCCGACCACCAAGTATTGCTGCACCAAATACTGTAATGCCGTGCATATCAATATTCTCTCTGCCCTCTAGGAACTCCCCAGAGGGTATACAGGCAACATAGACAATGATAGGGAAAGAAAGGCTGTAATATATTACTGGGTAAGATTCCACGGGAATGGAATCTCCAACAGAAATTCTTGGACAGTAGAAGCCATTTAACCTCCTTAAGGTAATAGTGTGGTGCAGGTCAGTACTTAATTTACAATAAACAAGGGAGATGTATGTATTCCTTTACAGCACATCTAAGTCTTGTTGATCTGTAAGATGTACCTACTAATTAATGCGCTATTAAGGAAAAAAATAGGGGCGCCTGGGTGGCTCAGTCGGTTAAGGGTCCGACTTCAGCTCAGGTCATGATCTCACCGTTCCAGAGTTTGAGCCCTGCATCGGGCTCTGTGCTGACAGCTCAGAGCCTGGAGCCTGCTTTGGATTCTGTGTCTCCCTCTTTGTGCCCCTCCCCGCTCATGCTCTGTCTGTCTCTCTCTCTCTCTCTCAAAAATAAATAAACATTAAAAAAAATACCCACATGGGTAATCTTATAGAAGACCTATCTAGAGTGCGGTGATCAAAGAGTCACGGCCTCAGTGCGAAGATGAACAAAAATAGAGGCAGAACCCAAAGAGGAACAGGGGGAAACTTGAAGATCTCAACTCTGGCCAAGGGCAAGAAAACATCCCCAAATCCTCTCTAATAATTTGCATCTCATGCTGGCATACACATGCATTCTTAGTCGGAATTCACATCGCCAGCCAAGTCCAAAGACCCTCGGGTAGAGAATTCATCTGAAAGTGGTTTAAAGCCGAGGGGGCTCTCAGATTATGAAAAGTAGCAAATGCAAATCCTCTTCAGAAAACCCCATTCTCCATCCAGGCCTACAGTGATTACACGACACCAGGGACCGAAAGTTGCATGTCCATTTCAGACAAGATAAAATGCAAAACGCAAGTAATCACCTTAGAATCCCTCTTTGTAGGTTGTAGTCATATGGGTTGTGGGTGTGTGCATTCCAACTGTTCATCTCTTGTTTGCCACAACTGGTTATAAGATTCACATGGACTGACTTATTTACACGTAGGGCCATGATGTAAACAGGTGACAAAATTTTGGTAAAAGTGCTTTCGAGTGGTTTATTAACCGTGTGTCTAGGAAGCACTGTCATGGTTCTCTTCTCATTGAGATGCACGCTCTCCTTGGAGTCATCATTCATACACCTGAAATTCTTTGTTCAGGGAACTCTGCTCATGTGCACAAATTTCTGCAGCCGGTAGATAAATTTAGAACATCATCTTACCGGGGGGGATCCTTTCCCTCTGTGTTTGCCAAAGAAGAGAATGCTACTGAATAAGAGAGAGCGCACGAGGATTGATGTTACATTGTCTTTATTTATGAAAATGGGGCTCATCATTGAGATATGTGGGTTAGTTTTCTACCAGAGTTTGGAATAGGTTTTAAGAAGCCATTCCAATCTCTTTGATGTATTAAAAACATTCACTTTTGTAAGGCTGTTTCAAGGGGTAAAGTCTAAGTGACATGACAACCATTTTCGAGAGCGAAATTAACTTTGAGATCCGCAACAACTAAGATTGAGAGTTAAATGTGTAACTCAACACCGCAAGGTTCTGAATGGCTGATGCGGACAGTTGCCTTTGCAGGAACTTGTGTCATGCAACCTGGAGCTCGGAGCCACATGAGCGCGGGGGCAGAAGGGGCGAT
Source organism: Paguma larvata (assembly GCA_030068075.1). NCBI lineage: Eukaryota > Metazoa > Chordata > Mammalia > Carnivora > Viverridae > Paguma > Paguma larvata. The sequence continues at coordinate 2,408,048 of CM057826.1, forward strand.
CCCCCGCCTGCCTTCTCTGAGCCTCAGTTCTATATCCTCAGGGCATTCGTTCCACAGATACTTATTGTCGTGGGTGTCAAGCTCTATTTTCCGTGCTAGGGAATAGTGTGGGATCGAGGTCTCCTCTCAAGGATGTGACATTCTGGAAACTCCAGTTGTGGCCACATTACTCTTGCAGGGATTTTGTGTACTTGCCGGATTAGACTAACGACAGCCCCTCAGAAATGAGTAATCCCTAATATTATTATGGTAAAGTTAATCATAGGATTCTCAACCTTCGGGTTGAGAATATTTCTGAAAGTGGAAATTTCAAAGAGATAACAATGAGACACTTGGAAGAAAGAGTCATAATATCATGGAATGGAAATACTCCTTAGACAAGTATTAAAATATAAGGCTATGATGTGTTTATATAATTGTTTACTTAAATTGTCCATGAACATGTATGACCTTTACCAGCGGGATCATCTTTGTTCCATCTTTTCCTCTGTTCTTGACATTTTGCCTGTACTCCGTGTTGAATGCCTCCCATACAGCAGGAGAGCGCTGAGCAGGGCATGTGTCCTATTCATGACCGTAATGCCCAGAAGCCCACAGTCCAGCAACAAGACAGGCACGCAGTTGGTCAAGGACAAGGCCAAGGCTGGTAGAAAAGGAAAGCTACAGAGAGATGAGATTAGAATGTGAGCTACATCCTAAAAAAATCCAAACAACAACAACAAAAACAAAACAAAACAAAACCAAAAAAACTAAAGTGCACCCTGTTGAGTTGAATTTGCCCATTTCTATTTGCATTTAATGTTTCCGCCAGGACCCTCAAGGACAGATCTCTGGGATGGGAGAGCGGTCACAGGAAACACACAAATACAAGTCATTCTCGTGTTCCTGTGACTCCCTACCGATGTCAAAGAGCTTCAAAACTTTCTGTCCTGCCTTCGTCACCAGAGATGGAAGACCATGTTTCCACGGTCATGTCTAATTAAACGAGCCCAACTGAGGAGGAACCGCGGTAGTTCAGGGAGCATCCAGCCATCATTCAGTTGGTTCTTCTAATACGACGCTCATTCTAATGCCCCTCATAGACCATGTATAGATTCCCTGGCTCTCAGTATAAGCACCATGAGTGGACATATGCTTGCAAACACAGTTGCCTGCACCCGGTACGCTTTGAGTAGCTGAGACTCTGAGCGCCTCTTTGCCTTTAAGACTTTGCCCTAGACCCAAAACTCACGTGGAACTGGCCTCGTGTTTATTTTTATGGACTTACTTAAGTCGCATTCTTGAAGACCCAAATTAAGGTGTTTTTTTTTTTTCAAATAAAACAAATTGAAGTTAAAATTAACCACATGTCTCAGTTAAGTCGGGCTGCCTTATGATTCTTGAAAAATAAAAATAAGTGAGTAAGTGCTTTTCAAAGTGATATTTTAACCTCCTGCCAACACTTTTGTAGTAAAATATGATTTTTTTATTATTATTCAAATGTGAGTTTGGGGACACGATTGAGGTTTTCCTATAATCCGTAAAAATGAGGAAACAACTTAAAAATGTTTGGGCAACCTCCAAATAGAGAGGAAAAAAAAAAGTTTTTAAAGGTAAGTGAGTTAATGTAGCACATGTTATAATAAAAACCCAACGAAAAGTAGCCCTTATAGTCCAATATTCTGGCACACAAACTCAGCCATTCTTCGGGGAGACTTTACTACCTTATTTCTAATAGAGAGCCCTAATTATAACACAAACAACATGAGAGAACGAGTAATTATCTAGTGCCGTGGTCACAAGTGGGTGGAACCCAGTCTGCACCCCATCATGGGCTATTTCCAGCCCTTAAAAATTCTTTCGATTTACAATGTGTGACATTGAAAAAAAAATCTTGTCACTAAATGTAAAAAGGGAGGCATAGCAAAAAGCAACACTTACGACTGTGTTGAAAACAGCCCCTTTTCTCCCAAGTGACGGTGTCTTTTGTTTTTATCGCAGCTTCCATATAAGCATCCTGTCTTTAGCCCTCCTCGGATTTCCTAAGCTACCAGACAAAACGTGAGCTACGTCTCCATAACCATTGGTCACCCTTTGTTCTTCTAACTGAATTTAACATTTGGTTAGTTTCACCCAAAGGGACTAATCCGCCATCGCCATAGCCTGGTATTTTCTGACTGCGCTGTGAAGCCTCTGGCTCCAAGTTTACAGCCACAAATACGCTTTGTCATCGCTGATGATATATACGACCACCGAGAGGAAAAGCATTTGGAAACGGATTCATGGGAAGCCTCACGAAGTAGTCCTCCGTGGCCCCCGCCTGCCAGAACGGAGTAGTTGTGCTGTGAGGACAGCGGGGTTCTCCCGCTGAAGAATCGGCGCCAGTGAAACTCAGGCAGAGGGCCGTGGGCCTGTCGCCCTAATTCCCAGAGCAAGCGAAACTCTGCGGAGAACTTGCTCACGTTCAATGGGCTCCATTCTTTCGCTGAGGAAAGTTCATCCAACCAGTCTGATATGCAATATTGAACGGCCTTGTCTCGGTGCTTGGAGGAACAGGCAAAAATCAGCACTGTTTTCCAATTCCAAACTTATTTTGAGACCTCTCCACGCATTATCGCCTGCTGTGAACTTCGGGTCTGTGCAGGCCAAGGGGAAGATGGGCCGGAAGGTATCCGGGACTCAAAGTGGCTCACGGGAGGGAGTGATGGGCACCTCACGGGCGCCTGGTTCCTATAAACGGGAGTGTGAAATAAGCATCCTTTCTCCTAAGGACACCAACAGGAAAAAAGCCCCAGACAGACGTGAAAAGTGGCGGCTAGGGCCCAGAGGTCTGAAGCAGGCTGGCTGGGCTAAGACCCCTGTGCGAGTATTTGACCTAAGTGGGGAGCCAGGGCCCCGAGTCTGACTGGGATGACAGAAAATACACGTGTCAAAGAAACAGGCACCGAACACCAACGATGGCATCTCATGGCCGCGGTCCAGAGGGGACAGTTAATTTTCCGGAAACAGATCAGGGGCGGTGATTTGGCCAGAAAAGCATCAGCAGAAAGCCAGCCTCGCTTCAGGGACTAACATATACAAAGAAGGTTAAAAAAACAACAACATTCCATTTGTAGCAGATACCTCACCCGGGGCGGTCAAATGTTGAGTTCATTCACTTTTTCTCTCTTCATGGACGTGTGTGGATGGGTTTCAGCAAACGAGAACTAATCAGACTTTCCCCAACTGGTACATTTTCCTTCACTGGGGACACTGGTAGAGTGGAATGCAATCGTCTAATTAAAGATTTATGCACGGACTCGCCTCTGCTGTGAGCAGAACGTTCCGAGGGGGACATATTTCCTCGGAATTCCTTCAGTTGCTAAGAGAATTATTGTTTGATTTCGCACATACGTCTAGGGAGAATATCCACTCAGCCCAAGCCTTGTTTTATTGTCGCGAAGGTAGAATGCAGCCTCCTATAGCAAGGAGGTGAAAGCTTGCTTCATAAACAGGGTACGCGTCCTATTTCGAAGAGCTGGGAACTCACTCAGTGACGGAAAGACCAGGCTGTGGTGGGTTTACGTCTGTGAGTTTCTTTTGCACCTGTCTGTCTGCGTGAGTGGAAACTGCCTGCATTTGAAATAGCTCCCTTCCAAGGCCGCTGCATTTTAGGGAGGATTGCTGATTCTAAATTTCTAAAGTTAACAAGGGAAAAGGCAGAGAATAAGATCGATTCCTTAATCTGCCTTCTCCCCAAAATGCTAAAACAATCACGTTTTATTGGATAATTCAGTGTTGGGGTCTGTTTCTAACAGACTCTGTTTTCTAAGGAACAATGTTTTCCTTTAAACGGAGGAAGTTTTGAAAGAGAGGCATAGAATTTTGTACAACCTGGCAGTGGTTCTTTAAACACACGCGCGCGCACACACACACACACACACACACACACACACACACACCACCATCCGCCGTTCTGTATTTCTTTTGGGGGTATTTTCTCCCTTCCTAATTCGAAGCTTAAAGGAGTTTCTGAAAACCAACTGGGGAAAAACACCATTAGTCCAACTCAAAATGTAGAACTTTTAAGTTATGTTAAAATTTAAGCCTAAAGGTTTAATTTCCATGCTTTCTGGTTTTAAGCCAGACAGACTCCAAATATTCGCTTAATATGCTTTCTTATGGTTTAATGTGTAGTAATTTTAGCATTTTAGAAATTTATTTTCCTGCAAAAATGTGTTCCACTGACATTTCTGGGGGTGGGGGTGCAGGGAGAAAACGCTTGAGAGCAAACCTATGGATTAGAATTATGAAACTCATTAGTATAATTTGAAAAAAAAGTATAAAATACTTCACATGATTTTTTTTTCCATTTAACCTATATCTCAACCCAAAAATTGGACAAAGGAATTCATAATAAAGCTATGAAGGCGATTTCATATTCGAAGTAAGAAGATATGAGAGGCAAATATGAAAGCTCACATGTGTCCAGGATGGAATCCGACATTCTCTTCTTTCCATATCTCCGCCTGGGGTAGAGGCCCGAGGTCGTGCCTCACCTGCCCGAGGATGTCTCCATCTGTGGGAGTCCCTGCGGTGCTGGGGACAGGTGACCGGCCAGGCCCTGGGTCTGCTTTCACCCCCCTGGGCCCGGCACGGGTGCGCGCTCACGGTCGCCCATGGCGCTCTGCACCCCGCAGGCAGAGGGCGCTGCGGAGGCGGTTCGTGCCCAGCGGTGGACGGACGATCCGTCGGATTTTCGAAAGGCATCCTACCGCACCGTCAGCCTGCATTTAGCGCCTTTTATGAGCTTTGTATCACCCTCCAAATCGTTGCCCATTTAGCAAAGAAGAAAATGTGCTTTCTAACAAAGAAAAAAAGGGAGGGAAAGAGGTAAACCGCAGGCAAAGAACATCCCGCAGGGGTGGGATTGGGGGCGGAAACTGCCCACTTGAGCCGTAAAAGGATGCTTCCTGGTCCCCAAGCCTCTTCCTCGTCAGTGGGAAATTACACCATTAGAAATGGATTTCTTTGGTTTCGCCTGCCTCCCTCCTTTTATTCAAGGTAGGTGTGCTTGGGAGGTGTATGCTGGTTATGAATGTTCCCAAACTTTAATACGAGTCCCTTTCTCTTGGGCTTCCTTTTACCCTCGGGGGAAAGTGACATCTGCTCCCTAGGGGTGCCCAGTGATGGGCGGAGGAGGCGGAGGGCGGCTCAGCTGGCGTCTGCCAGGAAAAAGGCTTCGAGGTCACATCTCCTGGGTGACATCCCCAGAACCTTTGCTTCACTGGCCAGAATTTCTTTTTTAATTAAAGCATAATTGACATGCAATATCCCATTAGTTTCAAGCGTATGTCCTAGTGGGTCCCTACTTTTCAACCCTGCGAAGCGCTGATCCCCACGATGCGTGTAGCCCCCTCTGTCCCCAGGCAGTGTGATCTCACCGCCCTCACTGACCGGACTCCCCGTGCTGGGCCCCGCCCGCCCTGGACGTTTGCTGTGTGACTGGAAGCTCGTCCCGTTTCTGCTCTGTTTTGTTCGTTCCTCCGTTTTGCTTCTTAGATTCCACGTATAAATGAAGGCATACGACCTCTGTCTCTCTGGCTTTTTTACTCGGTATAAGAGTCCCCAGGTCCATCATGGGCAAGAATTTAATTATTTTTCCCTGAAAAAGCATAACTAAGAGCAGTGGTTCTCAAACTGCCTTCCCGGACGGTACCCGCTGTGTTAGCATCCTCTCGGGGCGTGTTTTAGATATGCAGATTCTTGGGCTATCCCGGGACTGGATGGCTGACCTGGAGACTCCAAGAGGTGTTTTCTGTTTTTAGCAAGCACTCTAGGTGGTTCTGATGAACAGACGAGCTGGCGATTTCTCTGACAGCCCGGGCCAGGCGTCCCAATCCTGCCTGGTCAGGACCGCCGGGTGACTCCTCTCTCCCGCGTTTTCTTGGCGGGACTCTCCGGGGAAGTGCTTTCACAACGTGTCCTGTTGATGGGTGCTCCAGGTGACTATCCGGAGCTGGGGGCTCTGAGGTCCGCTCACACCGTCCGCGGTGAAGAGCAGATCCCGCCGGCCAATACGGAGAGTCTCCGTTGGCTGTTGCGTCGATCGCAGTGCCCCACGCCTTCATTCTCCTCTCCACCTTGTCTCTTAGTTGAAGGTTTCTCCTTCTGCCAGAGTGTCTATTAATTAAAGGTAGATTCCCCCCTAGAATCACCTGCACCTGTTAAAAAATGAAATCGCCTCATCGAATCCTTGAAGTATAAAGCAATTCCACGTTCCGGTAGGCTTTTCATGAGGAAGAGACTGCGCCTTTCTCTAACCGAATAAACGGTCTGGGTGCGCTTGTGGAGAAAAGGACTCTTTGTGTAAAAATAACGCTGTTCCAGGGGCAGCTTCTACCCGGAGATCCGTTTATACGGAGATCATTCTTGAGTTTCTGTTTCCTGCCCTGAGCACTCCTGAATGTCGGCCCCCAAATCCCAACCTTGCTCGCCTCCGACCACGTTGTCAGTCCCCACCCCAGCTTCGGCTCTTTGGAAAGCAAGCCACTGCCAGCCCTCGAATCCTGCTCTCTCCTGGGGCCTTTCGATCAGAAGTACCGCCTTTCAGCCCCCCACAGAGCACGGATTTCCTGGAGTCGAATGTCTGGCCTCCTCCCTCAACTCTGTGTTCGATTGGTCCGTTTCATCCTTTCTTCCAAAATAGATCAACGCTTCCCTTCGGTTTTTCTTTCAGGGACTCGCCATGGCCTCATCCATCTGACAAGCTGGAAGGTCACATCCTTCCATGCACTCCGTCCTTATAAGGGGGGATCCCGGGATGGAGTGTTTTGCTCAGTGCTTCCTGCGAGAGAGGCGGGGTTTGAGGATGGGGCTCCCCAGGAGACAGCCTCTGCTCAGACTCCCTGCCTCCCACACCTCCAGCCCGTGTCCAAGGCAGTAGTGTCTCCTGTGCTGTTGTGGCTACAGAGGCAGCAGCGGTCATATCCCGAATGGTAGCATGCGCTGGCCCCTAAGTGCTTCCTCAGCGGTCCTCCCAGCAATGGTTCAGTTAGATTTTATGTTTTACATATAAGAGTAATGTTCTGGTCTGAAAGTCTGTGGACTTCCAAAATTCATATATTGCAATCCTGACTCCTGAAGATAACGGTATCGGAAGGCGGGGCCTCTGGAAGGTGATTAGGTCATGAATGGTGTCTGTGCCCTTAGGGAGCGCCCCACGGAACTCTCTCGCCCCTCCCAGCACGCGAGGGCGCACCGGAGAGGCGCTTCCTGGGAACCGGGAAGAGGGCCCTCATTCGGCCGTCCTGCGGCCTCGACCTTGGACTTCCCAGCCTCCAGGCTCGTCTGGAATAAATGTCTGTGTTTCTCACTTGCCCAGCCAGCTGGTATTTTGTTACGGCAGCCCAAACAGACTAAGACGAGTATCTCGTGAAAACATAAGATGTTAAAGGCAACTCATAACTCAGAAAATCATTTCTGCGTTGGGGCGGGGTGTGCTTCGAATTACCTGGGGAGCTTTCTACAAATACATGTTCCCAGGATCCGCGCCGCGTCCAGAATGAATCCGAATTCCCAGGGGGCTTATCAATCCCCGATCTCAGGGACTGCCGGGCCCGATGAAACGGATGTTCCCGCTAACAGGATGCTCGATGTCTTGGCAAACATCTATCTTTCCGTCTACGATGGCGGAATCGGTCATGATTGAGTAGCGTGCCCCTCGTCCTCATGCGTGACGCCATGTGGTTCTAATCACATCTCTGCGTATGTTTGTTGATTTGGGGACTTCTGGGAGCGCCCTCAACTCGCGCCGCTGCCTTCGGGTGGAAGCCGCACTGTCACGGTCCGTCTTCCACCTCCTCTTCTCTGTTTTCCTTTCCTTAAGCGGGATTTCCATTTCTAGTCCTCCGAGGAACTTTTCGGCTTACAAACTTTCCAATGCGAGCAGCCGACCTAGGGCGAAGCCTGCGGACTCTGACATGCAGCAACACGCAGGACCCCGCAGGCACGGGCCCCGCGGGGGGGGGCTTGTTGAGGGTCCCCGGGAACTCAGTGGCCCTCTGCACCCACACAGGGCAGAGTGCACGGGTGCTGGAAGGGATCGTGGGGAGTGTTTGGTAATAACGCAGGAAAAGACTCACAGCCGAGGTCCTCGGCACCTTCCTCTCTCCCTGTGGGATGTAGGCTGTCCTCTGGGTGCGTCCGAGGGCCACGCCGATAGCATCAAGCTGCGCTGGCCTCAGCAGGCTTGATTCTAGTCTTGACTTTCCTGGAATGACGTGCGTGACCTCCGTCAACCAACTTCCTCTCTCTCCAGTCTCCTGATCTCAGTGCACGTTCCCGTCTGAAAGCACCCTCTTCCTCTTTAATTCTGGGGGTTCTGCAGGCGCTTCGCAGCTGGGGACCTCCATCACAAGCCCCAGGATTCTCGGCCTTTTGTTGTTTTGAAAGACTCAGCCTCGGGCGGTGTTCTCCGGCAGAGTCCGCGTCTCCTTGGGATTGCTAAGGCAATCTACTACCTTCCATCGCTTATTTCTTTTCTGCCAATATTAGCTGGACGACATCTTGCTGGATTCTGAAGTCAACGAGATGGCCACCACGGCGGAAGAGGCATGACGGCTAGTTGACGAGCTTATGTCGTCTCTGGCCACATGTTTTTGAGTGATTATGTGTGTGTAATCACACATATGCACATCTCTCGATCACGATCGCTAGAACTGGAGTTTTTCAGGTTGTATAAATTCCATTTGGGTTTACTGTTCTTGGCGGTGTGGGGAAGAGCAAAGATAGAAACCGACTCACTTATATGCAAGATACTCAACCTATAACGACTCATTTAATGTGGGACAGTAGATGGTAGGAAAAAAAATCGCAGATCAGGCCCAGGTTCCGGGAAGTACAAGAACCTTCCCTAGCACCCAGACAGCCGAGGTGGGACAGATCCCATGTGTGTTCAATTGAGGCCAGACAGAGCCTGTGGGCACAGTCTCCCCACTGACCAGCGCCCTTCAGCTGTCCTGTCCAGGCAATTGCTCTGTAGGGACCAAGTCACAGTTGAGACATTCATGTGTTCCTGCCATCCGAATTATATTTTCAATTATACACCTTCATTTTATTTAAAAAAATTTTTTTTAATGTTTATTTTTGAAGGAGAGAGAGAGAGAGAGATGGAGCCCAAGCAGGGGAGAGGCAGAGAGAGAGGGAGACACAGAATCCTAGGGAGGCTCCAGGTTCCGAGCTGTCAGCACAGAGCCCGACTCGGGGCTCGAACTCACAATCAGTGAGATCATGACCTGAGCCGAAGTCAGATGCTTAACCAACTGAGCCACCCAGGTGCCCCCTGTATACCCTCACTTAAAAAAAAAAGAAAAAAAAAAAACTCAAATTCTCGACAAAAACTCACAAAATTCAAAGATTTAAAAATCGTTAATTCTGTTGGGGAAAAAAAATGAAGCGACACTTCTGTTTCAGGACACTTTAAAATGAACGCTTTTAGAAGGTAGATAGCCTCAGGGAATTTTGGTCACTGTCTAACCACACCATTTGGAGCTCCTTTCGACTGAACCCAAGAATTTGGTGCCTCTCGAATTAACTGTCAGGTAAGATGGCTCAAGCACGGAGACTATTTTCCAGACATTGGTCTTATCTTATCAAGATAAGAAAGGGGATTTCTGAATTCCCTCAGGTTCCGGGGACTTACTCATCCCTTTTAACCCTCATGAACTTATAAATAGACAGCTTTGCTGATTTAACTGGAAAAATAAACGTGCCTACTAAATTTGGAATAGTTATTTCAATGGAAATCCAATAAAACTGTATTGTAAGTGGAAACTCAGACGGGATAATTATTTGGCGTGTTTCAAAAGACTAATAAACCAGATCACCTTGATCAATATTTCCAGCTCTGGGAAAGCGGATGAGATTGGACCTTTTCAAAACACTTCAGTACTTACCAAAAATCTCAAGTAATACCTTCATGTATGTAGTTGTTTCAAAGGCAACGCTGTGGGACCCCAACGCCTGCCGCTCCCTGTCCACCGGGCTTGCTGGCGTGTGTGCCCGACTCCAGAAGGTCTTTGGTAACCTCTGCGTTGCGTCGAGGCTGGCTGTGATCTGAGCTGCAAGCCGACCGGGTGAGCTGCCTATTAAGCCCTTCCACGGTGCCTCGCCCCGCTCCCATGCAGCCTGTGGGAGGACCAGGCAAGGGCTCTTCACTTGTCTTAGTCTTCCTTCTGGAATAGAAGTTCCTGCAGTGCAGCAGCGTGTCGTAAGGTGCCTTCCACGCACACTGCGATACGTCATCCTGTGAGCTAGGGACATGAGTCCTTGTCTTTATGGGGTTAAACCCCAGAGGAACAGCCTAAGAGATTAACTGAGCACATTCAAAAGACAGCCTGGCAGCACTGTTGGCGTGAGCAAAGTATGGAAACCTGTTAAATGTTCAAAATTACGAGAGTGTGTAAATCAATGATGGTTTCTCTATAAGGTAAGGTAAAATGTTCTCTCGTTATAAATGGTGAGGCGGCTCTACTTGCAGTGGCCCTGAGTGATGTTAATAATCCGTTAAGTAAAATCAAACAGGTTCTAAAGGGTATGATTCCAGCTTCCTTAGAGTCTATTTACGTATGTATATACGCCGAGGGAAGCAGATACATCAAAGTTTGAAGGCAGTGTTTTTCTCTGAGTGGTAGAATGATATCCTATCCGTTCCTTTTCCTCTTTTTACCCTCATTTTCAGCGTCTTCTACGCATCCATGGGCTCATGGGACAGTCTGCGATGTCCCCACAGCGATACCAGCGAGCTAGGGCAGAGGAAGTGAGACACGTCCCAGCCTGTGGGCACGTGCTGTGTCTTCAGAAAGGACTTCTTATGGACTAACCTGTGTCCCTCCCCGAATCTGTATTTGGAGTCCTTACCCCCAGCACTTCAACGTCAATGGCATTTGGAGGTAAGATCTGTCCAGAGGTGACTCAGGTAATGAGGCCGTCCCAACGGGCCCTCATCCAATCTGACTGGTGTCCTCGGAGGAAGGGGAGATCAGGACACAGACCCACGCAGAGGGACGCCCTTGTGAGGACACGGGGAGAAGAGAGCGTGCGCAAATCAGAGAGAGGCCTCCAACCCAACTACCCTGCTGACACCTTGGTGTCAGACCTTTAGGCTCCAGAACTGTGAGAGAATAAAGGTCTCTCTCTTCAAGCCACTCCGTCCATGCTGTGTTGTCAGGGCGGCTCAGGGGATTCACAGAGGGCTGTGCTCCTCGCCATTAGTAACAGGCTTGTAGCGGGCTTAGACCTTTGTGCATTTTATCCCATTTCGCCTTCGCATCTACCCTCTGAGGCTCATTATTCATTTCAATGGACTCGTAAGGCACGCTCGGGACGGGCTCCTTCCCCGCCAGCTCGAAGCCCTGGAACTGGGCATCTATGGTGCCGCCAGGCAGCCCCGCCCGGCTGTCACGCGCCTTGTTCCCCATCAGGGTTAATTCCAGATATCCCATCCCTGCCGCCGGTCCCGTGGACCTTCCGTATCATTTCCTGATTCTCGACATTCCTATGTGAAGCCCCCTCTTCTTCCGCCTCGCTAAGGTCATTGTATCTCCTCAAGACATCCAGTAGAGAGTCTACTTATAGGGAGTGTTCAGACATCTTGGCCAAGTAACGTTAACAGTGCTTTTATTTTTATTTTTATTTATTTCCTCCAAGTTTTTATTTCTGTTCCTGCCGGGGCCCTTGTTCCGGCGAATCTAGGGGTCCACGAAGGACGGACGGTCAGGCGAAAGGAAGTGAGAGAGCCACGAGAGAGATGGAGTCTGATGACCAAGCAGGCAGCCCTGGCAATTCTGGCATCTCCGCCCTGCTGGTCTCAGTGTCTTTATTTAAAAGGTAGTGAGTGACATTACATCAATGAGTGACATTACATAGTTTGATCTCTTTAACAATAATGCGTTTTTACCAGCAAGGCTGCAACTTCCTCAATCCTGTATGTTGGTTTCAGGTTAATTAACATATGAATTTAGGGTGGGGGGAGAGAACAGGGTGTTTCCTTAAGGCCTTAATGTTAATTATCTGTAAACAAGAGAAATCAGGGCGTTGCTTTGAGGGCTATGCTTTCAACTACAATGGGGGAGGTGCAACCCATCCCCAGGATGCAACTTTAAGGTTACTTCTCAACCTGTGAGCCCAAAAAGGCTCCCAACATATTCCGGCTGATTAGCATACAGCGTAATATTAGTTTCCGGTGTACCACATAGTGACAACACTTCCGCACACCATCCTGCATTCATCAAGACAAGTGTGTGCCCTCATCCTCATCACCTTCTCCCCCCACCCCTGCCCCCTGGCCCTAACAGTGCTTTCAAAAGGCCGTTGTAAGGGACCTTTAAAATTACAACACGTGAGCCGATGAAGTAACGGACAACATGGCCTTCCTCGGGATTGCTTCGTTTTGTTCTCACGTGTCAGCACAGGCGCCCTGTTATTAAGCCACTCCGAGTATCCCCTTCAACAGAGGAGGTCACACCGGTTTCCGATAAAATATGATTCGCTGTTAGGAACAACTCAGTGCCGCTCTAGATTTTAACGTCGGCGGTCCCCGGCAGTCGGAATTTCCAACAGACACTAAAGCTCCATCCTGGAAACGTGATTTGCCAGAGTCACGAGTCTGTTTCCAGAACTTGAGTAAAACGATGCTCCTGGCATTCTGGCAGTTTCCAAGTTGGAATTTATCACAATAAGCCAATTGAGATAGATCAAGTCATCTGTTTCCAGTGTGACAATGGTCTGTTAGGCAGTAATATCTTCCTGCAGAAATTAGAAATTATAAGCATAGCAGCCCTCCCTAAGAGGAGAGATGATTGCAAATTGTCCTGACAAAACAATGTTTTTTTTTTTTCTATTTCATGCGTAAGATTCCCATGAAGAGTGATGTTTTCTCTCCCTGCTCGTCTTTTATCCGGCACAAGCCTAGCTTCCCCCAAGAAAAATAGTAAAAGCTATCAAGATCAGAATTGCATCCTAACTTTTATTGTGTGGGTTGCCAAAGGCCACCGGCTTTTGATTGTGCAGAAACAAGATGGCAACAATGTTCTTGCAATTGGAGCTCCCGTGACAAGCCTGCTAATTTATAGGCGCTGGGCGATCCGTGCAGTTGTAGCTCTCGGGCCAATAATAGCTCTGCTGATCCTCCACCTCTGAGGCAGGTCGGCCGGTATTGTGCAGCAGAGACTCATGCTAAGCGGCCAGAGCAAAGGTGGTGTCCTCAGCCATAATTTAGAAGACTCTGACATGAAGAAAGTGTTATGATGTTTAACTTATAGGGCATCCAAATGTCATAGACCCAAGCAAGTTCCTATTAGCAATAACTCAGGTCCTCTGAAGGGATTTGACATTCAAAACTGATGAGCGCTGGTCCCCGGGGCCTGCTCCGACCTAGCCTCGCCCAGGCCACTCGGTAACCCGAGTGGCCCAGGGGTCAACCCATGAGAGCCCTCTTCAATTTAAAGAGCGGCTTCTCCCCGGCTGCCGGGGTTCTGACTCGGCACAATAAATTTCCCAAAGAGCATAAAGAGCCATCTAGTGTATATCAAATCAATATCATTGTGGCATGCAGCGGTATCTCAGGCTACAGTTCACAAAATAAACTAGGCCGGGGGCTGGATTCCTGCCCTTGGCAATCAATCAGCCTCCCGGGTCATGGATTTTAGTGTAAATTAACACAGCAGAAACCATCACGCTCCCCAGACGGTGATATAATACAAGATTTACTTTTTTTTTTTTTTTTTCTCCTGAACCCGTTTCATTGCTGGTGCTCGGAGGTGATGTCACACTAAACAGGAATAACAAGAAAGCGGTGATGAGGAAGGTGGCGGAAATCGTGAAGTAAAGCATTGATATTCTCCTGACAAATGCACAGAAAGCACGTTAAATTAGGTAAACAATTATGAAGCACGAGGAAAGAATACAATTGCCTGGGAACCCATTCAAGAGTGCAAGGTTTTTCTAAATTGACCTCGTCAAGCAGATAGTACTAATTGTATCAAATGACTCTATGTGAGTAAAGGAAAAATACGCTGATGGGTATTTTATTAGAGGCTTTCTCCCCGTTTCCAGCACCGCCCCGTTTTGTGAAGGACCCAGCGGATACCTCTGTGAAATACTTTACGAATAACCGTGTGCATTTCCTGCACCCCCACCCCCACTCGCTGGATAAACAACCCTCACGGTTTCTCAGCTGGGAAACCGGGTGCTAGTTACCATTCGGCTCGTTTGTCGGGGGGAGAAAAGTGATCTTATCTTCTAGTAGAAGGCACCGAAGTGTCTCCCTAGAATAATTTATAATGTAGGGTTGCATATGGAACTCACAAACGAAAGCAATGTTTAGAACGAAATCTGCATGTCCTAGAAACTCCACGAATGTGATGAGTTGGTTTGAGGGAGGGAATCTGTACTTAATTTATTTTGAAGGAATAAAACAAACGCTCACACACCTCTCCATACTTCTTAGAGCGTTACACAGCCTGTTAAATCAAATGGCACAAATACAGTGGGACGCTTGGTCCGTTCTTCCCACTATAGCTTAGAACACATGGTATGTGAGCCTGGGTCAGTACCAATATAGGGTCCAGATATTGGAAGGAACACTTTTTTATAATTAGTACATTTTGTAACTTATTAAAATGAACACTACCGGGGCCGGATAATGTTTCTTTTGTTATTACCTGGGAGAGAGACCTTCATGCTTGCCACCTGGGAGGGTGGAGTACGGGTGATTGGGCAACTGCCCAGCCTTGCTCAGTCTCCATTTTCTCAAAAAAGAGTGCAGAAGGGTGTCTACGGTCCTTGATGATCTCACACGGTTTTCTGACCATCTAGTGGGGCAGTGTGGGAAGGAGGACACAGAAGATTCTAAAGCATGAGTCTAACCTAACACAGCACTACAAATGTCTCCAAGCATACGTTTATATTTCTGTCACTCCGATGCTTCCTTAGGAGTATAATTCAGATCTACTTATGGCCTGGGGCACCTGGGGTCTCAGTCGGGTAAGTATCTGACTTCGGCTCAGATCATGATCTCGGGGTTCAAGCTCGAGTCCCGCATCAGGCTCTGTGCTGACAGCCTAGAGACTGGAGCCTGCTTTGGATTCTGTGTCTCTCTCTTTCTCTGTCCCCTCCCTGCTCACGCTCTGTCTCTTTCTCTCTCTTTCAAAAATAAACAAACACTAAAAAACATCAAGATCTACTTATGACCTTACATAAAAGAATTAGATCTTTTAAAAACCTTTTGGTACCCTGTGGCAAATTGTCTGAGACTGTCTTGAACTAAAGTCAAATTTCTAAGGCAAGGTGTCGTGTAGGTGAATGTTCTCAAGACTTTTCAAGGACAGAGAATCAGCATCATGGCCAGCCAAACGGGACAAAACAATTCCAACAACACACCAAATACAGTGCCATCAGGGAGGGCTGAACGTGCGGATCGCGCACGATTACAGGACGGCGTGTCTGTCTGAGCCGTCTGTCCATCTGTGGAGAGGAGACGTGTTCTGCGCCCACCCGGCAGCTCTGAGTTCACAGTGAGAGCCTGGTGTCCGCTTCTATCCGAATCTGACCTCTGTTAGCCATTCGGATCTCACGCCATTAGCTCCTTTCTAGGCTACTGCGGCACCGAGGGGGACGTATGAGAAAAGAGACCACACTCCGGTCAGCTCCTATTAAAAACTTTGTTTTGCATATAATGCCTTGAACAGCTTAATTTTAGTCACTGAGACCCATATGGGTGAGTGTAAGTTCCAAAAGAGCCTATAAACCATGTCGACACAAGTGGGATTTCCCTAAAACAGAAAGACTTAATTAGCGACAAGATCTCTAAGAAACTCAGGAAGAAAGAAAGCAATTATGGTGCGAAATTCCTTACAGACGATCCGTCTTTAATTCAGTTGAGTTGTGGAGCGAGAACGTGGGCTCGACTCCAAGTGAGGTGCTGGAAGCGAGCGAGGCCAAAGCGAAGGAAAGCACAGTGCTGTATGATTCGGTCTTAACATGGTCCCTGGGCTCGCTTCCCAAGGTTCATTATAACAAGGTCCCTTGAGTATTTGCCATGTGTGCACCAAGAAAATGGGTGGAAGGAGAGGGTTGACACCATCGTTAGTTCGCTCCTCAGGGAGGAGAAGCTCGAGCTCAGTATCCATGGGGTTGCAGCCAACGCCCCTCGCTCCAGCGGGGAACAGTTACCATTGTCGTTGCTTGGAAGAATAGAGAACCCAAAACTTTCTATGCACCTCCAAAACAGCGGATTCTGTTGGGTGTCTTAACTGAATATCTGACTTGGCCGATTGGCTCGAACTCGCTTGATCGAGCAGAATGGTGATTCTGGCCTTGTGTAGACAGAGCCTCTGTGGAAAAGGCCAGGCAAGTGAGGTCTCAGCATAAGGGGAGGAACTGTATTTTCATTCTTCTGAACAGGACTGGCATCAGACAGAGAGATTTGAAAGGCAATGCTCTGGAACTTCCCAGGGAAAGTCACAAAGCTAGGCCCATCACGGTCAGAAAACGTATCAGAAGAAGAATTGTGTCAAAAACAGGTTTCTGCTTTGTAACAGGCGTCCCAAATCGTCCTCGGAATTAAATATTTTCTTTTGCGATGCCGCGTATCATGCACAAGACGTGTAGCAGCCCCGCGAGTTGTCTGAGTTGGTCAAACCGATAGCACAGAAAGCCCGCCACAGTTCGTGTGCACGAGGTGGCCTCAAACCAGGCCATGGACACGTGCGTCCGGAGGACTGCGTGCCTGACTGAGAAGTGGATGAAGGAAGCGAAAGTGGTCCTGAAGGTCACAGGTCACAGGTCAGGAGGCAGTGAGCGAACAGGGCAGAGTCCTAGAAATAGTCCCTGGGAATCCGAGAGAAATAACTGAAAGCCTCAATGTCAACAGAGGCTTCATGGGACTGAGGAGCTAGGATCAAGGAAGGCAAGATGACAAATATTCAACATCCTCACATCTTTCCGGACCCCAACTCCTGAAGCCAATCTTGATTCTAACCCTTCTTCCATGTTCTACATGCAGGACTTCAGGAAATCTTGCTGGAGCTACTTTTAAAATAGACGCAGCCCCCACCTGTTGGTCTCCACCGCCATTGCTATGACCCTAGCCTGAGGCCCCCTGGCACTGTGCCTGGATTATTCTAATATGTTCTATGTGTTCTCCTGGATTCCACCTTTGCTCTTCGGAGGCTATTCTCAAGATGGCACCCAGAGTGAGCCTAATAAAATGTGAGTCAGAGTTTGGCTCGCCTTCATGACCCTTGGCTTCCCCTTGGATTCCGTTCAATAACTCTTGTGTTCGAACTCTCTGCTACTTTCCATGGCTCACCATGACCTATCTTATTTCAAATTGCAAGCACGCTTCTACGCGGGGTCTCCTGGCGTTCTCGTGCTCCGTTTCTCACCACGCTTCCACCTTCGAATGCCACGTAGTACTTGCTTGTTCGTCTCGCTCTTCTTGATGGTCTGAGCTCATCGGGAGAATGGAAACCCGCTGAGGGCACAAATCTTGTCCCCTTTGGTCATTGATGTATTCCAGAGGGCTTAATGATACCTTCCGCCTGGTAGGGGCTCCAGAAATACTTGCAGAATGAAAATAAAGGAACGAATAATTGGGAAAGATTTTTTTTTTTATAAAAAGGATAGAGGCATCTGGCTGTCCCAGAGGGCACTGGTTTGACTTTTCTCTGAGATCTCATCGGATGTCAGCTGGCCCTGAGGCCTGAAAGTAGCAAAAGTCAAACATACCCGGCTCTGAGCTGGACTGGGGGACGTGGAACAAACGCGGCGACCCAATGAGGAAAGGAAGCTGGCGACTCTTCACGTATGAACGGATGCCCTGTGCGACTGGGGCACCATGCGGCTAGGGACTGGCCTCCCCTCCTCCAACCTCTCTTTCGGCTTTAATCTGGAAGTAATTCAAGGGTCAAATGGACATGCGGGGCACTCTTAAGGTGTATGTGTATGGTCCTTAAAATATTTATAATTTGAGGGGCGCCTGGGTGGCTCAGTCGGTTGAGCGGCTGACTTCGGCTCAGGTCATGATCTCGCGGTCTGTGAGTTTGAGCCCCGCGTCGGGCTCTGTGCTGACGGCTCAGAGCCTGGAGCCTGTTTCGGATTCTGTGTCTCCCTCTCTCTCTGCCCCTCCCCCACTCATGCTCTGTCTCTCTCTGTCTCAAAAATAAATAAACATTAAAAATTTTTTTAAATATTTATAATTTGAGATAAAGATATAATAAGATGCTGAAATATATGGGAAGATACGAAACAGACTCCTCTTAACAAATTGGCCATTGGGATAGCTATTAATAACAACAAGCTTAGAGCAGCGTTCTGTCCTTCCGTTCATCACCTTATTTCAGATATTCCCATCGAAGACCATGAATCATAAAGAGGAGTGTTTAGAAACCATCCATTTTATATTATTTTATTTGTGTAGGAAAAGAGATCAGCACATCCCATCATGGTCACCTTCCCAAATAAATCTGCTGACGACATACCCTGGCAGTTTTCCAGCAGGAAGAAGAAGGCTGTGTTAATTATGCGTGTCCCTATTAGCCCTTTGTCCTCATGATGCTAAACACCAATTTGAATAGCTTTTAATTTATTCTTTCATCCATTTAGATGACCAGGAAGAAAACTACATTTAATTTGGAGATAGGTTTTGACTTTGGAAGAAATATACAGAAATCCCAGTAGGTACACGATGTGGCTAAAGGAGACAAGAGACACTTAACTATATGAAGTGAGGATGGTGCCAGCTGGGGTTAGCGGATTTATTTTTTGACAAAATGTCAGAGTTTCTAAATTTCTTACTAGAAAATATTTACATTTTAACCTAGTATAATTAGGAAATCACTGAGATGAAACATTACATAGGTTGGTTTTCATTTTAATTCCTGCATAATGTTACTCACATTTCCTAGGTAGTAATTAGATGCATTAAAGATGAGTGGTTCCTCCCGGGCGTATCCTAGAGATTTTTTTTTTTTTTCCAGATTTGTGTCAAAGGTCTTCGGGGTGGAGAACAATGAGTGTCACTAAGGAAGACAGCGGATAAAAGCTTTTGAAATGAATCTATGGTCAGGGACCAAAATTTGGACATTTAAATTATCTACGCAGTCGAATGCTCTACTCTGAGCTGAACCCCAAGCAATATACCTCTGTCAGTATAGAACAGGATCATGCATGTATACCTTCCTGGTGTTTTGAGAGAGAGAGAGAGAGAGAGAGAGAGAAAGAGAGAGAGACATAACTTCAGTGAAATAAATAAAAGTTTGTACTGAAGAAGTGTATAATTGATACAACAGATAAAGAGTTTACCTAAATTGAAGAAGCAGGTGGAACTTAACAGAGGATTACCTATTTTTGATCTGGCAGATTTTCGTTGTGACATTTTACTTAGCTTTCCTGCTATTTCTGAACTTCATTTTCTCCTTCGCATTACGGAGTGTTATGCTATATCATTTTTTAAATATATTCAAGCTATAAAACATTTGATACTACATAATATTTGTGTTGTTTTATAATTTTTTCAGTGAAAAGTCTACTTAAATATATATCGGAGCATCTTTGAATGTTAAAGTTTCTCTGTTTTAGTTTCCTTTTTAGAAATCTTCACATAGGGGCGCCTGGGTGGCTCAGTCGGTTAAGCGGCTGACTTCAGCTCGGGTCATGATCTCACGGTCTGTGAGTTCGAGCCCCGCGTCGGGCTCTGTGCTGACAGCTCAGAGCCTGGAGCCTGCTTCGGATTCTGTATCTCCTTCTCTCTCTCTGCCCTTCCTCCGCTCATGCTCTGTCTCTATGTCTCTCAAAAACAAATAAATGTTAAAAAAAAAGAAAAAAAAAAGAAAAATAAATCTTCATGTGTATTTATCTTCTGAACTCACTCCGTGCCCTTAACATCTTTGGACCAATTTCTTTTAAACTGAGTTTTGTGTGGTCACCAGTCGCCATTTACTAAATAGTCTCTTCAAAATGCACTCCTTTCTCTCTTATCCATCTTGAATAAATTACTAGCTAGAAAAATAATCTAAAATAGCTTTCCAAACCAAAAATCGGCTTTCTGTATTTAGCAAATAAAAATATAGGACAAGCAGCTATATCTGGACTTCCAATAAACAACTAGTTTTCAGTATAAGTATGTTCCAGGTATTGCCCAGAACACACTTAAACTAAAAATAAATGTTTTGCTTATGTAACATTCACATTTGAATGTGAATTCCAAATGACAGTTCATTTCTTTAGAGAAGGAAACATATCAGATGTCTGGAAAGGATGACACCGGAAGGTACTTACCAAGCTTATTTTCCTCAGTGCACAAACCTGGAACTGAACTGTACGTTCAAACACTGTGAGGGGCATGATGACACTCCCGGCCCCTGGGTCCCCTGGGCCCCAGCTCAGCCTCGGCCGGTTGACCCAGCGTTCTCCTGGAGATGGTGTGATTGTTAATTTTGCGTGTCCCCTTGACTGTGCTAGAAGGTGCCCAGATATTTGCAAAAACACTTTTCTGCATGTTTCTAGGAGGCTGTCGTTTTTGGATGAATTTTACATTCAGTTGACTGTCCGAGCAGATTGCCCACTATTGGAGGTGGGCTGCATCTAATAAGTTGAAGACTAGAAGACCACAATAGAAGAAAAATCCTGACCTTCTCCTAAATAAGAGGAAATTCTTCTTTGCTTTAAGCTGGAACATTATTTTTTCCTCCCTTTGGCCTCCGACTGAAACATCTGCCCTTCCTGGATGTCGGGCTCAAGCCAGGTCACAGACAAGCCCTTTCTGCCAAAGTCCGTGCTGGTGAAGTTAGGGCCAGTGGTGGTGGGGGGAGACAGGGAGGGGGCCCGGGTGGAGGGTGTTGGGCATCCACAGGACCTGAATCGCCGCTGGCCTGGCTCCTCTGGGGTTGGACGAGTCTTTTCTCCCAGGTCATGGAGACTTCTGGAGGGGCGTAGGACTGGGTGGGGCATCACAGGAACCCTTCCTTGTAGACTGACCTCCCCCTGCCCTGGAGGAGGTTCTTAGAGTTGCCTCTTGTGGCCCAATTAAATCCCTTTGGGGACCAGGTTGGCAGTCATGTCATTCAAGGCCTTTTTTCCACTGCCTGCCCTCAGCTCTCCTCGCTCGCCAGGTTGCAGGCTGCAGATCCTGGGATTTCTTGGTCGCCATTATCACACAAAGCACATGGAAGGAGGAACAAGTCCCTGAAGGCGGGAGGAAAGGCACTCCTAATCGCCGAGTGATGAAGAGCTTGGCCGGATGGCAGAGAAGAGTTTTACGAAAGCTAGAATTTGCGAATGATGCGATTGCAAATTAAGCTGAGGCCATTTCCAAGCAGAGTGTTGGAGAAGTAGCTTGGTTTCTCTTTGATAAGCACAAAGAACCAGAACTCAGAGATTTTGACAATTCTCAGCATGTCCGTCTTGTAAAAAAAAAAAAAAAAAAAAAAAAAAAAAGTGAGGATTTGCCCCTAAAGAGAACACAGGCTTTCTCGGGCTCTCTTGGCAGAGACTGGCATGGAGACAGGGTCACACCCGCAGAAACAGGACCAGTGTCAGTGTAAGGGCAAATCCAGACTGACTCCATTTTGTCTAAGGGCAAATTGAGACTGACTCCATTTTGTTCTGTGCCCTCCACCCTGAGTCCCCAGCGCCTGCACTGAAGCTTAAAACCTGCAACTTCCCGGTTCCAAAAGAACCACGCCCAGTGACCTATGGAACAGGACTCTGACCCTTCCTCAGCCCACCGGCTAGGGTCACGACCATCACCCCTCCCACTACCCTAGACCCCTTTAAAACTCTTGTGCCTTTGGAACTCTCTCTCTCTCTCTCTCTCTCCCTTGCCCTCGCCCTCGCCCTCGCCCTCGCCCTCGCCCTCTCCCCTCTCTCTCCCTCCACAGCTGCCTCAGTGCAGGTAGGAGATTGAGCTCGAGCTAGCTCAATTAAAGGCTCTTTGTTCTTGCATCGGACTCGGCTCCCTGGTGGTTTTTGGGGTTCCCGAATTCTGGGCATAACATCAGAAGAAAGCTTCTGTACTCCTGGGATTCTACAGGACGAGTTGAAACACACCCCTGGCTGTGTACTCCCAATATACTTTGACAAAAGGCAAGAATGACCAGGAAGGCAGCTGGGAGCTCCTCAGGGCTGCCGCCCCTACCACAGACCCAGTGACAGGGCAGGTCCCTGCTGGGTTCCAAAGGTCAGGGCTGCCTTTTTGGTTACAGTGGCAGGATGCCGCTGCCCAGAGCCTAGGGGGACCCTCTCCAGGAGCCAGGAGAATCGTGCTTCGTCCCAGAAGACCTGGGGGAGGGGCGGACAGCAAGCCAAAGGATTCTTCTTGAGTCTCAGGCTGTAAATGGAATCTCCTTTGCTGGAATTTGGAGTTGCTCGAGACCCATGTTCCCTTTCCTCCTGCCAGTTTCTCCCTTAGAAACTAGAATGTCCCTCCTGTGTGTCTCCCGCCATTGTATCATACAGCACGGAACTCACCTGTGGTCATGACTTCACAGCCGGAGGGAATTTTGCCTCAGGAGGAGGAACACCTGTGGCCTCGCTGTCACGTGATGCAGGTGACATTTAGATGAGACTTCGGACTTTACCCTTCTCACATGATCCTACAAGACTAGGGGTGTTGAGATGAGTGTGCTTATTTTGCAAGAGACAAGGACATAAATTTGGGATGAAATGTGAAGGGTTGAAAGTCTGTTCCCCCCACTCCCAAAAATTCATATATTGAAGTCCTAGCCCCTGGCTGTATGTGGAGAGGGGCCTTTAAGGAAGTAAATAAGCCTAAATGAGGTCACAGGGGTGGGGCCTTAATGCGAGAGGATTAGTGTCTTATAAGAGGAGACACCAGAGAGCTCTCCACCCAGTCCTAGCGCTCGGCCGACTTGAAAGGCCATGAGAGGGTGTGGCCAGGAGCCATCCATCCGAAAGCCAGGAAGAGGCCCCTCGCCAGAAGTTGAATCTCGGAGAGTCTTGGTCTTGGACTTCCGGCTTCTAGAACCACAAGACAATAATGTCGATAGCTGAAGTCCCCCTCCTCTGGCATGTGGCTGGGGCTGCATATGGCCGTCATCTGAGCCTGCTGTGAGCCTCCCGTGTGCCACGCCCGGGGACCGAACTCGGGCCCAGAGTGCGCATGGATGGGGATGGCTGAAAGGGGCACCCCGCGGTTCTCGGCTGCGAGGCCGGTAAGTCTTCTCACAGGGGAGGGAATGATTGTCACTGGCGTTTCCGGTCCCCGTTTTTGCATCCGGAGGTCAGGGGCTGACCACAGCAGACCGATCTGCGTTCTCCACATTATTCTAAAGATGCAAACTCCATCGCAACAGATGCCAGTTACTTTGCTTAGTATTACTTCCTAATGGGAATGATAGTTCTGATCATTGCAGGGACTTTCATCTACTCTGGAGGCAAAGCACGCGCATGGAGCATGGGATTGTTTATGAAATTTCTGTGCGAGATTTCTGTGCAAGAACCCTCCTTGCAAGGCTCTATCATTTTCACCCGGAGGCAAATTCCTGGCCTCAGAAATAACACGTTTCTCTTCAGATTCTCGACAGTACTTTTTCTGACAGGTGGGTGATACGTATTTTTAGGCTAAATAGGAAGAGGCATTTTCTCTTTGTTTACACTCACGCAGCATAAGAATAAATAGTAGAAGGTAATTATTGCAATATCTTGGTTATTGTCATCATTCGTGGTGACAGGGCTGCTTCGTAGTCATTTGAAATGACAAAGACTATCTTCGAAATATTATTTGACATATTCCGGTGCTTTGCTGACAGCAAATCTAACAGTATCTAACTTTTTAATTATATTTATTTACTTTTATAATTAAACAATACAATTTCAGAAATGGGTCTCGCCTTTAATTACTTGGGATGAAATATGACAACTCCAATTACCGCATGTCGAGTTTTCTGTTTATTTTTGTTTTTCTTTTCATCTTTTCTTAGAAAGGGAGCCCATTTCCAATTACAGCTTATATTTTTCATCTCCCTTTTATTTATGGCTGCAGGAATATTTTTAAATCATCCACTTGTTATAATTGCCTTGTGTCATTACAACCTCCAAAGTAAATGTCAAAGTTCTGTACGTCTCGCTGTTTAATATTGATAGAAAGTACTGCCCAACAACACCCACATTGATTAATTTGTCAAATATTACCTAAAAGTCTTGATAAAATGTTGTCATAAAACCATATTCTGTCTATTGAACATTGACATATGAGGCATCTGAGGAAAGGCTCTTTGTAAATTGACTATTTTTCACATCGGAAAAGGCATTCGTATGCTGCCCGTGTCTCCCTCGTTACCCTGGAGCTCCGGGCGAGCACCTGGCATCCCGAGGCCGTCCTCTCGGAGCATGAGTTAGTTACAAATGAGGACTCCTCGGTCCTCCTGGCTTCCGCAGACAGCTCCTGAGCTCTCGTGGTCCAAGGCCATCAGACCGTCCGGGATGTTGGAGGATTAAAAAAAAACGCATCCTTTCTCACTGCTTGGGTCACCGTGGGCTTCTGCCGCGTTGGGTTTCATGAAAACACAAATTATCGAAGAGGAAGATGGGGCATCCAGAGTCCAGAAACCGGTCAGTGAGAGTTGCTGCCAGAGATTGAATATTTCACATCCTGAGGTCTCATGATGTTTAGCGGAGTGAGGAGGAAATCTGAGTTCCTACCCAGAAGAGAACCCAGGCTGCTCACGGACCCGCTTGAGGCAATCTGGGCGTGCAGGACCGGTGGACCTCGCGGACACCTTTGCTTCTTAGAACGAGGCTCGTAAGGATTACTAAGCCACGTGTGGAGCGTCAGGCTGGTCCCACAATGTGCGGTCCGCGACTCAGAGCGCTAGGACAAAACACGCCGTAGGATTCACTGATGTGAACGTCTAACCGTGTTAAAACCGCAGTGCAGGGCACACATCAGTGGGTAGCAGGGGGGTGGCGTGGGAGAAGGAAATCGACTGCAAAGTGGCCGAGAAATTATTTCTTTAGAGGGACGGAATGTCCTACACCGTGATGCGTTGTGGTGGTAGATAGATATATATGCACAAACATATACTTGTCGACACTCTTTGTGGTATCCCCTAGAATTGATAGCTTTTAGTGTTTCTGTATTATACTTGGGCAAAGCTGGTTAAGAAAAAATAAAGCCAGATAAAAATGGACTCGCTGACAATAGACTTTTCTCTTCCTACTCGGGGGAAGCGCATATTACTTCTGGTACCGCCTACCCGTTTGTCCTGCATACAGTCCTTTACAGGAAAAATGTGAAAGAAGAATTAGGGCAAGGGAGGGGAGCAAGGAAATAGGGCATTTTACGTATTTTGCAGAAGTGCTTAAAACTGTCTTCATGGTCTGAGCTTGGATGTCCTTGTCACCTGGGAACTTGTGTTGTTTCTCAGTGAGAAGGCCTCTGGTCGACTCTTGTCCCACTCTGTCCTGGCGGGGACCGCACTGCCCAACTCAGCGCAAGGGAACTGTCAGTGTCGGTGGAAGGTTCTGGCTTCCCGAGCTTAGGAGGGACATCCGAGTCTACTTTTTGAGCTTCTTGTCCATGGGAAGCCATAAAGGAATTAACAATATCCAACTGTAACTATCAGTAAAGATTTAAAGGTCATTTTTGCAATATCTAATGCTCGAAAAAGATAAGGAAAGACTGACTAGTTATCTTCAGCGAAGCTTTGTTAGTCATTACAATTTACATTTTCTTCATATCTGCATATTATTTATTGAAATTCCATACCTGAAAAATGCATTGTTTCCAACTACAATTAGGCTTATTATTCAGGTTATATTTCAATAAAATAGTGTTATTTGAAATTAGCTTGGAAGGCTGTAACACTGGAAGGCTATGACTCTGACACTAGCTTTCAGTACAACGTAACCCTTCCAAATTGAGATCCAACTTATTCTGTATGAGGCTAAAAGACAGGTGTCCGAGGAGAGATTTTTCTGGATTGAACATTTAGTACCAAGAAGATGAACAACATTAGGTCCTAAAAAAAAGTGTTTTCCAATTAGATCCGGAAAAAATAAAATAATTAAGAATCTGATAGTTCGTTACTGCCCTAACACATCGGTGGGACGATGCATTCAACGTCAAATGTGTTTTGGGTGAGCTGTGTGCTGGGATTATAACAGGAGCCCCAGCGGTGCCCTGGATGCTGCGCTGGTGCCTCTCCCTGAGGAAAAGCTGAACACAGAAACTTCAACAGTCAACACGAGAGATTTACAAGATGTCGCGGAAACTCTGTTTTTGACTCCATGATAGCCCTGTAGCAAAGACAACTGCGTCTGACTTCAAGGGCTGACAGAGTTTGAGTTCTCTCAAAAACAAAGGGAAAACATGTATTTCTCAGCCCTCCTGGCCTCGGCACCGGCCCGGGGACATGGTAGATCCAGGACACGCTGACGCTATGGGTCTCCGAATCTTCACGTTTGTGCCGAGGTCCAGCCTGCTAGCTTCCCCAATTAAAAAGATGGTTCTTTTTTTATATATTTTTGCCACAGGATTGGGAAAGAAAAAAAAATACATCTCCTCTGACTTGATCTATGTGTGAATTTAAGTCCCGAGAAAGCGAGTGATCTGAGCAGGACCAAGGCACCGTTTGCACATGAAGACAGCAAGAAGAAGAGTTGCAGGCCCGTGGCTCCTTCGGCGGATGCAGAACGCTCATTCATCACCCGGAGAGGCCTTGATTGATGCGTCTGCCAACGCCGATCCTGCTTTTGAAGGTCATAAACAACAAGAGAATATTCCAGAAAGCAATACTCCGTCGGCCTCCTAATGTAACATAAAAGTGTCCCGACTGAAATGGCATGCCATCAAAAATCGTTTCTAATTATTTTAAGTAATATTTAGATCAATTCATGGTAATCTCATTAACTCGCATGTTTATGTCTGAATTAGATTACTCTCATGTTTGTTTAAGCTCTTTTGCTTTTTAAAATATCTCTTTCAAAGACATATTGAGCCTGGTTAAAATAATCAATGGCTTCTGGGGGTTCGACATAGGCAGAGGCCAGACCCGCTGGAGAAGTCGGGCCCTCCCGTGGCTGTGCCTGCAGAGGGTGATGGGACTGGCACGGAACCCCCCCGTCCTCACCCAGGCCCCTTTGAAAAAGACACCTTCTTGACCAAGGGCCGTCGTCCTGACAACATGGTGTCTGGCTTCCGAGGGACGCGCTCCAAAAGACGTATTTGGAGAATAACATGAGCATCCTTCCTGACTCACGACCTCGCCTCCCCAGAACGTTCTCGTTTTTCCCATAGATGCACGCTCTCGTGTATTTAAAACATAGAGAGAGAATTCGGAATGTGTAACATGGAAATCGTGCTTAAAAGAATGGAGCGTTTTAATGAGCGTGCTTTAGTAGCCAGTTCTTCCCCTATTTTACATTTTTCGAATCAAGTTAAAAGTTAAGGATCGTCCCAGGTTAGACCACGATGCAAACTGAACGGCCACTGCAAAAGATCGTGAATGCCCACAGAGGAAAGGATGCTTTTTGTATGTTATACCCTTCTCAGTGAATTTTCTTCTGAACAGAGCCGGTGGATAGGTGTTCACGGTTAGCAAACACCTGGACGACACTAAAAGCAAAAATGACTAGTTACCATATCGCAGCTGCAAAAGGCTGGCGATCCGTCCCCAGGCTTGCAAACGTGGCCAGGAGGGAGGAGGCGGACGAGGTGCGCCGTGTTGTTACAGAAACGTGCTTTCCCGTGCTGCCGCTCAGAACGCAGGGGACTGCTTCTGCGTTTGTCGTTGTTCTTGCGGAACTCCTTGAGAATCGTGGACAGCTGAGAATTCTCCTCCCAGGACAATCATGGCTGTGTGTGTCGTTCCGCGTCGTCCTAAGAGTTTCCCGGGTGCGGCTGTGCCGAGCAGGGGCACCCAGATCTCCATGGGGACCCATGAACCATTCCTGCAGCCCAGGGCTGTATGCAACTGACCTCGAAGAGCCCGGTTCCCTTCCAGAAATTTCTCCTGGATGAAGGGAGCCTCTAACTGGAAATGATATCCCTGCACCCACTCAGTGACCACCCCGCGATACACACGTCCAGCTCCTCCCCTCAACAGGGGATGACACACGAGTCCGTTGTGGCATCAGAGCCCTTGGGACCACCTGCTATCTCTCTGGTGGCTGCCGCTGTCGTGCGACCCCTTCCTCTGCCCAGCCCTTCCCTGTCCCCAGGACCTTTCCCAGTAAGCCTCTGGCACATAGTCTCAATCGACACAACCCCCACCGCCAGCGATGCGGGCTTCCTGGGACTCCGGAATTCCAGGGGACTCTGTGATCCAGAAAATGTGAAGATTAATACTCAGTTAAAGCACGGATCCCACCTGCTCGCGGGCGTTATCGGAGTTTGCCGGTGCACCAGGTGCGAACTGTGCTTGCAAACCTTCTCCGCGACGAGCGGTCAGATCCTGGGAGCACCTCTCAAGTCCTACAAATGCCAACATCGGGTTGCTGGAATACAAGAGGATGTCAGGGGATGTCTTAAAGCAGCTACCAAGGGTTCCCACCAGAGTCCCAGAGATGTTATTCCTGGGCAAAGGAGGTTGTAACCCCAGGGACCCTCCTTGCTCTTAAGAATGTGGCCCAAGGAAGGCCAGATCTTTGACAGAGGAGTCCTGCATGACAACACGTATCTTTTGGGTGGCCTGGCCTTAGACCTGGCTCTGGCGCTCACCGCGCTCAGCCTGAAGACAGATGGGCATGCGCATTGGAGTTCAGCCTGGAGAGGGTGATGGAGGGGCGATCCCGTTATGGCCACACAGCAGGAAGTGGGTTTGGACAAGGACCCACGGGGGTGGATAAGGACAGACCAGCTACCTGGGAGGCAGCAAGAAGGGAGCGGTGGGAGGGGAGGTGGGGTCCGAGCAGCTTTCCCGTCGGAGGCCATGCTTGAGGTGACGGTTGAAGATGAGCTCAGTTTCTGGGGACGTCGTCGTGGGTGAAGAGCCTAGGCTGACTGACCCAGAGCGGCGGGTGGAAAGGGGAAGCCCGGGTGGGGCAGCCGAGCGCCGCTGCCGGGATGCCGAGCGTAGGGTCCGGGCGCCGTGTTGCGAGAGGCCGACTTTGGCCCCTGCTGGCAAGCACGTGACTGTGGTTAGGATGAGGCCTCCTCCCTCCAGTCGCTGGTGGTCTGGAGGGACAGGGCAGCTGCCCAGAGGCAGGGTCCAGGGGACGGGTAAGTGTCATGGGGGAGAACCACGGGATGACCACAGTCCCGAGAAGAGTTCGACAGGACTCCGTTCCCTGGGGAGCACCGCTCGGCTGGGACTTCTCGGCTCTTTCTTTCCCGGGCTCCTTTCCCAGCCTGGAGACACGCGGTAGCGGCGGGATCCTGTTCTCGGCTCTGCAGTCGGGAAAGCAAACGAGGAGAGCTCGAGTAACGTGGCCGGAAGCCACACACCTGCCAGGGCACGAGGCCTACGTGCAGGCACCCTCGGCGGTTCCCCCGGCCACGCCAGCCCCCCACCCCCGGCTCTCCAGGAACCTCAGTCGGCAAGAGGAGGGCACCTCCCTTCCGAAGCTGGGGGATCCGACAGCCTCCCGGAACTGACCGCTAAGTGCAGAAATCCTTCGCAAGCCCTGAGGTGGCTGGCCGGTCGCAGGAACCTCACCCCTCAACAGAAGGCCCAGGACCTGTCCGCTCCCCGTGTGCTCAGAAGCGCGCTCCGCAGTCTGCAGGTTGAAGCCGAGGTCGCGAAGAGCTCCCGAGAGTAAGTCAGGCACTGTCCCTGCCACGCTGATCGGAGCTAGATCTTTCCTGAACAGAGACGTCACTCATCGGCCCTGAGCTGGGCACTCACTCCAAGGCCCCAGTGTCACAGCCAGGGCCGTCGACCACAGGATACGGGGGGTCCCTCCCTGTGACAGCACCTCTTCCTCCCGGTCCTGTCCTCTGTGACACAGCAGCGGCTGGCATGGCGCGTGCCCACCTCCCGCAGCAACGGTCCAGTCCTCAAGTGTCCTTCGGGGCGAGGGGGCGAAACGCAAAACGAGGAATACAGATGCCAAATGGGTTACGACGTGTCTTTAAAAATACTTTCTCGGGGGCGCCTGGGTGGCTCAGTTGGTTAAGCGGCCAACTTCAGCTCAAGTCATGAGCTCACAGTTTGTGAGTTCGAATCCCGCGTCGGGCTCTGTGCTGACGGCTCAGAGCCTGGAGCCTGCTTCAGATTCTGTGTCTCCCTCTCTCTCTGCCCTTCTCCTGCTCACACTCTGTCCCTATGTCTCTCAAAGATAAAATAAAAAAAAAAAAGTTAAAAAAAATACTTTCTCTAGCGTCTTGTGCCCATGCTCGCTAATGGAAAACTCAAGAGATTAGGAAATCATCATTTATTTTAGCTAGTTTCCCTCGCAACATTTGTCCGTGATTTATTTTTCTTTCTTTGTAAGTATGACTTTTCTTTTAAAATATGAAGCTCTTTTACTGACTTCTCTTCTAGAAGGCAGGCCACATAGATCACTTGCCAGCCCTTCAAGGAAAGACATTTTTTCCCTATCTGAAACTGCATATTTGATATTTCCAGCCTCTTTAAAAAAGCCAGCCTCCTGAGGTAAATGATGTGGCTGCAGGAATTTGATGTATCGTATAACCATTCAGTGGCAAGATGCTTCTAGAATCAGACCGAATTAAGGAACGTCTTTGTTATTTTAAATGAAGAGAATAAAATGCCAGCACCAGCGTGCCATCAGATGGCTTGTAGGGGACAGAGATGGCCTAGCCAAGAAAGCCGCCATCCAGCATGTCCGGCCAAATCTTCATTCAGATCACTTATCGGCACAAGAAGGGTGACGGCTGGCCCCGGTTGCCATCTGGGCCAAGGGCTCTATTCTGTGCTGATCTCTTCTCGGCCACTCACTGCTACAGATTATGACTTTTTGAGGTGAGAAAACCTTGGGTTTTTGCCTCAAGCTGGTCATTAGGTGTTGCGAATGATAGCTTTCCTGAGGAAATTGGAAATAACAGGACGTGATTCCGTATAAATATGATATGTCACGAGCCGTTCCTCCTCGCCTCATGTCATCACCGAGGTGGGGCAGCTTGTATTGCAAAGAACTATTGCCCTATTTTCAAATAGAGCAGAGAAAAACTCTGATACTTGAACAAATCTCCCGACTGTCATTCTTGATCAACGGCCCTTGAGCGAGAGAGGCAGGCGGTACCGAAGTCTGGATTTGGGCTGCTGCCGCACGATTCAGCTATATTGCTTCTCTCTTACTTGCCCAGGCCGTGTGTCAAGATGACGAGGCCTTCTCTTCAGAATTCAGTCCCTTCACGTGGAAGCTCAAGTAGCAAGTAGGTAAGAATGAGAAATTGAGAAAGACCAGGGGATAAATGGTGTTTGGAAACAAATCACTCTGGAATCTTGGTTGGCCACCCCAGCTTCTGAGTAGAAAGTTGCATTTTCTTTAAAACAGTTGTGACCTAAAACAACAACAACAACAACAACAACAAAAAACACCTATGTCTAAGAAGTAGGGAAAAAAATTACTCTAAGTTTTTACTGTGTCATCTCTATTTCAGAAGGCCTCTGTGTGATGCTCAGACAAGGAGATACCCAGGAACAGGGCGACACGGGGTGTCCCAGGAGAGGGGACCAAGGGTTCCATAGCAGTTTCCGCCCATTGCGTGTGTCAAGGGCCACATCATTGGGGGCCACCGCTTCTCCCGGAACCCACGCCGACCTACGGTGATGTGAACAGGCACGTGTGCAAAGGTGACCTTTGTGAGCCTGGCCGGTCATGTGGCCCCACCGAGTCTCGGTGTCCTCAACTATCACTGCATGATAACCAGGGTATTATTATCGTCCGCTTGGAAATCTCCAATATCGCGACAAAGTGAAAGAAACCAACCCAACACACGAATACTCGTTAAATAGGATTCAGCACAGTCCAAGTTTGTTAACGTGTTTAAAGTCTCAATGCAGGGGCGCCTGGGGGGCTCAGTCAGTTGAGCATCCGACTTTGGCTCAGGTCATGATCTCGCGGTCCGTGAGTTCGAGCCTCGCATGGGGCTCTATGCTGATGGCTCAGAGCCTGGAGCCTGCTTCAGATTCTGTGTCTCCCTCTCTCTCTGTCCCTCCCCCACTCATGCTCTGTCTCTCTCTGTCTCAAAAATAAACAAACATTTAAAAAAACCCTCTAATTTATAAAGTCTCAATGCAGAATCCGTTCATTTATTTATGTCCTGACTCCTTCATCCTAAAACTTTCCTAAGTACCTCCATTCTTTCTCTGTCCAGGCTTCAACAATTGAGCGTCCTTTCATTAAGGGCATTTCCAAGTACACGGCAGTAGGCTCCCCGTCCTGCCGCAGGCCCGAGTCCGTCGTGCGAAGGAGTCCGAGCGAGCGGTGGGTCTGGATTCGAGCCTCTCGGTCCAGCAGCAGCGCCACACACGGCTGACCGGCCCCAGGTGAAACCATCACGGGAGAGGGTCTCTCTGTGTCTCTGCGGTCCCCGCCTGCTTTATTAATTTATTTGTCTACAAAGAAAAGCCATGCCTTTGTAGTTACAATGGTTTAAAATATTGTTGGTGCTTAAACACGCACTTTCCAAAGTGGCGTTTTGTGAAGGCGGCTGGAGCCAGCAGCCCACCCTGCGATGCCCTAACTGTGTCCATCTCAGAATCCCATCTTCCCAACTGCTTTCTACATCTGGCCATTTCTACAGTACCAGGAGAACCGTGCCTTCCCGAATGTTCACCTGGAGCCTCAGACTGTGACCTTACTTGGAAATGCGCTCTTTGCGGATGTAACCAAATTAAAATGAGGTCGTACTGCGTTCGGGTCTGCCCTAAGTCCAGTGAGCGGTGTCCTTAAAAGAAGAGGAGACAAAACAGAGAGATGAACACGGAGACCCAGAGAGGAGACCGTGGGGAGACAGATGCCAAGATGCGGCTATGAGCCAAGGGGGTCCAGGAGCCGCCGGGCTGGACGAGACAAGAAAGCAGGGCTCTACGGACACCGGGCTTTCAGGTTGCTGCAGGAATAAGACTCTTTGGTTTACAGCTGCTGTTGGCGGTACCTTGTCTCGGCGACCCCAGGAACTCACACCGTGTCTGGCTTCGCTGACTCCAACCGGACTCACTCTGTGTGTCGCAGGACATGCCTCAGCACGTGGAGCCAGTGCTGGCTGGACAGTTATGGTTCTGGCAGAAGCGTGGCTGCCACTTCCTGACAGTGGGGTCATGGGCACAGCCTTCATCCTCTCTGTGCCTCCATTTCCGCATTAAAAAAAAAAAAAACACAAAAAAAAAAACAACAAGGCAATCAAAATAGTTGACGGATAACATTCTATTGACAAGTCCACAAAAGTCTATTAATGGATACATTTATATTCGCCCCTTTGATAATAAGAACCTCTGAAACATGCTCCTGCTCGATCAAGATCAAATGGAAAAGGTGTCTGATGATTTCGGTAAGTAATTGAAAAAGAATTTAATTTCAGCTCTTTTTGTCACCTTTGAAACATGTGTCGTGTACATTTGAATTCAAAGTGTTTTTAAAGTGAAAAAAAAATGTGGTTTCTAATAGCAGAGGCATGATAAATGTCTGCTTAAAGTACAATTACAAATTGTAATTGGATTTTTGCGTGCGGGGCGGGGGGGGGGGGGGGGTATAAATATCCTGAGCTCCAGGCTGAATTTCGTGTCCTTCCAAAGTTTGTGTGATGGAACCTAACCCCCAGCATGGTGGTGTGAGGAGGCGGTGCCTTTGGAAGGAATGGTTGGGATCCAGCCTCCAGAGCTGAGATCCATAAATGCCTACTGCTTATAAGGCTCCTGGGCTATGGGACTCTGTTCCAACAGCCCAAATGGACGAAAACATTCTGAACACGCAGCGAGGTTAACAACATGAAATCCTGGTCAATTAACTCTCTGAATCAGCAACTTGTGAAAGCCGGTGTGGTCCCAGCCCTCTCCTGAATGCCTCCACCTGCAAGCCGGTAGCCTCGTGTGCAAGCAGGAAGCAAACCTGGCTCAGTCAAGGACAAAGTCAGTGGCAGTGACAAGGCGGGTGAGGCTTAGGTCTTGGTCGTCACGTGTCTCTCCATGCTGTACGTCTCTGACATTTCTTCCTCTGCGTGGTTCATTCTCTTCCCGGGTCTCTCCGTATCCTCCACCTGGATTTCATTCATCCGTTTGTGCTCCGCCCGCCTTTCCTCCCAAGCTCCTACTGAGGGCACAGGCGTCATGGTCAATGGCTGGGCAGGCATCAGCTGTAGGGAGAACATGGCCGCCTTGATGGAGACCACACAGTCCAGACTTCTTCAGGGTCGTCTCGGGACTTGCTTCAAATAATGGCAGCTGGACCCTCATCTTGGCAGAGCAGCTTTGTTTGAAAACCGATCCTCCTTCCTTTTCCTAATCCTTCATTGCAAACAAGAAAAGAACATGAAAATGAGTTCAAAGGAAAGTCACCATTTTGTCACTCAACAATATATTGATTTTGTACCTCCTCTTCCAGCTCGTGCCCACGCACACACAGGCGCTTTGCAAAAATGTAATCAGGGAGTATCTATGTTTCTGTATTCTGCACTTTTTTCCTTAACATAAGCATTTTTCCTGGTGTGATGCAATTTTGTACACATATTATAAATGACTGTGATGTTGCTTCTAATGAATGTGTTGGACTTTATCCTTCCCTTTACCCACAGACATTTAAATAGTTTTTCTCCAAATAATGATTAAGCTTGTTTTATATAGTAGTCCTGGTGAGTCTAGATGATTAAACGCTAAGCACCCAGCCTTAAAATCATTTCATAATGCATTTCGTGAGAGTTCCATTATTTGTTTCAGTAAAAAACAGTCATGTGCATAAAGATGACATGTTGTTCTTGCTGTGTGATTCCGTATTTCCTCGGCATAAACTCCTCAGATTGAAGCTTCCGGGTCAGCCCTCCGTCACCTTCCACTTGGCATTTGTTGTTCTTTTGCCAGTCATCGCCCTTATTTAGGGCCGGGGGGTTGCGCAGTGAGTGATATTTCTTTGCTCAATATTTTTTCATTAGGACTCTAGGAAGTAAGTATTCTATACATAAGATATAGTTTAAATAATAATACTCACTTCCCATGACACGTGGCCACACTGGGTCCCTCAAGCATTGTATGGGTAAGAAACATCCGTGGAAACTTCTCGAAGAGGCTCGTGGAAGCCCTGAGCTCCCATAAGAAGCTGCCGATGGAGCAGAACCAGCACACAGATACCTGAAAGCGCTTTGTGGGAGGCCCGTGTGCAGGCTGAACTGCCTACTGTACTGGCATGGCACTGGAGCAGGTGACTTCCCAACAAGTCAGCGCTGGTGATTTCTGTTTTTCACTAGCGTATAAATACATTTCTTTCTGTAGTCAAAAAGAATCCATTCATTTATTCATGCGGCAAACATTTAGCACCCACTATGACCTGAAAACTAAGGTTGCAGAGGGAACTCACCTAACAAGGGCCCTGGTCTCAGGGAGCTCCATCACGCAGACACACAGGGTAGTCACCGAGCAAACACAGATGAGCAAGAAACAGGGAACTAAGACCGAAAAGCCCCTGCCAGGCAGAGGAAGAAAGCTGGGCAGTGAAGGCGATCAGGAAAGGCGTTTGGGTGAGGCGACATTGCAGTGGAGCTCTACAGGGAGGGCTGAAGAACATCATGGATTTATTAAGGACAAAGCATCCCAGCCAGAGAGAAGGCTGAGAGCAGAACGTAGGCTCAGAAAGAGGAGCCGGGAGATGAGCGGGGCTGGATGGGGAGCCGGGGGTACAGAGAAGGAGGAGCTGGCATCAGAGAACTGAGGTGGACTGGACGGTGCAGGACCGTCGAGGCTCTGGGACGACTGTCATCTTTTTCTCCAAGGAGATGTGAAACTATGGGAGAATCTTGAGCCAAGACGCAACATGACCTCACTGTGGCGTGTGTGTGTGTGTGTGTGTGCGCGCGTGTGCACGCGCACCCATGCACAAATGTCCCCCGGCTTCTGTAAGAATCCGTGGGAGAGGGTCAAGGGAGGAAGCCGTAAGATTCATCAGGAGACCAGGAAACTAATATGCAAAAGCGCGGGTGAGAAATGGCGGCAGCAACGCCGAGAGTTGTGGTCACCAGACTGAAAATATCCAGAAGGCGGAGCCAACAGGATTCCACAAGGAGACGGTTGTGGGGTGAGAGATATCGTGAGTGACTGGAATTGGTTTTCCTCACTAGTCAGGGTGACTTGTGGGGGACAGTGGGACAAAGTGATAAGCCTTTGATGCCCAGGGCCTATTGCCTGAAGAATGTGCAAATTTGTCGTACAGCCTTTGTCGCTGTTTGCGTTTGTGTGTAGCATTGCAATGAACAAACACATTCATGCAACTCTTTTCTTTTCCTTGAAGAAGATGGTTTCACGTGTCACCAGCAGCACAGGCTCCGCGAAGACCAGCATGTCATTGAGCTGTGAGCAGCACAACTCGGGGAGGCGTCCGGTGTCCCTGCACCCTTCCTGTCAGAGTTGTGGGGGAACGGAGGCACGTGGCTGGCGAGATCGGAAGTCTGGTTGACTGAGGTGGAGTGGGCAGTGGGATCCAAGTAGTGACAGCTCCAGAGACAAATGCCGGCCCAGTGCTGGCAGACGAGCAGGGGCCCAGATTAAGTGGTGGGAGAAAGCATGGGAGTTGGCGAAAGAGTCATGAACAGGGTCATGGCTTGTGGTCTTCCTGTTAGATTTTTCGGTTTTGAATTGTCTTCTCCTGTCCTAGTTTAACATTCAGGTTGTATGGGTGGAAGAAGGACGTGAAGAGTACGCAGACAGGGAGCCAACTACTGGGGCAAAGGGCTCTGCTTCTGCAAGTTCCTCAAGGTCAGTGTTGAGGCCCTGGTAGCACCTGGCTCCTCCCACCACCCTCACACTCCCGGACCAGCCTTGTTCTTCCTGCCTTTGACTCACAAAACCTCGAGGAGTTTGGGGTTTACGCAAGACTATAGAGGGGACACCAAAGTGAAGCGAAATGGAAATAATCGTGGAAAGTCTCTCGGCTTTTCTTTAGAGCTAACACAGATCACAATGGTGCATCTGAGAAGATAATTCATCAGACTGCGGAGTTACATCGGGATTTACAAACTACTTTCCCCCCAGGAGAGCGAGGGGAACAAAGAACAGAGAAGAGGTAAGACTAAAACTACGAACACATGTTTGATGCAGAAGGAGCAGCTGAAAAGATGAAGTGGTCAAAAAAGAATTTTTCCTGCAAAAGTGGCTCCGGTGAGGTTGGCCAATAGAAGTTGGAGAAGTTTGGATCTGGAAATTCCCTTTTGCGTGCCTTTTCTGCTGCCCGCCAGTACCAAAGTTACCGTCAGGATGAGGAATGGAGTTCCATGCCAATTATTAATGACGTTAAATGGGACTGAGTAGCAAGAGGGTGAAATTTGCCGATGACACAAAATTCTTAGGTTAGCCGAGACCAGGGAGGTTCAAGCATCGTGGATGGGTTGAACAAAACTCAATAACTGGGCAACACGATGCAGAGGAAATCTACCACAGACAAGGTGAAACTTACTGGAAAGAATAAATTAAGTGCCTCGTCTCTGCTGAAGGGCTCTGAATTGGTTGTAGCCTCCTGAGAATAAGATCTAAAAATCATCATAGCTCCGTGAAAACATCTGCTCTATCCGGAGCACCAGTCGGAAAGAATGAACAAGATGTCAGGCTGTGTGAAGAGGGGAGAAAAAATGCATGAATGATTTAAAGTCGTTATCGCAAAGACCCCTTTTATAATCGTTTGTAAAAACCAAGGAAAGAAAACATCAGAAGAGGAGGAAAACGCTGTAACGGGGGTCAGTCGGCTATGCATATGTGAAGACTTCAACAAAGAGGGAAGAGAATGAAACAGACCAGTTTCCTATTTGCGCTTCCTGTAAATGGATAATACAACGTGGTGTGTGCGGAAAGACGGAAGTCAGCTCGAGTCATCTTCATTCAGGAAATGATTGCAGAGGACGAAATATGTCAGGACATTCCAGGGAGAACACATTTCAGACAAAAGCCTGAGGATCTCCTTCTAAGGAAACCGGCCGAGTTTCTGCAGGTGGTGAGCAGCTTAAGTTAGAACCGAGTGTCCAGGAAGGAGTTTCAAGGGTTTTCTGCCAACACAGCTGGCCTAAGCCATCACGCGGAAACCCATGGAAAACTTCATTTCACGTTCACGGTCCGCATTCGCCTCTTCCCGCCACCAGCCCAGCTGCCTTCAGCGTCTTGGCGCGTTCTCCGTGCGACAGGCTTCGTTCGCTGCCCTCTCCGAGCCCCGGGGTTAGCCCTAATTAGAAATATTGACAAGTTAGTTTTCTCACGTCATTGATTTCGTGTTTGTGGAGGAGCCTCCTAGGGTTTTATATATGCAGAACTGGCCATTCTCATCTTCCTTTATGACCCCACCGCGGTTTTCATTCCGTGACGCGAACCTCCAAGGAGAATTTGTCTGCTGTACTGAGGACTGAGACAGGAGTTATTATCACCAAAACATTGGCATTCCCCACTTACTGCGGGCGAACTCTCTCCTTTGAAACAAACTAGAGCGTGCTCTGAAAGCGGACTTAGGTACGCTCTCTTCTGAGATAAAATCTCACCAAATCCCAGGCTGCGTCTCAATTTAACAGAAGCAGACTCCATCGGACCAGCTCTTATCAAAGGGCGACCCCCAGGCAGCCTGGGCACGGGGAGCCTGGTGCCGGCCGAGGCTCAGGAAGGCTGATCGCGGTGGTCTCCTCTCCGGCTTCGAATCCTAATCAGAACCGCCCTCCAAACCGCACGCTCGCCTTCCTCAGGCTCCATCATGCCTTCCACGACACGATCCGCTGCCGACACGCTTTGTCACCCACCACCGCGGCCGAGCGCGCTCCGTCCCGTCTCTCCCCGCTCCCTAAGTCAGGCCCTTTGCCAGGTTACTCTGCAAAGTCTTCCCACCACGGATCCAGTTTCTTCGCCCGGGTCGGTTTGGCCAATAGAATGAGGCAGGGGTGAAGTGTGTGCGTCCCCAGCCCAGGCCTGGAGAGGCCCCGAGTGTTCCGTTTGCTCCCTCGAGACTCTTTCTCAACATGGAATGGGGGCGCCTGTGTCTGCCCACTAATTCCACTAGGGGGACGGAGCACAGCCGTCCCTGCCAAGCCCAGCTGGGACCCGCGACACTCTACCGGATGTGTGCGTGGCCAGCCTGGCCCGGCCCGGCCCAGCCAGCCTGGGCTTATCCTGGTGCAGGAGGCCAGGTCGGCCAGCAGAAACCCCTGATCCCTTGCACACTCACGGACCTCCAAGAAATAATAAGCAGGCTAAAACTCTGGGTTACAAGTAACTTGTTCTGCGAGTATTCCGCAAGACGAGCGATTGTTTCTAATATTTTAACTTGTTAAAGGAGCAGTCTTGCAATATGAGCGTACGTGACACCAAACTTCACATGATCACGACTGAGTTGATGCTCCCCCATCCTCTCCCTCCCTCCCTCTCTCTCTCTCTCTCTCTCTCTCTCTCTCTCACTCTCGTGATTGTGAGTGATCGTCTCTCGTGCTCAGATGCTCGATCTCAGGCTGCCGTGTTTGGCAGAACTCCGTGATTTCTCAGAACCTGGGAAGGTGCCCACAACTGGCGCTGGTGTATTCGTTGTCACTTCAAAGCGCCCGTGGACAGTCGTTTGCTTTTCCATCCACGAGTGAGCTTAGGAACGCTTTGCTTCATTCTGGGTCAGGCTGCCTGCAGACAGAGACCCTTTGCTCTGCTGCCTTATTGCCGGTTACATTAAATACACTCTATGACAAGAGTCTATTAATACTGTCCTGTGGTCAACATCCATTAGCGGCAGTGAAAGTCCTCCTTCACAATCACCCTCCTCTGTTGTCTCCCTCACGCCAGCCACGAAGGTTTTCAAAGGTAAGTGCAGGTTGATTTATTTTTCTTTATATTTTGTATTTTCTTTATCATTTTGTATTATGTTACAGGACTGTAATCGTTTTTATGTGAGTATTTTTGGATTGTGGAACGAATCTTCTGAGTTTCCATTGTTTCTTATGGGGAAATTTGCTTTGATATACAAGTGCTTTGGATGACAAGCATGTTTCCAGAAAGAATTATGCTCGCAAACCAAGGTTTTACGGTACTTTTTTTTTTTTTTTTTTTTTTAATCTGTATTACTGAACTTTAGGCTTGTTATACTGCAAGAGCTAACTGGCGTGCTTATGTATTTATCGTCTCACTCTCTCTCCTTCTGGAAGGTAGGATCTCTTTCCTGTTTTACCTCCGCTCACTTCAGAACTTAGAGAAATGGCTGGCCCTTAGTAGGAA
This sequence comes from Paguma larvata, assembly GCA_030068075.1. Classification (NCBI taxonomy): domain Eukaryota; kingdom Metazoa; phylum Chordata; class Mammalia; order Carnivora; family Viverridae; genus Paguma; species Paguma larvata. The sequence continues at coordinate 2,448,361 of CM057826.1, forward strand.
CTCAGAACATTGTTTGAACAAAAGCCTCAGTCGCTCAATGAACTTGGAGCATCCTACGGCTCTGAGCTTCAATTTCATTGTTTGGACCCCATGGAGCGGGAGTCGGAAGACTTTCCGTAAAAGCCAGATAATATATAGCTTCGGTGTGCAGGCCCGGGTCCTTTACTTGTTGTTTCTGTTTCCTATTTTTTTTGTTTTCTTTTTCAAACTATGTAAAAATGTGAAAACCGTTCTCAGTTCCAGGGACAAACAACAAACAGCCCCCTAGCCGGACTCCGCAGACCCCTGCCTAGAGAACGTCCCTTATTGGTTGCACACTGGCGCCGAGCTCGGGGCTGCCCTGATGCACATCGGAGCGCTGGCTTATGGAACTCATTAAATTCTTCGTAGACACGATGGGGGCAGCTGCCGCACCCCTTGTGCCGAGATTGGTCTCCAGCTTCAGCCCAGGAGGAGCGATATTCTTCAACTGTGTTGATGTAGCTGGTGGACATAAAGTGGGGGGGACTCCTGTATTGATGTCACTTCAAGATTCATGTTTAGGCCACCGTGCCACCAGGAATCCTCAGCAATGTGTTTAAGGTTGCTTCTACCTTTGTTTTACAGCTCTGGTGTTCTGTGGCTGTTTTTGTTTAGTTTTCTTTTGCTTTACTCCTAATCTGCCCTCTATTTATTTATTCCATTATACAAATTAGACACGCTTCTGGATTCTTACTGGAAGAGGTGCAAAATACATGAATAGACTTTGAAAGCACGGTATTTATAAATTAAGGAGATTGAATAAAATCGCATAAAAATTTTCCACTTTAAGAAATGAATCACAGAAATGTTATTTTACTACGATGAACCTGGTACACCTGAAGGAAAACAATTTATAGTAATTGTTAGATGAGGATGCCTATTCATCCAAGTTCTACTGAAGATGGAGAGACACGCAGACAGATCCTTCACCGTCGACGGCAACCCCAGACTCAACATGAGAAGCGTGTGTAGCCTTGTCCTGGGAACAGTGATTTGCCTGCCGCATACGCAGAGCATCTTGTGACAAAGACAATTCCGTCCATATTATTAATAAGAGTGGCACTTCCTACTTTGTAATGTAACTGTTTGCCCAAGTGCTTCCACTAGACTGGAAATTGCATGTTAGGTGTTCCTTGCCAGTATTCCCGAAGACCTAGAATGGTCCCTGGTACCACTGTAGATACCTGATAGCAATCTGCTCAAATAATTCACCCTCAAACCCTTTTCCTGAAAGGGCCGTTATTTCAGATTAATAGAAGACTGTGTTTTTGTGTTTTACCCTATTAGTTTGCTTCTCATAGCAAGGGCTTGCATTCCAAATGAGGAACCCGAGTCCTAGGAGGAGCTGGATTTGTCCAAATCTAGGCTTCTAAGGGCGCCTGGGTGGCTCAGTTGGTTAAGCGGCGGACTTTGGCTCAGGTCATGATCGCACGGTCTGTGAGTTCGAGCCCCGCGTCGGGCTCTGTGCTGATGGCTCAGAGCCTGGAGCCTGCTTCGGATTCTGTATCTCCCTCTCTCTCTGCCCTTCCCCTGCTCATACTCTGTCTCTATGTCTCTCAAAAATAAATAAACATTAAAAAAATTAAAAAAACAAACAAACAAATCTAGGCTTCTAGCAAATGGCAAGTCATTGCCCAGAACCCAGATCCTCTCGTGGCTCGTGCAAGTTCACCTGCAGAATAACACTCTGTTTATTGGTCTGAACATAGAAAATGAGAGAGCTCTAATCAGAGGGGGAAAAAAGATGTCCTCCAGCCAAGTTTGTTTTCATCGCTTAAGCACGGGGTTCGATATTAAAACAACTTGTATGGGTTCATCTCCTTGAGTTTCTCTTGTCCCAGCGGATCGGTGTGCTAATCAAATTATTGAAAGCTACAAAATGGATCTTTATACTCCACTATTTCTGTCATTGTGTTTCTTCTCCACGGCCTCCAAGACACCCATGGCATCCACCTACCTGGTGTGATAGACTTGACCCCTGCCGGGGATTGCCAAGATCATTCCTAAACTCTCTTCATCTACAGTTTACCTCTGCCAATTATTTTGGCAACAGATGGACAAAGTTAGAGAGCCTTTATGAAAGGAAACTGGTGACTCCATGGGAACCAGACATTCTCTGGGCGCTGTCTCTTCCAGCCCCGTGCAGGGCGTCGTCTCAGCTCCCGGCCATGCTCAGCCCCGGCTGTCCACTCTGTTTCCCTCTGGCTGAAGGCTGGAGGAGAGGAGGAACCAACCCCTTTCACCCCAGCCTCTGTGCTTCTGAAGAAAGTGTTTTCTGATAGTCTTTATTTCCCCCCGATCACGATGTTTCTGGGCAGCTCCCACTATGGCCAGAGCTCCATCCTCAGTTTTGGGTTCGTGAACACAACCCCTCATACTCTCCCAATTCAGGGATGGTAGAGCTCGCCGCCACGGCTGATCCCTGGGCTACCCCGCCATCAGCACCCGTATGGTTTCTCGCCTCTTTCACCACCTGTGGCACAAAGTCTTGCTTGAATTTTTCCATTTGAGATACTTAGAGTGGTTTTGTTTTCTGTTGGGACCCTGGCTAATATAGATAGGTGACTTTGCTTTTTTTTTTTTTTGATGTTTATTTATTTTTTGAGAGAGAGAGAGACAGAACGTGAGCACGGGGGGGATGCAGAGAGAGGGAGACACAGAATGCAAAGCAGGCTCCAGGCTCCAAACTGTCAGCACAGAGCCTGACGCAGGACTTGAACTCACGAGCTGCAAGATCACGACCTGAGCTGAAGTTGGATGCTTAACCGACTGAACCAGCTGAGTGCCCCAGATCAGTGACTCTCCTTCAGCTGAACTAGAAGGAACGTACTCCCACGGAGTACAATGACTCATTGACAAAAACAAGTGGTCGAGTCAGGACATTAACGCAGGGCTCTCTGTCTCTGGGATGCCTGCTTTCCTGCTGTGGCCTGTTGCACTGTGCACCTGCTGAACTGGGCTGTACTGGTTCTGCTGGTCTTAACATCGGGTGGTGCTTGCTCTCCATCCGGCAGGAGGGGGCCATCCTCTGGCTCCAGGAACTGAGATGGGAGAGTGACCGTTCTGACCCTGGTTTCTTGGAGACTACCAGAGACAGACCTTCTGAGCCTGTGTTGGATGGGTCAGTGGGCTGTCGTTGACCTTCAGGTAGTAAGCCACGCCCAGTTTGGAGGACGGCAATGGATATCGATGATTCATATTGCGTGAACCTGAGCAGGACAGGACCTAGACAGGAAGCAATGGTCTCTGGGAGGCACTTGGATGGGCAATAGCTAATCAGAAGCATCACGAGCAGGACGTGTTGCCGGCCACTGCGAGGATTTACAACGGTGATGTTTCCCAGCATACAGAGGTCCATAATCATGCCATCAATTTTTTTGAGAATTGCAAATTGAGTTGCTATCTTAAGAAAACCCTCACGCCTTTGCACCTTGCAACTGCTTTGGAATATTTACTGTTTTGTCGGCATGAGAGCCCTAGTGCTGAACATCTCCGCATGTCACCTCTGAGGCTTCTGGACCGTGTCAGAGTAAAAGCAATCAATATTGGTTAATAAGCCAGATCAGTGTTATTAGTATTCTTTACAGCCTTGGCATACTTCATTTTATGTACAGATTGCCTATGAAAACTTGGGCTTATATCTTGTCTAGACAATGCCTTACATGGCCATTCCAATTAATAAAGTGCCAGAATTATCTTATGCTTAATGCAGCTGGCTCTATATTGACTCTGGAAATTAAATTTACTCCACAATGGTATTGACAGCTGGGTCTCTGGCATATTTAATGGATTCGGATGTAGATGGGGCCGTTTCTCGTGCCTTCAAGCAAAATGTTGATAACTCATCATTTTCATAAAAAGTGGGAAAGTGCTTTATCTATAAACGTTCCATCTCTCAGCGGACTCAATCAATGCAAAAGGTGGCCGCAGTCGGTCGAGCTCACCTCTACGAGAGAAAACAAAAAGGAAAGATCCTGGGAAGTCTGTAAAACAAGGGCTTGCTGGTTCATTAAATGCGGACCTCAGGAATCTCCGTGTATTTCAAAGGAGAGGTTTCAGTCCCACGGAGTAAAACCGTGTCCTGTGAATTTGATTTGAACATAATGAAAATTCTCATAAATGTGTATGCGCAAAGTCCGGCTTGGAAACGTGGCTCTCCGAGTGTCAACTGGTTTATTTGAGGCATGGGGCTGTTCGGCAGGTACTCTGCCCCGTGCTGTCTTCCCCGCTTGAGAAAGTGGCCTCTTGGGGGAAAACCGTGCAGACCACCTTAAGGGAAGCCTTTGATGGAGACGGGTTTGATTTCATGAAAGCACCCTATTGACAAGCGCGTGTGATAGATTTTCTCAGCCTCCCCTGCAACGGCTCCATGTAAGAATGCAGGAAAAGAAAGGGGCCTAGCTCTCCTCATTCCTGGACGCCCGCCATGCTGCACAGCTCCTTGTGAGATAGCTCTCCCGAGGCTGCATCTAAACTAACCCTGTGTGGGCTGGTTCTGGGTTCTAAGCCCCACTGAGGTGTGTTTGTGTGAGGGTCAGAGGTTGGTGTGCATTGAGTGACGGGCAAAGCAGCCCCTGCTTTCAAACCCACCCCCAAATATCTTACGGTGACGTGATAAGCTATGGGCAAAGGTTTTCTCCTTGTAACGTTGCAGATAGCCCTAAGAGAGTGTTGTCGAGCACGTACGGTTTGGGGTGAGAGTGTCCAGTTTCCAGGCCGGTATGGGGTTGCAGCCTGACCCTGTAGGAACAGGCAGGGAACAGCCAGGTTGGACATGCTCTGGGGGGTGGGGGCGAGGTCAACGACACAGCAAGAGGTTGACCCTGTTTACTGTCCTGCTGTGTAGACAGCGGTAGGAGGGCTCCCAAGTCAGGCCTTGCTCCTGTGTTATCTCATATGGGGACTGGATGACACTGCGTGTCACATGGGAGGGCAGGCCACCTGGGCCAAGGAGGATCCCTGCTTGCAAAGCGAAGAAGCCCCGGGAATGAAGACAAAGCCTGAGCTGGAAGCTGAAAGTGACAGGTCTCCTGGCATTCATCACGGCCACGTCCCGGGACTGGTGCTCCTGTGTAGAAGCAGGCGTCTACAGTCAGTCCTGGCCTTGACGTTGCAGGATGCCGTTGATGGGCCCGCACACTGGGTGGATCCGCGAGGTGGGAAGGGCGGGTGTCTGTAAAACATGGAGTCACGGCATTGTGGACACGGAGAAGCTTGCCTTCTATGACCGAATTTGATTCTTTGCACAGTTTCGCAAGTGGGAGCTAAAGATACTCTGCTACTCCTTCAAAAGTGGTGCCCACTTGCGCAAGGAGCCTCGGAACCTTATGGCAGCAGAGATTTCTTCCCTCACACACCCAGAGGATAGAAGTCAGAAACCAAGCCATCAGCAGGACCATGCTTCCCTCAAAAACTCCACAGGAGCTCCTTCATGCCTCTTCCGGCTTTTGGTGGTTGGTAGCTCTTTCTGGGGACCCTCTTTGTGAGAGCATATCGGCCCGTCTCTGCCTCAGTCATCACTTAGCCTCATTCTGTGTGTCTGTGCCCGCATCTCCCTCTCCTTGCAGGACCCAGTCATGGGACGATGACTTCATCTTAACTAGCTTACATCTATGAAGACCCGATTTCCAGCTAAGGTCACATACACAGGTCACACGGGTCGGGCTTGCACAGACCTTTCTGGAGGACACAATTCAAGCAGTGCCATGGTATTCTGCCAACGGAGAGTCTCAGGAAAGACTTTCTTGCTTCCCTAGAATGCTCAGTTACCATTATATTCCCCTGTACCCCACCTCAGCACTGTTCTGCTTCCCCCAAATTCTCATGTGCTGTATTTTTACATTATTCATTTTCTTGTAGGGACCTTTGGACCATTGAGAAGTATGTTTATTTCAAAGTGCAGAGCTCTGGAAAGGAGGACGTGGAGTGGCATCTTACCTGTGGGACACATCGCTAGCCACCTCCTTGATATTTCAGTCCCCGGAGAGGGTCATGAGTATCAGCACAGTAGTTTCCTCAGAGTGACAACGCTGGTGTGACCTGGCATCGGCGGGGGCTTACCACCTTGACAAGGAAGAGGCAGGTTGGTTAGAACTGGGGAGCCTTCCCTTCTGAGAGCCAGGTTGAAAACGGAAGGATCCAGGCTTCCAGGCTCCCCGCTGGACGTGAATGTTTAGAACAACTTCTCTGGTGGCTCTTTGTAAAATACTCTCATAGCCCGTGGTCCCTTCATGTTGCTCAGCCGCCATCTCTAAAAAACAGACCCTTCGAAACATAATTAAGGGGCCTAGGCCCATCCTTTTATTATTTGTTAGATACTTTTGCCAACGTAATCATTCATCCAGGAATGAAAACCTCCTTATTGTTCCTGTGGTGGGTAAATCAGGTAACACAAGTATGTTAAGAAATAAAATGGTCATATAAGTCCACTTACAAAACTCAAAGTCAATCTCCAGAACATCAAGATAAGAAAACATCCTGAACAATAATGTTTTATTTTGACACAAGGAGAAAGCTTTCGGTGCCAAATCAAGCAACGATTGTAGCATTGCCAATTTTTTTTTATCCCTACCAACAACAAAAATAGAGAACACTTTTGTAATATAAAATCGTTCATTGTTCTATTAGTCTGTCTTCTGACAAGATTCAACTCATCACCCAAAGTAGACACTAATTTCCTCTTACATGCATTTTTAGTGTTGTTTTTGTCAAGGAACCTTCCAGAATAAGGTCCTTTAGATGTAATGCTGGCACTTTTAATGGAGAATTGAAAATATCTTGGGGAACTCGGTCTTCGAAGCATTCTCGTTCCTTCCTTCTCCAAGCTTTAAACAACCATGTATGTCAAGCTTGGAACTAAGCACTGAGTGCAAAGCAAGAATCGGAGTCCAGAGACCCTGGTGCTCAAGGGCTTCATAGTCACTAAGTAGCAGAAGATTGGCCACTGGGCGAGGGAGAAATCATAAATGCTGCTTTAGGAGTACGTCCGCGCTGGGGGAGTTGGAAGAGAAGAAGGTGCTTGTAATGTCAGCTGAAGGAAACTGTGAGAGCAGCTGCTGGAGCCAGACTTCGACAGTGTGTTCTCAGGCGAGACAGAGCGGGCGTGGACGTTCGGACCTGGAGGCCATGCTGCAGAGGAGCCAGTGAGCCGTGCCCAGGGCGCCATGATGGATCGTGTGACAAGAACACCAAGTGATGGCATAGGAGGGGCAGGGGGCTGCGGTCAAAGCAGGCAAGGGCTTCGATTCGGAACCAGAGCTTTCTTCAGAACACTGAGGTTTTCTTTCCTTTTTTTAATTTTTAATTTAAATTCTAGTTCATTAACATATGACACAATACCAGCTTCGGGAGTAGAATTCAGTGATTTGTCGCTTCTTACATACAATACTGATGTCTTCTCTTTATTTTTGTTTGGGTTTTAGTACTGTTTCCATCGTATGCCTATTCTTCATTTGCGCGCTGCTCTTTCTTGTTCAAGAAGAAAAGCAAGGAAAGAATAGACATAAAAAGAGAAGGAAGTGAAGTATTCTTTGCCAAACCTTTTGGGACTTTTGCATTAAGACTAAATATTAACTGCTGTCATACATGGGACTTTGAGATTGGGATGCCTAAAAGTAGGAGGCACACTTCGGCACGTGTAAGGAGAGCTGTGAACCAGGAAGAAGCCCAGGCCAGGAGCCCGTGGCCCACACTGAAGGCCACACCCGCTGGGGGCTTGTGTGGGGACTGACTTGACTCAGATTCAGTGTAAGAAGAAGGGATTTTCATTAATTTTCTCAGGTTGCTTCCTTTTCAAGAATTAGGAATTCTGCAGCTCTGGTTGTTTCCCTGTACAACATTCTCTTTTCTTATTATGGAGTTTCTTTAATGGTTCGCACCGCTCAAGTCTCCTTTCTCACGTCACATTGCACGAGGCTACCCAAGTTCATCCTCGCCCGCCTGATCCCCGTGTCGGAAGTTCTGGCCGTGGCATCGTAGTTCTTCCAGAGTCTCGAAGGATCGGCACCCCTAACAAGGATTCTAATAAAGCGAATGCATGGTAATTGACTCTCAGCTAACTTTACTTTTATGTGAAAGAAGATATTGGATCTGTAGTTGACCTATTCAAACCCAAACTTTAAACTAAAACATGTGCACTTCTCTTTTTTCTTGTAGAGAAAAATTCCAATTCATCCAAATTACAGAAATATGAAAACAGACCAGAAGCTAAGATAAATCAACTCTCTCTCATATATATATAAATACACAATATATATATACATACACACACACACTCTGCTTTGCTTTTTTATAATTTAGATATTATTTTTAGTAATTTTACCAACATTATTTCACAAATGTCAGAGAGAGGATTTTTGGCCTGTTGCGGTTTTGTTTTTTTCTCTCCATAATGGGACCCAGAAGTCTTCAAGGAAAGTATTGCCAAACAAACACTCTAGCGTCTTTACTAAAGACAGACGCATTTATGAGGAGCTCTGGGCTTTAGTGAGAAAATGTTGTCGACTTTGTATGGAGAGAAAAATCATGATATTTACATATGCCACCCTAAATTCAGAATGAAATCTATTCAAAATTGAGCAATTGGATGGCACAGTGACCTGGGCTTCACAGAGGTGTCCCTGTAGTCTGAGTCCGGTTCTTTTATTTCTTGTATTTATTTTATTTTTTAGGAGATAGAGAAAGAGAGAGGGAGGAAGAGGCAGAGGAAGAGAGGGGGACAGAGGATCTCAAGCAGGCTCAATCCCAACAGCAGGGAGTTGGATATGGGGCTCGAACTCACGAGCCATGAGATGGTGACCTGAGCTGAAGTCGGACACTTAACTGATTGAACCATCAAGTCTGGTTCTTATATTAGCCTAAGTTTTGCATTATATCTACAGAGATTTAAAGAAAACAGTAGAAGTTTTGAGTAGAGAGCAGCAACCCTTCACGTCATTGGGAAACACCCGGATTTGCTTCCTGTTTATGGCAACTACCTAATCCAGAAAGAGTGGATGTGTGCATGTTAAACAAACAAACAAACAAATATTTTTTTTAATCTGGAGGCACCCAGAGGCTCCCAGTTGGTGGAGCACGTGACTCTTGATCTCAGGGTTGGGAGTTCAAGCCCCGTGCCAGGCATAAAGTTTACTTTAAAAAAATAAAAAGCAAAATAAAATGAACTAGTTTTCGGTCCAGCCCATGGTCCTCATGAAAAAATGGCGCCCGCCAGCCTTTCCTGCTCTGCCGGCCCCCTTCCTTGGCTGGACAATGAAACGAATTTGGGACAGGCCCCGTGGGATAACCGACGCAGTGCGCACTGGGCCGTGAGCTCGGGAAGGCCGAGGCTGCTCTAACTGTACATGCGTCACCCCGGACGAGGGCCGGCATCTCCAGGCCGCGCTGTTCCCATCTGCAAAATGGCAACGACGGTGCCTGGGATGTTTGCTGTAGGAAGGGGAGGGGAGCAGGCGTTGAAAGTGCTTCCACACTGCGAAGATTCCAGAGCCGCAGGAGAAGGGGGTGTAATTATTTGGCTGCTTGTGTGCGTGACTCTCACAAGGCAAGTCCAGAAGGATCAACTTTGCCCTGAACGCGGGAGAGGAGGGGGCGTGTGCGAAACCTGGATGGAGGAGTCAGAACGCAGTGACAACCCCCTTCAAACAGTGCCTCGGGGTGGATCAAAGGTTCCTGCTCTTGGAAACTGGAGGCAGTCCCCGCTTCATCTTCGGGGCCTTTCCTGTTCAAATAGCTAAGCCTGCCCACATAAAGGGAAGCCTGCTCTGAGGTACGCTAACGTGTTTGTACGCTTGTGTCATCTACAGTGGCCATATGTTAATGGTATGCACCCAAGAGTTAGCCTCATTAGAAGCGGGTTACACATCAATAGTTCTGGAAAACATATAAGTGACTAGGGCTTTCAAAGAGTATGCTTCAGTGAATGTGCATTCCTAGAGCCCATCTATAAAAAGATTTTCAGGCACGCATTCAGCACTTGGTCTTAATTTTCTGTTGATTTCTAAGCTCTACCAAACCGCAAACAGCTCTGTGGGCTCCTCCACCAAGCTGGTTTCACAGATGCAGATGCAGCCACAGATCTTATCCCCCGTCAGAATTACATGCAACAATGGGAAAAATAAAGAGAAAGGAGCCCCAAGGCTTTACCCCTTCCCCATTTTACACGTTACCCATTTCGGAACAGGGATCATCAAACGTCATAGCACTAGAGTATGTATCGCCGAAGACATTTGGTTTTTTTTTATGCATTGTTTAGGTGTTTTGTTTTTTTTTCTTGACAGATGTCTTCCTTTGAGAACATTTCTTAGGTGTCCAGTAAAAGAAGATGATGAATTTTTTCCACTGGCGCATTGTAAGTACAAAGTACAACTCGTTCCTTTATTACTTTTTTCACATGACTCCTAGTCTGCATGCACTTTGGACTATCAGCTGTATGACAGAGCCACCTGCGTACCCCACTCGAACAACGAGAGGGTCCCCTGCTCGCCCCCGTTATTAGCCTTGAACCCTGGAGTCCCCAGGAGCTCCTTTGTGTGAAGGTAAGCAAGCTTCCCTCGCTTCAGTCTGTCACCCTGAGCTGGTCCCTGATTCAGTCCAGGTCAGGGGCAGGGAATAAGGTCCTCAGACCTTCTGAAAAACAGGAAAAATACGTGTGACTATTCCAAAGAGACACTTGGAAATCAGTGAAGTATTAGAACCTTCTATAGCTACCATGTCCTTTGTACGTCAGTTCTGCCCGTCTCTGGCAGGACACGGCAATCTTCGGAATGAGCTGCACGGGACCCTGGTGGCCTTTCATCAGGCCTGGGGCAATGTGGCCTTCAAGAAAGCACTCGCATGCCATGTAAGTCAATATTTTTCTTTCATGGATATTATGCATATCATAAATGACAAAATAATTAAATCCACCCTGGACCAAAAGGGGGGGGGGGACGGCGACTTACTAGTAATCTATTTTTAGAAAAAATCAACAGCTTGCCATATTTTTTTCCGTGTTTTGTAAATTTTGATTGCAGTTGTAATATCAGATTTTCCTCAAGGGTGCCACTCCTTCATTTCTTAGTGTCGCACAAAGCCCTGTTAATTCCCAAAGGATGCTCAAGAGAATCAGTCTGTTACTCCTTCGGACTGAAACGCTTCTCGAAGACCGATCATTATTTTGCAATAATAGGGTGCCCTTAAGCTTCTCTCTCTCTGTCTCCTTCAGAAAGGAGTCGCCTGAAAAGGACCCAGACAGGAAAGAGAGCTGTGGTTGGAGTGGCCGGTGATACTCTAGCAAACAAACGTTGACAGCAAAATAAAGGTTCAATAGCAACTCTCCTTAATTAGACCGTCTCAGAACCTAAAACCTTTCCAGTGAAAGAAACACCGTCTTGTTTTCTTATATTGGGTAAGAGTTTTCAGGCCAAGAAGGTGCTGAAAGTACACACCGTATTTGGAAAAGCCATGGATATTGTTGCAGGTAGCGTGTTTTCATAGAACAAAGGTGTTTCTTGTATTTCTGGGAAACTATGACCGTCATAGTTATAAGTCCTCAGAATTTCCCATTATGTAGGGTAAAGGTTGAAATGATGCTAGATCTGAAGTTCCAACAACAAGAGAAAGAGAGACAGTGACCGAGGGAGAGACAGAGGTTGAAGTATAAACAGTAGTTAATCACTTAACCAGAGAAGGGAAAGCAAGTCGCTACCAACTCCCTCTCTGATTTATTTACTGCAAGAATAGCCTTTAAGAACAAGAAGATTTACACTTTTTTAAATGTTTTATCCATTAATTAATTTAATTTGAACAGCTTCCTTCATTTTCACTGCCAGGCATCTCATTTTCTCCACGATAATGGCAACGATGTGTCAGTCTTTCTGGGCTTTGCTCTGCCTATTGGCTGTTCTGGTAACACAGTCTGGGAGGTCAGTAAATAAGGAGTTTTATTTAGTCGCAGGGACGTTAAGGTCTTCTGAATCTTTCTGTCTTTCTCTTTGTTGGTTCTCATCAGTCAAAGAAAGCACCAGGTAGAGTTCCTATCGGAGAGTCTATAATCTCACTGGCGCCTCGAAGACGAAACTGTCTGGAAGTATCCTGGGGTGCGTAAATCTCTGTGTTTGATTTTCCACGTCTTCCCTTTCCTCTGCTAGTTTTTGGTGGGTGGAAATCCACGTGAGCATGAGCTCCAACTATCAATCTGCTCACAATACCTGCGTGTAGCAACAATTAGCAAATAGTCTATTATGACTCTTTGCACTTCTCTGGCCAAATAGATGAATGAGTGCGTGTGTGTGTGTGAGCGCGTGCCTGTGTGTTAAAAGCAGAGACTCCTGTTCCCTTATTACTTTTCAGGAGCTGCCAATGGGTTTCACAGCACTCACATTGCAGAAAACTCATACCCTGACTTGGTATTAGAAAATCAAATCATTAACTATGTTTAGGATCTGACCTGAGGCAAATTAGTAAGTTTTGCAGAATTGACATGTATTGAATACAAGGGAGCGAAAGTATTAAGAAAATGTTTTGGCTCCTAAAGTTTGGTACTAATGGAAGACATAAAGTAGATTGGAAGAAATGAACGAGATTCAAATATCCATGTCTTCTAATGCCTTTTAGTTCTTATAAATATATGACGGGCCTGTCTTCACTTTTCATCAATCAAAGAAATCGAGGGCAATTGGAAATAGAAAGGAAATGCATACATTCTGTAAACTCATGTAGCAATTTTCACACAGAGAATTAAGATTCCAACACCTACTCATGCTCCTGTTCTTATAAAAGAAAGCCTTGCTGTCTGAATATGGGCACATCTAACGCATGCGTTCTCAGGATTTATTGACCGAGCATCCTCAGAAGGGGAAGGAGAGGTCAGTGCAGGCAAACGCGCCTGTGGGAAGATGTGTCGGAGCCCAGGTCACTCGGCAGGACTTTCTCTTCTGATTTCCCCTCGGTTCCGAGTGTCTTCTGCTCTGAAACAAATGACTCTTGTTCTATTAAATGACGTGAGGTTTACAGGAAATGGCTCTGACAGGCAAGTTTTAGACCCATTGAGCACCATCCCCAATACTTGGTCTGTGTCCAGCGGTGTGGACGGGCCGCCAGCTTGCCCTCAGGGTCCTGCAGACCTCACCGTCATGAATAATTCACACCCGGGGATCTCTTTATTCAGTCTTCACCATGGAATTAATTTTGCTAAATGGATAATTATTATTTCAGAATCATTATACTGTTTGGATGCTTTGAACGGGTACGCTGGATTGATTAGCTTCTGCTGGACTAAGCACGGTCCCCTCTTGAAAGCCACAAATAGAATATCAAATTAAAAAAAAAAAAGATCATCAGTCAACATAAAAGCATGAAGCTCCATGCTTTCATAATTTTAAATCCTTCTTTTAGCAAAATGTTGGCCTCTTGCTCTGGCAAAGAGTGCAGAGATGAGTTCCAGATAAAATGAGAAATTTTCCAAGATAAAGAGTCTTACAGCAAAGGTATCCAAAATAGATCTCTACACCATAAGAGTTTTTGTGTTTTTTTTTTCTTTTGGACGCATTTTTAAAAAATTTTTTTCTACCTTTAATAATATTGATAATCATTGTGCTTAATTTAACTTTATTGCTCTTCGGCTAATCACCATCCATATGCAATTATGATTAAATCCAAATGAAATATTGGACTTATTTTACAAAAAGTATTATTACAAGTTTGGTTCTGGCACAGATCCACAGTAACCCCCGCAAATAATTAAAACATTATTTACCTTGTTTTCTGTATCCAATTTGTCTACTAGTACTTTCCTTCCCCCAGAAGGACCTGGCGATTCGTTAATAACATTGTTGGAGATCCACTGAGCTTCCAACAGGGAGATCTTTGTTCCAGGCTCCACCACTGCTTCCCACTCATTCCTTTTGAAAACACGATGGTTCGAGGTGTTAAAATATATATGAGGGACTAATGATCTCCCCAAAGAGGATACAGCCATTTTTTCATAGATAGCGAAGAGATATTTAGTGTGCTTTGAGGTCCAAATAATTACACCAGGAAAAAAAAATACACAAACAAATAACTAAAATACCCAAGAGATCTTATTATTCACGTGATAATTTTAGTGTTGGATCTTGCTTTATTTCCAATTTTTTTTTTTAACTTTATTCCTAATTGTTAATGCTGTGGTACGTTCTGCTGGGATCGGTTGCTCTGGCCAGCTCCACGGGTATGGAGCTAGCTCTGTATCCAGAAGCTAAAACTCACGGTCCCCAAAAGCGCCCTGTGGAAATGCTGGTCTTCTCCGGTAACCCCCACGTCCATAAATGGCCCTGACATTCACTGAAATACTCAGGGGAGAGCCTGGATTTGAGGGTTCATCCATGTCCATCGTCTTTCACGTGAAACCCCCTCAAGATGTCCTCTATGTTGTCACTGCTCTCTTTCCCACTGAGCCCTCGTAGGAGCCACCACCGCCTCCCGCCGGAGCTGGCCAAGAGCCTGCCAGCCCTGCTCCTACCTTTAGAATGATAGGCTCGAAATAGAAATCCTGTGTCTTCATCGTAGGCTTCAAACTCTCTAACAGATTCCCATCGTATTCACTGGACTCAGAACTCATAAGAAAGCGCGTGGTCTTGCACTGCTCGCCCGGGCTGCCTGGTCTACCCCACTCCCTCTGCTGACCGAGTGGCATCTGCACCACCATAACTTGCTGTCTCTTCATACTCCTGCCCATGGCCTTTCTTCCTGCTGTTTTCTCCACCTGGAAAGCTGTTCCTCACGTTTTGCAGCGTCTTGCTCCCCATCATCCAGGCTTCTGCTCAGACAGGCACCCTAATCTCACCTCGGTATTGCTTTCAGGAGAAGCCACTGTAATTGGGCTTGAGGGTTGGTTTCCAGACTCTTATTACACATTTATACACAAACTGGTGTATGGATGAAAAGATATAGACTTCTTTTTAACTCCGTAATTACCATTTTCCAGAACCATTGGCCATTCTTTTTCCTGATTTGAGAGGTTATCTTGGGAACAGTTTCATCCTGGCACACGGAGTTGAATCTCTTTTAAAAAATTGTTTCGTTTTAGCTGCTAAGTAGTATATTTCAGATTTCTTTCTGCTAGTTTTGGGTTTTGATTTTTTTTTTCTCTTTTTAGCTACATTTTTTAAAATTTTTTTTAAATTTTTTAACGTTTTTATTATTTATTTTTGAGAGACATAGAGACAGAGTATGAGCAGGGGAAGGGCAGAGAGAGAGGGAGACACAGAATCTGAAGCAGGCTCCAGGCTCTGAGCCATCAGCACAGAGCCCGACACGGGGCTCGAACTCACAGACCGTGAGATCATGACCTGAGCCGAAGTCTGCCGCTTAACCAACCTAGCTACATTTTTTAAAAGACTCACGGGCAGACTGGCCACAAGAGTTGAGATACACAGGTGAACCAGAGGCGACACCAGGGCTCCCCCCTCATGGGCTGATGCATGGAGTCCTCCTCGGAGGCCATTTTCCTCACGTGACAGTGTGGCCTCGTGGAAGGCATCAGAACCTGGAGTACTGCATCCTAGGACATGCGTGTTTTTATTTTTAAAATCTACTGCCATGCTCATCACCAAAAGAGCTGCACGTCCATCGTCTACCCTATCTACCTCTACACTGTCTGATCCCATCTACACCAGTAACATCAAAGTATGAGACACTTTGCCTGACTCTATGCACTAAGATTTTAAAAATCGGGTCAATTTCACAGAGCATATGGCCCTTTTCTACCATAGTGTGAGCCCAGACAAAAAGCGTTTACCCTAAATGTGATTCACAACGTGAAAGGATCAATTTAATAGTGGAAGGAACTGCCCAAGAAGGAATGTCAACGTAGTTTCTGCTCCTTTGAGCAGAACTACTCAACTTGAAGAGACCATCCATGAGCTAGGGGACGGCTCATGCTTGAGCCAGTGCCGGGGACGGCCGTACTTTTCATCTTCTTTGATTCTGCCCTTCCACAAACAAGTGAGTTCCTGTAGTACAGCCCCCACATTATGTGTTTATATATCACAGAAACCAACGTTCCAAGGAATGATCCAACTGACACTTAGTTTGTATTTACTGAAAGCGTTCCCAACCCTCGTGATTTCGATCAGATCCTAAAATAAAGATTATTGATTATTGAGTACATTAAGACCTTTCTTTCCTTCTTTATTTTTCTTTATTTGATTTCTGTTAGGTCTATCAATGGCTTTAAGGCTTTTGGAAACAGACACATAAAAATTCATCATTTAAAGTAAATGTGGCAAATAGAATAATCTCTGAATACAAAGCTCAGAAGAGCTCACTGGGGAATCTCAGTCATGAAGGCCAAGAACATATAAATCTCTCTGAGGAGGGATAAGATTTCAGAGAAGACACTTTTTCAAAATGAGTATCAGGAGAACAGTTTTCCTAAATATAACCCAATGTAGAATAGTCAAAGTTGAGACATAATTCATTTAAAACTGCTTCTGTGTGGTCAGAAAGATACTGCAAGAACGGAAGCATAGAGCGCGCCCAAGAAATTCAGTGTGGCCAAACTCTAGAGGCTGCTTTATTCTTAGAAAATGTGGAAGAATCCGAAGCCACATATACTTCTTATAATGTAGGAATAGGATCAGAGCCTCTGGGTCTGCGTAATTCCTACAGATCTATGGGCTATTGTATGTGGAGCCCAGGATCGACTGAATATCCCGTCGCCATGATTTCCCAGGTGTGCACCCCAAGTAGTGGGCTCCAGGTCAAGAAGTGGTTTGTATTTGTCAGGTAACGGGAGGCACAGCTGGTCCTTCAACCCTTCTGGAGGAGGACTCGGGGGCACAAACCCAGACCTCCCGCCTCGTGCTGATCCATAAAAGCAATCAAAGGCCTTCTTAGAGCTGATCCCCTGTTGCTCATTTCATTTCCATAATCTGGAGGAAGAATCCAGGTCATCTTAATTGTCTTGCCGGTATTTTCCTTCGGATCACACACATCTGTGAAGCATGCCAGGTAAACCCCAGAGCTCTTACAGTTAGAGCCTCAGACAGCAGTGTCCAGGTCAACCGAAGGCCTTATTCCACGGTTCCTCAACTTCCACACTCTTAACATTTGGGACCAACTAATTCTTTGCTGTGGACACTGTCCTGTTTATTAGAGGATGTTAACCAGCGTGTCTGGCCCCTACCCAAAAGATGCCAGGAGCACTCCTTCAGTTGAGACAAGCAAAAATGTCTCCAAACATTGTCAGATGTCTCTGGGCTGGGGGGAGGGGTCAAACTGTGTCAAGACCCATCGATGTGGACAATGAATACTTAACTAAATTCTGTTTCTGATGTCGCAGCTAAACAATCACCTTTCAAAAAGGACAAGCTGGGGAGTTTTTCAGGAACTTCAAGAAATGCTTGAAATTAAACAAATCCCAATCATGATGTCCATTTTATTAATTTCTTAGAGTTACAATGGCTAATATGTGTGTCGTATCTAGGGCCTGGGTTAGAGCACACACCAGTGCAACATTCTCCCCCAAATCATTCCTAAATCAACTGCGACTTATGTCAGAGAAAAGGAAGCAGTCCAAAAATCCATAGGAAACAAGATTTTTTAATAAAAATCCCAACATAGATTTTTTTTTCCTACTTAGTTTCTGGGTCTCGTGAACCCCTGAGTCAGAGAGTCATGTCACGCCTGCTCACTGCTAGAGATGACTGCCCAGATGAGTCGAATGGCCTCCACTCTCTTGTCTTCACTATTGCTTATTATTTTGGTTATTACGTCGTTTTAACGAGCTTGACAAGGACATTGCATCAGTGTTATTTTAGAAATCGTACCCACAACAAAATTGTAGAATGATGTTCTCTTTCACAAAGAGGGCCAGCAGATCTAAAGACCTGAAGAAACCAATATCAAGGGACATAAAGGGAATCACTCATTAGAAACACCGGAAAAGGGCAAAAGAACGTTTCTGTTGAAAGTCAGAGACTAAGAAATGGAACTTCTGGGTAAAGGTGAAATGTGGTCAGTCTTAGGCAAGGAGGAATTCAAGATTCAGGAGGAAAATAATGAGTAATTGTTCACTGGCCACACAATATGATCCATTCTATTCCTTAAAACAAAAGCTTTTCAAAGTCATTCAAGAAAACATTCACGGAAAGAAAACTCTGAATGTTGTTTTTGGGATCGAAAGAATATCCCCTCAGGTTCCTTAAATCATCAGTACTGGATTCAGTGAACTGAGGGAGAGCAACAGTAGGCTCTTCTCACCAGCGTCCAAGCACCTGACAAGTCAGTGTCAAGAGCAAGGTGTACAGCCAACAGAGCATGGAAGAGCATCGATTCCCTCCCCTCCTCCTCCGTCTTCCTCTCTTCTCCCCCTCCTCCTTTTTTTTCTTCTCCTCCTCCTCTCCTTCCTTCTCCTTTCTTTCTTCTTCTTCTACTTCTCTTCCTCCTTCCCTTTCTCTTCTTCTCCTCCCCCTCCTCCCCGTCCTCCTCCCCGTCCTCCTCCCCATCCTCCTCCCCATCCTCCTCCTCCTCCTCCTCCTCCTCCTCCTCCTCCTCCTCCTCCTCCTCCTCCTCCTCCTCCTCCTCCTCCTTCTTCTTCTTCTTCTTCTTTCCCTTCCCCTTCCCCTCCTCCTTCTCCTCCTTCTCTTCTCCTTCTCCTCCCCCTCCTCCTCCTTCTTTCCCTCCTTGTCCTCCTCCTCATTCTTGTTCTTACTTTTTCTCCTTTTTTTCCTTCTCCTTCTCCCTCTTCTCCTCTTCCTTCTCTTCTCCTTCTCGTTCTTCTTTTTCTCCTTCCTTCCCCTCCTCTTACTTCACTCTCTCCTTCTTCTTCTCCTCTTACTCCTCCACTTTTCTTCCCTTCCTTCTCCTCTTCTCTTTCTTTCCAATTCTCTCTTCTCCATCGTCACAAATGAGCATTATAATTACTTTTTAAATTCAAAATCTGTTCTTCGTTTACCATAACCAAGTGTTCAAACCCCTTCTTTCAGCATGATGGTACGAGCTTGGGAGAGTCACCTAGACTCCACCCCAGCCTCTCTTTCAAGCACCAGTGGGCATGGAGGTGTAGCCAGCATGAGGAGGGTGCAGGACACCAGCAAGTATAGTCATAGTTCCCGGATCTTCTAAGAACTGCAGATATCCCTTCTTTACATCTCAGCCACTCATTTATTTTCCTCTCTGTAAACAGAAATAAAGTCATTGCTCCATTGTTCCCTTCCTTGGACAGTACAAAATTTAATTTCTGTGTTTATGAGGATGAAGGCTAAGATATATGCTACTGTTACAGGAATGACAGATTTCACTATTTGCTTGTTTGAAAATGTCCTGTAAGTGATCACTGGAAGTCTTCCTTTTTGAAAGCTGGTCAAGGCTAAACATTAAAGTAATATTTTTCATCGAATGTCATGCTAACAAGTGATATTTAACAATAATAGTACTATACTAATAAATATCATACTAACAAATTTTTAGGAACCAAGCCAATACATTATCTATTTAAAATTTAATTTTAAAACTACGACTCAGCTCTGGATGATTTTCTGAAGGTAGTATAGTGTAACAGAGCTACGAGGGATGTAAATCCTGTCTCCGATGCGTATTTTCTGTGCAAATAACCAGTCTCTCCAGGCCTCAATTTCCTCACCTCCAAACTGGTAATAAGGCTGGTAATTGCTTCGTATGTTGGGCGTGAGAATTAATATGAAATAATATATCTGAAGCGTTGGAGCACAGATGTCCAATGCATGGCACCTCCAATTTTCACCAATGGGCAGAACTTGGATCCAAGGTCCAGGAATAAGAGGAAAGCAAGACATAGCATTTAGGCGTACTGGTGTCACTCTTTGCAGCAACTAGACATATTTAAGTGTCTGCTGTATGCGGCTAGTCCTAAGCAAGCCACAGGTTTTATTTCCAAATCTTTCAACCCAAGAGCAAAACCGAGAGCAGATGGTGCCAGCATCTTAGGTCCTCTCTGCTTGACCTAATTGCTACTCTCTTTACATGCTTCTGAAGCCTCTCTCCATCTAAAAAGTCCTTCGAAGTTTTGCTTCGAAACATCTAGCTCAAAATTTGAGCTGCTTTGAGTTTGGGAGTTGAAGTCAGTAACTCTGTCGAGAAGCACTCTTCCAAGTCTTCCTCACAGTCATGTTACACAAGGGCGTCCATCTCTCACACAGCAGACAATATGGCAGCCGAGACGGAGTGACCATTAACACATTCCCTCAGCATCGCGACTGAGGAATCTTTGACCTTGAGTTAAAGAGTTGAGACAAACCACAGTATCACAGAGCAGTGGCAAAGAAAACTGATTTTAAAGATAATAATGAAATTTGACCTGTTCGTTTCATCTCCTCCAATCCTTGCTTTTCTGCTACATTCCTTGGACCATAGTTTCCTAGGCTCAATTTTATTTATTTTGATTAAGTGAAACTATTTTTTTAAGTTGACGATTCCACAGGAATGCGATTTCCCGAATTCAGTGTCCTGCACATAATCCGGGAAACTCGGAGGGGCCCTGACTCGGCCCTGACGGGTGGGCTTCCCAGGACGTTGGCCTGGTGGCCTTTGGAGGCCAGAGGCAAGCGAACTCGCCCACGACATGGATAAATATTCTAGCCTTGCCTTAGCAGGTCCTGGCCTGTTGTGATCACAGGCCCTCTGCTCCTTCACAATGCGACGTGCCAAAATGCAGATCAGTCCTTCGCTTAGTAAGTGAATTAATCACCTTGAACTTTTGACTGTAGCGAGGTGGTAAAAGCAGCTTCGCTGAAGAGCACGGCTCTGCGCTGCTGAGGGGATTACGGAAACTGTACGTGTGGACGGGCTCTCTGGCTCCTGTGAGTCGGATTCGGAGAACCTTTTGATCTTTCTGTCGTTAACACCAGGACTCCCCTGCAACATGAGAGACAGGATGATAAAAATGAACAAAAGGTGATATGTGCCCAGAATATCACATTTCAGAAAGAAAAGGACAGAACTCTTCTTACGTTCTCTCTCCCGCTTTCTCAGACATTTCGTTTCATTTTGTTTTCACTGTAAACGAGAACACACCATCGCTCATTTGATTTTTCTTACTGCAGATTTTAGGACCGTTAGATTCTATTGCTTATTAACGTTCAAAGGTTCCCTGCAATGTAACATTTTGAAAGTTTTATAACCATATCCTTCTGACTGCCCTTCTATTTATGGCCGCCATCAGTGAAATCCTGAGTCTGTCAAAAGGAATCTAACTTCACGAAACGCATTTCCAATTAGCACTGGGGATGACCTTCATATACACTTTGCTGGAGCGTGTCACCAAATGGACTGAGACACGGTGGGCATACGGGACCATCTTTTCAATCTTCATCTTACAAAAGGGTTGGGTTGGTTTCCATCTGCTCTGGAGTTCCAGACAACTGGACCGTGAGGGGTCATGAGTCAGGGGACCCATGTCACAGCTGAGGGGTCTGCAGGCACCAGGGTGACCCCTGCTCAGCCCTTCAAGCCACAGCACAGGGAAGCGGGCGCGTGTTTGGAGTCTGCGCTCTTAGCGAGACTGCATGATACGATCGTTTGGGAAGCTTACGCAATGGGAAGTGTGGGGGTTGAAAGGCGTAATATTTATTTGGACTAGATACCACACAGTTTTAATTTGCCCTAAGAAAAATTACATTGGAAGGAGAAGATTTGGAATGGTTCCTTTAATAGATCTGAAGGATAACATTCATTTTTTTTAAATCTGAAGAGGACAGAAAGAACATTCTTCTACCTTATTTATTTTTAATTGAAGATGCTACACAAGCGTTTGCCAAATTATTCAAGTGAGAGCCATAATTAGGCAATGCCAGCGGGGAGAGAAAAGCAGTAAGTGCCAACAACGAAGCATCTATTTATGGATATTACCACACATAATGAAAGCAAAACAGTTGTAGCTGTGTCTTAAATTTAGAGTATCATTCCTAATAATATTCTCCATGTGTGAACCAGTTGGCAGGAAGTATCAACATAAGGACAAGTTCATGATGGTTGGATGGTTAAGAAACTAGTGCAAATAATTAAGGATTAAATAAACAAAAGAACTGAATGTGAACAAAAAAACATAGCAGAGGCTACAAGACTTCGTAGTACAAAGTGAAGTCGTTCTGTCCCGAATTATATTTTTTTTTTTTAATGCTTTAAAAAATGTTAACCACATAATTGTCAGCTAGCTCCTTTGCAGACAAAGCCAGCTGTTGTTTTCGTTACTAAGCCCAAGGAAAATAGATGAGTTTAAGAGCAATGTTTTGTTGCTCATATAGATACAGAATCCGCGGCTGAATTTGTTAACAAACAATTATTTACAAATGTAAACATAGTGGTTATGCCAAGGTCTTCTCAAATTTAAGTGGAGCGAATCCTGACTGGAATACGAGCGCTGCAGATGGATCCGCGTGGATGTACCTGTTGGACATTTTGGCATTGAGTTAATGCCACTTGAGTCCGTTGGCCAATTCCTTCATGGAAGAAAACTACCTCAAGACAAGAATTTTACTGTCCTCAAGAAAGAAATGTCATTGTATAGATTTATCTGCATTAAGATCTGTATTTTCTTGTCGGTATAGGTAAAGTTTTCACAAGGTTAGAGTAGGAGAGTCCTTTAGAAAATACATATATGCCCTAAAGTCAGCGTAGGAAATGTTACCACTGGCCCAACCAACTCTATCATAACCGCATTGCAAAAATCACAGCGGCCAACTCCTGAGAAGGCCTCGGGTCACCGTGTGACATGTCACACATGCGCATGAAAATGGAGAAGAGCCAAAAAAGAACGTCACGTGAATTGAATAATCAACGAAACGTCTAAAGAACACGATAGATTTTTGCCAGTGTGGAGGACGGCAGGCTCTGGTAACGCTCCCTCTCTCTGCAGTTCTCACGGTTATTTCTCATATATTTCCAGCTCTCTTAAAGGATTACGGTTTTTAGGCACACATTTTTCTTTTGCCCCCAACTTGAAACTCTCTTCTAAAATAAAATAGAAAGTAATCCTGGAGAGTTTTTGTTCTGTTTTGTTTTGCCGGCTATTAAAACACAACACAAGTTTGAAAGTGTATTTTCTATCACATCTTTACAAAGAAGAGCAAATAAAAATCTCCAGGTTCCGCCGTCCAGATTTCATTCATTTTTCCCAAGTTCATGATAGTGATAGTTCAGGAGTGATCGTTGGATCGTTGGGTTTGCTAACACTTTCTAGAAAGTGCAGGCCACATTTCAGTTCCTTTGACGGCAAGTTCTCCTAAGTGGTGTCTCCATGATTGGTCCCCTTCATCCTTCTCCACAGAGGCCCAGCGAAAGCTTTGAAGTACAAATTGCATTGTCATTCTCCTGCTTGGAATCCCCCCGAATGGCTCCCCTTTTCTTTCCGTGCACGACCTTCCGAGAACAGAAACCCGTTGTGCCCTGGTCCTGGCCTGGAGCCAGGACGGCGCATTGTGCTCTGGGTCCAGTGATCCAGGGACTGGGCCGCCTTCTTCCCCGGGTCACAGGAGCCTGTGGGTTGGGCTCCGGCTCTTCAGAATTCCTCCTGCCCTCTCTCCAGCCCCCAGTCTGCACCCAGATCTCAGCTCACAGTCTCACTCTCCCCAGTGGGCCTTCCATGGCCCCTGATCTGTGGAAACCACCCAGTCACTCTCTGCAGGCCACCGACTGCCAACCCTCTACACAGTAATATTTGTGCTTTCCCAAGACTGATCTTTTTTCTTGCCTTGTTTTCTTCATTCTCCCCTAGAATACAAGACTCAGGAGAGCTTAGATCTTCTTGGTAGCCCCTTCACCTGGGGCACGCAGGGTACTCTGTGGGGGCTTCCATAGCCTTTGATGAGAGCATGGGTGAGTGTGCAAATAATTAAGTGAATGGAGGAGGCAGCATAGGGGTGGCGGTGGGGGAGAGAACCCAGAGGGAATCCAGTGGGTGGGAGATGGTTGGCTGCAAGTGTGGACACAGAGGGGATGGGCGAACAGAGTTAGACATCACGGTCCAGGTATGGACAGCCCCCTACGGTCTGAGAAAGCGGGCGCTTCAGGTCCTGACCCCGGTGATGGAGGAGGACCTTCTTGTGACTCTGTTGGCCAAAGTCTGGATGTACATCAGGGCCGAAGGCGTGCTCCCCGACAGCACAGCTTCCGCGTGAACTCGGTCTCACAGCACATGGTTTCACGTGGCTTTACACACGATATGGCACGCATTGATGGAGAGCACGGGGTTCTTCCCAGATCTGTCTTTTTTAAAAGAATAACACATATACCCGCTAAGTACCACCCCCCTGAAGGCTCTGCAAAACACTTCCATGGTGCTTAAATTCTACCATCCAATGGACTGCGACCTCTTATGCTAGAGCCGTGTCAATGCCTCCCGCTTTGCAGCGCTCACTTTTCAACTGTCTGTTTGCTATTTGCGTTGTTTTGTTTTCCTTGTCATTTTCCTCGACGAGATTCAGCGTGGGCGAGTGGAAGTGACTAGCCCACTGCTCCTAAGAAAGCAAAAGAGGAACTAAGATTCCAACACCCTTTAACATGTGGCACTTCGTCCTTTAAAGGATCTTTGGCTACGGATTATGACAAGACTGATTGTTACCCAGAGGAGATTTACAATAGCCTTATTATTTTGCAAGTTAAAAAAAGAAACGAGCGTGCTGAATGGGACGGCTGTTGAAATCCTTCTTGCAAAATGTGCTTCCCTAATACCACTCCCACAAATACTTCTCAGTACAAGTTGGCAATTGTTAGCATGTGAAAAGAATATGATAAATTAGAACACCCTCATGGTGTTCTATTATTATAAGTATATTTTAGGTAATAGTACTCATAGGAACATTGCTCAGAGGTGGGCAATATTTTGCAGAATCGTAGTTTGTGGATGCTGGTCCCAGTAGAGCCTGGCTTGCAAAGAAACTGAGCGATACTGGTTTTGACATTATTATTTCCAGAGATGACAGGATCTAGGCCACAGAAGTGGAGGGGATATTGTCTGGGGACCCTCTTGAAGATACAGGAAAAGCGAGAGTGGTCTGTCCTGCGGTATCGGGTAAGAGGAAGTGCCCATGGTCTTCAGCCCTGGGTTCTCATTCCCGATTTCACTTTCAGATATATATTTGTATTATCGTTCAAAGGAAAGAATGGAAAGGTCGTTGATGTAGAATATTTGGAAATTTGGGCATATCCAACTTTGTACCTCAGTTTTCAATGTGAAATCATATGTGAGTAGATAAAATCTGGACAAATATGGCAAAAAAAAAATAGCGACCGTGGGGCGTGGGGAAGAGTGTTCAATCGTTGCTCACTTTGTGATATTAATGTTCCACAAACTTGTCCTTGTGTTACAGATTTTATGAGTTGAAGACACTCAGAGAGAGAAACTACATACAGATTCCTAAATGGGATGCTACCATCCAACTCCAATTTCCCTCTCAAAATAGAAGAAGAAAATCACTTCCATTGTGTACATGGGGACAACAGAATATCCTGTAATTTCCCTTCGAATATGCCCGAAGTGACCCCAATAGACCAGAACACTTGCAGAATCTTCATGGAAACAGGCAGGGCCCTGAAAAAAAAAAGCTACACAAACAAATAAATAAACAAATAGCAGTGTTATGCCTTAAATTAACTTTAGAGGAATAACCTAAATCATATATGATCAGATCAGCTTCTTCTGAAGCTTGAGCACTGGGGCAACAAGGAAGTGAGAGGCACACGTTGGGCATTACTCCACCAGGAAATAGATGGTCTTTCGATCCCAGGGAAAGTTTGAGAAATAGTGTGCATTCAGAAAACATGTTGAGTAGCCATAGTTTAGAAGATAAAATGTTGAGGGGGTACCCGGGGGGCTCAGTCCCTTAAGCATTCGACTTCGACTCAGGTCATGATCTCATGGTCTGTGGGTTCAAGCCCCACGTCGGGCTCTGTGCCGACAGCTCAGAGCCTGGAGCCTACTTTGGATTCCATGTCTCCCTCTCTCCCTCTCTCTCTGTCCCTCACTCTGTCTCTCTCTCAAAAATAATAAACATTAAAAAAAATTTAGAAGATAAAACATTGAAGTGATGAACAAATGAAATGGATTAATTTTTAATGACATCTTTAAAGAGGGGCAAAAAAAAATAAGAAGAAAAAATGATTTCCAAACAGGAAGAGACGATATTGTTAGAGTTGGATAGGTCTTTATAGTGACTCATCCACATCTGTAAGGGTGGGCGTGTCTATCAGTCTTTTAATCTAGACCTTCTCTGAGAGTGAAGTGGCAAGCTGGAAATTGTGGAGTCTTGGAATTGGAGAGGAGTAAATGCAAGAGTTGTGTATGGCACATGAACTGGAACTTTCTGCCCAAGGGTGCAACCAGGGAAATAAAGATCCCATCTCGCTGGGCTCCATTCTGTTCTCCCTCTCTGCCGTTGTCTCTCTGTCCCTCTCTTTCTGTCTTGCTCATCTTCTTGAGCTCCCCATTGACCCAAACCAAAAACTAGGAGATGGTGAACTCCCCCAAAGGTCAGCTCCTGGGCTCCAGAACTTAGTGGAGGAATTGGAAAGTGGAGGCCAAAGTCAGTGGGACAAGTGGAGAATCATTAGCCCGACCCCCAGCAACTTCTGCTGGCAAATCGTTGGTCCCTGCAACCGCACTGGGTCTCCATCCAATCAAAGAGAGAGAGTATGCTGACAAGACACAGTGCCATTATTATTAACTCTGGCTCTATTAAATTATATGAGAAGGGGAAAGTCAGTATTAGAAAATCAACTAGCAGTGTCTGTAGGACACAATTTTATCCAGAAAGCTACAGAACTCAGAGAAGACAGGAACCGAGCTCCATAAGCACATAAAGAATTTAGCCTCATATCACCTAAGGTACTGAAAATTAATAGAGATAAAAGTTACAGAGCAATAAATTGAACAGGTAATGTGCAAATTATAATTTGATCAGCCAAATAAACACATTTTCTAGGTATAAATAAACACACTCTGGATATAAACAAAGTATGAATAAGGAAAGTTAGTAACTCTGTGAAC
Source organism: Paguma larvata (assembly GCA_030068075.1). Taxonomy (NCBI): domain Eukaryota; kingdom Metazoa; phylum Chordata; class Mammalia; order Carnivora; family Viverridae; genus Paguma; species Paguma larvata. The sequence continues at coordinate 2,475,362 of CM057826.1, forward strand.
AAATAAAATATCAACTGAAGGGAAATACAATTGCCCATACATCAAAAGTAGGCATGGGCACCATTTTGCTTGAAGTTTGCATAATTGAATATAAGCTGTCTCATCCTGGGATCTCTAGGAAACAGACATGGGCACCAATACTTGGTTAAGAATTGCAGACAGAAGGATGTGTGACTGAAGTCAGAAATAAGCGAGGCAAGGAGTGAAGTGACGAAGACACCAGGAGATGCTAAGTATGGGTCAATGCCTTGGGCAGAAACATCCTGTTAGCTGACCAGTTCCTTGCAGGGAGGAATGGAAAGGACTTGATCTAGTTGGCTGCCTCTTCCTCAGAACTCCCTTTGTCTAATGTTTGCTTCATGGGGAGCTAACCCTTCCCCACTCCTGGACTGCCTCCTCTGGTGTCGTTGGAAGTCACTCAGAAGGCAAGCAAGAGGCTCAGTGCACTGTCAGGGTAATCAGCTCCGTGCTGATGGGCGTAGTTGGGAGAGCATAGAGGGCGGAGGGGGAATTTGAGGCCAAGAAAATCGGAGAAGGCATATAAAATGCGCCCGACATGTAAACATTTTGAACACAACAATTCAAATGAAAATTCCAAATTAAAAAAATAATTCCATTTGTCAAAAGTCTAAACTTTGACCTCATTTTACCAACAGCAATTTATTTTTTCTCACGTTTTCATAATAGGCTTTTTATTCTGTTATTTGTTTGCAAGTACATAAATGGCACCTGTTGCTAAAGAGAATGCATTTGTCTTGGTAAGTAATAACTTGGAAAAATTCAATTATGCAGGGTTCTGATTTTAAAAAGTCATTACATACTTTTATTCATAATTGTTTTTGAGGGGTAATATCGACAGATTTAATTATGTCCCTAATTGACACTTCTCATCATGCTATCTTGTACTATAAATTTTGGCGTTATTGCACATGAGTCGAATTCAGACATACCAGATCAATGTCCTCCACAGCCTACCTAACCATTGCGATTTGTATCTTTATTCCATTATGAATGCTGATGAAAACGAAGAATATATGATTTATAAGGTCTTTTTCCAAGAGTGTTTTGGTCTAAGACAAAGCACAGATTTTATTTAAGGCTTTACTAAATTTTCATGGTTCAAAACACTCTGAAATATTACTGAGCCTGGATAAACCATTCACACTGGAAAGACGCCTTTGGTCGGTGGTTGCCTGGGATATCAATGATTCAGAAATCTCACCATTCAAAATTGTCCCTCACACCGCCACCTGAAGGAACAACGATGATGTAAGAAATAAAGTAAAATGAAGGATTTTTTAAGCCTTCATGGCAAAAAAAAAAAAAGCTTCCTCCAGCTACAATGACCTTGGCATAGCGCATTTTCTGGGGGATTGATGAACACGCCGGACAATGAACTTCGCCCAGATGACCATCAATCCCCAGCCAATGTCCCTGTCGGCATCGCTCTTGCTTAATTCAATTATTTGCGGTTGGGGACTTTCCTTTGTGAATATTTTACCTCGCAGTCAGGCGCCCTGACTTCCCTGTCTCCACGCTCGGTTCCCTGTCTCGACATAGACCCGTCCGGGTTTGCATTCATCTCACACACTCTGAACCGCATGTAATTCACAGAGAGAAAAGGAATACGTGCTTCCACAGATGCAGATACAGGTATGTGGACCTTCGCAGGGGGAGATTTAGAAACAAATTCAAACAGGCCATCAATGGGCACATATACTGGTTTCACAAATCACTGCGGGTCATTATTATTAGAGTGTATTTTTAGATCCAAATGACACTATGCCTGTGATTTTCACAAGGCAGGATTTGAAAATCACAATTTAGATAAGGTTGCATTTTACCAGTTGAATAAACATTTATTGTGTTTTAGCATAAGACTGGAATTGCAACATTAGGAGCAAAAAAAAAAAAAAAAAAAGAGAGAGAAGAAAAGGAAAAGGAAAGAAACACTGCACGTGTGAATGGCCACGCGTGTGCGTTTGTGTGTACCAGGTGCTTGGGTCAGTACCCACGATGGTTGAAGACCTTGTCCGTGTAGAGGAAGACCTTGTCCCAGTAGCTAACACTCACGCTTTGTGGTCAGAGAGATCAGATTCAAATCTCGGCCCCATCCTGAGGCCAGCACGCTTTGAATTAATTATCTCTCTCTCCGGTTGGGTATCTTGGAAGGACTACATACACTCCCAATGTTCTTGGGAGGGTTACACCTGAAGCGATCACAATGCTAGCTAGCTCTTGCGGTCGGTTCTCAGACATATTATAAGGGGACGTGTAATTCTCACTGTGGATCTAAATGAATGTGCAAGGACATGGCTTGTTACAACCGTGCTATTCCACTTGTGATGTTTGTTTCTGCTCAAGATGTTGTTCCAATAGTAAAAGAGTTTATTGAATTATAAACTTCTGGCCTCATTAAAATAATAGCCAAATTGAAGCACTTTAAAATTAATTAGACATTTAAATGTAACATTTTGAAATTTATTAATTTTATTATATTTTACCCACGTTGCCTGTACTTTATTCGTGTATAAATTTTATATCATTGAATTTTTAAAAGCATGGCCATATTCCTACACTCGGAGAACACAGACTCTCAGTAAGTATATAATTAGTAGATGAACAAGTGAGATTTTCCCTACCATGTCTCTGAGTCATAGCAATATTAAAACCCCATTTTAGGGTTTTCTTTCTCTTTTAGTGGTAACTTCCTCAACAAAGCTATGTATACGTTAGCACACATCCCAAAGCAATTGATCTATTTCTTTACAGATCGATGATGTTAAACAACGAATTTTCTATATCAGACACAAAGGCAGACTTTCCTGCAGAATTCCTGGAGGAGGGTACTTTGCCCTGGCCTCTCTGAGAACCCATCCTGTTTATTCCGCAGTCCACAACCCCAAGGACGGCCTTTCTCCTCCTGAGGAGTGGCTGCCTCCATGGACATTATACACAGAAACTAATAATATCCAACACAACGATAAAAGCAAGGAATACCTTTCCGCTGAGATTTAAAATTTAGATATTTCAGGTGCACGAAATATTGCCATCCATACACACATCTTATAATAAGCATGTAAGTGACTGTTTTTAAGTATCTATTTGAAACAGATATGTGAAATGGGTTAATGTGGATGTCTCTAAGTCATTAGATCCAGACATCATTAAATGAGGCAACCCAGGCATCATTTTGTGCCCACAGAAGGACCCGAGTCTTCCCTCGCTGGTCAAATTTGAACGCCCAAGGTGTCTCTGTTCAGGTTCCGATATCGTAGAAAACAAAATGCTGCTTCTATCTTTTTTATTGGAACTCGGTCTAAATCACTAAGATTTTGTCCATACTGAGCTATGTTCCCAATTTGAAGATGGTTTTTAAAAAGAATTTATCATCAAAGTTTTAATTTTTTTTAAGTTTTTATTTATTGATTTTGAAAGAGAGAGAGAGAATCGCAAGTAGGTCACGCTCCGTCAGCATAGAACCCAACACAGGGCTCGATCCCACAGACCATGAGCTCAAGTCAAGAATCAGACTCTTAACCAAACGAGCCCCCCAGGTGCCCCTATCATCAAGGCTGTGGATGGAGACATTACACTACTATTTCAGCAGGAATATTAATCTGGGGAGGACAGGATCTGCCCTCCGTCTGACGCACCGATGGGCTCTTTCCTCTTGCTTGAATTAGATACGAGAAAGTAAACTGAGCAGGAACCTTAGATTAGCATCTGCAAACACTGCCCGCAGGAGCCTGTCTGTAACCTGGTAAACCAGCTTTGCATATGTCACCTTTGGGGTCTCCGAACACCCGTAAGATGCGAATACTTGTTTGGACGAAGGCTATCTGTGATGTCTTTCTTGAATTCTCATCTCCTGTGTGGCATTGGAGGTGGCTCTCTCATCTGTGCCTGGGGCTGGACGATGGGAGGGATTGCTAGCACCATTTCCAGATGAAAGGTAGGCTCCTTGATTAGGGAGGGGACACCCCAGAGCCTGCGCTCCCAAACGCTACAGGGTTCTGGGGCAAGAGGACAGCCCTCGTCGCCCGTGTACTAACTGAGACTACAATTCAGGTCACACACTGCAGAGCTTCTGTTGAGCCCTAACTGGGATTTTCGAGAAACCTGGTATCCATCACATTGCAAAGCATAACGAACGTTTATAGTATTTGATAGGAATGTAGAATAATGTTCCCAAGAAGTATGAGAGTTAAATCACGCTTAGAAGGCAACTTTAATTTGAACATCACAAATAAGAGATGGAGAATTCTCTGCCGTTTTTTTTTTTGGGGGGGGGGGAGGTGGGGCTTGAAATAACACAAAACACTGAAAGCAATTTTGAATATATTTGCTTCTAGTTCCCCACATGCAAATTTTTAAACTCTTAAATTCTCTCTTTTGTGGATAGCGTGAGCATAAAATACTGTGTCAAGGTTTCCACTATAAATGTTATTTCTCAGGGATTTATAACGTTTGCCATAAAATGTGACCCCAGGCATTAACTATCTTTTCTCGACACAGAGACTGACGTTTTTATGTGTGGCTTTTCATACACATGCTGCGGCGAAGCCAGCAGTGGAGCTGTTTCTAGGCCACGTGTCATTACTGAGAACATACTAGTATTGTAGGTTGAGCTGTATACCTGAATCGCATTTACTGCAAGTTAAGAGCATTCATAAAACAGCAGTTAATTAGTCTGTAATAGGGTCTAATCATATTTTATTTGAAAACACTTATACGAGCCCTACATTGGTCTGGGTTATTATTTTTTTTTTGAAAGAGAGAGAGATGAGCCCTCCTTTCCAAATCTACCTCCCCCCTTTCCTTTCCTCTCCTTACTTCACACGGGACTCAGTTAATTTTGCACAAAAGCGCTCTGTGGCGTTACCGGGTTAGGAGAAAGAAAAATGCAGGCATCTAGTGCTTTCCTATGAGAAATGAACATTGACTTTCTCTGAAGAAAATATAAATGGATTGACTTAATTGGACTTCGGGCATTGGGGCAATTAATAATAGATTGTGTCATAGTGAGGGCTTTGTTCGTATTTAAAGCAATAAATTACAAGTATTAAATGTATATTTATTTCAAGTTAAACTCATTTCTAATTGACATGTTACTTAGCCTCAGGCTTTTAAGATCTTTTAGTATAATTAAATTAATAGAAAGCTATAGATCACAGTACGATAAACAAACAGCCGAGACTTTAATATGACAGATATACAGAACAGGCCGTGTAAGTAGATCATTATTATCGGTTTAGGTTCAGCAAAAAAATACCGCCGGAATGAAAAGAAAAGAAGCCGAGAAACCGTGGCCGATGCAGGTGACATTCTTGCCGGTAACCTGACTGGCCGGCATCAGACATCCCGGGCTGGGGAGAAACTTCATTATGAAAATTTCTTGGTTGGATCGATGCCTTCTACCAGAAGCTCTTAAAGCCCCACATCAAACATTTAAAGGATATTACGATCACCCCAGGCTTCGGGTAGTCAGACAGCATGATAATGCTTCATGCACGAAGTGCAGAAACAGCCGACCCAGTTCTTAGTATGTTCAAAATCTTCATTTTTAAATAGAGTCCTCAGTGCAAAATGCATCTTATAGATACTATTGCCCTAGAGTAGCGCTGGCTTCAAGTTTTAGCATTTCATTCATTCCAAGGACTCGATATGCGTCATGAAGGTGTGCTTGCCTTCTTTGTTGTTGTTGTTGTTGTTTTTGTTTTTGACCCTATGCTGAAGAGACAACTACAGCCTTGTCTAATATGAAGAAAAACTGAGAATTAGGCCATGTCTATAAGCCGAATTGTTTTATTTCAGATAAGAATGGTTTCTTATTGCCCATGACGTGGACACTGGTGTGTTTTCTTGGCACCGAGGGAACTCATCCCTGAATGCGTCCTAACTCCACATCTCCAGTCCCCTGCTGTCTCTAGATTCATCGTGTCCTGTGTCTCTTTTGCACACCTGACTAGTTACTCCGTGAGGACTGAAGGCTTCTTATTAATCATTGCATTCCCAATGGTCATAATGCCTGGTACATAGTGGTGTCTGATCAACACCCGTCTAATGAAGGAATACATTATTCTTCTGGCATTTCTTATTAGTAAAATGCTGCTTCATCCTGGGACACATAAAGCCTGGGGAGGAGCAGGGACTTCTTCAAGATAAAGCATTCTCTCTGGATGGCCATCGATCCTTCTTAGCAAGATTCTATTGTTGGGTTTCTAAATCAGTTACTCTCAAGCGCAATCAAATGCGTAGACCCGAAAAGCTAAAACAGGAGGTGGACTTGTTAAGACTGAACTTGAATATTTAGTCAATGCATATTTACATTTTTGAATTTACGGATATCACCATTTTTTGCTCCCTAAGTGTTGCACGGACCATGTTTGGTGGGGCAGACCACATTGAGTTTTGTTGTCCTTGGTTTTGATTGGCTAGATGTCTCAGTAAATGTTCTGGTGTAATTTATAGTCAAAATTAGCTTTTTATTTATTTGGTGTCCAGGAGAAGACTCTAGACAAAGAGTTGTCAACCCACAATCTCCCTATGTGACATGTTCAGTGTGGGATTCATGTTCTATACCATTGTGACTTCTTTTTTTCTTCTTAGGTAAACTCTTCATTTGAGATAATTTTAGAGTTACAGGAAAATAACTCTAGGGAGGGATGGTATATAGAGGTCCCCTGTAGAGTTTCCCCCCATTGTTGGCACTCTTTTCGTCGTGGTACACTTGTCACAACTGAGGAGCTGAAAGTGATTCGTTCCTCTAAATTAAACTTCAGAATGTGTCCAGATGTCACCATGTTTCCCACTAATGTCCTTCTGTGACTCCAGCATCCCATCCAGGACCGCGTTGCATAAGAAGGTGCTGAAGACTGTGCTTGACTCTTCAGAATGTTTGGAGAGATGATCTCTGGTACTTTCTGGAGAAATCGTGAGTTCCTCCCACTCTACCTGTCTTCTTGCTTTGATTATTAGCCACCCAGAGGGGGGGCAGGAGGGGCCCATCTGGGTGTCCTTAGAGCACTTGCTTCAATAATCCGTGTACTTCCACTGAAACCTAAGAAGGCCACTGTGACGGGCAAATTAGTAGGGTTGCTGCTTCAGTTTTTCTAACTTTGTAGCAGCACACAAAGAAAATGCACCCAGAAGCAGCATAAATGATTCTTTCTAATCAATCTATTTGTAAGGTGTCATAAGACAACTTCCCTGAATCTAATAAAAACTTAGATTTGCTTTCTTTTATGCTCTGTCTCAGCAGGAAAGACCAAAGGTACAGCATGTCTTAACTGGAAATGGTTCTCACCAGGAGTCAATTAAAGACATCAGTGTTGGTTTAAGGCAATCTGCGGTTTCATAGGATAGAACAGAGGGTACATAAGGAATACACACTCCATTAGAAGTTCTGTACAAGAGGCATATTTCCATAGACCCGAGTTACCATAACTTTATAACATGAATAATTAGGTGCGCCTGGGTGTCTCAGTTGGTTGAGTGTCCAATTTTGGCTCAGGTCATGATCTCACGGTTCCTGGGTTCAAGACCTGCATCAGGCTCTGTGCTGACAGCTCAGACCCTCCAACCTGCTTTGGATTCTGTGTCTCCCTCTCTCTCTGCCCCATCCTTGCACTCTCTCTCTCTCTCTCTCTCTCTCTCTCTCTAAAATAAATAAACATTAACACGAATAATTTAGAAAACTTAGGTATGTGTTTACTAGGTTCCATGCCATTCCTGGGGATAGAGTCTTCAGTGTGAAGTTGTTACGTCTAGGCACCTGTGACGAGGACAGTCATCACACAGTGGCCCTGCTCAGTCAATGCAGAATCTCACTTAGTGGGGAGACAGTGGGCTAGAGGTGATAGGCATATATCGTTCTAATGGAATGAGCCATGAAATTTTAACTAAGAATATAGGGCACAGTCTTAGTTTCTAAAGCCTTACTCGACAATCAGGAAAGTATTCGATTTACCTCTAAGACTTTTGAAAGAAGTATAGAAAAATTGATGTGAAGGACTGTCAGATCCATCAGTTCTGTCGACGTATACGTTTTGAACCTATTATTTCCTTGGTCTATTTAATTTTGTGCCTAAGGGCTTTGAAACCATCTATTCTGGAGAATAAGGCCTTTATCTGGGAGTTAAATAGGTCGTTTAAAGTTATTGTTATTCTGCACCTCGATTCTAAATCCAATAATCTCTGGTAAAACCTTTAAAATACATTTCTGAGGGCAATCACTTAATTAGGAATTAAAACACACAAAAGAAAAGTTTAATCCCTACAATTATACCACCTACTGGATGCTATCATTTTTCAGTTATCCTCAGTTAAAATTTCAAAATTGCTGAATACTATGATTTTTTTATTTAAAAACATTAAATTTATTTATTTATTTTGAGAGAGAAAGAGAAAGAGAGAGAGCGCACAGGCGCACGTGCGCACCTGTGTGGGGGAGGGGCACAGAGAGGGAGAGAGAATCCCAAGCAGGCTCCACACTGCCAGTGCAGAGCCCAGAGCAGGGATTGATCTCACCAACTGTGAGATCATGACCTGAGCTGAAATCAAGAGTCGGATGCTCAACTAATTGAACCATCCAGTTTTCTCTACTTATTTATTTTTTTTATTTTATTTTAATCGATAAATTTAAATGTTCCCAACTACTGGTGGGAATCCAATTGGGACAGCCACAACAGAAAACTGTATGAAGGTTCCTCAAGAAATTAAAAATAGATTTGCCGTATGATCCAGCAATCACACTTTCAGGTATATATCCAAAGGAAATGAGAACAGGATATGAAAGAGATATCAACACTGCCATGTTTCGTTGTAGCATTGTTTACAATAGCCAAAAAATGGGAACAACCTGAATGCAAAGGTGACGAAGATGTGATCCACACACAACTACACACACACACACACACACACACACACACACACACACACTTAAATAGAACCCAACTGTGAGAAAAAGGAAATCCTGTAATTTGCAACCACAGAGATGGACCTTGAGGGCATCATGCTGATGAGGTATGTCAGACCCATGAAGAAAAATACTGTAAGAGACTCTTAAATGCAGAGAACAAACTGAGGGTTGCTAGAGGGGAAGTGGGTTGGGGGATGGGCTAAATGGGTGATGGATATTAAGAAGGGCACTTGTAGGGATGTGCACTGCGTGTTGTATGTAAGTGATGAATTGATAAATTCTACTCCTGAAATAAATACTACACTATATGTTAATTAACTTTAATTAAAAAAATATTCTATGTGAATCAATATGTGGAATCTTAAAGAAAGTTAAACCCATAGCAACAGAGAGTAGAAAAGTGGTTTCTAGAAATCGGGGAGCAGGAGAAACGGGGAGCAGTTGGTAAAAGGTTATATGTTTTCAGCTATAAGATGACTAAGTTCTGAGGAGCTAATGGTAGACATGGTGCCTGTAGTTTATAAAAAAATGTTGTATAATTAGAATTTGTTAAGAGAGTAGTAGAACTTAAATGTCCTCACCAAGAGAAAGAAAAGGTAAAAGTGTGAGGTGATTGATGTGTTAATTAATTAGAAGATGTGATCCTTTCAAAATGTGTACATGTGTCAAATTACCATGACTCACATTTCAAATACCAGACAATTTTATATGTCAGTTACACCTCAATAAAGCTGAAAAAATAAAAATTAAATTGCCTAACCCAATGTATTATAGGTTTCTTCCCAATATTTACCACCTGATATAATTATAGGCACTTGGTGACGGGCAGTTTACAAGAGGCATGGCTTTGGGTTGACTATTCCTCACGATGCAGAAGTCAGAATCAACAAGGATAGCTTTAAATTGTTTTGATTTGAGAAAAGCAAAGTGGTGTCCTCCAGCTTCGACCTGCTCCATGCCACAGGGATGTTGTGATGGCCAATCCAAAGAGAGGTTCAAGAGAGATTAAACTGTCATAAGACTGTCATCAAAACTGAGGCACCACTGGATTTTGGTTAGGAAAGCCCATTCAGGCACCGCCATAGACTTGCCTTGGGTTCTGGACAAAACAATGGCTATGATCTTTGAATTGGAATAAGTGGTTTATAAAGGCTGCTTCTTAAATTTGCCTGTAGGTCAAGGAAGCCATCTGGAAAGCTGCCTAAAAGGATGATCGCCAGCCGCAGGTATTAGACCTTTTCGATGAGAACCATCCACGACTGAAACTGTCAGTCAAAAGTCCAGAAAACAAATGTGAATGAATTCTGTGTTCAATGGACTGATTGTCTCACTTATGTAACCTGTGGTTAGCCTCAGATGGAGTTCTTAATGTTGCTGGGTTTGTGCTTAATTCTGTCATATTCTAAAGATCACCATGAAACATCATGAGAGGATGAAACTGTCAACCTCCACAATATTTCATCAAACATGTAATAAAGTTGCTTGGCCTTCTCACTCAACTTAATAGAAGCAAAAGGCTAGAACAGTTTCAGGAAGATGTGCCCAGAGGCATTAGAGTATTGTTGCTTTTCTTTGTGTAATCTATAAACTAAACAATTGTTCCAGTCTGTTATTTTTTTAAACTATTTACGCATATAAATATATAACTAAATCTGTTTTGAATCCGACAAGGCACCTAGAATGGGTTTTATACTTTTTCTTAAACAAAGAGTTGGAATTTTACTCATTATTTCAATGACTATAAGCAACAGATGTGACATAATTTTTTTCAAGCTTTGATTATGATTTACTTATATTTAATAAGTTTAAATTTAGTAAAGAGTTGCAGAGATAGTACACAGTCTCTGTGTAGACCATTCGCTCAGAATCGCCCAATGTTGACTTACCATATAACAATGTCAATCTGTCAAAACTAAGCAAATAATATTCATATATTACTATGAATTAGCAATTGAATTGTATTTACCAGGTTTTTTGTTTTGTTTCGATTTTTAACTAATGTTCTTATTTTCTATTCCAAAATCCAATCCATGATCATACACTGCCTTATTCAGCCTGTCTCTCTGATGTGTGGTAGTTTTTCAATCTTCCCTTGATGTCCTGACCTTAAGAGTTTGAAGACTACTGGGGTATTACTCTGTTGCATGTCCCTCAGTTTGGGTCTGTTTGATGTTTTCCTATCATTAGAGTAGAGCTGTGGATTTGGGGCTATAAGATAATAGAGCTGAGGTACCTCCCCTTGGAGGTTCCTGGCGGCAACACGGTGCTACTCACTGAGTCCACCTCGACCACCTGGTTCAGACAGCGTTGCAAGATTTCTCTACTGCGAGTTACCATTATTCCCTTTCCAGACATCTGTTTGGAAGAAAGTCAGTGAATCTGGTCCACACTCACGGGGAGGGAGATCAAGTCCACCATCTAGAGAAGGCTATTTGGAATTCTTCTCTAAGAAAGATTTGTGACCTGCTGTTTTAAAACGAATTAACACCATTTTGTGTAGGAAAAGTTTGGATGGTCTGTCACCAGCTCCTGCAGCACACACTTCCGAAACTACGCTGTTACAATCCCTGCTGGATGACATCCTGGCCGTGCCGATAATTAAACAGGAAAGCCAGCTCGTGACAAATCTTCCAGAGATAAAAATATGATTTCTTCATTTTTTTCTACAGTGTATGTTGTCAATATAAACCAAGAGAACTGACTAGAAACATCATTTCTGAGGGAAACGAGCAACATGAAAATCTCACTGTGGTGGGACAAGAGCCTAGGGTGGGATTAGGCTCCACATTAGTTACTGAAACAGCCTATTGTTTATCTGACTCCAATACAGTAATTCTATAAACAAATCCCCTAGTCTTGAGAACTTTTCTTGGGGAGTAGGTGTTATCTATGAAGGTTAAGCATCTAATGTTGACAAATGATATTAAACCATTAAGGTTTTGAATTCAGAGTAGTCAGAATAAACACTACCATATGTCGTAACGTGATCCAATGTGGCCTTAAATCTCTACCGGTCTTTGGAGAGCGCTACATTTTATGAGTTGTCTCTATGAAAAAAAATAATTGACTTTAAATGAAGCCAAGATAAAAATATGGTATTGTATCACTTATCTATCGCTGCACAACAAATGATCACAAAATTTAGCAGCTTGGAAGCACACACGTCCATGTTGGAGAGTTCTGCGGGTCACGGACCTGGGCATGCCCCATGTGGATCCCCCTCTTCAGTGTGCAGTCAAGGTGCTCAAGGCTCCTCTAGACTCAACTGGGGAAGGGTCTGCTTCCAGGCTGATTCTCACCACTGCTGGTGCTATTTGCTGGCTTGGGAGTTGTTTGAGGACACAGGTCTAAGTTCCCAGCTCACTGTTGGCCAGAGGTCAGTCTCGGTTCCTTGCCCTCTAGGTCTCCTCAGCGTGCCAACTTCACCAAAACCAGCGTGAGAGGGCGTCTGCTGAAAAGATGCATGTCACAATATTTGTAGCCCAGTCGCCAAAAAAAAAAAAAAAATCCTCTTGATACTGACATACTCTGTTTAGAAGCAGTGTGGTAGAGCTGTCTTCTCTCAGTGAGATGAGATCACAGAAGTCTGTGAATATCAGGAGGCAGGCACCGCTGAGGAACACTCTAGAAGCTGCCTACAGCATGTGGATTTGTAAGAAATGTGTTATATTATCCATTAGTTACCAAATTGTATGTTACAGTTACAAGTTGCTATTGTTCTACATAAACTGGATATTTAGAATGATACTTACACATTTAATAAAGAAGAGTGGTAAATTTATTAAGGATTATTGGGGGTTGCTATTCATTAATTATTATGGAGGAAGTCTATCACAAATGCCTACAACAGTAACCTTGTTTCATTAGACATGTAAAGTAGACCTTTGAAGAAAGAAGCAAGCAACTTTAAGAAGTTTCAATTGTAGGGGTGCCTGGGTGATTCAGTCTGTTGAGCATCTGACTCTTCATTTCAGCTCAGGTCATGGTCCCATGGTTCATGAGTTCTGGTCCTGTGTCAGGCTCTGTACTGACAGCGTGGAGCCTGCTTGGGATTCTCTCTCTCGCCCTCTCTCTCTCTCTGTCTCTCCCCTTCTCGTTCTTTCTCTCTTGGAATAAATAAATAAACATTAAAAAAAGAAGTTTCTGTTGTATGATCCTAGGAAATCCAGCCATGTAAGAAATACCTGTTGTTCAATAAAGAAAAGGATGAGAAAGGAAGGGTCTGATTGAGAAGGTGGAGGGGAAAAAAAAGAGGGAAAAGGCACCTGAGCATTTGTGAAATGTGGCCAAGGACTAAACCTTCTTGTAGAGAAAACAAACTGGTCAGCTGTGATTCACTAGCACCCCAACCCTGCCTGCAGGTGCCCCAAGAGCTCCCTCTGGGTAAAAGCAGGATCCCTGTTGGACCCTGAAATTGGATGAGACGTTCTCCATGTTTCTTCTACTGAATCTCCATTTCCTGAGACCTTAGTGCCTGCATTCGCCAGACAAAGAGAAGGGCTAGGTCCTCGGTGTCCATCTCTCGGCTTCTGAGCCGACCTCCCACGGACGATCCATCAGAGTCTCAAGAGAAAGAAGATACTTAGGGAGGGTGCCTGAGAAGATGACATTTGGCTAATCTTGGGATATTCTAAAACTTAATCTTGGGTCAAGTTGATTTGCACAGCTGATTCCTTTGATTATACCATGTCAACCCCTGAGAAACAATATCCTTCACTGAACTTTGATTTGCAGGGAGACCCTGGCCCTTCTCATGAGACTGGACTAGATAGAGGTCTCAAAATCTCATCACTGTGTTGACTTGGAGGATGTGGTCGAGACGGTTGAACACGACCTCATCCTGGGCTCTTGTCTGAATGACCTTTAGGAAACCTAGACTTATTTTAGAATCAGAATTATTCCTGGGCCTCCTTAGCACTTTGTGTTTATTGCTTTTTGTTTTCTATTGTACAAGCACCGGGAAGGGACTGGCTACGCTTTTCTTATCCTATTGACTATTATAAACATCAGAATACATCTGTGCCCGCTCCCTTACAAGTGTATGGGTATTTATGGCACACATTTTTATAGTTCCTTTCCTTTTAACTTCTAAATGTATCATTTTCTGGTTTAGTTTCCTTCTATTTTATATAAATTGCTTTGCTTTAGAGTATTATGCCTTTCTAAACCATGTTAGTGCCTTTCAGTAGTATATTGAGAAAAAAAAATTACTTAATTTTAATTTTTAAGTCAGTGGATCTCCAGCCGGGGTTTACAAGATGATGCAGTGAGCATATAAAGAAAATATAATCAATTTATATTTGTTTTCATATAAGCATTATATCCATATTATTTATAAATATAAATACATTATATCCATATTGTTTATAAATATAATCCATATTATATAAAACTAAAAATGCACCTAATCTTTAGAATTGGGACCCTTACTGGGGCACCTGGGTGGCTCAGTCGGTTAAGCGTCCAATTCTTGGTTTTGGCTCAGGTCATGATGATGTCACGGCTCATGGGTTTGAGACCCACATTAGAACCTGATTGGGATTCTGCCTCCTTCTCTCTCTGTCCCTCCCCTGCTTGCTCTCTCTCTCTCTCAAAAATAAATAAATAAACGTTAAAAAATTTTAGAATCGGGACCCTTACTAAACTTTGGAATATAGAACCCTCATTCTGTATATAGTATCTGGAGAGTATAACCACATCGTAAATCAAGGAGGATCTATCTGTATGCACAGATGGAATGGGATTCATACATCTAAAAAGAACTTTTAAAAATACAGACTTTCTTGTGCGGTCTTTGGAATTTAAAGATTAAAAAGAACTAGAAACATCCATTTAGGGGTGCCTGATTGGCTCAGTCAATTGAGTATCCGACTTTGGCTCAGGTCATGATCTCAGCGTTCCTGAGTTTGATTCCCACGTCGGACTCTGTGCTGACAGCTCAGAGCCTGGAGCCTGCTTTGGATTCCATGTCGCCCTCTCTCTCTGCCCCTGCCCCACTCACAATCTGTCTCTCTCTCTCTCTCAAAAATGAATAAATGTTTAAAAAAATCCATTAACAGTTTATTAACAAAATAAACCGATGTTGACATGCGCTGTCTCCAGACTTGTCCATAGTAGCAAATGGAAAGAAGACATGAAGGAAGATCGTATGCAGAAAGTGAAAGTAAACATTACAGGTTCATATTCCGTCAAGAGTGAAGGCAAGAGAAACACATTCTGAGACATCAGAAACTTCAGGATGTACGTCTCTTGAGTAACCTTCTTGAAAGATGTTTCTCAGTCTTCCTACTACTTTCAAAACTCGATGAACAACTCTTCTCTGTCAGAGATGAAGGCACAGTCACAAATTACAGTCTGTAAGTTCACTTACGCTCCTGCTTCTTCCTTCTGTGTCCGCGCACAAACTCTACCTAAGTCCACAGTGCTACCCTCGCTCTGCCTGTCCTTCCCCACGGGAAGTGCCGGGCAAAAAGGCACAGGCGATCTGACGAGGCCTTCATGCGAAGCCAGGGTGAGGGGACGGTGCGCCATGACCTAGGTTGCATCAGGAACACGAAGGAAAATCACAGTGAGGTGCCTCTTCACACCCCCGGGACGGCTGACACGAGAAAGACCTGGCCGTGCCGAATGTTGCGAGCCGCTCTGGGCCCTGGACGCTCACGCATGCCTGGTAAGAATGTCAAATCGTACCGCTAGTTTAGAAAACAGTTGGGTAGTTTCTCAATAAGGGAGTGGGCACCTCTCATATCTAACCATTCCAAGCTGGGTATCCAAGGAGAAAGGCAATACCGGCCCACGCAAAATCTACTTGCACGTGAGTGTTCCTAGCAGTTTTATTTGTGAGAGCCAAAAAAATGGAGCAAGTCGAACGTCCATCAAGAAGTGCACACATAAACCGTGGTGTACCCTCACACTGGAACACTACTCGGCAAGATGAAACGAATACATGAATGCCGCACCAAGAGGAGAGATTGCACACTAACCACGGTGAGTGAACAGACCCAGGAAAAGGGACAAAGACAGTACGGTTCCAGCTCTAAAACCTGGAAATGCAAACCGATTCACAGTGGCGGGAAGGAGGCTAGAGGCTGCTCCGGAGGAGTGCGGAGAGGGACAGAAGGAAGGAATAACCAGCGGGCGCGAGGAAACTTGAGGAGCCCCGGATATGTTCGCTGCTTTGATTCTGGCGCTGATTTCATGGGTGTATACACTTGTCAAAACATTTCAAACTGTGTACTTTAAATGCATGCACTCTAAGGCATGTCAGTCACACCTAGATAAAGGTGTTTAAAAAAAAAACTGTACAGCCTATATTTTCTAATCGTTATTAACCATGTAAAACGGTTAGAATTTCAGAACAAAGCATTAAAATTTTAAATGATGGAAAAGCAAAACACTGTCAAGAAATTACGGTCAAAACACTATAGCATATCACTGAAAAGCGAATTATTTCAGACTTTCAAACCAAATAGACAGTAAGTTCCCCAACTACTTATTCCGCTTCAGAACATCAACAGATAGACTGCTGCCTGATCCCAATGTCTGGAAGCCAGTGAAACAAGGCAAGGCCAGTAAAGAAAAGCAGCCAGGCGCACCCGGGTGGTTCAGTTGGTTACGCATCTGACTCTTGATCTCGGCTCAGGTCACAATCTCACGGTTTGTGAGTTCAAGCCCCACATCAGGCTCTGTGCTGATGGTGTGGAGCCTGCTTGGGATTCTCTCTCTCCTTCTCTCTATCCCTCCCCCACTTGTGTGCTCTCTCTGTCTTTCATTCTTTCTCTCTCAAAATAAATACACAAATATTAAAAATTAAAAAAAAAAAAGAAAAACAACCAGTCACAGTTAAGAATGGAGAAGCAGAAAATAGATACAATACTGTTACATCAAAGATAGCAATATACTCTGTTTTTAAGTTTATTTATTTATTTTGAGAATAAGAGAGAAACAGAGAGAGAACCCACACGAGAGAGGGGCAGAGAGAGAGAGAGAATTCCAAGCAGGCCATGCGCTGTCAGCATGGAACCCCATGCAGGGCTTGATCTCACGAATCATGAGATCATGACCTGAGCCGAAATCAAGAGTTGGATGCTTAACCAACCGAACCCCCAGGTGTCCTAAAATATACTCTTTTTAAAGCCTCAAAAACACAAAACAAAACAATACAGAACAACAACAACAAAAAAAAAACACAAAGAAACAACCACTGTGCTCTTCAGAAATGAAAACACAGTTTACTTCAAAAAGTGACCGATTCTTGTTAACATACAAGTAGGTTAAATGAGAACAATTACCAGATCACAAAGTCATGAGATTTAACACCCAAACATGCAACTTCTACTACTGCTTCAAAATCAAAGTCCATCTCTTAATACAATGCAATCCAATACAAAGAAAATAATAATTTAAAAATGTGCTGAGGAATATCTTCCTTTTTTGTTAATTTTTTTAACGTTTATTTAGTTTTGAGAGACATAGAGACATAGTGTGAGCAGGGGAAGGGCAGAGAGAGAGGGAGACACAGAATCCAAAGCAGGCTCCAGGCTCTGAGCCATCAGCATAGAGCCCGACGTGGGGCTTGAACTCACAGACCGTGAGATCATGACCTGAGCCGAAGTCGGCTGCTTAACCAACTGAGCCAGCCAGGCACCCTAGGAATATCTTTCTTAAACCAAGAGATATTAGATACTTAAGGCTAAATGTTTTAGGCATTCCTGCGCCTAATTTTATTTAATACAGTTTGAAATCTTTCAGCTTACACTCTGAGAAAATTAAAAAAATAAGTTACAAATGGTACTCGTACAATTAAATCATTATCTAGGAGTGGTTTAAGTGTCTATCTGAAAAATCCGAGAGGATCAGCTGGGTAAGATTAAGATCCTGGATGTTAGATGAATCTTTCATATTACGCAAAAAATCCCATTCACAACAGCAGCCGAAGCATAGACTACCTAGAAACCCACTCACCCGCAGAAGCGAAGGACCTCCAGAACTCAGGTAAATTACGGAAAAGAAGAGGGACCCAAACGTGGAGAAGCTACATTTCCTAATTACAAAAAAAAAAAAACAAAAACACATAAACAAAGAACCCCTCAGATTCCTAGACGTCAATTATTCCCAAATTAACTTTCGACGGAATCCAAATGCAATGAAGTGTGGGCTAGGATTTTCCGTGGAGCACGGCAGGATAGTCACGCGAGTATTTCTGCAGGAGAGCGAGGGGTTCATAGTATAGAGATGATGGCGGCTATTTTTGGTATCCCTCCCCCAGAGAAGCACCCAAATCAGAGGAATTAGGGGACATGGTGAAAACAATATCTCTGGGACAAGTACCCCTTCGTTATTAACCAATATAAAAAGGACGGGTTCTGACATATTTGTTTTTTGAACGCAGCAGTCTAACATTCATCTCATAGACTGTGCTTTCTTATAAATATAGATCTGAAAATACCGGTAACATATCCGGTGAGTGAGTTCGACACAAACGCGCTACGAACAATGAAAGGCTATTTCAGGACAATATTTTACTCTCTTCGTGGTTTTGGTGGGTCGGAGCTGCTCGGGCTTGCTAAGGGATGAAAGAAGATATTTACTGAACCTCGGAACTTATTTCTGGTAACAGAAAGACTAGAAGCAGAAAGGATCTTGCATCACGTGAACAGGCGAACACGCTAGAATTCAGTACGAAAGATCGCGAAACGCGAGTGACACTGGAATTCCGGTGAAAAGCCAGAGACCAGCGCGCGCTTCCAGCCCGGGTGTCCGGGGGCTTTGCCGGCGCGGCGCCCGGAGCGAGGAGCGCGCCTGTACGGGCTGGAAGGTCAGCCTCACCACGGTCACCGCTCTGTTCACACGGCTCCTCGGAGTGCCGAGGAGGCTCTTCCAGAACCTTGAGAAGTGAGAGAGCGGAGTCGTCCGTCTGGCGACAGATCCACACGCAGGGTCCAGACACCCGCGGAACCCGCTCCCGGGGGCAAGGGGAAGTCCTTGCAGGCTGAGCAACAGTCAGCGCATCAAGGGGGAAAAATAACTAGAAGGCAAGGACAGGAAGCGAGAGGGGCCGTACCGAGGGAGTCCGGGCAGAGAGTCTCAGGACGGGAGCTGGAGAACACGCTGCCAAGGTCGAGGGAAGGTCCGCGGTCCGCAGAGGCCGTGAGTGGGCTCCTCGCGCAGCCCAGGGTCGCAGGGGCCGTAGCAGGGCCCTGACATCCAGGCTTCGCCGTTCCACCGACAGGCCCTCCCGGGCGGCGAGGACTCACACAGGGCGGCCCCCCTGGGAGTCCCGCAGCCGGTGTCCCTCTGTGCGTCACCGCGACAGGCTCGCGCGGACTGACACCCCCAGCCCTGCTGTCCCCGTGCCCCCCACTCTCTCGCAGACACGGTCTAAGGAACCCTTTCTTGGCCTGTGCCTCTTAGTGGAGCCCGGGCACAGCGACCATGTTCCCATCGGACAGAAAGGGTACAGCTTTTCAGACGGATATGAAGGGGCCCGAATGTCCCCCGCGGGCGGTAGTCTGAGCTGCGCACTGCGGCAGGTGGTGTCTGCAGAGGAGCCCGCGCACTGTCTCTGCACCGCTGCTCCGAGGGCCGGGCCACATCAAGACCTGCGCAGAGCGCGGGATGGAATGGGTCCTGGCCTGGGGGGCTCTGGGTGGTTCCCCGTCCTCGGGTCACTGAGCTTCCTTCCCTGAGCAGGGAGACAGAAGCAATCTCAGGACGTGGGCAGAGGGCAGGGGGCGAAGGGCCTCGCGGCCCGAGGGAAAACAGGGACAAGCAGGACACAGGGAGGGCTTTGCAGGAGACTCAAGGTAGGAAGTGGCTTGCAGGAGGACAGCGTGAGGGAGCCTGGTGGGCCGGGCCGGCTCCTTCCCCAGGTCCGGTTTCGGGCCCTTCTGCACCCGGAGGACAGCGGGTCCCCGCCGGTGTCCGCGGCTCGGATCCTGCCAACCTGGCCCCAGTCACTGGCCTGGTGCTTTGCTCGGTGTGTGTAGTGCAGGTGGCCTCGGCTGTGTCGCTTTGTGTCCGTGGAAGATCCCTCTGGAAGATTCTGCGAAAATCTAACTCTATAAGCTCTTATCCAGCGCTGTGGCTGAGCCAAATACCTGGTTTCCTCCTTGGTCTGCAGGGCGAAGGCTGGGGCCAAAGTGGAGTTGTTTATTTCTGCATAAAACACAAGTCTTTGAGACGTTTCTAAAAAGCACATAAAGGAAAAACATACTTTGGTAGTGCCATAATTTCAAGCTTTGGGTTTTGGTAAACCGAATATAAACCAATGAAAGGCTTCCACCAACTATTGAAAAAGCAACAAAATCACTCTTCCGATCGCCTTCCGAAAGTACCTAAATTATTCTTCCAAAAATAGACTCAATATTATAAATTTAATCGTATTTTGCTTTTTTAAAAGGAAATTCCATTAATATGAGTATAGGTTTTCCTGACTCTCTGAACCAGGAGGAAGTGTATTTTTTGCTTCCTGAATGCAAATATAATCATTAATTTCAACGAAAATTTATACCACACAGAAATGCAGAGCGGTCCGACTCCCTGTGGAAACAGGAGGCTGCCAGAGGGAGAAATTGGAAATCCCTGACCTGAGGCGCCATTAAAATGTTTATTTATTTACGCGACGACTTCTCTGGCCTTATAATCGTCCATAATCTCCTGGTAGGGAATGAAGCTGTCCTCTGTAATAGGCAGTATTTTGCCCCATTTGTGATGAGACAAGTGTCTCTGAGAGTCACCTTCGTGGGTTCTAGAACATCCGTGGCTACATCAGGAGCAGCTGATGCCGGACAAGCCAGCTGGGCTCCTGTCACCTTCCAGTAAATGGATCGAGAGGGAATTCTGGGTCTTGGAGACGTCTCTCTCCTCCAGGCGGAAAGGAGCTTAGAGGCCCCTCAGCATTTCGCAGACTGACCCCCTGAGTCTTTCCTTCTGCTCTGCGGAGGCTGGACTCGGTCCAGTGGGTCACTGCGTGGAGTTTCACTGGGTCTTCGTCACCTTGCTCTTCCGTCTCAAGGGCACAGCGTGGTTCGGTGGGAGGGGTCAGGTGGCCACTGGAGCTGAGTCAGAGAGCCCGTGGAGAGGGCCGGCCTGTGCCTTGACGGGGTCCGGGAAGGAGATAACAGTTAAAGCCTCCGGAGGGCTAGAAGCTATTTTCAGAAGGAGCAGCATGACTCCCCGGAATCAGAGAAAGAGTGGTTTTTTCATCAAAAGGACACATGGAGGGCAGACATCTTGATTTCCGAGAGCCACTTGGCTGTCAGAGGTTTAGGCTGCATCGCTTGAGACAGAAAGATGATCCTATGTCCTGTTTGGCAAGGATGCTCCCTGCTGGCCGAGAGCGGGGAAGGAATCGGAGCCCTCCGCGGCCCTGGATTGCCAGGACAGCGGTGGGTATATATAAGGAAGAGAGTAGGAACAAGAGAGGGTCCGAGTGCCGTCGTTACCTCTTGACCTTCCTTCCCCAGGCTTCCTCTGATGAGGACAGCCCACGGGAGCCACAGCTGGACCCCCACGGAGCTCACGACTCCAGGGCGTGGGGGAAGGATCAGCTCATCGAACGTAACTCCACCCACTGCTGCCGATGCCAGCGGTCTACGTAACCCCTCGTCTTTCCTTCTGACAGTTTCAAATTCCCGTGGATTGCTAACACACAAAAGCATACAGCACCTGACGGGTTTCTGTTTGCTTTTGTTCCCTGTAAGTGTGATCTGGAGCTTTCTCACGGGTAAGGCAGGAATATGCAGATGGTGCCTCGATGCCACGCCGCCTGCCAGGGCTCCCTAGTGGGTCGAGGGCCGCTGGGACGTTCAAGTCCCCTCTTTCTTGGTCGGCCCAGGCCACCTCTGCAGCCAGCCTCATCTCGTCAACACGAACCGCCTTTCTGCCTAAAGCTAGGACGGCGCTTTGGCGGTGCCCCATAGGGTGTCCTGTCCCCATTGCTCTCACCCCACAAGTATTTCCTTCTGACAAAGTCATATTCTCTAGCCAGGCTTGGGAGCCACTCACAGACTTTTTACCTGCCCTTTATTCCGGGCTCCAGCCCATCGGGAAGCTATAATTCCTGCTCGAATCAGCTGCTGCGTTATCTGGTCTTTCTGGATTTGATTATACACACGTTTAATACAAGTGTGTTGAAGACACTCCCCTGAGTCACGGTTGAACTTGGGAATACAAACGGTTCCAGAAACAGAAATTGTAGCAATTCGCTAGACATTTATCTAGAGCAATTTTGATCCATGAATATTCTTCGAGACTAGCAACAAATTCTTCTAAGCCAATTCTAGTCAGGACTCCTATTCCTAATACATCGCCAAATGATGGCGTGGACGGTGCCGCACGTGTTTTAGAAGTCAGTACAGTCGCGTCCCTAACGACCGCCGATCCAGCGGCCTCCGGGAACCACAGGTCGGACAGGACTCATTCCTGGGGAAGCCACACCCGTCTCTGGTGACTTCTCCCAGTTTTCTACTTGCCCCCCAAACGACCTACCTAACAATTTGTTCTAGAAACTTGGTGCGAATCAAGAATACGAGTCGATAAATCCTGTGATTCACCCGCTTTTGAAAATGTATCTACTCGCCCGTCTCATTTCTTTTGGCGCCTCTTGTGGGAAGAGAAACTCCACCATACGAGTTAAGCCGGTGCTTTGCATTAATTTTAAGCAGCTAGGAGATCTCTTGGGCTCTTGTCACTACAGATGAGGATACAGATTTTATTCTTTCCCTAAATTCTTTCTATTTTTCTTTCTAGAAAAAATAATAGAGGAGACCAGATCTTGTTTTTCTGACTTACATTAATAGCAAATCATATTGCTAAAAAAAAAAAAAATGGGTCTACTGGTTTCTTGTTCCTGTTCTTGCATATTTAGACGAAAACTCTGCTACTTCTGTGCACTTGAATTTGAAGGTAGCCCTCTGACACTCCCTGGGGTGTGACCCACGCTTCTGCATGGCTCCGGAGATAAACGCCAGTCCTACCCGTTCCTGGGTTGTCGGTGGTCTCTGTCCATAAAGTGGGACTTTTATTTTGCCCTGAATCTTTGAAATCTTACTAACTATTTTATCAGTTGGCTGGACTGCAATCCCCAGATCACCCAACAGGTCTGTTCTTTCTTTAAAAAATGGGGCTGGGGGGGGGGGTGGTTTGAGGAAAATGCAGCCGAAGAGAGAAACGCGAATCTCTAAACTGTGTTTTCGGGGAACAGAACCCAGAGGGCTCTGGGACTCCAGGGCGCCAGGCTCTGGGCAGGGCCGGGCTTCGGGCAGCTCACCTCTTTGCTGTCTTTGCTTGTTTTGCTGGGGTACTGCTCTGGGGGGGAAATGCTCTTCCCAGGCGGCATCCTCTGCCCGCTGCTCGTGTCCCCTGTGTCCCGCGCGCCCCCTGCGCCCCTCTCCTGCTCTGCTGACCCCTGCTGCCCCCGGAGGCCCTCACGTACCTCCGCGTTGCCTGCCTCCCCGCGGCGGCGCCAGGGCCAGGGGCTTCGGGCTTGCTCATCGCTGCTCCCCCGGCCCCTCCACGAGTGTCAGGCGTCTCACGACTCAGCGCCTCCTCGGCCCCGCCTCGCTCCCACGCCCCCGCCCTGCGCGCGCCAGGCGTGAGGACGCGCACTGCGCAGGCGCCGTCTCCCCGCAGGTGCACCTGCCCGCGCCCGCCCGCCGCACTAAGTGGCCGCAGGCGCACGGTCGTCCGCACCCCAAACCCTGAAGCTGCCATTCTCAGCGCGCGGAATGTTTGCAGAGCACTGATTTCAGGTAGCTGAGCTATCAAGGGCGTATTTGGACCTCTAGGACCAGGTCTGAGGGCACGGGTGTTCAGCAAACTGTGAGCCCAAGCCCGTTGCGTGTGAGGGGAACAGTTACAGACCTTGAAGCTCGCAGCCTCTAAGGCCGAGTCGTTCGCGACCACGCAGGGCTGTTCTCTCCACAACCGCCGTCGCATTATATGGGAGTTCGGAGGCTGGTTTAATTACAGGTATCTGAATGGCGTACAGTGTGCCAGCTGTCCCTAATAAATATAATGTAGCTTAGGTAATGTTCTGCCATCATGGAATGTACTGGAATGGTTGTGATTATCCATTATTACCCGTCATAAATCTAAATTTATTTCACTCCTTTTAGGCATTCAGCTTTCCTCCACCACTATAAATTAGCGTAGTATTTGAACTTTGCCTTTTGCTGAAGTTTTTCCAATAGAGATAATTAAAGAGCTCTTTTGGCAAAATTAGTTCACATTATTTCCATTAGAATTAAACACACACGCGGGAGACTGCAGTCTAGGATACTGGTGTTTATGATTGACATTTTAAAGCGCAAATGCCAATTAAACATTTTTTTTTCTCTAGACATTTGTTTTTCCTGTAGGGAACGAAGGTAAAAAATTCTTAATTTAATTCTACGTATTCTTTATCTTCATATTCAGGTGCTATTGTAACATATTTTTAAATAGTAGACTGCCTAATATTTTCGGACGTAGAAGTCCCCGGCTCAATCACGACTGGCATCTGGAGGGCACTCGCTTCTTCTCCCACCACTGGGACCAGCACCTGGCGTGCACACGAGTGGGGAACGCTCCCACGGAAGGACGGAGTGTGCTCATGAGAAGGACCGGGGAGTAGAGGTCTTAGTGGTAGGGTAGGTGTAGACGGCAGTTGGTTTTTCTCAAAGAAGTATTTTCCTGGGCAGGACACCTGCTTTTATGCTCGTTTCGGTGTTCGGGGGATGATGGCCGCTATGGGGTGGAGACTGAAACCCTCCCAGCCCGCGTGAATTCATACTCCTTTGTCCTGCAGCAACCTCACCGATCGGCCTGCCCAGAGAGCCTTGCATCCCTGACCCCGGGCCCGATCAGGCCTGAATCTTCCGAGGATTCGCTGAATAGTAAGTGACCTAATTGCTAAGTTTGAGATGCAGATCAGACATCTGAGGGTACATGGGAAGGTGTCTCGATGGAAGAGTTTGGAGTTCAGGATGTCAGTGTGGGAGCTGCCAGCTTACAGGCGGGGTCTGAGCTATGAGCCAGGATGAGGTCCTCAAGGCAGTGAGTGTTCGGGGGGATCAAGTCGTGGCCAGTGAGGGGAGAGACGGGAGGGAGAGAGAGAGGGACGGAGGGGGAGAGTGGGGCGCTAAGAGACCCTTGCTCACATTTAGGGATGGAAGACAAGAAAGACGCGTGATTGGAAGTACCGTCTTCGCCGGGTGTGAAACTGCTGTGGGTGTACATTGGCGGGTGTCCTTGAGACCGATTTCTACTCCAGCCCTCTCTGAACCCCGAGAAAGGAGTCTGTGGACTCGGTATGTTTTTCTCTTCTTAAAGAATGTTCTTTACGCTCTAATGTCCTTTGCAATGACCTTATTTTTTTAAACATCGAGATTAGCTAACTGGGATATTTTTTATTCACTATCAGAAATTGTTCGTTTTCAATGCATGACTTATATCGACTTTGGATTCAATGGCGTATTTAGTAGTTTCTTGGCCACTTTCTGAATAAACGCATTCCCAGGAAGCTAAACTCTCGTGTGGCTACACGTATAGAATCCAGCTCATAACGGGTGGGTTCACAGGTACGCATGGTTTACCTGGAAACTGACCAATCTTTCTGAGCCACATTGGAGAAAATGAACATGACCGTTTATGACATACAACAGAAATGGAATCATGAACTTTTTTTGATGCATGTCGTTTGGCCGCGTGAGAAGACGTTTCTGATGGGAAGGATAGACGTTTCTGACAGGAAAGTCTACTGGAACCTGGTTCTGACACCGGCTTGGGGATGCTGTCGCTAGGTGACGTGGGAGGGCTGAGCCATCTCCTCTGCTCAGCCAAAATCACAACGCGAGGAGCCAAATCTTTCTTTAAGTCAAGTGAGTGCTCAACCGACATTTTCACTCAGGAAATTAACTCTGGCAGGTAGTTCTATCCCAGAGTAAAAGTGAAATGCATGTCAAAAAATATGTATATAATCGTAAAGTGATTATTTGGAATTTAGTGTAACACAAGCACTATTTCAAATGTGTGCCCGAGTCCTTAAGAAGTCCCTAGGCATTTTTAGTGACCTTTACTTCTAAAATTATAAACTGTTAGTATAGCTATGTGTTCATAGCAATACTTACTAAAGATTAGCCATTCAGGGTGATGTGGTATATTTAAGGCACACACACACACAGGCACACAAGGAGATGCAGAGATTAATTGAACAGAGTAACTGCTGGTGGTTACAATACTTGTACCTGTGTCTATGGGCTCCGTTCTCTTCGGAAAGAGTAAGGTAAAATCAAATGAAGCCATATTACTCTTAAGTCATCGGATTTTAAAAGTAGTTTCATTTCCCCCCAGAGCCAGATGTGTAGACAAAGGTATTTCGATTTTTAAACCATTTGCCCACTATAATCTCCATAAAAGTTGCACGGATTAAGTAAGATTGTTATCAAGTCTTTTATGTGTCCAAATGCGGGCTAGATCTGGCCGACTCCGGGCGGAACTGGGTGACCGAGCCCCTGACTCCCGGGTGTGAGTGCTCGGCCGGGCTGAAACCCTCCGCTTGCCTCCTTGTTACCGCAGCACGTCGCCGCGGACTCAGTGCCTGTGAACAGCAAGCATCTCACCTTGCGGTTGCCAAGGTCAGAGGTCCGCAGCGGGTCTCGCCGGGGGTAAGACCAGGTGTCTGCAGGGCTGTGCTCTGCTCCGGGGGAGGGTCCGTTTCCTCACTTTCTCAGCTACGAGAGGCACTTGCATCTCTCGTCCCCTGGCCCCACATCACCCCTGCCTCCTCTCCTTCTCTGACTCTGACCCTCCCACCTCTTTCTTACAAGGACCCTTGTGATTACATGGCAATTGCGCTGTATTAGATAATATACATTGGGTATTAAATACATATTGGACCCATATAGTAAAAAGTTGCTATTTGGGGATGACGAAGGCCGTCCAGGGCCATCTCCCCGTCTCAGCATCTTTCACTTACTCCCATCTGCCAAGTCCCCTTTGCCGTGTTACATAACGTATTTGCATTACTTTTTTCCTGTTCAGATTCCCTTAAATTATTTTCCTCCCCGTAATTTTAAGGTTAAAACCGAGTGTAATTCTTGGGATCTTTATTCCCCTGAGGTTGGCTGTCTCTTCATGAAGTTCCCCAAATATTTGGATGGATGGGACCCAGGGCTACCCTCCAGTTAGAATGCAATCTGAGACGTCTGTTTTCCGACTCCATCTGGGACTCGAGTGCCGCTCAGCCGGTGGAGAGCGGCTGCGGCGCCTTCACTGGGCTCCAGGAAGGGGTCTGAGCCCCCGTCTCCATTATTTATTCACTCCACGGGTCTGGCTGGAGAGCCCACCGCTCCCCTAACGGGCTCTGCTCCAGGCACTGGGACCCGACCCTGGCGAAAAGTCCTACCGCAGCAAGTCCGATGGGAAACCATCAACATGAGTATATTTTAGGGTGATATTTCAAGGGATGACAGGCCTTCGGAAAACAGCAAAGGCAGAACTTCTTGAGGACATTTGGGGAGAAGAGAGAGGAAGGTAATTTGCACCTCGAACGGGAGTGGCTGAGGTGTCCTCACTGGGAATCTGACAGCTGGGCAACCATGAGGCCCAGGAGGAAGCATGTCAACACCCGGAGGGGCCCCTGGGGGCTCGGTCAGTTGAGCGTCCGACTTCGGTTCAGGTCGTGACCTCACAGTTCACGGGTTCAAGCTCTGTGTCGGGCTCTGTGCTGACAGCATGGAGCCTGCTTGGGTTTCTCTCTCTCCTTCCCTCTCTTCCCCTCCCCCTCTTGTGCTCTCTCCCTTTCCCAAAGCAAATGAGAGAAAAAAAAAAAAAGAAAAAGAAAGAAAGAAAAAGAAGAAGAAAAAGAAGACCCAGGAAACGGCCAGTGCCAAGGCCCGTAGGCAGGTGTCCAGCCAACGGAGGGACCCAGCGCGGCTGGTGTAGAGTGCGGGTGGAGGGTTGACATCAGAAACAAACTTCGGGGTGTGTCCTCTGTCGCTCACTCAAATCCGCTGCCCTCCCCTCACCGCCCTGCTCAGCGCCCCACAGACACATCAGTGCCCCTCTGCCCTCGGCCTCTTTCCAGGCTCCTGTCTCTCAGCTCGAGCCCTGAGGGGCCTCTGTCCTCTGCCCGCCGCCCTTCTGAGGGCCCCGGCACCTCAAGGCTCCCTCCCCGGCACCGTCTTCCTTGCCGTCGCCCCTGGGGGTGCTGCCGCACTGCTGTTCCTCGGCCACCATGTCACCCCGCCTCCGGCTCTGATTACACCTCCTCAGACACTCTCATCCGAGGGTGGCCTCTGTGTCCTGCCGGCACCTTGATGAAACAGCTGAGGAATCCCCTCGTGGGACTTTGGCGTCCTCTGAGGGAATCGAGGGCCCTGTCCCCTCACAGAGCACTGTGAGATGGGGGTCCCGGGGCGAGGCAGGCAAAGGGGAGGGGTGACTGACCCTTCAGAGGCTGCTGATGGCCAAGGCCGGGCGGGGACAGCAGGTCTCAGGTGGTCCTGCTCGATGTCGTCTGGAGGCTGAGCCCAGGATTTCTGATGCGTTTAGGGGGCAGGTGTGAGACACAGGAAGACGCTTGCAGGCTGGTGACTCGGGCGGCCGGACGGGCGATCTCACCACAGGCAGACGCAGGGGAGGACTGTGGGAGCGGCAGGCTGCGGGTGGGGAAGACGGAGGGTTCAGGTCTGCGCACGCTGAGGGCACTGCCTGGCCCACGGGCGAGCCCCACGCGGGGCCTTTGGAGTCCTGCTCAAACAGCACTGGTCATCTGGAATCTTCCTTTTCAGCCCCTTTACTGTCGCGCACTCTTTCCAGACCTCCCCAGGCTCGCCTCTGCTGAAACTTTCTAGTGACTCCGCACTAAGGTTTGACATACATTCCACTCACTTAGTGTGCCGGCCTCGTGTCTGTGCGCTAGAAGGGGAGCTCCGCGCAGGCAGGGGGCTGTGGGTTTTCTCTGGTTGTTTCGACATCTGTCTCCATTGCTTGATCTCTGACAGCCGGACGAGTGGCCAGACACGCAGCAGAGGCGCAGCGAATACGCGTGGAGGAAAAGCGCAGGGGGGCGCTGGGGCTCCCTCACCCACAGCCTTCCGAAAATAGAGACACCTGCCACCCCATCCGCGAACCCCCCCCCCCCGAGGGTGAGTCCCACCGAAGTGTCACAGTGGGGGCTGGGCACCTTGGATCGTGAAGGAAACAAGCTGTGGTTTCTCTCTCACCCAGATTTTGTGTTCCGTCTAAATATGTTCAAGAAAAGGCATCCAGTGGGCTGCATTTAATTCCCCCACTCCCTTTGATTCTTCCAGGCTTCATCTGCCCGCGAATATTGAAGCCATGTGCCTTCAGGAGAGAACTAAAGCTTTCCCCAGATGTTCTTGTCAATTTTGGCCGCGATCGTATTTTTACCCAATGTGAACATATTTCCCTTGATTAATACAAGAAGCCCTAAGTAGAGGTTCTTAAAATTTACTTAACAGCTGCGCAATCTTGTCAGATAAGATCATGAGCAGAATCTGCTCCTCTCAAATGGGAGGTGCCACAGCCTCCCTTCCCACTCACCTCTTGTATCATTTCTGTTGAGGTTCAAA
Organism: Paguma larvata; assembly: GCA_030068075.1. Classification (NCBI taxonomy): domain Eukaryota; kingdom Metazoa; phylum Chordata; class Mammalia; order Carnivora; family Viverridae; genus Paguma; species Paguma larvata. Next base: position 2,504,864 of record CM057826.1, read on the forward strand.
GCTTCGGGTTTTAAATTCTTAGCTGCTCTCATTACTGGTATGACTACAATGCACTCAGAAATGTACCAAATGTGCTTGCCAATCTCCGGAGGTCGGAGAACAAAACCTTTTCCGGGTAGTTTTGTGTTGGGGTTTGCATCAGTGAAAGAGGACGTTTGCGGTGACGGGGGTGCGTGCCGGAGGGTGGAGGGCGTCGTCTCCTCCAGGGAACGCGGCTGAGCTTGAGTTTGAACCATTCCCAAGCATCGCTGTGGGGTGCTAGCTAACACAGAGATGATGACACCTTCTCCAAGTTCCCAGGGAATAAATAAATGTTTACAGATATCGAACGTAATTTTTTAACCTAACTTTTTAAAACTGGTGTCTTTCTGCTTCACAACGCAAAGACGAAAGTCCGTACTGAACCAGTGATCACGAATTTACTTACCAGCAAAGTTAGCTTCCTCTGTCTCTTCTTGGGCACCACTTACAGCAGAAGTGACAGTAGGGACCCCTTATAGCCAAAGCAAGGGGGTGGGCTACCCATCGGCGGTCCCGTCTCATAGCGCAGAGAAGCTGGGCAAACTTCTCGGAACTCGTTTCCAGAATAACACGGCCATTTGACCTGTTCCTCCTCCACTCTTCTGTCCTTTGAGAGGCGAGCGCCCGAGCGTGCTAACAGACTCTAATAATTTTTTCCTCAATCCCACATATGAAGTAGCTACGTTTTCCCCATAAGATTAATGAGATGAGTTCATGTAAAGGTTATGTATTCAGCAAAAACCTGGAAGGAAAATCAGGAACACACTGAACATTATTTGTCATTAACAATTACACCCTGTCTGATTTTCTGATTGCCGAGCTCTGATCCTTGAGCTCCTTGCCAACAAACAGAACTCAAACGCTGTGGGAAAAATTAAGAAAAGAAATCAAAGAAAAGGGAAATAAAGGAAAGGAAGGGAAGGGAAGGGAAGGAAAAAGTCCGTTCCATTTGGATGGGCAGAAAGGGGAAAGTAGAAATACAACACCTTTAGTAAATATTTCACAGAAAAAAAGTTGTGAAAACAGCTATGATACGAAACTATTATTGCCGTCGAAATAGCAGATACGCGCAAATAGATTCCTGCACCCGTAGCTGGCGGGTCATACAAGAATTGCATGGCGAAATATCTGTTTGCGTGCAAAATTATATAATGGGTGGGAGCCATATTTGTGTTTTCAATTTCGCAGTTAAACCAGCAAGAAACAATACAAACCAGTTAAAACTAGGGCAGAGAGGAAACTAAGACACTGGTATGAATTGCTGAGATCACCGTTGTCAGACTGGCACCCAGTGATCATTATGACAAGGAGGCCGGAACGGGAGGGAAAGAACACAACGCACTTTGGCCGTGGGCGTCCCCCGAGCTTCTGCTGCGGGACAAGGGACAGGTTTGTCAACCATTTGCTGGATGCGCAGTAACCCATGTCCTCCGTGGGGCAGAGCCAGTGTAACTCCGTTCCAGGGTAAACGCTGCAGATAAACTTTGCATAATGAAGGTTAAACATCAGTTTCAAAATGTGTATTTTGCCGGCATCCAACGAAAATGATGGATTAAAAAAATAAAGAATAATCCTCTCTGTCTTGGAATACTGCCTTGAAAGAATGCTTGGCAATTTATCAAGGCCAAACTCGGGTAAGAGCGACAGTCCGAGGACAGTGCTTGAACTCGCCTTTCCTGGGGCAGTATTTCCTGACGACTTCGGATTCTTCCCAAAACTTCACCATCCCACGAGTGGCAACAGACTTGGGTTTTGGAAATAGCGGTATTGAGAGCTTGTCAGGGGCACCCCTCACTGTGACCCCCCCCCCCCAGCCTCTGTCCTGCTCACCTGAGAGCCTGCTCCGCCTCCCGGGGCCGACGTAAAACCGCGTCACTCAGTCAGGGGTGATGCCTGTTGTCCTTGGTCTCGGCTCCCCTTGGTTCCACGGGGCCATCGCTGCGTGTCCTTCCATTCTCTTGTCATGGGTGGAAGGGCTCCTCAGAAAAGGGTGTGTTGAGTTCTAGCTTCTGGTCCCTGTGAATGGGATCTGCTTGGAAATATGGCCTTCACGGAGGTAATCAAGCTAAGAGGAGGTTATAATTGATGGTGGGGGGGGGGGGACATCTGACTACCGTGTCCTTCTCCCAAGGACCGGTGTGAAGACAACAGGCCCAGAGGAGGGACTTCGTGTGTGACGGACAAAGAAACTGGAGGGAATGCAGCCCCGGGCCATGGAAGGCCGAGGGTTGTGGACAAGTCCAGAAGCTGGGAGAGGAATGGGGCAGTTTCTGCCTCAGCGCTCGAGGAGGGAACCCACCCTGTGACACCTTGATTTCAGGCTTCTGGTGTCTCGCCCAGGGGCTTAACACGCTGTCGTCTGCCGCCCTCAGCCCCACTGCCTCCCACGGCCACACCTGGCGGCAGCAGGAGCTCCCTGGTGGCACATGTCCCCAGAGCTCCCCCAGGCTGTAGGGGACAGATCGAAGTGTGAGGATGGAATTCTGGGAAGGAAAGAAGCAACTTGCTCCGTGAGGAATAAACACAAGGAAAACGCTGTCACCTATAAACATTTGCAAGTGGAAAAATGTTACCTGCGAAATAAAATGGGGGGACAATTTACAAAAGGAAAACGAAGCTTTCCTTTTAAATTGAAAAAGGAGTCTATAAAACATATGCCTGATGACCCCATAAGGTGTTTATTTTTATCCTCTAACAAGTGAAGAAGAAATTTGGAGGAGATTAGGATTACTCTCGGATTAAAAGCACACATACTTTCTCCTTTCCACATTTTTTTACTCTTACAGATCGGTAAAACTTTCTAGAAATGATGGACGGCGGCTTGATTTTTACTGCTTTATTATGGCGAAGTGCGATTAACCCGAAACCCGCGGCTGAAACACAGAAACTCAAGCACGTAGCAAATACTGCTGGAGAACAAAGCAGATTTGGTTGATATTCCTCCTGTTAAAACATGATCCAGCATGGAGCCTCTCAGTATGTCACAGCGCTTTTTACAAATTAGTTTAAATTGACACGTTATTAATGATGGTCTCCTTGGCTGCACTTCCAGGCAGAAGTCTCTCTGCTGATTCCGACGCCCCGTGATTGAGGTGCAAAGTGCCCGAATTCACTGGCATCTCTTCTCCTCAGATCCCGTCTCTGGCAAAGAGGGAAAACAGAGCCTCCCCGTGGTATCCGCATCCCTCCTCTGCTCGCACAGAAGATCCTGGGAGAATAAAGTGATCACACATGCGAAATGCCTGCCGCTCCTCAGAACTAATCTAATTTGCCTGCTTAGAAGCTTTATCGAGAGGATAAAGGAAGCTCGAATTCCTGTGCAGTGTTGTGAGTGTCTCCAAAGGAAGAAATATGTGCGCCCGGCTGCTCTCATCCGATGTATTGATATGCGGGAGAGTTCAGTTCGAGGGAATTTACCTTTATTTTGAAGGCCCGAGAAAAGTTCTTCCCCTCCAAGATAAGTAGCGGGTCTTGTGTGCTTGCACCGAATGAGTTCCTCCTCTGGCTACTGATACTAAATTTCCCTTTGAAATAAAGGTGGTAGTGCTGCCTGTAGCTGCGGGTCTGAGAGCACTGTTACGAGAGCTTGTTCGCCATATCCGATTAAAACTAGAGTCGAAAACAGACGCTCGTTTTTTGGTAACACTGTTGTTAAATCCTGCGGGCCCTGCACTTTGCCGTGTGGGTGTCACGGGCATCTGCCTCGGGCCTTCCGCTGGCCGTTTGTCCATCTGGGATCGAGGCAGCCCCCATGTCAGTGCTGGGTCCCACCCCACTTGGTTCTGAGTCTCTGGCTGCTTCTAGATCCATCCCAGCCTGATGGCCACGGCTCTGCCAGTCTGTCATCTTCCTCTTTTCATTCAGCCAGCTGGAGAAGTGTTTACCCCTGTCCCGCCTTGTTTGCCTTTTCAAGCTCCTGACCGGCTTGAGCGTGGCAGGAAGGTCTGTCTCCTGGGCGGCTGAGGTGTCTCCGTTCCATGACCACTGTGGGAGCCAGCTTGAGCCCAGCAGCAGCACGAGTGATCCCTCGGGGGGACACTGAGCTGCCTGGCCCAGTCCCTGCCCCAGGCAGCAGCATGGGGGAGGGGGAGCACCATCTCTCCTGGGCCACACCCCTTGGCCTCAGTATGATTCCAGGCAGGAGCCAGCTTCTTGCTTTAAATAGTTTTGGAAACTCATTATGGAGATAAGAGCATGGAGAGGTTGTAAGCACTGGGACGGCGTTGGTAGGAGGAGGGCCCTTCTTCCTTTCCTGCTGCGGAAGCCAGACGTGGGCTTGGTCTCTCTCCTCCAGCACGTGGATCGTGGGAATCAATATGTGATTAAAAAGGCAGAGGACTTTCCAAACTCTTAGGACGATACCAGTGTGAGCTGCTCTCCCCGGGAGTTACGCTGTGTTGCAGGTGACATGCGATGGCGGTCCTCAGAAGTGATAATAAAACACGCCAGGGAACCATCGAGGGGGCAGATTTGGAAAACAGAATTCCACATTCCTGGTGAATTTCTTTCTTGGTATGAAGGTACTTAACATACTACTCAACAAAATATAAGTTGAAAATGATTTTTTTTTAAAAGACAGCGGCACGAACACACGCGTACACATAAACCTCAAAATTGGTGAGGAAAATTTAAGCATGTCCCAGGAGTTCCCTGGCAAGAATGACAAGTCTTACCTGCCAATGGACCCTATGACCTTTTTACTTCGGCCGACACCTGACCAAAAAATAGTTAATTCCAACCTTGGCTTCCTAAATGGGTTGAAATATCCCCCCACCCATTTTTTCCCCGAAAGTTACATTGTTTGTTCCAGATCTGTCATTCGGAATCCCTAATTCGGTCCCCATGACCACCCCTCGTCCCCGACATTAACCACCATCCATGATGAGTATGGGAGTACCCTACAGAGGGTGCGTACCTGAGCGAGTACACAGGTGGGACCCGGCACCGCCCAGCTAACAGGGCCGCTACTCGGGACGCAGGTGCTGTTTCAAAGACTGTTTTTCTGTAACTGCCCTTCCCTCCCCCAAACTCGTTGGCTTAACCAATAATCATTTTTGTGGCTCATGAGTTCTGGGGTCACTGACACAGGCTGGATCCCCCACTTGCTGGATCTTCCGTAGGCCAGTAGGGCCTGGCGTGATCCTGTACGTTTGGCTACAGTCTGGTCCAAGTACGTCCACCCTGGCCACAGGCTGAAAGGACGGTGAGGATCCAAGGACACTCTTTTTATCACAATGGTGTTTTCTTGCCTGGATTTTCATAACATGCAATTAACCCAAGCAAGTCACTTGGCTGGGCACCAAGCCATACAGAAGGGAAGCATCCTGTGTCCACCATATCAATTCTTCGGGTTAAACCAACGCAAGGCATATGGCAAAGCCCAAGATACATGGAGCGTGAGAGTTAGAAGGGGGAGAAAGAGTGACTCTCCGAACAACAGTCTAATCTACCTCATGTCCGGAAATTCTCGTGAACCATGCGAGTGCTCAGTCCTAGTGGCTTAGAGCCTCAGAAAATGCAGGAAAGCTTTCTGTCAACCAAAGAGTAAGAGAAAGAATGTCTGTGACAAATTTAGACTCAATCTCACTCCTTGGGTTTATTTTTTTCAAGTCGTGAGGACATTCTGAATTCTATTGTTCGTCATATAAAGAGGCTATAATTCCATATGATCTCTATTCTTCTCCATTTAGGTTTCTGACTTTTTCTTTTTAATTTGAAAAGAAGATAATGTTCAATGGACTTGAGTTTTAAGTAAGGAGATTAAGTTCTTTCGTAGTTAAATATTGAAGCAAATTCATTTGAATCTTGATTGAGACATTTTGAAGGAGAGCAGGGAGCTGTATACCACAAGGTTGGATTAATGTAAATTGATTTGTCCAAGGTTATTTGTTTAGATAATGGAGGTAATAGAAGGAGGGCCCCGGGTCTCAGGGAACGGGTGCTCTGAGACGTCCTCTCCTGTCATCATGTTCAAAGCGAGTTCACATCAGGGCAACTCCATTTAGGCAGGGAAAATTCAATTAGGATCGTTCCGTGGACTGAAGACTCCCAGAGGGATCCGGATAGAATATGGAGATCGCGTTGTCTTAACAAACTCTTACGCTAACAAATGACATTTTGGGCCCTGTCTTGGTCTCCTTTCTTCCGTGCATGTGTGTGTGTGTGCGCGCCTGTGCACATGTGTGTTTTCTAGAATATTATCACAGTATTTTCCATGAATCAAAGTGACTCTTATTTTCATCATCTATTTTATTCATATTCTTGCACATATCACTTCCTATTTAGAAAATATAACAAATTGTGTTCCCACAATAGGTCTCTCAATAGGATATGTTAGTGTATGGATCATTGTTTTGTGGATTGAGCTATAGGTCGAATCATGGGGTTCTAAACCCAAGGATGTACTGAAAAGTCTATCATTGTGTGATTCTGACATGGATAATAGACCTGTTCTATGCCTTCATAATTGTGAAGTGACATTACTGCACGCGTGTGCACACACACACACACACACACACACAATATCAATTCTGCAGCAGAAACAAAATTTAAAATACATGCGTGCACTTTCCAATGTGGGGTGGCTCCTTACGAGTGGAAACCAACTCCCTCTACTTTGCAATCTTTTCTGAAAAGAAAACCGTAAACCTGCAAGAATGAAGTATATATTCTTCCTCCTGTAATCTTTGGTTTTAGAGACCCCAGAAGGTTCCTTTTTTTCTCTTCAGAGTAACAAATAGAATCATTGATTAAAACTTCACGAGTAAATAAAACCTCTAACAAATAGTATTCTAGAGACTTTTCATTTTGTTACTTTGACTCACTATAAGTCAGGATGAAATAATACTAAGTGACAATCCGAGACTTACTCTCTAGGAAATAAATAACATAGAAAATCAAAATGCTTTCAACATGATTACTGGAGTGTGCTCTAATTTTGCGATGGAGGAGCATGGTGGGCGCACGTGGCCTTTTCCCCTGGGATGCACACGGCCCTCCCTGTGGAGGGTGCCACTGTGCCCCACCTGGGTTCTGACCACCCCACGCATCCCTGGTGACTCCGTGGGGTACAGCCCTCTCTGGGGGCTCAGACCCCATGCTTAGATGGGTCCAGAGTGAGCGGTGAGGAGAGGCTCCCAGCTGAGGTTTGAACTTTTCGGTATGACACACCAATCAAAGGAAGAAATAGAATGCTCAGCAAACATTTTACCTCTTCCTTGGCCATTTAAGTTCCAGAATAAAGACCTTCGAATGGAGAGCTCCTTCACACACCACGTTTCCCAAGGACCAAAGTTAATCATGACAAAGAGGGCATTGCAAGCTTCGTATTAAGGAAGAGAAGCCTTTCTCTCGTTGACCATTCTTAGCTAGAGAAAGACAAGCCAAATCTTCAAAACGACAGCCTTTTGGGTGTGTGCCCTAAGCCAGAAGGCATTCTTGTTCAAGTATTTTTCCCATAATTCTCTCAGTTAGCAGCAAGTTGGGATAAAAGTGCATTTTCCTTATTTTCGTGCAATCTCCAGGGGTCGGAGGTGGGACAGGGTTGTTAAACGCTGGGTAGCTAAGGAGTCACCCAGGTAGGACACTCGGCAGCATCCCACCAGGAATTCTCCAAAACTCAAGTATCGGCCAAGTGATTCTTAGGCTCCGTGGACGCAGCAGTTGTTTGAGTGCCTGCGAGGAGCATCTCAGCTAACAGAGCTGGACTAGCCCCTAAGAACACGGCTGGCTAGATCTATTTTAAATGTTACGCTATGTCGCACATGCCCTGTAAGCATCCTTACTGTATTTATGGCACGAGTGTTTGTCTCTTTAAAGCGTCTCAAACCAAAGCATGTCATGCTTGAATTGTTAGGTAAGTAATAGTACAAACCGTTATTTGGAAGAGGATTTTTGTCTTTGTCCACTGTGTTCTCACAGAACCGAACGTTGTGGGAAGGGATGCTTGGCATCTAACGAGCTTATCTTATCGTCACGGGCACTAATGGGTGAACTTTGAGTGTTTTAACTGTTAATATAAAAATTGAGTCGATTACTTACTTAAATTCTTTGATGTAAATATATTACCTCAGAAAGGATTTGGTTTTCTTTTTTTATGTTTATCTACTTGTTTTTTGAGAGGAAGAGAGAGAGAGAGAGCAGGCCGGGGAGGGACAGAGAGAGGGAGAAAGAGAGAATCCCAAGCAGGCTCTGAGCTGTTAGCAAAGAGCCTGACTCGGGGCTTGAACTCATGAACTGTGAGATCATGACCTGAACCCAAATGAAGAGTTGGACGCTTAACCGGCTAAGCCACCCAGGTGCCCTAAGATTTGTTTTTCTTTATTGTCTCCTAGGAGACTTAGATTCCCTTTTTCCCTGTTAGAGCGCAGTAACAATAACCACGTAAATTAATTGTAGTGAAGTAGTACATGCCTTTCCCCCCACCCCCGCAGGTATGACTACACTCCAGAGACAACGCCATTGGGGTTTTCAAACAAATTGACAACATCGTCGTACATTATCCGCATGCTTCTAATACAGAAGGGTTTGCAACGTGTCATAAAATGTTCATTTGGTTTGATCGTTCCATGCATATAATGTGGTGAACTTTGAAATGCAGCCTGGATTGCTTTTGTAGACCTTCATTTCCAAAGATAATTCTGTACCGTAAAACTCAATGACCCCAGGATGTATTTTGTGTAGCTTTAAAGGTAAAATACATAAGCGATTAGAAGATTCTAAATATAAGAAGGTAATGTCACATTCTTCTTTTCAGGGATCTTGAACCAACCGTTCTCCTCCGATTTGCTTCATCGCACTTAGAAAAAGTCCCTTACTCATTTAGCGTAGGAGCAATTGCCATTAAGACAGTATGAGCAGAGCAAAACTCTAGGTATACAGGTAGAGTTGCTCAATATTTCGTTAGTAAGGATTTTATTATGTGTCTTCTGGAGGCCAAAGGAAGCAAACTGAAAGACATAGGTATTTGAGCCATAGGCTATGGCAGTGGCTGAGGTGGCCTGTGGGAAGACCCAGTGTGGTCCCTGAGCAAGACACACCCTGCTTTTCATGTCACCCACCCTAAGACTCGCTGATCTTGTCCCCTTGATGGAGCCCTGAAAGTTAGGGGCCAGCCCCTCAGTCCCTCACAGACACCAAGAGAGGGAACTGCTGGATGAAGTGCTGGTAACTAGAATTTTAAGGTGAAAATAGATAATGCTTCCTCTGAGATAGCAATCAATGCCTTATGCTGTTGGAGACAGTGATTTTTTAAATTTTATTTAGTTATTGCTTTATTGAGAGAAACTCAGATAAAATAATACAGATGTGTAATGTATACTGAAGGTGTACAACATGATGTTTTGATATATATTATGAAATGATCGCCACGATCCAGCTACTTAACACCTACATTGTCTCACGTAGACATCTTTGGTGCGTGTGTGTGGTAAAAGCACACATGATCGACTCTCTTAGCCGATTTCAAATATACAATACGTCATTATTAACTGTAATCACCACACTACACATTAGATTCCCATAATTTATTCATCTTACAACTGAAACTTTGCACCCTACACCTAACATCTCCCCATTTCCCCCGCTTTCCCCCCCAACCCCCGCCAAGGCAAACACCTTTCTACTTGCTGGTTCCGTGAGTTCAACTATTTTAGTTTCCACATATTGGTGGGGTCATGCATGAGTTGACTTTCTGTGTCTGGATTATTTCATTGAGCATAATGCCCTGTAGATTTATTTGTGTTGTTGCAGATAGCAGAATTTCCTTCTTTTTTTAAGGCTGAATAATATTCCATTATTTACCGCATTCTCCTTATTTTTTTATCCATGGACATTGAGGTTATTTCCACATCTTGGCTCTTATCAATAAGATTGCATTGAACATGGAAGTGTAGAGATCTCTTTAAGATACTGATTTCATTTCCTCTGGATACAGACCCCGAGGTGGGCATTGCTGTATCGTGTGGTGGGTCTATTTTGTTTTTAATTTTTGAGGAACCCCCACCCCGTTTTCCATTATGGCTGCACCAGTATACGGTCCCACCAAAGGTCCACAAGGGTTGCCTTTTCTCCACATGCTTACCAACACTTGTTATCTTTTGTCCTTTCGGTAATGACCACTGTAACAAGTGTGAGGTGACAGGGCATCATGGTTTTGATTTGTATTTCTCCAATGATGAGTGACGTTGGACATCTTCTCATACATCTGTTGACCATTTTTTAAGTTTATCTATTTATTTTGAGAGACAGAGAGAGCAGAGAGAAAGGCAAAAGAGAGAGAGTGCCGAGCAGGCTCTGTTCCATCAGTGCAGAGCCTGACACGGGGCTCTAACTCACAAACCATGGGATCACACCTGAGCTGAAATCAAGAGTCAAATGCTTAACTGACTGAGCCACTCGGGGGCCCCAACAATTGGCTATTTGTATGTCTTCGAGAAATGTCTTTGGTACAGTTTTTAATCAGGTTATTCGTTTTGATGTTTGTGCTATTGAATTATTGAGTTCCTTATGAATTTTGAATATGAACTTCTTATTATACACACACACATATATACATATATTATATATATTTTATATTATATATTTATATTTATATAATATATTTTATATATAATATATTACAAACATTATATACAAAAATATGCATTTTAATATATAATGTACTTATATATTATGCATATATTTTATATATAGTATATATTTATATTATATATTTATGTATTTATATATACATATTTTATACCTCTATATATATACTTGGCTATGCAGAAGCTTTACACACACACACACACATATATATATATATACATATATATAGCCAAATATACATATATTTGGCTGTGCAGAAGATTTATAGTTTTCTGCAATCCTACTTGACTCTTTTTGGTTTTATAGCCTGTGATATTGGTGTCATATTCAAAATACCATTGCCTAAACCAATGTTGACGACATTTTTTCTTAATTTATTCAAATAGCAACAAAAAGGATAAAATAATTAGGAACAAACTTAACCAAAGAGGTCAAATCTTGTACACGAAAGATGGTGAAACATTAAGAAAATTTAAAAGACACACACAGGTAAATGGAAGCACATTCTGTGCTCATGATGTAGAAGATATAATATTGCTTAAATGTCCATACTACCCCCAATAATCTGTAGGTTAACTGCCAGCCCTCTCAAAATTCCAGTAGCAGTTCCTACAGAAAAAAAAAAATCCTAAAATTCCTATGGAACCACAAAAATCCCCTAATAGCTAAGCAATCTTGAGTGAAAAGAACAAAGCTGAAGGCATCACATTTCCCGACTTCATAAGGCAGTTTTGCGTGGTAGAAACGTAAAAGCTGACATACAGAAAAATGGAATGAACAGAGCCCAGAAACGAACCCATAAATTTAGAGTCAACTGCTCTTCAACAAGGGCGCCAAGCGGAAACATGGAGGGAGGATAGTCTATTGAACAACTGCTGTTGGGAAATCTGGAAATGCGGATGCATAAGAACGCAATCGGAACGTTCCCTGATGCCGTATACAAAATTCAACTGAAAATGGATTAAAGACTTAAGTGAAATACCTGAAACAGGAAACTTCTAGAGATACTGATCTTAATGCTTTACATATGCTGACTCACTCAAGACTCACGCCAACTCTATGAGCTCAATGCTGTTCCAACTCCCACGTTGCAAAAAGGAAAACTGAAGCTCAGACGCCCGGGTGATTTGCCCAAGATACCCGGTGCCCGTTAAAGTCATGAATAATCTGGGGACAGACTCCGTGCACTCGCACCCTCAAGTCTAGACACTAAAAGAATAATGGTATCAAAACTCGACCCTCAGAAAATGAGGAAAGCCCTCTGAAGCTTAAAAGTTAATTTTCTTAATATTTCAGAGTAGGTAATAATACAAAATTGGCTTTTACACAAGAAGAAGATTAGGCTTTTCGCCTTAAGACATTCAATGCAACCAAAAATATTTGAGGCTGTGTACTGTTAGTGTGCAGACTTCACACACATACCCTGATTATGATTGATTAGGGTAACACGAGATGTTTGAATGTGACCTCTGGTCCAAGTAAGCATGTAAGTGTTTGGACGGCAGCCAAAATGTCTTCCAAATTTTAGAACTTATGGAACAGGCAAGTATGAGCTGTACTAACAGGACTTTCTAGGTCATTTCATAAATACTTGTTTGGAAAATCATGGAGGGGTAGAGAATAATTAAAATCCAAGAGATTACTAGGTTTAATAAGCGCTATTGTCAAATGAATATTAGCCCTATGAAATTAGCATTAAGAATCTGAAAATGAATTGCTCTGACTGTACAAGGCTGGCATTAATATTCTGTGATTTGACGAATGTCATGATGGCTCTTCGTTTAGAATCAGAATGTCCAGGTAATGAAACAGTGTGATGGTCATCAAGTGTGAAGGTTAAGGTGATTGGACTTCTGGTGTGTAGGTTGATTGGACGGGTCTCATTAAGCAGTTCCCAGGAGTAGCACTAATTTGAGCTAAAATCTTTTTACCAGCTGTCAGAATATTTCCTTGCAAATTGTTGTGTAGGGCGACCTCACTACGTGACTTCTTTAGCTTTATTATTATTACTATTATTTTAATAACAACCACCCTCCTGGCTGAGCCCAAGGTTTGCCAGTCCCAGTGCTCTGTCACGGTTGTTGGCACGGGACGAGCATGTGGGGGAACACCGTGGTGCCAGCCGGCCGTCAGTCTCCAACATTTCAGAGGACACTCCCAACGAGTCAGTGCCTCTTGGAGTAACTGAGCATCTGTTCATTAACAAGAAACGCATTCCTTTCTCATTGTGGCCCTGGCGTGGGATAAACAAGGCAGGGCAAGGGACCTAAGGAAATGACACACTCTGGTTAAATACAACTATTTAAATATTCTAATCCCTCAGTAGTCAAAAAGGTGATGAGATGACCTTCTAAAGAAAAGGGCTCAAACGCATCACCCCCACTCACTCGTTCATCCACAGAAGCACAGAGAGCTCTCGCGTTCTGTTGCTTTACTCTCTGAATCCCCTAGGACTCTGTGGAGGCCCCATAATTGAGTCATAGCCGTCACCCATATATTAGATTTCAGCCTGAGCCATGGCAAGTCTAAGTAATAGATTGAAAAATACAATTATTGCTTACCTACAGAATTCCTTTGCTTGAGAGGTAAGGCATATATATCAGAAAAAGTTGTTGTGTTTTTTTCCCCAGGCCTATTCAATAAATGAACATTACACCAGGATTCTTACACAGAGTATCTCTGAAATGGGTTTTGTATTGATTTTTGTAACTACCCTGTTAGATGACGTTATCCCTTTAGTGTGTCAGGTTTAGACCGGTCCGCCCGGAGCAGGCCACTGAGGTGATAACTGTCATTTGGAGGGACAGAAAAGCAATCATAGCTTTTTCATTACTTACTGTTTTCCCCGTGCGAGTGTGGGATCATTTGACATATTATGGCTTCTGTGATTTAAGCTGCATTCTGAAATTAAGTGCTAGAATATCGCGCTGCGGGTTTAGAAAAATCAACTCAGTGTCAGAGAACTGCAGGCCCTGTGGGTCACGCGGGTCCGCGGTCCTCTCGTGACATTTATCTCAGATTTGCAGACAGGTAGGTGGTTAGCGATGCAAATAAATCTATGCCTCTATCTGAGAAGGGTCTCATGCAAAGCAGAACCAATCCGGCATATTATAATTTTCTCCGAGTTTTTATTGTTGTTGTTATTTTATAAGCATTGCTGGAAAAACACTGGAAATGAAAAAGACGGTTATCACAAACATCGATTAAAAATGCATGCATTTTCAAAAATCCTGATAGGCGATGGTAGCAATTTTTAAATTGCACGCATTTCATGAAACACAATTCTTTTCCCTAGCAAGCAGAGTTGGACAGTCCAACCTGAAGACATGAGGGCAGCCTCCCAAAAATAAGTAAATAAATGTTAACATACCGAGCAACCATTTCTAAGAGCAACCAGAGAGAGCCAAGGGGTTAAAAATAATGGAGTGCACCGACACCGAGGGGGTCAGGTCCATCCAGGCCCCGTGGGTTGGGCTGCAGGAATCAGGCTGAAGGCCCAGACATACTACTGAGGCACAGGGTGCCCCCCATGGGATCAGGTGTCCTTTCTTTAGGACTTCCCATGATTCATTGGCCAGAGAACCCTGTATGACTTGCCTTCCATTCCAACCCCCAGTCTGTTCCAACAGTTGTGATTTTTCTTGAATCGATGTTTTCAAACACACTAGCAACGCTCTTACACTAGCACTCCGTGGCAACGCTCTTGACTAAATAGGCTCGAGTCATTTCCAACTTGACCTCTGCCAGGTAATTCCGTCTCTCAGTCCTAATTATCCCCGATAGCGGCTCTCACTCACTTTCCCACATTCTTCCTTCACACCCCGGTCTCTCTGTTCCTTCTTTCACCATAATCTCGTGTTTCCTTTAACTAACATCAGCAGCCCCTTGAACTTGAAAGCAGGTAAAAATATCCTCCTTACTAAAGATCCTCCTTGCTTAATTTTCAGTTCTCACCCACTTGACTTTTCTCTACTAATCGAACCTGTTTCTTTCTTCTTGAACTACCTTCGTCCATCACGTCACCAAGAGTGTGTTCCCTTGATTCTCTTCCTACTTCTTGGCTCATCTTTAAAATCGTATTGCACATATTATATTCTTTATTCTTTGTCTAACGTGGCCTGAAACACTGCATTAGTTATCTAATGATACAGAACAAATTGCTCCAAAATTTGCAGCCTAAAACAGCACGCATGTATTACCTTACAGGTTGTGGGTCAGGAATAGGAGGCCCGACCTCACCAGGTCCTGTCTCTCAGAGGTTCCCACAAGGCTGCAGTCAGGTGTCGGCTGAAACCGAGGTCTCATCTGACTACCTAACTGGGGAAGGATCTGTTTCCAAGCTGGAATGGCTGTCAGTAGAATTCCGTTCCTTGATGGCTGTTGGACTGAGGGACGCCCTTAGTTTTTGTCACCCTGGACTCCCAACATGGTGGCTTGCTTGATCAAAGTATGCAAGCTGATAAGACGGTAAGGCTAGTCTGCTAGCAAGAAGATAGGAACGGTAGTTTGTTACTTCGTCAGGATAGGGGGTCCCCTCAACTTTGCTGTCTCGTAGTGGTTAGAAGCAAGTCACAAGAGAAGGGCATCAAACGAGGCCCTGAATACCAGGAGGTAGAGGCACTGGGGACCATTATTAGAGAACACCTATGACAAATATTACTTTTTTCTTCTGTTCTTGGTTAAATACTTTTCTTCACTGTATTCAGATGTGTTCAGCTATGACCCATATTCTCCGTTGAACCATAATTTTAACCTTGAGTTAAACATCATCATGAGTCCTGGCCCTCTGTTTCTAAATTATTGTCAGAACCTCCCCGAACTCAGTATTTCCACGACTGGACATGCCATCAGCTTACGTCCCCCCGCTAGCACACTCCAGACCTCGCTCCTGCCACGGTGTTGGCATCTCTGTGACTTTCTCGCGAGATGCTGGGAAAGAACCGTGAGCGGCATCCGTGATCATTCTGTCTTCCTCAACCTCTGAACGTGATGAGCCACCTGGGAGTCTCATGCAAATGCACCTCCAAGTTCTGGCTCCCATCTGGACGCCCAGCGGGGCTCCTTTGGCTGGTCAGGCACATTTTGCGACGCCCACTCAGATAACCCCCTCCCGTGTGTCCAGTTCCCTTGCCTGTTTCACCCCCGGTGTTCCCGTCCTGCTGCTCTCCAGGCGAAGAGCCCTTCAGCACCACCCCACACTATCTTCAGGGCGATGGCCACACACTTTCAATGTGCTGATAGCACGCCCATGTCCAGTGGTTTCTTTGCCTTTCCACCCCCACCCCAGCCCCCGTCTCCAGCTAAGAGAAAACACTTGCACTTTCCCAGAAGATCGAGGTAATTTTTGTGTCTTTGCACACACACTTTTTTACGGCCTGCACCACTTGTCCCTTCCAGCAGCCCTTATGCACCTCCAGGGACACTGGTCCCCAGGATACTGACGGGGACTCCTTTCCTGGGCGTCCTGGGCTTGCCTTTCTCCGGTCACTTACTCCTCAGCATCGCACATCATGAAACTGCCTTTTTTTTTTTTTCCATTCTGTTTTGTTTGTTCGGTTTTTGCTAGACACATCCGGATGTGGTTCCATATCTCACCTATTTCTCCAAACATTGAGCGCAGTGTCCCATACATCTAAGAGTACTGAAACAGAGGCGTCAAGTGGGCTTTAAATGAGTTAATGCCCTCACACATGCCTCATTCACCCCACACTCTCTAAAATGCTGTAGCCTCCCCTTCCCCGGGGGGAGAAGCATTCTGACAAGTTTGTCGGATGAATGCTGTTTACTGAAAACGACATAAGCCTGAGAAAAGCGTTACTCAGAAAAATGGACAAAACTTAGAGGAACCGAGTAGGAGGGCAAACACCCAGTCGATTATTTATACGCTTTTCTTCTTAGACAATCACGTGGTTTCCGTTTACTTTATTTTAAAAAGCAAAATAACACGTGTCCCTCTGTTTTCAAGAGGCAGAAAATAACCAAAAAGAGGAACCAGCCGAAGCAGCGGTTAATCATCAGCGCTGAGATTTTTGGACCGCATCCCACGAGCGATGCCAGTAAAATGCCCTTGGGATTTCCACCATTCAGAAACTGAGCTTGATAAAACAATTCTCGGCAAGATTTGCAGGTGAAACATCTTTTAAAGGACTAGGTCTTACAGAAATTTGGAGAGACAGAAATTACAATTTATTATCTGTCTGGTGATTATTGAACAATGAATCTGAACATTCTGTTCTTTTGGAGTATGTAATCGTGAGTAGATATGGAATTATTTTTAGTTGGGATTTTACAGTACCTGTTCTTTGAAAACACAAAAAAAGCTTGAAGTGTTGATAGAGACACAGAAAGACAATGTTGCAAACATTTGTTTCGACTGAGTCGTTGGGCCTGTATAGCAGAAAATATTCTCTGTTCTCTTCTGGGAATTTTGATGCTTCCCTCTTCCTTCGAACAGATGAACTGAGCCATGAAGTTATATATAAAGAGATGATGTCTGAAGCTTTGACATTCCAAACAACATTCATAAGGAAATTATTATTTGTCTTGCTAGCATATTGTGTAATATGACTTCCTCTCTATATAGTGGATATATGCTTTTTCAAACGTTTCAATGGAATTAACAAAAGTATGCCTTTTAGCATAATAAGTAACTCTTTCAGAATTTGATTTCAAGAGTATATCTAAATAACTTAAAATCTGTATTTATTATCTTGAATAGAAACACAGAGGATTAGCCTTCAAGATTTTTAAAATATGCCCTGATCTGTCGTCTGTCTGTAGCTTATGGTGGACCTTTTAATAGCAATCATTCTTCCAGGCACAGACGCGGGTCCCCAGTGAAACCGGAAGGGTGAGCTTCTCCGTAAGATTCTACACATGGAGCTTCCAACATTCACATAAGCCAGCAGTGTGGCTCTCTCCATGGATTTTCTCAATCAGTTCATCTCCATTCAGGAATGTAAAAGGACTTTAAAGTAGCTTTACTTGGACTGCAAAACTGGGCAAGAGAAGATTAGAGCAAATCTTCTCAGCACCTCTATTATATTTTGACTGGTCTTTTAAAAAATGGCAGTGGGGGGAGTAAGAAAGAACTGAGGGGAGAGATGGGTGTGGGAGGGGGGAGAGTGGGTGATGGGCATAGGGGAGGGCACTCGTTGGATTGAGCACTGGGTGTTGTATAGAAACCAGTTTGACAATAAATTATTAAAAAAAAATGGCAGTGGGGGAGGTGACAAGGAAACTTTAAGTGACACTTGAGAAAGCTTTCAAATGTATAAATTCTCAGCTCTTATAGTCAGGATATAGTTGTTGTTGTTGTTTTTGCTTTTAGCCACATAAAAACAATTAGAAAAAGCCAGCAAGCAAGTTTCCTTAATCTTTGAAAATGATTGGGGCACACCAGAAAACCTGTTTCCCGGAGCCTACTTAATGCAGTGAGCTGGGAAGGACTAATTTTAATAAACTTCAATTGTTAATGGCGTCGGGTCATCCAGAAGGGTGTAGAGAGTGGCTCAGCGAATCCTCTCCCCAGTCAATAATCATATTGGACAAAACTGTCAAAATCCATCATTTTAGAATCCTACACGTTGACCAAAGATATTCAAAAATTAATAAGCATTGATTGAAGAGAGAATATCCAACTTAGAGAAAGAACAGTGGGACTGCCGTTTACGTCTAAGGACGCTCCAAACGCACCCTCGAAGCAGCGATTGCTTTTCAAAAGCAATGCAAGCTGTGAACGCAATGGCTCTGCTTCTGGAGGGAACCGACTCGGTCTGGGATAGAATACAGAAAACCCTGAGCGCACAGTAGTTTCTGGAAGCAGTAGCCTTCTGAGTGTCAGGTGAATGGGGAAACCAACGTTACAGGTGGTCTGAGCTCGTGATCCTGAGTGGGAGAAGGAACACATGAGCAGTCCAGCCAGAACCATAGCAGGGAGATCCAGAGAATGAGACCGCCATGGCTGCATGGGTGCCACAGAAGTTTTATAAGTTCCCACACAACTCTGTGGCCTGGACAGGTCCAGGGTCAAGTACAAGCCAAGGAAGACTTGCAAACAGCCGGGTTGGAATGTGCTCTCCAAGGCACACAGACCTATCAGCACATTCTGTAAGTCTTATTGATTCAAGGTGTTTGAACAAATACTCTGACAAAGGGCTGGTGGAACATTTTGCTGTGCTGACGTAATGTGACCCCCAAATTAAATTAAAACCAAAATTAAAAATAAAAACAAGAAGTGAAGAGTAAAAAATCAGCAGGCATTCGTGGCTGCACACTCCTGGAGAGAGGGGCTTCGCAGAATATATCCAAGTAACTTACTAATTAAATAAAGAAAAAAAAAAAAAAACCAGCCACAGGAATCATTCCCAGGAAGGATAAAAGTGGATCCCGGGGTGAGGCAGGGATCCAGAATTATGACGCTCTTCCCTAAATTATGCATTTAAAACTATTATGCGAGAAGCGCAGTAACAGGAAAAGCCTCACAGTCAATAGAAAGTTGCTCTGAGGAGATCCAGATGCTGGACCTAGAAAAAGACTCGAAACCACATCGTAAACATGTTTTTAAAAATTGAAAAAAAAAACATTTTTGAGGAATTAAAGAAAATTTATGACATTGACTCATCAAATAGAAAATGTCAATAAAAGAACACACATTGTGAAAAAAAAAACAATGATACGCATATTGTGGAGTTGACAGCACAATAAATGTAAGCCGTCCAGGGAAAACTCGACGAAGTACACCGTCTCTCAGATCATCTAACTGGGAGCGCGGAGAGAAAAAGCGTGGAGAAGCGTCTCAGGAATCCACTGGGCGCGGGACAGAAGGCGGGACCCCCAGGATGGAATGAGAGAGAGACAGAGAGAGAGAGAGAGGCTGCAGAGAGAGCGCTTCTGCAGGGGAAAAAGCAGGAAAAAGAACTCAACCCAGACACATCCAGGCAAACTGCTACAACCTGAAGACGAAGAGAAAAATCTTGAACTCAGCGTGGGAAAAACACGTCCTGAGCGAAACAAGGAGACAATTAACAGCCAACTTCTCACGAACGAGAGGCCAGAGGCCAGCAGGATGGCATAGCCAAGTGCTCACGGGGGGGAGAACCATCTTGTCAAACATTAAATTCTGGATCCACAAAACTCTCCTCCAGATATTAAGGTGAGAATTCCGGGTTCAGCTCAGACGTGCAAAGAGTTATGAAAATGAAGGATTGAGGGGCACCCGGGTGGCTCGGTCATCACATCGAGATCTCTTCCTCCAGCCCGGAGCCCTCTTCGGATCGTCCGTCTCCCATCTCTCTGCCCCTCACCCGCTTGCACTCTCTCTTTCTCTCTCTCTCGAAAATAAATACACATTAAAAACAAGAATAGAGAACTGAACAGAATACATACAGAAAGGCACGGCGGGCGACTGAACAGAATACATACAGAAAGGCACGGCGGGCGCTGGTCAATCCCCCCCAATCCCCCACGCCGGGAGATTAGGAGGCAGGCGAAGCTCAGGTCATCACAGCTGTCCTCTGCTTCACCTGGGCTGACAGCTCCCTGGTCAACCGTAGGGCACTTACGTGAAAATTCTGATCAATTGCTAAGACCCGGGAAGTCGGTGAGTGAGAAACTCCTGGCGACCTGGCTCTGAGGAGGATCCCATGCTTTTGTGGGTTTATAGAAGGAACGCCACCAGGTTCTCATGGGGAAGATCCGGTGCTTTTGTCAAACCCCGTAGAACTTGAGAGCAGAAAAAGTGAATCACTGTGCACGAAAATTGAAACAACAACAACAATCATTTACGGTGTCACAGGCCCCGGCATGGACGTGGCAAGCAGACCACATGCCGTACAATGTATGGGGCACACTCACTTGAAGGGCCACGCAGAGACTGAGCCCCAAGTGACTGGCGATGAGGGCAGTGTGCAAGTACCGGCAGGGTGGGCCACGCTAGCACTTTCCTCCAGCCATGTGGTCACCGGGGCGGGTTAGCCGTTCTGACAGTGCCACACGCACCGAGACTGAAGAATCAAGCAGTCTATGCCAGGTGATGCCAGGTGGTGACAGGTGGTGGCAGGTGGCGACAGGTGGTGGCAGGTGGCGACAGGTGGTGACTGGTGTTGACAGCAGAGGCAAGAGAGGGAGGTGATCTGAGGAACCCACGTGAGAACTGGTTGGAACTGGGTGTTGGTATGAACTCTCACCTAGACTGACATAGGTACGGATGGCTCCGGGTAGAAACCCTATCTGCGTGAGCATGCACACACACACGTCCTTGTGGGCCGGCTGGGAGGGCCTGGGAGCAGCCACACCCCGACCCTCAGGTCTCAAGAATCTAACATGTTCCCCGATGAGAGGAGCCTGTGCTCCATGGGGAAATGGCTGATCTGAGGACCAGGGCGGAAAGGAGACACACACACACGAGCACCTTCTAGTGCCGGAAAGTAAGTGCTAAGAACTAACAAATGAACAGGAACGACCCCCACGACAATGAGGGATATGTCCAAAGGATGCAGGAACCACATGAAGGGGGCCCAGGGGCCAAGGCTGAAACCGTTTCAGCGACAACATCAATAATATAGTCGGGCTCTAACCCCAAATGGAAAATAACCCCTCACGGGCTGTGTCCCAGTCTGAGGAGCTGTAGAACCTATAGACTGGGTGGCCCGAACGATAATTTTTCTTGCCACCGTCCTGGAGGCTAGCAGTCCAAGGTCGGGGTGCCAGCTGGGGGCTGGGGTTGGGTTCTGCCGAGAGCCCTCAGCCAGATGGCAGGAGGCCCGCCTCTACATGATCCTTGAGGAGGAGACAGTGGGGAGGGGCGGCAGGCTGCTCCTGACTCGGAGGGCACGGATCCCCTTCCCAGGGCCCCATCCTTGTGAAGTAATCTGACCCTAAGCCCCACCCAAAGACCCCTCCTACCACCGTCACCCTGGAGGGCAAGGTCTCCACACATGAATCTGGGGGACACGAAAGGCCAGCCATAACTGATGCTGCCATAAACCAATGATGGGATAAGTAAGCATGCGTGGGAGAAGATGAATGTCCCGGGGCGAAGACTGTGTGTGGGCGCTTCGCCCTCCGGGAGGTGGGCCCTGTCCCCACACCCTAACATCTGGGTTTTGCGTTTGCTCCCTTTCCAGGGGCACGATGCCCAGAAGGAGGAGAAGGGTAGCTTTGCGGTGGAGAAACCTGACAACAGCATCTAGGCAAGGAAGTCAAGGTCAACATCAGTAGTGACGAGCCTATCGACGGCACAGGCCTTCCGTCCGCTGTGGTGGGACTGCTTCTTGGCCTTTGTGGCCTTTCTCCTGAAACACGTGACCCCAGCCTACTCAGGAGCAAAACGTCGGACTAAACCCAACTGAGGATATCTTACGAATGACCAGTCCTCCTCAGAATTGTGATCAAAAGCAAGGAAAGCCCGAGAATCTGTCAGAACCAAGCAGAACCTGAGGGGAGGAGACCAGCAATATGACGGTGTCCTGGATGGAATCCTGGCACAGAAAACAGGCACCCCTTACGTCAGCGGTAGAGGGTTAGAGGACGTGTGTGTGTGTGTGTGTGTGTGTGTGTGTGTGTGTGTGTGTCCCAGCGGTGCGGAGGGCTCAGGAAAATAAAAACAAGGCAGTATGAAATTAATTGAGTTCAATGGCGTGTTCTGTGGGCAATGGTGTCCGTCTGCCGGCTGCTCTGGAGCTCTGTACTTACCACAAGCTGCAGTCCTTCTTCCTTATCGTGGCTGTGAAAACCCTCTCTCTGGGCATCTCAGCCTGGCTCATACATCCAGTGAATAATTCATATGTTGTCAAGTCAAAGGGGTTTGTCTTTACGTTTCGACCTTTTAACTCTAGCGCCGGTTCCTTTCTGATGAAAGACAAAGAGAAGAAGTTTGGGTGATATAAAAGTGCGCTTAAATACCCTCCGCTCCGGTCTCACCACCTGCTGCTTTGTTTTCATGCCAACAGCCTCTCTGTCCTTCCCAGCGCCTTAGATGACAAGAGTTGTGGGCAGTGGGCAGGAGCAAGTCACACTGGCCCCCGCTGAGTCTTGTACCGCACGCTAAGGATAGTGCCATGCCTTCCATTTTCATGGAGTCGATTTTAGTGAAATGGCACAGCTCTCCTGAAAACATTGGTCTGGCTCTTCCTGTACCAGGCTCTGTGCCAGATCCAGGGAATTCAGAGGGAGAGACGAGTGGGTCCCTTGTGAAACGAGCCACCGCAGGTGTCTTCTGCCTGTGTCACTGAGCAAAGCTAGAAGTGAGGACCCGGGTGGGAGAGACGGGCCAGGCGTCAGAGATGCACGTTGAGTCCAGGTGACATGTGTGGACACATGAGGGGTTTGGACTCGCTCCACTGACAGTGTGAAGAGCAGGGAGAATGTTGACCTACGCGTGGCCTCGCCAAGGATTTATTCTAATTATAGCACTTTGGCGGTGGAGTGAGGAATGAGATGCATTTGCTCCAGTCGAGGGAGGTAGAGGGGGCTAGGAGACAGGACATCAGGTAAGAGGTCACTTCCACTGGCCGAGGGAACAGTGAGGACCATGTGCGACGCGATGGGGCCAAGAAGCTTGGAGAGGAAACACGGAAGTGTCTGGCTTGGTGAGGCGGGAGCCTCGGCTCCTGTTTTGAGGGCATGAGGTTGAAAATGAAGGTGAGGGTGTGGATCCAGGTCAATGGGGACCGAGGTAGGACGGCGCCACCGAAATGTCACACCATCGGCTGCCAGAAGAAAGGCCAGGCAAGGGCCGAGCTGCAGGAAGAAGGTAACCTCGTCCGGCTCCCCCTTAGTCCAGCTGAGCTTCGCTTGGGTGACCGCGGGGCTGTTACTGGGTGCTTCTCTGGGGTCAAATTTGAGGCGAGTGGACAACTCGTAGCTACTAAAATTTGAAGAAGAGGTAAGATAACAAGACAACGACACACTCTGGGTTCAGCAGAAACTGGGTGTCTGAGAGCAAGGATGCACTACCGGCGTGTCAGCACGGTGACAGGGTCTGGGCTCCTCGGGCCAGCGGGTCTGCCCGTAGGGCTCAGGTCCAGGCTCTGACCCCCTGAAGTCAGATCTCCAAGCGGTACATAACATTCAATGATTGCAATTGTATTCTACTGAAATCTTTAAATATACACACATATCTAAAAATATATAGATATCCCCATCCGGGAAATGACTGGTATACTTCTCTTTTTAAAAACAACCGCTCGCTGAGAAATCTCCCGCTCCAATAGAGGAGCGTTATATCTGCGGCTCAGGTGATTACTATTCAGTTGGATTCTCACTTTTCGGTCGCTGACAATTCTCCCAACAACTTCACACTATTAACCTAAAAACTAAAACCAAAATCAAATCGGCCGTGTTTTTGTTTGCCGGGATGTTATTTCCTTGCACGATCTCCGTTCCATTCAAAGAGAATATCGATTCCCTCAAATAACCAGTAAGTGAGGCGTGCAGTATCCGACTGTCACCGCGCAAGGTCGTCCAGGCACATGGTCACAGACGCCGGTTTACTTAACGCTGGGCTCATTGATTTTTATAAATCAAAGAAGCCGGAAGAATGTATTGAGGATATTCATTAAAGTAGTGTTGGTTTATCAAGGCCAATATTTCAATTTGTTTCTATCAAGCCCTGGAGAGTCAGGTCAGTCACAACATCATCTGTTCCTCGCTTCTGTAGAACAGCCATAGAAAACCACAGATGGTCTGATAGTACCTCACCACAACCTTCCAGAACGCAGCCACACCACTGCACGTGTCACTGGAAGAAGGGAAGAGGGCCTACGTCAGGGCCATGAACACAGCTCACACAAGTCTTGAAGTGATCAATCTTCTTTTAACCAGAGCTCTATTTTATCTTTATGCTGAATAAAAAAGAATGAGGACGCACAGTAAAAAAAAGAAAAGCAGAAAGATGCCGAGTCCTAGCCTCTGTGCTTCAGGCACCCGACGTCAGGGACCCCTAGATCCCATTTTCCTGGATATTTCCCAGATATTTAGACAGACACTGGTTCAATGATGACATACACATGGTAAACATTCCCTTGAAAAGATGCTCCACGTGATTAACCATCAGTGAAATACGCACTATCAATAAGGTATGTGAAATAGCCTTCAAATGTAAACAACCAGAGGTAAATCAATAAATAAAAGGTGGTGTACTTATATGCAAGGACATCCCTCAGCAATGAAAACAAGAAGCACTACTGGTAAACGAAATATCATGGACGGTTTTCAAAAGCTTTTCCTCAGAAAAAATTTCAAGAAACAACACACGCTGCTTGTTTCCCTTTGCATAAATTTATAAAACAGGAAAATGAGTCTTCGATGACAGAAAGCTTGTCACGATGGACTAGGCCCAGGAGTGGGTGTTGGCATTGACTCCAAAGAGGAAAAGGAGAACCTGGGTGGGGGGAGGGGTGGGAGGAGAATTCTACTACTTGTTTGTGGCAGACCTTAGAGGAATGGACACAATTTTCAAAAGTCATTGAACTCTACATTAAGAACGGGAACGAAATAACACTCCCATATGGCTGATTAAATGAAACATAAGGAGCCAGTCCTTTTTCAAACACTGAAGGAGTTGATTGAAGACACCCTGGAACACCACCGCTCGTGTTCTGGAAGCCACTGAACATCGTTCCTGTAGATCGAAATAGAAAGCTGGAAAACACAGGTCCCTGGCCTGCCGCACGCAGGGGCCCCGTGTTGGGTAGCAAAGGACCAACTATTTCAACTTCGCATTCTGAGCTCCACCCTCGTCCCGCTAAGTACCTCTCGTGTGTCAGGGCACTGTTTCGTAGGAGCGTCCGCATGCTCTTCCTACAAATCCCGTTTCCGTATGGAATCTGATGTTCCTACATTCAGTGTGCTTAACAATCTTGACTTCTTTGCCTTGTGAGATAGTTCTCTTGTGAGGGACCTCATTCATGGGCAACCGGCCCACTGATCCCAGGATATGCAAGCGTATCCCTTCGGGACAGCTAACACACCGGATCCTTCCCTTCATGCGTGGCCATGTACGCCCGTGCACTCAGGAATTCCTCACGCAAGGTGAATCGGCCTTGGGAGAACCTATAGGTTTTAATCAAGGCAAAAAGGAGAGAAGGACCTACTATTTTTAAATTACGTGTCACAACATCCTCTTCTTTCAATGTCTGCATCAAAGTAGCTGTTCACATGTGTGTCCCTGTGTCTCCCCACGTGGATGGGCATTCGCCGCCGTGAGCATCCACCTCCATGACCCGCGAGGTTCAGCGCTAAGGCTACTGGGCTGAGCAATATTCCACGACTGATCGCTTCGATTGTGGCACATTGGGCTTGAAAATGGAAACAAAACTGTAGTCAAAGCATTAATCGTAGACAAACACGCAGAGTGCTAGGGAGGTGAAGGACATTGCTGTCAAAATCCTTCTTACACGTAGATTTTTCGTCTTGCGATGGTTGTTCGTGTTCCTCTCCTGCCTCTGCTCTCCTTTGCTTCCTTGCAGAGTATTGTTATTTTCTTTTTCATTTTGACCACATTTCTACTATTTCAGTCTTGGCCCAGATTTGTGAGGGAGATAGAAATGCATAATGCCATGTGCAGAGTAACCAACCCAGCTATAGGATTGTCTGTTACGTCTCTATCTCCCCTAAATTGGAAACAAGCAAACGAAATCAAGCAAAACAAAAAACAAAACAAAACAAAACAAACAAACAAAAAAAACAAGCCAAAGAATCTCCCTTTCGGTGACACCTAAGGGTTTTCCCCGCTGTGTCTTGTCACATTTCCCGTCTCTCCATCCTTCAGGAAAATCTTTCGTAAAGTACTGATGATTCCACATTTTTAAAGTGTTTTTCCTTTTTATAACACAGCACCTTAGGTATGAATTTAGCTTTTCGGCAGTAAACTGAAAGGCAACTGCCATGACAGAACACCGCCCCTCAGTTAACGACTCTCGGACGTTCCCGTGTTGCCGTAATGGCCAACCTTTCAGGTTTATGAAAATCCTTTCGACGCTGCTTTCGCCACCTCCCTCTCAAGATGGGCTCCATAGTCCTGTTCTAGAGATGAGATTTATTTTTCTCATATTCATATTATTCGTAATAAAGCAGCATTCTAGCCCTGAAGACTGTTCAAAGGAGCAAACTGACATCTACGTACTACCTAACTAGAAACAAATTGATAAAGTTCTGAAACCCTCTTTGAAAGTGAATGCCAGCACGGTGGATTTCCAGGGCGGCTTTCATGCCTCATCGGGGAACCCTGGAAACTGCTGTCAAGCTCCGTTTTATTCCTTGTGTGGCCTGACAGTTCTAAGGGGAAAGTGTATCCTAATTCTTCCAAATAAATTAGATTTCAGCCATTTTCAAATGAAAACACAGCCTCCGCTGAAGTTATAAACAGACCCTATTGAATAAAGTACCAACAGAGGCTCCACTGTTATCTCTGGCTGAGGCTCAGCACTGTGAGACAGCAACACGCTAATCACGTCTTTGTACTCCCGGTAATGCAAATCAGTCAACACCTCGCACAACGGGAAACTGGGTGCCCCCATCACAGCGCGTCACACTTATCCGGCAAGAAGAGAGAAAGGAAAGCGAGGGAGGCAGGGAAGGAAGAAGGATAGAGTGATGGAGAAAGGACCGTTCGAGGCAAGCAAGAATAAAGCATTTTTTAATTCAGATTTTGACACAAAGGAAATAATTTACATACCCACTTGAGAGTGTTATCCAATCACATTGTCTCCTGATAAATGCATGTAAATTCTAACTCTTAATTAATGTCTGTATTTCAATGCATACGATCATATGTTAGACTACAGGAATTTGGAAATATGTTAGAAAAATAGGAGAGCTGGGGTGCCTGGGTAGCTCAGTCGATTGAGCATCCAACTCTTGATTTTGGCTCAAGTCATGATCTCATGGCTCATGAGTTTGAGCCCCACTTTGGGCTCTGTGCTGACAGTGCAGAGCCTGCTCAGGATTCTCTCTCCTTCTCTCTCTACCTCTCCCCTGCTTGCTCTCTCTGTCTCTCTCAAAATAAATAAATAAATGTAAAAATAAAAGGAAATATAGGAGAGAACCAGACATTTTCCCAATACATTTGTAGAAAATTAAGTTTCATTTAATGAAAAAGATAACTAATAATGCAAAATAATATTAGGCAATACTACTACTAATAAAACGGGTATCATAATTAGAAAAGGAGAAGTAAAACAGCCTTTATTTGTAGACAAGCTAATCTCAAATGTAAACGATCTTAAGAACTCATCAAGAAAACTATTAGAACTAAGAATCGACTATAGTAAAATTGCAGGATATAAGATCCGTATTAAAATTGTATTTTTATATACAAGCAATGAAAAATCCAAAAACAAACAATAATACATTTCCATTTGCAGTACTATTAAAATAGTGTAACCCTTAGGAAATTCTTTTAAGATGCAAATCTCGTACCCTGAAAATTACAGTATTTGGCTGAGGAAAATTAAGCACTTTTAAACAAAGTAGAAAGGGATTTATGTCTCTGGATTGGAAGAGTGAATCTCATGAAGATGACAAGTCTCCTCATACTGTTCTTTAAAATCAATAGAACCAGTATAATCTCTATTCAATTCCTGGCACGATTTTTTGTAGAAATTGACAAGCATATATTAAAATGTACGTGGAAATTCAAGTTCATCTAGAAGAGCCAAAATATCTTTAAAAATAATCTTTTTAAAAATGTATTTTGATGTTTATTGATTTTTTGAGGGAGAGAGACAGAGTGCAAGCAGGGGATGGGCAGAGAGGGGGGAGACAGAATCCAAAGCAGGCTCCAGGTTCTGAGGTGTCAGCACAGAGCCCGACGCGGGGCTTAAATTCAAGAACTGTGAAATCATGACGTGAGCTGAAGTCAGACGCTTAACAGACTGAGCCACCCAGGTGCCCCCGACAAAATGGTCTTAATTGCAAAACTTCTGTTAATTGATTTCAAAATTTACTATAAAACTACAGTCATCAAGACATCATGGTACTGGCATAGCAATAGACATGTAGATCAAAGACATAGAATCGAGAATCCAGGAATAAATCCCTATGTTTGCAGTCACTTACAGTCCATATGGTCAATTTATGATCTCATGGTTCATGAGTTCGAACCCTGCATCAAGCAAGGAGCCTGCTTAGGATTCCCTCCCTCTCCATCTCTCTCTCTCTGCCCCTCCCCTGAGCACTCTAAATCAATCAATCAATCAAAAAATCAAAGAACTTTAAAAAAGATTCTTAAATTTTAATAATAATAAGACAATTCAATCAGATAATAGGCAACTGATACGAACAACTATATCAACAAAGAAGGTATTCGAAGGTGACTTTAGACCACGATCGAGTAACATTTCACTTTTATTACAATGGCTGTAATAAATAAGACAGATAATAAAAAACATTGAGGAAGACGTAGAGAAATGGAAACATGTATACATCACTGGTGGGAATGTAAAATGGTGCGGCCACCTTGCAAAACAGTTTGGCGGTTT
Source organism: Paguma larvata (assembly GCA_030068075.1). Lineage (NCBI taxonomy): Eukaryota > Metazoa > Chordata > Mammalia > Carnivora > Viverridae > Paguma > Paguma larvata. Next base: position 2,533,954 of record CM057826.1, read on the forward strand.
CTCAAAAAGGCATGTATGATATTACCCTACTTCTCAGTAACACTCTTCCTAGATATCCACCCAAGAGAAATAAATCCATATTTCCACACAAACACTTGTATGTGCAGGTACAAGCATAGCAGCACTATCGTTCATAATCACCAAAAGCTGTAAATCGTCTAATGCACCATAATTGTTGAATGGGTAGACAGCAAATTTTCAGGGTATACCCGTGCAATAGAATGTTATTCAGCATTAAAAAGGGATAAACTACTAACACACGTGATGGCATGACTGAACCTCAAAAACATTGTTTTAAATGAAAAAAGTCAGAGACGTATTAGATAATTTGCACATTTGAAATGTTCAGAAAAGGTAAGTTTATAGGGACAGAAGGTAAATTAGCGGCTGCCAGGGGTTGCACTGGAAATCGGGATTCACTGTAAACAGGCAGGAGGAGTCCTACGGGGAGATAGTATGCTCAAAACTGATTTATGGTGATGATTGCACTGCCTGGTATGGTTACTAAAAATCACTGATCTGGACACTTTAAGTGGGCGAATTTTATAATGTGTAAATATGCCTTAATAAAGCTGTTTAAAAAAGAAACAAGGTAATAAAAGAGATTTCTGCTTCTGACCAAGATGAATAGAGACTGTGTTTATCTTCCTCCCTAAAGTAAAAAAAAAAAAAAAAGGGACAAAACTTAAGAAATAATAGTCTTTAAGACACTAATCATCAAACAATGAAGGAAAATAATTTCTGAGAGATGGAAAATGAAAAAAAAAAAACTTGGAGAGAATTTTCAGGGCAAGTCACAGAGAGGAAGAACCTAGGCAAAGCCTAGCAGACTTCCTGTGAGTGGAGACAAAGCCAAGAGTATAAGACCAAACCAGTATCTTTGCTGATTGGAGCAGTATACAGGAGAGGGGTGTCCAAAAATAAAACACTGGAGACCCGAAGAGGGTTACTCTTGAGTACTATGTTGAGTACTTATTTGCTCAAATCTGTGAGGGAACTACCTGCGTCCAGAGAAAGAGCCACTAGAAGGAATCAGAGACCAGTATCCTTGTTCATACAGGGCCGGGGAGAGTGCCTATTGCCATGAACCAAATGGAAACTGGCATGATTCCTGGGGCATTGAGCAGAGGACACAGAACGGCTATGCCTCCGGGGAGGGGAATAATTAGCCTTAGACTGAGCACCGCCCCGGTTCCACTTAGCAAGTCTTAAAAGAAAGATGCCAAAAGATCAAACTCTTGCCAAGTAAAGTGCCTGCGAATAAATCTCAACAATATTTATAAAAATACAAAATGAAGCCAGCATCCAACAATGCCTGGCATCCAATCAAAGATTACCAGGCATGCGGTCTAGCAGGAAAATATGAGCCATTATGAAGATAAAAACTGGTAAATTAAAAACTCACATAAAACGGACACAACAGAAGATTTACAGTTTTCAGAGGAGGGCGTTAAAACATTAAGCATTATAAATACTTCCCGTGCATTTAAAAGCCAAGTGGCGACAGGGCAGATCCAAAAAAGACCAACGCTGACGTTTGGGGATGAAAACGAAAATGTGTGAGATAAAATATTTCCTGGATTAGATTAACGACAGATTAGACAGTGAAGAATAAAACTTGAGTAAACTTGAAGACGTGGCAAAGACTATCAGAATTGAAGAAGGAATGAAAGAATTTACGAGAAGTAATATTAGTGGACCGTGAGACTTAGTAGCCACTTATATATGTGATATGTGTGAGTGAAGGAAAAATATGTGAAATAATGATGCCTGAAAGTTTTAACATTTAGAGAAAACCCTAAACCTAAGGGTCCAACAGGTCAACAAATCCCTTGTGAAAGAAATATGAAGAAATATATACTAAGGCTCATCATATTCAAATTGCTCAAAACCATTGATAACAAGGCATGTTAAAGCCACCCAGAGAAAAGGCAGTTTATACAGACAGAAATAAGGAAGACAGTAGTTTTCTCATTAAAAACAGTGTGAACGAGAAGAGAGCAGAACCACGTTTCTGTTTTACTGATAGAAAAAGAACAAAGACAAAGTGAAACAAAAATACATAAACCTAGACATTTTGACCAGAAGAAAATAGGCCTAAAAATGTTTTCAAATATTCAAACACTTAATGAATTCATCGCCAACATACCTGCACTGCAAAAAAATACGGCAAGCGACACTCTTCAGGCAAAAGAAAATGAAACCAGATGGATTTATGAATCAAAACAAGGAGTGAAGATGGATAGAAATGGTGACTGCAGGAGTAAACAAACATGCTAATATGCAAGCTGGCGTCTAGAACGTGTAAAAACAATCACGCTACCGCTAGCACGAAGGTCGGGAAGGGGGGAAATGCACATACTGGTGTTAAGATTCTTCCTCTGCGTGTGAAGTGCTGCTGTATCGCTTGGTGTAAATGATTCCAAGTTAATGCGACCATGAAAATAAAAAGCCAGTGAGTTATAGTTAATAAACCACAAAGGAGAGAATATGAAATCATATAAAAATAAATCCAAAAGAATGGCAGGTCTGTCATCATCACTTTCATTCAATACTATACTGGAGGCTGCGGCACAATGAAACAAGAATAAGGAAGTACAAACATTAAGTTCGGAATGAAGTAAACGTGTGCTTACATATAGACAACATACTTATGTAAAGAATCTAATGGAAATTTACCAAAAGAGCTACTAAGCCTAATCGGTGAGTTTAGAAGAGATGCAGAATATAAGACCAACGTACAAAAATCAACTTCATTTTTTTATGCCAGCAGTGACCAATCACAAGTTCAAATGAGCGATGCCATGTACAACATCAGCAATATTATGAAATACGTACAGATACATTTGCAAGACCTATACACCAAAAATGACAAAAAACAGCTGAGCATATTTAAAAAGAACTAAACAAATGGGGAGATGTAATATTTCTAGGATGCAAATTTCCCCTAAATTAACCTGATATTTAATAAAATCTGCATTTTTTATAGAAATTGCCAAACTGATTCTGAAATTCACAGGGAAATTCTAAAGACTTAGTCACAGTAGGAGAGAAAAAACGTTAAAGCATAATACTATCTGATTTCAAAATTCATTGTAAAGGCATAATAATCAAAATATGATATGAGCATAAAGTAGACAAAGAGATCAATGGAACATGATAGAAAATCCATAAATGGACCCAAAATATACACAGTTAATTGATATTCAACATAAGGGCTAAGGGAATTCAATGGAGAAAGAACAGCCTTTTTAACAAATGTGGAAGAGTTGACTACGTACACACACACACACACACACACACACACACACAAATGAGGTGTAACCTACATCACGCACCACACAGAAAACCTAACTGAAAATGGATCACAGACCTCCAGCAAAATATTAGATGCTAAAACTTCCAGAAGTAAATACAGGACAAAAACTTCTGTGACCTGGTTTGGCAAAGATTTCCTATTTTCAACACCAAAAACATAATCCATGAAAGAACACATCAGTGAACTGGATTTCATAAAAACTAAAATTGTTGGCTCTTAGGAAAATACAATTAAGAGAATGAAAGACACGGCACACACCTGGAGACACTATCTGAAATCATATATCTGATAAAGAAGTTGTATCCACAACCTGTAAAGAACTCTCAAAATGCAATCTTGAAAAAAATTGACTCAGTTTAAGATGGGTAAGTGATTTGAGCATTTCATCAAAGAAGATATATGGATAGAAAGTACGTATATGAAAAAATGCTCGGCTTCAGTAATTCATATAATAATGCAAATCAAAACCGCAGTGAGACCATTACACACACATTAGAGGGGCTGAAAGTAAAACCTCTAATGATACCAAGTTTCAGTGGCTACATGGAAGAAGTGGAACTTCCATGCGCTTCTGGTAAGAATGTAAACCATACCCCGAATTTGGAAAACCGTTTGGCAGTTTGCTAAACAGTTAACCGTACAGCTAACAGAGAGAAAGTACTATTACTCCTGATTTACCTACAACTGAAAAATGCATACATTCACACAGTGACTTCTACATGAGTGTTCACAGCGCCTTTCATTTAATAACCCCACAACGGAAACAGCTCAATGGATAGCAATAGGTGAACGGATAAACTCACTCTATCTGAAGAATGGAATGCTACCTAGTGCCAGCCCGATAATGCATCACTGATACATGTTACAGCATGAATGGATCTCAAAACAAACAAACAAACAAACAAAATGTTGAGTGAAACAAGATAGAGGAATAAGTGTAAACGCTATGTGTGTGCAGCTACATTAAACGCTTAGAAATGCAAACTAATCTAAAGGGACAGAAGGAGATCCCCAGTTTACTGGGATTGGGAGGAGGGTGCAGGGCCAGGATGGGTGGAGGGAGAGATGAGACAGAGGCATGAGGAATTTTTTGTTGGTGGTGGAAATGTCCACGTTCTTGATCAGGATGACATTTCACCATGGTACACGTACGTCCACACTCGTCGCCTTGCACCCTGCATGTCAAGTACACTTCAATCACACTTGGATTTTATAAAGAAAAGGAACAAGGGAAGATGACACCACTATGGCGGGAGTGTCTTCAGGCGCTCCACGGCGACATCGCACCTACTCGCCAATACAGGATGATGCAGCCGGTGTCACGGCCCCCGGGTTCCTAAATACGCACTTCAGGACTGGGAAGGTCAGGTGTGAAACGCCGCAGGAGATACGAAAGGAGGCTGCTTTCGTGCTTGTAACCCAGTTAGGGCAAAAAGAGATCTTTGATGAACTATGCCAAACCCTCCTAATTTTTAAACCTATAATTCTGAAGAATTCTATTTGGAGGTTAATAAAGAAAATGGTAAAGAATTAAAATTTTCTACTATGTCCATCAAGACACACCACTGTTTTTGTTTATTCGTTTGCTTGTTTGTTTTGTGAGTGAAAAAGAGTGTCAGACGGGTGTAAGAGGGGAGAAAGGCAAACAAGACAGCCGGTGGAGTGGGCAGTGGGGCCCGATTTCTGTCGTTTGGAACGAAATCCCCCAAAAGCACGTCTCCACGCAACAGAGTGTACTGTTGATCGTTAGCTCCCAGTCATGTTTTTTTCTGTAATTTTACCCAAAATTCTTTCTAGACAAAGTCCCCAAATTGGTTTCAGTTCTTTGCTGCCTTATACATGTGCCTCCTTCCCAACCTGATGGTCACACCTCAAAACTACATGGTTTGAGCAGGAAGCCCACATTAAAGGTAGTCTTCAGCTTATGGTTGAGCCTAGATGGGCCTTGGTGACTTATGGGCCTTTTAACCCTTTCCTACCCATTTAAGAAACAGAAAGACTTGGCTTTTCTAACCCAATGAGGCCCCGCATTTGTTCACTCTTTCTTCCATTTACTCTTACAAGCTTATCAAAGTCACATGGCACTTTGATTTCAAGCACAGCCCCAGAGCTGCTGACTCATTTACCTCCTGATTTGCTTCTGTGCGACATGGACTAACCTCTTTCAACCTCACAGAGGTGCTCAGTCAGCGTCTGGTGCCTGACCACTAAGCCAAATCTGTGAGTTTTATGTTCCATGATTATTCCATTTCAAGGTGTCAATTTCAGTGTTAGTCAGGGTCAGCAAAGCTGGATTCTGTAAGGAGCACACCTCACGTATTACTAGCTGCCCGTAAGGGAAGCTTATTTTTCATGTTACAGGTTCATGAGGGTCGATGTGGGTGGAGTTGGGAGGGGCCAGTGTGTCCCTCCACACTGTCATGTCAGGATCTGATCTGACGCAGCCTCCAACACTTGAGATGTGTCTCAATATTTCCCTAGGTGCAAACATGGAAATAGTGGGCAAGAGACGAGAGAAAGAAGAAACAAAAAGGGACTTGTGTCCTTACCTCCTTGGACTAGACTCGACGTATTCACACTCACACTAGTGTGAGCACCAGCCACGTGCTCCCACCCCTCCAGATGCAAGGTAACTGGGAGATGAGCAGAGGTTGTGCGCACAGAAAGAGGAAGAGGTTTGAGGAGCATCTACACACCAATGCCACAACCACACCGGCAATAGGATCCAAGTGGTTTCTCCATTCCATCCTCCTCTCCGTTTCTCTACAATCTACTTTGCACACAGCAGCCAGAGTAATCTTTGCCAAAGGTAAATTACATGATTCCCTCCCCCTATGTAAGCCCACACTAGCTGCCGACGTCACCCCAAGGGAAAACCAAGTCATCCCCCCTTGACGTGACCCAGCACAGGCACACAGTCCCCACTACTCTCGTCTCCCCTCGCTGACCCCCCATGTGTGTAGAGAGGACTGAGCCAACCCCATCTCTGGATCTGTGTCCGTGTTCTATCCCCTACCTGGACATCCCTTTCTTCAAGTCAAAGCAAGGATCATCGCCGCTGTCTTCAGGTCTCAGCTCGGTGTCATCGCAGAGGTGTTCCCTGACCTCCCTGCCCGGAACAGTAGCTACCCCAAATTTTCACTCCCTCGTTTTCTTCACACTGTCGTATATGTGCCAATGTACTTCTCACCATCGGACAGATATTTACGTTTTAATTTGTTTTTGGTGTGTTTATCCCACAAGGAAATGTGTCCCAGGAAAGCAGAATTTGGGTCTGCTGGGTTCATTTGGAGACTAGTGCCAGGAACTCGGTCAACATTTCTGACAGAACAAGGAAACGAATGAATAAGTGAATGAACTTCAGGTTAAATTAAAGCGATTATGTTATTTACTCAAAGTCAAGCTGAGGTTAATATCTACCTGAGATAAAACACTAATCTCGAAGATCCTGAGGATTAGCAGGACTAACTTTAAGGGCCGCTGTAGTATTTAGAGTCCCCCCCAACCAGGAAACTGAAGGCACACTCAAAATGAGACAATCTGGGAAAACTTTAATTAAGCGTATTTACAGTGGATTGGATAGATTTCAGGAAATTGCAGAGATGACACAGAGCCTAAAGCTGGTGACAGCTGGGCTAAAGTCCCATCTGTAAGAACTGAAGAGCCACCAGAAGAGCAGTTATGAGAAACCAGATATAGGATGATGTGTAATGGGCCAACTATCCGGACCCATGGCCTGCACTCCAGGGACAGATCTAGCCATAGAAACACCACAAAGAAGGGTTCTCCAACCTTGCTATCTGATGGCCCTCCAAATAACTTTTGGTTTTTCCTCTTGCCTGGGCTCCTGAGAAGCTGTAGAGGAAGGGAGCTCCTTGATGAAGTCCAAGCTTCTCGCCAGAGCACAGAGCCAGCTAGCATGACATGGACAGCAGGTGGAAGCAATGACATAGGAAGAGACACGGCAGTCTCATGACTGTGTTTTACATGGTCACAGATTTTCAAGGCTTGGTGATATCAGAGTGGGGGAAATTTTAAAGGAAGAAAAAAAAGATTTAGGGGAAGGAGCTATCTGGAAGAGAAGTACTGAATTTCCCACTTGCTGTACGAGAGCTTTGGGCTTCCCAAGAGAGATGGCCGTGAAATCTCGGGGAGTGGGACAGAGGTGCCCCCAAGTGGAAGTAGAAGATTTCTAGGACTCCTAACAGATTCCAGATCCCCAGGCTCTGGAACCGGACATTGCCACACTCTGTGGAAAAGCAGAAGCCTGGAGATGTCTGGCCAAGGAGCCAGCAAGAGTAGCTCTATTCTTCCTACCGTGTAGGAGGAGGCTACAGGGGCATGGAGATCCCTTCTCAACCACAAGTCGGGCTCCCCCAAGACTTAACCCGATCTTTCGCAGCAACTGGTAGATTGAGCAGGAATCCACCTAGAGCACAAGTCAGGGGACCAGGCACAGGCAGATTCTGAGCCAAAGCCAAACCCAGGACAGACACATGACAGAACTTTAGATCCCAGATCCTTGCGTGTCAGAGGGGACCGAGTCTCCCATCACCCTCCCCAAGGGGGTGGTTGCTTACCTGACTGCCCAGGTCTCAGGTAGAGGGTGCATTTCAGAGATGGTTGTCAGGCATAAAGATGCAAAATTAAAGATTAGAAGGTTAGGTGCAGAGCGAATCGCAGGTCAAACTCCAGGAAAAACAAGAATTAGACAGTGACAAGGCACCACATGACAGCTCTCAATCTAGTAGGAAGCTATTGCCTGTCTATAGCCTGAAAGTTCTCAGTCTTCCAGCAAAAGTTACGGTCCTCCTTCATGCTAAACATTTTGGAAGAGATTAGTTATGAAAACATATTCTCATTGGCTTTTGGGAGAATGCCCAAAGTAATCAAATAACAACCACACCGTGTAACATTCTGTGTAGTTGAAAATGACATCTGAAGACTAGTACTTTGAAAAATTACAGATAAACTGAGAAAAACGTGCAATCTTTTTATCAGCATTGATATTGTGGGGCTTAGTTATCTTCTCCCGTCCTCTCTTTAACAAGTGCGCATTAAAATCCCCTTGGCCCTAGCCCACAGCACTGGTCCCACGATCTTACAGGACAAGAGCACACTGGCCAAAGCCAGCCAATGTGACCAGGACACACAGCAAGTTGGCCCAGCCCTATGGGTAACTTGCTTGCTACACAAAAATCAGTATTCTGTGTTCCGACAGTGTCCAGCAAAGTTTATTTTGTCACCACGGAGTGAATGCCCATCTCTGTGGCAGTTGTGAATTCTGCGTGGCCATATACAGAGATGCTGAAGAACACAATGTGGGTGTTTCACTATTTCAGTGACTCTACAACCAAATTTTATCACAATCTCATAAGGTCTGACCACGAGCTTCTATAGTGCCTCCCTGGCTTAGACGTAGGGAAAGTAGATTTGCAAGGAAAGGAGGAAGGGGTTATACTCCCCGCCATGTGCTCATTAAGGATAGAGGGAAACTTGTGGGAAGTCTCTATATAACTCTCTATATAACTATACTGATAGAAACTGCAGATCTAGACGACATTATATAGATGTATGTATGTGTACACATATGCATATGAATATCTAGACGTACAGAGGTCTATAATACAGATACGAATGGAATTTATATAGTCAAGAGTTGGATGTACATTTTTTATGTGTATTATATATATATATATATATATATATATATATATAGCTACACAGATTACATATAGAAGTAGACACAGATGTAGATACTGCTGATGCTAACGTCAGCGTTGTAGAGATGTCGTAACAGATATAAATACATAGGTTGGAGACAGATATAGATTAGCCATAAATATCAAAATCAACATGTAGGTCAGCTATATTCATACAACAGACAGAGATGTATATGTAGGTGTTGGTGTGGATTTACTTGTACTTGTAGAGGTAAGTTTACATGTGACAATGGCAACATTATAAATGTACATGTAAGTTAGATATACATGTCGACGCAGATGTCCGTGTCATCGCTGACTCTATGTAGATACATAGGTAGGGACAAAGACGTAACACAGATGTGATGCAGATGGAGACATAGAACGTGGTTATAGAGATGTCGATACAGAAATAGCCGTGGCTGTAGAACTAGATGAGATACAGAGATGGATGCGGACACGAACGTCCATGTTGACATCGACATGGGCACAAACATAGTCACAGAGAGAGATCGGATATGAGAAAATAAAGATGGGTAGATACGGAGAGTGATACAGTTGTCGATGCTGATGCCAAATCTCTAGAGAGACACACGTTCATAAAGACACAGAATGAAGTCGGATATAGATGTCGCTACTGATGCCAATAGCTATAGTCACTTATACATCTATGTAACTGCAGATAAAGACAAAGACACAGATTACACAGATCGGTAGACGCACATGATGATACTAATGTTAGAGATGTACACTGGATGTAAAAATGAGCATTGATGCTGCCACTCCCGATGTACAGACTCTAGACTTACAGTAGATATGGGCGCATCTGTATGTAGATATTAATAACTATATCTATACAGGGAGACACAGAGTCTTCGATTAGATACAGTAATGGATACAGAAGCTCCCTGCATGTTGGCACTGACATCAATGCAGATATGCATGGAAGTAGATTAGATACAGAAGTAGGTGTAGACTTCGGTGTCAGATGCTGGTGCTGATGTCGACATAGATGACAGACAGACAGATGGCAGTATCAGTGTCTGTATCAACAGCGGTGTTGACACAGAGAGAGAGAGAGAGATGGAGATGCAGACGTAGGTGTCGAAAGTCATGTAGACACAGATATGGACGTAGACACCGTGAGAGATATGTTCCAGAGGAAACCACTGATGTTTTCCAAGCCTGCACATGGATATGCAGGACCCGGAGAAGGAACCCAAATGGAAAATGCCAGCATTACCCTCCTGCTGCTAGCCCCTCTCTTTAAAGGCAGAACCTCATTTTCTTAAATTACTGCTGTCACACAGGGTAGGCGTCGTGCACGTACAGATACCCATAAGTCATCCCACCTCTCCTTATTTTCTTCTCATAAATGAAGGTGTGGTTGTGGGCGGACAGCCCAGTCCTTTCTCCAGAATTATTCCATGAAGCTACTTATTTCTAGAAGTTAAGCGATACGATGTATTTAAAGTGTGTGAGCTCCCACACCAAGCACCGGCTCAGTAAACACAATTTGGAACATGCTCTTAGAACTGATTTCTGGCCATTGCCTCAATCCTGCGAAGGCTGCGTCAGGAGACTGAATGCCTTAGGAAGGTTGAGAAGTACAGAAACTCTTCTCCAGTCTTTAACTTGACAGCTACGATGTTTTCGTTCCTGCAGGAGTACAGAGCTTGTCGAATATCTGATGGCCATTGAGAGTCAAAATACACAAGCTTAAAACTTCTTGCCTATTCTTATCCATTCATTTCCCTCCTTAAATGACATAGAGGAGTCACACTTGAATTGCAGACCCGAATTAAACATTCCTTCAGATGTTTTCAAGAGAAGGATGTAATGAGGCCAGAGCTGACCGACATTAACGGCGAACATGGCTAAAGTCCCAACTGGCAGAAGCAAGGGACACATAGGACGGTTTTCAGACTGATGACATTAGAAAGACAGAGACCAGGCTTCCAAGGCCACACTGTCTCAGGCTGGTTGATTGTTAAAGTTACATATTTAAAAAGCATCATGCAGAAACTCACAAATATATGCACACACACTAACAGATGCTTGAAAAGAAAGGTTTGGCATTGTCTTATGAATTTCCTCGAAGGTGGCAGGAGCAGAGCCACGCGATGGCGACGCAAACACATGTGAAGAAGCATTTAAGAGGAAGACTTGCCTAAATATTTCCACATCCCAGGCAGGTAAGCTTGCCCCGCACCAAAAAGCCGATACTTGCAAATTGCAAAGACTTTACAACACAGAGATAGTGTTGTTGGTAATGATCCCTTTCTCAAAATGTATCATCTTGAAAAAAGGCAAAATTTTATAGGAGACGATTAAAAGTCCCCAAAAGAAAGAAATGACGCTTCTGAAGGAAACTATGGAAATACAATTCCATATTCAGTATAGACCCTTTCAAGTGTCTCCATGTTTGATGTTAGCAACAGTGCCGAGGTCTATGGCTTGCGAATTCTTGAACATGAAAATACTGCACATGCCTAACTTCCCATGCCACGTACCCTTCTGTCTGTATACTAGGACATGTCGGCAGCTGCAACAGGTCAGCCCATTGCCACCTTTTGGAGAAAGCTGCCTTTTAGCCTTTTTCACACTGCCTGCATTAGTATTTCAAAAACCAAGATTGGGCAAGAACCACACTATGCCCTTGTTTAGTTTTTGCATTCTTCACCTCATTACCCCGATTTTCTTTATTTCCTATTTTCCCTCACTGTGTTTATTATATTTATCATATTCAGAACCAGATTGCCTAAAGCCTGTACCTTAGAGTCTCCCAAACTCTTCCGAGCACTTGATTTAGGCTAATAGGTGGTCAGGGCGGCAAGGAAGTTATTACCGCCTCCATTCTTAAAGGCGATGAGTCTGCGGCTACGAAACATTGATCGCCTCGTCCAAGGTGGCAGAGCTGAGAACAGAAAATGCATCATTCAGATTTTGAATCCCAAAGACCTCGGAATTTCTCAGAGATTTTGCTAGATATTTCTCTTCCTCCTCCCCCCCCCACTCCTCCTTCTCCTTCTCATTATTTCTTTCATAGTAACATTAGAACTGCCAAAGACATCACTACGTAGAGTTTAAAGAACTTATTAAAATTCTACCCTGTAAATAATCCTAAATTTAAACTCAATGAACATGGGGGAAGGGAAAGAAACATAAGATAAAAACAGAAAGGGAGCCAAAGCATAAGATACTCTTAAATATAGGCAACAAACAGAGTTGCTGGAGGGGCGGGGGGTCTGGGGGATGGGCTAGATGGGGGATGGGCATTAAGGAGGGCACTCGCTGGGATGAGCACTGGGTGTTGTATATATAAATGATGAGTCACCGGTTTTACTCCTGAAGCCGACACTACACTGTATGTTAACTAACTTGAATTTAAAAAAGTGGGACATCTGGGTGGCTCAGTCGGTTAAATGTCCGACTTCAGCTCAGGTCATGATCTCACACTTCAAGAGTTCGAGCCCCACGTCAGGCTCTCTGCTAACAGCTCAAAGCCTGGAGTCTGCTTCTGATTCTATGCCTCCCTCTCTCTCGGCCCCCCACCTCCCCGCTTGTGCTCTGTCTCTCTCTCTCTCTCCCTCTCAAAAACAAATAAAAACATTAAATTTTTTTAATAAAAAAATAAAAATAAGAAAGTATTATGTTTAGATTCCACATCAAAACTTGACTGTTTGCCTCAAACAAACTAACCACCCACCAAAAATAAACAAACAAATAAATAAATGATACTTTGATGAGCTTATAGTAATGTTCCAACACATTACAAAAATGAGAAATATGTTTTAAAAAACCAGATTGATTGTTTACAAACCCTAAACATGCCCACGATTAGAGTTTTGACCAAGGGTCATGTTCCCAACAGCTTTAGACTCAGGTCGTCTGAGCAAGCACAGGCAGAACGTTTGTCCTGCCTTGCCACGGTGTGAAAGACGGTTGTCTGGTTAATGGCTAAAACTGAGCGAAGCAGCTTTTCAACGGAATCAGTGTCTCTGCGAACACCTCAGTAACTCCCGAACTACTGCCCCTGGCCTCGTTCCCAGGGACCTTGAATTACTTGGGCCAAGGAGACTGGGCCGCTGAATTAAGCAATTTCCTTCGCCTCCAAAATTAATGCTCTTTTGCTTCGGACAATGTTTTCGCTACTTTCAAGGAAACAGGCACTGAACTATCTGTCGGATGCAGAAGCAACGCTCTGTGTGGACGTAGCCTTTCCCAGTGGGTTCGATATTCAGTTATAGAAAATGAAGCAAAGAAGACCTTTGCCTTCTGAATGCAATATTACAACAGAGTCGTATCAGCAACTGCACGCAAGTGTTAGGGGCAAGTGGGTCCCTCCTTGTACTTGGAGAATCCGGATGCTGTCCATATCATCTTCCCCAGTCACCTGTCCTAAAAGATTCAGAGCCAGCCTCCCGCTCCTGCCGGGGCCCCCCCCCCCACCACCTCTTCCCGAAAGTAATGCAAACACAGTCTCATTGTTTTCTTCTACCTGGTGCTTAATTCTGATGGGCACAGCAGATCCTTGAGATTGCTTAACCTCAGGCTAAACTAGGTTAGAACATTGTTCAACAGATGGTGATTTATGTTAAAAAGCAGATTAGCAGGGAAAGAGTTCAACAGAGAAAGAAGGATCAGGGAGGGACTTTTGCCAGGTCAGACCGTTTTAGTTCAGTGGATACAATTCAGTTTCTTCTCTCTCTCATAGTCACAAATGTAGGCCTACGTGGTAACCCAGTTTCCTGATCTGTAATCACATTTAAAATTATGTATCATGTGTGGGTCTGATTTTCCACACAGTTTCAAACTTTCCCCAACATACTAGTCACGCTGAGGAAACACCCTTTGGCTGATTAGCCTGAACAGGTGTGTAGTCTAATGGAAAGCGATAATTTTATCATGTTAAATCCATGTCCATGAGCTCGAGTGGCTAAGTATAGGGCAAATGGAGTTTTAGTGTATTGCAGGTAAATAAACAAGGCTTTAGAGTCATCTCAATTCTATCAGAAAACTCAACAGAAAAATTTCCTTCGCTAAGTGCAGATTATCAGCGTATTTTAGAATGTTCTTATTACTATGAAATGTTTTCCTAAATGTGAATGTTATTTCATAATTTAAAAATGTTTTCTTACAGTTATCATCTATAAGCAATGTTAGTAATTTTACTAATAAGTAGTATTTGAGAGTCCATGCTTGGGATGTTGCTATTTCAATATTTGAGCTAGCTGAACAGGAAAGTGAGGTCAAGTCTTGTCTCTGGGCACTGGAAACCAGGCCCGGGGGGCGGGGGGGAGACATCAGTTAAGAAGATCCTGTGCTTATTGTAAAGTCGCAAATCTCAAGAATTTAACCAGTCCACTTTACTTGAGTGTATACACTACGGGTGGTTAGTTCCATTTTTTTTAATGTTTATTTATTTTTGAAAGAGAGAGAGAGAGAGCAACAGAGCATGAACAGGGAGGGACAGAGAAAGAGGGAGACACAGAATCTGAATCCAGGCTCCAGGCTCTGAGCCGTCAGCACAGAGCCCAACGTGGGGCTCGAACTCAACAACCGTGAGATCATGACCTGAGCTGAAGTCGGACGCCTAACCGACTGAGCTCCCCAGTTTCCCCAAGTTCCATTTCTTGCTTATTATGGGGGAAAACATATTCCTTCTGACATGATAATAAACTATTTAATTTGAACATTGTATTTTAAAGATCACTCCACACACATGGACACTTACTCAATACAAAAACAATATCCCCAATACCTCCTGTAGATTCTTACTATTTTCTTAAGAATGTTAGCTAAAATTGCTTGGTATTAACAAGTTCTTGGAACAGATTATACTAATGCGACTTAATATTTGAGCAGAAGTCCTATATTCATCGTTCCTTGTAATTAAAAACAACAATGAAGCAGCAGAAAGAGAAATAAAGAAGCTAATCCCTTTCACAATTGCACCAAAAACCATAAAATACTTAGGAATAAACCTAACCAAAGATGTGAAAGACCTCTACACTGAAAACTATAAAAAACTTATGAAGGAAATTGAGGAAGACACAAGGAAATGGAAAAACATCCCATGCTCATGGATTGGAAGAATAAATATCATCAAAATGGCAATACTACCCAAAGCAATCTACACATTCAATGCAATCCCAATCAAAATTGCACCAGCATTCTTCTCAAAGCTAGAGCAAACAATCCTAAAATTTGTATGGAACCACAAAAGACCTCGAATAGCCAAAATAATACCGAAGAATAAAACCAAGGCAGGAGGCATCACAATCCCAGACTTTAACCTCTACTACAAAGCGGTGGTCATCAAGACTGTATGGTATTGGCACAAAAACAGACGCATAGACCAATGGAATAGAATAGAAAACTCAGAAATGGACCCGCAAGTATATGGCCAACTAATCTTTGACAAAGCGGGAAAATGTATCCAATGGAAAAAAGACAGCCTTTTTAACAAATGGTGCTGGGAGAATTGGACAGCAACATGCAAAAGAATGAAACTAGACCACTTTCTTACACCACTCACAAAAATAAATTCTAAATGGATAAAAGATCTGAATGTGAGACAGAAAACCGTCAAAATCCTAGAGGAGAAAACAGGAAAAAGCCTCTTTGACCTAAGATGCACAAATTTCTTACTCGACACGTCTCCAAAGGCAAGAGAATTAAAAGCAAAGATGAACTATTGGGACCTCATCAAGATAAAAAGCTTCTGCACGGCAAAAGAAACAACCAACAAAACGAATAGGCAACCAACGGAATGGGAAAAGATCATCGCAAATGACATATCGGATAAAGGACTAATATCTAAAATTTATAAAGAACTTACCAAACTCCAAACCCGAAAAACAAACAACCCAGTGAAGAAATGGGCGGAAAATATGAATAGACACTTCTCCAAAGGGGACATTCAGATGGCCAACAGACACATGAAATGATGCTCAATGTCACTCATCATCAGGGAAATACAAATCAAAACTACACTGAGATACCACCTCACACCAGTCAGAGTGGCTAAAATGAACAAATCAGGAAACTATAGATGCTGGCGAGGATGTGGAGAAGTAGGCACCCTCCTACACTGTTGGTGGGAATGCAAACTGGTGCAGCCACTCTGGAAAACGGTGTGGAGGTTCCTCAAAAAAATGAAAATAGAGCTACCTTATGATCCAGCAATAGCCCTGCTAGGAATCTACCCAAGAGACACAGGAATGCTGATGCATAGGAGCACGTGTACCCCAATGTTCATAGCAGCACTTTCGACAATAGCCAAATCATGGAAAGAGACCAAGTGCCCATCAACTGACGAATGGATAAAGAAGTTATGGTACTTATATACAATGGACTACTACGTGGCAATGAGAAAAAATGAAATCTGGCCATGTGTAGCAACATGGATGGAACTGGAGGGTATTATGTTAAGTGAAATAAGTCAGTCAGAAAAAGACAGATACCATATGTTTCCACGAATAGGTGGACTTTGTGAAACTAAGCAAAAACCAGGGGGAGGGGAAGAGGGGAAAGAAAAAAAAGACACAGAGAGGGAGGGAGATAAAACATAAGAGACTCTCAAAGACTAAGAAAAAACTGAGGGTAAGGGGGATGAGGGAGGGGGGAGAGGGGGTGATGGGCATTAAAAAGGGCACATGTTGGGATGAACACTGGGTGTTATATGTAAACCAATTTGAAAATAAACTATTATAACAAAAAAAAAACAAAAAAAAAACAAAAAAAAAAAACAAACAAAAAAAAAACAGATTCTTCTTTAAATGGAAAAAACTCATCCGGACCCAAACTGTTAAAAAGTTAAAATAAATAAAGGGCAAAAAAAGATAACCGATGGTGTTATTTTCCAGTTCTGTGACAGAAAGGCATAGAACAATATTAAATGTTACTGCCTGGTTTTGTCTTTGGATTGGATAGTAAATTCAAGCATGCAATCTTTTTTACTCAGTTGGAAATAGTGGAGAAAAACAGGTGAGGATATCACTGAAATCATTATAAGTGTGATCACGGATCAGGAAACTGAGATATTGTGTGCACACACGTATGTGAGTGTGCATGTGTGTGCGTAAGGGAGCGAGTTTGAAAAGACCCCGGAGCTTCCTTTCCTGGCTACTCCGCTGCAGACAAATGCGTGATTCCCAAGGAATCTTCCAGCCAGAGTCCACCGCCCCCTGGGCAACTCTTATCCATCACCTCTTCCTCTTTGTTAGGGCCTTCGCCTTCCCAGGAGCTTGGGCCCTGTTTCCTCTCTTAACACACTGCTGCTTTTGGGGGTTTTCCCCACTTTTTAATTTCGGAGTACAAAGTCTATGCCTTGTCCTGTTTCTCTCCCCGGGGCCCAGCACAGAACCCGGAACATCGGAGTCGCTTAATGAATAGTAGCCACTTTTGTGAATCATTCGTTCTCTAAAACTTTTAGTATTGGCGCGGTAATAGTAATGCCAGCATCATTTAAAAATCATGAATTCCACTTAAGGCCCAGGTATAAGAGGATTCATACCTTTTTCCTTCTTGTTGTCCTTATAAATAGTCAAAAATGGTAATGAGTATTCTAGGTTACCTTCCTGGTTTGCTGATGCTACTTTTTTTTTTCTTTTTTCTTTTCTTTTCTTCTTTTTTTTTTTTTTTTGCCCTCTGACTATTGAGTATGTTTCTAAACTTTACAAGTCTTGTCACTCATCAAAAGAGAAAAGGAACAAAAGTTGTAGTTCTATTTTCACTATTCCAAAACCAGCCTAAAGGATGTAGTGTGATGGCTTTTTGTACATGAAACACACGCACACGCACACACACACACACACGAGGTCTTTGACAGTAATATTAAAATATTCCACCAATTCAGGGGATGGTTTTTTATACGCACTGACAGGCAGAGTCTATACTTCAACACACATTTTCTCATAGGAGCAAAGATATTCGACGCGAAGGTAATTGTTTGAGTTGTGATGGTTCGGAAACGTTAGCCATTGCCTACGTGAGCCAGCCAGGTTCTAAAAAGCATGTCCAACTTTTATCCTTGACATTCTGTATGTCGAAATGTATTTGCACACCTTCCGAGACTTGCACGAGGAAACGAAGAGCACCCTGCCTGCGTCGAGCACAGACCGGCCCAGAACCCTTTTCTCCTTCTTCCTCTCCTTTCAGGAGAGGGATTTGTTGTCCATCGGTCTCCTGCATTGCATCATGGGGAGAATCGTGAGAGCGTTCTGGGAGGATCGTACTGCCCAGATTACTGGGAAGTCCAAACGCCTTTGAGAGGGATCGTGAGCAAGCACGCCGTTACCAGGAAGATTTCCGTTGTTCGTCTTCACCCCGAAAGGGCTCAAGCCACGTCTCTATGCCTGTTTTTCCGAATAAGGTGTGCTTGTTCTGCCAAAGATACACTGATAATTCCAAGTAATCAGCAGAGTACATTACAGGGGGAAACCCGAACCAACAAGCTGTACAAACAGAATAGCCATCAGAAGATTTAATGCATTTCTGATGTACGTTTAAGGCACGGACACTGGGCCACAGATGTACATGTGTTGTGTTTTATATTGCCGAGATATGGCCTGTGAGAACCGATTATCGCCTATCATCATCCACACTGGACGGGCCGGCGAGGGAAAAATCCCATCACACATTACTCCCGCAGATGTATTAGAGAAACAAATTGTACTCGGAATTGGAAAGTCACCGGCTTATTCTGTCTTAATAAATTCCTGCCAAAAGGCTAAGTGTAAGACTAGAAATACTTCCCAAATGTTGTTACTGGATTATCATCTTTGACATCTCAAGGGCTGTTCCAAGAATCATCAGATATCCGTTCAGGGTTCTTACAATGCCTTCCTTTTTTCTCTCTTGGCTTTTCTCTTTTCAAACAGTTCTTGATCTCATGTAGCCATTTTGAGTTGTCTGTACCTGATATATAAACCTCCCTCTGGCTAAAAGAAGAGGATTCATTCAACGGTGTTTGTGTCTGAGCTGTTGCCATTGGTTAATCGAGATAGTTTCATAATATAAGGTGCTAATCCTTCCCTTAAATTTCCCGTTAGACTTGCCGGAAGATTTTTCTGTTCTGTCGGAACAGATTAAAAATGGAAAAGTAACAGGATGAACTCTGATCTCCCTGGGAGTGGATTTGGGTCCTAATTATCTCTACGGCGCTAGTGCCTAACGTCAATCAGAATGGTTCGCAAATATCTGTCAAATAAGTGAAAGAATGATGATATGAGAGACCACCGTCATGAGGCTTTAAAATATCCTAATGAGATGAATTTAGTAATATTTTATAAACCACAAGAAGTGATATCCGTTTTATCAAGCGAAGGTCATGATTTAAATTGTTTATTTCATATCAGTCTTCTGAGACTTTGTTTCTCAAGAATGGACATTTTCGATCTTGTCCTTCGGCATGGTCTGTCTTGAAATCTAGCCTTAATTCTAAAATGAAAACATAATGGAGAACAGCCTACAGGGGAGAAAATGGTGATCCAATACAAAGGCCTGTACTTTTCTATAGAAAACATGTTTATGATTTAATTGTGCTATGTGACCAGTTAGCCCAATGTGTGTTGTTCCCCCAGACGCCGAAGATACACCATCTGACTGTTTTTGTGTGTCTGGACACTGGGTATAGCTATTGCGATCTTTGATCCGCGGTCCCACGTGAGGCCCCAGTCAAGTTGTTATTTGGACAGCAGCTGGGGCTTCCTTGGGACCGGGTCATGTACCGTCCAGCCCCTCGACAGTGACGCTGAGTGTCCTCGGGGTACCACAGCAGGTGGTACAAGACAGAGTCCAGAGAGGACCCAGCATAGAAGGCACAGCCTTTTTGTGTACAGTCGCAGAAGTGACATCCATCAATTCTGTTATAGAAATTCATAAGAAGTGAATCATTAAGATCTTTGCACATTTAGGGGGCGGGCATTCGCACAAGAGCATGCACTCAAGGAGCCGAAGATGTCTACCACAAAGGTCAACAACAGGCCTCACTTTCAAGGAACAAATTGCATTACAAAAAGGTCATGTCAAAGTCTAGAGTAAAACTAGGAAGATTCTCAAACCAAGAGACCCCCCCCAACATACCCCCACCACCAGTTACCACCTGTGATGAGCAGATGGATCAATTAGCTCGGTGCATTAGACAGCATTTACACCTCTCAAGCGCTCTGCTGGATGCTGTGTAGACCCTGACTTCCTTAATCCTCACTGTTGCAGGGTGTTGTCGAAAAAGACCCCAAACGCCAAACAGAAGCGAGGCCAAGAGTTTATTTATGGCCGGGCCAAACCTGATCTCCTGATGTTAAGGAGAAAATGCAGAGAACGGCCCCGGCCAAAGGCGGCAGTGGGCTTATAGGGATTTTAGAAGTCAGAGTGCATCATCATTTAGTCAACCAATTACAATTTACAGCATTTCATGGTAGCCGATTATATTGTGACGCACAGACGTTAGTTTTGGCGGGAACTTATCAATTTAAAAATTCTTTGTCTTAAGACGATTTAAAATGACCAATCATAGTTAGATGCCTAAGATCCCGCAGGGCAGTGAGTACATGACTTTTTATATGTCGGTCTTGCCTAGGCCTGATCTCGGTAGAAGGGGGTGGGGGAGTATTTCACAACCTAAGTTATCTATTTAGCGAGCAGGTGAAGTTACAGAAGTGAGATGGGGTGGTTAGTAATTTAAGTTGACCTGTTACACTCGCTGCAACCTTGCAAGGCTGATCCTGTCACCAGACAAGCCATTGGGATTTAGAGAGCAAAAGCGCTGATCTTCCTGGACCTGGCCACTGAGGACTTGCTTCCTAGACCTGCCTCTTCTAGTCGATACCCTGTGACCCTTCACAAGGCAGGTGGTCTTTCTAAGCCTCAGTTTCCTGAACTGAAAAAGGATTTCCTGGCCAGAAACTCTTGGTTTCAGGATTGCCACACCTTCGAATGAGGTCGAGAGGTCTTGACCTATTGTATTGTCTCTCCACTGTCGGATGGTCAAAGAGCGGACTGAGGACACAGTTTTTTGACTTTTTTTTTTTTTAACGCTTACTCATTTTTGGGAGAGTGGGAGTGGGAGAGGGGCAGAAAGAGAGGGAGACACAGAATCCAAAGCAGGCTCCAGGCTCTGAGCTGTCAGCACAGAGCCCGACGCGGGGCTCAAACTCATGGACCATGAGGTCATGACCCGAGCTGAAGTCGAATGTATAACCAACTGAGCCACCCAGGCGCCGAATTTCTTTTCACTCCTAATCTGCACTTTCTAGCTCCTGTTGCCTTTGTGCAAACTCACTTTTTTATTGACGCGTCCTCACAGCAAAGTGGACTCTCTCCCTGCGTGTTTGGAGCACTCCGCCCGGCACGGAAGAAAACGGTGGTGTCAAGACAGACGTGATTCTTAACACTAATACGTTCTAACGAGAAGACTGTAAGCCACAGGGCAGAAAGGGGAATTTGGGCTTAGCAAAAAAGGCCTAAGTAAAATGAAATCTACGGCAATCCTGTTGCTGAAAAACAAAAAAACGCTTTTGCTCTACGTGAATCAAGCTTTATTATGAAAAGGCCTCATTCTACATTAATCGAGCTTCGTCTTTGCTGATAAAATCTTAGAGAAAACTATCGCTGGGTGATACTGACTCTGTAAATGACCGACAGAACAAGTGGTTTTGATTTCGAAACCAAAGCTGTTTATCACTACAAATATAACCAAATGTCTGAACACTAGCAATGAAGAACTCTCAAGGTTTAAGGAAACAATAAATAACGTATTAGGTATTTCTAGAGGCAGCACAGACCCAAAACTTGTGAATATTTGTTAGTGGCTAAAACACCCCATAGAAAGAAGGCCTGTGCAATATGGTAACCACTGTGCAAGGCATTTTCAGATACCGGAAGGGCAGAGAAACAGCTTTGCCTTAGAGCAAAATACGCAAGGGCAGCTGTAATATTCTCTGAAGGGCAAGAACGGGATTGATAAGGCACACACCCACACCTGTAGGATGAGTCAGGACAAGTTACGGCGGAGGCACCGTTAAGACATCTGTTCATGTCGTCACCCCGGCCCTCGGCAGCCCGGCCCGCTAGCCCACGGTCCCGCCAGAAGCCGGCCACTTTGAATGGTTTCTAACAGGAGAGCCTGGAAAGACGTCTTTCCTCCCACCTTCATACAAAGGTAGTATTTGATTTGAGCTTTCCCTCCGGAAAGACTTAAAGAGGACTCCGGAAAGGAGAGTTACTTTGTACCCTCTATTTTTTTAAGGATTGGTTCTGAAGAGTGATTTTAGACTGCTGGGGGGCCTCCCACTCTGGCTTCGGCAAAACCCTTTATTTCTTTATTTGTTTCCCCTTTATCGACACGTGAGATATTTAAACTATACCAAGTGATGATTTGATGTCCACATACATTGGGAGAGGGTTCCCCCATCAAATTAACGTACACATCCATCCCCATACGTAATTCTAGTTTTGTCCGTGTGAGAACACTAAATTCTACTCTCTTAGAAAATTTTAGTTATACAATAATACGGTGTTATCAACTATAGTCACCTTGTATGTTTTTGACGAGGTCCTCAGAACCTCTTCAAGTTCAAATAGAAAGTTTGAGGGCACCTAGAGTCGGTGGAGTGCGTGAAACTTGACCTCGGAGTTGTAAGTTCGAGCTCCATGTTGGGTGTAGAAATTACTGAAAATTAAAATCTTCAAGGAAAAAAAAAAGAAAATTTGAAGACCTTTTCTTTCTTTAGAGCTGATGGCTGCTAATCCGAAAGCATTGCCAATCATTTATAGTATTACTCACATGCTACGGTGTCCCGCAGCCAGCTCGCAAAGTGAGAAAATGGTAAGTACTTAGCCAAGAGGATTTTCTCAGATAGGTGCAATCATAACGCCTTGCCAATTACGTTAACCATGTAATATCTGTGGGAAAAAATTGGATCTTATCCTTGATTTTCTTGTATGTATTTATTTATGGGCAGAATTCATTAGCTCCTCAGAGGTAAACACAGATGTAAAGAATTACTAATGATCACATGCACAGCTTTGTGTTCAGAACAAACACAGCTTTCTTTCAACTCCGTGAGAGAAACGGTACTCCTAACTATTATGCTCCACTTCGAATGTGTCTCCTCATAGACAAAGATGACACAAAAATAATTAGGAATCAATTAAAACTTGTGTAAGCTCAAGTCGACCTCCCAGGATACACGGAGTTAACAACAGACCTGAGGCTTTTTGTTCCGTCCCTCTCAAATAAATTTCAGACTTTCTATTCATGGCAGAGTGATTTTTTTTACAGCTTTGATGGGAAAAGAATGTTCCCCCAATTCAGAGAATATAAAATACTGCACAATTGAAATAGGTCTCTGTTAGCTGATCACAAGAGGATAATAATCATGAGAAGAGAACAGAAAGACTGAAGGGGGATCATCTTGATATTTTCCCCTTTTAAAAAAGAGGTCATGTTGGGAAGAACACCTATTTTGTTCACTGGAGAAATGAAGGATGTCTTCTTATCTGCTCTGTAATCCTGTGGAGAAACGAAATTCTGTAGGTGATAATGACAACAGCTAACACTGATTAGACACCCCCATGCCCCTTTATAATGTTTTCCATGGGTTCGTGCGTTTAAATCCAGTGGGATTGTTCTATACGTTTTTCCGAAGAAGACCTTGGCTAGCACGACACTGCCGGAAAGCGGTTCCCTCAGCAGGGTAGGCTAGGCTGCACCAACGGAAGAAAAACGCATCGCTGCTGGAGGTCTACATCAACAACTCACTTCCAGGTGGGGACTCACAGCTCGGGCTCTCAACAAATGGAAACTTTGCGTGTTGGAGCTATCTGCTTCCAGCCTGGAGGACTGGGGGGTGGGGGGCACGGAGGGGGTGAAATGTAAGGAAATCACATATACTCTCAATTGCAATGGCCTCTAAGTGACCTATCATTTCCCCTCAAGGTCCACAGGCAAGAATTACTGGTATGACCTTATGCTGATGCTTAGTCTCAAAGATAGAAAAAAAACACATGGATATTTGATGGGACTATTGGTTCTACCATAGTAATGGAATCTGGAAAATTATGCTATTTATGGGGACGCCGGTGATAAGTTCAGGGAGATGAACATTTATTTGTCACCTCCTCTGCCTGCCTCTGTCATGGAGCATTGGTATTTGGACCCCTCGGCTAAAGGCAACGGACGTGGCACTGTGGGAAGGCAAAGGAATGGACCCTAGAGAGTATTCTGCCTATAGAGGTGGCAAGGATGGAGGCAAGGAGAGGGTACTTTCCCTCAGCGCAGAGATAGGCTGCTGGGAGCAAAAGACTCAAGTTTACTCCATGAAGAATATGACAGAAAGCCAGTGGTGCCAAATCTGCGGCTTTGCACATCGGCAATAGTGTGGAAACATCCTGAGTGCGGGGCTTAGGCTAGCAGTTGCGATGTTTTTCCACAGGTAAATGGATGAAATCATTGAAGGGTTCCCAACAGGAAGCAAACCCCTGGGAAAGCTTTTAGCAGTTACCATTTGCAATTCATGTGCTTGCCTTGAGGAATCGTGTCCACAGGGTCCTGTTTGGTTTAAAATGTAACTCTCCCGGCAGAGAAGGCTGAGCATTCAGATCTCAGCCGGGTTTCTCCTGAATTTATTAACTTATAAATGGAAACACTCTTCAAACAGTTTACTATCTCTCAGTAACCTCTTCTGAACTTCTTTTCTAGAAGTGACACCGCTATTTTGGGCTTGTAATCTTGGGGGGCCTGGGCCTTCTCTGCCCTTGGGCACTTGGGGTACCGTCTGTCTGCCCATTCGACACACAGTTCTTTTAGCACCTTGCTCTGAGTCCTTACTGTCTCTGCGTGTCCACATTTTAATTCCTTGCCCTAACCACCCGTAACTACGCATTATTGTTCTCACCACTGCTAACCAGGGGTAATTCAAGCAGCTTGGTTATGCGGTTACCCTTGCTTCCAAGGTTTCTGATGACCCGAGGTCGGCCAGGGCAAGACCTTGCCCCGAATCATGGTACTGACCCTCCCGACATAACATAGGTTTCCCAGGGGTTTGCTTCCTGTTGGGAACCCTTCAATGATTTCAACCATTTACCTGTGGAAAAAAACATCGCAATTGCTAGGCTAAGCCCCACACTCAGGATGTTTCCACACTATTACCGATGTGCGAAGCCGCAGATTTGGCACCACTGGCTTTCTGTCATATTCTTCGTGGAGTTACAGTTTCACATGGGGTAACAGAAGTCCAGAAGCGATACAACCAGCAGCATAAATTAGACTGAGAGATTCGGAAAAAAAAAAAAAAAAAACAACGTCTAAATAACAGGGAGAAACGTTCATTGTCCCATGAATTGCTAGTTTCTTTAGAGTGTTTCTCTTTACCTGTGACACTGTACATACCTAAGTCATCCAGATCAATTATCTTGTCTGTATAATTAACTTCCACCCCTGCGCTAAAGTGCAGAGACTATTTGCCCCAGGGTCCTGACTGTTCGGGTTTTATTAATCCTCTTGTCTCTCTTCTAAGATCAAAGGAAGAGGCAATACCTAGTCAATAATGTAGAACGCGTTTTTAACAGACTGGCTGCAGTAAGTTTCTCCTAGAGCCACTGCTATTGGCTTGTGCTGCCTTTCATTTCAATCATGGAACAGTCCAGCCTAATCACTATAATTGGAAGACGAGTCAAGGGAGCTTTCCAGATATAACCAACACACACTAGCTCATGATAAAGGTCCCCTGTGTAAAAAAAAATACCAAAAAAAGTATAATACGGAGGGTTTGAACCTTACTAAAAATGGTAACATTAACACGCCTGCATGCATCCCCCTTAGGCTCCACAGTAGACACAAAGGGAGACAATCTTTTATGGCCAGCGACTGGTCACAGGGCAGCTGAGTCTACAAGTTGCCAACATAATAAGAGGAGTAGGGAATGAAAACTAAATTGATTGTTAAGTACTCTGATAAGCCTTCTTAACACCATTCTCAAAACTCAGAGACCTTCTGCCCACGGAGGTATAGGCTTCGAGTCATCTGATTCCAGCGTACACCTGCAAACCCCCTTGCGCGGCTCGATCTGTATATTTTACTGTAGGTCAAGGCAGTTAATCACGAGAAGGCCTCGGGGCAGCCGCATAGAAGCTTATTTATGGGCAAATCAAGAAACCGAAATACTGAACCGTGCCTGATTAGCTGCGCTAATATGCTACTTGTGGCTAATTTCTGAGCTGGTTAACCCACAGGTGTTCGCCCTCACCCATAAATCATGCGTCCACCTCCTCTCTGCGCTCCCGGTCCTCCCATGCATATAGATGGCCTGTTTAAATGACAGGCAGGGAATAATGGATGACGCACTAAATCATTCAGTGCTTAGTCAACTGTCTCTCCTCCCGAACAGGTCCCACCACGTTCCCACTGCCCAGCTCGTTTCGATGTTTTCGTAACCCAAGTCCCAGGGGCCGCCGCATGCAACCTTTCAAAGGTACAAAGTGTACATTTCCCCAGTTTTATTTGTTTTACTTGTAGAGCACACCCTTTGCATAAGACAGCGCCATTAAAATTTCCACAACAGCCGGCGGTGCAACGAAGCGGAACAGAATTCCAATGACTTAGGTGGCGAAAGAAAACCCTCGCTGGGAATTTAGCAACTAAGGCCCTCCATTTACCTTTAATTTATTTTTTTTAATTAAAGATGTTAATTAAATGGATCACAAACCAAACGACCTAAACACTAAATATTATGGGCAGGAAGTGCTTGGTTTGCATATAATTTGATTCTCTAGAGTGGTTCCTTATTTTAAATCAACTTACCGGTCAATATAAAAACCAGTAGCTAGGAAAAATACATATTTCACATATATTTACAATGTATGTCTGTGTCTGGAACAGAGGAAAATGTAGGACTTGGCAGAAGGTATCGTTTTGCTTTGTTTTGTTTGTTTTGGTTTTTTGCTTTTTTTCAAGCTCTGGCTGAGAAAACTGTTAGGAGGAAATATCAGTGAATGTGTACCGATTGAAATTTTATCCACGAACATGATAGATGACAAAATAGTAATGAAAAACAAGGGCTTGGCATCCCTATATTAGTGCAAGTGTAGGGGTTCTCTGCTGGTTCAGTCGGTAGAGCATGTGACTCTCGATCTCAGCCTTGTGAGTTCGAGCCCTGCGCTGGGTATAGAGATTACTTAAAAAAATGAAATTAAAAAAATAGAGGTGCCTGGTGGCTCAGTCGGTTAAGCGTTAACTCTTGATTTGGGTTCAGGTTATGGTCTCACGATTTGTGAGATCGAGTCCTGCATCAGGCTCTGTCACTGACAGAGCGAGAGGGAGACGCAGAATCCGAAGCAGGCTCCAGGCTCCGAGCCTCTCTGCCTCTCCCCTGCTCTCTCTCTCTCTCTCTTTCTCAATAAATAAATAAACATTAACAAAAAACAAGGATAGTAATAGTTTCTATGTAATGGACATGCAATACAAGAATTCCTCATTTCTATCGGTCCCTGGGGGTAGATACAGCTGTTTGAAATTTTCAATCCCTTTTAGGAATTTTATATGTCTCGTCCTTAGAATAGACTATATCAGAGGGAACACACCCAATTATTTGTTACTTTTAACACTCTCTAAGTAAACTCGAATAGTCCAATAGAATGCCAAGATTCTGGTCATTAATATAGATGTGCTGTAGAATTCTCTACAAACCAGTTCATCTCAGACCAACATGGACTGACAGGAACCACATGAACCCGTCCGCCTGAAGCAACTTAAAACAGACACACTGGTTCTCAAGACTCTGGACCACCAGGCAGTGAAGATACAGAAGATACGGAAGGCAAACCTGGCCAGCCCTGTGACGGCTTACAGCTCTGAGAGGGTCAAGACCAGAATGCAGAGAGGCGAACCCTGCTGGGTCCCGGTGGACTCCTCTTGCCAACGAGATGCAAGTGAGCATCCAAGGAGATGATGGTGGCCAGAGGATTTCAGACGAGGGCACCAGGGAGGACAGAACTGGAAAGACGTGATCCTCTGGGTGTTTTAAAAGATTCCTCAGAGAACTTAGCTCTAGGCAGATCGAAACATAGAAGTGTTTCGAAACTCCCAAGGCTGGAAACGAACCACCAGAAATGATGGCAGGTAACAGTGGCGGGCATTCATCCAGGTCTTGGAAGAGTGCCTGCTTAAGCAAACACACCAGACCTCATGACCCGTGAGCGCTGAGTCGTATTTTCAGGAGGGTCTCACCTGAACAGGGAGGAGCAACCAGCCACAGACTGAGCATTGCTCCCATCCCACCTAACAAACTTCAGAAGCAGGACTTGAGAGGACCAAACCGCTGTCAGTAACGTAACTGTGCCCAAGAACCAAAAGATCAATATGTACGTCCAACAGCCGGGAAAGCAAAACTCACAACGCCCATGATCCAATCAAGTATTACCAGGCAGACAAAGAAAAACATGACCCATGATGAAGAGACAAGTCACCCAACCAAAAATTACACAGACTTCAGAATTAGCAGACAAGGACATTTAAAAAGTTCTTAAATCGTACTCTGTATTGTTCAAAAGTTAAGTAGAAATTTAGAAAATATGAAGAAGACACAAATTGAACTATGGGAGCTGACAATTCTATTTTATGAAAAGAAGAATTCATTGAATGGGAATAATTTCAGTTGAGACATTACAGAAGAAAACATTTGTAATCTTGAAGACATAGCAAAAGACACGACATAACATGGAAGACAGAGAGAAAGAGAATTTAATAAAAATGAACAAAGCATAAGCAGTCTGTGGGACAACTTGACGGGGATCAGTACACGTGCACCTAGATGCTCTGAGAACGGGGAAAGAAAAACAAAACAAAAACTGAAGAAATGATGGCAGAATGTTTTCGAATTTCATTAATATCACCAAGTAGCAGATTCAAGAAACTCAACAAATTCCATGAATATAAAAAACATGAAAAAGGAGCAATAACTCACACCAGGTCACATTGTAATCACATTACTCAAATCAGGTGATAATAAAAAATCTTACAAGCAAAAAAAAAAAAAAAACAAAAAAGATATGAACAGAGGAACACAGACAAGAATGATCACACATTTCTTATTGAAAACAATCCAGGGGCACCTGGGTGGCTCGTTGTTTGAGTGTCTGACTCTTGACTTCAGCTTAGGTCATGATCTCACAGTTTGTGAGTTCAAGCCCCGCCTTGGGCTGTGTGCTGGCAGCTCAGAGCCTGAGTCCACTTGGAATTCTGTGTCTCCCTTTCACTCTGCTCCTCCCCTGCTCACACGATGTCTCTCTCTCTCTCTCCTTCAAAACTAAATAAATATTAAAAAATTTTTTAAAGAAAACAATTAAAAAAATAAGAAAACAATTCATCTTTTTCTTAAAGATCTTTTTTTTTTTAATGTTTATTTATTTTTGAGAGACATAGAGGCACAGCGTGAATAGGGGAAGGGCAGAGAGAGAGGGAGACACAGAATCGGAAGCAGGCTCCAGGCTCCGAGCCGTCAGCACAGAGCCCGACGCGGGGCTCAAACTCACAGACCGTGAGATCATGACCTGAGCGGAAGTCGGCCGCCCAACCGACTGAGCCACCCAGGCACCCCCAATTCAACACCTTTAAATTACTGAAAGAAAAAAAATTAATTGTCAACATAGAATATCCAAAGGAAATATCTTTCAAAATCACAGGTGCAATACATCTTGATTCATTTAAAAGATAGGCAAATTTATCACCAGCATATCTGCACTAAAAACAGTGTTAATAGAAGACTACAGGACAGAAGGAAAATGCTACCAGTTAAAAAAAAAAAAGCAAAAACCATGTAATTATACACAGTGGAATCAAAAGCACTGGAAGTAGAAAGTGCATGGGTAGGTTTTATTATTATTATTATTATTATTATTATAACATCTTTAAAAGCCAATTGGTGATTTATATAAAAATGACAACACTGTACCTCAGTGTCTATATATAAGTAAACCTCAAGTATATGGCAACAATAGTACAACATCTGAGAGACGATGAGAAATGACAGTTTCGATTATGAGATTCTTACGCTGTCAATGACGTGGACCAATATCACTTAAAGTGGGACTGCCATAAGTTATGCACACGTGCTATTGTATGTCAACTATACTGCAATTAAAAAGTACAATAAGTAAAAATAAAAATGTATGCTGCTGAGCCTAACGCAACCATTAACTTAGCAAAACGAGAATTGTAGCAAATAAGCCAAAAAGAGGAATAAATGAAATCATAAAAATAAATCCATTATTTCAAATGAAGTCAGTGACAGATGAGAAAAGGAACAAAGAATTGATGGGACAATTGGAAAGTAACTAGCAAGATGATAGACATTAGCCTGACCAAATGAAAAATTACTTTATGTGTCAAGGATTCAAACACCCAAATTAAGAGGCAAAGATGATCAACTTAAAAAAGTGAGAGAGAAATACCAAACTCCGCTCTGTCTATGACGAACACACTTAAATGTAGAGACACAAATAGGTTAAAAATAAAGGGGTGGATAATGGCATATCAGGCTGACACTTTCGAAAGAAAACAAAGTGTACGTCAGTGAAAATCATATTACTGGATATGAAGGAGGCCATTGCACAATCACAGATGGGGTCTGTTTATCTGGAGGAACTAATAATCTTTAAGTGTTATCAGCCTAGTAACAGAGACTCAAAATATATGAAGCAAAGAATGATAGAACTCTAACGAGAAATAGGCAAATCAATAATTATATTTAAAGACTTTATTACCTCTCTCTTAATAACTGATAAGCCAAGTGGAGAGATAATCAATATGGATACAGAATATTTAAACAATACTACCACCTAATTTCACCTGAGTGACATTTCTAGAACACTCTATCCAGCATGTGGAGAATACAAATTGTTTTCCAATGCATAGAAAACATTTAGTAAAATGGGACATATTTTGGGTCATAAAACATGTCTCAATAAATATAAAATAATTCAATTCATACACAATCGATTCAATTAGAAGTCAATAATAGAATGACCTCCAGAAAATCTCAAATATTTGGGATTTGAAATAACGTGCTTCTAAAAAACCCCACCTATCAAAGAATATATCTCAAATTAAGATATTGGAAAGAATTTTGTCTTAAGGAAAAATGAAAATGAAATAGTAGCTTACGCAGCACATGCTAGAAAGAGCGTAGAATTTGCAGCAATATATTTCCACACCAGAAAAGAAGAAAAATCTCAGATCAATGGCTTTACCTTTCCCTTAAAAAGGCAGGAACAAAAGGAAAAATTCTAACCATGCAACAAAAGAAGTAAAGGATAGAGAACAGTAGATGAAGATGAAATGAACACCACGAAAATAAGTAGAAAATCATTGAAATCAAATGCTGATCTCAACAAGATTCGTAGGCATTGTCCAGACAAAGCATACTGATATCGTGCATGAGAGAGGTGAGATTATTCAGATTCTATGACAACAATTCTCTTAGCTCAACAAATATCCCCAAGTAAATTTGAGATAGAAGAATAAACTCGAAGGACTAATGTTACTTGTTGTGAATATTTATTATAAAGCTACAGTCATCAAGACAAGACACTAGGTTTTGACCTAAGCAGCAGACTGCCAGACAGAATATAATCCAGAGGTAGGCTCCCACTTATATAGGACCGAGTTCTGGCCAAGATCCAAAGGGAAAGCAATGAAGAAAGCATCATTTCTTTTTTGTTTGTCTTTTTCCAATGAATGGTGTTGGAACATGTTGTATCTGTGTGCAAAAATACAAACAAAGAATGCATACAAAACCATGGGAAAAATCTGCATAAATAGTTTGCACCATATACACAAAATAAATCTTAACGAATCATAGATCTAAGTGCCAGATTAAAACTATAAACTTCTAAAGGTAAGTGTTCCTCAGTCTAGTAAGTATCGTGTGTAGCAACGTTTTTCCCTTTTTCTGAGCATCGCTCACCATCCTCCAGACGCTCAAATCTCTCATTACGTTTCACCCTCTGAGTGTAACAGATTGGAAAGGAGATCATACCGTCCCTGTGAAAATAAGACATGTCTGGAGGTCCAACTGGGGACACAGAACACCTAGACTCCCATCTCTCTTTGACACTAAGTATAATTACATCCGAGCTTCTTAAACTCTGGAAGTTCTGACTCAGCTCTATACTAAAATGTTTGTGGCACTTCCTAAGTCTTACAGCATCTCTCTATTGAGCACGCTCTTATAGAGTCTGCTTAAATCTGCCTGCCTGATGTAGTTTTAGGGACCCATGTAAGATTCGGAAAATATGCTAAATTCTCTATAAATCTGCTAACCATCGTGTCAAGGAAGTTTCCTTTCTTTGTCCATCGTTACATCTTTCAAAGCCCCAACAATTTCCCATATTTGTTGTGTGTCAGGATTTTTAACATAGGGTTGTCTTCACACTGTTCTTTTCATTCATGTTTGTAAAAACATTATTAATTATTATCATTATTATTATTATTTTCCCATAGTGAAAGCTGCTTTTCAGTTATGATTTCTCCTCATTCCAGAGATACTTTAGGTCACACACGGTAGGGTCTCCTCCAATAGAACAACCCGGCGTCACTCCTTAGAACCAGAGAATGTGTTTTGGCTGCCCAGTGATACCCACTGACCCTGCTTTGCTCCACGTGTAAAACAAAGCAAAATCCTACCAGTAAGCCAGATCCTGAATGGGGTTTTCAGGGAAGCAAGGCCCTTCTCACTGAAGCATGAGAGGCAGGGAGAAGAGAGGGTATGTCCCTGAGATACTATCTGCCCAAGAAACCAAATCTAGATCCCTCTGGATAAAACGGACTCATGACAACATGTTGATGTTAATACAAATGACGGGTTTGGTGACACAGCACGTTTTCACACGCAAGCCGGTCTGCAGGACTCGCATTGCGTGGGCTTGCTCGTATTATGTGACTCGTAAAACCCGTACTGCTTGCCTTTGTCACTAGACTTCTCCCCTCTCTGTTCTCTCTGCCATTCTGTTTACCCCAAGGCAATCCCTCTGTTTTGACGTTAATTCTAAACAATCATCTCCCAGATACAACCCTTACTGTATTCCTATTGACTTAGCGTTCACCAGAGGTAGGGTGACCCCACAGAGAAGGTTCCAAACCCTGAAATTAGCTCTGTGCTGGGATTCGGGTCCTCCCGAGGCATCTCAGCACATCCTTGTGCCCACCGAGTCCCATTCTGCCCTTCTTTCTGGTTGGGGAGTTCGTCATGCTCTCCCCCTGGTCTCACGACCTTGTAGATAAGACCAGGAAGTGGGGGATTCGGTCAGGAACTTCCTTCCTTCCCTCTCCTCCACCCCTTTGCATGTGATTCCTTTGGCAAACTCATCTTTTATACCTCTCTTAGGCACCGGACCGCCAGATTCGCTTTTCCACAGGACTCTGGTAGAAGGGAGAAAAATGACTCCCACGGACATCCACACCCAGCCCCTGGAACCTGGGAGTATCTTATGCTACATTAAACACAGGAATTACTGTTGCTGGTCAGCTGAACTGGAAACAGGAAGGTCATCCCAAACTACCCACGTGGTCCCAGAGCAACCCCAAGTGTTCATAAAGGCGGAAGAAGGAGGTAGGAGAGGAGACCGCACGTATTGTGACCCTGCTGTTGCTGGCTTTAAAGGTCGGGGAGGGGCCGTGGGCCAAGGAACGTGAGCGGGCTTTGGAAACCACGCAGGGCAAGGAAACAGGTTGTCTGGAGCCTCAGGAAAGGAACCGGCCCTACTGACAGGTCGATTGGGGCCCGATGAGACCTGTGTCGAAGTTCTGATGCACAGAGCCGTAAGATAATAAATTCGCATTGCATTCCGCTGCTAAATGCGTAATAAGATGGTTGCCGCAGCAATAAAAGTAGTGCACAGGGCTCTGTGCCCTTCGGTGGCGGCCCCGTGGCCCAGCCGCTCCTCTGAAGGACGCTGAGGACACTGTGATTTCTATGAGTAAGAAACCTCGTCTGTCCTTTTTCCTGCTGTCTACCTGGTTTGTGGAACATGGCACAGGCTAGACTCTACTGAGAGAGAAACGGAGTTGGTGTAAATTTATATCTAAGTATTCCTTCCCTGAGATTTTAGAGATCCTATTTCTTATTCTTTGAGACTGGGGAAATTCAAAGTTTTTGATTCTT
Source organism: Paguma larvata (assembly GCA_030068075.1). Taxonomy (NCBI): domain Eukaryota; kingdom Metazoa; phylum Chordata; class Mammalia; order Carnivora; family Viverridae; genus Paguma; species Paguma larvata. The sequence goes on from CM057826.1 coordinate 2,568,141, forward strand.
TATATTTTAGGTCAGGAGAACTTCCACGGGGCAAGGGGTGACAGTGGAGATAGGAACTGGCTGCAGAGGACCCCCGAGCCTGAACCCGGGGGCGTCACTAACACCTTCATCGTGAGGGCTTGATCTTCCGTGCCACCGAACGAGTTCACAGCCGCGTGCCTTTGGCTGTGCCTATTTCTTTGACTAGAATCTTCCATATGATCCTCTTGGCGTATTGTCCACCTGCTTTCTTATCACGCCCCTCTCGCCTTCTCCTAACCCTCCAGGGGGTGGCCGGCTCCCGCTGGGCGGCCCCACTCCTGCCTCTGGTCTGTGTTACAGTCACCAAGCTCTCTCCCACAGTGGGTGTAGACTGGTTTAAATTATGGACGCTCTAACAGTAAATTCTTGGAAAGGAGAGGCGCTCAATACATATTTAGCAGACCAATCTCTGTCTCGCTCTTTCTGTGTGTGTGTGTGACTTAAAAGCAACTTCATATTTTAGTTGGTATTCTATGTCCTAGATCTACTCTTACGAGCTGACATTTCAAGGAAGAATTAATTATATATGCCGCCATCTAGGATCCAGGGAGAAGAATAAAATAAAAGAAACACAGTTCTCCAGGAAATTTAAAATCATCTTCAAGAAACAATGGATGTTTCTTCTTCCTATGATTGCCATTCTGTCACTGACTTAGCATCAATCCCGAGCCCTCCAGAGGTGTCCGCAGCACAGAAGGGGCCACAGGCTCGCTCACTCTTCCGCTGAATGTTTATTGACTGCTTGTTCGCCTTGTGCTTGTCTAGCTGCGAGGACTGAGCAGGAAGACGAAAAAGGCGCGCTCTTTCCGGGGCTGGTCCTGTAAGCCGGTCTGGCTGCCGAGAAGAAACAGAAGGTTCAAAGGCTCAGAAAGTCTGACCCGCTCGCACGAGACGTGGAGTTTAGAGAAGGCGCGTCGACACGAACGAATGATAGAATTCACGCAAGGAGAGAGTTGTGCTCAAGATACAGAAAACCCCAGGATCGCTTCGACTAAGGAGAACAAAAGAAAGGTTTTGAGTTGCTGCTTAGAGCATTAGGACACGTTTAGTAGGTGGACGAACATTGGAGCGCCGTTTCTCTCAGAGAGAAGAGCTTCTGCGGAAGAAGAAGGCATGAATCCCCTCCGCCTGTTGCAGCTGGGGCCTGCTGCGCCCTCCATCCACGTTCAAGGTCGGCGTGTTCCTCTGCAGAGTGTGGTGATGCCTTCCCGGAGGTTTGCCCAGCCCAGGGGCCGCTGTCCTTTCTCTGAGAAACGCTCCCTTGCCGATCGGGATGGTCTCAGGGCCGCTTCCTCAGACCGTAGGACTCCGTTCCCCTCCTGCAACCCCTTGGGCCAGAAGTGGGAGTGTGGCATGTGGTGGACAGAGGAGCAGAATGGGAAGCGAACAGCAGTGAACCGCAAGGGAATCGGGAAGAATGCACAGTCTGCGCGCCCGAGGCGGTCCTAGGTTTAGTGCAGGCCTCCTCCACCGGACAGTCCTGGGCCTCCTGCCCTGTGGGAAAGTCCCCATTCTCATTGAGTTAAAAAAAAAAAAATGGTTTCTGCACCTTGAAAGTGAAGTCTAAGTTCACGCGTGCTGTAGCAACCCTCAGGTCTGTTTGTCCACCGCGGCCTCCTCTCTCAAGATCTAGGTTGGTCTTGCCGACCTACCGCTTGGAGAGCCCAACCGGCACAACCCGTGTTTTTCTCAGCTCTACTCTACGTCGCGTTAAACTCACCGTCTTGCCGTCCTCACTTTGTCCTTGTGTCGTGTTCCCCCACCGTGCTCTGCACCACCGCCTGGCCCAGCAAACCAGATAAACGGCCCCGGGATTATCCGCAACGCCCCCGTTCCCGGCTCCCACCCGCGCTGTTCCGACTCACCGTGCACGCGGTCTTCGTATCCGGGCTGCTGGCGGGGGGTTCTCGTCGGCTGCCGTTCTGTCGCTCCGGATCTTCTCGTCTCTGTGATCCCCTCTGACGCTGGATATCTCCCATTCGTGTTCATTTATTTTTTAATGTTCGTTTCTATCTGAGAGAGAGACAGCAGGTGGAGGAGGGGCAGAGGGAGAGGGAGACAGAGGATCCAAAGTGGGCTTTGCGCTCACGGCAGCAAGCCCAACATGGGGTTTGAACTCGTGAACTGTGAGATCGTGACCTGAGCTGCAGTGGGACGCTCCGCCATCTGAGCCACCCAGGCGCCCCCCACTCATCTTTAATGACAAAGCTCAGGAAGGACCTCCTCCACAAAAACTCAGTTTATATGAGACCCATTTCTAGATCCCTAGTGAACCTAAGTTAAAACACTTTGCTCAACGCCCACAGGGCAGATGTGAGAGCAGAAGCCGGCGAGGGCAGCGAGGACCAGGAAGGCAAAGCTTCCAGAAGGTCGAGGAGAGAACCCCGGGCTAGGGCTGGAGGCATTGCTATAATGGCTGGCCCTGCATCAGTGAGAAGTTGAACTGTCAGCCTCAGTGGCTCTGTGACCAGATATCGGGACCACCGGAAGGACTGGGTAAAAGATGAGTACAAGGAGAAAGTGAAGAGAGAGAGACGAGTATGTCAAATCCAATGGAGGGATAAGAGAGACAAGAGGCAACCGTGGTCAGGGATCAATGTTTGAGCTTCCGGGAAGCTCCGAGCAATTTCCGGTGGCCATGGCGATGGTGGCGCAGGCGCAGACGTGAAAACGGACACGGCGGGAGAAGTCGAGAAATTCGGTGGCGAGTGGGACGAGCGTGGAGGCTGAGCAAACCGGGGAAGTCTGAGTCCAGGCTGCGAAGGAGAGCTGCCCGCATCCCCCCAAGGTCATCGTAGAACAGTCACTTTGTTTATACCCATTTTCAGAGCTGGAAGAAATTTATTCATTTATTCCGCTCGAATAACAAACTCTTCATATCATCTCAATGGGATTAACATAATCAAACACCTAATTCTTTCACCCTCCAGGCGAGCAGGAGGATTCTGCTCAGGAGCTTTTCTGGCTGCGGAGGAAGAGCTGCTCGGTGAGCTCTCCACGATCGCCCCGACGCGCCCCAGCAGACGGGCCCGCCTCACCCACTTTCTTATTTCTTCTCGTCCAAAGCTGCCAATCACGCGGGTGTTACATAGCTATTTGCAAGCAAAACCAGGTATCTTGAGGAATGAAGTTTGAGACAGAATTCCTTTTGCGAAGGCCGGGGGCACCTGTGAATGTGACTTCCCTAACGATAATTCTAGGGACTTTATCATCTCTTATTAACTAAACAATTTATTCTAATTGATCAAAAACACGAATGTCACGGCCTACGCTGGAGCATGAAGCTATTACGATGAGGCAGCCTCAGTTCATGGTGGTGGGGCGGGGGTGGCTCTGGTGGGATTCTGCCATCCTCTCGGATTGGATTCTGTATACAGAGGTTCGTTTTAATCCCCTGAGAGTAGAGAGAGGAGGTCCCCCTGTTAGATCACCGCAGGGCAGCAGGCCAGGGTGGCGATCCCCTTGAATAATGGATTATAACTCGTGACAGCCTTAGCTGAATAATGGCGCGGTCCACAATCAACTGAAGACTGTTCACACGAGTCACAAGGGGTCTTCGGGAGTGACAGAGAGTGACCAGGCACACATGCAGGAGGATGGGCGTTGTGTAAGGGGACATCCCCTGAACCTGCAGCTCCAAGCGCTGGTTTGCAAGGCACCCATCAATCCACCCACCCGTAGGAGGGGGCTCCGAGGGGATGTCTATATGTTTCCATTACACTGACTTTAGATTTCTTTAGGCAAATAGCTATGAAAAAGTCAACTGACAATTCAAAAAAGAAAAATGCGGGAGGTAGCTAGGGAGTGGCACACGCAAGAGTTATTATTGAACCGTCTCGGATTGAAGAAGCGGAGACTAACTATGGGGCTGGCGGAATGTATATTCTAGGCAGGCGAGGCGGTTCCACGCTGGGAATTAAAAGGGCACCCGCTAAATCTGTCAGGAGGCGCTTCCAAGATGTAGCACCCAAGAATTATATCACAAAGGTCACTCGGAGAAATACGAGTGTCACAAAGTTAAGTACATCTAGGGAAGATCAGATAATAGGAACGATCTTTTTTCAAAGCCGAAATGATAGATTGCGAAAGCGGTAAACCGAAGCACACGGCAGACATAAAGGGAAATGAAGACGACGAGAAAGAAATAAAATGGAAGGGTAACACAATAGAAGGGACACTGTAGAAATCATAAAAGAAATGCTTGGAAACAACACTGAAACTTATTGAATAAAGTGAAATTTATTCAGAACATTCAGATGGCAAGATTCAGAAAAATAACCCACGGAGTGGCATTCTGGCTGATTGCAAGAAGCTGTGAAGAATACATTTCAAAAAATTGTCATATGTTCTCATAGAACAGCGTATGAATAATTTAACAGGAATGCCAAGGTTTATGAAAAGAGTATTAGCAGTGAAATGTTAATGCCAGCCCCGAGAATATGTGTGTTAGGCGACGGTTTGGTTCTCATCTACATAATTATTTCTCTCTGCCACCCCCACGCCCAAACCGGAAGAGCAAAAATTGAAGAGAACCTTAGAACGTTCGTTCGATGCAGTCTAAGATGTATTACCTTGATTGCTCGGAATCTGTCTCACCTGCTAATTGGACTATCCTGGCTTACCTGATGGACCTGCCTCCTGCCTTTCCATCTGGCCTCCTCCACGGCCGTCACTAATAGGATTTCCGTGTGTCAACCAAGGGCTTTTCTCGTACATTCATGTCAGCGGGAACACCTTTGCCACCAGGCCAGGCGGTACCAGGAGCAGACTTTTCTGGAGGAGGAAACCTAGACAACTGTGTATCCGCTAGGAGTCCTGGCCGCCTTGGCCCGTTGCTGCCTTGCCCTGGAACCGCACGTCAGGGCAGTCCTGTGATGCAAGCTGGCTAGATGTGGCCCCAGGGACCCTCACCAAGCCACTGACCGCTGGGTGAGGGAGCCCAACGGGCCACCTCTTATTTTCTGTGTCAGCGACAGGAGCGTAGTCATGGACGGTCACTTAGCACATTGTCTGGAAAGCTGCTCAGAATCGCCAGAGCAGAAATGCGGACTCTGTATCAGACGTCATAAAGAGAAGGTTGATTTCAGATGCTTGCTTTTTACCTCAATGAGTTTATCTCTGCAGCCCTTTGAAAATTGTGGTCAGTGCTCACATCCTGTGACGCAACACACGCGTCCTACCGAGGCCGAGCCTTAACACCTGCAGCCTGGGCCCGTGGCACGAGACGCTGGCCACTGGATTCATCCTTTGTCACCTTTTGCCCCAGGCTAATCTGCTTTATTCACTGATGCAAAGATAATTCAATTTATGGAACGTGATGGACCTTATGGGGCACTTAAAAATCTACCAATGTACTTGTTTACAAAGAAAGCCAAAGCAATGGAGGAACTGCTTATCGTACTAACTGGCTGATATTGTACCTTCAAAATCGAATATGTAGATAAGCTGTTTATTTCTATCACCTCACAGCGACTGCGCATGTTGCCTAAGATAAAACTATTTCTTTCTGTCTTTTTGAAAAAAAGAGAGAGAAAAAAAGAAAAAGTTTGCTAAAGGGCACGTGCTTTAAAATTAACGGAGAGTGCCACCTTTCCCCCAAACTGCCCTCTCCTGTGTTCTACAGGGATTATTTGCAGATGGGATTTCTAGTGCTTGGGAAATAAATACCTCGTAAACAGCGCCGGATTTAATTAATAATGCCCGAACCATGTATTTCGTTGTCTACCATAAAACTACAATGGGTTAGATAGAACCCAATTGTGTATATACAAGCGCTAATGAATAAATTAAATATATAAGGCTCGATAAAATTCATAATTTACTACGGCTTAAAAATTGTGCGTTGATTACAAGTGTCCGTTCATGCTTACAGCGTGTCTCTGGGAAGCAACTTGGTGGCGATATTTCAGGCACTGCCTGCAGCACGCTGGCAAAAGAATAGAATGTGTATCCCTTACAGAGGGAATAGAGCATGTCAGCAGATAAAGAAACACTGAAAAATAAATTATGTCTCTTTCCGTGTCTGCCCCGGTACAAAATAATTATACAGTGTTTATCACAGATGGAGCCTGCCTTGGAAAAGCGACAGAAGTCCTTTCCTAATATATAAATTGCTTGTTTGTAACTCTGGGGAGTGCTGTCTTCTCCCCTTCTTCATTAGAATAACCTATGTGGACGTCAGGAGGCTCCATCACTTATGCTGTGAAACACCTGCTGTTTCACCTGGAGAATCGCACCTTCTGTCCCCACGGGGGAAACGAGAAAGAACCGAGCCCAGTATGTCACGCCACAGTGACAAGAAAAAACATCCTCTTTCACAGTGGCATTCTTCCCCTAAAGTATATGAGGTCCGCCGTCTGTCAGCGCAGGGGCCCAGGCCCAACACCCACGGCACCCCCGATCTGACCCCCAGCGGCCAGGAGTGACACGCCGCCGCCCTCCGTCCTCCAGAAGACCTGTCCCTCAGTCCTCTCCACGAGGCACTACAGTCACAGGGCTGGCACACGACAAGTGCTGCCGTGGCCGTTGTGACTTATCATTCTTGCCGAAGACCCTTAAGATCTGTCCCATCATGCCTGGCGCCTCATCCTACCGTCTGTCTAGTGCCAGGCCCCACGATCCTAGTGGTCCCACCAGTGCCAGGACCCCCCCACCTGGATCCCTGTCTCCTACTAGCTCTACCAACCACCCTGCCCACCCACGAAGCTCCCACTAGGCTAGGAATCCCTCCCGTGGTCAGCTTTTCTTCCTTCACGCCCACACCTTGCTCTGACACTTGCCAACTCCAGAAGACGGTGACCCCTCAGCTCTCGGGTGGCCGTTCTTCTCTCCCACATGCTCCGCGCCGCGCCTGCTACATTCCCAGCCCCGTTCTTAACGTCTTACACGTTACCACATTTGATCCGCTCAACAGACCCATTTTACAGAAGAGGAAACAGGATGTGGAAGGGAGAGAGCCTTCTCGTTCTTCGCTGTAGCCTGGGGACCATTTCTGGACCATTTTTCTTCAGTCCCTTTGCAAACACCCTGCTCCCCTGTGGTGAATGTCTCAGAGTCACCATGCCGCGCCCTCACTGCGGCACGGACAGGCCTCCTGGACTCCCCTCTCCACCGAAGGGTCCCACCTCGGGTTTGCTGTCTTCACCTCACCAGCCTCCTGAAGATGGGAGTGTCCCTGTAGAAGACTGAGCCAAAGCCTAGGCTCGCAGCGCAAGTACTCCTCACTTCCAATGGTCATCGCCCACAGCCCAACCAGCCATGCCCTCCTCTGGCCATTTTCCTGGAAGATGCCATAATTGATGACTAAACTCCATCTACAATCTCGTACACAAATATCCCACTTTCCTGAACACTTACTCTTTTTCTAAGTCATGTTTCGTCTACCTAGGACTTCCAAGCCAAGGATTCTATGACTTAAAAAAAAATCAGAATTCTAATTTTTCATTCAATTTTAAAAGTGAATTACACTCCTGTGACTTGCACACGAATAAAAATGAAGAGCAAACGGGGCAAACGTCTCGCTCCTACATCGTCTTCTGTCTGTTCAGCTCTCAGCCATGTCCCCCGCGGAACTAACAGGTCAACAGCTCTGTTTCCTGAGTAAACTTTCAAGCTCTCTCTGCATACTCTAGCCAAGGCAGACAAATGCCCGTAATGTCCACGTTTTTATGGAAAAGGTAGAATACAATGCACACTATTGGTCGTCCTGTTGTTTTCACTTCATACTCTCTATGTGATGTTCAGATACTCTCTGTGTGAGTATATACGCGCTTTCTCTTTTGTAAACTACCTTAACCATTACTTCATGTCCTGTTCAGTAGGCTCTGTACACAATGGGTGTCTACAACCTTTTTGTCCTGCAAAACCGGAACCCTATACCCATCAAGCAGCTCTCATTTGCCCTCCACCCACCCCAGCTTCTGGCCACCAGTGGTCTGCTTTGTGTGTCTAGGACTTCGACTCTTTAAATAACCTCCTTTAAGTCAAATCATAGAGTGTCGTCTTTTGGGGATGGGCTTAATGTACTTAGCGTAATGTCCTCAAGGCTCATCATCCGTGTTCTCTGTTAGAGCTGAGTAATGTTCATCTGTATGTACACACTACTTTTCTTTTTCTTTTTTTTTTATTTTAAATGTTTATTTATTTTTGAGAGAGAGAGAGCAAGAGAGAGCGCATGCAAGCAGGGAAGGGGCAGAGAGAGAGGGAGACACAGAATCTGAAGCAGGCTCCAGGCTCTGAACTGTCGGCACAGAGGCCAGTGTGGGACTGGAACCCATGAACCGTAAGCTCATGACCTGAGCAGAAGTCGGATGCTGAACCGACTGAGCCCCCCAGGTGGCCCGCTGCTTTTCTTTATCTGTTCACCCGTCTGTGCATATCTGGGTTCCTATCCCTTGATTATTGTGAACAATACCGCAGTGGCCATCGGTACGAAAATGCTCTCTGAGTCCCAGTTTCTGATTCTTTCGGATACATACCCGGAAGTGTGATCATTGGCTCATATGGTAATTCTGTTTCTCTGTCTCTCCGTCTCTCTGTCTCTGCCTGTGTCTCTCTTTCTCTCTCTCTTTCTCTGTCTTTTTCCCCCACCCTGAGGAGACTCCATTCTGTTTTCCATAGTAACTGTGCCATTTCATATTTTCACCGACAGCATGGAGGGTTCCAATCCCTCCACGTCTAGGCCATTCCTGACTATTTTCTGGGGTTTGTTCCAGGGCAGTGGATAGTAACCATCTCTACGGGTTTGAAATGATACCTCGTTACGGTTTGATTTGTGTTTCTGTAATCATTCATGATGGTGAGCATTTTTTCATGTACTTGTTAGTCACTTGTACATATTCGGAGAAATATCTACCCAGGTTCTTGGCTCATATTTTAATCACGCGATTTGTTTCTTCGTGGCCGTTGAGCTGCAAGAGTTCATCATATATTCTGGAGGTTAATTCCGTATCAAGTATATCGTTTGCAAAATTTTCTCCCAGGCTACAGAATGCCTTTTCGTTGTGTCGACTATTTCCTTTAATGTGCCAAAGGTTTTAAAGTTCGTAGTTCCAGGGCGCCTGGGTGGCCCAGTCGGTTAAGCCTCCGACTCGATTTTCAGTTCAGGTCATGATCTCGCGGTTGTGTGAGATCGTGCAGAGCCTGGTTGGGATTCTCTGTCTCCCTCTCTCTCTGCCCCTTCCCTGCTCGCTCGCTCGCTCGTGCTCTCTCTCTCTCAAAATAAATAAATAAACATTTTTCAAAAAGCGTGTAGTTCCACAAGCCTATTTGTGTATCTGTCGCCTATGCTTTGGTGTCGTAGCCAAGAAGTCACCGTGCAATCCAACATCACGAAGTCCTCCCCTGTCTTCTTCTAAGGAGTGGTACCTTTGGGGTCTTGCGTAAATCTTTCACCTAGTTTTGGTTAATCTTTGGGTACAGGTAAGGGTGCGACGGCATTCTTTCGCATGTGGTTATGCAATTTCTGCAACACTATGCAACTGTGTTTCCATGTTTGCCCATGGCTCGGTCTTGCCACCCTTGTTGAAGATGATCTAATCATTTACACAGGATTGAATTCCCTTCTCTCGTGTTCTGTTCCATGGGCTTACCTGATGATCTCTACTCCAGCGTCTCCCTGTTTTGATTCCTGGAGGTGTGTCGCATGTTTTGAAAACAGGAAGCATGAGGTCTCTCCATCTGCTCTTCCTTCCCGTGATGGTTTTGGTGATTCAGTGTCCACTGAGACTGCATATAAATTTCAAGATGTTTCTCTCTATTGCTTTTTAAAAAAAGCAATGGAATTCTGACAGGGATTGAGTGGAATCTCTAGATTACTTTGAGTCATACGGATATTTAAACAAAATTAAGCCCTTCAATCTATAATGTATTCAAATTTATTTATGTTTTTTTTTTCTTTATTTTACTATGTAGTATTACACACGTTCAGTTTTATTTTTAGAATTCATGCTGTGATTGGCGGCTCAGTCAGCAAAGAGTCTGACTTCGGCTCAGGTCATGATCTCGCGGTTCATGGATTCAAGCCCCACATAGGGCTCTGTGCTGACAGCTCAGAGCCTGGAGCCTGCTTCAGATTCTGTGTCTCCCTCTCTCTGCCCATCCCCTGCTCGTGGTCTGTCGCTCTTTCTCTTTCAAAAATAAATAAATATTTTTTAAAAGAAGTAACGCTGTGATAAACAAGTACCTATGAACACGGTTTTTCTGTTATGCACGGAGAAATTCCCCAAGGTGGTACTCCTGGGTCAAACTATAGGGGCATTTGTAATTTTGACACATATTGCCAAATTATTATTAGAAGCGCTGTACTAATTTACATTCCTAATTGCCGTGGACAGGAAAACTTTCTTCTTCACTACTTCAACAAAAAAAGTGTATTATCAAACTTGCTGGTGTTTACAATATGGCAGACAGACCTCAGGAGCGTTTTAATGTCGTGTTCCCTTAGTCTGCGTGAAGTTAGATACCCTTCCTTATATCTTCATTTTCTGTCCTGAAGTCTCTGGTTGTGTATTTTGTCTATTTTTCTATCGGGTTGTTGGTGCTTTTTTCCTCGTCAAGCGGAGGACGTCTGTTCGGGAAAAGAGTATCTGGCTTGCCGCGTGCACTGCGAAAAGTCTCCCTGGTTAACATTGCTCTCAGACTTTGTTTTCCTTCCTTCTTTCTTTTTTTTTTTGTGGTTTACACGTAAAACTTGGGCTTTTACAGTCAGTTAACAATCTTTTCTTTTATGGATTCTTGATACGTATTCGAGCCTCCCTCTCTCTAAGAGCACTAAAGAATTTGGCCATTCTGCTGGTCCTTTACTCATGTATCTTGTAAATAAATCTCCGAACCACCGGACTGCATTCTGGGTGTGGTGCGCAGAATAGGTCCAACATTAATATTTTCATAAGTCAGCCGAGCTGTCCCAGCGCCTCTTACGGAAAAGTCTGTCTTTATCAATCTTTATCCCTCATACTTTAATTGCCACAAAAATAATATTCCAACGTCCCAATGCATTTCGGTTTATTTTCTTTGGTCTCTCTTGTTATGTGCCAGCACCGCACTCTTTTCGTAGTGGGGATCTTATCGCGCGTTTTAAGATCTGGTAGGGCTCGTCACCGACCAGACCGAAGTTTTCTTCCCTCCCAGTATTTCTAAATCTTATCGTCCCACGTGAGTTTGGAATCGTCTGGGCTTTTTACTCCCCAAATACCTGTTGGCATGTTTGTATTGGCATTGTGTGAAATGTGTAAATTAAACTGTAAGCATTTGATAGATCTTTCGTTTTGACTCTTTTTCTTCAAGAACTTGGTATGTCTTTTTCTTGCCATCCTTTGATAATATTACAAAGTTTGCTCCAAGCAGATACTGTTTCTTTCTTCTTAACTGTTCTCTTCATTATTCAACGTTTGGGGTTGTTGTTTTAAACGAGGACTTTTCCTTCATAGATATGATTTATGGATTTTATTTAAGTTTCTACATCGCACGATTTTTGAATTTTGGTATTGTTTTAGCTGATTCTGCTAGTTTTTTTCAGGTAATATATCAATGTATAGTGACAGAGTTATCTCATCTTTTCCAATAATTCCATCTCTACTTGTTTCGCTAGTGCGTCCACACATTCCCAAATGATATGGGTGATCGCGGAAGGAAAGATAGTTAAAGAAATGATTTCACACACAAGTGTTGCAGCAATCTCACTAATAAATACTAGTGCAAAATCAGAAGTGAATAGTGAGCAAATACAATCAAAAGGCACTTTATAAACATAATCACTTAATAACTAGGTGAACCTGATTCTGGATACAGGGATGGTTGAATTCTAGGAAATCTATCAATTCAATCCATGGTATTAAAAGATCTACAGGAAAAAAAAGGACGCTCATCTCCATAGATGCTGACAGGCATTTGGAAACATTTAACAGCCATTCATAATTTTAGAAAAAATTAATAAATCAGAACAGATGCCCATTTCCTAATTGATAAAATGTTTCTACCTTTGTCTAAAAGCCAGGATTATAGTCAACAGCGAAACTCAAGGAGAATTCCAAGTTCTGCCGGCGGATGTGTTTTCTTTGTGCCCTAGTATCTGTGCAATTTCAGTGAACATCCAACAGTCACCTGTAAAGAAGACATTTTCCCTATTTTTAGGGGTGCACTGTTCTTATTATAAAGGCAGATCTCCTTTGTTAATTATGTTATCAGATTTTTATATAGTTATGCTTTAAACTTGGTCAGATGCGCCCCTAGCGCCTCCATCCTTTAATTGCGTGGACAGTATCCATGGGTCCCCTTGTAGAGCAGTGATAAACACAGCATCCTTCCCTTGTCTTCCCTGCCTGCTATCAGCATCAGTGTTGGTCAGTTATGTTACCTTTCGTGGCATTGTTATTCTTCTATTAAATAACTTTGTATTTTTCTTAACGTTTCACTTAAAAAGGTGTCCAGTACGATACTATCTTATTTTTTCCTCTTCTGTGCAGTCTCTGCTACTTGCTCACCCCACACGCGGGAAACATATCGCATGTTTCATGTTGTCAGTTACTAGCCATGCTCCACACATCGCAGGCTTACACCTCATCTCCTGGGTTGAGTTCCCACGGTCCCTCCTGGACTGGCCGAAGTTCTTCTCGTAGTTTCCTTCTGTAGAGCTTATGAGGGAAAAGTCCCTTAGTTTTTGTGTGCTAGAGACGATGATTTTGATAGAACACATCTCGTTCTTTTTTTTTTTTTTTTGAAGTTTATTTATTTATTTTGAAAGAGAGAGAGGGAGAGAGCGGGGGAGGGGCAGAGAGAGAGATGGGAAGAGAAAATCCCAAGAAGGCCCAGCACTGTCAGTGCGGAGCCTGACGCGGGGCTGGAACTCATGAACCGCAAGATCGTGACATGAGCCGAAATCAAGAGTTGGATGCTCAATCGACCGAGCCACCAGGCGCCCCGTTCTTTTGGTGAATTTTTCCTGGACCTACATGTGGCCCTTAAAATCAGATTGCCCTTTGTTTTAGAAAAAAACAAAAAACAACTTAAAACAGAGATCCATGCGGGAAGCCATCGCTCTCGGTGGCAGAAGAGGAAAAAGCCTTGGCTTTGGCGGCATGTGGAAAATCTCGTTTTATTTTAAATAAACGTTTCTTCTCTTTCATTGTTGTATTTTACAGTTTGGGAGACTCCGGTGGCAGATACATTGTGTTCCCATATGCATTTTAAATCAGCTGTTGATTCCACAAATTGTCTACAGAGATTTTGGTTAGGAGGTTTTGAATGTATAAATCCATTCGGGTAAACCGAATTCAGACTTCCGATTTGTGAACACTCCTTTTTTTTTTTTTTTTTAAATTTAGTCCTTCTTTGATTTCTTTCTACAAAGTTTATAATTTTTGTTGTACAAATCTTGAACAAATTTTGGGTAGATCTTTCCCTAAGTACTTCGAGAGATTTTGATCTTATCACAAATTGTATTTTAAAATCTTCCATATCTAATTGTTCATTTCTATTATATAAAAATACTATTGATTTTGTATATTGACTTTCTGTACAGCAACATCAATGAACTAACCCATTATACCCGGTAGCGGTTTCTAAGCACTTTGGGATTTTTGACATAGGCAATCCTATAGTCTATGAATAAAGATCATTTTAGTTCTTTCCTTCAATCTCCTGTAATGTCCCTCCTTCCTTTTCTCATCGTATTGTTCTCACTATGATACTATGGTAGACTGAATAATGCCCACCTCCAACCAAAAGGAAGAAAAAGATGTCCACCGTCTAAACTCTAGAATTTGTGAATGTGTCACATTAAGTAGGAAAAAAGGATTCTCCAAATGTGGTTAAGAATGTTGACCTTGGGGCGCCCGGGTGGCTCAGTCAGTTGAGCAGTCCGACTTCAGCTCAGGTCATGATCTCACAGTTCTCGGGGTCAAGCCCCGCGTCCAGCTCTGGGCTGATAGCTCAGACCTTGGAGCCTGCTTCAGATTCTGTGTCTCCCTCTCTCTCTGTCCCTCCCCACTCATTCTGTATCTCTCTCTCTGCCTCTCCTCTGCTCCCGCTCTCTCTCTCTTTCTCCACCTCTCAAAAATAAATAAAAACATTTAAAAACTTTTTTAAGAATTTGGGGCATCTGGGTGGCTCTGTCCATTAAGCCTCCAACTTTGGCTCAGGTCGTGATCTCAAGGGTCGTGGGTTTGAGCCCTGCATCAGGCTCTGTGCTGACAGCACTGAGCCTGGAGCCTACTTTGGATTCTGTATCTCTCTCTATCCCTCTCTCACTCATGCTCTGTCTCTCTCTCTCTCTCTCAAAAATAAATAGAAACATTAAAAAATTTTAATTAAAAGAGAACAAAGAGTGTTGGCCTTCACCTCAGTCCTAGAATCCCAAGAAACTGAATTCTGCCAACACCTTACATAAGCAAGAAATGGATCCTCTCCTACGGCTTCTGGGAAGGAACAAAGGCCGCCGACACCTGGAATTTAGCTTAGTGGATCTGCATCGGATTTCTGACTCGCAGATATGTAAAATAGTAAATACCGGTTGTGTTAAGCTACTAAGTTTTCGGTAATTTGTTGCGACAGCAGTAGAGAACAGGTTAAATAGGAAGGGCGACAGAGAAGATCCTTGCTTATTCTCCGTCTTAGGGGAAAGCCTTCAGCATTGAGCAGGATACTCACTATGAGTCTGGAGTCTGGAGGTGGCACCTCTCAGATTAAGAAAGGTTTTATCAGGAGTGGCTGCTGGAATGCGTTAATGCTTTTCCTGCGTCTGTGCGGGTGACCGCATTGCTTTCCTCCCCAGACATGCTGGTAGCGTAAACGACACTGGTCAGTCTACAAAGGTTGACCAGCCTGTATCGCTGGGAAAAATGCCAGTTGATCATGATTTATTATTCAGGAGTTGATTGGCTTATATTTTGTTAAATCATTTGGTGGCCATGTTTATTAACCCGAATTTTGCTTTTCTCAAAGTATCTTTGTCCAGTTTTGGTATCAGTGTGACACTGGACTAATAAATTGGGAAGTTCCTGTCACCCTATATTTGCTGGAAAATGTTCTATAAAACTGGTTTTTATAGTTGACCATTGAACACCAGAAAGGTTTGGGGCACCCACCCCCTGAACCCTTGAAAACCCATGTACAATTTTTGACTTTCCCAAAACTTACCTTTTAATAGCCTACCGTTGACTGGAAGCCTTATCGGTAATACAAACAGTTGAATAACGCATATTTTGCATGTTGTATGTATTCTTACAATAAAGTAAGCTAGAGAGTATAAAATGTAATTAAGAAAACCATAAAGAAGAAAAAATACATTTACAAGACTTGTTATTTATAGAAAAACAATCTTCAAGTAAAAGGACCTACACAGCCACACTGATCAAGCCCATGTTGTCCGTGGGTCAACTGTATTTCTTTCTCAAACATTTGGTACGATGGCCAGTAAAGACACCTGGGGCCAGAGTCTTGATTTTGTTTTGTGATTTTGTGGGAATATTTTAAACTAAAATCTTAATTTCCTCAATAAATATTACAATATTCAGGCAATTTATTTTTTCTTGAATGAGTTTTGACACTTTGTACCATTCCACAAATCTACGTATTTAACCCATGACATGTCTTTACGTATCTTTGGTAATATCACTTTATTACCTCTTTAACATCTGCAGAATCTCTGCAATTCCTTTCTGTCTGATATTAGCAGCTCCTTTACTCTCTCTGTTATTTCTGATCAGGCTGGCTAAAGTTTTCTCAGTTTCACTGATCTTTTAAAATTAACCTACTTTGATTCTGTCGATCCTGCTGAGGTGTTTGTCCCTTCTGTTTTCAATTCCATTGATTTCTGCTGTTGTATGTATCATTTTCTTTTCTGTGATTAATTTAGGTTTAATTTTTCCTCCTCTCTAGTTTGTTAATGCAAAAGTTTTAGCAATTGATTTGTAACATTTCTTGTTTTTAATTGACGCGTTAGTGCTATAAATTTCCCTCAAAGAACTTCTTTATCTACATCCATAAATTTTTATATGATGTTTACATTGTAATTCATTTGAAAATATAATCCAAATCTCCATTGACTGCCTCCCTGGTTTATAGGTTATTTAAAAGTGTGATGTTTAATTTCCAATTTTGGGGGGATTGTCCAAATATCCGATATTGATTTCTAGTTTAATTCATTTTAGTCAAAGAATACACAGTGCTCAATTTCAAATATTTTAAATTAACAGTGGAATTAATTTCTTTTAAGATTAGAAACTCAGTTTTCTCAATGCTACTTGGTGAACGTTCCATTTTTTCCACGAATTTAAAATGTGAACATGACCATTTACACTCATTTCAGACATTCTGCCAAATGAAAAATACTGCGATGGTTAGTACCGCTCTGCAGAAAGGACAAGCAGTCTGTATCTTAGCTTTAGCCCGGGAATTACACTGCCAAGAAAATCCATTATGGCACCAAACTCCAAGAAATTCGATGGACAGTTTTTTTCCTCAACATTCTTTTAAATAAAGCCGAGTTTTTCAGGAATTTAGTTACATCCACCTAAGTAACTATTTTATCTTTGCTAAGTTCAGTTTTCTAACACACTTTTAGTTATTCTGGGCTCTTTCACGCAACATGAATTCAAAACCCTTTATGTAATTAAAGGAGGGTATTGTTTTCGCTCTTGGCTTGGCTTTCAGAATTCTGGATGTCAAGATCATGAAGATACTGTTGATTTAAGACTGCACATGGTACTGTAATTTGTGCTATACTCAGAAAGAATGTTCAAGTAATAGTTTAAGTTCCAAGGACAAAGGTGAAGATTTTTGCAAAAGTTTCCGATAATTTATTTTTTAAAGCTCTTGACAAGGGTAGTCAGTGACTCACAGAAAGCACAAGAATACTTCTCCTGCCCTAGAGGAACACCTAGACGGGAGGCGGGCGTGCAGATCAGAGGGTGACACCCAGAACACTGAGCCTGGCATTTCTCTACCTGCGTGCGCGCCTCCCCCATCTATATCTATATCTGTTTCTGTCTATATTTATGTACAAAGGGTGCAAAGCCACCTTCTGAAATAAATTCACACTGTGAAAGATGGAGACAAGAGAAGGAGAAAAAGCTTTCTGGAGAAAGTGCTTTCAAATTCGCAGTAGCTCAGGGGGCCTTAGAGAATCTACCTTACGAGAGAAATCCAAGCTCCTGACAGGATGAAGAAATGAGACTGTGGGCTAAAAATCACATTATTGTAAATTGAAATCCTCCTTCTGGAATGTAGGTGTAAAAAGGAAGAGCTTTTCACAGACAGGAGTGTCCTCCTAGCTTCTCTTTTCTTTTTTTTAATAGAGGATATATTTAAGGAAGTGAATAAATCGGAAGGGACCAAGAACAGAGCGTACGTTCATGGAAGACAATACTTAGTAAAAGAGCTCCAAGTAATGACTGGGACCTCCAGGTTGTTCTCTGGAAAATTGCATTTATTTTTGAAGAGTATTTCCTACCGCTTTTTCCATCATTCACACACAGTTCTGAATATGAAGCACATGTATGTGGACGCATATACGTGATTCTCCTTTTTTTTTTTTTTTTTTAGATCAGGAAAGCATCTTTGCTCCTAGATGACATTTCATATCGACAGTACCTTCCAGAATATCCGCTCATTGATGATCGGGACCCCATATTTATGGAAGAAATACTTTCCTTATGTACCTCAAGCCCTGACTATCTCGCATCTTTGCAAACGGCCCAGGGCAGAATACTCCGGCGCTATCTGTTAATACCAGAAGGTTCTGCATTACATATTTTATGTTAAGATGCAAAGCAGTGTCACCTAGGGGCCTCAGATCTTTGAGAAAAAATTATATTTTTGTAATGAGTGTGTGCCTCTCCTTCATCAAGTCACTTTTGCAAGCATGAAGAGATGTTAATTTCTGGACGCTTCCTCCGTAGCTGCGCTGCCAGGAATTTTTCGTACGGGATGTACCGGCTGCAGTTACAGTAAAGTTCATGCAGGAATTAAACGGCGAGAAACAGAAAGCCCACGCCGTGAGTTTCTGGAGATTTTGGTTAATATTTAAATGTATTCCAGGTAGCACGGGCCCATTTCATCTGTTATTTTGACGTAAACTGGAAATGTCGGTGACTGGCCTCCTCCCTGGGTTTACCTTCCTTCTTCCACAGAGGTGACAAAGGAACAAAAATCATTGCTGGTTTTTATACAAAGCAGGCATCTACCAGCTAGCAGATCGTCACCATTTTACTGTTTTATTCTAAATATAATATCAGCGGTGCAATTATATACATATAAAATACTGGGTAGGGGGACTCTAAGGAAGCCACGAATGACAGTCCCGACTGTCAATCTGCACGTTTAATGAGAACCTCGGCCTGATTTAATGAAGCCCGGCGCTTCGCTCCGGCGTCATCTTAAACAGAACTCGCTTCCGCGCCCCGGCGGTGGCAGTCCCCGGCCTCCATGCGGCCGCTCGGCGCGCCGCCAACGGCAGGCGTCCTCCTCGGGAGCCGCAAGGCCCACGGAGCGAGCAGCACGGACGTCCGCGGAAACGAGCAGAAGCAGATCCGGGCGCGCGTGCGCGGGGAGGCGGGGCGAGCCGCGGCCGGGCCAATCGGGCGGGAGACGTCCCCCCTGAACTTCCGCGCGGGGATGCGGGACATTCCCCGTGAGCGTCGGCGCAGGGACACAGGACGTCCCCCGTGACCATCAGCACCGGGAACGAAAACAAGAGAGAAAAGAAATAGCATTTTGTGTCACAAGCGCAAGCAGAAATCCAAGGCTAAGTGGCGCGGCAGGGAGAGCCGCCTGCCACCTGCCGCCGCGCGAGCCCGCCGTCCTCGCTCCGGGCACGCGAGCGTGAACTGCGTGTGCACACGGCCTCCCTCTGGGTGGGAGCGTTCGCTCCTTCCAGCCCGTGTGCGCGGCCGGGGAGACGAGAACGATTTCTCCTCGTCCTCGGGCGAATCCCCGGGCACGAGTGTGCCGGCGCGCGTCCCCTTCGTCGTGGGACACGCGGCTCAGCTGCCCACGACAGAGGGCCCATGTCGGTCACCGCTTAAACGAAAAGAAGGGAGACAGCGGTTCTAGCAGGCGCGGCATTGCCGTGTCCTCAACATTCGGGGGAAGAAGAGAAGACATTAGGGCCGCCTGGGCGGCTCCGTCGCTTAAGCCTTGACTTCCCTTCAGGTCACGATCTCGTGGTTCATGAGTTCGAGTCCTTCGTGGGCCTCTGCGCTGACAGCTCAGGGCCTGGAGCCTGCTTCGGATTCTGTGTCTCCTTCTCTCTCTGCCCTCCCTGGCTCACACTCTGTCTCTCTCTTTCTCGCTCTAAAATAAATAAATGGTAAAAAATAAAATAAACTAAACTAAACTAAAATAAAATAAAATAAATAAAATGCAGGTTTCAAAAAGAAGAAGAGAAAAGAGCATCACATTGCATTCTCTCCACCCATGCCTCCCTCCGTGCCGTCCCCCTCTGCCGTTCCTTTCTGGCGTGGTTTTGTTCCCGGCAAGCTGAGAGAGGCAGGCGCTGGCTCTCGGATGCAAGCCCGGTGTCTGGTGCATTCCAGGTGCAGGAGCTCAGGTTGATGTCATGCTGGGAGAAACAGCGAGTGGAAGGAACCGTTCACATAAGTCAACTCCAAGTGCCTGGTGACTAATTACCAGACGCAGCCACAAGCGAACAATGGAGCAGTCAGGAGGTGACAATAAATTCTTGAAAGGTCGAAGTCCTCTCCACAAGCAAAACTTCCTGCAGGCCGCAAGTGTCCCCGGCCCACCAGGCCCTTGACAATGCTGCCACCTGCTGCCGCCTGGCTCTGCGGGTGTGCCTTGCTCCGGAGCCTTTGTTCAGGCCGCCTCCCGCTCTCCGTGACCCTGCCCTTCTCCCGGCCTGCCCGACGCAGAGACCACGGGGCTGGGGGACCGTCCCGGGGGAGACCAGCCCCACTCACCGCTGGTGCACCTGCTCCGGTGAGAACCGGACGCGCCGTGGGAGCCTCCGTGGGGCGCATCCGTTAGGCGCCTTGTGTCCTTCCCAGAGGGCTGCTGAGCGTGGGCGCCGCTGGCCCACCAGGCACGGCCGGGCTGCGTGTCCCTCTGTCCCTGCGTCTGCACGGGCTCAGCCTCCGCTCTGTCGCGGAGCAAGTCAACACAGTGCAGGGCACACAATGCCAGGGCGCACGCTCCTCTCTGCCGGGGTGACAGCTCCCGGGACTGTATCGATGAGGAAGTGTGACTGTGTTGTGTGTCAGAATGCCCCTGCAGACGCACATGGCACAGAAAACAGCCTCCGGGGGCAGTGGGCTCCGGGCTCTCTTCCCTCGCCCCCCTTCTCACACCTGCCCACCGGCGGGGTCAGCCCTCAGCCCTGTGTCCTTGCCGGCTTGCTCCTCGACAGACTGATTTGCTACTAAGGAAGACAGACCCCTCTGATGAATGCCAGGTCTTTGGTTATTTTGTGATTTTTTTTTAAGAACCCTTTTTGGAAAAGATTCTCTAATATTTTCCCTTCACTACTCTTAGGTAAAGAAAAACCAAAGTGGGTCTTCTTTGTGGTTTTTTAATGTGAGAGAATATTGAATAATATCCCAAATCCACTATTTTGGATATGGCCTCCTGCTCACGAAAGAGGGACACAGGGGCCCAATGTCAGCGTTGTGGACTGGAGTGATGGATAAGGCTGGTGGCCAGGGATCAGCAGGGTCCCTCGGTGGAGCAAGGAGAGAGGAACGTTCTGGAAGTGCCAGCACAGGCAGAGAGAAGGGAGGCTTCCACTTGACCTCTGAAGGAACAGTAAGGAAATCTCAGCAAAGTAAATGGAAAAGCAAGGGAGAAATTTGTAATCACTTTTGTAATATTAAACAGGGAAAAAAAGAAATAGAAAACACCATTACCCAAGGAAAGCGGTTGCTAAGAAATCTTATAATCCACGTCCGAGGAAAGTAGAGTGAGTATTTCACCGGCTCAAAGCCTGCCCCCCGGCCAGCTCAGCCGCGCTTCCAGGAAAGAAAAAACTCCTATGAAACTGGCTTCTGAAAAACATTTCAGAGTATGAAATTTTATTTTGGCTTCTGGTAAAAATGCGTGCTCCGAAGTGTGTTACTTGAAGAAATAGGTGTATTGTACCGAGAGGACATTTGATACTAATTGGGGGCTCTCACAATCATTACGTTTCTTGTAAATCAAAAATGTAATTATTACCCCAAAATAAAAAACTGATCAAAGAGAAGTTTACTGATAGTTTTTGTTAACCGTGAGGACAAAATACATTTCCCTCAGTCTTCTTTATCCCGCGCTGATATTGTGCATTAGGTTGTAACTTTTGATTTCAATAGGCGAGTGTCAATATCATGAATTTCAGAAAATTAGGCCCGTCTTCAGTCTCTGACTTATAACACAGCCTCTTAAATGCTCTGCATTCTCCTATCTTAAAAAATGTGTCGACCTCCCCACACGTGCTTTCGCACGCTGCTAATCCTACATTTTAACCCTAAAACACATGAAATGTAATGTCATGATAATCACATTTGAGGCATTTAGTTGGAAATCGATTCCTCTGTGTT
The DNA here is from genome assembly GCA_030068075.1 of Paguma larvata. Classification (NCBI taxonomy): domain Eukaryota; kingdom Metazoa; phylum Chordata; class Mammalia; order Carnivora; family Viverridae; genus Paguma; species Paguma larvata. The sequence continues at coordinate 2,589,689 of CM057826.1, forward strand.
GTAGCCAGAACGGCACAAAACCTCTTTCTCCTTCGCTGGGAGGAAATTCACCGGCCGTGTCCCCATTAAAAGCGGTGGGCACTTGCGGGGGAAAGAAAGAGTGTGCACCCAACCCGGCTCGCGGGAAGGGGTCTGGGAAAAATGGGAAAGGCGCAGCTGTTGGGAGGGAAATCATGATAAATTGTTGCAAAGCATCATAAACTTTCCGTTTCATATAAACACTGGCGCGCGCAGGGTCTCACGCTGCCCTAGGTAAATAGGGCTCTTCTTTGTTCCCTGATGTCAGCAGATACCAAGCCCTGATTGATATTGACCTTATTCCCCGGGGTCAGACTGTCAAATAGTTATCCTCCGTAATAGAGTATAGAGCCCAGTGCGTGGAGAAGGAAAACGACACTGATCGTCCCTTCCGGGCCCCGCCGGTCCCTCCCGCCCTGCCCGGCGGCCGAGAGCGCCTCTCGCAGGTTTACTGTGTTAAGACGTTCGCTCCGCAGCTAATCCGCGCGCCAGCCCGCGCCGGCGATTGCAGGGACCGCGCCTTTCCTTCTGCGCTGGCTTTTGCCCTGTAACTAGGTGGTACTCGCTCGTCTTAACGCAAAATCCTTTTCCGCAGCCGACCTGTCATCGGAGTGCTCTTTTCTGCGCCCTGGGACCACACGAGGCCTGCGCCCGTCCTCTCTAACCGAAGGATGTCGTTTCCTGAACTTATCCCTTTCCAGGTTTCTCCTAGGCGTGCGCGCTTTTATCGTTTCCCTGGTATTTCCCTCTCTAAGTTCTTCCGCCGGCGTTCCTGCTCAGAATGCCCCCAAAGCGCGGCGCCAGAAAGACAAAATACGGTGCACTGTTATCTACGGTGCTTTCCACTCGTCCTCATAAATCAGTCCCCGCGGCCGCTCCGTCATTGTTGCTTCTCTTCTTTGCACTCGTGAGTTTGTCAACATCATTTTGATAATGAGACGCGCCGACTGGGTGTGGGTCTGTCCGGGTGACAGACGCCGGGAGTCTCACCAGCTCAGGGCACGGCCCGCGGTGTGGGGAACCGCGGCTTCTCGCACACACGCACACGCACACACACACAGGTGCACGCCCGTGTGTGCACCCGGCCCCCGCCCCAGCACATCGATTGAAAGGCCAGGCCTGTTTCAACTCTCGGTAGAGACGTAGGCCTCAGCGCTCGGCTCAGGGCCACAGGTGTCACCCCAAGCCCGCTCGGCTGGGAAATCAGAGAGCGAGGAGGGGAGGGCAGGGGGCCTCGCCAGGGGACAAGCCTGGACGAACGAAGGTCTGGCAGCGGCCTTATCTCGCTAACAGGCGCCTCGGACATCGCAGGACAGGTCGCTCCTCCCCCGCGTCCGTGTCCGTGGGCACCGCCACGGCGGGAGTGCGCGCGGGAGGGCCTCCTGCACCGCTGGTCCGAGCGAGATGCGGACGGAAGGAAGACCTTGTACCCCTGTGCCCTGCGCCCGGCTGCGGGACGAGGTGAGTCGACGACGCCGAAACTGTAAATGGAGAATTTTCCCAGCTTCGTCATCTACGTTTCTGATTGCCCTTCTGTCCCCGGAGTCACAAATCGTCCTTCAAACTTTATTCCTTCTTTCTAAAATGTGACCCGGGGGCGCCTGGGGGGCTCAGTCGGTTAAGTGTCTGACTTCGGCTCAGGTCATGACCTCTCCGTTCGTGGGTTCGAGCCCCAGGTCGGACTGTGTGCAGACAGCTCGGACCCCAGAGCCTGCTTCAGGTTCTGTGTCTCCCTCTCTCTGCCCCTCCCACACTTGCGCTCTGTCTCTCTCTCGTTCTAAGAAAATGAACTGAAAAAAAATTTTTTTTAAATAAATCGTGACCCAATCCACGAGGATGCAGCCATACCCTCTGCAGCGCCCACCCCCCACCCGCCTGCGGGACTCAGGCCAGTACCCGCCAGGGACTTCCCTCTGGGTCTGGCCGTTCCTCTCCGATGCATCCAGCGCTTGGGAAAAGAGTCGTCTGAACATGCATTAATTGATCAGAACACACAGGCCAGAATTCTTGCTCATTTTAAGCCTGCAAAGCAAGTATTCCCTGCATCCAACACTTTCAAACTGACAAAGACTCGCAGTGGCCTGGAGGAGAAGTGAACTTAGCTGCAGTCAGCCGGTATTTACTCGGTGCCCACTCCGTGCGGGTCTGAAAACTGGTAAGTCACAGTCCCCGAGCTAAATGACCTTCCGCTCCGATAGGGCAGGAGGATACGAACCTTCACAGCTCATAGTGGCAAGGCGATAACGAACGGGATAAAGTAAAAAATGGTTAAAGTTAATTTCCAAGAACGCCCTTAAAGACATTTTTAACATTCACTCATGTACACGCACCATCCATCCATTCATTTACTGTCCCTGGACTTACTGAGCCTCTACTACATGGCGGACAGTTCTGGGACCAGGACGCATGATGACGCAGACACACACTACACACCTGTGCCGCCCCTCCCCCTTCCTGGAGACCGGCCAAGGAATTTGACAATAAACAATCGCCTCATTGAATTCCTGCAACAGCCTGGCATTGTGATCCCCCATTTACATTTGAGAGCACAGAGGATGACCCTGGGGAGGTGACCTACTCACAGCCACAGTCAGGACACAGGCCCAGGCGACAGTGGTTAAGATTGGGCTACAGGAACTCCACAACTTGAGAGCTGTGTGACCTGGGGCAAGTTGCTCAACCTCTCTGTTTTCTTTTCCTCCCGCTGCAGAGGTTTGTTGTAAGAATGAAATAAGTTCATCTTTGTCTAGATCTACCTAGTTTAGTAGCTACTTCCTGCTGCTGCTGCTGCTGCTGCTGCTGCTGCTGTCCTACTTTTGAATTGGTAATAAGCATAGTTATTCACCTCTTACGCCCAGAATTTCCTGACAAATATGCTTTTTACATTCCCTAACTCCCACTTAATTCATTAATAAGCCTTCCGGGAGGGGGGACCCGCAAAATGTTAAGACAGAAATGATCCAAAAATTTATCACTCTGCTATAATTTACACCTTCGGGAACGTTTTTCCACGCAGGATTTAGTAAGGCAGTAGAAATCTTCAAAGGGCGGCCAGCCTAGATTTTAACAATAGTGAAAAGACAATGTCTGATACACTCGCCTTACTTTTAAAAAATGGCTACAATGAATCCATCTGTTTTTAAAATAGAAGGAAATGTGAGTTGCCTAAGGATAAATGAAAGCAAACAGGCCGATAGAAGTATTTGTTTCAGAAAATGCTCAGAGGAAGTTCCTGGCCTGGAGGCCACGTGGGCGTTTCAAGAGTCACCCCGTGTCCCCAGGGCCGCTCACTGGGGGCTGCCGGGGGGCACGCGTGCCTGTGCGTGGCCAGGCTCGAGGGACCGGCACCTGCATCGAGGTCCCGGTGTCTCCAACAGACCCTGGTTCTGCAAGGCGTTGCTTGTAGCGCCCAGGAATTTGTCAACGACCCCCCCACCCCCATCTTACATTTACAAACAGGAAAATAGTGAGTGTTTTCCTACTTTTCACGAATAGTGTGCAGTCGGATGTGCTTTTACGAAACAGACAAATGTTCAAGATCCTACTGTTGGAAACATGATCCCTCCGCGTCTTTTTATCTAAAAATCTTTGGCTTAGGCGCATCGCTTTATAGAAAATACATAATGTCATCAATTCGATGTCACAACTACAAGGTAATCTGATACCATCGATGAGAAACGGTCTCTAATAGTTGTTGAAGAACTTGGGGGTCCGGCTGTTCTCCCTGACATTTTACTTGCGACATACGAGGTGGTCTTGGTACATTACACACCAGAGGCGGCAAATTAATTAGGGTAGTTCAAGTAGGAGATAGAGTGGCCCGTTAATGAAAATGCTTAATTTCAGCGACGGTAATTTACTTAATGACATATGAAATGATCTATAATAGTAATATAAAGATTATTTGATTTTATCATTTAGGAATATTTTGGAGATGTGATTCCTAATGAAAAGGAATAATTTAATTGTTAAAACACAAGTCAAGAAAATAAAGTCTGTAAAGTCAAGAGCAGCCTAATTAACATCAGTGTTTTCGATACAACGTATTATAAAAGGAAGCGAGTATATTAAATAAGACCTGTGACTAGACATATGATGGCATCATTTGGTAATTTGACAATCGATAGCGCAATGTTCTTTACTCAAAACCTAATTGCTTGTCTCTATGTATGTTTAAAATATATTCAGGTCTTTGATTTTCATAAATAATTTAAATACTGTATATAAAGTGTGCAGTAAAATATCTATTATCGAACTGGATGCTGAGAACAGGAAACATTGTTCTCCAAACAGCAAATATCAAATTATAGCAGAGTTAATAATTCCTATGAATTTTATATAATGTGAACATTTTATCTCTAAGAATTCGAGATCACTTCCTACTAAGAGTGTCTTATTAACCAGATAAAGATACTATTGCATGAAACAAAAATGGTTAAATCTGGGTCAGTTCTTTTGGGGGGTTGAATTTTAAAACTGCATAAGAAATTAAAAAAAAAAAGAATTCCTCAATCATGCTGTTCCATCAGGTTTTAACTTGATTTTTGAGCTTGGAAGAGTAATTCTTTGGAATAAAGTCACTGCCGAAAGTAACAGCAGAAGCTAGGAAGTTGAGATGAGCTTGTAAAGATCATTATATTACACCAAAATATTATGGGGCTTTTTCAGTGCTTCTTCCCAACTAGCCCAACAATTAAAATGATCCTAAGACCTCGTCTGGTTATTGTAGAAGTTCGCATCTAAAGGTTATTTGAATAACCTCCTAATTAAAAAGCACAAATCAGACCCCTACACAAAGTGCCAGGGAAGCGGGACTCAGCTAATTTGAGCCTCTTTCAGATGGGTCGGGAGCCCTGGCGTGCAGAGATTGCATTTTAAATGGCGTCATTATGCCGGCGCAAGGTGGCCCGGGGTGGTCACACGGGCAGCCGCGTTCAGAGCCACCACCCTCCCCGGAAGTGAGCTTCGCAGGGCCGGCCGCAGCGGGGGACCCAGGGCCCTCCGCTGCCACTGTGGCTGATTCCTGAATTCGAACGCCGGCGTGCATGGCACACAATCAAATCTAGCATTTTCCTCAGCCCTCTGAACAGGAATGAGATTTGGAGCCAGAGTGGGGGGAAAGGAGATGGAGATGAAGGAAGTGTGTTTTTCACTCAAAGGAAGAGCCCCCTCCCTTCCAGAAAGTGATGGGCCTGGGAAGAGACAGGTCATAATGAGGAGAGAAAAGGCGCCTGGCATTTGCATGGCCCCGACACGGAGCCCTGACTTGGAGAGGGGGTAATTAGAGCTCTCTCTGGGCAGGAACAAAGGCCTGTCACCACGAAGAAAAGCCCCAAGCTAAGCAGAACCCCGGCCACCTACGTCTCTCGGTTCTCTCTCACTGCTTTGAAAAGGGAAATACAGGAAAACAGGTATGGGGGGGTCCCTAATATTACGAAGTGATGGCTCCCACTGCCCTGATATTGTCACAGGGATTAATTACACCGTGTCGAGGCCAGGGAACAAGTCAAGGGGACAAATGGCCTCACCGAGGGACGGCCAGGCGAGCACGGGATGCGGCTGTCTCTGTTTCCCCTCGTCTTGCTCATTCCTTCGGGGCACTGACCCATCTGTCCGCCTCGAGGTGGGGCGCTGGGGGCAGGCACGCCCCTGACCCTGCGGCGCAGACGGTGACCTGCACGCCAGTGACCACGGCGGGAGCTCCCCGCTCGGTTCTTCAATCCGCAGGACGGGGAGGCCCGGCGGTAGGTCAGAAAGCGTGCGTTTCCAGAATGAAGTTCTGTTTACATCCTCCATGAATGTTACCTCGGGGCCGAGCGCGCTTCCGCAAGGCCTCGGCGGATCCGGCCTGGGGGCGCGTTCACCGTCTCCCCAGCGCGCCTCGGTTCTTAGGTCCCTCGGGGTGGAGGTCCCCTGTCCACGGAGTATGCGGCTAGAGCTACCAGGTTTGAATATTTAGATTGCTCACTTTGGTAAATTTCATCGGGAAAAGCTTATTTTCAGGGGATTAGAAAAGATTGTTAGGCATCGTCTGAAGACAGCCATGAGGAGTCAACCATTTGGATGATGGTTTTTCATTGCTTTTGATGGTATGAAGGAGCCGGTGCGTCAGACTCGATGTTGTGCTCTGGTGTCGGTCCACGGCCCGCCTCCGCGGCAGCGGACAGCCGGCCATGCCCTAAGTAGACATCTGTCTCAGCACAGAGCAATGTCACAGATGAGGAATAACAAAAAAAGGGCTATAAGGGCTTGGAAACACACGCACGTAAAACTTGTATCTTCTACAAAACACGTGTGACGGATTAATGCGCAGCCTTCACTGGGTTAACTTTTACCTTTCCATCGTCCTGGAAGACCGGAAGAGATATGGAGAATCTTACCAATTTCCCTTCCACCATTTTCATACGGTTTTAATAACATAGCTTATTTGGGAAGAGCGAAAACACAAGCACATAATGGTGGATGCTACTTGTATTAGTGACAGACATTAGTGACTCGATTACTTATACTATGAACGTAATTTTTATATTTTGGACAACATAGTATGCCTCTCTTTACTGTGCATGTATAAATTTCTTTGGCAATACCCCTAGGTGGCAGGGTAATATTATGATACTTTAGTTCTGAAGATGTAATATTATGATACTTTAGTTCTGAAGATGTTCAATATTCTAACCTGAGAAACAGAGAGAGAGAGAGAGAGAATTAGAAATAATGTTTTGAAACCTTAATCTTGAACTTGGACCTCTCCAAAAATAAAGTGTAAAAAAAATTGTTGGAAGCTGGCCCTTATGCAGGTAATATTATCATGTGTTTGAGTCCAAAACGTATCTGAGTGAAAATAGGCTTTTCTTGTGCTTTGGGGAAGAAGAGGGAGGGAAAGGGTCTCAGAGCCTGGTCCCCTAACTCTCAGGGAATCAGAAGCTCATGGATTGGAGTACAAATCCTTTCCAAAATATTTCATATCATTTATTAAGACCCATTAAACAAAACTCCCCAAAATGAAAATGAAACAATAACCAGGGCATAGGGCGTGGGCAATAATTAACCTATATTTTTTTTTTGCCAAAATAAAATTTTAGAACGTGTGAAATATTTTCCATTGAAGGCGTGGCTTAAGAGTCCTCTGAAACCCTGCTCGTATAAATTGGTACAATGATATAGGGAAGGAATTAGACATCCGGACCAAAAATCTCAAAATAACTGGAGACTTTGCCTTCTGGCTTCCACTTCATACATTAATCCCAAGGAAGTTTAATTAAATATAAGAGCAACAGTAACTCTTATGAGCTTTCATGCACATTTCACATTGTATAGAATTTGTTTATGACAATGATCATGCATTCATGTGATGGAATAGTATATAACCATCAAAATTAGGTTTATAAATAATATTTAATACACCTACAAACGATTACCACAATATTAAGTGAAAAATCAGGATTCAAATTATAAAAATGTCAGTTATAATAAGGTATTCAAAATAAAAGGCTGGCATAAAAAAATCCCAAAATACTTACACAAGTTTCCTCTAGATAATAGAATTATGGGTAAAGTTTCTTTTTTGTTAAACAATTCTATATTTTAAAATTTTATCCAACGAACTATATTATATGCTTTATGTTTTGTTGCATATATAACAACGAAACCATTTTAGTTCCTGTATTTCTGTGACTATGTCCAAACACAAAACACAGTTAGATAGATAATTAAGATGCATATGTTCGTTGTGTGTGTGCGTGCGTGCATATGTGTGTGTGGGCGTGTGTGTGTACGGAGTGAGAAAAGCATTCTCTTATTTCTGTGTCCATATTCAGACTGAAGTAGATCATTGAACTTACCTTGGTCTTTTTATTTGAATTTTAAAAATCTAAATAGAATGACAATCAGCCAAGATAATCATTAAGTTTTAAAATGATAAGATTTAAGGATTGACAATACATTATAATAGAAATCTATAATAGAAATGCCGACTCCTAAAGCTTGAATTCCTGTTCATAAAAATTAAACATTTATAAATGAGCTGTTTTACATTGTTCTCCTTCAAAAATCTTACCAAACTATATACTTCTGCTTAAATATCTTACATGCATTTTATGGCTATTAACAAACAAAAAATACTCCTGAGTGGCTGTTCATTTGCAAAATGTCATAAGTCATCGGCTTTATTTTTACATGATCTCATTTTAAGTATTTTTTTGAAGATTTAAAAAAATTAATGTTTATTTTTGAGAGAGACAGAGACCGAGAGAATGAGCAGGGGAGGGGCAGAGAGAGAGAAGGGGACAGAAGATCCGAAGCAGGCTCTGTGCTATCAGCACAAAGCCTGACGTGGGGCTTGAACTCAGCGACCATCATAACCTAGGCGGAAGTCGGACTCTCAACTGGCTGAGCCACCCAGGTGCCTCAAGATTTTATTTTTAAATAATCTCCACACTCAACATGCGGCTGGAACTCACAACCCTGAGATCAAAAGTCACATGCTCTACTGACCGAACCAGTCAGGCACCCTTTTTTTTTTTTTGAAATATTTAGGAGGTACCACAAGGTTCAGAGCACGAGAAGCCTTAGGGGAACCCCTCAATGTGGGCAGAGGTGTTTATCCGGCAACCACTGTGGCTCTCAGCCCCGTCTTCCTTACCACCTACATCCGTGGAACCTGTTCTGTTGGCAAGTTTCACTGGTGTCTCTACTCCCACCCACAACCTCTGCGGTAATCATATAACTTGGTCTGTTTCTCTTTCACTCCCGTTTTGAGTTGTATTTCTACTCTGTTGGATAATTTTCTACAACAACTTATTATTGTCTTTGTTTTAGTCTTAGATTGACAATTAAACCCGTTCAATTCTCATAATCTCCTCATTTGCTGAAATGTTCCCATCATCTCTTAGCTGGATGAAGCTTGGCCCCTGGTAGAATACTCAGAAAAAGGTTTTGAGTACAAAATTTCTCAACTTCTAGGAAGTTTAAAACCGAACTCTTTGGCTCACACTGTTATTTTACTGAGGCCTCACTGGCACATGACACTGTATTATTTTCAGTGTGCAAAGTAGTGATGGTGAAAAGATCACCGCAAGTCTCCTTAACCCCCCTCGTGGCCGGGTTTGTGACGGAGGACAGTGGGGAGGGCAAGGAACCTCAAGGAGAGCGAGCAGGGAAGCACAGATGGAGTCGGACAATGCAGGGAAGCACCAGCGGTGAGATTTGAAGGAGGAGGAGCTTTGTTTCAGGACACGGGACACGTCAGGTTACCGGATCGGGCATGAGTGGGGACAGCGCAGGGTTTCGGCTGTATGGACGGCTGAGGTAGATGGAGGAAGCTGAGGTTGCTGAGGAAGCATCAAAGGAAAGGAGTTGTAGCCCCAGAGGTGGGCGGGCACACTCAGAAACAGCTGTGCGAGTGGAAAACAGGAGCGACCCAGGGGAGGGCTTGGGTCATGAACTTCATAGGAGAGCAGGCGCTCGGGGTGCGGCTGCATGGGTCCACCCACACCGGGGCACAAGAGAGTCACAGAACAAGAGGGAAGGAGCTGCTGGAAAAGGGAAGGAATGGCTCAGCCTATCCAACACAGCCGAGAGGCCAGATGAGGGAAGGAGTAAGAAGAGCTCGATGGGGACCAAGGAGTCGCTGAAAGAGCCGTCCCCCAAATTGGCGGAGGCTGAGAAGTGAGTGGGAGATAGAGGCATTTATAATCTCTGTTAATGGGTCTATCCCGGGAATCATACCCTCATCTGCGAATGCCTGGTCTACACCAGGGTCACGTGTGTCTACGACTGTGTCTGTGCGCACGTCCGCATCGGCATATCGTCTCTACGTACACCTGTATCTACATCTACATTCGGATTGCAGGCGGATTCCTGGCCGGCTCCCTGGCAGCGGCTACATGCCGCAGCCTGGACGGCAGAAACGACACCAGCGTCGGCGTGATCAACCCTTGGATTTCTTCTCAGCCATTTATTCTGCTCCTTTTCCTTTTCCCAGCTTCCACCACAGAACCGCACTTGTCCCCTGACACAGAGGGAGGCCTTCATGTTCTGTGTTTGAGAATCGACTTCCTTCGTGGCTTTATCCCATTTTCTAACTGTATCCTATCTATGGTTGCTCAATTGTTTGAAATTTATTTAAACATGCAACCAAGACCTATTTCTAGCCCTCTCAATAGGACTTGCTAAGTGAATTACTGACGCTGGGATGATGTAATAGGCCCAAAATGTGTAATAGGTCAAACCCAGAGAAAGTAATGTGTTTCTACTTCAGCTCATGTCCAAACAGGTGATCCCGACTGGCAGCTACAGTGTTCTAGGCAATGAGCCAGGGACGGCCCGCCTCCTGCGGGTGCTGTCCAGGCACGGTGAGCTCTTCGGTCGGGAGAAAGGAGATACTATGAACCTCATGGTGAGAAGCTAAATGTGGGGCCTCTGGCTTCTGCGCCTGGGTATGCTTCCAGGCTCCATTTCATACAGTGTGGGACAGACGTCTGTCACTCATCTGCCTCAAGTCTCCCTTCGTAAGTGGCAGACGATGGCACTCCCGAGGATGTGAAGCTGTGAGTCCACAGGAGAATCAAAACGGGAAGGTGGTACATGAGTCCAAGCTGAACATATCTGCGGTCTTTCATATTAAATGGAAAGACTGAGAAATGATATAATCAAAGCTGCACCATGATGATGCCAAGAGACAAGAGAATAAAGGAATGTCAGTGAGCAAGGGCAGCCCTTGAAGTGAGAGAGACGACTTTCCAGCAAATGAAAAGAGACACCACCGTGACCAGCAGGCAAGAGGTAGATTAAACTCCACTCTTCCCGAGAGGTTTTCAGGGTTCCAAACTCTCAAGATCAGAAAATGTGGTAATTCATTCCGTTAATTCGAAAACGATGGATTAAAATGGAACATCCTTAAGAGAAAGGGAGGGAGTCTCTGAATCCTTTATTCAACTTCACAACTTAATATTCTGGGAGGTGCGGAGAGGCTCTTGTCTGGGCTGAACCTAGTGACCTTGTTTTTCTAGCGGTAGAAAATCCATTTATATATCATGTTTATTGTGCTATATTGTGCTGGAATAGAATTTAAAAATTATGTTACATACATAAATATGTGATGTATATATCGAGAAACATGCCTGTGTCTTGGACACCAAGGTTAAATTTCATGAAGACGGAAAACGGCATCTTAAGAGAATCCCACCGGAATTTTAACAACACGACAAAAATAATCCAGGAAGTAAATATGCACACATAACGTGGAGAATTACGAAAGGAAGGCATAAGACCATCACAGGACCTCCCAGCTAACAAGAACGCATTTTATTTATTTATTTATTTATTTATTTATTTATTTATTTATTTATAAGAGAGGCTGCAAGCAGGGAGAGAGGGGGAAAGAGAGAGAGACAGAGAGACAGGGAATCTTAAGCAGGTTCCATACTCAGCGCAGAGCCCAACGTGTGGCTCGATCTCAGGACACTGGGTTAATGACCTCAGCTGAAATCAAGAGTCAGATGCTGAACCGACTGAGCCACTCAGGCGACTCAATAAAATGTATTTTCAAGCTAAATACTCAGAATGCGATGGGCATACAGATCGCTGGGGGAGATTCGAGGAACAGCCTTGAGAGTCTGAAAGGAGATCCAGCATTCCGTGCAAATCTAACATCGGACACGGGTGGCCTTTCCACTCCAGGGAAAAGTTGAACCTTCAGCGAATGACATTCAGTCAACAGATAACTATTTAGAAAAAGAAAGGAATATAGAAAATTCCTTTTTCCTTATGTGGAAAGCAAATTCCTAATGAAAACACAGAAATTTTCTATATTCTATTCTAAAATTCTATGTTCCCTGTTCTAAAAAAAAAAAAGAAGAAGAAGAAGAAGAAGAAGAAATACGTGCCAGGCACATATTATAGCTCAATCAGAATTTGTTGGGATAATTTTTAAAACCTGCCCTTAGAGGGGCGCCTGGGTGTCTCAGTCAGTTAAGCGTCCAACTCTTAGTTTTCAGCTCAGGTCATAATCTCATGGCTCCTGAGTTCGAGCCCTGTGCCGGGCTCTGTGCTAACAGCACAGAGCCTGCTCGGAATTCTCTCTCTGTCTCTCTCTTTCTCTCAAAATAAATAAATAAGCTTAAAAAAATTCTTTAGAGTAGGGGTTGATAATCTAGTAAGGATCCAGAATGATTTCCTCCTCTGAAGAAATAAACACACATGGGAAAAACACAACACCTATGTCTGATAAAAACAACTCAACTAAAGTTAAGAGACAAGCAGTAACCGAAGAGAGGAATCTGAAGCACAACCAATAAGGATTTCCTGACTAGTTTCTGAGTTACTCTCATTAAGTTCAATGCGTGAATAACATCGGAAGGAAAGAAGAGAAGACACGAGAAGGTAGTTCACAGAAGAACAGGTAAACACATCCATGGAGAGGGCGTTGATGGAAATACATTCAGCCACAGAGGTGATCAAACAAATGCAAATTAAAACAAAGAAGTATGTTTTACATCTCATGTTAGCAACGGTTAAAAATGGTAAAAACCACAATAGTAATGTCAAGGATAAACCCATTCATCCAAAGGAATTCATCGAATGTCACTGTGCGTTTGGCACTACTGAAGACACCTGAGAAGCTGTATTCTCCGTTGGAAATTAGCACGTGCGTATTCCCAACAGGGACCCATGTTTGTGGAAGTTTCTAGAACACGGTTTCAGAGCTATCAAATGGCAACGACCTAGGACCGAGGCATTGACCTTTGGGATTGTATTCTACCAAAACAGACACAAGAAATGTCATCACAACACGGGTTAAAATATGAAGAATAAAAGAAGAAAGCACAAAGAAACCGAAGAGTTGAAATCGTGATGAATATTCATCTACAATTTGCTGACTAAATTCAATGATGCAACGCCCTTAAAATGCCACCATAAGCAGCCATGAAAACAAACTCAAAGTCTCGGTTGTTTGGTTGTTTGTTTGTTTGTTTTTAACCATTGAAAGATACACGTGCTGCACCACGGATGGCGTGGCCCTCCTGGTGGGTGTCGGTGTCTATAAACCGTTAAGTGTAACACACAAGGGACACCGACAGTGGATCCTGCTGGGCTTTGAGCAGGTGAGCAGCAACGCTACCAATAGGAAAGATCGGCTTTCGTTTAGAAGACACAAGATGAGAACGACAGAAAGTAAAGTCGTCCTGTCAGTGGTGTAGCTTTGTCATGATAGACACCTTACAATCCTGTGTGTGTGTGCGTGTGTGTGTGTGTCACACGCATCTGAGGCTGTGGCTGAGAGCACCCTGTGAGTGGTACCCAAACAACATCCCTGGACTGTCTGATTCCAGCCTTCTCCAGGGGAGTGAAATTCTATTCTGATTAAAACCCCCTTCTTTCAATCTTCTGAATATAAGTTTTCAAATCTGGGGGAAAAAAAAATCACCAACTCCTGAAGGCAGAGCACAGGCATGTGAAAGTCTTGAGGTAGAAGTTTTGAGGTAGAAAATAGCCTATTTCTCTACCGGGGAGAAATTTTCAATGCTCCGTAATGGACTGTGAGATGGGCTTTAAGAACTGAATTGGGTCCGGCCTGTCCTGAGAATCCTATTCAGGAATTGAGGCATTTGTGAGAAGATACCGTGGAGAAGGGGTTCCGAGCGGGCTTTCTGCACCGGGCCTGATCGCAGCCACACGGGCTCGCCCCCCACACCCCCCACCACTCTACAATAAAAAATCTTTCTTTAGTGGCAAGTCGGAAAGGGTCCTGCCACTGAGGAGCAGCGAAGGGAAACTAGTTCAGATCGCTGGCGAACTTGAAACGGGGGTGTGAGTACATGGGACCGTGAAGGAAAAAATATTCTAAACCCCAGCTTTATGGTACTTACAAGCATTATCATGAACTTGAGGAAGACAACGGGGGTTCTCACCTGCTTCGTGAGTACCCTTAGTTTAGATTCCTGTTTTCCGTTGGTATTCTCTTTACTGTAACATTTCTAGGTTGTAGATTTGTTCACAATTATCTTCCGGTTCCTTGAAATAACACAATAGTCTTCGAAAAGAAAAGTTAGCTTTCTCAGGGGTCCCAAACTTCAGTGCTGGAAGAATTGTTTGAAAATGAGCAAGAAGGAGCATCGCTGGCAAGAAAAGGCAGCTTCCTGGAGCTATCGGTGCGTGAAGATCCTGGGGTCTTTGGAAGTTTTCCAGGCTCTGGCCTGCGGGGCACTGAGACTGGGGGTAGGTGAAATCTGAAAAGCTTCCATGAATGGTAACTCTTACTGGAGGTGAACCCACATTGTCGTTTGAAGTGCCGTTAACTTTGTTAAAAGGGTAATTCGTGAAAAACAGGTCTTGACTACCTTACTCCAAAAAAATTAACTACAGGCAAGGTTCTGGTAAAATCACGATGGCCTTCCGGGTGGCGATTTGCTAGACTTCTAGGCATAGAGCAGGGAACGCAGCTGTCGTGACTCCCAGGTGACAGCTGGATGCTGATAGAAAGCCACGTGCTTGCCACACCCCAGGTTGTGTTTCCACGTGCTTCTCCTTTTTGGGTCTCCTCCCAAATGACACGTCCTCACAATGTCCCAAAACTTATCAAAAGTTTCGGGGGATGAGAACAGGAATCAGAGAATGGAACCAGTTCAAATTGGGGAAGAGTTTGCAGAAAAGTGGACCCAAAGCAGACTCTAGACCACATAGTAGAGGTTTTGTCTGGCCTTTAGGTTGATTTTTCTATTATCAAAGAACTACTTAGGTCATTCTCTTAAGTGCTTTGATCATAGTCCTGAATATTGTCAATAAAACACTTACCGCCCAGGGACCATCGCTAGGCAGTTACTCCCTTATTGTTCATTTCAGCCTTCGCAGACTTTGCGGGGATCGATATGATCATCTCTGGGGCCCCAGGACTCTGAGTGTTCGGGAAGTCCTGCCAAATGCCGTGCCACCCTACAGCAGCCCAGGCGAGAGGCGGCCACCTCTAATGTGACGCCACTCTCTGTCATGTCACTCAAGAGCTCTTTCTTGTTTCCACCTCAAGTATTCTGAGTGTTTTCATGTCAACCCATTCGTTGTTGACCATTTTCCTTCAAATTTTCATAAGCGTTGTCACTTTCATGTGGGGACAAAAATTTTGCAGCAGAAGCAAAATAATTGTCACTCCGAGCTGTAATTCTGATTTGTATAAATTACTATTCAACAGATAACTCATTTTAAAATATTTTAGACGGCTTTCAAATTTTCTAAGGCCAGATGACCTGTGAGGACATAAATAAGCATTTTAATCTAAGAAAAATCATGTGTTTGGTTGCCCATCTCACCAGGATACATGATCACCGTAGCATATTTTCCTATGAGGAAGCAGATACCAGGATGTCTTGGCGCGTTTTGAGCCGTTAGCCATACTGGATGCGTGAGAATATTCGGGCATCAGTGGATTGTCACGCGTAAATCCTCGCTTACAGCTTTAAGTCGCGGTGAGCTTCAGGGGGTTGGAGAGACGAGCACAGAGTATATTGTTTTGATATTTCGTTAAATATCGAATCCAGCCACACGCAGCTCCGGGTGTGATTCCGTGCCCCACCCAGCGTCACACAACTGTACGATATCGGCCTTTGCGGGAGACTCGTTACTGGGAGGTGCGAGCAGCCTGTCTAAGATTTCGGAGGACAGTAGTCCAAAACCAGTACCATGAAAACGGGATTGCAGACCTAGGTCAGGGGTTGCTCCTTACTCTTCTTAACACTTCAGCTCCCCCAACAGCGTGTGAACGAGTCGGAATTTCACACCCTCTTCGGAGAGGAAAAATAAAACAGAGCATCTAAAGCCACGCTCCTTCTCGGAGAGGGTAATATGTCCCGACACAGACCCAGGAGAAGGCCAGAACTATCGGCTTGCTTGCCTTTTACGGGTGACCTTGAAGCGCTGAGGGAAAGCTGGAGAGAAAAGCAATTTCATCTTTGAAATTACACACCACTGTTCTCATTCATCTTGATAAGCACTTTTAAGGAATCAAAAAAAAAAAAAAGCAGGGGAATATTGCTTCTATAAGGGTTATGGAGACCTTCCTTCTGCAGAGTTGGTAGAAAGTAAATTTAGATGTTCAGAGATGCATTTGATTTCTATTGGGATGCTCAATTGGCCACTTTCGGAAGGTTGAAAAAAAAAAAGAAAAAGACAAAAAAAGGGGAGAAAATATGTTTTAGAAGAGGATTTTGTAATCTATTTTTCAGATACATTTAAAATTAATAGTTTCAACATAGATCCCTAGACACGCTAAGCAATTATCGGAATGTTACCGGACACTGAGAATAATGGGTTTAAATAAAAGAAATAAATAATGTGGCAAGAACATTAACACATCGATTTTCCCATCAGAAAGATGAGATAAACATTTTTAGATGTATAAACGTATTCCGATGGTGATGTTTATTGAAACATAAAGCTATTTTGCTCCCAGATTTCCGCGCCTGTTGATTCGACATGTGTGCATGCTCGTGTGCATGCGTGGGCTGTCCCTTGCCCACCACCTCTATCCGCTCACCGGTGTAATTATCAAGTCTTTGACCCCACGTAGCTTGGGGTCTCTCTCAAACACGCACAAAATAATGCAGTACCTGACACAAAATCTGCTCTGCTCCCCACAGTCTGAAATGTTTCCATTGCGACAGGAGCAGTAGCTCCCTCCTTGGAATCCACCACTTGATAATACCTTCCTCTATGATCGCGAGTGCTCACAGAGAACAAAGTCAGAGCGATGGTTTTACAGCCAAGGGGGAGCCACGGCCTCCAGGGAGGGGGGTGACTCCTCCAGCTGGTGTCAGAGGGGCCGTCCCGCAATTAGAAGGGTCGGACGCACCCTGAACTCACACGGAGCCCGGAGAAAAGGAGACGGCCTGGGCTTCTACTCCCTCTAGTAAGAGAGACAACATGGGCTATATTTGGAAGCTTCTGACAGTTAAGAGGTAGAGAAGAAGAAAGCCACTTCAAAACTCCTCCCTTGCCTTTGCCTAAGACCCACTCCGGAGAACCGCAGGAAGGCATCTTGCCGACCCGCCATGTTAACAGTCCCTCAGCCACCGGGGTGACTGTTCCCCCCAATCGGTGTCTGCTCCACCCTGCACACCACATCAGCGCTTGAAGGGACGGAGATCACAGCCCATGATGGGGGCTTTAGAGTGACAGAGTAGAGAGCAAAACGCCTAATGGCTCCTGGAATCTTCCACCGGGAAGGGAGTGGGCTTTCTTCCAGCCAGACTGCGAAACTGTGCTTGTCCCCAGCTCCTCCTGACTCCAGCCGGGCAGGTCCAGGGCTCGACCTGCCGCGGCGTGTCGGGGCCGCGTGATGTGCCCATCAGCTTGCTTGGGCAGGAGAGAGGGACTGCGGTCGTGTAACCAACAGGCTACAACTGCGCGTCAGGGAAACTGGTGTCTGGGAGGCGTCTGTTCTGACTTCACGCAGTGTCGCCGGGCCCTGAACCTCTCACCTCCGGAGAGAGTCCTCGTGAGTATGGAAAGCATTCGAGGATACCGTCACTGGTTCCTGTGTGCATCTTCCTTCCAGCAGACACAAGCTCTGGGATTGAGGGCATGCATATAACCTCTTTGCTCTCTCTTCTTTCTCCTGCGTAACGGGAAGAGACACACTACATACCGAAGTCCCACAGGTGTGAAGGGCCCCGGGGTCCCGCGTGATTCGGGTCTGCACTGAGAGTGTTGTTTTACACTTCCCCAGAGGAAATCCCCTGAAAGGTTGGAATCCCCTTCCGACCTTTCTCCGTCTTCTCGGAACCTTTCAGGGTGATGTTAGCGCAGGGGATAGCAGAAGCGACAAGAGAAGGGATCAGAAGAACAACCACAACTGAATGCTGAACTCAGCCACGTGATTCACTTCTCCTGGGTCCAGAGCAGGTTATAAGACCACCACTCCAGACTTTCCCCTTCTAAATGTCTCCTCCTTCATCTGGTGACATTTAGTATACTGTAAGAAAGGTGTGTGTGTGTGTGTGTGTGTGTGTGTGTGTGTGTGTGTGTGTTTACTTATATACACACATATACTCAATCTAGAGGTTATGGATTTACTACTCGAAATAACAGAGATGCATTTAATCGATTATTTTTTTTTATTTTTTTAACGTTTATTTATTTTTGAGACATAGAGACAGAGCGTGAGCAGGAGAAGGGCAGAGAGAGAGAGGGAGACACAGAATCCGAAGCAGGCTCCAGGCTCTGAGCCATCAGCACAGAGCCCGATGCGGGGCTCGAACTCACAGACTGCAAGATCGTGACCTGAGCTGAAGTTGGACACTCGACCGACTGAGCCCCCATCTCTCCTCTTCTTAAAAGGCCACTCGTCTCCTCATGGCGGCTTCATCTTCATGAGCTCACTTAAATGAGTTTACCTCCCAAAGTCCTCATCTCAAAATACTCTCATACTGGGTACTACGGCTTTGACATATGAGTGGGGGGCTCAGTCTGACACAGATCTGTGGGCTGGATGTACCCTAAAAGACAATCCCAAATATTTGAGTCCTCAGGTGCCTCAGAAACTTCGGAATCTGTAGAATTGTCTCACCTTTCCCAAGCACGAGGCAGGGTAACCTTCCTGTGCTGGAGGACGATACAGAAGCTTCTCCCCGGAAGGTAAATGGCGCCCTCTCCAGGCCTGCCTCCGCTTGACATTCTGTCTTCTAGGTCTGCGGTTACGTTGCAACGTAACTCACCCGGGGTGTCTGAAGGAGGTGCCGTGGGTTCAGCTGTGTTCCACGGAAAGATGCGTTGAGATCCTAATCCCTCTACCTGTGGGCTTGACCTTATTTGGAAATAGACTCTTTGTAGATTAAAAAAAAAAAGGTTAAAATGAAGCCCTTAGGATAATCACTAACCCAAAGTGACTGGTGTCCTTATAAGATAAAATAGAGGTGCCTGGGTTCCTCGGTTGGTTGAGTGTCCGTCTCAATTTCAGCCCAGGTCATGATCCCCGCTTCATGAGATAGAATACCACGTCGGCACACTCAGCCTGGAGCCCGCTTATGATTCTCTCCCTCTCCCTCTGCCCCTCTCTGCCACTTAAGCTCCCTCTCCCTCCCTCCCTCCCTCCCTCTCTCTCTCTCTCTCTCTCTCTCTCTCTCTCAAATATAGAAAAAAAGAAGAGATAACACCATGTGAGACAAGTCCCCACAGGGAGAAAGCCATATGTGCTCAGAGGCAGAGACTGGAGAGATGCAGCCGTGAGCCGAGGCTGACGGCCTCAACGGCCACCATCCGAAGGTGGAAAAGGCAGCAAGGATCTACTCAGTCTCACAGGGAGCGTGGCCCTGCTGACATCTTGATTTCCGACTTCTAACCACCAGACCTGTGACCGAAAGATCTCTGTTGCTTTAAATCCCCCAGTCAGTGGAAATTGGTTACAGCCGCCATGGGAAACTAACACAGGAAGACAGAGATTAAGCCCCAGAGGACCTTCAAAACCTCACCAGTGCGCACCAGCAGGCACAAGGGAGTACATTTAGGCTTGGGTTTGGAAGACGTTTGATCGAAGGGCGCCAGAACACAAAGTTGATGGGGCAGAGTATGTAAGCGTGAGCACTCTGCCGACATAAGAAATGACATCTTTGCAAGGACCCCACAGGATGGGGCATACTTACGACTAGAACAGAGCACCAAAGACTGGCCAGAGCAATGTCTACAAGCAGCTGACATGACAGACTTGCTGTGGCAGACCACGGAGGGAGGAATAAAACGGCTGAGAAGGGGGCATGCTGCCGGGGCTATCACCGTGGAGAGCCACGGGCCCCGCCACGTTTTCTGAGAAGGCCCAGAGGACTCCCCTCTCCCAAAACTATACAGAATGTTCTGGTGAGAAGAAACAAGCAATGTTTGGTGATGCCTCTCATCTGTAGGCCTGGATGAGGATGGGGGAGATGGTAAAAGACTACTTTCAGGAATGCTCGCGGAGATGACAGGACCTTGGAACAGGGGAGCCCCGATGCTCGTGCCGGGTGGCACTTTTCTTGATGACGAGCGATGAAGTGGAATCCTAGAAGGCCTGCCCCACGGCGTGTTGTCGACATGGCCATCGGTTTCCCCAGATGGCTACGGCACTATTCAGGTTATAACAGCAGAAGGAACCAAGGGCACAGGGCTGGAAGACCGAAAGCAGGAAAGCAGGAAAGCAGGGAAGCAGGAAAACGTCCTGACCCCTCACCCACGTTCCAGACCTGAGCCGGCGTCAGAGCCAGAGCCCAGCAACTGAAGAAGTGATCAGCTTCACGGCACCACGACAATTGCACGTGGTACCACTTCTCCCTCTTTCCTCGAGGAACCCGTGGCCACTTACCTGGGTAACTGTATTCTAGGGAAAGGGAAACACTCAGCTAGTTTGAAAATGGTTGGAGACAGTGTCTGAGATCACACTGAGATGCAGAGCCCCAGTGTGTTGTTGTGTTTTCCCTGCACTAGAGTGGGTGTGTGTGGTGCCAGCTGATAAATGGGGTCAGGTCCAAGGTCCAACGTGCAAGGAATCTATTGGGCCGGGGGCCCACTCGGGGCTCATTTCCCTGGTGACCAAATAGACAGTCGGACTGACAGACCTGGCAGCCCGACAACCTTCGACACAGGCCCTCAGTTTGCGCAGTAAGGAAAACAACATCGCAGCAAAAGCCACCCCTCGTCAACCCTGATCAAAGCAGGAGATCACAAACAATATTGCATGCCAGAAGCCATGATGGAAATCCGTGCCAACATCAAGGACCAGAACGGCACAGGGGAGGTGGTTCCTCAAGTATCCATTTGGCTGACCAGTCTGGTTTATATAGAAATGGGTGGATTTGCTAAAGCCTGACACAGACTTCCACAAGCCCACAGCTAACCTCCACAGCTAACCCACTTCTGATCATTCTATCTGATACAGTAGGTTGGCTAGACCGGGTGCATATGGCCCCGGGGACATCATACCCAATGGGTTGCCTGCGGTCCATCCAGAGAGGCGCTGACTTCCCAGATACCCTTGCACAGAAGAACGTGCTTCCGAGAGGTGGTGTCAATCCTTCCGGGTCCCCTCAGCTGAGAAGGCAGAGTCTTGTCCGTTTGGGGAGCCTTAGGTGGGCGCGGTGGCGCGCACCTGTAGTCCCGGCTGCTCGGGAGGCTGAGGCGGGAGGATCCCTTGAGCCCAGGAGTTCTGGGCTGCAGCGCGCTCTGCCGATCGGGTGTCCACACCAAGTTCGGCATCAATGTGGTGACCTCCCGGGAGCGGGGGACCACCAGGCTGCCTAAGGAGGGGTGAACCGGCCCAGGTCGTTGGGTAGCCTTAGTCCCCACACCAGAGTCTCTGATGAGAAGCGTGTTCACAGAGATCCCTCTTAGCTGAACGGGGGTGTGGGGGTCTCCATCCCAGGGGGGCTTCTCTCTTTGACCAAACTGCTTCCTCCCACTTCCCCTTCGTGCTGACCCTCGTGAGCATCTAGCTCAAGGTCCCTCTCCAGGTCTCCCTCCAGATAACCCACCTGCTGCGGTGGTGACCTGTAGTGACAGGACCCGGCTCAACCACCAAGCTCGTGGCTCAGTGCCACCCTGAGTTGTCTCCTCCTGGGCTTTATGCGTCCACCCTCCACTCGCCAACCTCAGCGGCGGCTCGTCTGTTCTCGCCCTGTCTGAGCATCGCTTGCAACGGGAAATTGATCTGGAGCCCAAGCGCTGACTAAATGTAATGGGTGATGGGTGGATCCCTTATGCAATTCGCATGGTAATGCTCAAAATCCCAGTAGTCTGTGTGCTGATTTAATCCCCCAGAGGTGCTTTCTACACGACGGAGCGCCCTGCGGCTGTGCCCCTGCCACTCTACGGTACACGCGATCACGGCTGACTCTTCTAGAGGGCTGAGCAGCTGGGCCAGCGTCCTCCCCGCTCTCCTCCGCGGGGTCCCAGGGCTCCACGGCAGGGGTCCGGATTCACCCACACTTGACGGATGAGGAAGAGGAGGCACGAGGAAGGAAGGAAGCTCCCCAGAAGTCGCTGTGACCAGCGGAGAGCCGGGATCCGGCGCCAGGCTGCTGGCCGCTGAGCGCCTGCTCGGACCCGCGTGGACCCGTCTCCGCTGAGCTGAAGCGCGTGTTTCACATGGGCCACCGTGTGGAGCATCGTCACCCTGAGCAGCCGTGGGGGCCTATGTGTCTCTGCGCACGCAGCTCCGGGCGAGGGGTATTTTCTGACTGTGCACAGCACCCCGGCTCACACTCATAGCTCCTATCCCAGCCCTTGATCTACTGTGAGAGAGACTTTTAACTTACTTAAAATTCAGTCGCATCTGCAAACTGCTGAGAATAATCTCATAGTTTTGTGAGGATATCGTGAGGTTAACAGACAGGCTGCTGTGAGTAATTATACTCAGGTATAGCTTGTGGTACATGTCTGTCCAATGGTGGGCGCCTGGATGGCTCAGTCAGTGGAGCGTCCGACTTCGGCTCAGGTCGTGAACTCATGGTTCGTGGGATCGAGCCCCACCTCGGGTTCTGTGCTGACAGCTCAGAGCCTGGAGCCTGCTTCAGATTCTGTGTCTCCCTCTCTCACTGCCCCTCCCCTGCTTGTGCTCTGTCTCTCTCTCCAAAATAAATAAACATCAAAAATAGTATAGTCTATTATATTCTAATAAATTCTACGTGGGCGGCCCTGTCAATGGCACTTCTGACTCCTTCTACAGAAAACAGCACAAGTGGAAACCCACGCCGTCCGTCACCCATTACCCACCCTCCGATACTTCCGCTAAGTTGCAAAGCTGCATTCGATTCCGGTCGATTCTTATTTCACACTGTCCACGTGCTTCGCCTGTGAAAACTTCCTCCCACTTTCTCTCTCTCTCGTGCCGGACCCAGCCATCAGCCCCTGTCTCCAGCAGGAGCAGGAATTCCAGAGCGGCCGGGACAAGCCGGACACCCAGGCGGTCTCTCTGTCCCTCCGTCAGGCCCTGAGACGCTGGCTGGATCCCGCTCCCGAGGAAACCCGGTTGAAGATGCCCCTGGTTTGGGGGGTTGTGAGGAGCTTCGAGGGGCGGAGAGAGAAGAGGAGGCCAGGCTTCCTGACCCTCGATGAGTGGCTCACTGTCTCCCCGGCCCACAGTCCCGAGGCTAAAGCCACAGGGGGCAGGATGAGCACATGTTTCGGGGATGAAGGCATGTCAGACGCGTCTCACACAACCAGGATGTGACCTCGGCTTCGGGGCCTTTCTCCTCGACGCTGACCTCTCTCAAATAATACACTTGAAACACATCCAGGGAGAGAAAGGCCGTCTGGCCGTAGACTCTCCGCTGTCGCTGTTTCTCAGAACACGCTTGCGCCAGCAAAGCCGCGCTCCATGGCACGGTGGCCAGGGCGTGTGTGAAATGCCACCAGAGCCTTTCCCCACTTCGGGTGTCCCCCAGTAAAGAGTTCACTCTGCCAGAGGGAGTGTGGCTGCTTTCTTGGAAAACTATCGCCGTAACCAGAATTTGTGGAAGGGAGAAACAAACGGTCCTTTCCCCCCCAAACAGGAGTCGTGTTTACCTTCCACGGAAGGACCCCAGCTTCACAGGAACAGACCGAGGAACGTTCTCTCAGCTTCCCCCGTGCCTGCCGGGGAAGGGCCCCCGACCATCCCTTCCTGGACTCTAAGAAGAACAAGGCTGTCTCTTTATCGCTCAGGGTTCCGACGACTCGATTCCAGATTTAGCGTTAAGACAGCACATTTTCCACAGGAACTGGGTCCCTTCCGACTTTACGGCCGACCGGGGAGCCGGGGCCACAAAGCCTTCTTTCACAGACAGGAAGGGTTTTCACCTGGAAAAATAAACCGACAAAGACAACATTTACATATTGCTGAGGGTCTGGAGTCCTTGGAGGAAACCCTACACGGTCTCTCGGTTAATGGTGCATTTTAAAAAAGAGAGAAATGCCTGGATGCTTTGTGATGCATAATTTGTCTGTTTCCTGTTCCAGTTTCTGAGAATTTCCCACAATGTGGCGTCCATGTGACCGCCTCGCGGCCTCCGTCGCACTAAAGCAACATCTGGTTTAAAACAACCAGGGCCGCGGCTCAGGCCGTAGATCTTGGAACCCCGGGCCGATTCCCGGCTCCCTGCTTCCTCGAGACGCTGCGCGATGATTTGTGTTACTGACTAAGACTCTGCCGAGCCGGTGACCTTCCTTGCCGAACTTGCGAGAAATTAAAACAAAGAAGAAACACAGTCAGTGTAAGCCTTTTGCTTGAGACACATCGCCCTGAGCCGACGTTAGGAGAGCAAAGTGCACAGATGAGTCTATAAGGGAGTAAATCTTTGATAATCACTCTTTCTTATTACTTTCTGCAAACCCGGTCAATTTTATATGAAATGAGCCACCCAGGACAACCAGAATAGAGCCTGGAGGTTGGGACCGGGGAAGGAGCCGGGGTGCGGCAGGCGGGGAAAGGAGCCCTCAAATCCATTCCTCAGATCCACGGAAGAGGGGAGCTTCCTCTTCGGACCTTCCCACCGCCTCAATTTCTAACCCCTCCGAGGGTCCCGGAGTAAGAAAACCAGCGCTGTGCAGCAGGGAAGCCGTGATCCCCCTGGAGGCAACCTGATATTTCCAAGAAGGTTCTGAAAGATCTCACAGTTACCCCAAAGGGCGGGATGCACCGGGCTAGCCCTTAAAGCAGACACCAACTGCCCGACCCCCTTCCCAGGAGGTACCACGCGCCCCGTCAAAGATGGTTGCAGAGTCCACGAATTTCTTTCTAAAAAGTTCGGCTTTGCGGTTGGCGTGATTTAGAGGGAAAAGATGTATAACCCGGCCTGTGTTGACCCCAGGAAGCCCCGTGTGGCTCCTCTCTCTGGCATCTTAGATCAACAGGTTGTGTCAACGCGCCAGACTGCCATCCCCTGAGCAAAGAGCAGCCCAGCCTCCAAGAACACAGGACGCCCCCCCCCAAGCCTCTGGAAGTCTTCAAAGCTTACATCAAAAGCACGGGGTAAATCTGCGATGCATCTTTCCAAAGTGGAAACAAAAGTCCTTTTTATCCCTTGATCAGCGGACCTCACCTGTAGGAAATGTTACACCTTTTTATCAGCCCCGCGGATTGTCTTCTCTGCACCGACTGGAGACATTCTTCGCAGGCTTACAGCCTTTAACACCTCCCAGGAATGCTGGGGAGCACGGCGCCCTGAGCTCTGTCCCAGGCCTCTGCATGTTAGCCAATCCTCTGATGCCCCAAGCCCTCCAGCGCATTTTCCTCTTGATACTTCACACGGCTGATTTATTGAAATGAGCAAGAGCTTCTATGTTGGCAGGGTAGTGTGCCTGACGCACGTGTGTACAATAAAACACATTCGATGTTTTCAAATAAAGACCTTGCCTTAAATTAGCAGGCTATCGGATTACCCTGACAGGCCGGCAAAACAAAGCATCAGTCAACAGCTGTCACAACCTCTCTGCAAGCGTCTTCCCAGGGTCGGGCCAAGACGCTCACCCGAAGGCAGGAAGGAACTGGCAGGGGAGGGTGGTGACAGGGAGCAGGAAACACAAATGGTCCGTGCGGTGACTCTCCTTCCCCTTTCAGAGACGCTGTGGAAACCAGAACTCACTTTATTTTAAAGAACGGTGTTGAAAACAGATTCTGTTTTTAATCTGCCATTGGCCAAGATAGCGTAGTTGGCCCTCCATACCTCCCCTCCTCCCTTCTTTTCTAAAAACCCCTACGCCTTAAACACTTTCCGAAGGCCAACGATCTTGGATAATAACCATTGCCCTTTCTTGTCTATGAGAAAACTCATTTTATGCGCAGAGTTGTGAGTTTCACCGTCCTATGTGCACTTCCGCAGGTGGGTCTCACTAGTCCCCACGAGGCCCCTGGATACTGAAATGGATTTGGGTTCTTCTTTTCAATAGGAAAAGCATCGGAAGAGTTAAATATTCCCCGGTAGCATGAAACCGTGTGTGGCCGTAGTCTGTCACCACTGCTCTGTTTTCAGGATCTCTCATTACTTCTTTCCAGTTCCTGTTCTGGGCTTACGTGAGAGGTAAAGTTGTTGACGTCAACAGAAAAGAAAAATGACTTCATTTCCAGGTGTTTGGAGGGATGTTACCTTGTGCTCTATCTGGGTCTCTGCAGCTCCTTGTGTGCTGGTACGGGTTCAAGCCTTAGCGTCTCCTCACAGCAGGATGCTGGGGACAGGGGGGTGCACAGTACCCATTTACGGAGTAGACAAGCCCGTGTGGCTGAAGTGGGCCGACAGGCTGCCACCCGCGATGATGCGTGGGCTCACGTGCGTGCACCTAAGCGGACTGCAAGGGGGCCGCAGTCCAGAGGCTGCTTCCGGATAAGTTTTGGGGACATGTGGTCAGACCCAAAAAGAAAATAGTTCACGAAACACCTGCCGTTCTCAATCCCAATGTCTCTGGAGAGGAGGACACCTGGAAATTCAAGAGGACAGTGGGGGAGGGGCGGTCCCCCTTCGTGAGCCCGGGGAGGGAGGAAGACCCTCCGAGGTCTCGCAGGCCCTGAGGTTCCAGGGACAGACACATTCCCAAGGGGTTCTGAACACCACGGAGGGGGCGGTTTTCACACTGAAGGGCACAGCACCATCCCAGCGACACGCCCCAGGGGGGTGCTTCTGAGAGAAATCAGGAAAATAGAAGAGGCTTACTTACACGTTTTATATGTGAGCTCTTTTGAATATACGGATATAAGGAACTTTTTAAAAATTTTTTTTAACGTTTATTTATTTTTGAGAGACAGAGCATGAGCAGGGACAGGGGCAGAGAGAGAGAGAGGCAGACGCAGAATCTGAAGCAGGCTCCAGGCTCTGAGCCATCAGCACGGAGCCCGACGCGGAGCTCGAACCCACAGACCGTGAGATCGTGACCTGAGCTGAAGTCGGCCGCCCAGCCGACTGAGCCACCCAGGCGCCCCTATAAGTAACTTTTGATAGTTATTTAATTCAGACAGTTTCATTATTGCGATGACACCATGTGATCATCAAATCTGGGTCCATTTTCCGGAAACCTGGTTATTTTAGGAAGTTATCATGGCAGAGAAGCTCCTGAAGAATTTTAAATGGTGTTTAGACAGTCCACACACCCATCCGAACAAGCCAGAGCACAGCCGGGGGTTATGGTTACAAGAACAATTTGCAACATTATAACGAATCAAGGAGTTCAGTTTCATCCCTGAAGCTGTGCCATCCATGCTCAGCCAAGAGCCTCTGCCCTCTGTGCTCGCAAGCTCGAGGGCTTCCCACAGCGCTGCGCCCCGAATGCAAGGACCCTCAGAGCTTAGCATGTGACCTACTGGCTGTTCCACAAGCCCTGGGGGCTGTCATGAAAACAGTGGACTGGGAGGGAGCACAAGCATGGTGGGGGGTGCCTGGGTACTGATCGTCGCCCCTGAGATAAAGACAGAATGTGGGTGCTGGGGGTTGGCAGGTGAGACAGAGAAACCATATTCGGGAGGGAGAGTCCTTGGGACAGAGGGACAGACAAAATTTGTGGGTAGGACCTGAGTGTTGAGCGTACCCCTGAAAGTCCTAGACCCTACAGTGAAGGGTGGGGTGACCCTGGCCAACAAGGGTTTTTTGAGGTCAGGATGGGGACAGGTGTGTCATGCTAGGTTATAAGGGAGCTTTTAAAATATTCCCTGCAAAAGCTAAACAGACTTTAATTTCCATTTTAAAGCATACCCCATTATTTTTTTTAAATGTTTATTTATTTTGAGAGAGAGAGGGAGACACAGAGGCCAAGCGGGGGCGGGGGGCAGAGAGGCAGAGAGAGAGAGAGAGAGAGAGAGAGAGAGAGAGAGGGAGACACAGAATCCGAAGCATGCTCCAGGCTCCAAGCTGTCAGCACAGAGCCCGACGCGGGGCTCGAACCCACGAACCGCGAGATCATGACCTGAACTGAAGTCCGACGCTCAACCGACTGAGCCCCCCAGGCGCCCCCACACCCCATTATTTTCCTGCTCTGCCATTCAGAGGCATCATTGCTTTGGTTACAACGTAAACACGCGGACAGTTCGGAAGTAAGAGGGAGCCTTGGCCTCTTCGAGAGAATGCAGTTTTGCCCATTTCGCTTCTCCCCTGCTGACAACCCCGGACCACCAGCAGCACCTGGGCATTTGGGCACAGGGGTTCCGGGGAGGGGCCTGGGAGGGAAGGGGCGGGCAGGGGGCAGGCTGGGATGCGGGCTGAGCCAGGAAGGCCTCCGATGCACGCCGTAAGGCAGGCCCGCTGGGGAGAGCAGGGAACCCTCCAGACTTGGCTGGGAAGGCAGGATTCTACTTTGAGGCAGAAGGAGAGGAGGAGGTTTTGCGCGAGGAGGGGACCTTGCGGCAGGGGAGGAATCTGGCGATCTCGCCCGTCACCGCGGACAATCGCCGTTGTTGTAGCGACAGCCGGCACAACGAAGTTCCGGCGGCCAGCACGGGGCTCTTTTTCCCTGGGTCCTTGTCCTTCCGGTCCCAGGACAGGCGCCCTGCCCCCGCATCCTCAGCCGAGGCGGGTCCTGAGACCGTCTGGAGCTCCGTGGGCCGGGCCGTGAGCCTCCCTCGGGGAGCGGAGGTGGAGAAGAAGGGGTGCTGACGCATTCTCCTTAGGAAGGAGAGGAGCCGCGTCCACACGGGCGCAGCGGGTTAGCAGTGGACTCTCGCCTGAGTTCCCCGGGCGCTGCCTGCAAAGTACGTGGGTTACTTTCCCATCACCCCTGGCTTCGAGGATTCATCCTCGAATTCAGCCTCTCTGCTCACTGGGGCTTCCCGCCTGAGCCACACAGGGCCGCGGAGGGCTCCTTTCTCTCCGCAGAGCAACCCGTGGGGCAGTGCACTTGCCTCCTACCATTGCCAACCTCGCGACATGAGCGAGTTAATCATTTAACCTTCGTTAATAATATGATCTTTAATTAATAATCATTCATATCTAACAATTAACTATACTACACTGATGCTTAACTTTAAACACCAAAAAATTAATTACTTGCAGCTAAGAGTAACCTGTAGCCTGGGTTATGAGTATACGACACGTATATGCTGCTTTCTCAACACATATGATACGTTCTCAGGAGCTTCTACGTTCTGAGTTTTCTTCTTGAAGTTCCTGTTGACGACGAAGAGGCCGTGTCTGAATAATTTTTGGGGAAGAAGGAAAGCGTCGCACGGTCCACTCCTACCCTGACACCTAAGTGCCGACGCGGGTCCGAAGTCCTCTTCATCACGCGAGTTCTGCGAATGTCCTCACAACTTCAAGAGGGCTGCCAGCAGCCGGCACTTCAATGAGCTCCACGGCCGCTCTCCCCTCTCTGAAACTTCTCAGTGCTGACTCTAAGAATAGTTACGGGCAGTAAGGGCGGGGCTGCAGGCTGACGTAGGGAAGCGCCTGCTAGAATCCAGCCTCCTTTCTTCACGACAGCAGTAGGAGGACGGACACGCAGAACCGCCGGCTTCGCCTTCAGTACTGCAGCGGTGGCCGGGCAGGACGGTCGGCACACGGGCTCTGGGACCATCCCTCCTGCCTTCTCAGGCCAGCGTCGCTCTTACTACGTATACCAGCTCGGGCTAATTACTTAAAGCTTCAGTGCCTCAGTTTCCCCATATGCAGACCAGGCATAAAGTAGGATTGACCTCATCGGCCAGGGCGGATGGGTTAGTGCCCGTGTCATGCTTCACGCAAAGCCCACATCATAGCCTGTGCTCCGCGCACCTGTGTTATTGATGGTTTCATTATTTTTACTGACGACATTAGGTCTTTCATCTTCTTACTGTGTTGGCATCTTATTAAGAAAAGTTTTATACATGTTCTGCGGGTGCGTGACCCAGAGATTTTCAGCAGGACGGTCTGGTGCGTTCCCCCCCAACAGACAACTCGGTCTTTCTCCACCTTGCCTGGCACCTCGTGATCTCTGTGAAATGGTCCCCCAGGGAGCACACGCTGGACTTGCTGCTGGTGCCGGGCAGCGGGGACCAGAGGAGACAGTCCTGCCTTTGCAGAGGACGCCTGGAGGGACACAGACGTGGCCCCGATGAGCGTGTGTGGTTGGAAACCCGGGTCTGGCGGGCAAGGGTGGAGATGGTCAGGAGAACTGAGTGGGTGCTACGGGGGGACAGACCCAGTTCAGAGGGGGCACAGGGACCTCAAGACAGTGCGGGTCCCGACAGAAACCACGTGACTGTGGACATGATCCCTTCGGAGCACAGGCTCCTGCCCCCAGACAGTCTCACTTGCTCCCATGTCTCCAGTCATTCCTCAATCAACTCCGGATGCCCAAGAATCATCCCTCAGACACCCACCAGCGTACCGTCCAGACCTTTGTACACGCAAACATATTAACACACGGGGCGCCTGGGCGGCTCGGTCAGCTGAGCGCCAACTTCTTCGGCTCAGGTCGCATCTCACAGCTGGGGAGTTCGAGCCCTACATCGGGCTCTCTGATGTTAGCACACAGAGCCTGCTTCAGATCCTCTGCCCCCGGCTCTCTCTGCCCCTCTCCCGCTTGCACTCTCTCAGGAATAAATACACATTAAAACAATAAAATAAAACAAGAGTTCTCTTTTAAGGGCCGCCTACACTTCCTTGCCACAAGGATTCAGAAACCAAGGCCCTGGGGCCTGTTACAGGTGTGGTGGGAGGAGCTGTCACCTCCAGGCCCGGCAGGCTGGGAGCAGGAAGATGGACCCCACCTGTGTCGCTATTACCAGAAGACGCTGCTAAAGGTGGCTTCCCAACGGCCTCCTCATTCTGATGTGTCTCAATTCCTAAGAGCTCTCAGAGGCTGCAAAATATTGTACATCGACCTCCTGGTCCATTTCTTTTTCTTTTTTTTTTTTTACTAATGAGTCCAGTTTGTATCAAATTGTGTGCACGAGAAAGATTAGGCTTTAGATTCTGGCTTCCAGAAGAGGTCAGGGCGCTCACCATCGCCCCCGCGCAGCCGGAGCTGCCGGACGCAAAGCTTGAGGCTCAGGCCCGTCCTTCTCTGCCCGTGAGGGAGCGGCCACCTCCCCTCTGCAGCAGGAAGCCATCTGGAAGCTGTGGGTCAGGACGTGCCGACAGAGTCACCGGCAGAAGACGGAGGCGGGAGCAGACACCACCCGACCGCCCCTCCGAACAGCACGGGCCGGGCCACAGAGCTGTGTCCACGCCTGCTGAGGACCGGAGGCCACCGGTCACATTGCTTGTCCCAGAGGCACCACCCACGAGAACAGTTACTTTAAAAATAAAGAAACCAGGGGCGCCTGGGGGGCTCAGTCGGTTAAGTGCCAGACTCTTGATTTCGGCTCAGGTCATGATCTCACAGTTTGTAGGTTCGAGCCCCGTGTTGGGCTCTGCTCGGACAGCGTGGAGCCTACTTGAGCCTACTCTCTCTCTTTCTGCCCCTCCCCTGCTCATGATCTCTCTCTCTCTCTCTCTCTCTCTCTCTCTCAAAAATAAATAAGCATTTTAAAAAAGTAAAGAGACCAGATAGAGATGGCAGACAGGAAAAAAACAAACCAACAAAGAAAACAGGGAAATACCCAGTCGGCCTTCCAAACTCAACGCCACTTAGAAGCGTGTCTTTCCAGGTTTTCCTCCCGGGCCCACAAACCAGCAGAGCTTTGTTTTTCTCATGACTTGCTCTAAACTTCTCAGCGAACGGGGCCCAGCAGCGGAGAGCCCCCGCGGCCCCTGGGCTCCCAGCAGCCTTTCTAGCAGATTCCTCTTGAACCCCTGAGAGAGAGAGGTCACCGAACCTCAATCACCTGCCTGTCGTTCCCGAGGGAGACCCAGGGGCAGGGCTGAGGACAAGCCGCCTACCTGAGGTCACAGGACGTCCGTCTTCTCCAGGTCTGGGGCACAGTCCTCGATGAAGCCGGTCCCTGGGGAAGGCAGCATTCGGCACGGCAAGAATTTACGTCCTAGTGGGAGCTCGCGGGTCACGCTTCCCCCTCTGACCTCCTGCAGCATGGCCCCAAAGCTCGATTCCCCCCACCCCACTGGCCTCCAGGTCACTGTCCCCTGGCCCTCCCGACATGCCCCCCAACTCAACTGGTGAGTGGAAGCTGGGGCAATAGCTCTCTCCCTGCCAGCATTGGCTTGTTACGAACAAACAGTGAGTGAGGCCACCTGTCACCCCGGGGTCCACCCAACCTCGAGGTCATTCCGCCCCCAGCTGGGTCCACAGGCACCGAGGTCAGGCAGAGATACGCACAGGAGGCATAGATCGTGCTCCTGCAGGGCTCAGGGAATGCCGCAGCCCCCGGACGGCCTGCCCTGCCGGACGGCTCTGCGCGGGGAGGCTGGATGGAAAGAAGAGCCCGCCGTGGGACTGGAGATAATTCTCTTCCTCCCAGAGCCCTGGTTCTCACGGCGAGCTCCCTTAGAGCGCTGCTCCTCTCCCGGCTGCCTCCCAAATCAGATCCCGAGCCCCACGTGGGATTCATACAAACGCACACAAACAGCAAATCAACCGGCCATGTGTCCCATTCTGAAACCATTCACAATTTAATTGAGCAATCTCTGTTTCGTGCCTAAGTTGTCTGTGCTAGAATGAGATGCAAGTTGGTATGGAAGTCAGCACAAAATCGCAGACCCGATTGTTTTAAGTTTAATGTTGAGATTATGCAGAATTTTGCAACCACACCAGCGGGGAGAGCCTCTTGAAAGAATGCAGTGAGGACAGCCCAAGGAAACAGGAAGTGCTTGTAGCCCTGGAGGGGAGAAGAGGCAAACACAGGCTGGGGATGAGGGGATCCCGTCCTGGAAGAGCGAGCGGGTTTATCCACGGAAGCGGGGGATAGGGAGGGACAGAGAGAGCAGGACGTTGCTGAAGGTGATTCCGATTCCATGGGGATAAGCGATTGTAAAGACAAGAACAGGTGGCCTTGGATTTTAACTGACGACGACGCATCTCAAAACCCTTTCAGCATTATTGCAATCTCTTTTTTTTTTTAATTTTTTTTAACGTTTATTCATTTTTGAGAAACAGAGCGTGAGCGGGGGAGGAGCAGAGAGCAAGGGGGACACAGAATCCAAAGCAGGCTTCAGGCTCCGAGCTGTCAGCACAGAGCCCGACGCGGGGCTGGAACTTACGGACCGTGAGATCATGACCTGAGCCGAAGTCGGACACTCAACCGACTGAGCCCCCCGGGTGCCCCTGTTGCAATCTCTTCTGACGGATGGATTCCCATTCAGTGTTTACATTCCATGGCGTCCCTACACTAAGATAGTGACGGGAAACGTTCACATTTGTATAATAACCTTCTTCAGCTTCAACATTGAAGACCTCATCTCGTTTCGATTCTTCAAACTATCTCTTATGGAGACATGGATATTATTCCACGTTTATGGACAAGGAAGCTGAGGCGTAGGGAAGGATCATTGTCCATCTTCCTCGTGCAGGGCATATGTGCTAAAACTGGACTTGGGACTGAAGTCCCTGGCTCCCCACCAAATAAGTGCGCTGTTGACAGCATACACATGGATTCTGGGTGTGGGGTAGGGCTCGAATCGACACAGCCTCTCCGGAGCGTTCCATCATTAGTGGAATATGGCTGATGAGACGGAGAGAGCTGTCCTACAGAAACTTCCGCAAATGAAAATCTCAAGTTGCTTTCCTCTGACCTTCCCTCCTGAGTGTTCTTCCACTTTTCTTGACTTGACTCACTTCTGTCTTAACACATTTTTAAAATTACGGATATGTAATTAAGGCGTCTCTTTGGTGACATTTTGGGAGGAATCTTGAGGTAATGTTTTCGTTCCTGAAAACAGACGTGCAAGAGAGTCTCCAAACCCTACGTGTTTGGGTCCCACCCCACTCAGACTGTTTCTCAGAACGTGGACACGAATATACCAATTAGCAGTTCACTAGATGAAGTCACGCCGTGGAAAATTGTAACACGCGTGTGGGGTTGTGAAAAAAGCTTCCTAAACTCCATCCCACCTCGGAGCCGCAATTCAAATATTATTGAAGCCAGTGATTAAAGCTAAGAACTGTTTTCCATAAATAACTCGCATCGGGAATCGTCTTTCAATTACCAAATTATCTCTGCTATTGGCCATCAACAGCCCATGCATTAACCAGACAATGGAAAGAGTAATTCAATTCCAGAGTAAAAATCCCCTCTGCTCTCTTCCCAGTTAACACTGACAACTCGCTGTCCACAGGCAATTCTCAGAGTGCTTTGCCCTGACTTAATTTTGCTTTTAGCATTCAGTGCCAGGAATACCTAGAAAATTATCTACTAATTATCTAGCATTATCTGTGTTGGTTCATGTCTAAAGAACAGCTCATCTAATTACAAGCCCCTTTGCTATTTGCCTCTAAAGAGTGGATTTAACTGAGAATTTCTCCAAAAGGGTTTGCGCTAAGGGCTGGTGATGAGATGGCTTGCATTCTTTGGAAGGCGTTCTCTCAGGTGTCAACAACAAACAGAGTCACTCAAAAGATGCTTTCACGGCAGGCAGGCTGTAAGCAGCAATTATCTGGGCATTTCCAGTGTTTCCTTCCACTGGACGATTAGTAAGCAGCGTCCTAACCCAGGCCTCGCCTTCTCAAAAGGGCTGTGAACGCTCACCCCTTCTAGAAACTCATGGACTCCTCCATTACGCTCTCATAGCACGCACGAGCCAGGCCTCTCTCAGCAGGTGTTTCTTGACAATCCAGGAAATACAAGCTGACTCTCAAGCCCACTGGCATCTAATCCTAGGCAGTATTTTATTGCAAATATGAAGAACTTTAAAAATTCTATAGTATAAGGAGGTTATATTGATGACTGAATGCATGGGCCATTTTATCCACTTAACGAGCAAGAAAAAATAGCACCTCACCACCTCAAACATGCTAGACAATTCTGACAGGGCAGCTACTCTAAGAAAAGATTTTAAATTAGTAGGAAAAGCATACCCATAGTATTATTTTTCAATTTTAAAATAATCCAAAACCTAAAGAGAAGTGAAAAGTATGGTTCAAATAACTTTTTTTTCTCTTGGAACATCTGAGAGGAACGGACTCAGCTGATGCTCCATCACACATAGTTACCCCGTGCATATTTTCTACCCCCAAAAAAGGGCATTTTCCTACATGATAGGAATATAGAAGAGAAATTATTCTATATGAGACTGTAATGGTGGGTTCGTGTCACCGTGCATTTCTCCAAAGTCGCAGACTGTGCAAGATCCAGAGTGAACCCTAACGGAAGCCACGGATGCCACAGACTTCGGCGATGATGGTAAGTCAATGCCGGGTCATAGGACCAAACGTATCAGCCAGAGGGGGATGTTGATGGTGGGGGGGTGCTGTGTGTGTGTTGGGGGGAGATACGAACTTTCTTCTTAATTTTGCCGTGAGCCTAATATGCTCTAAAAAAATAAAGTCTTTAAAAAACAAAACAAAAATTAATGATAGCTTCTGGGTGAGGGAGTGACCTCGGCGGGCCGTGCTTCCTCAACAGCGCTGTCTACACTAATGCACTCTCTCGGCCGCCGGCCCAGCGACAGCGGAGAGAAAACCATCAATGAGAGGTCGCTTGGAGAAGGTGCAACAAACAGGACAATTCAGTTTTTGGTGTTTTTGTTTTTGTTTTTTTATCCTTAAAAAATAAGTGGGTTTTGTTTTGTTTTTCTGTTTATCTTTGATATTTTTGGGGGCCTGCTGAAAAAAGATAGAGTGGCCGCTATTTTTTCTGCTGTTTTAGGACAAAACTATCCCACTTATTCAAGTGGTCTCTAGCCATACCTTATAAAAATTCAGCATTTAGCTTACTTTCAGTATTTTTTTTTAGTTAGTACTATCATTTTATCAAACATTAAAGATAGTTGTTTTGGGGACACCTGGGTGGCTCAGTTAGTTGACTGTCCGACTTCGGCTCAGGTCATGATCTCACGGTCTGTGAGTTCAAGCCCCGCGTCGGGCTCTGTGCTGACGGCTCAGAGCCTGGAGCCTGCTTCAGATTCTGTGTCTCCCTCTCTCTCTGCTCCTCCGGTGCTCATGCTCACTTGCTCTCTCTCTCTCTCTCTCTCTCTCTCTCTCTCTCAAAAATAAATAAACATTAAAAATTTTTAAATAGTTGTTTTAGTTATAATCGTTTATAATCTGTTTTTTAAGTTGTTTATGATTCTTAAAATTGCTATGCCTTTTTTTATTATTATCACTTTCAGGTTTCTCTAGGTTTTCAAGCGCATGCTTAGCTCTTTTGTTATACTTCCATTTTCTCTCCAAAAGTTTAGAATGTATCTCCAATTTCTATTTTAACGTATCCTCACAACCTTACAGGTCCAAAGTTATTTGTCTTTGTGCTGTTGTTTTTTTCTTTAACTCCAGGCTCCTTTAGTAATTGGTTTGATGCTTTGAAACACATGGAAACATTTGTTTCGGCTTTGCAGCGAGGGAGCAGATATGAAGTTGATCATTTGGAATATAGGGAATCTTCTTTTGTTCTCTGACTCATGGTCTACCTTAATTATATACCACTGTGTGCATCTTTCACTTACTGAATATAAAGTTCTGTATATTTTAGATACAGTTTAGTGAGCCTGTTACTTATATCTTCTATAGGTTTCCTATAACTTCCTCTCAATATCGAGTTGTGAAGCATTAGATAAAATTTATTTTGAATTCATCTCTGCCTGTTCAATTTAAAATTTCAGTTATACTTGTCATTACGCCTTTGCTAAAGATTTTTCTATCTTTTGACCAATTGTTCTTTACCAATATATAAAGTCATTTCTGGCACCCCGTGATTTTTTTCTTTAATCTGGGTGAAGAGAAACAACACAGCACCTGAAGCAATGTAATAACAAAGAACCAGAAAAGGCACAAATCAGGGTGCCCATACATCTGAAAATCACTCTTTGTCACAGCAAAAGAAGAGGATACTAGAATTTTTTTGAAAAAAAGAAGTCAGATCTAATACTTTTTAAGTGCAAGATTTCACACACACACACACACATACACACACACACACACACACACACACACACATTCCATGCCATGGAGCAGAGGAAAACTTAACGACAGATCATTTAGACCTTAAAATACAGTGATTGTTAATACAAAGACAAGAGATATTTTAAATTATCAATTCAAAATGCTCTTACGGTCCTGGGAAAAGGCAGGGCAACTGCAGAGTGTGAACTCATTTGCCTAGGAAACTGTTGGAGGAAAAGAGAAGTGTGAACGAGAAATTAAGACTAAGCTACAATGCTCCACGGTAGGGTGCGTATGACTGCAAACACAGTAGCAGAAACAGAGGATATAAATGCGAATGCTGAGAAAATGAAGCAGAATCAAGAGTGTCATCAACAGATTCAGGAACGTGTGTGGCAGACGTGCAAAGAGGTTCCAATAGATGTATAATTGACATAATTAATCTCCATCCGTCCTGAGGACAAACATAACCATAGAACAGAATTAATATTTAAAATTGAAACACACACACACACACACACCACGCACATCATTTTCCTTCAATCAAAGGAAGCTTGAATCTACATATTAAGGAGCCTATCACGGACTTGCAAAATTTGACCCAGAAAGATCAATTCTAAAACCACCTTTAGGGGCGCCCTGGTGGCTCAGTAGGTTAAGCATCTGACTCTTGATTTCAGGTCAAGTCATGACCTCGCGGTTTGTGACTTTGAGCCCTGCATTGGGCTTTGTGCTGACAGTGTGGAGACTGCTTGGGATCCTCTCTCTCCCTCTTTCTCTGCCCC
Organism: Paguma larvata; assembly: GCA_030068075.1. NCBI lineage: Eukaryota > Metazoa > Chordata > Mammalia > Carnivora > Viverridae > Paguma > Paguma larvata. The sequence continues at coordinate 2,627,371 of CM057826.1, forward strand.
CCCAAATAAGTAAATTAAAAAAAAACATAAACAAACAAACAAACAAATCTTTAATGCATCTATTAAACTTTAAAAGTTACATGGAAAACTAGGTGAAACTTCAAATATAAAGTCCAAGCCCCTTACAAGGAAAGGATTCAAGTTGCTCCCAAAGTCTTGACAGCAAATGCGGAAGCGTGAGAAGTAGGGGACACAGAGTGAACTACCGGTCAAGGAAAGAAGGTACGCCCACCCGGCGGTAGAGGTGCTGGGGAGAGAGAAGGAGGAAGACGCTCCTACTGGGTGATAGAGGTTACAATAAAACCAAATGACAGAAGGACATTTATTTTGCTACGTTTTGCGTAAAAAAGGAAAAAGATTAACTACTAACGTACACGTCTGCTTACTTTTGCCAAAAGAAACCGTGGAAAGCCAAACCTAAAACAAAGGGAAATAATTCTACTGTTGGGTAAATAGGGGTAGATAGGAAACTGCTGTAAGCATAACTTTTTTTTTTAATGTTTATTTATTTTTGAGAGAGAGAGCGAGAGACAGAGCCTGAGTGGGGGAGGGGCGGCGAGAGAGGGCAACACAGAATCCGAAGCAGGCTCCAGGCTCTGAGCTGTCAGCACAGAGCCTGATGGGGGGACTTGAACCCAGAAACTATGAGATCATGACCTGAGCCAAAGTGAGACGCTCAACAGACTGAGCCACCCAGGCGCCCCTGTAAGTATAACTCTGAATATAATTTTGACATTTGGATCATGTCACGTTTCACATATAAACAGGTCAAGTTAAAATAAAAGAGAAACTTTAATCTTTAAATTTAACAGAAAGAAATGAACCCGGCTGTAGAGTGGATGGATAGCTTAACCACACAGATAAAAATTAACTCAATATTTTTAACAAACCATTCTGATAGGACATCTTCAGTCTCACATACTCTAAGGATTGAAGAGACTGCGGAGAATTCTTAAACTTCATCTGGTAGTTCTACTTTTAGTGACAGAAAAGGTGTTGTAATTTTGACAGTATTTTCTGCACCTTGTAAGGGATAAAAAAATAGTTAAATATGTTAATGTTATTATGAATCAAGATTTTCAAATGTAAGAAAAACCAGACACAGATGAAGAATCAGAAAAGCTAAGAACAACAAACACCCTCTTTTCTTTTTTTATTTGGAAATATGACCTTGTGATTTTCTTTTAAAATTGTCGTTCTTGCCAAGCTCTCCACTGAAGCAGCCTAAAATAATGACACCTATAGCAGTAGGCACGTCTGGTACCCAGAAACCATCAATCCATCCACCGCGAGCAGGAGCCACGGCTCCTTAAACAGGGGTTAACTCCAAACGCGCAGAGAGTTTAAGTTGAAGGAGGTGCTCACGGAGGGTAAATTGGAGAACTTTAGATGTCAACGAAAAGTGATAACCGCAATTAGGCACAACATGTCGAACAATTTAAAATAGTTAATGTCTCAGGGCGCCTGGATGGCTCCGTTGGTTAAGTGGTTAAGCCACAGACTCTTGATTTCGGCTCAGGTCTAACGGGTTCTCATGGGTGAGAGCCCCAGCTCCAGTGCTGACAGCGCGGAGCCGGCTTGGGATTTTCTCTCTGTCTCTGTCTCTGCCCCTCCCCTACCTGCATGCTCTCTCTTTCAAAATAAATACACTTAAAAAATTTTTAAAAACTTAATCTTGCCAAAAAAGATAAAAAGGAAAAAAATCTCACCATCCCCCATTGCAGGGACTATTACAACAACTGCATATTTTGAAGAAGAGAAAAGCAATGGAGAGGTTAATTCCTTCCTCCAAAATTTTAGGCATAAATGTAGATAACCCTAGGGGATAAAGTAAAGCTGCTTTTTACATAATAACATCAATTAATGAGTATAAACGCAGCGACATCATGAAACCTCACTTTGCAACACTCCACCCCCGCAAAATTGTTGAGCCAGGCAAGTATCATCAACGGGTCCTGAAAACCTCAGGTTATGGGCCGTCACCACCTTAATCAAGTGATTAAATTCAGCGTCACTGATAACACAGCACCCCGACATGAGTCACCTCCTGATGTGCGGAAATGCCAAGCCCGGGACATGACACAGGAGGTGTTCCTGCTGAGAAGAATGTTCAGGAAGGCAGACCTGCAGCTCACAGAGAACGGAAGAGCCGGAGAACGAGGTAAAGGACGCCAGGAGAAAACGAGCCTGCGGGACCTGAAAATAATCGCTCACGGTTTTATTGTCTTCGAAACGTCAGCATCAGGAAAAAAAAAAAACATTTAAACTCTTGGGGGATGAAGGAGTTCTTTTGAGTTACAAAAGGACAAAGGCGGCACACCATCGTAATTCATTGTTTACCCGAATTTGATAAAACCAGTTCTAAAATATTTTGACGGACTTAGATACAATGTTCACATTGTCTGGGACAGACGAGCTGCCAGGGGGACGTCGTGGATGTTAACCAGGACGGAGCGGGATTTAGGGCGTGTGCTGGCTTTGAGGGTTTTGACAGAACATTGTGCACCCTTCCACCCATTTACCTACCGAGATAAAGACTCAAACTAATAGAGAAAGAGACAGAAAAGTAAAACGGTGTATTTTTTTTAATGCGGCAAAATGATAATTGTTGGATCTGGGTGGTTAATGCATTGACCTTCTACCTTTTCTTGTAATTTAAAAATGTTCATAAGGAAAAGAAAAACAACACGTAAAAATTGTTTTCAATTCAGAATTGAATTTAGGTCCCCTTAAATACGATTTTAGAAGATCCAGTATTACCCAGGGGCGCCTGCGTGGCTCAGTCGGTTAGGTGTCCAACTTCAGCTCAGGTCATGATCTTGCCGTTCGTGGGTTCGAGCCCCATCTCAGGCTTTGTGCTGACAGCTCAGAGCCTGAAGCCTGCTTGGGATCCTCTGTCTCCCTCTCTCTCTGTCTGTTCCCTGCTCACTCTCTCTCCTCTCACTCTCAAAAAGAAATAATTTTTTTTTCAATTTAAAAAAATCAGTATCACCCAAATCTTGTTTGGGGACTTGTCTGAAAATGAAAATAATTCAAACATGAAATATGACTATATCAAGAGTTATCCCTTATGTTTACCAAGTTAAAATAAACCATCATTTTTTAAAGATTATATTATGTCACAAAATTATTCCCTGTCAGTAAGTACATTTCTGCCGATGGGTCGTATAAGGGTCATTATAGCAGTTAATAATTCAATAATTCTCACTGCATTAACCTCTAGAAATTATAGGTCCTTCTGCCCCCAAGAGTTTCCCTTCTCGTCTTCAGGTTCCTGACCCTTTCTGGCCCAGCTGTTTATTTATCAAAGTCGTTTTTAACTTTTTACAATTCTGACACAATTCCTTCTAACGAGGAATTGGCCCTGAGCATTTGCTGAATTGTACTGGATTTCTAGAATAAAAACAACTGTGTGTGTATGTGTGTGTGGGGGGGTGTGCGTGTGTCCACCACACACGACCGCGTGTGTCATACTTCTGACCCTGAGTGAATCCCTTTCCACATCCCTCATGGTGAGTGACGCGGGGCCAGGCGGCCGGCCTGCCCACAGGACGGAGAGCCGTGTTTCGTTCTCCGCTTCCTCGGGGTCTCTAGTTATGGTCATGTAGTCAGAAGCATTTACATTTTGTAGGTGACGGCAGCTGAGATGCAGTGGAATAATGGAAGTGACATTAATAACATTAAATGTCATAACTCTTGACAACTGGATGCAAATGAGCCCCTTACTGAGCAGGCAGGGAAAAAAATATCCCAAGTCTATCTTTTCTTTAGAGGACATTCGGTGTTGGAAGAATTCTCCAGCCCAGATGGGAGCCGGGGATCCCGTTTGGGGAGCTCAGTACGTTCCTCCAGGTCACCCGTCCAGCAGTAATCCCCTCCGCCTGCCGTAGGGAGCGGTGGTGTTTCCGGCGGTGCTCCCTGAAGCTATGCAAATGCTTGCTTTATTTCTGGCTTTCTGCGTAGACGGTGCCCCCGTTTTTCCTTCAGCTTTTATTTCCCCTTCAAGGCCGAGGGGGTTGACAGGCCACCGCCCGCCGCCAGGCCTCGGCCCTCTGCCCCTCTTCTCCGAAACCTAACAAAGGTGCTCTCAGCCCGAAAGGAAGCGAGTCCCAGCCTCCTTCCCTGTTGTCACCATGGGTTTGGCGGGCCCTGCTGATGCGGGTCCCAGCTTTCTCATCTCGCTCGCCTTGTCAGGGGCTGCCATCATTTAGAGAGGTACACGGTATTTTGAAAGGATTAGATAGAGGATAAAACACAACTCAATCCTTTCTAAAAAGAGCAGCAGACAGAGAGCGAGGGAGAGAAATGCCAGATGCTACAGAGCCGTCGGACCAGGATGACGCGCCCAAAGCCCCAGCGCACTGAGCGCTCCGTTCCTGCCGGGCGGAGGGAGGGAGAGGCGGCGACTGACAAATATTTACTCCCGCGGAGGAGGCGTCAGGAGTGAAAGGCCCGTAAGTGGTTTCTGACAATGTTTAAAGGACACGAAGGAAGGCAGAGTCAGGAAACCAGGGGCCCGTCTCATCGCCCGGATCCGTTTTCCCAGCCTGGGAGGGGGGCCGGGGAAACGCATCTTGCGCGTGGCCTTGGCGATGACAGCGCTGAGAAGTCAGATGGTCCAGCGAGAGCCAGGCCGAATGAGCTGAGCCAGAGCCTGGCACGGGAGGGGCTCTGCTCCCTCTTCTGAGTCCGCCGAACCCTGGGACGGTAGAGGTCTGGGGGCCCGTGCGGACGACCCTTTGGTTCAGAGGGGAGCCGGCAGAAGCTCCTAGAGGCCCGGCGGTTCGGCAGCCAGACCCCGAGAGTTCACGGGGAAGACCAGATCCACACCGCCCACCTCTAGGCCCCCTGCACCTTGTGTTAAAGGGTGCTGCGACCCCAGACTTCCAGCCCTCTGGGAAACGGTCAGGGCACAGTCTCTTCTGCTCTTGCTTCGAGGCTCGCTCCCTGTCCGCTGGCACCGAACAGAGAACTGTGGTCTTTCTTTCCAGAAAGCTATATGCAAAGTAAGTGGTGCACACAACTTTCGCGGACAGCACAACACAAAACGTTGAAAAACCTGTTAGTGGGTTTCATCCGCAGTCAGGCACCAGAAACCCATACGGCCAATGTATCACCAAACCAGATGTTTTGGATACATGCGTATGTATTTTTAGAATTTACTGAGTACAGGGTCAGGAAGGAAAGACTAAAAGGGAAACTCTCAGATTAAGTAGGGGAAAATATTGAGAGTGAAAAGGTAATTATAGTTGCTACTAGGGCGCTGCTTCCTCTACCAGTGAAGGGTCGCACTGGGCAAGTTATCTGCGGAATCTTGGAACTTCAAATCCATGCGCATCTGATGTACATAGCATCCAAACTGCACTGGCCATTGTTCTAGCACACTCTTGGATAAATGGAAATATTATTTAATTGATCTGTTCTACGCTCAAAAGCTAGGTGTGTGTGCATGTCTCATTTCAGAGAAAAACAGCTAAAGCAAAGCTGGACTGTTCCGGGTTGAAAAGTTACCTCTCCCTGCTGGCTAGTGCTTGGAGACCAGTGTGAACCCACGGTTAGATTTATATTTATATGTGCACAGATGGATAGATGCGGAGATAATTACAGGTGTGTGTGTGTGTGTGTGTGTGTGTGTGTGTCATAGGGTACATTGAGAAGGTGTGGAATCATCGACACCCCAGTCGCAACCAACACACTTACCACCCAGTCCTTGTTTTCTAAACACCCTTCTCCAATAAAAAGAATAAAAAATTATTGAAAAAATGGTTGATTCCAGGCCGAAGCAAGAAAAAAATAAATAAATAATGAGCCTGGAGTAAAGTGAGTGTGTCGGTGGTGGCGGGGGAGGTGTCTGAAAGGCTCAGGAGCCAATCTAAAAGTTTCCCGATAGCCAAAGGCGGAAGAAGTTGTCCAGCAAAATAAATAACCATCGTATTGCCTTATAACCCCAAGAATAAAAGTAATATACAAAAATCCATTCTGATCTATTACTCTGACATAGTAAATGATTATGATGATACATAAATGGGGGAGAAGAAAGAAATATTCCGTAAAGAGAAATCGCAATCAATAAATATAGAAGATGCGGGACATAAAACATTAGAACATCACAGGAATCATTACTGGAGACGAGACACCCTGACGAATGCTAAAAGTAGTGGAAGGAATTTAAAGGAGAAAAGGGTATTTGCATCTTCTTAAAGTATTTCTTCTGATACACTTATTAATCTCTGTGGTTTTAACACATGCCCTCAAATTATCAGACACCTCTCCTTCTGGAAGGTGGGATTCATTCTCTCTTGAGTATGGGCTGTACTTAGTAACTTGCCTCTAAGTTGTAGAGAATGGAAAGGGAAAGTAACAGCTGTTCAGGGGAGAAATCTGGAAGTCTCCAACCCGACCCAGTGGTGAGGTTAGTATGTTAGAAGGAGAAGGGCACATCACCTCCGTGGCAATCTTCCCCCAAGCCCACACAAAGAAGCTAATTTCGAGAAAACTTCAGCATATTAATTTGCTAGGGCTGTTGGAACCGATACCATAGACTGAGCCACTCACACAACAAGAATTTGTTTTCCCACCGTGTGGAGGCCAGAGGTCAGGGGTGTAGGTACTGGCAGGCTGGTTTCTTCTGAGGGCCCCTTCTTAGCTGTAGATGGCCGTCTTCTCTCCCTGTCCTTGCGGGGATGTCCCTCTGTGTGTGCCTATGTCCTGAACTCCTCTTCTCATAAAAACCCCATACATTTCTGTGTTTTATCTTCAAATGCAACTGTACCCTGGGTGTGAAAGTTAGGTCTTCAGCATCTGAATTTGGAGGGACAAAACTCAGCTGAACCCAAATAGTGAAATGTTCTACCACACACCCAACTGGCTCTCTTCAAAAGTTCAATGTCCTGGTGCTGGGAGAATTGGACAGCAACTTGCAAAAGAATGAAACTAGACCACTTTCTTACACCACTCACAAAAATAAATTCTAAATGGATAAAAGATCTGAATGTGAGACAGGAAACCGTCAAAATCCTAGAGGAAAAAGCAGGGAAAAGCCTCTTTGACCTAAGATGCACCAATTTCTTACTTGACACGTCTCCAAAGGCAAGGAAATTAAAAGCAAAGATGAACTATTGGGACTTCATCAAGATAAAAAGCTTCTGCACAGCAAAAGAAACAACCAACAAAACGAATAGGCAACCAACGGAATGGGAAAAGATCATCGCAAATGACATATCGGATAAAGGACTAATATCTAAAATCTGTAAAGAACTTACCAAACTCCACACCCGAAAAACAAACAACCCAGTGAAGAAATGGGCGGAAGATATGAATAGACACTTCTCCAAAGGGGACATTCAGATGGCAAATAGACACTTGAAACGATGTTCAATGTCACTCATCATCAGGGAAATACAAATCAAAACCACACTGCGATACCACCTCACACCAGTCAGAGTGGCTAAAATGAACAAATCAGGAAACTATAGATGCTGGCGAGGATGTGGAGAAGTAGGCACCCTCCTACATTGTTGGTGGGAATGCAAACTGGTGCAGCCACTCTGGAAAACGGTGTGGAGGTTCCTCAAAAAAATGAAAATAGAGCTACCCTATGATCCAGCAATAGCCCTGCTAGGAATCTACCCAAGAGACACAGGATTGCTGATGCATAGGGGTACGTGTACCCCAATGTTCATAGCAGCACTTTCGACAATAGCCAAATCATGGAAAGAAACTAAGTGCCCATCAACTGACGAGTGGATAAAGAAGATGTGGTACATATATACAATGGACTACTATGTGGCAATGAGAAAGAATGAAATCTGGCCATGCGTAGCAACATGGATGGAACTGGAGGGTATTATGTTAAGTGAAATAAGTCAGTCAGAAAAAGACAGATACCATATGTTTCCACGAATAGGTGGACTTGGTGAGACTAAGCAAAAACCAGGGGGAGGGGAAGAGGGGAAAGAAAAAAAAAGACACAGAGAGGGAGGGAGATAAAACATAAGAGACTCTCAAAGACTAAGAACAAACTGAGGGTGAGGGGGATGAGGGAGGGGGGAGAGGGGGGGACGGGCACTAAAAAGGGCACGTGTTGGGATGAACACTGGGTGTTATATGTAAACCAATTTGAAAATAAACTATTATAAATTAAAAAAAAAAAGTTCAATGTCCTGAAGTAATAGGAAAGACTAAGGAACTTTCACGGAAGGAACTAAGGAGACGTGAAGATCAAAAGCAGTGTGGGCCTGGGTTGGAACTGGAAAGAGAACCAGTCTTGGAAAAACGGGAAACCCATATAAACTCTACTACGGTTCAGCTAACACCACAAAATCAATTTTAAGTAATATTTTATCATATAAGATATTAATATCGGGGAAAGCAGACTGACAAACACAGGGGAGCTATCCGGACCATCTTTGCAATTTTTTTTTTTTTTGGAAAACCTAGTATTATTTCCAAAAAAAGCTAAAAATAAAAGTTACTTCCATCTTCAAAATTTACCTAACACTACTCGAGAAGAAAAATTAAACAAAACAAAATCCAGGAGGAAGGAAATTCATATTATGATTTTCTTTTTAAATCCCTCCTATGTAAGACATTTTTTCTCCATTATTGACTTCCGAGTCCTCCTAGGTTTTGCTTTCTCAGTTTGAAAGTGAGTTATTTATTCTTTTAATTTTCCTAGTCGCTTATGCCTTCGTGCATTCACCGGACAGCCCTCAAGTGTTTACAAAGCACCCACCATGCCCTTTGCATAGAATGTGATTAGAATACGCTGTAGTCACTGAGGTCCACGCGGGTGTGTGTGTTATCTGGGCTGCACGTGGCTGGGTGAGGGAGACAGTCCGGAAAACATCATTACTGCAACACAGCCAGCGATCTGAAGACATTAGAATGTGAGATGGCCAATGAAAACAAGAAAATGCCTTACTCTGTCTAGAGAAAAGTGGGCTAAAGTTCTCAAGAACAGAGACCCAAGAATGAGGTCATGCAGGTCTTGGGGCCATACACGAAACAATTCGGTGGGGCAGAAGATTTGTGTACGTAAAACACAGTCACAGATTTCTGCTAGATAATTATCAGGAACTAGAAACAGTGTGGTGTTACTTGGGAACAGTGCTTTGGGGAGGAAGATTAGGGAGAGGGGAGGCAGGTGGACAGAGAACTGAGGTCCGGAAAGTGCACCTCGGCACGGAAGGATTAGGCTCTGCTTTAATCTTTGGAGAGCTCTCATCTCGGATGACACTGTGATGTTGCCTTTTGTAATGATCCATTTGGGAAGCCGGCCTGAAGGATGAATGGAACAGGTTGGCCTAGAGGAAAAACAGCAGATTAGAAGTCAGTTTGCAAGTGTCTGGTGACAGACCGTGAGAGCACTGGGGTTGGAAAGAACAAAATGTCCGAAGACATTGAGGCGGTGTACTCAACAATCGTGCTCGCCTTGGCAGTACCCATGCTACAACTGGCACCCCACAGAGAAGACTAGCAAGGCCCTTGCACGAGGGTGACACACACATTCCCGAAGCCTTCCATTTTTAAAAAAATCAGCAGTTACTTACTGAATGGGACATAGGGGCAAAGGGAAAAGTCGGATGCTAGGAATATTTTCAGATTTCTCTTTGAAGTGTGACTAGAGGCTGTTGGTAGCATCGGGAGTGAAATCCGACACAGAATTGGACACTGCGGGAGCATTCCTTGTAGTACTAATATTACTACTAGAAGTAGGAGTACCGTTACCACCTCTGCCATTGCTATACTACTAGCACCACACGTAGTTGCTTGAGAGTCCCGGCAGAGCAGTCTTCAGCTGCGTGCCCGTTCACTCTGGGGGCTCCTGCTCTTGATGCCATGCTCTGACTCTGTCATCTTGCAATTCTTAGTTGTTGTTTGTTTGTTCGTTTGTTTGTTTTCCTGGTAAGCTGATCTTGACTGTGACTCTCCATTCTTCTGTCTCTGCAGATTTTGAGCTGGTAATTCACTCCGGGACCTCAATTCTTTGATGAACCTAACCTTTTCGGTTTGTTTGTTTTCTTGCAAGGGCAAGAGATGATGGCTTCCAAGGTCTTTACACACATCGGAGCCAACATCAGATGAGGCTTGCTTCCGGTTACTCTGTGTCCAACACGACATCGGGCATCGGGGAGATGACGTGTGGGAACAGAGATAGAGCTGGTTCATCCGGGATGGAGATGGAGCTGGTTCTGTGTGTCAGGCAGCATCAGACAAATGACTAACTTCTCGGTTACTCTTCTGGGATGACCAAATTCACGCCTGAGGCTTCCACATGGATGGAGGACCCGAGGACCCAGCACGAGGTGCTCAGGAGAAGGAGGTGCGTGCTGGGAGTCAAGGGAGGTTGGTAGACCTGGTGGTAACTACAGGCCGGATGAGAGAAAGCTTAGGGAGTGAGGGAGGGACCAAGACTGTTAAATACTATAGAGAGTTCAAGGAATTCAGACTCAGGAACGTGTCTTTGGATTTGAGCAAACCTCTTAAAATCAAGAAGTGGTTGTATTTTACCAATGTACTCAATATAATATAATAAATACGTTCATTTTGACAACTGATTGAAGAACGACAGCATCAAAGTCTCCAAAGCTATAGGAAAGTGATGTTTAAGCCTAAGTGGACTTGCAATGACTCATCTTATAACTTTATAGAAGGGGGCTGGGAAGTACAATCCAGGAGCTGCGCATCAGGTCTACGCCCTGGTCTGCGGCAGGTGTTTCAAGAGTATTCATAAATACAGCGACAAAAATCGCATGCAGATACATGTGTAAATGCACAGGGGTGTGGGAAGTAGATAGAAGTAACATTTCAATTTGAAGAAGAATGGGGAGGGATGTTTTCAGACAAAGCACGGAAAGACAAGAAACCTGTCTCCCCTTTCCCCCCAGGTGTACGCAGGAGCCCACCGAGTCACGCTGCTCACCTCCTGGTCTCCTCCCTGAGGCTCCCCTGGTAACAAATATCCAAAGGTAGGTTAAGAAACTGCAGTTTGACTCGCTGCCACACTGGGGGCCCCTGTGGGAGCTCTTTACTCTCATGAGGCCTTCCGGGGTTTTAACCAAACAAGTTCAAGCCATCAGTAAAATAGAAGCATACACACCTACAAGAATAAGTTGCTAACATATCCACTGAACAAGAAGGCAGTCTGAGTGCTTCCAAAATTATGAGATGTTAATGCACGGGATGGGGGCTTGACACAGCTTCTGAAGTCCCCTTGCCTTAAAATGATTTTGGTGATGGTTCCGTCCATGATAAAGTTGTAAGATTACCGAGCAGAAGGACTGGCATGCGTGTTCGAAAGTACAGGCACCTGTAAATATCTACTTTATCACCTCCTTTTTGTAGTTTGGAGGATGTCCGCCCAGTACAAAGTACAGAAGTATTTTTGGCTTATATATCATTAAAAGAATGACCTGACTAGAGTGTTTATTTAAAACCAGGCACAACTGTTGCAAGGTTACGATCAAGTCATAGTTCGTCTTCCTCGATTCGGTTTACATAATTCAGGTATGACCTCCTGGTGCCAAGACAGATGAGCCTGTGATGACATCAGCGAATCAGTATGAAATGATTTTGTGTTTTCTGCTTGTCCCCCGAATCCTAATTCACACTCCAACGAGACACTTGCAGTTACAGGGTTTAAAGAAGCGAGACACGGCAAATTTTTGCATATCCTATGACAGCACATGAGACGGAATGGTACTGAATCCGTTTACCCCCACGCCCCACTCCAAGTTTGTCTTCTGTCCCAGGAAATGGTGGCACTTTGTCTGACCCAAAGGGCCGACGTCAGGCTGTTGTGAACTAGCTGAAGACGTGACTTCTACGCAGCCGCTCGGCAGTCGGTAACTATGTTTTCCCCGAGACCTCGTTGCCTGCAGACCGCCTTGTTTCAAAAGGTGGAGACAAGACAGGGCTCGATAATTTAATTCCAGGTAAAACGGAAGTTAGACAAATTTGTGACCCACAGTTCCAGAATGCAGATTTACCTGCCTCTGGTTGTCCAGCTTATTTCACAGCAAACAGACTTAAAACGACGTTCGAACTCCCCTTTTGCTGGGGAAAAGAAGCTACCTTGAGTGTGGCTCCAAGTACATTCTGGGGTCGTCTCCTCAAGCCACTGAAGACGGAAGGGCACATATGGCACAGACGATCACGCTGGAGGAGCCGCGTGTTACCCGAGCAGCTAGGCTTCACACGATGGAGGGTTCAGTGCCAACACAGCTGGCCTGGGGACATGGCGAGGGAGTTATTAAAATCAGCTCAAGGGTTCGCAGGAGGATTCTGAAGGCGGTGCGTTGTCCAGAAGGAGGACCGAAGGCAGGTGGGTTTACTTTGTGCCCGGTGGCAGCCAATTACACAACGGCAGCCTAGAGCGAGCCAGGGGCACTCACCGAGGCCCCAGCCGCTCACTTCCCCGAACAAGTTGTAATGTCTGTTTATCATAGAAGCTTAATTCCCCAATGGAGGGAACAAAGGCAAATATCAAAATAGAGCAAATTTTTTTGACACCAGGAAGGGAAGCGAGGGACTAACCTCTTCTCAATCCCATCTTTTGTTACAACAAACTCCGGCCTCGGCAGCTCATTTCAGATGTCAGTCAGACCCCGCACAGGAGCACCAGTGTCTGTGATCAAGCCACAAAAGAAACCGAGTCGGCACAAACGCAACAGCGATTCCAGTGTTAGCATAGACGCCCCGCGTGCACTCTTGGGAAAGTGGAACCAGCCTGCAGAGTTGGACGGTGTTCGTTTGTGGTGGGATTTTTTTTGTTTTTGTTTTTGTTTTTTAGTTGCGACGTTGTGCTGTTTGCATGTGTAAGTGAGGGAATGCTGGGGTCGTCTCCGAGAGCTGGTAGTTATTTAACAAAGGGTGTGAGCTCTCTTGGTTCTTTTATTTTCTAGAGCAACACGCAACTCTGTTTTTCTTAAACGCCTGTTTTCCAAATGTGGAAAAGTCACACCTAGCAATTTTCCTTTAAGAATATCCCCCTTTCTTCCAGTGGCGGTTACTGTGGCAGGGGAGGGGCACGGAATCAAGGTCACTGCGGGTTCACTCTAGATGTGCAACGAACGATGTGTGCCAGAGGCTTGCCGGCCTTGGCTGTCGATGTTGTGGGTCTCACGCACACGTGAGCTGAGGCCACTTCCTCACGGGAGGCCCCAGGGACGTGCGGTGCAGCTGCCTAGACACAGGACGCCTGGAAGAAAAGTGAACTTACGCTGACGGTGGAACAAACAATGGTCACTGTTGCAGAACTCCTAGTCGGGACAGTTTCCCTCTACTCTGTACACCGACTTCTAGAAAACACGTCTGAAGGAGCTCAATGGGGAGACGGACCCATGAGTAGGATTATGCGGCAAAGTGGCTTCCTCCCACTGGCCCGTGTAGACCACTTGTCTTTGGCAGCTAAGAGAAAAAGCTGAATACACACTCCAACAGAACCACAAATACAATAGTAACGTAGTGACCACAAGCTTGAACCCTCGACTTCTGTAGGCTCAGAACCATAGCTCATGTGCAAAGGTCCTAGTTCTTTCAGCTTCTCCATGACTAAGTTAATTCTGGCTTTATAGGAACGCTTCTGCTCTCAGGAAGAGCCATGTCTTAATGCCTGGCAACACAGCTATCTTCTTGAGTTGCCCAGCTGAAGGTCAATCAATGGGACTTGAATGTGACTCCCTACCAACCTTCCTGGGCGACTGCGTATTCCCGCTCTATAGATGCAACATTTTGCCTAACGTGTTGATATGGACTTGGATCGTTGTAGATGTGGGTGGGAAGAACAACTGGTTTTTAAAAGACAAGGATGCAGGGACGTCTGGGTGGCTTAGTTGGTTAACCATCTGATTCTTGATTTCGGCTCAGGTCACGATTTCACAGTTCGCGGGATTGAGCCCCGCCTCCGGCTCTGCACTGACAGTGAGGAGCCTGCTTGGGGAGTCTCTGTCTCTCCCCTCTCTCTCTGCTCCTACCCCACTTGCTCTTTCTCTCAAAATAAATAAATTAACTTAAAAAATAAAATAAATGAAGTCAAAAAGCAGGCAAGAATGTAGAGTACAGGGCAATGATTAGTTTCTGTCTTAAACTGTTTGGTGTCGAACTGGGTGTTATGGACCAAACCATGTCCCCTTAAATTCCTATGTTGAAGTCCTAACTTCCAGTGTGACCCTATTTTGTCAATAGAGTCTTTGAGGAGGGCCTCGCTGAGGTTAAGTAAGGTCATAATGATGGGGCCCTAAAGCAATAGAACTGGTCTGGTGTCCTTGTAAGAAGGGAGAGAGACACCAGGGATGCGGACACACGAGAATGGAAAGCCCACATGAGGACACAGTGAGAAGGTAGCTATCTATAAGCCAAGGAGAGAGGCCTCAAGAGAAATCACACCTGCTGACACCTGATCTTGGACTTGTAGCTTGCAGACCTGTAAGAAATGCATTTCTGTTTTCTAAGATGCTTGGTCTGTGGTGTTTAGTATCACAGCCAAAACTAATACAGTCAGGTAAGTAGTTGCTGTTCCAAATCCCATCCTGCTGGTAAGGTCGTAGTGGGGACTGTGGCTGGGTTAACATTGTACTAATGTAAGTTGAGGATGGGCTTGAGCCATCTGCCTTGCCTGTGTGTCTGACACACACACACACACACAACCACACAACCACAACCACGCATGCACAGCCACACACACAATCACACCCATAAAGAACGTCCTATTTAATACTGGTATATTCAAATATCAGGTTGACATTCCTTGATGAATGGAATTCCTTCTTTCTCTACTCTTTTGGGCACACAGACACCAACTCCTGCCCCAGGTTAAAGCTGAGTTCTTCCTAGAAAATCTTTGAGTTCCTGGGCCTTGATCATTGATTTTGTTTCTGTTCTCATTCTTCTACTCACCCCATATCTGTTTTGATTCCAGAATGAGACTAATGCTTTTAGTTATTTGTAATAAAGAAATGTTTCCAAACACCTCACTATGTCATAAATTTCTGTGTTTTATGGAATTAAGGAAGGAGTCACCTGGCAGAAAGCCTGGCCTTGCTCCATGTGACTTCATTCCCCCCCCTGCCCCGCCCGGTTCTGTTCCTGGATAATAGCTATTATTTCTTTCATTGTACACAAACCATTTATATCCATGAATGGACCCTTTAGAATCTATCCCATTTACTTATTACTATATTTCCCCCTAAAATGTAGTTTCATTTTTTTTAATGTGCATTTATTTATTTTGAGAGAGGGGAAGAGAGAAAATTCCAAGCAGGCTTTGTGCTGTTAGCACAGAGGGTGACGCAGGGCTTGATTCCAGGAACTGTGAGATCATGACCTGAGCCAAAATCAAGAGTCAGATGCTTAACCGACTGAGCCACCCAGAGACCCCTAGTTTCATTTCTCATGAAATTTCTTTTAGCTTAAAACTTCCCCCATCTTGTGACATATTATTGAACAATTTTGAAATACTCATTCATTCAAATATGAATTGATGTTGGTTAACTTTTTGAAATGATCGTTTATTTTCAGGTTCTAACCCTTCACATGAATGATATTACATGTTTGCCTCGGTTCTCAAGTTGTTAAAAGACCACCAAAAAAAACCCCTGTGAATTAGGCGAAACTGAGTTTATTAGAGTTAGTGTGATAATGAGAGTTGCCTTTGGCAGAGTCTTAATAATTTCCTATAAGACAAAAGTCAGCAGAGAGGATTATTGGATTTTTGTTTCCGGGCTGGGTTTCTCTGTGCAGAGGCATGATCGGGACTGGGCAAGCTTCATGACAACATAAGTCAGTGTTGGCAGACAAGATGAGGTCTTTCAGGTAGGTCTTGATAAATATACTACTGTTTGATAAGTGAGTTTTTGTCCGAGTGAATTGAACAATTTGTTATCATGAAATGGGAGCTATTTGGCTTGCGGGGCAAATTATTTACCCTGAAAAATGGGTTTGTAAGAATTTTCTGAAATACACAGTGAAGTTATTTATTGATGGAAAGCTTATCTTCCTGGAAATAGTTTCCTGAAACACACAGTTAGACCACATTGGCACAAACAGCCTCAGGTCTCAGCCCCCCGAGGCCGGGGACGTGAACACACATGATCTGAGAACCCACCGGTGACCCCCTTTGCCGATGGCTGTTGCTTTTTCCGCACTACACTCTCAAACCTTTCTTCAACTCAACAACCCCATTCTCTAGCAATTCCAACGTTGGTCCTTTCCAAGCACCCCGAGCACCAGCCCTGTGTCATGACCTTTGTGGACCTGTTTAGTATTTTCTCCTTTCTTTATCTGCCTCATCTTTTAGTTATCTCCCGGTTCAACTTCCAGCTCTGCCCAACCCAGAACCCATGGTACCACTTCGCGGCATCAGCACCAACAACACATAGTTGCTTATTCTCTTGCTTTTGGTCAGAAAAAATAAGACCACCCTGCAGGTTTCCAGCAATTTCCTCCAGGACCAGGTCTGTTTCCACTCTTTCCACTTCCGGTTGCTCCTCTTTACTTGAGGCCTCTTGACAATTTTCTCCATCATCCAACCTCGTATAAGTTTAAGAGCACAAATGTACTTGAGTGTTTGTGAATTTAGGTAGATCTATATTTCATGCAAAAAAGTAAGATTTGTTTTCACCTAACTTCTCTTCCCCAACAAATTACTGTCGTCCCTTTGGGGAGCGGTATTGTTCGTATTGAGAATAGACTATCTGTAGCTCCTCGTGGTAGCAGGGCACTGAAGGAGGAATTCACACCGTAGCCATAACCAGAACATGGAATATTTACTCTTTCTCTCCCATAAGCTCTCAGTGCTCCTAGATGGCGTTTTCATGTATTTTTGGTCTGGAGAAGGACTCATGCATTTGAGCTGCCCCCAACTCCAATCCAGGTGTCAGAGAAAGTAGAAGGTGTCCACAGAGAAGGCCCTCAATGTCCATCTGCTCCGCTGATTAACTCCCTCTTTGTCTTTTTGCTTCCTTTCTCTGAGTAAAGGTTATTTCACCTTCTCCTCTAAAATTAATATCTCCAACTGTGCTCTGAATGCTCTTGTCACTTCTAAGGTCTTAGGCTCTCCGTTAATAACTTCATCTCCTGTTCCATCATTTTATCTTTTTACAAAGAAACATTCACATACAAAAAAAATAATCTCAGAAAAGTGTACACCATATTACCAAGTCCTGGGATGCTCTACTTTCAGTGTGACTTTGTCTGGTCTTCTGTTTTCACCATCTCTGCACCATACCTGTTCGCCATGCCAGAAGTGTTAGGACTTCCAAACGCCCCCTGTTCTCTGTCAAGATCATCCATGTCTCTGTCCACCTGGAATACTCCCCTAGACCACTCCCAACCTTCTCACCTCCTCTTTATTTTGGAGAGACTTAGCCCAATCTGTTAGCGCATGTGTCCCTCAACTTCCTTCATCATTCTCCACTCCCCTGCCTATGCTGTTGAGCTTCCAGAGCCATCTACGTGAGAGTCTACCACCTGGACACGCATAGTATCTCACGGCTGTACTGTCACCCAAATGTGACCCTGCTGGATGCGTACCACCTGTACCACCTGGGCACAAGAATTCCATGATTGAGTTTGAAGTCTCCAATGTCTCCTCTAACTCTAAGGATAATACATTGTCACACATGTCTATTGAATGATAAAACAAGGGACTGATTGATGAAGACAGAAATTACCAGACGGAAGAAAAAAGATAAGAATTTTAAAAAATAACCTACCAACGCAACGGCTCGACTAAATTACTGGGAAATGCTAACCACACCAAATGAATCCTATGCTTCCAAAGATAAGCTGAATGCTTGCACAAGATGATTTGCCACTCAGGCTCCAGGATGCATCTGTCTAGTTTATGCAAGCCGACGACACACCTCGGCAGGACAGAAAGCACAGTTCTTGATGACGTGCCCGCAAACTCAGGACTCAGCCTCTGGAAGCATGTAAACCATTTCTTGATGTTAAAAATTGGTTCCTTTAATAGAGTTGAAGGAGGCAGCAGCACACTGAGAACTCTAGGGTAGATGTATTTGGCAGCAATCTTGCCACCAAGTGCATTCCATATGAGAGCCTTAATGGGGAAAGCGGAGCTCGCCATTTTGGGTGGGGGAAGGGAGAAGGTGGCCAAATTATAAGGGTTTTCCCCAACATTGCTATGTGGCCATGACTTTGTGTTAGAAGCTTGTAATAGCTTCATATAAATAAGAGCTAGAAAGGGTCTTTGAGCTCAATTATATTTCCAAAGAGAAAAGCACCTAGCCTAGGTTAATGTATCTTCGACCAAAATATTTAGCAAGTATTTTTTTTTTAATTTTAGCAAAAATTCTCATTTTAATGGAGTTTAAATATCGTAGGATGGATTCTCTTCGGCATATTTTTTTAATTGACGTGAGAGCAGACTTTGCTCATACTTTGTTGCTTTTTTTTTTTTTTTAATAACTGGAAAGTGCCCAAGGACCATCATTAAATATTAAAAGGTGAGGGGAACCATATGGTCACCACTGAGGGATTTCGAGATCGTGATGGCGCTCCATCTGCATCAGGAACAATTTAGTCATTACATCAAGGGCATGGAGAGACTCAGAAGTGGACTTGTGTGGGAGGAAGCACAAGTTTGAGGTGGCATAACGCCATACACGCTCTGCTCCGATCACCTTCTCTCAGCTGAGCGCCCTTGGACCCAGCTAAACAAGTCAGAAACTCACCCAGTAATGTTTTCTCTCCCCTTTTTGGAAAGAGATTCTCCATTTACACAATGATATCATCTGGTCTTCAAAACAGACCTGAAGAAAGTGATTTTTTTCCTTAAACACATGGAACGTCCTATTTCAACATCACGCACTGGTTGTACGAAGTTCTCTGTTGGGCGTTGAGGTGGATTACTTGGATTTCATTTCTACTGTAAACTACATTTCCAAGCAACTATTCCATGGATTAAGGGAATCACACAACAGGAATGGATACAAATCTTCTGCTGTTGATGTCCCCTTCTCCCAGATGTTGCCCCCTGTTGCCTCCTCCCTCCCTTCATCTTAAAATCTCATTGATTTGTCCTGTTGAAATGCAGCTAAAGTTCATACTTTTAACAAATGAGTCCTGCGAATGGTAATAACAGTTACTGTTTAGAAACTTACCTGTGTGTATGCCTGTCTCCCTAGATCTATATTTCTCTAATTATCTCTTTTACCCCAACTATGTCATGAAATGATTTGGTACTTCTCACTTAATAAATTAAGTATTGTAGGTCAGAAGAGTCTAGCAACTTACCTAACATCTAGTAGCTACTAAGGGTCAGATCACAAATCCAAACTTAAATCTACCCAGCTACAAATATTGAGCTTCTTCATTGCATCATGGGAGATGTGATGAAACCTGGGGAGAAATCATTACGATCTTTTTTTATTCATTTAGGCTTTTCAAAATCACGCCATTAAGTTAATTAAGACTAGAGTTCACTGGTGTCAATATCTTAAAATTTTATTTTTAGATATAACATGCAAAAATGTCTTCTTAATACTTTAAAGGGAGAATGAACAATCAACTCTATCTACCTTAAATTACTATAAATTGTTATGTCTTCTAATTATTCTGATTCTAGTGGGTTTTCAAGTATAAATATAATTGAAATTGGATTCAATAGGTGATGGGAGATTGAGGAGTGCATTTGTTGTCATGAGCGCTGGGAACTGTATGGAAAATTGCATCACTAAATTATACACCTGAGGCTAACATTACACTGACTGTTAACTAATTAGAATTGAAGTAAAAACTTTAAAAAGTAATACATTTATAAGTGACATGTATTGGAATTCTTCAAAGTAAAATGATATGTCAGATTAGGTAGTAATTTTTATTTTTAATTTTTTAATTTTTTTAATATTGATTTATTTTGAGAGAGAGGGGGGGAGAGAAAGCATGAGCAGAGGAGGAGCAGAGAGAGAGGGAGACACAGAATCCGAAGCAGGATCCAGGTTCTGAGCTGTCAGCACAGAGCCCAACTCGGGACTCGAACTCACAAATCTTGAAATCATGGCCTGAGCCAAAGTCATATACTTAACTGACAGAGCCACCCAGGTGCCCCATGAATAGGTAGTAATTTTTAAAAACATTGGAATTTTCAAACATTGGTAAGCAATTTCTGTTAATATAACTTTAAACTTAAAAAGGGCCACTTGGTTTTCAGATTGGATGGTGACCATGGGAGTTCGGAGTTGAGAGGGTCCCCAGGGCAGTGAATGTCCCAGGCATTCGAAACCATCAGCACGGAGTGCTCGCTAGAGCCCGTGTCTCCTGACTTTTAGCAGGTGCCCTTCCGCTCTGCCTCTCCTATGACTACAGCTACTTCCCTTCACTTTCTAGTAAATGAGGCCTCTGAGTGAACAAGTACTTGGATAGATGACTTCGAAACCCTCCTTTCTATGTAAAATACTTTCAAATATTTAAATCAGTTTGTCCAAAATTTACATATATACATATATATACATATATGTGTATATATATATATATATATATATGCTTTTCCACAAATGCTGTGATAATGTTGGAAAACATAGGTAGAAGTACAGTTTACAAATAAAAGAGGGAAAAAAAGACAATGATGAATCAAAGGAAAATCTATCATCTTATGGTCAGTGTGAATTCAAAAAACCTGGGGAAAATGCACTGTCCTGGGCACCTGATCTACTTTCTTCCTTATGATTGACAGGTATTGTTTTTTGAACTTGTACATTTACTTAATAAAAATTGGTATAAGTCAATCAGTGTAGTCGTTACTTAACCGACTTCTGTCGCTTATAGTACTAGAGAAAAAGAAAAAATACATATTAAAAGTGAAACAAAGCTAACATATCAGCAATGTTTACATGTGGTTTGAATACATGAAAGCATATTTTTAGTATATTTGTAGATTGCATTAATTTTAGTGTTTTTGTTTGGTTGTTTCTTTGTTGAACATAAACTGTAATCATACTAAGGGAACTGAGGTGATTACAGCTTAGCAGCTGATAATGGTCACTTAATCTGCACTTTGGAATCACAGCTTCCCTCAGACTTGGGTGAGCGTTGCATGCTGTAGGGGCACCTGCACTTCTTGAGCAAAGTGCCTCCGTCCAGGAAAGCGTTCCTCAGAGCGAGAGGGATGGCAGAGCCATGTGACCTGGGCTTCCCTTCACCTCGTTTCTCACCCATTCTGTCAATGTTATCTAATGTACTGACATACTTTATAGTATTCCACTGCAAACACTTTGATTTCTGTAAGGTCGGTACTGATGTCTCCTCTTCCATTCCTGATTTTTGTAATTTGAGCCTGGTCACTTGTTTCTTGGTCAGTCGAGTTAATGTTTGTCCACTCTCTTGATCTTCCAGGGAACCAGCTTTTGCTTTCATTGATTTTCTCTAATTGTTTTTGAATTCTCTATTTCATTTATTTTTGCTAGAATATTTGTTATCCCCTTATTTCTCATTGCTTTAGGTTTGCTTTGCTACTCTTTGATTACTTTCTTAAGGTAGAAATTTAGATTATTTAGAATGTTTAGTTTTTTTGTTTTTGTTTTGTTTTTGTTTTGTTTTGTTTTAATAATGGCATTTACTCCTAGAAGTCTCCCTCTAGGTGCTGCTTTAGCGTGTTCCATAAATTTTAATGTGTTGTGGTTTTGTTTTCATTCTTCTCAAAGAATTTTCTAATTGAGATCTTGTCTTTCAGACATGTGTTGAGAATATGAATTTCTGTATATCTCACTAAGGGGGAAGCACATTTGTCATTTAATGCTGTGAGCAAATCTGCTCATCAGTTTGTTACCTTCCCTTCAAAAAATTTTAAAACTAAGTCCACATTTAAGACATTATGATCAAGTCCGCTAACATTAGTCAGACACTCCTCTCCCAGCTTCTTGAGAGGTTCTTGGTCTCACAGTGCATGCATATGTATTATGTCCATATTGAATATGCATGTAGTTATATATTTGTATTATCATAAAAAGCACTCCTTTGTACTCAGAAAAGTTCTAAAACTTTTGGAAAATCTGAAGGGGACTCCTTGCACTGAATTGGAGGGAGTGCTTGATTGCAAGAAACTTGTACATCTTCTGTTTGTTCTGATGGAATGGCACCCCCTTTATACCTAATTAAATGCAGCTTTGCACACTATGGATAGGACTGATTGTCCTGTCACACATCATCTGTAAAATACACTAATTGCCTTCTTGTCATACTGAAGGCACAATAGAAAATGATACAAAGTCTATCTTTCATCTCCAGGAAGGCCAAGTCAATGCCTCCACCAGGCGAAGTTTGTGCACTGGCAAAATATGCAGAGATTCTCTCAACACAGAAGGTTGACTTTCTGAGAAGGTCACAGGCTTGAATGTATTAGCAAGGAGATAAGGATAATTTATAGCATCAATGCATACATTAGAAAAGAAGAAATGTCTCAAATCAATAACCTAACCTTCCACCTTATAAAACAAACAAACAAACAAAAATAGAGCAAACTAAACCCAAAGCAAGCAGAAAGAAGGAAATAATAAAGGTTACAGTGGAAATATATGAAATACAGATTAGAAAAGCAATAGAGAAAAATCAATGAAACCTGAAACTCGAACTTGGTTGTTTGAAAGGATGGACTTGTGTCAGGATGTTAGCAGCCTCCTCTTAATTGCTTTCTTCCAAGATGGTCCATTGTTCTCAGAGATGTCTTCAGGCATGGAGTTCTCCCTACTGTTTTTCACACAGTCACTCCCTTCAAGCAAAACTGCAGAGTTTGAAGTCCTCACGGCTGTCTTTCCCACCAGCAAAATCTCAGCAGCTCTCCCACCGAAGCTGGGGAAGGATCACGTTTCCTGGAGTGTCACCCTTCTCCCTGAAGAGGATGCTGGGTGGGTGGGGACCCCCTGGTCCTTTCCATTGTCTCTCCTGGTGTGGCCCTTCCATTCTACCAGCATGCTGCGTCAGGCATGATTGGAGCCCAGTAATGCAACCAGCCATGCGTGGGGCAGAGTTTATGCCCAGCGAATGGGACTATTTAGAGGAAGAAACCCCGGAACTCTCAGCCTTGAGTGTCTTCTGGAGCACACATCTGGGACAGATGAGATACTGTAATATCTCTTCCTGCTGGGGTGACATTACGGCCCCGGAGTGGTAGTCAGTGGAGAAGAAGCCCCATCTTGGACATACTCTTCTGCAGAGTAGTTCCCAAGGTCATTCCTACAGAACAGAAGTTGGGAACTCCTCCCTAGGAGGGGGGCAGGGAGCAGAGTGCTGCTCAAATGCCACAGATTCTTGCTATTCTTACTGGGATTTAATAGATATTCTGAAACGAATTGTTCTCCATCTACTCTATGTATTTAGAACAATTTCTGGAAACCTTAAACGATTTATTTCTTTTTACGATTCTGTCCAGCTAAATGGTTATTTGTTGCAGAACAAGACCCTATGCTTTTCACTCCACCAGTTTTGGGAGATGGTCTCACTACTGCCTTTTAAAGCAGTAATTAATGCCTTCGAGTGGGGATGCTTCCATCACTCTTAGGTGGTCTCTTTGAGTTTTGCAAAAAATCATAAGTGAGATCTTTGAAGAGCAGCAGTATGGTAGGGTGATCAAGGGCTATTTTTAAGCTCAATTTACCTCCCTGAGATTTTGAGTCCCACGTTAGGACCAATGCGGTTGGCAACATTATGTATGTTGAATCACCCGCCTACGTCCAGCCCTGGCAGTGTTCTCTTTCTTCCACCGGATATTCGATGGCACGCCAACATGTCTGCTTCCCGAGGTACTTGTCCTTCCGTGTTAGGCACTGGGGAAAGTCCACCAGTTCGCCTAAGGAATCTAGGCCCCAGCATCCATTACACAAGATTCTCATTCAGTAAGCTTTTTGTGATGACTCGGGAAAGCGGTGTTTTAGACTGGGTCATGGTGGTCTTTGAAAGAAACACATCTTGTGGAAACGGGATGTCAAGGCTGGTTAAACCAAGGTCCCAAAATAGCAAATGGCTGTGGGGGAAGTGTGGCCGAGGTACCCCGGAGCTCAGCCTGTGGTAAGCACTGAGCCTTGGGGAGCCTGTCCTGAGTACATAGCACACGTACTGGAGAAGCTCGGGGACCTTCGCCCACTGGGCGGCATGGCGGCAGGGAGCCCGTCCCCTGGTCCCTGCAGGAACTGTTTCTGCAGGAGCGTGGGGAGACAGCGGTGGGCTGAGAAAATGGCATGTGGGCAAAACCACCTCGCGCCACCCTCCGCTTTAATCTGAGTGAGCTGCGGGACTCTTAGATAATTCCCGCTGAAGGGTAGGGCTGCGCGCTTCAAAGTGAGACACTCGACTTCTTCCTGGTAGGCCATGGAGAGGCTGAAAGACAGAGACGAGCATCTCAGTAGCCATATAGGTAGTAGCGTGTAGCTACAATCGATGTGGGTGGCCCAAACAAGCGTATTCAATATCCGTTAATTTGATCCACCTAGATATGTGTGCACTTTAAAATACATAATTATCCCCTGCTTATTATAGAAATTGCCTGAGGTATTTCAGCCCATAAGGAAAATTGCCAGAGTTGGACATATCCAGGTAGTTTTATGAACTTAATTTTACCAAGAATACGCGTCCTAATAAGGGACTCATAAAGTCTCAGGGAGGTAAATGGAATTTAAAAATATTCTTTGACGATCAGAAGCAATTCAGGGAAAAACTAAAACCAGAGTCTACCTGGTTAACCTCTGTATAGCAATAAAGTAGCCATCGCTTTTTAGAAATTAAATTACTTTATCTCGAGATCATTGTAATGTCACATGAAGCTGGAAGAACCAAGGCTGCGAGAACGCACGTACCTTTCATCAAGTCACCCAAAGATAACACCTGACAAAACCATAGCAGTGTCACGATCAGGATTCTGACACGGACGCAGCTGAGACGCAGAATATTTCCCCTGGACAAAGGTCCCTCATGCTGAGCTTGCACACCCCTCTCATTTCCCGCCTTTGCTGGCTCCTTCCTCACCAGGCGTTAACCTGTTCTTTAGAATTTCACCAATTCGAGAATGTTATACACACGGAATCATACAGTAGATAAGCTTCGGGGATTTTTTTTTCCTACTAAACAAGTTGGGATTCCCCAACATGAGTTATTGAGGGTATCAGTCTTTTTTTTTAGGTTTATTTATTTCTTTATTGAGAAAGAGAGAGAAAGAGAGAGAGAGAGCACAAGTGGAGAGGAGCAGAGAGAGAGAGAGGTAGACAGAGAATCCCAAGCAGGCTCCATGCTGTCAGAGCAGAGCCCAACGCAGAGCTCAAACTCTACAAAACCACGAGACCATGACTTAAGCTGAAATCAAGAATCGAATGCTTAACCAGCTGAGCCCCCCAGGCACCCCAGTAGTTCGTTCTTTCTATGGCGGGCACTGTTCTGTGGTATATATATGCTCACCATTCACCTGGTGAAGGGCCTTTGAGGTGTTGCCAGTTCTTGTCTATTGTGAATGAATCTGCCATTAAAATTGAGTACAGATTTTTGTGTGACCGTGTTTTTGTGTTTGGGGGGGATAAGTGCTCAAGAGTGCAATTGCTGGGTCACACGGTGATTTCACGTGTATTTTTTTTTTTTTAAGAAACCGACAAACCATTTTCCAAAGTGGCTGTGCTATTTTGCAGTTCCACCAGCAACGTATGAGTGACTACGTACAACAGTGATATACTCCTCTGTACTTGGCGTGGCCGGTAGTTTGAGTGTGGGATCACCGTGGGGTTTGATTTGCATTCACTTAACAGCTAATGATGTTGAGCTTCTTTTCATTCGCCTCCTTATCCCCCCGATATTCTCTTCTGTGAAATGTCTGCTTATGTGCTCCTCACCGTTCAGAGTCTTCTTAATGTTGATTTTATATGTAACAATCCAGGGTCTTCCATTGTACTTTGTGAGAGGAGCAGAGAAAAGTCCGCCCACTGTCTTCCCACGAGTGACGGGCTCTCACCAGCATTTCTGTCCGCAATGAAAGTCAGTAACACCTGGTAAGCAACGATTGCCTGCTAGTGGAACGAGAGAGTGATATAATGAGGGGGGGGGGGTGTTTATTAAGCAATTCTTGATTGGGAGCCTGCTTGGTCTGTGACGTTGCCCTGCTGCTGGGCACAGGAGTGAGCGGAACAGGTGCAATGCCTGCTTTACCCGCACCTGGTGGCCGTCTGGTGGCAGACGGGGGCCGTGAGCGGGATGCTGGAACACCAGGCTGGGTCAGGAGAAGGACAGAGTGACTTTGTGGAGCATTTTTTTTTTTCTCCCAAGGGACAAGGGAAGACTTCTCAAAGGAGGTGTTAACTCAACTGAGGACTGATGACCTAGTTATGATCATCGGAAGAGAGGGGATTAAGAAGGGGCACAGGCGGCCCTATTCAGGGAAACTCAGACCGCTCAGTGTACTCACTTCTGTGACCTTGATTCCAAACCATAACCTTAAAAAGAGGGAGGTATACTCAAAAGACACATTACCAGGATATGACATACAAGAAAGTGGCATCTTATAATAAAGAACCTTTCAGAAGGGAGATGTGTATAAAAATTGGAAAGAGACCTCCTTTCCCATTGAATAATATTTAAAATATTTTATGAACTAAAGAGAGTAGTAACTTTGTAGCTGTCCCCGAATAAAATACCCGTCCTGAGTAGTCCTAACTAAACTGTACCGATTAAACATACACCTTTTATTTTCTCCTATTTTACAACAGGTTCCATGTATACATTTGCACGGACCTATGAAAGATGGGATTTCTCTAGAAGAATATGATTCACATTTCACAGTTTTCAAAGTACAGGCTTTTCAAGCTGACTAGCCATTGACTGAATTCAGCGTGATCTAGCTGCCATTTAATATCGAGTCTCGTACAAAAATTGTGGGGGAAAGCTTTGGCCTACATTTTTAAAATTTTGAGCAGAAAAGAAACTTGATATAAAATATTCCTGATATTCTGAATATGGTGGCATCCGTGTATTCCTTCAAAACTTGCCCTTAACAGAGCACGGAATTTGTTTCCAGCAAATAACACTTAATATTCCAAGTTGTGGTGAGAAACAGCACGGATGTCAAAGATTTCCCAGAGAAAGAGACAATAAAGATTGGGGTTTCTTTCTTAAGATTTTATTTGTTTAAATAGTCTCTACACCCAGCGAGGGGCTTGAACTTGAAACTGTGGGATCAAGAGTAGCAGGCCCCACTGACTAAGCCAGCCAGGCGTCCGAAGATTGGGGTGTTTTTAATGAATGTTTCCCTACCTGCATTTAAAATTTCGACTTCATGCATAAAACTGATCTGCCGGCAATTAACTCTGGCTGTGTTCATAACTCTCCCAACTGCGACTCTCCCATAACTCTCCCAAATGTTCCCTCCATCGTGTCACGATCGATGGCTGTAGCCACGTTTCCTGGGGCTCCAGCGGGGGCCCCGTGTTTCTGGGGCAGCTTAGGTTGCGCAGTGTCATCTCAGGGAGTCTCAGTCGCTAGGAACTGCAGACTGCGTAGACTTCACTGGTCCCGGCTGTGGGAGCCCCACCTGCATACCCGTTCCCTTCACTCAATTACTCCTTTTGCGCACGATTCACGGATTACTAACTGTTGGTGGGGGGTTGCCTCAGTATGGCCCAAAGGACCACTGGGGAAAAGGCAAACATTTTCCTGACTTTTGTGCGTTTGTTCAGGCCACTATCCTCAAATTCTCAGATGCTCCATATGAGAGCATACGAAGCATTTTCGCAGCACCGTGAGGGCGTGCATCATTCCAGAGCGAGCTTTCCAAGTATTTTCTTTCTTACGCACTCGTTCGCAGAACCGATTTGTGGCCACGAAGGCCAGAATGCTCAGTGCCAATTTATCTGCTTCACAGAAGAAAGACATTTTTCTGCCCCACCCCAAATCTCAGGGTTTGTATTGCCCACCGCCCCGCCAGGTGGAAAAAAAACAAACAAGTTTTCAGCATCTTCTGTCACCGCATCTCAATGCAAGCAATTGCACAGCTTTTGAATTTCCTTTACGAGCTGAAGAAGACTTGAACCGCGAGTTCGTGAACCGCAGTGTGCTCTGGCTATGCGGTGCCTCAGTGGGATGCTCTGATCACAGATTACGAGCAACGAGGTGATGGAGACAAAGACAACTGTGGTTTGGTGATTTTTATCCCCATCTCCGAACTATGGCTGAAGAAACAGAGTTCTTAAGGGAGACTCCCATGAGAGCAAAGCGAAAAGTGTTCTGGAAATTTCCCTAGGAATGTCAAAGTGCTTTTGTTGTTGTTGTTGTTGTTGTGTTTGTTTAGATTTATTTATTTATTCATTTATTTAATTTTTTAACGTTTGTTCATGTTTTGAGAGACAGAGGAAGACAGCACACAGAGGAGCAGAGAGAAGGAGACACAGAATCTGAAGCAGGCTCCAGGCTCTGAGCTGTCAGCACAGAGCCCGATGCGGGGGTCGAACTCACGGACTGCAAGATCATGACCTGAACTAAGTCGAACTCTTAACTCACTGAGCTACTGAGCTGCCCCAAGATTTATTTTTGAGGGAGAGAGCGTGCAAGCAGGGAAGGGGCAAAGAGAAAGAGAGACAAAAGATCTGAAGGGAGCTCTGCTCTGACCCTACTGAGCTGGATGCCGGGCTCTAACTCAGGAGTCACGAGGTCATGACCTGAGCCGAAGTCAGTCGCTGAATCAACTGATCCACCCAGGTGCCCCTAGGAACGTCAAAGTTTTAAAGATTCCTTGGATTAGGGGCGCCTGGGTGGCTCAGTCAGTTAAGTAAGTGTCTGACTTCAGCTCAGATCATGATCTCACGGTCTGTGGGTTCAAGCCCCGTGTAGGGCTCTGTGCTGACAGCTTGGAGCCTGACCTGGCTTCAGATTCTGTGTCTCTCTCTGTCTGCCCCTCCTCCACTGTATTCTCTCTCTCTCTCTCTCTCTCTCTCTCTCTCTCTCTCTTTCTCTCAATAATAAATAAATAAACTTAAAAATATTTAACAATTATAAAGATCCCTTGGGTTAAATTTATGCACAAAACTTTGTGTTTTTTTTTTTTAATTTGGCATGTGTCATTCTCTTAGGCCTGAAAAAAATAAATCGTATGAAGTTCTATCATGAAATAGTCTTTTCGGCTGGAGGCGACGCCCAGTCCATCCTAAACACGTTTCCCGTGCTCTGCTGGCAGCTCGCACGAAAGAAAAGACTGAAAACTCTCATTCTGATCCCACAGGGCAGCACGTAAGTGTCTCTCTCCATTAAATGCATAGAAAAGAGCGACGATTGTCTCACTAAGAGCTGCATTTCTAATAAAAATTTACTTTTCAATTCTTAAAATTTGTAAAAGCAAAACATATTTTGGCTTTTTTACCTATTGTACTAGCGCACTTAACAATTTGTCATAGTTCCCTTCTTAGACCCTTACAGTCACAGACGATGTAAAAATAAACATTTGAATTTGTATACATACTTTCATTTTAGATAAGTTTGATAGGGTGATCTTTAAGATGTTTCAATTATAAAATACATTTTATTTTCATAAAAACCGGGGGAAAGTATAACGGATTTGATCAAGCAATAATATCACAACCATCATTCATCGGAATGCTAAGGACTACTTACTATACTATTACAATGAATATTAAATCAATGTGGCATTTGTATTCCTTTGGATACTTTTAAGAATGGTGTTCCATTTTCTTTTTAAGTACTCCTATGTGTAATAAGCTGTAACCGTTGGAATGTATAAAATATTTTAGATGTCTACTTGACGTGATATGTGTAGATTTTCAATTTCTTTTGGGGTTATGTGTGCAAAGCCGCTGAAGGTCAATGGTATATAAAATAATGTACATGCCTTCTGCTCTCCTTTTCACCAAACTCCACGCAACGTGGACCACTCTTGGTTTCCTGGACTAACTTGGAGCTGAACACATCCAGAAACGTAATTGGAAAACATCACATTTGCCCAGCGTGGAATCTCTTTAACAAGTCCTACCTCCCTGGTACCAAATCCATGCTAATGCTTGGTTATCAGATTCTTTCTACACACATGTGATGTCTCCTACTAGCCCAAGTCACGGGGTACGTACCATCTGGAAAGTTTGACTAGGAATAGAAAAGCCCACACACACCCAGCAGATTAAAAAAAGTAGAAATCTTCCTATGTAACTCACTAGCTCATTCCATCCTGGAAGTCCTGGGTCTTCTTCGCTTACCTGTTCGGTAACTGTATTATGATCTTTTGGCCTAGTCTTTGTCTTAGAATATGTCATCATCCTATTGGCTCTCTATCCTCCATTACTCACCTAGGAGAGCCCTAAAGTAATGCTCAACACCCCATGTTACAAGGAGAGTGAAGAAGGAGAAAATACTGTTGGGGCAGAATTTACCTGCATTGCTTTCTTCCTTGGTCCGGGAAATGAGAAGAGATTTTTCTTTAAAGATCTCGTGTGACTAGGAAATTGGATGCTATGCAGACAGATGATATTTTGATGGAAATAACCAAAATTAATTCTGATCAGCTGAGAAAACAACAAGAAATCTATTAAAAAGGATGCGTCATAATTATGGAATACGGAGAAGGTTGAATCATCTGGCTACGGGATGGGCAATAAACAAGCAAGTCTAAGAATACCAGGAAACTTCTGGTAAAACACAGCCTTTAATATCATTTGGTTCCAACAACAACCAGTCTGTTTTTGTTCTCAGTTGAAAAGCAAAAATCCTAGACAGACTCGGACTAGTTTGAAATAGATGTACGCCCCTGACTCAGTGAGCTGGGACAGCAGCGTAGGGCTGTTTATAGACATGGCACTGGAAATAAATCCTTCCAGTGAAAGAAATAAAGAAAGCAGTTTATAAGAAAGTGGGGATTACTGTGAGCCAGGAAGTCCACCAAATAGGGCCTCCTTCTGGTCCTACCGTAGAAGTGGCTGAGAGTGGGAAACCATCGTTTGGCTTTGGACAGGTAGTCATGCCCACTCCTCCTCGGAGAACGGAGAGTTGTGTTTATCGTATGGACACTGAAACAAGTTGAACGGTGTCTTCCCCAACTTCATATGTTTAAGTCTTTATGCCAATGCTTATGAACGTGACTTCATTTGGAGAGAAGGTCTTTTCAGAGATAATCAGTTTAAGACCAGGTCATTAGAATGGAACCTAGCCCAATATCACTGAGGTCCTCACAGAAAGGGGAAGGAGGGGTACCCGAGTGGCCCAGTCAGTTAAACATCTGACTGTTGAATCTCAGCTGAGGTCTTGATTTCAGGGTCACGAGTTCAAGCTCTATATTGGGCTCCGTGCTGAGTGTGGAGCTGGAAGGAAGGAAGGAAGGAGGGAAGGAAGGAAGGAAAGGAGGAAGGAGGGAAGAGAGGGAGGGAGGGAGGAAGGAAGGGAGGAAGGAAGGAAGGAAGGGAGGGAGGGAGGGAGAGAGGGAGGAAGGGAAAGGAAATTTAAACACAGACGCTCAGATGCTCACACAGGAAGGGCAAGGTAACAGGACAGAGAGAAGACAGCCATCTACAAGTCAAGGAGGGAGCCCTCAGAAACAAATGACCCCACCAATGTCTGGCCTTCGGAACCATAAGAGAACACATTTCTGTTGTTAAAACTACCCAGTCGGTGGTACTTTGTTATGGTACCTCTAGGAAACCCCTAGACTTACGGGCAACGCTGAGCTCCCGATTCAGGACTAACTGCCGCAGAACGCATGTGAGCCTCTTCCCTCTGAAACGGAATGAAGAGTCTCGAGGTCGCCCCAAGGATGGAACCAAGACCTGCCCCTGAATAAGCAGCAAAGGCATATTTTGCTCTATCCAAGGTCACGGCTACTAGTTAAACATTTATACAGCGATCACAGTTTCCAAGGGCAGTAGTTGTGCCGTGGAACAGAGCAAAATTAATAGATTTGTAAATATTAACTCACAACCGGGGATAAACAAGTCTGGCCCCGACAGTAGCCTTTCTGATTTAAATGAGGATCTATGTTATCCCTCTTCAGCCTGAGCTCAAGGACTTAGCCAGTGGTCATTTTCCATTAGCTTCCTTGAACGCGGCACATATTTTATGATGTCTTCCCAGGGATTTGCCTTCCTTCCTCTGCAGTCAAGTACATCGGCCGGTTTTTAGCAATATCTTTAAGTAGGTCATTAAGAAAAACATTCATAGGAAGCAGAGGTCAATTCTGGGCCTTTCTCCTTCCATTTAAATTAGAAAGAGCAACCGTTCTGAAATTTATCTACTGCGCCGTGACATTTACTTTTAAGATATTCAGCACACTTTTCGAAATTACAGTTACCAAGAGAAACCTAATATATTATGTCCAGGGTATACTTGACATTTTAGAATTACACAGCAGTTACTTAATTTCCCTATTTTATATTTTGAAATGAAGCAATATATTAAAAAAAAAAACTGAAGCTTTTCTGGTTTTTTTTTTGTGTGTTTTTTTTTTTTCTTATGATAACCAATGATTAGCGAGGCTACCATTTCTGGCATCCGCACAAGCTTGACTCATCTGGGAAACTCATGCAGGCTAGGATTTTGTGCTCTGAGATACGCCACCAGGAAGTTACCATTGAAGTTGTAGTCGTGACCATTTTCCTTAGAGTTTATCCCTGTTTTGTAAGGAGTAAGTACATAATTCTCTAGCGAGCACTGTGTTGAAGCCCCCAGGTTGGCGGTCAGGAAATCTCCCTCCTGAATAAACCTCTGTCGCCTCCGTCAGATTATCGCACCGCGCATTTCTCCATCTGTCTCTGGAAAGGGGCGTCACAGAGAGGCATTTAGAAATGGCACATGGTTTATTCGCACTACTGTTTATTTGGCAAATTTATATTCAATTAATAAAAGTCACGTGTTAATAGTTACAAAAGGAATTGGCTGTGGATATTGTATGGAAATAAGGTTAAGGACAAGTTTGCAGGTCAACCTGGAATCTGTATTTCTAAGCTTTTTTTTTTTTTTTTTTTAATATTTTACTTTTAAGTAATCTCTACACCCAACATGGGGCTCGAACTCACAACCCCGAGATCGAGAGTGGCAGGCTCTACCAACTGAGCCTGCCCGGCTTCCCAGAATTTGCATTTCTAACAATGCTCAGGGTTTGCCTCTTGTTCACAGGAGTTGGACTTGGGCAGCAATAAATGGTAGTTCGTGTGATCTGTAGGCCCAATACTTTCTACCAGGTAGAAGTCAAAGCGCGAGGATATAGGAGGAGACGCAGTCTGGGTGTATTCAAGAGCAGCCAGGAAGACGGTGAGGCTGGCACCAAAATAACCACAGTACAAACCACAGGACTCCTGGACACTGGTGTGTCACCAGTTGTTTCAGTGAAGCTTGTTAGGCTAATAACAAATGATGGTAAAACAAATATTTACCAAAAGGATGCTAGTCTAGGCGGGACACAAATACGAATGCACCAAACAAAGGCTTAACTCTTTTTTTTTTTAATTTTTTTAACGTTTGTTTATTTTTGAGAGATGTGGAGACAGAACGTGAGCAGGAGAGGGGCAGAGAGAGAGGGAGACACAGAATCCGAAGCAGGCTCCAGGCTCTGAGCTGTCAGCACAGAGCCCGACACGGGGCTCGAACTCGCAGACCCCGAGATCATGACCTGAGCTGAAGTCGGACGCTTAATCGACTGAGCCACCTAGGCGCCCCTTAACTCTTTAATAAGAGTAAGACAACAATGGATCATTTAGAATAGTCATTGGAAAGTTTATAGCGCAATTTATATGATTTTGTGATATCTTTATGACATCTTTGTAATAATATTATGGGTCGCCTGGGTGGCTCAGTCAGTTAAGCATCTGACTTTTGATCTTTCTCAGGTCATGATCTCATGGTTTGTGAGTTCGAGCCTTGTGTCTGGCTCTGTGTTGACGGCATGGAGCCTGCTTGAGGTTCTCCCACTCTCTCTCTCTCTGTCTCTCCCCTGCTCCCTTTCTCTCTGTCTCTCTCAAAAATAAATAAATAGACTTAAAAAAAGAATATTAAGTTATTATCAATTTGTGTGTGTTGTAGTCACCTCGTAAAGACTGGACAGACATCGTTGCCACAAAATGCGTCTCAGATGTGGAGACAGACGATTCCACACATACGCCAAGAGGCTGTAGTTTTATTACCCACACAATGGGGCTTTCGGGGAGAGACTGTGCAGAACAGGCACCCAAGTGAGTCCAAAAATGGCTTGAGAAAGCCGGGCAGAGGAACGGGTGTAGCCTCACATGCGGTTGGGGCGTGGGGCCAGATTGAGGGCTCCTGCCTGGGGATTCGACTTACTTGTAGCGTTTGAACTGCCCACTCATACAAAAGAAAGGAGCATCTAAGTCCTTTTATTGTCAAAGCCGAAAATGAGGCAAGCGGGGAAGGGAGAACAGTGAAGATGGAGAGCTGTCAGCAGTCAAACACCTCAAATAGCGTCGGAGATTTTATTACAATCTACTAATGAAGAGTCAGAGTGACTCATAGTGGACTTCCCACAAATTTTCAAGAGTCTTATCACCTTTCCTGAGATAACTAATGATGTCTCACAGTGATTAAGCCCCAGTTGGAAGTCCTAACTCCTGAAAAACTCTAACAATTGCATCTGATGTTTCCAGTAGAAAACAAAGACTTGGAGAGTTAGCCCGTGTAATATCAGCCCCAGGATCTTGCATGGTCTTCAGGAGGCCGCAGTGATGGGGGCATAAACCTATGTCTCAGAAAAGCCTTAAGACTGAGAAAGGAATCGAATAGGTAAAACTCAGTTAAAACACCAACTGTGAATACCTGAGCTGTGTTTTGTGACAATAGTTATTATATAGCTAAGTGGACAAAGGATGAGACAATATTTTAAAATGAGATAGCACAGTGTTTTATTCGGGTAGGAAGGGGTGCGAGAGAAGACCTCAGCATTTCCACCTTTCAAGAAATAGTGCCACGAGAGAACGTAGTCAAAAACATTCAAGTAAGGAATAATATCGACGCCAACGCAGCACCGCAGCCTTTGCCCGTGAGTAACCCCAGCGCAGCCCGAACACTGACGGAATTCCCAACCAGCCGCAGCAAGCTTCCTCACAGCCAAGTTCTCAAGAGAAAGAGAGATGAAGGCGCTTGGGTGGCTCAGTTGGTTAAGCATCCAATTTGGGCTCAGGTCATGATCTCAAGGTCCATAAGTCTGAGCCCCGTGTCGGGCTCTGTGCTGACAGCTCAGAGCCTGGAGCCTGCTTCGGATTATGTGTCTCCCTCGTTCTCTCTGCCCCTCCCCCACTCATGCTCTGTCTCTCATTCTCAAAATAAATAAACACATAAAAAGAGAAAGAGAGGTGAATCTTTAAAAAAATGAAATAAACCACATAGTTTTTTCTGAAATGCTCTCACTTATGGTGATATGCAGAGTAGCAATATATAAATTTAAAGATACAATACATAAATGGTAGAATGTATTTTGGAAAAGGAATGTTCTAAGCACTAATTAGGTATGGTCGTATTTTTGAATAAAAAATATTTAATGATAAGATTGATATTTTACTTGTGTGAAACAATTATTATGGACTCAAATTTATAACCTAGAGCCATCAAAACATCCCCATGCCATTCTTAAAAGCTGTAGTGAAGAGGGCTTGAAGAACCCAGATTAAGACAGACAGGAATCAGATTTTAAATTTTAGTGTACCAGTTGTACAGTAGCCGAAAATAATCAAATTAGCCTTCAAGTACTTTTATTTAATTCTTCTGCCACAAATGGGCTTCAATAAATCTCAGCCTAAGTAAAACGGTCGTGTGATCGCCAAACACACAATCTACCCTTCTACCCAATAAGGTTCTGTGATAACTAAGACACCGTTCTTTCGGTCCCTGGCTCAAAAGCTCTCCTTCTAGGTGTATGGATCAAATATGTCATGTTTTAAGGTCTGTGCCTAATTCCTAATCCAAAGGATGCATAAGTGAATAAGAAATTCTAGACAACAACGTTAAATGTTAGTTGGTTTTAAACTGTGGTTTCTCCAGATATTTTCTCGGTGAACCCAAAATAATTTGAGTAGGGGTATTTCCGAGCAAATGCAAATATATTCTATGGAAGTATTCTCTACTGCCCTTTTACTCCTGGTTTCCAATTTTATTGATTTATTTTAAGTGCTGATTGATTTATTAGGTATTTGTACAAGACACAGAAAATCAATACAAGAAAAGCAAATGCAAAGTATAAGTGGCCACAAAAGATTTTATGTGCGTCTAAAGCTAATGTAGATGGAGGTTTTGATGTAAATTTATCTCAACCACGAAATTCTGTTTTTTTCCGAGTTTCTATAAACTTTGTTCTTAACACAATACTGACCAAAAGAGAAAAAAAGTAAAACAGCAAAACTGATGTTAATAGAGAAAAAAACTTTAAAGAGTTTACTTTTGGGGTGTCTGGGGGGCTCAGTCGGTTAAATGTCTGACTTTAGCTCAGGTCATAATCTCGTAGTCCCTGGGTTCGAGCCCTGCATCGGGTTCTGAGTTGATAGAACTCCAGAACCATGAGGTCACGGCCTGAGCCAAAATCAAGAGTCAAACCCTCAATTGACTGAGCCACCCAGGTGCTCTGACATTGGTCATTTTAATTAAGTACTTTCGTTTTAGATAAATGTATAGTCACATGCAGTTGTAGGAAATAATACAGAGAGAGACTACGTACGCCTTACCCAGCTTCCCCCGATGGTAACATCTTATGAAACTACAGCGAAGATCACAACCAGGATATTGGCCTTGACGGCCCACCTGCCAAACCTTCTGGGCACCACGATGACCCTCAGCTTGTCCCTTCTGGAGCCAGAATCACTTCCCTCCTCAACCATGGTCAGTCAACAAGTAACTGGTGCTCATTGTGTGTAATGTTCTCAGCTCAAGAAGGCCGTAACAACAGAGTCTCACAGTATGTGGCCTCGTGGAACTCTCTAGTTTAACCAGTGCCATTCCCCTGAGGCGCCGCCACGTTGCTGTATCTGCCCCACAGGGAAGGGGCCGTATCGCTCTGACTCTTCACAAGAATGTGTCTCTGTCTGACGTTTTCATGTGTTTAATTCTGATGTGTCTTGCGTGATTTTTAAGATTTATTTTATTTGCAGGTCAGGTGGCTTCTAGAATTTGTAAGTTTATGTCTCTTTCCAAATGTAGCAAGTTTTCAGCCATTTTTTTTTTTTTTGAGAGTTTTTCATGCCCTCTGGCTCCTCCTCTTCCAGGACTCTGACGATACAAATTCCATCTGCTTTGTTGTCCTCCAACTGTTCCCTGCGGCACTATTCTATTTTGTTCCATCTTTTTGGTCTCTTGTTCAGAATGGGTAAGCTAGATCGGGAATGCAATTTAGCACTTGAAGAAATTTTAGCTCCTGTGAGGACCTTGAACCTAACCTTTGGAGAGAACCCACATCCTCTAAAATCCAAAGTAGATCCTCTGGGCATGTGTGTGTGTGTGTGTGTGTGTGTGTGTGTGTGTGTGTGTGTGTGTGTGTTGCATTTTATGTGGGGGGCAGTGTCCATAAAGCTCATTCTCTTTCTGAGAAAAGGTTCCGACCACACTCATCCCCACCTACCAAGCTCCTCTTTCCAGAACTGAAAGTGCCTTCCAATTTCTGTTCCTTGCCCCACACCCAACGCCCCCCTGGGTGTCCCTCACTCCTTGCCCATGGAGATATTGGTTAACAATGCAGAGAGCACACGAGGGAGTGTGCTCCGAGGGCTGAGATGGGTGTGGCCCACCGCGAGTGAGGTCTCTATTTAAGAATAAATACCCCCTATCTTGGGAAGTTCACAGCCTGGGATGATTGGGGATGATACAGAGGTGAGCCCGAAAGCGTGTCAGCCACCGAATACTGCTCTACGAGTGAGGGCGACTTTCACAAACCCTGCAGGGTCGCCAGTGCACAAAAAGAGGAACTTTAATCAATTAGAACTTCATCTTCGCTCACTGTGTATTTCATGCATCAGTTTTAATCCTCACGGGGCAGACCACACTAGAATACTCTGACGCGTAATGTCATAAACTTACTGTGTAGAGTTCTCTCATGAGGGATTTCAATGTCCAGCACTCATATAAGGTAATGAAATTCACAATAAATGATTCATTCTCTTAAAATTTTGTGCTACTATTTAGAAGATGCTGCCAAATGTAGAATTAGGACATTATTAAAAATACGCAGGAGTAGAAAAGGTTTTTTGTTTGTTTGTTTACCCCTGTGGAAGGACACAACTATTCTAAAGTCTAGAAGTAGAACGGCTGATGAGGCCATAAAACAAAGGGAAAGAGGTAACGAGTAAAGAACAGACACATGGAAATAGAGCACGTGACTAATAACTGTCGTAAATGAATTATTTCAAATGTACGACTGCAGTGAAATAGTTCAGGAATAACCTAGTGAATTCCAGAATAAAGCCTCTTTTGGAAGAAAGCGTTTTTCATATCTGGCGGAGGTATTCTGAATGCATGACCTAAGTCAACAGAGTAGAAACATTTAAATACACACTTCACGTGTATCTATACTTAAAACTTGATCTATTAAAAGACCAGGCTGCGTGTAAATACCCAGCGTTTTCTGCTAAGCTTGCAGTTGAGGGGTCACAGCACCTGTTTCATTTCTTCTTCAGACTCTTCTGTGAATTCTGAGTTATCTGTTATGAGTTTTAATTGTGCACGTATTATTTTCAAATTCAGAGAGTCGGTTAAGCCACCGACTCTTCTTTCGGCTTAGGTCATGATCTCAATTTTCTTGAGTTCGAGCCCCGCATGGCGGCTGACAGCACAGGACCTGCTTGGGATTCTCTCTCTCCCTCTCTCTGTGCCCTCTGCTTGTGCTTTCTCTCTCTCTATATATATATGGCACCCACATTCAGTGTGACAACACACAGTTCAAATCCATGATTGAGCAGTAGGTGTGCCCACATGGAAAAATCACAGAAGAACTCGATACTGAACAAATTGCAGAACTTGGAGAAATACGCCCTTTATGTAACACCACTCATCATACTGAAAACATACACAGTGTAATGCATTGACATGAAAACACTCCAGGCACTATAAACACCAAAGTAAAGAAAGCCATTATCTTAGGGAGGGAATACAGAGGCTGGGGGTGAGGACCCTGGTACACAGGCCCTTCAGTTCTACCAGAAGTGAGTTTTTTCCCCTCTTCAAAAAATACCCGAAGCAGACCTGAGAAACCATGAAGTTTGTTCAAGCGCAGTGAGAAGTTTGCTGCCTGATTCTCTAACGCGAGTATCCTGGCAGCACTCCCAGCAAGCTTAGAGACTGGGAGTGAGCGGTGGGTGGAGGGTGAGTCTGTGCGGTCTTTTTATTTCCTCCTTTTTCTTTTCCCCCCTCTCCCTTCTGCTCTTTGTCTGATTTCTTTTCCCCTGGCAATTGAAACGAATATATGTTTAACCATCGCGACGGGAAGAACCAAAGGAAAGAAAGGACAATGGACGTGCCGCCAAGAGAAGGCTCCACAGGAGGCCAAGTCCACGGAGACACTGAACCGGAAGGATGAGCCCAAGTTCGGGGAGGAAGGACAAGTTCTTCTCTTGCTTTAGATTCTTGCTGCAGAATAAAGAGGGCAGTTTCTCCTTCTCTTCTGGGAAAATGCCCAAGAGCAACAGGATGGCAGGAAGCACATATGCAAACTCCGTGTTTGATGAACTTGGGAGACACCTGCAAGGCTGAGCCGCAGAATGTGAGGACGGGATGCCAAGTCCGGGGCGGGCAGGGGCCGCGGGCGATGCCGGGGACGGCGAAGCCTGACCCGGCAAAGCCCAGGCAGCTGGCACCCCGCCAGGGGACCCCCGTCTGCGGGGACCCCCGTCATTCCTCCTGGGTTAACCCGGAAAGCATGCACCGGGTGCTAAAGGAGAGTCAGGGGACGCAGCTGGGTGTGGTCTCGGGGGCAGGACAGATGGACGTGGGCGTGAAGCACAGAGCTTGGTGGTCTCTGCAGGCGGCCCTCTGCCTTGGATGAGAGGATGAGCAGAGCATCTGTGTGAGGCCAAGCCGTCCACGCGGTGCCCTCCTGGGGGAGAAGGGAGGCTGCAAGGGCTCACAGCCGCACTCATCTGTCCCACCCGGCGAGTCACTCAGGGGCGTGCTCTTTCCGCGGGTGGGCCTCTCCTGCACCGGCTGCAGCAGGAAGACTCACTCCGCCCAGGCATCAGACACAAGGAGAAAGGAGACACAAAAAGACACTGTCGGAGAAGAGAAGTGGCAGAAAACCAAACGGCAGGCCAAGAACTCTCGCCAGCAAGATGTCCACATCGGGCCAAGGAAACTCAGAGCAAACGTACTGACGGCTGGCGTGTGTGTCGTTCTCCTCCAGCGGTGCGTTGGAGCCAGTTCCACTACTCTGCGAGAGCAACGGCACACGCCTCTTCCAAGTTCAGTGGCCCAGCAGCGGTAGCTGGAAAATTGGTCCCGGCGGGGGTTTACAGCATGGGATCTAGCAAATGTTGCAAATCAGGGCATTTGGTTTTTTTTGCTTTTCCTTGGGAAGGCTGGTATTAAACACTTATCAGCACACTACTGGTGCTTCTCCTATGTCCGCCATCAGATTGGACTTTCCTTCTCCCGTTAACTCACTTGCTCCAAGTGACAGGACTTCATGAGTGGCCAAGCCTGAATTCAAACATGGGCAGCAGTTCTCTGTACTCTGTAACCACTGCACAATATGACCAAATCGCCACGGAGGTAATGACAACAGCGACCCTTCCAGAAAAGAACACAATCCCAAGATATTGTGGCTCGGGGGAGAGATGGGGTGACAAGTAAAACAGAATAAAAGCCAGAGCCACACAGGGAAGAAATGATAATAAGCAACCCACCAACCACAAAATAAATGTATCAAAGATTTTACAGTCAAAGGTAAGATATCTTACAGAAGAAAAAGAAAAAAAAAAACAACCAAAGGACATTGAAAACAGAAGAAGTAAACAAAGTCCTGGAAAAAAAAAAACCAAAAAGTTCTAAAAAGATTAGAGAGAGAGAGAAGAAGAAGAAGAAGAAGAAGCAGTGTGTGATATTTGGTATCCCCTTCAAGAAAAGGAATAAAGGAAGCAACAATAACAACTAAATTATATAAAGCGAACCTTCTTGAGAAGTTGCCAGAAATAAGACTTCAACCTGCAGTCTGAGAGGGCACACCAGACCACATAAGACAAGTGAGTTTATGCCTATTACAGCACATTCGTTATACCTCAAACAAAGGGTCCTTTGGGTTTCGATATCGACACTAGATCAAGCCGCCATCACAGTGGAAAGTCAGGCTGGCCTTGTACTCCTGTGTGGCCACACCCAGTGTGAAAAGACAGGGGAGCCGACTTACAGGATTGAAAATACTAGATGTTAGAATCCCACATGCAGCCAGAAAGGGTGTAAAAACTCTCCTACGAGCAAAAGAAAAATAGTTCTACCTATGCAAGAACACCGTCGATGCCCGTGGGGACCCTGTGGGCCCCACAAGTTGGAGTATCTTCCTTCCTTCCTTCCTTCCTTCCTTCCTTCCTTCCTTCCTTTTTCAATAAAGTTTAAAATTTTTTTTAAAAGTTTAAATATGCGCCCAGAACAAGTGAAGCAAATAAGGAGAAAGCACGTTAAGAAATCTTTTATTGTATTCAGTAGGATAATAGATTAGGAGAAAAATTCAAAACACATATCAATGGATGCTGAAAAATATGTTTTCATTAATTATTCATTACTTTCAAAAATTCTTAATAGTAACATGTGATGCATCACCAGGTAGAAACTTCACCACTCCCTTTAAATTATCATTCCCTTTGCACTCAGGGGAAAAGGCAGGGAAGGTCTTCCCTACTGTAATTAGCACCATTGTTCGGAAAGAACTAGCCATCACGACTGAACCGAAGACATGACAAACACAATGCAGAAGTGTACATGGACATTATTTTTCAAATTCTGTGGAATTTTTAATATGGAAAACTGGAAGAAGGTCAAGGAAAGATTTCTGATGACCGTCCATATAAAATTGATATTCAGATATCAACCTGACACAGAGTGGAAAGAACGCTCAGTTTTCAAAAGTTACAAAAATTCGAGACAACTAGGAATAAACGTAAAGATGCGTACCACATGAAAAATGCTTTAGATCTCCAGCATGAGAATTTAGAAAAATTTGATGTGTAAGAAATAGAACCTATTGGGCAGAAATATAAAGATAGAAACTAGTCTGGAGCCCAACCATATATTTTTAAACTTTTCAGTATCGATATATAATTTATACACAGTGAAATGTACATATCTTAAGGGTGTAGTTGGGTGAACACTGATGGTTTTATCTACCTCTGAATCCATCACTCCAGCCAAATCTAGACTTTGTATCACTGCAGACATTTCTTTTGTGGCACTTTCATTTTTTTTTTTAAGTTTTTACAGTTTTAATTTATTTATACATTTTAAGTAATTTCTACACCCAGTGTGGGATCTGAAACCCACAACCCTGAGATCAAGGGTTGCATGCTCTTCCGGCTGAGCCAGCCAGGTACCCGTTTTTTGTGACACTTAATTATAACCCTCTAATTGCATATAAGTACTATTGTGATGCCTGGTGGTGTTTTTGTGTGTTTTGTTTTTGTTTTTTTGTTTTGTTTTTTTGTTTTTTTGATGTTTATTTATTTTTGAGAGGGAGACAAAGCGAGAGCAGGGGAGTGACATGCAGACATGGAGACACAGAATCTGAAACAGGCTCCAGGCTCTGAGCTGTCAACACGGAGCCTGATGCGGGACTCGAACCCGTAATCTGTGAGATATGACCTGAGCCAAAGTTGGACACTTAACCCACCGAGTCCCCCAGGTGCCCCTCGGAGGCCTGTTGGTATGTGTCAGTTGTGTGTATTCGTGAGTTACATCTAAATGGGATCGTACAATATGTATTCCTATGGTGACCGATTGATTTTGCTCAATATAATATCCACGTAGTAAATTATATACAATATATATTTTTTCTATTGCATGATTAGACCACAGCTGTCCTGATTATGGACATCTGAATTGTTACTCATTTTTGGCCGTGCTGATCTAACAAGGGACTGTGTCAAGAATATGGAGACACAACTCCCAACCACTAGAATGGCTAAAATTTTAAAAATGACAACAACAAATGTTGTGAGTATGTGGAGCACCCGGAATCTTTCTACATTGCTGGTGAGAATATAAAGTGGCAAAGACATTTTTGAAAATGCTCTGGAAGTTTCTTCTAAAGCTAAACATAGGTCCACCCTATGGTGAAGCAATTCCGCCCTTATTGTTTACTGGAGACAAATGAAAGCACATGTCTACGAAAGAAATTGTATAAATATGTCCTAATATCTTTATTAAATAAAGGCAAAATCGTATTTTATTATGGTTCCAATAAAAGTCTCAATCACAGTTTATTTTTATTTATTTGTATTGTTTAATTTTGGTAAAATATATAAAGAACAAAACGAGAACATAAAAAATAAACAAGAATAACCAAAAATTTCATTTGAAAACATGGAGGAACTGGCCTGTCAGATATTAAAAGATATTGCAAAGCTAAAAACATTTAAAAAAATGGTGATAGTTGTTCAGGAAAAGATGCATAATCTTTGTAAAAAACAAAACAAAAATACAGGCTGTAAGTACACAGACCAATGTGTATGTGGTTTCACTATTTCAAAAAGGTGGCATTCAAAACAGGGAAAGAGAGATTAATGGGTCACTACTTAACATTTCACATAAGGAGAAAAGAGAGGCCATATTAAAAAAAAAAGTAGGATAAAGTTGAATTCCTTATCCAACAGATTACAAAGTAATACATTCTATGTGGATCAATGTTTTGATTCACGTTGTTAGAAAATTAAACTCTTAATCACAGTATGCTCTTTCCAACAGGCGCACATAAGACTTAGATAAATTTCAATGCCTTGACTGCAAACTAAAAATATAAATGGCCCGGCCTAATATGGAGTATCTTCCCAAAACCTATAACAGGTACACTTCATGGTGGATTATCAAAAGCATTCTCTTTAAAGTCAGTAATGAGCCAGTAATGTTCTCTTTGAATGCCTGAATTCAACATTACACATTATTTGTTCATAAGACAGGACCAAAACAAAATAATAAAAAATAAAACCAAATCATAAATCATAAAATCCATGCAAATTGAGAAGGAAAATGAAAATTTCATAGAGATAATATCAGGTCTATATATAAAACTTCGAGCATGTATAGACAATTTATAAAGGCTAGTGTGAGATTTAGGTCAAACTGCTGGATATAAGATAAATATACAAAAATGAAGAATTGTCTTATTAATCAGCAGTACACAGAAAATGTAATAATAAGCGAGACCTACAAAGAGAACAAAATTGAAGCTACCTAAAAATTACCTAAAAATAAATCTAGCAAATGGTGGTACAAGAATTTAAAAAAGACAATGGCAATCGATGCTTGTTAGAAAGACAGTGATGAAGACCGAAATGAATTGATAGAAAATGTCACATATAAATGTCAATTAACACTAAATTATGTATTTCCCATAATTCCAAATAAAATTCAGTAAATTTTCACCATTAAAACTGACCAGTTGATTTTTTAAATGTTTATTTATTTATTTTGAGAGAGAGAGAGAGAGTGTGAGTGGAGGAAGGACAAAGAGAATGGCAGAGAATCCGAAGCAGGGCTTGAACCCATGAGGCATGAGACCGTGACCTGTGCCGAAGCTGGATGCTTAACCGACTGGCCACTCAGGCACTCTGACCAGTTGATTTTTAAAGAATAAAGCCCAGAAAA
The DNA here is from genome assembly GCA_030068075.1 of Paguma larvata. Taxonomy (NCBI): domain Eukaryota; kingdom Metazoa; phylum Chordata; class Mammalia; order Carnivora; family Viverridae; genus Paguma; species Paguma larvata. The sequence goes on from CM057826.1 coordinate 2,672,116, forward strand.
TGTCCCAGACATGTCAAAGAACACGGTAAGGAGATTTGTTTTGCACATACTTGTTATCAAGACATATCACAAAGGTGGTGGTTTTGCCATAAAGATAAAATAAAATAAAACAGAAAACGTAGACAGAAGTCCACTCATACGTGGAACACTGATAGTTGAAAGAAACAGCAGAGAGTTCCATCGGTAAAGAGATTTCAACAAATAAACTGCCATGGCTAGTTTTAATTTTTTTAATGATGTTATATTTTTTAAGAATAAAATGGAAGAAATAAATTATAAAGGAAAAGAAGAATAATTTGTCTTTCGTTATTTAATTTTTAGGATTTTATTCGGCAAAGGTCACAAAATAGAAAAAAGGCAATCGAGAACGGAGAAATGTTTCCCGCATAAAAAACCAACCAAGGGTGACATTCGGAATGTGGGAGGAACTGCATGTCAATAGGAACAAGACAAATGGCAGAATCGAAATATAAGAAAAGAGGGAAACTGAGAGTAATCGAGGAGCGCCGATTAAAACCACCGGGAGCGGGGCGCCTGGGCGGCTCAGTCGGTAGGCGGCCGACTTCGGCTCACATCATGATCTCACCCTCTGTGAGTTCGAGTCCCACGTCGGGCTCTGTGCTGACAGCTCAGAGCCTGGAGCCTGCTTCGGATTCCGGGTCTCCCTCTCTCTCTGCCCTTCTGCTCATACTCTGTCTCTATGTCTCTCAAAAATAAATAAACTTTAAAAACAAACAAACAAACAAACAAACCACCAGGAGCTTATTTTTCCTATCCATCAGACAGGTGCATTTATGATTTTGAAAATATCATGGTGGTGAAAAGAGAGGCGAAGGTGAACACCAATAAATCCCAACGGGAGAGGAGACAGGTCCGGCTGCTTTGGGGAGCAGTCACTGAATTCTCGGACAGCCGGAAACGTGCACGTTTGTGCCCCCAAAGCCGCTGCCCAGACGTGCTCACCCTGTTGCATGTGTTCCCATGGAGACATGCGGGAGCGCGTTCCTAGCGGGAAGGTTTGTACAAACAATTTTCAGTCAAGCCACATGAATTCAGCCGCAGATTCAATCAATAAGTCCAGGTACGGCCCCACATTCTAGTGCGGAAGGAATGCCAACAGACAGAAGAATCTCACGAGAAGGATGTTCCCATCATATTTATGCTGTCATTTACATAAACTGAAATAAATTATATACATATATATGTATACACATATATTTACATACACACACTATACATATGTATACACATATATATGTATATCTCGGTTTCAAGGTAAAGGTTATATCTGGTAAATCTAAGCAGAAATGCATAGGAATAACCAAACCTACACTTGGGATTGTGGTCGACTCTGGGTGCAGAGGGGGTGACGGTGTTTGAAAGTCTTTCATGGGAACTTCAACACAATGGGTGCCATTTTACTTCTAAACGTCTGGCGAACACATGTGTTCCTTGAAGGCAGAGAGTCTCCGCCTACTGGCCCCACGGCCCACTTTGCCTTAAATTATTCTTAATCACCTGCTAAGATTCTCCCTTAGCGACCGCCTCCTTCTGGAAATGTGTCCAGAGTTCATCGGTTTTCTGCATCCCCTGCAGCCGCTGGCCTCCTCATGCTGTTTTATGATGATCAACGTATCGATCCATCTCAGCCACAGAACTGCTATCGAAGTCAATATTGGAAACAATGTCCATAATTTTAGGCAACTTATATATGCCAGTGACCACCTAAATAATTTATTACATACCAATCTCCAGATTCAAGAATTGGTCAGAGTCATGCAGGTATCTGGGTTTTTTCAAATATATTTTTCTATCCATTTTTATGTAAAAAACAGTTATGTGGTACTTACCATTTAATATTCTAGATGCTTTCTAGAATCACCTCCTATGGCTGTTATAGCAAATTTTCGCATGCGAGGTGGCTTAAAATAACAGAAATGCGTTGTCACACAGTTCGGGAGGCCAGAAGTCCGAATTCAAGGTGTGGTTGGGGCTGGTTTCTTCCAAGAGTTCTGAAGGGGAATCCAGCCTGTGCCTCTCCTCTCTTGTGGGGACTGCCTGCCACCACTGTGTGACTTGCCTTGTAGATACATCAGTCCTAGCTCTGTCTCCACCTTCCCCTCACCTTCTCCTATGTCTCTCATCCTTTCTCTTCTTAGAATGACGCCGGTCGTGGGATTTCGGGTGAGTAGACTATCATCTTGAGATCTTTAATTACCTCTGCACACACACTCACATTGTGAGGTTCTCAGTGGACGCAAACTTGAGGGGACAGCCATCAAACCACTACACTCTCCAAATATTTAATCATTTAATTATACAATCACCCGTGAAGTAAATAAATACCTATTATTATCGTTCCCTTTTTTATAGACAAGGAAACTAAGGTGCCGAGGGTGGAAGACACTTGACTACCGTCGCGCAGCTAGAAAGAGCTGGGGTTTGACCAGAGGCTGTCCGGGGCCACATCCAGACCTCTGTCGCACTGTCTACACTGACAAGAAGTAGGGAGCTGTCCCGGCCTTTTCCAGGCACACGTAGATGGACACCCGTGCACACCAGCATGCGGGCTAAGGCATTCGCACTCCCCCCTGGGGCCCAGACACATCCCATCAACGTGCCATGTTCACACACCTAGGAAGACAGCACAGCCTGCGGTTTTCCATTAAATGCTGGACTTCCGAGTGCCCTGTGCAATTTCACACCGCAACCCCAGGAAGGGAGCTGCCGCAGAATCAGGGCAGGTGGCCTGGAAGCCGGGCTTTGTGACCCACACCCCTGCTTGACTTATTTTGGAATCGGCCGCAGCATAGACGTCACCAGGCAAAACCAAAACCCACCTACCCGGCGGGGGAAATGTGTATCAGCTCCTTGGAGAGGGTGTGTTTTTTCACTATCGTTCGAACCTGGCCCACACCCTCCCTGACCAGCAGCCCCAAAGCGGAGGACGGTCCCCAGAGAAGACTTGGGCACCTAGATCGGGGAGGGGAGCACGCCTGCAGGTCTTCCCCTCGGATGCTGCCAGCCATCCTCGTCAATTCCTCCCTCTGAGGAGGACTATTATCCCCAGCACTTCTGTCTCCTGCTCTGCGAGTGTAGGAAGGAAGGGATGTGCGTGTCCGTGCGAGCTCATCCCATAGAAGGCGGGCCACGCCTCGCACCCTGGTCCACAGACCCAGCCCCGTCTGCTCTGGGCAGCACGGGGCACAGCCAGCCGTGGTGCTCCCTGGGCTCTCCTTGGGCCCTTCGTGGGACGCCCCCGGAGGTGTAGTGATCATGGGGTAAGCGCCCCCGGGGTGCTGGGTTCCCAGCTGCAGCTCAAATCGTATAACACCCGGGAGGCGCGATTAGCTGCTGCCGTGCTTTAATTCTTAATTAAAACAAGACCCAGCACTGAAATAGGATTGGGGAATGGATTATGCTCCTCTCTGGTGAGACAAGGGGTGAGTGGGGTCCCCGAGCTCGGGTCAGGCCCCGAGGCCCCTCCGCACAGCAGAGAGGCACTCCGGCGGAAAGCTCAGCGCGGCGTAAATTGCCAGGGCTTCCCCAAAAAGCACAGGTCCCGGGACTTGGTGAAGTCAACACTACTCCAGGGCATTTTCCGGTTCACACTCTCTTAACCTTTTGAGCACAATTGAGAGCTGTGTTCTCATTAGTAGGTTTCCGGGGAGAGCGAGCGGAGGGGGCGGGGGCTCGGGCTCATCATGCTGATTACAGAAAATTAGAATAACTGGGTGTTATATTTAATACGGGCTAGCCAAACCCGCAATTAAAGGAAGTAATTTTAAAACCACGGTGAAATATTAATATTAAAAGTGTTTCAAGGACAGGAATCTAATTAACACAAGTTAAAGAAAAGCCTTAAAGATTCTAATTTTATGATCATCTTAAATAAAAATTAACCTGATTAGAGTTCTTTCTCAAAGGTTACATTTATTAAAAAGTTCCAAGCGATTTAACTACAATGGGTTTCGACAAGACAGCTTCCTGTCTGCACAGCCTCCCTAGTTTTAAATTTTATGAGGTTCCCCTGGCGGAGTTTTGTAGCAGTTAAGATGAAAATCCGGATGCCTGGCATCCTTTAAAAGGAGGGGGAAGCAGAGGAGGAGGAGGAAGAGGAAGAAGAAAGGAAAATAATCAATTTGGTATCAAATATATTCCAAAGCAGAGAAGTGCATATATATATATATATATATATATATTTATTTTTCTTTTTTTTTCTGATGGCGGAAGAAAGACATGCCGGGAGGTCAAAGGTCACGCAAAGAGGAGACAGTATTGTGTAGAAACTGTCACGCATCACCACCTATTTTGACATGCACGGGGCCGTTTGTTGTCTGTCGAACATGCAAATTAAGTGCCTGCTGTCATAGCCCGCCGATATCTGAATGTAGAAAATGAGACCACCTGTAACCGTGAATGGAGTGATGGACAAGCATTCACCGCCCGTCATCTCCGAGGCCATTCACTCCACCTCGGAATTGCATATGACATGTTAAAATCTTTTCTTAATATTCACAACCGGGAAGTTCGGGGAATTATGGGGGCTTCGACTGCTGCCTCTAATGGGTTCTCCAAGCAGGCAGCTGTGACTGTGAGCCGGCTTGATAATTAGGTGTCCAGGAAGATTTTATGCTATGAATCAGTTAAAAGGGAAAAAAGAAACAGAAAATAATGGCAAGCAAAACTCGCCGGGATGGAAATTGCATTAACCCTTGCATGTCTTTTTCCTGCGTGTGCGCTTTCCAGGAACCGGGATTAATTCTCCGGCCGCCGCGCGGCCACACCTCTGCGCGCACGGCTGTCATTTGCAAACATGCCCCGATGTGCCCGCTGGCAGGGCTCGCTGATCCGGGCCACCGTCCGGGAAGGGTCACTCGGCAGTAATGGGATTCCACGCTCCGAAGGTACGCGATGCTTCCTTGCGTGCACAAGGATTTTTCTGTCAAAATGAAAATTTCGAGAGGTGCAGTCTATCAAAATCTGAGACAAGAACGAGGAACGATGGTTGCTTCGTGCAGCTCAGAGCTCTTCCTCCTTGGCTCCTCTTAGCAGCTCTTTCCCGCTGGCCCCATTTATTCCCGTGAAAGGGGCAGAAAAGCGAGCAGATGTACAAAAAAAATCCATATGCAAAAAGAACCAGGAAATAAAGTTCGATTGGGAACTTGGCCTTCTGTGTGGTTAGATTAGCACTGGAACGTGGGATGGGCTGGGCCCTCTTTTAGCGAGATGCCCTAATGTGTTTTTTTTTTCAAGGATTTTTTCTAAGTAATCTCTACACCCAACGTGGGGCTTGAACTCACAACCTTGAGATCAAGAGTCACATTCTCTACGGACCGAGCCAGCCAGGCACCCCGTGAGGTTCCCTAATTTAAAGTGAAGTGGTTGTTGGTTGAAAATTACCGTCTTTTCCCCTCAAACCTCCACTCCCTAATTCCGGGCTGAGATTTATGGGTGAAACCCGGCTTGGCCTCTCCACGGATAATGGGACTCTCCCCTCTGCACAGCCCCTGAGTGAGCTATGTGCCCACAAACCGCACCTGGCTGGGCTCAGGGCTTTGGGGCATCTGCATGGTCGACTGGGGTCTCCTGGCATTGACCTGACCAGAGCTCTGAGTCCCTGGCCCGCTTTCCCTCCGTCACCGTGGAACCCCGCCTTGTCCAACAGTGTGCACCCCACCTGAACACGAGACTTCTCTGGAGGAAGCAGTGGACACTGTCGCTGGCTGGATCTAGGGTGTGGGCAGATGTGGAACCAACCCTCGTGTTCCACTGAGGAGCAGAATTTCCTCTTCGTTCCATGAGAAGATCACGAGAGGGAAACAGATGGGTTCAGAAAGGGCAAGGCCGTAACTAACCTCGGTCTGTAATGACCTTTTGCTTCCCGCACTGTTGGGGACACAGTTGTTAATTGTATTTCTTTTTCTATTTTCTTAAAGTTTTGTTATTTATTTTGAGAGAGACAGAGAGTCGAGGAGGGACAAAGAGAGAGAGAGAGAGAGAGAGAATCCCAAGCAGGCTCTGAGCTGTCAGCACGGAGGCCAATGTGGGGCTTGAACTCATGAACTGTGAGATTGTGACCTGTACTGAAATCAAGAGATGGACGCTTAACTGGCTGGGCCCCAGGATCCCCCTTTGTATTTCTCCCAGTGTTACAGCAATCAGTGTAGAAAGTCCAAGCCCTAGTCCCTGGAAAAGTTCTGTCCATCCGGCAAGTACTCACTAAGTGCCCACTGTGTGCCAGTGTGCAGGCACCGGGGAAGCCTCAATGAACCCACATAAAACTCTCCGCCCTGGTGGCACTTACAGATACCGGCGGAAGGACCCCCAAAGCGGCAAAGACAGCACATGAGTAATTATCCAGAATGTTACAGGGTGATGCCTAAGCCAGCCCAGCAGAGCAGGGGCCGTAGGGGATACCATATTTGGAGGAAGGGGAACCAACAAAACTATTCTAGAAAGTTCATGGCTGTCAGTCCTTTGCTAAAATTGAGAGCATTTTTTATTAAAACAATAGTATGAGCGGTGGACAGTGTCAGAGAAGCCTGTTTCCCATGGTGAACCGGGGCCATCCTGCACCAGTGAGGTCAACATACCCTTTGTTAGAAATTCAACTGTACAGACTTCTATATAATTAAGTAACTGATAATAAAGACGTAAATAATAAATAATGCATATCACTGCCTAGTTATTTCAGTATCTTTTTGTATCACTTGTGGTCTCAAGCTTCCTCAGGCCGACAGCACCTGTATGACAGAACGACTGCGTGATGGGGGTGCCGAGCACCTTTTCCCAGCTCTGTGCTCAGTGAGGTCGACTTGGTGGGTGAAGGCATGGTGGTGGGGACGTGAGCAGCGTGGCAATCGGCAAACTCCACCCACCAGGCTCTTCCTCTCACCCCCGCGAGGTGGCCGATGGCTACGCCCTTTCGGGCAAACACTGCCCGCTTGCGTGGTGCTGCCATACGCTGCTTCCCGGGAGCCCTTGTGCAGCCCCGGGGCCTCTAGGTCACGTCCTGCACACGAATGCCCCAAATCAAGTCTCTTTCCCATTCAAAGATTTTTGGCTCCAAAATTACCAGACACCACAGAGAAACAGGGGCAGAGATGGTTTTGACACGGACTAACTTTGAACTGGGAGGATTTCAAGCCTGGGAAGTTGTGCTCAGCTCAGATTTCTGATAGAGTAACTTACGTTTCCAGCAGAGGGTCACATGCTCTGTGTGAGTGTGTGTTTCATACACACACACAACTGAAGTGGCCACGTGAAGTGAATTCCATCACGGGCTTTGTGTATTCCCCACCTAGGTGTCCTCGGTGCCTGAGAACATGCTATCTGAACACATCTGGGCTCTTTGCAGCAATGTCAGACAAGGAGGACACTCCCGGACCCCAAGAGGCCACATCTTCACCGTGGGTGGGGCTCCCAGAGGCCAGGGCGGGACAGCCCAGGCTCTAGAAGCCTGGGAATGAGGCAGAGAAGGGGCCAGTTAAGAAAGTCTGCAGCATTTTAAAATGGGACATTTCTACCTAAGGCTGCACCGTGTGGCTGCATTCCTCCGAATCTGTTTCATGGTAATGTTGTCTGGGAAGAAATTTAACCACTTGCATTCAGCTTGGAAAAAAAAATAGGGACTGTTTTTACAGAAATAAATAGGGACACTTTGGCCATAAGGATCTAGGGTCGTCTGACGGGTCCGTTCATCCGTGACAGGCTCCACGTGAGGACTGAGACACCCCCAAGGAGAAAGATTCGGGGCTCGCGTGTCCCCGTTACTTCCCACCCGGCAGTGGGGCTTCTCGTCTTGTTGCTGGCCAGTTTCAATTATGGGAAACAATTAAGCGGTATTTTCCAGCACACTCCGAAGAAAACATCCTCCGTTGTCCCGCCCGAGACAGCCTGTGCCCAAACCAACACAAGAGTAGCAGCGTCGGCGACGCGGACGAAGCAAGTGCCCGGGGTGGAAGGCGAGCCTGGTTCCATGGGGTTTGAGGGATGCCAGCGGCCAGGTCTGGGGGCAGGGTACCGGAGCTGAGTGTCTGCTTTTCCCTGAGGGGTAAGGACGCGTGTCCTCCGGAGATGGCACCGCGGCTGTCTCTGCCTTGAGTGACGGGCAGGGTTTCTCCCACACTTATTTTTCTGGCTTAAGGGCAATCCTGGTTCCCAAATAATGGGGCCAAGTAGGGAGGCTAGAATTTGGGAAGCAGGTGCTACAGAGGCCCGGAGAGGGGAGGTGGGGAGTGGGGGCAGGGGATGGGAGTCTGTACAAACAGTGTCGGCCAAGCTGTCAACTTTCCGGAGCATTCGGACTTCAGGATTCGGAGGGGTGGGCCACAGAGCACCAGGCGACACAGGGCAGCTTGGTGGCAATTCTCTACCCTCCTCAGCTTTCAGAGCCACAGTGGCTTCGAGAGAGAGAGTTACTCTCGCACAATTAGGAGGTCTTATTTTTTCTGAATCTTTTTTGTTTGTCTTTGCTTCATTTTGGGTCGTTTTGTTTTGAAACACCTCCCTGGCGCCGTGTACCACCCTGAGAAGTTACCAGATCTCTAATATTCAAAACAACCCCCAAAGGCAGTGACTATGGTTTCCATCGGACAGATGAACAGAGCAAGCTTGGCCGTTGCTTATGCATTATTTTAGAATTTGTTTCTCAGGCACTGTTCTGAAAAATAGAGGGTGATACTGATGGTGTTTTGTTTTGTTTGTTTTTCCTACGAAAAACATATCACTGAATCGAATTCTAGAACTTCAGATGTAAGCGTGTGAAAACAAAAATGTAAGGGAACAGTCCAAAAAGGTTCTTTCTCCCTACGAGAGTTCAACGTGATAATTTGCACTTTAGTTTTTCAAGTTTATTTATTTATTTTGAGAGGGATAGAGAGGAGGAGAGAGAGAGAGAGAGAGAGAGAGAGAGAGAGAGAGAGACTAGGGAAAGGGCAGAGAGAGAGGGAGAGAGAGAGAGAATCCCAAGCAGGCGCCACGCTGTCATTGCAGACGCCAATGCAAGACCCGATCTCATGAAACCACGAGATTGTGACCTGAACGAAACCAAGAATCGGACCCTGAGCCCCACCGAGCCATCCAGGCACCCCAGCCACTTTACACAGGGAATTATTGGAGCACCTCACGGTTGGTGAGTTTGAGCCCCACATTGGGCTCTGTGCTGACAGGGTGGAGCCTGCTTGGGATTCTCTCTCCCTCTCTCTCTACCCCACCCCTGCTAGCGCTGTCTCTGTCTCTTTCAAAGTAAATAAATAAACTTTTTAAATAAATAAATAAATCTTTAGATATCTGTGAGTGGCGTTCTTGCTATATTATAAAAATTAACCAGTGCTTGAACCCATACGGAGAAGTGCAAACTCACGCATCTGTACTTAGTTTATCTGCAGACACCTACTGTTGGTGTGGTGCCAAACCCCAGGCCTCCCTCTAGGGAACCATAAACGTGAGCTGCCCTCCAGCACGTTGGACGCATGAAACAGACAAGTCAAGAGAGAAAGGTGTAACGGAGGTTAGAAGCCAAGAAGGAAGTTCATGTGGGGTGTCCGGGGGTATGAGGCCGGGAGGCATTCCGGCAGAAGTCAGGGTGTCTCGGGGACACTCTTGGGAAGGCCCGACCCCCAGTCCTAGGGAAGGAGGACACAGGGTGAGTTTCTTCTGCAGACAGTCTCTGCCTTTCCAGGCCGGCCCCCAGAGGTGTTCCGGAACCTGCTAGCAGTTCCAAGATGTGCTTAACTAAACACGGCCGCTGATAATATCTTCTTCCTGTCTGAGAAAGTTCTACATTTGAAAAACGAGTAATACTCGCAATATCATTCAACTGGACAAGTCAGCAATTATTTTTTTCTTTCCTTTGAACCTCTTTCATTTGGACTTAGCATGTCTTTAAGCCTATTGAATTGGCCTTATACTAGATTAGTCTTTCAAATTAATCTTTTAAAATCTCTTGTTAAATGATTCTTGCCGCCCTTCCCCCTCAGGCTGTCCGGGCTGGGATCCCCGCCGCCGCCTCCACGCTGGACCCACCAGTCAGGTCTCATTTCTTTTTCTGGGTTCTTCTCCATTCCGTTCCTCATGGAAAATGCCAAACAAGGACCATAAGAGATAAGTATTCTGTGTAAAACACATTAGTTTGTATGTGAGGTGTTTCCATCAGCTTAGAGGTAAATGCTTTGGATTACACATCGCTTGGGGGAAATTGCCTCCAATTTTAAATGGATGGCTGGATACGGTCATCACCTCAAGTTTTCCAAAGGCTTCAAATTGTGGACACATATCTGAAAGGCGTTTGGACCCACGAGGCAGGCATTTTCTCTGTTTTCCCCTTCAGGTTGTTTCAGGGTATTCGTACAAGAGCTGAGCAAACGGAGACTCCCAAAAATGTTTGGTGACAGCTTCACGTGGCCCTGGGAGGTGGCCCAGCATGTCCTACTGCCAGAGCGTACCTGCAGTGGGGTCTCCTCATATTGTACTGAAATAAGTAATTCCACAGGACGATCGAAGACAAAGAAAGACTGAAATTTTTGCACACGACCTGCTGATACGACTACTTTTCCCTAGTACGAAAAGCGATTCTATAGAGAATTTCCATGGCTTCTTCTAGGATTATATTTAGGGGAGCTAAAATGTTAGCACATGTTACTGTGACCAGGGCTTCCGTGATCTCCGCCTCGGTTCCCTTTGGAAGAAGACACACCAGTCTCCTTCTCCGAAGACATCTGCGTTGTGGCCGAGGTTTGCACAATTACTGCTGCTCCTTAAATTGTGGGGCAGAAACCGTGCGCGTGGCGTGTCGCTCAGAGGAAATGTGCGTTATTCCGCTTCTTCGATGACAGAATAGACATGCTTTTTTAATCAAACACTACTCGGAGGAGAGAGAAAGCACCCCGGTATCCTTTCTACAGGAATGCCGGAAGGAACCAAACTCATGCACGCGATGCCTCCAACAATATTCAAGAAAATTAAAGCTCAAGAGTCAACAAAATTAAACAAAATCTTTCCAAAAGGCAGGTAAGAGCTATTGGATTATTGCACCGACTTAATATAAAACGGCGCATTTCACTTCTGATTAGTAACAAGGAAGATGCTGTTCTTGTCTTAGAAACAGAACAGAACAGAACACCAGAGCCCAGATAAAGGCTTTGAGATGAGCCAGCCTGCGAGAGAAAGTGCCGCCCGACCAGCACGGGGGGAAGGACCGGCCATGACCCCTGGCTGGGAAGAAATGTGTTTTCCTGTTTCCGTGATTTGGTAGTTGCCGAAAGCTTTGACAGCATTTTCAGCATATCTAATTTGCAATCATTGTTCAAAGTTTGTGCTGTTTTCTGATAAAAGTGTTAAACCACTTTATCCTTTCAACGAAGTTAGATTGTTTTTCCTCCAAGCGTTCTTATTTTTTGGCAATGGCCACTCTCTTTCCCCCTGCGTCAGACGCAGATACACTGCAAAGGAGTTCATTTTACCTCGTGGTTCGATAGTATACAAAACCGGTCCCAGCCATGATATATGAAAATGCAAGAAATGAAAACTTCGGTTCCCATTCCTTTCCGGAATTTCCAGCTTATTGGATTTTAGTATTGTTTGGAAATCGAGGACGTCATTTCTTTCAAAGTATTTCCACTTGGAAAATGTCTTTACTTTTTCGGTTTGTATTTTCTCTTACATTTTCCCTTCTCTGTTCTTCCAGGGCCAAGCAGAAGGATGAAAATTGCTTCCGCCCGGGGTCTGGCATGTATGCCAGCCAGGGCTACAGCGAATATACATTTTCTATCACAAATACCTACAGCTCCGCCTGCATATATAAATATGCAAATACAGACATAACCATATGTGCTTTCCACAGGAGTGTTAACTTAGACCTTCAAAACAGAGAGTGGTCTAGAAACGGCGTCTTGAAGCGGATCGTAACAGAGGCTGCCTCTCAGCCCTGCGAGAAGTTGTACAACATGTGGTTTTATTCTCTGGGAAGCCGCACCAGTATGGTAAAATGTTGAATTAGAGCTATCATACAGTTTTTAGATTCTACGATATTTAATATGGCAATCGTTACTTGTTTGAATTTCATATTTTTTAAACTAGTTTCTTTTCACAAGAAAAATCTTTAACCTCTGTTTTCCCTAAGAATGTCTCATTTAGGGATGCCTCCTGAGTGACTCAGTCGGTTGAGGGTCCAGTTTTGGCTTAGATCATGGTCTCGCCGTTCGTGAGTTCAAGCCCCGCGTCGGGTTCTGTGGTTAACAGCACAGAACCTGGAGCCTGCTTCAAGTTCTGTGTCTCCCTTTCTCTCTGCCTCTCCCCTGCTCACACCCTGCCTCTCTCTCTTTCTCTCTCTCTCTCTCTCTCTCTCACAGAAAATGAATAAACATTAAAAAATATTTTTAAAAAAGAATGTCTTGTTTAAAAAGCGACAACCATAACATGCTAAATGTGGAAAGATAAAGGTAAAAGCAAGCATAGACTATAATAGAATACCAGCCAAGCTGCCCTTTGATCCTTTCAGAATTAAAGGATTTATTTTATTTTAGCCTATGAAGAAGACATGGTTTGCGTCTACTTCTAAATCATGAAATAGATACGTGTATGTCATCGTGACTCTGTGCTTGGAAAACCTGCACGTGGCGTAAGTTACGGCGGCTCCTTTCTTTGCGCTCGCTTGGACCGCTGTTAAAAACACCTATTGAAAAACCATTCATGCAAATATTCACGGCCCATCATACAATGTGACCGGAAAAGCAAATATAAGGACGGCCAAGTGTGTTTTGTGTTTTTTTCTCTATTAGGTTTTTTTTTTTTTTGCTTGTTGGTTCCTTTCACATCTTAGCAGACTTATTTTGATAGATTACTTTCAGAAAACTTTTCCAACCTGTTTTAAAACAGTCGGCTAAAAAGGTTAGGGGCCAGGCGCACTATGAATATAAATTACTTGTCAACATGCGGTGGCAGAGTGCAGGCCCACGGAAAGTCCGCACAAAGGGCCGGCATTGTCTGCAGTGATGAAGTTCTCAAATCGAAGTCCTGTGTTAGCGCGAGAAGTCGCTCGCAGGATCTGGGGTTACAGCGCTTGGCAAAGCCAGGGGCAGCTGCGCCAATTGTACATAATTAGTCAAGGTCAGACGCGGCCGTTTGTCAGGAGGACAAAGGAAGGGGACCCGAGTGTTCTCAACTGGGGCACAGCCCGAAGAGGGGCGCACTGAATGCGGGGAAGCCAGCCCGCCCTGTTCGGGGCTCCCTGGAAGGGGCGGCGGCCGCTCAGGACGCTTCGCAGGCTCGCACTAGCCAGGCCGGCCCGTGTCACAAAACACAATCTGGTTTTAACGACCAGAAGCATATGTTCATTGACACAGTGTGATGTTGGTGGCGCTTGAAGGAAACCGTGAAAGAAGAGAGGAGAGAATAAACGTATCTCTTACATGGGACTTCCTGTTCCCTCCTCCATTCAATGGTACGATCTTTCAAGTTACCGACTGATGCAGTGTAATCCTTTAAATAAAGAGGTGATTACTTTCAAATGAGCGGCAGAGCTTGGAATGAAGGAAAACGTTTCGATGGGAGAATGAGACGCCCGGTCTTCATAGTTGCTTAGAGATGGGCTCTGTTTCCGACGGCAGAAATTAAGTGTAGATTGAAAAGGTCTACTAAAATAAGTTAAGATACAGGAAAATGTTCGGCGCTGGTAGAAATTTTACACCCACCGTGGAATTCGACTCCACCCAAAAAGCAAGTGTATAGTATGATTTTGAAAGCTACGGAACCTGCGAGAGTTTTAAAGAAAAGAGAATAAGGATGCTAGCGTTCAAACGGAGACCCACAGAGGTTCCAGAAACTCCTCTCGTAAATGCCTGCACCGCATCTGGGGAAGAGGTGGGCTGCCCGCTTCCCTCCAGTCCGGCTCCGAGGCTGCTCCTTCCGGCCCGTGTCACGGTGCCGCACGCCGCGCAGGACGGGCCCACCCGGGGGACACAGCTTTCCGCCGGGCATGTCCGCGCTCCCTTCCCCGAAGCAGCCCTGTGGGAAGGAGCAAGGACAGGGGGAGAAGGGACGGCTGGCACAGAGGGGACCGTCAGGTCTGTGTTCTGCAGTGATTTCTCATTAGCTCGCTCTCCCTGGTCACAGTTTCCAGGTGACATTCTTTCTTTGGACTCAGGGCCCTCATTAGTGTCTCATTATAATGCCTTCCCACATATCAGATTTATTTCAGCCCGTGCACTTTGCAACACGGCTTCCACCTGCCGTGGGAGGAGAAGAAAGTCAAAGAACTACTTTAAAAATAAGGGTTCCGTGGATGGCACACACGCACACAAACACTTGCACACAAAATCCGTCAGACATGACACAGCCCCTTGCACGCGGAGAAGATGCCCGGAGAGCAAGGCGGATTACCACCTTTATAATCATACGTCTTTATAACAGGAATTCATTATCTCATTGTGTACAAAGCAATCCCTTTCTGATTAGCCTTTTATCGTGCTTTCGTTTTCAAGGGAGTAAATCAGAATAAGGAGAAACCGCACTATAAAATCCGCCCCCAGGCTGCCAGCAAGGCAAGTGTACTCTACACCACACATACAGTTCTAAGTTTTCATAGGAAGAACTGTACACACGTATGCTTAGTCATGTATGCGGTGCACACGCACGCACACACGCGCACACAGCTCTGGGGCTCTCCTCTGTCTTTGCCGCCGAAAGAATAATTCCAGCTCTGTCTCCCCAGTCCCCTCACCTCTACATATAAAGAGGGGAAAAAAAGTGTCATCTCTGATATTAGAGCCATTTCTCCCATATTCCTCATTGTCAAGGTTTTCTCTTGTGTCCTCTGGAGGAAATGATAGAATCTGCTATGTAATTTAGCCAATCCCCGAATACAGTCTGAGGCACCTCGCTCTCTGTCAAGTTAATAAAGATAATAAAGTATTAACTCCTTGATTTCTCTGTAGTGCATTTCATCCCTGGGCAGAAGGATCCGACAATTTTGTGGAAGCGAGGTAAATTAAGTGCTTGGCTTCCTCACTGGGAAATGTATCTGGCAATTAAAAATGAAATGCACTATTAAGGGAAGCCCTCCCGCCCAGCATTCTCGCGATTGCACGCTCTCTCTAAATTGAGAAGGAGAAATGTTTCCGTGTCTATCTAGCGGAAACGCATTTGCTGCAGTTTCTTTAAGACGGTTTTTGGGAACTCCCGCTTGTGAAGCCCGCCGTGCAGCCTCAGTGCCACCGGCCCCGCGTCCACCCACGACTGGGCCAAGTGGGCTCCTGGTGGCTCATCGCGGCGGGGGAGGGGGGTGGGGACACAAAGCACACAGGCTTTCCATTGTTTCCACTTAATCCCAAAGTGGAATATTAACGGCTAATGTGAGAATATGATTCAGCACGTTTATCACCGTGTCATTACGTCTGATTATGTGTATTTCGGTCTCCAACCCGGGCAATTAACGCAGTCTCTAAAGACAGAAGGGCGGTCCCCTGTTTATTCCTGATCTGCGGTGTGACTGAAACTGATTCAACTCATATGAAGAAATAACCTTGATCGTTAAACACTCGCTGCTTCGGCTTCAGCGTTTGATAAATGAAGAGTGGTTCCGGGAGCCAGAAGCGCATTCGGACGGAGCTAACTGGGCCCTAAGAAGGCAGTCGGCACCCATGTAACGCACCAGTGACTCTCCTACTTGTCCGTAGATGAAATAAATGATCCTCAGAGGTTAGCTTCCTCTGAGTGAGGGTGAATAAACACATTTCTAATGAAAACCAAAGTGACATTAGTATCTATACATACCCTACTTTTTGTCTTTAACTTAGGTTTAGGAAAAAATAGTTTTTTTCTAATATATATATGTTATTATCTAATATATTATCTAATATATATGATATTATATGCGAATATAATATATATTAGTTAATATATATTATATATCTAACATATATAATTTATATTAGCATAATATATATTAATTAATATATATCTTATATATCTAATATATATCTCTTATATAGAGATACTCTCTTATAATCTCTTATAATATATGCCTTATAACCTCAGATTTGACATTATACTTGGACTCATACTTAGCCATCACTGTAACATATCATAAAATAACCCAAATGTGGATTAACTAAACAATTCAGGACACAGAAAACCTATGCTTTTCTCTTTTTCTCCTTAATTTAAAAGTGGCTTAAAATTGCATATTAGCTGCCTGTTAATTGCAGGGGGGAAAAGGATTCATAGAAGAAGTGGTTCCTCTGAATCGATGTCTATTCTAATTTTTCAAATTAATTCATCTAACGTTCAAATATTAGTGGGAAAACTACCAAAGTCTAAGAATCAGCAGCGTGGTTTTACAGTTTCCTCTTTGTCTCACAAAGTAATTGTTTTTCACTTTCAAGTATCTTAACACTATAATTATTACCATCAATCTTTTTTTAAAGACCAGACTTACACTTACTTCCTGGTAGTGAATTTTAATAACTACCACAGCGTACCCAATGGGGATCCTGGTGACCTAAAATAATTAATGCACCTCAGAAAGGGCCAGAACATTAGGAGCATGCTAGGAAAATCTCACAGAATGAGCTTTGCAATGCAAGGCTGTACCAGCGACAGACCGAGTTAAGACCGTTTGGCTTGGGGTTTAAATTTAGCTTTCGATATCTTTATCTTTGCCATGTGAAGATAATCAGACTCCGTGGACTGAGGGTCCCTGAGAATTTTGTTGCTATTTTGGTTTGCTCCACATTCTAGTGCTTTCTTTATGCAAATCGTTAACCACTGCTCACCTCGAACGAGGTTCCTCCGGCTCACCCCCCACAAGGTGAGAGGACACAGCGCTGATGGGGACGGCGGCTGTCTGGTTGGACGATCGCGTGCCCCCTGAAGCCGCTTCCTGGGGACGATTGTGAGGGAGCACGCACCAACTCTCAAGTGTGTGTTAGGGTTTCGGTGTTGCTTCTGAAGCCTAAAAAGTGCATTCGATGTTCTATTATTTCAATAGTTGTTAATAAAGAAAAAGTTAGTCATTAGCATTACGCGTCTACTGAAATTTTAGATGCCCAAATAGTCTATTGTCTTCAAGAGTCTGCGATACTGATCTGAAGGAAGATTTGATATTCTGCATTAGACAGCCCCTAAACTATTGTAGGAATTATCTCCATATCTGACATTATTGGATACAGTTCAGAAATCCAAGCTTTCACTGAATGAGGGTCTCACACATCTAAACAATGGCCTTCTTCGTGATTTGGCTGGATTGTTTCTCCTTGGTGGATGCTGTTTTCTGGTTTCTGTTTTGTTTTTGTTTTTTTTTTTTCCTTTTGTCTTTTAATTGTAAAGACAGTCACTGTATATTACAGCCCCGTTCCAAAATATTAACTGGGGAGGTGCTCGCTTCTGCTTGTGCCAAACTTCCGGAGGAAATGTACGAAAGAAGCCCGAGAGAAGAGAAACGCGTGGTGGGAGTGGTAACTTGGAATACCGGGCATGGGTGTAAAATTTAGAAGAGGCCCCTTTTCTGAAACAGCCATTTGGAGCGGATCAACAGCTCCCTCTGCCCCCTCCACGGGGGAGTGCTCACGGCAGCAGCGCTGTGCAGATGCGGGGGCTGGGCTGTGAAGACCTCTGCATGCCTCCTTGCTTCCAGAGAGAGTTCCAGAAAGGCTGTGCCAGTCCGGACCGGGCAGAACCCGGGGGAAGCCCCCCATCGGCGCTGCCCAGGTGAGACCCGCCCCAAGCGCCTTTTCATTAGCCCACTGATGACTGGCCGGAGGTAACAATTAAAGGGAGGTTTTTTTTTTAATGACATTATTAGTGAGAGAAGTATTAAAGGTGACTCCATTTGTCACGCCTTGTTAGCAAAAGCAGGGGAAAATATTCAAATAGCAGTACGTCCAACCACCCCACAAAATTCTGCCAAGCGGCTTTGACTTTCCCACGTTCCCGGCCGCACCAGTTCCTTCCAGTTAGAAAGGGATTGCGCGGTGGGAGGATCAGCCCCAGGACGCCAGGAAGAAGCAGGGTCGCTCCACGGCAGTGTGGCCAGCGCCCTTAATGTTTTGGATGCTTTCTCGAATTCCCAATATTTATTTCTAATGAATACACCTATGCCCAGGTGATCAAATGTGTCTTTCCATCCCCTCTAGCCTGGGGTGCTCGCGTGGGAAACACTGGTTTTAAAAAGCTAACAGAAGGATTGAGAAACAGCATAAGGGCTTTGGGTGTGTTTACAAAGCGCCTTGCATTTGGTTTGTTAAAACTACAGAATATGTGCCCACACATGCGAATGTATTTAATTGTCCATGTCATGATTACCCCAAAATAAAAAAGTATGCTAATTAACTACATGCTATCTAATTTAGATATTCCAGTCATATATCCTTAGAAAAACAATTAAATGTGATCGTTACTAGTTAAAACCACACTTCTTGCCTGAAGTCCTTTGCCCGGGATGCAGCAAACAGTGAGTTTGCCTCAGTAGGGCTTAGCTTTCATTTCGAACCATTTTCCTGGTACAGTTGGGGCATTCATTCATTCGCTCATCCATCCATCCGTGTATTTAAGGTTATTGAAGACTTACTAGGGTCCCAGGGCGGGAGCAATGCACATGAGACACGCCCACTTGCCCAGGGCGCAGGCGATGGAAGAGAGAGCCGGCGAGACCTACCGCTGACACAGGAACAGGGGGGGTGTAGACGTTAACGGAAGCACCCCCCAGAATTGTGCTGTATTTCGCTGTACAAGAAGCCACGGCCTCGAATGTATACGTATGCATAAAGCTATTAACAGTCTAATGTTCCCATGTGCTTACTTCGCGGGTATTGGCTTTTGCATACAGGACACACAACTATTGCTCTAAATTAAAACAAAACGCTCCCTCGAATAATACATCTCTCTCCTCTCCTCCTCGCGGTCCACACGCACACATGCATATTCAATGTGATACAGTCATTTATCAAATTAAAACAAAAACAAATTATCTAGGGTCCGCGCGGTACTAACAGAGAAACAGCCTTGTAAAAAAATAGGACTTTATTAGCCCCGCATCCTCGGAATGCACCTTGATAGAAAATATAATTAAATCAGCATTTTTTTACCACTCGCTCAGCACAAATTGCCGCGAGCTCTGCAAGACTGACGCGATGCGTTGTTGGTGCTCGTGAGGGCGATAGTCTTTGAGGCTGAAACGCTTCTCTTTTTTTTTTTTTTCTCACATATAAGGGATCTCTGTACCCAAACTCTGGCAAATGCGGGGAGAACGTTGAATAATGGCTTGGGTCCCAACGCGCCCCCCAGAAACTTTCATCAGGCCAACTGCTAGAGCGCCGTGCGTGGGAAAGGCCCACGAACCAAGAGCTGACCAGGAATGGCTCTTAGAAGTCACTAATTATTTGACTTCTAGATTCACACCAGATAAATCCCGCTAACTAAGAAGCGAAAGACACTGTATGCTAAAGCTTCCCGTCTTTGACCATGTACTGTCTGCTTGGGCTTCTAGAGCAAAATACTCTAAACTGGAGAGCTCGACCAACAGACATTCATCTCTCACGGTTCTGGAGACTGGGAAGATCCAGGTGCCGGTGGATTGGGTGCCTGGTGAGCGCCCACTTTTGGCTTGTGGATGCTGCCTCCTCTCTGTGTCATGACGCGGCCTTCCCTTGGCGAGTGCTTCTGGAAAGGAACTAGTCCTAGGGGCCCCACCTTGGTCACCTAATCTAAACCTAATCACCTTCCAAAGACCTCATCTCCAAAACCATCGCCCTGGACCCTAGAGCTTCAAGGCGTGGATTTTAGGAGAAAATAAATACATAGCCCACAACAGGTACTGTACTCTTTCTAGACTAATATGACCCCTGAAGCTCTTCTCTTCTAGAACAGTGGATTGTATCCAAGTGGTTCAGCTTGGTTTTGAAAGACCAGAATGAAACAACACAACACAGCACCTCACAAGATAAACAAATAAAACAAAACAAACCAGACCAAGCTTAAATGGCCCCTGTGGTCTCCACTCCCGCCCCAAGGAGCCTGTCCGCCAGAGGACAGAGGCACACCCAGCGGTTTGCCCAAGCAATACGACCAGCCGAAACCTTTCCCCTAACTTCTGTGGTGACTTTTTCCAAGATGGCTTCTCAAACTCTCCTCTGCGTTTCCACAGCCGCTGCACCGCGTGGTGTTCCTGGAACCAAATATCTACACCGGAGGGTCTGGAAGTTTAACTTCCAGCGCTAATCGTCCTGCAGATGCCAACAAGCTCATTTACTCTTTGATTTTTTCCTCTTAGGTTGCGCTTGAGTTAATGCGAGTGAGAAACAGAATTCTGATGGACGGTGCAAGGAACAATGGCAGAAGCTCTGAAAGACAGGTGGTTCTGGTGTGGCAGGGGCATCCCCCCCCACCCCCCGTGTAGATGTGTCCCCAGGACCCAGGTCCTGTGGGGGAACGCGCAATGAGAGGTGGGTGTTGACTCAAATATATGGCACGCACGCCCTGGCTTCTTGCTGAAGGTCTGTGACCATCAGGACTCTGAAGCAGAAAGCCGGTGATCTAGAGAAGTCTTCGCCTGCCACTCCCTTCTCTACCTTCTACCCAAGTAGAGAAGGAGAGAAGGAAGAAGGCCTTTGTGAAATGCCGTGGTCCAGATGTCCTCAGACAAATGGGAAGTGACGGGGAGTCATCTCACTGTTTTATGGGTGTACCAGCTTCTAGTTTAGTGGCGAGAACATTTGTCTGGAGACCTTGATCATTTAAAATACCTTCAAACTGAGCACAACTGAAGAAAGCAGCAATCCATTGAGCTGGAGTGTTTGCACAGATAGGGAGATCTCTCCCCGCTTGAAGGGCACAGGTTGCTAGTATAAGCAGCGAGTTTGGTCCACACACTTCTGCACCAGGAGCCTCTCCATGCGATGCCCACCGTGACCAGACCCCTGCAGCTGCAGCCCAGAGACGCTGCTAACAATGGGCACTTCCTTACATGTGTACAGGTTCGAAAACTGTTTCCCGGTTGCTCAGTGTTCATGGAGGCATTGGCATGAAAGTCAACTTTATGGGCACCGTAAAATACAAACTACTTCTTGTAAAAACCTTCATGCTCACAGCTTCCTGTTGCTTCTCAAAGACTGTCCCCATCCCCTGGTGGGCCGGCAGCAGCTGGGGTTAGTCTGTGGACACACTGAGGACAGCTCCTCTGGCCACATGGCTGGCGGTGGCTGGAAATGGCACTCGGGGCAGCACAGTAACGTCTAGCACTCGGGTCTTGCTTCTCTCCTGAATCACCTTCATGAAGCAAGGCCCATGAGACCATATCTGGGATAAGTCCCCAGCTCGCTTTTCTTATGAATAATTCTGACATCTTATCAAAGGATTCATTCCCTACATATTAACGCAGCCACTCTGGGGCGCCTGGGGGGCTCAGTCGGATAAGCATCTGACTTCGGCTCAGGTCACGATCTCACAGTTCCTGAGTTCGAGCCCCACGTCGGGCTCTGTGCCGACAGCTCAGAGCCTAGAACTTGCTTCGGATTCTGTGTCTCCCTCTCTCTGCCCCTCCCCCACCTGTGCTCTTAGTCTCTCTGTCCCTCTCTCTCTTTCTCAAAAACAAACATTAATTTTTTTTTGAAAAGGAAAGAAGCAACTGTATTAGTCTGAGAGGAGACATACCTACGCGGTCGAGGTAAAACTCTTGTCACTGAGCGTGCGGGGGACAATGTGGGGCTGGTCTGGGGGATGGAGGTTGGGGGAAGGGGCAGCGAAGATAGTCACTGTGGACAGTTTCCTCTGGTAAAGTGCACAGGGTTCAAATACACCTGGACAGAACCACTGTTCCTAAAGGCAGACAGTAGTCCCAGCACTGTGAGCAAGACCAGAGCCCTGGAGAGAGGGAGCAACCCCAAGTTCCAGTGCTGGGCCGCACTTGTATCCAGTGAAAAAGAAGAACAGGAGGAGGAGGAAGGAAAGTGGGGGGAGGGAGGAGAAGGAGGAACATATTTAGAAACTAAAGTAGATTGGGTGCTGGGTGGCTCAGTCAGTTGAGCATCCTACTTCGGCTCGGGTCACGATCTCACAGTTCATGGATTCGAGCCCCGCGTCAGGCTCTCTGCTGATAACTCAGAGCCTGGAGCCTGCTTTGGATTCTGTGTCTCCCTCTCTCTCCGCCCCTCCTCCACTCACGCACCATCTCTCTCCTTCTCTCTCTCTCTCTCTCTCAAACATAAATAAACATTAAAAAGAAAGAAAGGAGATAGTGCCAAAATAAAGAAAAAAATTTTAATCATAACAGAAACACCCACGGTATGACTTCAAAGAAGGGGTGAGATGAAGGTAAGTTGGTAAAATTCAGAATAGTGTTACCGGAAGGGAGAGTTGACTGGAAAGGGCACCGGGGAACTTTCTGGGTGATGCAACTGTCATATATCCTATGCTGATGACAGTTATTCCAACGTGTGCAATTGTCAAAGTTCCTTGACCCGAACACCCAAGATCTGTGTGGTCGGCTATATGTAATTTGTGCCTCGATAATAATAATTAAAACAGTACTTTAAGTATCTACTGCTTGGTAGTGTTGGTATTTTGTAACAGGATAGCCTAAGCGCTTCTGAAATTTGACCTCGGCAGGCAGCCGCCAGGCTTTCATTTTCGGGCTTCCTGAGCACCCTCCTGTGCCCGTGACACCATGGAGTTATGCGTAAATAAATAATAGCGGAAGCAGCACATTGGAACACCCGCTTAACCTGGGAATCGCAAGGTTATTTTTGTAGCTGTGTCCTGTCTTCCCGTGTGGAGGGTGATTTATGGTTCTCCGCCGAGCTCCATCATCATTGTGCTCACCTTTGTTTCCATCACAGTTAATTAAAGGGAAGGTCATTGTCACCTTATGTTTTAAACCTTCTTAACATAATATATCACCCTTGGTACACTTTAATAAGGGGATTTGTGAAGGAATGGTGTAATAGGAAAAAAGTTTACGGCATAATCCATCCTGTTCACAATTACACTTTAGCTATTGCACATAATGAAAGTTAATAAGTAGACAAAATGAAGGGTCTATCTTGGGATTCATTCAAGTGTTGATTAATTGGCTGAGTGATACAGCGGGAAAGAAGATACCTCGCTTTTCTAAACTGCGGGCAAACGTGGCCAAAACAAACTCCATTTAAAGGACAATCTCTCCTTTCCTTTTTCCTTGCGAATCGTCACCCCCAAACAATATGAAATTAATTAAACATCTGTTTATTGAATGCCTTCCACGTGCCAGGCATAGTATGAGACCTGGAACCTGAAGGGTGAAGTAAGATACCGTCCCTTTCCCCGAGGGGAACAGAGACTAGTGTTGGTTCAGATACAAAGAAAGGAAAAATTATTTATTCTAAATGGTTACTCCTGGGGATACCAGAATTAGTTAAGATTCATAAGAATGACTGAAATAATATTAAGTACGCCAAGCACATCCGCCAAGAAAATGTTAAATCCTTCTCCAAAGCCATTTATTTTATTTCACAGACGCTTATAAAGTACTTACTAAAAGGCAGCCATTGTTCTAAGTGTTCTCCAAATATTAAGTCACTTAATGCCAACAACATCCTTAATGAGGAAGGGACCCTTATCCTTCTTCTTTTATACGTGAGGAGATGGAGGCACAGAGTGATCAAGTAATTCACGCAAGGTGGCTCAGTTCTCCAGAATCCGCGTTCATATCCGCTAGGCCACGCTACCTTAAAGTCAGATCCCTTTGACGAGGGTTCGGAAAATAATGACTTTTTCCGAGATTTTCAATTCGAAGGAACAGTTTTGCATAAAGATCTTATAGGGGCTGTATATCTAACAGGAATCCCTGGTCTCCTTAAATAATAGCACTCACCTACCGGAAAGAACCTATCGACCCCGTCAAAGTCAGTTGCTGATCCAGCTAAAATTTAGGAGGATGTAAGACAAGATGAGGAAAATGTGTTTTGAAGCATATCCTCCTAGGCAGTTGCAAAAAGAAAGGGGACGTGTTAACTATCAGATGAGGGCTATGTGAAACGGAGCTTCACACATCAAGAAAGGCGTCACGGTGATTAAGGTAGAGGGGCTCATCAGTGACACCACGCACTGTTTGAGTTATCAACAGGCCCATCTCTGATCTGTGTCCCCCTAGGATAAAGATGGCTGCAGGTTTGCATAATGCAAAAGATGGATGCAAAATAAAATAAATCACGAACGGCCAAGTGAGAATGGAGCACGCACGGTGTGGCGGGCAGTTTCTAAGATGACTACAGGGGTCCTGCCTCCTGGCATTCACGCCCTTGCGTAAGGGCCCGCCCCTGAGCGCAGGCGGGACCTAGTGACTCCCTTCCGGCAGCCAGAATGCAACAGAGGTGCTCAGGGTGGATTTGGAGGTTGTGTTACAGAGGGGGTGATTTCCATCCCAGCTACTGCCTCTCTCACTTTTTCATTCAAATGATGTCACCTGGTTGGATGCTCTAGAAAGGCTCACGAGACAAGGAAGTGGAGGCAGCTCTGGACAAAAGCCAGCAAGGAAATGTGGTGTCCGTCCAACAGGCTGCAAGGAACCAAATCCTGTCGTACACACAGGAGTGGAAGTAGAGGTGGATCCTGCCCCAGGCGAGATTTCAGATGAGACTGCAGCCCTGAGAGATACGCTTACTGCAACCGCAAGACAAACCGGAGCCAGAAGCACCCAGATAAGCTGCACCCACATTCTTGACTCACAGCAACTCAGAGACAATGCATATATCTAACTTTGGAGAGCCTGGGTGGCTCAGTCGGTTAAGTGTCCAACTCTTGGTTTCAGCTCAGGTCAAGATCTCACAGTTTGTGAGTTCAAACCCTGCTAACAGTGCTAACACTGTGGAGCCTGCTTGGGATTCTGTCTCTCCCTCTCTCTCTCTGCCTCTTCCCACTTGCCCTCTCTCTCAAAATAAATAAAAACAAACTTTAATATATA
Organism: Paguma larvata; assembly: GCA_030068075.1. Classification (NCBI taxonomy): domain Eukaryota; kingdom Metazoa; phylum Chordata; class Mammalia; order Carnivora; family Viverridae; genus Paguma; species Paguma larvata. The sequence goes on from CM057826.1 coordinate 2,697,050, forward strand.
TAATATATATCAGATATATTATATATTACATGCTTTACTATTACTTGCTATGATATGTATTATACACATTCCTTGCTTTTTTATGTGATTCGTTATGCAATAATACATTGAAAAAGTACTTTTATTTCAACACATACTTATTTTCTGCTAAAAGCCAAGAAACTGGAAGCGACCGTGAATATGGGGGAGGTGCAGCCTCTCCCCTCAGGGAGCCTGCAGTCTAGTAGCGGAAGGCTGAGCCCATGTCCCCAAACACTTTGTGACAAGCTGTCATGCTGCTCGGACAACATGGAGCAAAGGGGCCTCTGCAAACGTGTGTGTGACACGCCGGACACAAGATTCTCAATGATGACCCGTGGGGACTTGGTATTTATTAGCGTATTGATGCTTCACTTTGTGTCAATAGAACACAGCAGTGTAGGGGCAGTGTTGGCAGGTGGTTCCCTGGTGGAGATGCTGGAGATAGGCCTAGAAGATTCGGGTGTGTTGCCGAGAAACTGGGAAGCTCTGGATCGTGACCCTCCCTGGGGCTGAAGTAAAACAGTGAAAGAACGGGCATGAGAAAGGACAGTTTGGTGGGGGACATGCCTGCTTTTCTCCAAACGGACCTCGTTGGGCGGCTCTGTCTGCCAGACACGGGGTTCGTGCTGAGAGGTCCACATAGATTGTGCATGTCTCTCCTTACGGCTATACAGAGATAAAGGAGACACTTTTTTTTATAAAAAAAAGTCTTTATTTATTTTAAGAGGGGAGGGGAAGGACAGAGACAGAGAAAGAGAGAGAGAATCCCAAGCAGGCTCTGACTGTCAGCTCAGAGCTCAACGCTGGGCTTGATCTCATGAACCATGGCCTGAGATGAAATCAAGAGTTGGTTGCTTAACCAATGGAGCCACCCAGGCGCCTCAAAAAAGGAGACACTTTTGGGGCGCCTGGGGTGGCTGAGTCGGTTAAGCGTCCGACTTCGACTCAGGTCATGATCTCTCAGTTCGTGGGTTCAAACTCCGCATCGGGCTCTGTGCTGACAGTTCGGAGCCTGGAGCCTGCTTTGGGTTCTGTGTCTCCCTCCCTTTCTGCCCCTCCCCCACTTGCGCTCTGTCTCTCTCTTTCTCTTACAAAATGAATAAACATTAAAAATTTTTTTAAAAAAGGAGACACTTTTAACTTGGAAATATGTCTTACCCAAGATGCCTGACTCTGTCTGTCTGCTGCTTGTATAGCTGTCCTGAAGAATACGAGGTGGGCTTCACATGTGTACCTCAAGCTCTGAAGTTCCTTCATGTAGTTATACTGATGCTTTGTCTTCTGACATGAGCGCCTGTGTTTGAAAGAAAAGCAGTAATTCTCGCATAATCTGTATCACCAACAGCCCCTCTCTAGGACACCCCTAAAACGGAGTGAGATCCTGGGTATATTTCAGTTTGTTTCTCGGGGACACATATCTACTTTCTAATAATATAAAATAAATATTTTAAGATATATTTTGAAATATCAGTTCTGTGGGAGCCTCTCTTATTGGTGGAAAGTGCAGGACAAATATTCATGAAAATGGCACATGGATTTCACCCACCGGAGATTACAAATCAGTTTCCTTTGATCTTGCACGAACTGCTTTCTTGCTGGAAGACTGTTTTATGGCCTGTGAGGAGGGAAATGGGAAGATGGCCCAGGGGGCCCTCGAAGCAGTACGACTTCTCCGGAGTTCGTACTGAGAGGTACCCTTCACTACTTACCATCTGCATGGCTGGGGGTCGGTGACCACCATTTTGAGCCTGTTTGGTCATCTCTAAATGCACCTCGCTCAGCTCATAAGATGAGGAAATCGAAAAGAGATAACCTTTGCTAAGTACAAAACTGAGCAACTGTCATGGGGCAGATACTCGATTTATAACGATTATTATTACTTCTGTTTCTTAAACTCTATGATTGTTATTTATATCACTGTTATATAAAGGTGGCAATCCCTGAGTCTCTACCCCAAAGGAACTTGCCAAGTCTCCATACCTGAGAAATTGGGAAATGAGAATATATGACTCACTTTGAAACCCTTTCAGCAATAAGCGTATGAAATCAAAATGGCGCCTGTTAGCTTTGCTCATCTGTGGACGGATTGAGAAACACTTCCCAAGTTGAGGCTGTGTTCATCCATCTGTCCACTCTGTCCCTTGGCACCATGGCTGACCCAAGTTGGCACTTAATACCTCTCAAATGACTGGATACTTTAATGGTTTTTAAAATATTAGAAACTTTATCCTTCTTAATTACTTATGGGAATGTTTCGAGGTGATGGAATTTCCCTGAATTCCTGGATGAAAGGATCATCTTCTTAGAAGGTTTCATCCCTTCCTTTTTCTTGGCTCCCATTGAGGAACACTGGAATTATCTCAGATGGGTTGGGTTTCACCTCGGTTCCATTTTTTTTTTTTTTTTTTCATGACAGACTGTCTTGAGAAACACTTCTCCTTCAGTAAGTATGACCCGGAGATTAGCAGGACTTACTGTGGTCCCACTCCTTGAAAGATCTGTGTGAGGATGAGTGTGCATGCTTATGCCATGATTCATACTTTTCTGGCGAATCCGGGAAACTCACGGAGTCGGAGCCCCAGGAAGTAGAAATCGGGCTCGCAGGCAATTGCCCTGTGTCCTTGCCAACGGAAAACCACGAGGCTCCTCCGGCTAACTTAGCACTTTGCCCAGGATCTTATCTTAGCTCTGTGAGCACATTTAGGTCCGGTCATTTAAAGTCTGGTAGAGGTTCCTCATGGACAGTTTCTATTAATTTGTTGTTGTTGGGTTTTTTTTCCCTGTCATACTGTCTTGTTTCTTGGTGTGTCTCTCTCTAGTTTTGCTTTTCGCTTTTCTTTTTGCTTTTCTGAAAACTGGACATTTGAAAATTGCAGTGTAGCCGCTGTGGGAATCAGAGTTCCCCCTCCCCTCTCTGTGGCCACCGCCTGCTGCGGGCTCTCGGTTGCCCGTGTGGAGGCTTCTCGAGACTGAAATCTCAGCTTGCGTGTCTGAAATGGAGGCCAGTTCCGTGAGATTTCGCTCTTTTCTAAATGTTGATCAGCTTTCAAGCCTCGGTGACATAGGACAACCAGGCTAGTAAAGCGACTGCTTTGTGTTGGACAAAACAATCAACTGAATAGTCATGTTCTGTAGAATGCATTTCTGCCTCTGTACGGACCCTCCTCGTTCTGTAGGACGTTCCTTCCCTGGCTGACTCTTCACTTCCCAGGCCCCTAACGTAGAACCGCCGGGCCTCTGCCACTCACAGATGCCCCCCAAAGTCATCTCTGGGGGTGCTACAGGAAGCCCCAGGTATGGAGAACGTAGCAGGCTTTTCTGACTACTGGTTTCTCCACCCAAGGGAGGTGAGTCCAGGGAACAGCCTTAGGGATCTGAGTAAGGAGGTTAGGCGCATCTCGCCCGGTGTCCGAGAGAAGCAAATACGCGTGCGGCGGGGCCTAGCACTCCCCCTCAGGAGGAGAGTGTTGCTTTTAAATACACTTCAGCAAGGCCCTGTCCCCTCTATGTCTTGTAGAAGTTAAGCAATTTTGCAAAAGGAAGATTCTCTGACTGCCCCGGCTGCTTACGGGCCGTGTCCACAGCTGCTGGTCTCTGTCCTCCAACTACTCACACGTGACATCTCTGAGTCACGGTCTCACAGATGCAAGGTCTGTTGGGGTCTCTGAAGTCTTTGGTGTCTCTGTTCCCCCAACCGTGTGGCACAGGAAACTCAGGGATGATCTGACAATAATCCAAACCTTTCGTGGAATGTTTTAATGCAACTTTCAGGTAACTTAGTGACTTTCTACACATATTGTAGTACAAAGTCTTTAATAAAAATGCTTGTTCTGGGATTAGCAAACTACTTTAAGCAACGACTTAAGGATGTTCTATTTTTTTCAATCTTTAGCTCATTCTTTTTAAAAATTATTTTAATGTTTATTTATTCTTTGAGAGAGAGAGAGAGAGAGAGAGAGAGAGACAGAGTGAGAGGAGAGGAAGGGCAGAGAGAGACAGAGGAACAGAATTTGAAGCAAGCTCCAGGTTCCCAGCTGTCAGCACAGAGCCCAACACAGGGCTCAAACTCTTGAACTGCGAGATCATGACCTGAGTCAAAGTCAGACTTTGGACAAGAACTACCCCATCATCACTCCTAAGTCTAGACTTCTCAGCCTCTGTAACCGTGTGAACCAATTCCTTATAATCAGTAAATCAGTAAGTCAATCAATCAAAAATTTTATTTATATACAAACATTCTATTGATTCTGTTTCAGCACAGAATCTTGACCAAAATATCCTGCTTAAAGTTAGACAACAGTTAAGTTTAGGTGCAGCCTGACTTACTTGAGATAAATTCGGCTTTCCCCTTGTGACTCCAGCTGTGGGCAGTTACGGTACACAGAAACGGTGCTGGCATGGAGGACTCGTCTGCACGCATATCACCCTTCCTGTGTTCAAGGTCCCTACCGCATAGGGCTCTCGTTGCCATAGGCAGTACAGGTAGAAAGGTATTCCTTACCAGGTCTACTCATGCTCACGCTGAACTCACGATCATTAACAAATCGACGCTTTCATAACAAATCTTCAGGAAAACCAAGAATAAAACAGGTTCCTGAGTATTATCTCCACTTGCGAGCCTGATACTCTCCCTACATGGCCAAGCTCGTTCTCTTCTAGATTGCCACCGCTTCCTGCTGTGTCTCACCACTTCCCGCGGCTCCCAGCGGGTGCCGTGTCCACCCTGGCACGCCCTTTTGCACACACCTGTCCCATCAGTGCACCTACACAAAATTCAGTCCCTCTATCCACCTGACCTCCTCTGTCCTTTTTCTTGTGCCGTCCAAGAATTTCAAGGCGCTGTCCTGATGCGTGACGCTTTAGTATAGAAGCCTCTTCGCCAGCGGAGCGCGTTGAAGTTTTAAAAGTCATTGAGAAAGACTGACTTCAACTCTCCGTTCGCTGCAATAAACCTTCCTCAGAGAAACAAATGCTACCACTGAAATGAGAAAAAATAATAAGTTGCTTACCCAATCCATTTTTAAATGTGGAATCAATAAAGCCTACTAAGTTATTGTTTTGAGGTTACCTCTAAAACGGTAGTAAGAGAAGGGTCTGTGTACATTAATGCATGCAAATAACTGAGGATTTAACAAGAGCATGAAGATTTTCTCAAAGGAAGAAGCATATACACCTGCTTTCTCACATGCTCTCCAATTCATCATTGTATTCTCTTAAACTCTGGGGTGTTGCATTTTAGGGTCCTATTAAATAAATCAAAAGAGCATATTATCTGAAATTAGGAACCAGACAGGACAGCAGCTAAAATTAATTCACCATAGTAATCTCCTCCTAAGAAATTCCCCTGAGGGAAAACGTCATATGCCCATTTCCATGGGTAGAGATTTCAATATGTCTCTCCTATTAGCTTCACACGCCTAAATCCTCTGCATTAAAATAAAACGCATCTATCCCCTCAGAAGAGAAAACTGGAAATCTGCACTGCCCTCTAAATGAGTCCAATTAAATTTCATCAAGTTACACATCTCCACTTTAAAATCGTACCGCATGTGGGAGAGAGAACAGGGCGGAAGATAGATGTGCCCGTGGACATTTCCAAACATTTCCGCCCTCGCCTCACCAATGAAAAGAACACCCACCCCAAGAGCTATCAACACAGACACAGGCACGCGAAAATCCAATCATCCCAACCCCTTCATCTTGCAGCTACACATGCAAAAATAATAACCGCGTTCCACACAAGTGTTGTTGAACACCGGTACCCAAACTCCATTTCATTTCACCTCCAGTGTGTTTGGGGTGGGGGGCACCGAGCACGGTTGGGTTCGTTGAAGATAATATGATACGGGGCTTGAAGCCCTCCTTGGATTTCAAACAGGTCAACTTGTCAAAGCTTTATGTGGGAGCCAATTACATTAATTTTCCACAGCAGCCAAATACATATTTCATTTCCATCTCCCACAAGAGATGGGGTCCTGGGATCCTGTTTCGAAAGGCTCTTATCACTAAGTAACATTCATACCCCCAAAGGAACCCTTGGCAGCCGGTGGCCCATTGATGTGATTGAGCAAGGCCGGGCTGCCCGACGCTGCCACGGAGCGGCTCCCAGCCGCAGTCGCTCGGGGACAATGGGCTTCCACACCGGCCACATTGTCAATAAATTTCAATTACACTAATTGCCAAGAGTTCAATGAGTGCACTTTGAAAAGGGGGAGAAAGGGATATGGAAAGAAAGGGAGCTTATGCCTCGTAGGGCTAAAGAAAAGCAAGTAATAAATAGTCTGTGTTTTCTAATGGGGGCATTCAAGTATTTTTCAACACGGCTTAGCCAGATTTTACAAGCTCTCCCGGCTTCCGGGACCCTGCGTTACATTTCTTTGTTGCTGTCTCCAAACAACATATACAGAAACTCAATTATGTGGCCTTATATTTCAAGGGAGATTTAATTTCTAAGTTGTGTGTGTGTGTGTGTGTGTGTGTGTGTGTGTGTGTGTAACACACCAACCTGCTCTGCTTGGATGGATAATGTGCTGAACGCCTTTGATGGGGGGGTGGGGGGGCGTTTCCTGAATGAATGGAACCGCTTTAAAACCTCACCCTCAGGATGGTGCAGAACCCGGGGCGGAGGCCCCTGTGACGTGCCCCCCCCCCAGGAATGTAAGTAACTGCAAAAGAAAGCCCTGTGGCCCTCCGGTGGCCGCACGCCATCGTAGCCAGGGACTCTGGCCTGTCTCTGTAGGGTGGGTGGGATCTTGACCAGCTTTTCGTGATCGGATCAATCCTCACGATGACCCACTCTGCTTGGTCTGCATGAGCACAGACGCCTCCAAAGCGAGAGTGTGTTCACACCATGTAGGACGTCCGGGTGGGGCCCCAAAGCCCATCCGGGACCACGGCGCCCACTGGCAACGCAACGGCTACCGCAGTCGGGTGTGGCCGGCGCTCACCCTGCGGGAGGCCGTCCGCTGGAGGATCCGAACACCAGACACCAGACGCCTGGCGTGGCCAGTCCCCTCGCCGTCCGGGGCATAAGGAGGCCATGAGAAGTCACGAGACAACCCACCTGCCGGCTCCTCGTGTAGCTGAGCGCGAAGAGCTAAATCAGGCCCCCGCCATTCGCGGTGCCGTCGATCACAGCTCGTTCGAGCAGAAGGAACCCCGGGCACGCAGGCAGCTTCGGGGTGAACCTCTGCCGTTGACCCGCGCAGGCCGTCCCTTCCTTCTTTAGATGGAGATAATGGCAGGCCCTCTCCTTCGCGGCTGCTCCGCACCAGGCGCTGTAGTAAGCCCTTTAGACGTATTAACTCATTTCATCCTCAAATTGAATCCTTGAGGTCATCTTTTCTCATCTTCCAACACAAAACCCCAACACCAGAGAAACGTGCTGTTAGAAAATGATGCCTGGGTAATACTTTTAAGTCATTGTATTGCCTCTTCCAAGGATATTTTCATTTTAAACAGTGTCTCCGCTTATTGAATGAAAAGCTTTGTGCTCTGTAAAGGGGTTTTAAGCATCAAGGAGCAGATGGGGGAAATTGTAATAGCTTGATCTTTGGAAACATGGCGCTAATTACACCCTGGGAGGATTAACGGAAACGAGTAAGGATCATGACGGCGCTTCTGAACACATCCACGGGAAGCGGGCGTTGGGCCGCCCTCAATGGAGGATCGTGTCCCGGTGAACAAAGTATTCAATAGTGCCGTACGTGACTTCGTGCATGCCCCGTGCGAACGAGCTGTCGCTACCAAAGACGAATACAGGGCGATGTTTAATATGCCTCACCGACTTGTCAGGCTCCGATGCGCCTTTAGTTAGTCATTTGTTTGGTTACGTGATTTCGTCTCCCAATCATCCTGGATTCTTTATGGCGAAGGATGACCACCGAGGTTAAACAACTAAAAGAAGGAGAAGCAGAAGCAGAAGCAGAAGAAGCAGAAGAAGCAGAAGAAGCAGAAGCAGAAGCAGGAGAAGAAGGAGAAGAAGGAAGAGAAGGAGAAGGAGGAGAAGGAGAAGGAGAAGGAGAAGGAGAAGGAGAAGGAGAAGGAGAAGGAGGAGAAGGAGAAGGAGAAGGAGAAGGAGAAGAAGAAGAAGGAGGAGGAGGAGGAGGAGGAGGAGGAGGAGGAGGAGGAGGAGGAGGAGGAGGAGGAGAAGAAGAAGAAGAAGAAAATGAGAAAGGGAGGTTTAGGGCCACCGGACTCGTCATTCCTCAGACTTCGTGGAACAAACTTCTGAGGGTACGCACACGTGCACGTGGACATTTTTCAGGGTTCCAAGGTTCTCTTACCCTTGCACGTGCCCATAAAACATTTATAACAATTCTAAGTTGAAAAAAATGAGTCAATTTGAAAAAAGGTTCAATGTGATGTGGGATGTGAGTGGTCGCTCCAAAGCTTGTTCATGCGAACCCCGAAGCTTCGGCTGCCCAGTAGCACAGGGCGAGAAGAGGGCACCTTGGCCCTCAGACAGTGAATGCTCGTGGGGGGACGGGTCTGGTCCCCAAAATGCCATGGCTGCTGCTCTTCCGTAGAGATCTTTTGTTACCTGTCCGGAGAAAGAATCTCAGGCACTGTGTGACTGAAGCACCTAGTTTTTCTTTATAGATTTGAGATTAGTTCAAACACCTCTCTCCATAGACTCTACCTTAAGGAAGAATACAGACGACTCCTTTGAAAGCGAGAAAATGATCCACGGTCGCATTTTAGCAACAAATAAAGAGAAGCCGAGTTGGGTGGACAGAAATCCGGATTTGACTGAACACTCCAGGTGACGTGAAGTTACCTTTCGGGAGATAGCCGGGAAGACACGAGAGAAAATGAGGTTTGCAAGGGGACACAGAAGCCCAAAGTTTGACACGGAGGGAACCGATGAGTGCGCAGTACTACAGCTTAGGAACCAGGTGCGCTCAATCCCGCTGAACCCGCAAAGTAACCTATGATACCGATGAAAACATAAACCCACGTAACAGAGAGAAAGCGGGGGGAATTTGGGCAAAGCAGGAAAGCGCCATTTCAGTGTGAAACGCAGCACGTTTATGTTTGAGGAGCCTAAAAACTGCCTTACTGAGGAGCCTGGGTCTCTCAGTTGGTGCACCCGACTCTTGATCGTGGCTCAGATCTCACGAACCAGGAGATCGAGCCCCATGTCCGGCTCTGCGCTGACAGCATGGAGACTGCTTGGGATCCTGTCCCTCTCTCTGTCCCTCCCCCACTCTCCCTCTCTCTCAAAATAAATGAATAAACATTTAAAAACATTAAAGTATGAAAAATAAAAATTGCCTTATCACTGATATTTAGGAAAGTCAATTACTTCTGCAAGGTGAGTTTTCTTAGGTGTTTTCCTCTAAATAGGCCATGCTTGGCTGCTTAGTGATTTATTTGATGCCACATATGTTGGTATCTTCAGCTACCAAGTATTACGGAATTCTGATCAAAATCCTGAGCGAGAACCATGAAGTCGAATGAAAGACTATTGCAGCGACCCTTGGAGAGCGTGCGATATTAATTCCATTCCCCACGCTTTCCTCGGGATGCAAAATCAACCCTCTGGGACCATTTACCCACAGGCATTAAGCAGTGGCAGTTAAGAATATTGCTGCCTTGGCCTTCGGGAAGGTTAAATGCACCGTGAGAACTGTTGTCTTCTGTTATTTTAGGTCAAAGAGCAGATGCGAATTATTATTTCCCAATCTTGACCTTGTCTTGTTTTAGCGAAAGTCATCTCCCTGCTTCTGCCTGAGTTGCCAATGATAACGTGATGATGATGATGTTTTTGTAGAACAGGGATGATAATGATGACAGTATCCCTCCCCGGTGATGCTTATTGAGGTCTTCCTATGTACCAGGTCTGGGGTCAGTATTTTTCCTGTGATCACACAGAACGCTCTGAAATACACAACGGAAGAGGTATTGCCACAGGTTTCATTTTATAGAGAGCAGGGAGAGACTCGAAGCGCCTAAGTGTGTCCTTGTCCTCACACGACCAGTAAGTAGTGAAGCCAGATCACCTGTCCGTCTGAGCCGAAGTTGTTAAGCAGTCAACACTGAACGTCGTCCGTTCCTTATGAGTGCGTCACCCACAGAGCAAAGAGAACAGAATCCTATTGCCGGTGTGTGTTGGAGAATACAAGCCTTGGGGGCACGTTTGTCCCCATGTCGAGGCTCATTATTAACTCCCGCCAGGTTGGCGGACAGACACCACCATAGATTTTTAATGGACGAGGGAACCAGACTTTGCGAACTGAGTCCAGGCTCCCCCTTACTGGGCACACCTGTGATACCAAGGACACCTGCCTCGTCTGCTCTGTGGGCTCTCTGGCTCCTCTGAGAACTTTAGGAAAGCCTCTTGGCTGAACTGGATGCCACGCACTCTCTGGGACACCTTGAGCGTGACCCAAGTCACTCAATTAGCCTTGTCTGCTACTTAACTTTATTTTCTTTTGCTACTGAAGAGTCACAAGCACATGGACCCAAAGGCGGAACTGAGACATCGTTGCCGCCGGTGAAAAGGAAAGCCGGAATGTAGGCAGTGTGACTCCCCTGCGATCTCATGCGACATGGTTCACCTTCAAAATCGCCATGTGCACATTTGATGTCCTTCTACCCTGCCCCAAGCCCCAGAGACAGCTGTGCCTCCGAGTGCTGGGATTAATGACTTTATACAGTGCAAATTCTATTACTTCCATTTTAGAGGGAATAAAAAAGAGCCTTGAGTGTCAGCCTTATCCTGTGATCTGATCTCTGGCCCTATTTCTAGCCATTTTCTCATTAGAGCTTTTAAGATGTCTGTTAATCAGGCTGAAAGTCACAGAACATTCTCTGCTGGTTTCAGTCTCTCCTGCACACACAGGAGCTTCTGAGCGGGGGCTTCCGTGCAACTTCGCAACAATGTTGTGCCGCTTTTCTCTTAAGTGGGGAGTGACCCTTCTTTTATCTGCAGCCTTTAAAACGAGGACTGATTTGGGGCGCGTGGGCGGCTCAGTCCCTTGAGTGTCCGACTTAGGTTCAGGTCATGACCTCATCATGGTTCAAGGGTTCAACCCCCACATTCAGGTTTGTGCTGACCGCTCAGAGCCTGCTGGGGATTCCCTCTCTGTCCCTCTCCCTCTGCCTCTCCACCTCTTGTGCTCTCGCTTTCTCTCTCTCTTAAAAACAAACACTAAAAAATTTTTCAAACTTAAGCCATGTTAATTGTGTTCAACTGCCTTTTCAGCTTTAGTGGTTGTGTTTTTTTTTTTTCCCCTGAAATTTCCAGTAAATACTCCAGGTGTTGCTACACTCTGAGGCGATGACTCTAGCACCCAGGCTAAGCAAACTCCCGAGTGCGATGTATTGAACTTGGCAGGGGCCGCCCATTCATCTTTGAGGTATAGCGGGAGCATCGGTAATTCCAAAAAGCATCACATTAAAATGAAAAGCCCCGATGGCAACTGAAGGTGGTTTTTTGGTTCTTGTCATCAACCATTTGTATCTGCCAATAGCCTCTAGTTAAATCAATGTCCCTGATAAATACTGCTCGGCTGAGGAAATAGAGCAAATCGTCATTCCTTAGTAATGGATGTTTATCTCTTCTGTGATAACATTTATTTTTCCGAGGTGCACGTGCACGAAACGTCCCAATTTCATAAGCAATTAACACGGTTTTGTGGGCTACTTAAAATGAAGGCTTCTGAGTGTGGAATTGTTTGCTTTCTTGTCTGTTCCCTTTTTTTTTTTTTTTTTCTGGAATGGGAATGAATTATATATAACTGATACTGGGAGCCTAGCAAAGAGCGGGGACAGAAGCCTCTGAGGCCCCTTATCTCTGGGTGCCCTGACCCACCGCCCCCACCTGCATCCATCCCTACTCTGCGCCACGCTCGGGCCAGCTCGGAGGACAGCCTCGTGCCTGCGGGCACGGGGAGAAGGGAGTAACTTAAAAGTCACACCGATGCATGGAAGTTTGAAGTGTAATGTGTGTCGCAGGGTGGGGGCAGTGCTGGAGAGCATGCAGGGGGAGACGGGAGCTGTTCAAGGCACTGGAAAAAGTGTTCCCCAGGCGCACAGCTCTGTAGTTGCTGTTCAAATAATCTATATGGCTCAGGGCACCCGGGCAGCTCGGTCAGTTAAGCATCCGACTCTTGGTTTCAGCTCAGGTCCTGATCTCACGACTCCTGAGTTCGAGCCCCGAGTTGGGCTCTGGGCTGACAGCTCTGAGCCTGGACCCTGCTTCGGATTCTGTGTCTCCCTCTCTCTTTCTGCCCCTCCCCCACGCATGCCTTGACTCTCTCTCTCTCTTTCTGGCCAAAAGTAAATAAATAAATACACATTAAAAAATTTTGAACTAATCTATGTGGGTCACTAAGCTGGTGTTGGGAGGAACGGCCTGGGCCCAGGTCGCTGGCAAGCAGAATTCTAGCAGAAGGCGAGGCTGTGCGGCGGGGGTGCAACACCGTGGGAAGAGGACCTTGCAGCGGACGGGGACGCCCAGCAGAGCCGGGCCGCGGAGGCACCTGCCTCGGAGCAGTGGGAAGCTCCCGAAGGGCTCGAAAGTGGGTACGGGGGTGGGAACGGGGGTTTATGTCTGTGTCTGCGGTTTGCAGTGACGGCTCCAGCCGGATCCTGGAGGCCGGAGCGGCGTGGGGGAGGGCCGGAGCCCCCACAGCGGCCCATTCGCAGGTGACCGCGGCACGGCCTGGCGGGGGCGGGGGTGGTTACGCAGCGGGTCACGGCGGGTGGATCGAAGGGACGCATGGGAGACAAAACCGACATGATCTGGCATCTGGTTCGATGCACGAAATGAGAGCGGGGCCTGAGTGACTGTCCCAGGCTCCCAGCCGGCTGGCCGAGGCGGCCGCTGCGCCGTCGCCAAGTGCCCAGGGATGAGAGAGAGCCCCGATGGTGCGAAGACCGTGTCCAATTTAAACCAATAGGAGGAAGCTCATCTGTAAGAGATTCTTTCTACAGATGATACATTTGTTTGTGTAACTAGGGAGTGCTCACTCTGCGCTGAGGCCGGGGCTGAATTCCTCGCATCCATTAGCATAATCAGGTCTCATCACAAACCTAGGAGGGGGATCCTATTACTGTCACCACTGAGGTCAAGGGAGCTCACTGCACTTGCGTGAGCAGTTGCAACTCACAACCCGTTCGCAGTGCGCCTAAGCGTCTGAGGGGCCGGAGCCCCAGGCTCTTCCCGCGAGGCAGAGCCGCCTCCCTCCCTACAAAGATAGCCCAGCTTGCTTGCAGTTAGGGGTTCCGGCATCTCTGGGATTTGATGGAACCAACACCCTTCCATTTCCCTCAAAGCAGTGGGTCCCTTGTCCAGGTTCCATAACTTCTTAACAAGGTGAGTTAACGGCACTGTCTCATTCAAACATTCAGGATTGCAGTATCTCCGAGCCTGGGGTCAGTGCTCAGCTCTGGGCACAGCGCGGCTGGTCTCCTCAAGCATCTGCTCTCCCGACCACCTCGTGGAAACCTTCCTCCTGCGCCTCGCCTGCGCTACGCCCTTGAAACAGAGGTCACTGTAGGCGAAGGTCACGAAGGCGATGGGTTCGGCACGGCCCGTGTCAGAGACAGAGGGTCCTTTGGATACAAGCAGGTTGGAGTGGTAGAACCAAGTAGGTTAAAAGAAAAGACAAATTAATTGACTCGTCCGTTCCTTTCATAGAAAGCATGGGAGCAACACATTATTTCGGAAGGAAGCTCTGCCTCTCTGAGCTCCTAACATCCACTCCTTCCTTCCCCTTGGGCTCCAAGTCCAGAGTCTAGAAGTATTCCCCCAACTGGCAGAGCTGTGCCTAGTGCCTGCAGATGAACTTGCAAAATCCAAAAAAAAAAAGAAAGAAAAAATTCATATCACTCTTAAATTTGTGTATAAACAGGTCTAGACCAAACATTTGGAACTAGGACACCGAGTCCTTACACCAGCGACGATACTGTCTTCGTGTTTAATCACACATCTCCTCAGGGGACATCTGGCCAAGTCTTATTTGAGCATCTGACATGACGTTGTTATAGTTTAATCTCAGAGGTGAATCCATTTTGCATTTTGAGTTGATCGTGCCAAACTCCCCAAAGTTCTTTCCTTTATCAACCACTTTTATCGTTGTTGTAGTTGTTGTTTCTACTTTTGCCAGGAAGGTCGGGTGGGCACCAAAATGACAGCTCTGGTCGCTGCCCTCGCAAGTCTTCTCATCTCGTTTGGCCTCGCTTCCCCATTCAGGCTTCCGACTCCTCACCCCCAGCCTTGCCTCGGCCCCCCGGCTCACGTGCACGCCACCGCGCACACAGCCGCTGCTGGGGAGATGCCATTTGTTATCGCGTACATCCAAGGAAGCTCTTGCTGTCCCTCTGTCAACATAGGACACGTAATCACTGCTTCATAATCACTAAGTGTTGTCAAAAAATTCTCTCAGGATTGCAAGAGATCCCATCTAAATGCAAATGACAATGGGCAATTAAATGAAAGGTATTTTTTTTCCTAAGTCTTAAGGTTTAGCGGGGCACCTGGGTGACTCATTTAAGCGTCCAACTTCAGCTCAGGTCATGATCTCATGGTTCGTGGGTTCGAGCCCCCATCGCGCTCTGTGCTGACAGCTCAGAGCCTGGAGCCTGCTCGGATTCTGTGTCTCCCTCTCTCTCTGCCCCTCCCCTACTCTCGCTCTGTCTTTGTATCTCAAAAATGAATAAACGTTAAAAACATAAAGAAGTCAAGTAAATTAAAAAATTTATTTCATAAATGAAAGGGACATTTTACCTTGTTTTAGATTTGTCTTTCAAGTAATTCATAGAGACACTGATAAATATCACGTCATCATCGATGGTATGGATTTGAGACCCTCGTGAGGCCACAGGGTAACAATGTGGAAGTCCATACGACTTGGGTGACACTGGGAACCAAGATAGTTAATCTCACCGTGCCCCAGTTTTCAGATCTGTGTACAGTTTTTATTTTTTTATAAATGTTTATTTTAGTTTGAGAGAGATAGAGGGGAAGGAGCAGAGAGAGAGGGAGAGAGGATTCCAAGCAGGCTCTTTGCCGTCAGCGCAGAGTCCAGTGCAGAGCTGGATGCCAAGGAAGCATGAGATCAGAACCTGAGCCAGAATCAAGAGTTGGATGCTTAACCGACTGAGCCACCCAGATACCTCTGATCTGTATAAAGTTTTTAGACATTTAACATCAAAGGTTGTCCAGTTGTCTGTTGGGATGATTCTACCCTTTAAGGGACATTTGGCAAAGTCTAGAGATATTTTTGATTGTCACACTGTGGGGGGGGTTCTATTGGGATTTAAAGTGTAGAAACCAAAAATACTCCTCAACCTCTTGCAAAGCAGAGGATAGCACCCCCACTACAAAGAACTACCTAGACCAAAATATCACTAGTGCTGGGGTTGCGAAACCCTGTCTTGTGTAACACGGAAATAGTGGGACTATTAGAAAGATAGCTGAGAGTTACCTTGAAGTTTTGGGAGGAATAACAATCAGGTAAAATAAAGTACCTTAGTTCAAAGCTCTATGCAAAGTTCGTGCTTGGCGTCCGAGGTATAAGAGAATACGTGTAAGCTGTGTAAGGCAGAGTCTCTGAGAGTTCTAGCAGATGTCGTGATGAGGAGAGAAGGGAAGAGGCGGTCAGACGGGGCACGCACAAGTGCAAGCTTACATGACAAGGTAGGGGCGGGGAGGGGAGAGAAAGAGATGGACCGGCACCCATCCCTGCCTCCCCGCATGGTCTCAGGAATCTGGTGAAGAGACAGTTATGAGTCATGATAACTGTCTCATAAGGACAGCAGCTCAGAAAATGCAGTTCTGTGATCCAGTCCTCACATCGACTGTTACTGTGACTACCCTTTATCAGCACTTCCAGGTTTGCGAGAGGAAAAGCCATTGGGTATTTAAAGGTGATCGAGAGAATTCGACGAGAATCAAAGAATGAAGTCATTCTCATTCCCGGAGGGAAAGAAGTGTTGGACGTTTAGAGAGCAAGAAAACCAGCTTGTGATACTTGTCAACCGTCGCAACACAAAAACACGGACACTGAAACTGCCTACCTGTTAACGAGGTTACTAAATAAATGCCACCCTTGCTGCCCCCAAGAGTGACCTCTCCTTCAGAAGCCAAAACCAGCAACGATTTACGGTTCCTGTGTAGAGGCCTCTGTGCCATATGCTCATCCCCCCATGGTCCCCGTTGATTTTTCACGCTGACGATCAGAGACACTGCCTGTCCGTCTGGCCCCCAGCATCCGCACAGGCAACGGATGCGTGACTCAGCCTGGCCGCCATTTTTAGGCACCGGCGCAGAGCCAGGCAGGGAGCTTTGGGCAAACTCCAAAGCAGTGGCTGTACCTTCCTACATCATCTTTTCTCTCCTTCTCTGGGATCCAGACAGTTCTTTTTCAATCAATTTCACCATAGGGCAACACTCTTGGAGGTAACATTTCCCAGGACATACCCTTGACCATTGACATGATCTGGGTCACAAAGCAAACCACTGGGGCCATGATGGAATGTGCCCATCAACACTGCCCCATTCTAGAACCTGATCTATATGTTCACACGGTTCAGTCTAACTGGGTGATTAGTTTGGCTAAACAGAATGCACATTAAAAAAAACGAAAAAACAGAAAAAAACACAGAGTTTGTTTCTTTTTATTTTTCAGTCTTTCCTGATGTTATCAGTTTATGCCAGTTTATACTAAAAAGCATTAGATGGTAAGAAAATAAAAAGTTTAGTTGATTTTAGCGATTCTAGAATTAATTAAGAATATCAAAAGGAGGTCATGAGAGAAGTGTAAAGAAATGGCTGCAATAAATTAGAATGGAACCAAAATGCCCCAAAGTTACACTTTCTCGGGCTCAGAAGAGAGTTTCTGGCTCTCAGCCTCCGTCCTTCCGAGAATGCCCTGCTCTTAACGTGCTAATCTCGACCTGGAGTTGGAAAACAAGGAGGGACACCGGGGAAACTGGGTAAGTATGCTAATACTTAATGACGTAATGAAATGTGCTAATACTTAATTTCAATAATCAGATCCATAAAAACACTAGGCTATGTGTTCTCTGGAGGGTACGGGGCTGGTATAGGCAAAACCGAGTCTTCCTCCTCCTGACATTTTGAAGTCAGAGAATCAAGAGCTCAAACTTGACGATTTGCTGATTTACATGTTTATTCCACCAGCATACAGCTAGTGGCTGTTGTCTACCAGAAGGAGGGCTGGAGAGGAAGTGAGGCCTCTGGCACAGGAAACAGCCAATGAGGAGGGCACGTGATGGAAGGGATTAACGACAAAATAATCACAGTTAGTGATGCTTTCTGGCGTGCATGGAGGGACTCCAGGTCGACCACAGAGTTTGGGGCCGCCTCCGTCTGCGGAAAGGGGACATTTCTGAATGGTGTCCGTCCAAAGGGCTGCTTCTCTCCTGGTCTGCTGGGAGGGCCCTGTTAAAGCAGCAGGTGCTACAGACAAGAGGGAAGGGGTGGGGGCTCCCAGCTCGCCCAGAAGTGGCATCAGAGAGAAGCCAAGGCCAGGCCAGGTGTTGGCCTGTGTCTCCGGGAAAGCTGCAGGCGGGGTCAGGAGCAAGACCAAGCTTTCCGGCCAGTAGGACAACAGGTGCAGGTGCATGGAGGCAGAGAGGGCTCCGGCATCTGGCACCTCTGGAAGTCGGGCATGGTGGGGGCGTGGCAGTGTAGCCAGGGATCATGGGAGACGCAGCTGGGTCCCACCCGATGTCAGCCCTGGGCTTCAGACTGACGCTACTCTGGCTGTGCTACTACGGCCCTTGACCTTGACCTCCACCGGCCCAAAGGTCTTCTTCTACATGTTGGGGATTTTGGATCCCAGGATTCCATAGGGCTTCCCAGCAGGTGCGGATTATGCTCTATGACCTTCTCGACATCCCACAACTGGTCAGCGCCAGGACCGGGAGAAGGAAAGTTTCCGCATAAACCCCGTATTGCCTGTCGTGGTATTTAGACTGTGCATATTGGCTCTAATGCTCAGTTAAACTCGGAATTAAACCTGAAAGCACGTACCAGGTCCCAGCCAATAGAGGCAGCATCATTTTGGCTTTGACATTGATCAGCGTGACTGGGCAAGCATTTCTTTACCAAAATCACTCTGCTATATGTTCGTTAATGAAATGATATTAAGCTTTGGAATGTAAAAACAGTCACTTCTTAATTCATTTTAAAAAATTAAATGAAGTCGGTATAGGAGGACACAAAGACAAAATCTATAATTAATTTCCTTTTTATCACATTGAAAGGGAGTATTCACATTGAAAGTTTAAATAAATTTTAAAATTATTTTATCCCCTCATGGAAAGCCTTTAGAGAATTGTAGCTAAAAAGAAGGTATTTCTCATAAGTCACTGGTCACTGTATGAATATATATACATATATATAAAACCATAATTTTTACATATTGTTAAGAACTATATTATCTCTGTTATTCTATATCAACTAGGCAGTGAGGGCATTGTCTTCAGAGTTAAGAACTAGAACAAATTTTTCTTCATTTAATAACATACTGCTTTAAACAGTGAGAGCCAAAATGCTGACTCTTATAACTATTTTTTTTTCCATAACAGAAAAGCTATAATTTGGGCTTACATAAATACTAATAAGCCATGCTTGCCAATACTGGTTTCATCAGAACTGGATCAAAGTCAGGGCATCTGGGTGGCTCAGTCACTTAAGCGTCTGACTTCGGCTCAGGTCATTATCTCATGGTTAGCGGGTCTGAGCCCCACGTGAGGCTCTGTGCTGAGAGCTCAGAGCCCGGAGCCTGTTTTGAATTCTGGGTCTCCCTCTCTCTCTGCCCCTCCCCTGCTCATGCTCTCTCTCTCTCTCTCTCTCTCAAAATTAAATAAACATTAAAAAAATTTAAAAAAAAGAGCTAGCTCAAACTTTAGACCCAGATTCTAGTTGGCATGATATAGAAAAAAAGAACAACAGATCCATAAAGAAATAACCACACAAACCCGAAATGTGGTAAATGAAATCAAGACAACTGACCCAGATGAAATTTTGGGGAAGGCCCAAGGGGTGTTTTTCCACAAGTACACTTGGGCTGTAAAAAGCTGGGACCGGTTGGCTGGGTCCAGGGCACTGACCAGGACACAGTGCAAGGAGAATTGCGAGGTCCCATCTCTACAGTCACTAAGGAAAAAAATCAAAAATTGAGTGCTGTTTAGATTACAGAGAGAGAGAACCATGCAATCCTAATTTAACACAAAGCAAACCAGATGAAAACAAAACAAAACAAAAACCCATCACTACTGGCACAAGTGGGCAAGTGGGGACATTTTAACGAGATTGGAATATCAGATAGATACTGGACCTTAGAAGTGACTTATCACTAATTGTCTTAGTTGGGACTATTTGGTTCTGCAGCACACCTGCGCTTGGGTGAATCAGGCTGAAGTGCTCAGGAGTGAAGTGTCATTACATTCTGAGCTTTTTTGTGAGAGAGAGAGAGAGAGAGTGAGAGTGAGTGGGAGGTGGGGCAGAGAGAGAGAGAGAGAGAATCTTAAGCAGACTCCTCACTGAGCACGGAACCTGACTCAGCGCCCAATCCCACAATCCTGGGATCATGACCTGAGCCGAAGGCAAGAGTCAGATATTCAACCGACTGAGCCACTCCGACTCCCCATGTTCTGAACTTTTTTGAACTTGTTCCGACTGGTTCAGCAAATACATTCACGTGTGTATACACGTATAGCCAGGTGCATGCATAATTTTCTGCAGAGAGAGAAAACAAAAGCACAAATGTTAAGCCATGAGCTCTAGAAAGGGACTGAATGACTGGAATCGTGTCTAAAGAGATGACCATTGCTTTTTTCCAACAGGATTCTATCTCTTTATGACATTAGAATCCCAGCCAGTCTAGCAATGTTAGATATGATTAAAGGTCCAGGGCACAGTGGTGACTGACTCTAATTGTCTGAAGGGGACAAAGTGGGCCAAGCAAAGGGTACAAAGCAGACCAAATCAATACTAACCAGGCCACCTGCCAGAGTGTCCGCTTCCTCAGCTATTCCATCGGCAACCGGAACCACGTGTACCATGGAGCCCGCACTTATTTGTGTAGAGTCCTAGTCAATGAAAGATGATGTCTCTGTCTCTCAGATGCCCTTCCCACCACTGACCCTGCCAGAGCCTGGCCTATGGGTGCATGACGCAGGTATGCATGACACACACCACTGATCATGACTCCAGAAGTCCCACGGAGTCCGGTAGAGGCAGAAGAACAAGACCCAGGAAGCACTGTGGAGGCGAGCGCTCCGTGTCTGCTAAGCCTGAGCGCTAACTGGAAGCAACATGATCATGGCGCATGAGGACAAGAAGAGCTGCGGGTCCTGTGGGCTGGGGGACGGGGAAAGAAAAGTCCCTTCCTCCTGATACTGTTCAACAGTAATTTAGGGATGACACGACCTTTGGGGGACCTTAGGAATAGAGCCCAGGAAATCCATCTTGGTGCTTCGGATCACAGCCTGAAGCCCCAAAGGTAGGTCTTCAGGAGAATGATGGAGACTGTTACGGTTTGGACGGGTCTCTGGGGAGCTCTGTCACTGCAGCCGTGGCGCCAATGCTGTGGACGCTCTGGAGGGTCACCGTGAGCACGCGTGGGCCTGCCGTCCAGCCGCCTCCGCCAGCAGAGACCGGACATACACTTCTCCACCACCTTGCAAACCTCATGGCCGTGCTTCCCACTGGAAGTGCATGCTGAGAGGTACTGCCCTTGCCCTAGCAGAGCCCGTCGAAGGGGCAGGGACCATGCTCAGTCGAGGACGGGTGATCGCGGATAATTTGCCATTTTGTCGGGTCAGCATGCGTACACCCATTTCACCCCACTTAATGTCCAGAAGGAAATATTAAGAACACTTCCTATTACACGTACAATTGAAGACATGCTCAGCCCCTTCCCAAAAGGGAGACATGCATCCCAAGGTCTCATTTTCCTTCTCCAAATGTTTTCCATCCTTGTTTTCACAGTTTCCCGTCGAAATATGTGGTCGGCATTTAACGACATGAGACGAAGTGGTCCGCAAAGGGGCAAAGCAGTTAATAAAACCCTGATATACATAGAAACACAAAGAATGCGGAGGGATTCCCCTAGGAATATTTACCTATTGGTTGGTTGATTGATTGATTCGCTGGCATTTATTTTTCTAAGGGGCATTTTCCAAACTCCTGCTTGGGAAGGGATATACCTGCATTTCAGGAGTGTGGTGGACAGGTGGATTTTTGCTTACTTCCCCTTTCCTCCCTGATAACGTTATTCTCACCATCCACTGCGTTTATCACTGGCGAGCCTGGAGCCCAACTACACAGTTAATCTCTGGAATAAGCCCATGAGACCTGAAAGAGAAGCAGGAGGTCAGTTAATGGGTGGACCAGGGGGGCGTTCAAATAGTCTGAAGACTTCAGAATGTCCTCTCTTTCTTCTGAGCCCCCATGCACTTCCTGCTGCCAACACGCCCTTCTGAGCAACATTCAGAGACATGTACACTGGTGCATGTCCAGGGATGCCCGATTGCCTGTGTTCTTATGGGACCTACACGTTAGTATTCCCTTCCTGAAGTTTCATGAAGGAGGGAGACTTAACCCTACGATCAGTCCATAGACAACCCATGAGAGAGACCAAAATGAGACAAAAACTGAACCAGGAGGAAACCAGAGCAATGTAAAAACAAACAAACAAACAACTAAAAAACAAAACAAAACTGAGGTCACTTGAGAACGAAATAGAATTAATATTCAATAATGATAAGAAAGATACTGTGTTCATGAAACAGAAAGTGCCAGTCTGAGGAAAGGAAATCATTCATCCAAGTCAAAGATACAAGAAGCGAAATTTAAAATACAGAGCATTAAAGAAAACAGGAAGGAAAATGTCAAAAAGAGGAAGTGAAAGACAATGAAACAGACTATGAAAATCAGGTAAGAACATTACAAAAGTGGGACCGACAGTCTAAAATCAAATGAAGAGGGCATTTGGAAAGAAACTACAAAGCAGTGGTGGAAGGAAAAAGTATTAAAACACGAAAGCAGCAGCTTCATCAGGAGCAGTCCGAACGGAGGACACACACGGCCAGACAAATCCAGGTGGACTGTTGCAGCATCCTAGACCCTCGGGGCGAAAGAGGAAACACCAGAAGGTCCAGAAAAAATAGGTCACCTACAAAATAACAAACAAGATGAGCCGAAAGTCTCAGAGACAGCAATGGGTATCAGATTTTGCATTAAGACTGCAGCTCGCAATTATTTTGGTTCCAGAATCCTCTGCTCTTAAACATTCTTGAAAATAAAATACTAACTTGTATGAGTTACAGATACTTGTATTGACTACACTGGAAATAAAAACTGACACATCTAATACTATTTATTTCTTAATTCGTTGAATCAGCCCAATGCATGGTTATGTACATAATGTATTTTTTATTAAAATACAATTATTCTTTCAGAAAGGCAGTGAGATGAGTTGCTTTGCCTTAAACTCTCAATCTATTGAGTGCCAAGCCTCCTAGAAGACAGCTGGGTCCTTATATCCTCCTTCTTCATTTAATCCCTTGCGATGAGTTGTTTTGTTGTGACTGTAGGAAAGAAATTGTGTTCTCGCAGAAATAAGTGGGAAGAAAAAATAAATATTTTAATAACCTTTCTGTGTAATAGTGGATCTTCTTCTGTGATACTACCGAAACGAGGCAAGTGGTAGGTTCTTGCAATGTGGGATCGAAACAAACACATCAATCTTTTATGTTCTTTTACATCGAAGTCCACTGGTCTATAGTCCACCTTGAATGACCGGATCCTCTGCCCATTTGTGACTCTGTCACATTCCTCATTGGTCGTTTGGAAAGTAGTGGTTCACTGAAGTGGGCAGATCTTCTAAATCTTGATACAGTTCATTTTAAAATATCAAAAAATTGGTCTTTTTTTTACTAACATGGCCACTCTCATCAGAAAAAAGTCTTTAAGTATTGAGAAGCTGTCAAGCTCATGCCTAAAAACTCAAATTTTATCCTGCACAACAAATACTGTAGGTTGCTTTCCTTGAAGTGCCAGGCTCACTTGATTTGTTTTCAAGGAAAGGTCTACAAAGTGTCTACCAAAGTCTGAAAAATTACGGTTCATCTGTCAGCCGTTGTTTCAATTAAACACAGAGAACGAAGAGGAACACAGCCAGTTCCTTCTCAAGCTGGCCACGGGACGACTTTTCGGGGACATTCGTCTTGCTTCAGTGTGTCACAGAAATGCATCGTGGGACTTGCCGCATCATCGCATGGGGTCCTGACCAGGCAGGGACCCACAGGAGACCAGCTCAGAACAGTGGAGGCTGCAGACGCGAGAAAACGCGTGTCCCTGCCTCCCAGGCCAGTGCACTGGAGCCAACGTGACCCGTGTCCTGCATCATTGTGGGTTTTCTCTTCGGAGAGTCCTGCTGAAGAGCTGCCAGCACACGACTTTTATGAAGGGTATTAATATATTTGTAGTCTATTTTAGACACCATTAAAATATTTTTTGAGAACTCAATGTACCAGTTCATGAGTTTAATTTTTAAGATTTACAAGATCTTGGGGCACCTGGGTGGCTCAGTCAATTAAGTGTCTGACTTTGGCTCAGGTCATGATCTCACCTGAGTCGGAGCCCCCCATCCCTCTGTCTGCTGTCAGCACACAGCCCACTCTGGGTCCTCTGTCTCCCTCTCTCTCTGCCCCTCCCTCACTAGCACTCGCTCTCTCCCTTCTTTCTCTCAAAAATAAAAATAGGGGCACCTGGGTGGCTCAGTTGGTTAAGCGGCAGACTTCAGCTCAAGTCATGATCTCACGGTCTGTGAGTTTGAGCCCCGCGTCGGGCTCTCTGCTGACAGCTCAGAGCCTGCAGCCTGTTTCGGATTCTGTGTC
Organism: Paguma larvata; assembly: GCA_030068075.1. Classification (NCBI taxonomy): domain Eukaryota; kingdom Metazoa; phylum Chordata; class Mammalia; order Carnivora; family Viverridae; genus Paguma; species Paguma larvata. Next base: position 2,720,957 of record CM057826.1, read on the forward strand.
TCCCTCTCTCTCTGCCCTTCCCCTGCTCATTCTATGTCTCTATGTCTCTCAAAAATAAATAAACATTAAAAAAATTTTTTTTAAAAATAAAAATAAACACTAAAAAAAAAGGATTTACAAGATCTTACTGTTTAGGACCAGTTTATTCTTGGGATCGACTGTATGTTTGCCCTGGGGGAAAGTCAGTACTCAAAGACATACTCTAACACAGTGAATTGAAAATAAAGACTGAATATTTAAGATAAGTTACTCAAAAATAATAAGTTACTCAATAATTCAATGGCCTCGATTGTTTTAAACTGAGTTTTTGCCTGCCAATTGAATAGCATATGCATCCATTAAGTATTAATTTTAGAATGACAAAAATTTGCTAGGTTGATAAACAGAATAAAGATTTACGAATTTAATTTAAATACTTAAACGGAGCTATAGTTGTAAAGAACTCCTATTCATTTCGTATTCATACACGGTGCCTTATTATAACTCATTATTCCTTTCTGGCCTGCCCCTCGGACCCACACGCATACACGCACATTTCCCAACTTAGAATCACAAGCATTCGAAAGAACAGCATACAGGGAGAGCCATTACATAACTAAATATTTAACAAATCAAATAAAGAAATTAAATACTATTAAAATAAAAATATGTTAAAATAGTAAACTACTGTAATAGTAAATACTATAAAAATAAAAAGATGTTAAAATATGTAAAAATACTGGATAATGGAAAACACAGTAGGTGAGTTGATACCCGGTATTTCGATTAAGGAAGAGAAAATCAGGAAAGCGGAACATGGGATTCGGGAAATCGCCGGCATAGGTGAAGAGGTCACAACGGACAATGGGAACGAGGCCACAGGAGGATAAGAGAGAATCGCGTGAGAAGGCACAACTCAGATCGAAAATGAAGGAAACAGAGAGAACAGAAAAAGGCAACACTAAACAGGTACTGGAGATCTGTCCCCCTCTCTCTCTGCCCCTCCCTTGCTCATGTTTTCTCTCTCTCTCTCTTTCTCTTTCAAAAAGAAAGAAACATTTTAAAAAAAGGTAATGGGGAAAGATTTTTGCAGAACAGATAATGGACAATAGCACGAAATCCGTCACCAACAGACAGAGCTTCGTTGGGACAGTCGGGTTCCACAAACGAGAGCTTGTCTGAGGCTCTCGGAGTCTGAAGGCAACTCTATCATCCAGAAAAAAATACTAAACCCAATTCATATATTAAGACATACATAAATAAATAATAATAATTGAAGTAGAAAAATCAAAGAATCAATAAACCTCAAACCTGATTTTTAAAAGAAGTGAAATAAATAATCTCTGCCAAAATGTATCAAGAAAATAGGAAAGGCAAAAATAAAGCAACATTAGGCCTGAAACTTATGACATATCAAAGGATACAAACAACACGTAAAAATTACGGCATCGCAAAATGTTTGATGCTGACAAATTTGAAAACTTAGATAAATATACAATTCCTATAAAACTATCGAATATGAAAATTAAGAAAGCCCAGAATACCTGAATAGACCAAAAACCCTCAATAAATCAAATTGTTAGTAAATATTTATTCTCTTCCTTTCCACGACAGAAAAGAGATACAGACTGTTTTACAAATAGGATTACAAAATACCAAATACATCACCTTCATGTTATATGCTCTATCAGAGAACAAAATGCAAAGCAGGGCTCCATAACTCATTCATAAGCCTAATAGAGCCTTGAGTATTTTGGGGAAATATTGAGAAGAAAAATTCTAGAACAACGTCCCTTCTCAGGATAGATGAAAGGGTCCTAAATGAAACAGTAGCAAAGCAAATCCCTCAATGTACAAAAAATCTTTGTTACTAAATTACATTACATACACTGACAAGAATTGTATAATTTACTGAATGAAGATTAAGAAAATATAATTCCTCAGTTGATTCAGAAAAATTATTTCATAAACTTCAACCAACGCTCATCCTCATAAAGAATTATATGATGACTCAAATTTGGAATAGGAAGGATTTCCCTTAAATTATAAAATATTTCTCTTTAAAACTATAGTACAAACCCATACTTTGTGACAAAACATCAAAAGCATTCCCTTGGATGTCCGGAAAAATGCAGGAACCGGTCCTGGTCTGCTTCGAGCTGGACGCCCCAGCCAAGCCGAGAGTCAGGAAATCATTTGTGGGAAATACAAAGGAGAAACACAGCTGTCTACACATAAGACCGTTACATAACACGCACACATACACGAGTGTGCACACACATACATCATGGTATATATGACACATATAATATTCTATTATATTTTATATTATAAATAGTAGTAGTATTGCTATCCATTAATAATGATTGCAAAATGTGATTTTAAAAAAGCAAGATCTCAGTTAGAGTAGAAATAAAAACTATTGAGTCACCTAGGAAAATGGGCAACAAAGCACGCTGATAGAAGAAGGCCCATGCTCATGTAGAAAAAGAAAAGCTCTTAATTCTTCCCTAATTAGTCTACAAATGCAATAATTTTTTAATCTATACATTTTATGCGATTCAGCAAAATTACACGGAGATTGACAAGGGGGTCATTACAGTCCCGTAGGAAAACACAGCAACAAAATCAGTCAAGAGAAGGGAGGAGGCATTCTCGTCTAGTCAGAATTCAAGGGTAAAACTGCAGTTATCCCAGAGACACACATTTGTGTGTGTGTGGAAACAGAAATAGGGTGTGTGACAACCGACAATGCTCAACAGTCCACGTATATGTGAACATTTTGTGTGAAAGACGAAATAAAAATGAGTGAGGAGAGCAGAATAGTTTTTAAAAAGAACAATTTTAGGGGGCGCCTGGGGGGCTCAGTCGGTTAGGTGTCTGACTCTTGATTTTGGCTCAGGTCATGGTCCTGAGACCGAGCCCCACGTCAGGCTCTGTGCTGCTGGGCCTGGAGACTGCTTAAGATTCTCTCTCTCGGTCTCCTCTCTGCCCCTCCCCCACTCACACTCCCCAAAAAATTAAAATAAAAAAAAATAAATAAAAATACCAACTTTCTAAATGTAAAAACACAAATTAATCCTTAGACCCCATCAAATAGTTAATAAGCCCCAGAGGGATTAAAGATATAATTAAAATGCAAAGGTACAAAACTTTCAGAAGACAATACAAAAATCATCTCTCCGACATCAGTGTGGGTGGCATTTCTTAAGTAGATCTTAAAAGACCAACACCGTCCCCTCAAGTCATTGTTCATCCTTACTGCATTAACATCAAAATGTCTTCGTTACGAAAGACTCCATTAATAATAATGATAACAAATATTTATATAGTGCTTATTACGTGTCTGCCCTTGTTCTCATCACCGTGTATATATGAACCCACTTAATCCTCAAAATATCTATTAGGTAGATAATATTGTCGTCATAAATTTTCCAATGACGGTATCGAGCCATAGCATCCGGCCGGTCTATGCTAGATCTGAGAGCTGGCAACATCAGAAGTGTACCAAAGACTTGACACTGTTGTTTAAACGAACAAAGAAGAAACAGCGTAACAAACAAACCAAGAGAAGAGTTTCCAGAATATATTAAAATTCCAACAAATTATTAAGAAAATTTAAAAACTGAAACACTAGAGAAATAGGAAGAGGTATGGCTTGATTTCATATGACGGATGTAAATATTCATCAGAAACAGAGGGTGCGATGTCTCATTAGGAAAGGTCTAGAAACACCCATTTGGGGCCAGGCAGAAGGAGGAAAGGCAGAGCACTTGTCCCAAGGAAGCCCAGCTTCCTCAAGGGACACACGACTATTCCTAATGTACCTGGAACCTTATGATGATTCGGCCGGTTTCAGAGGCTCCACTTGTCGTTCTCACGGAGAATTTTATACTGTCCTACTCATCGGCCTCTCCCGGAAAGCTTTGGAAATCTTGGCCACACATCTACTGGCTCCTGGGTTTCAGCAACTGGAAAAACAAACACACACACAAAACCCAAAAACCAAAAATAAAGAACAATCGCAGTGTGTTCATACCTATTTCCCAAAGAACAGACGAATGATGGGTCTCGTCGGCCAGAACAGCCCAGGCCACACCGGCTACAGTTCCTGCCCGCAGACCAGAGCAGGTAATTCACAAAAGAATACACTTGAGGCTTCCGTAAACAAAGAACCATGCTCAAGTCTGTCTTAAAACGGAACCAAAAATTGGAACTGCAGTGAGACGGCATGGGCAAAAATTAAGGAGTCCGATGAGGGCAGGTGGGGGACGGGCTCCGGGAAATCCACGTGGCTAGCGGAGTCCACGCAGACTCAACCGCTTTGGAAGGCACCTGGGCAAAACCTCGTACGTGTGAAGAAGCTCACACGCAGGTGTGCAGCTGTATTCTAAATTCAGAATCTGTGTCCGACAGAGAAAGACAAACACCTGCCTGGTCTCACATGCGGTGAGCTCACAGAAACGGAGCAGAGACGTGGGCACCAGGGGCCAGGAGGTGGAGGACATGGGGCGATGCTGGTCAAAGAACACCAGCTTCTTGTGATAAGACGAATGCACTCCGGGAACGTGACGGACAGCCTCAGCATTACCGACAACAATACCGCCCTGAATAGTACTCGGTACTAGTACTAGTACAAGCTGCTGGCCCACTGGATCTGAGGTGTTCTCACCACAGAGAGGAAATGGTGATTCTGTGGGGTGACGGAGGCGCTGGCGAGCCGAAGGATACAGACGTATCAAGTCAACGGGTCAGACACCGTCAGCTTATGCAACATCAGACATCGACTGTATCTCAATAAATCTGGAGAAAACGATCAAATACATCTATTACAGACGAGAGAAACACACTCACGAGGTCACAGGTAGAAGAATACTCATTGTAGCGTTGTTTGTAACAACGACATAAACGCTTACCACTTCCGTTTAGATAAGGATGTTTCAGGCATGACAAAGCCCAGTCCCTAAAATCAAACACAAAACCCCAGCAAATTGTATTTCACAAAGATTAAAAACTTCTGTTCTTCAAAAGATGCTTTTAAAGATAATGACAACTCAATGACGGGCGGAGTGGAATAAAATGCCCGCAAATACTACGTCAGTAAGGATTTTTACCAAGAATATAAACCTAGCAATGCAATAATAAGAAAACAAAAAGCCCAGTTTAAGAAACGAGCAAATGATAGGAGCAAACACGTTGCCAAAGAAAACACAGAGAGGGAAATAAGCCCATTAAGAGATAGTCAGCATTGTTTGTCATTCGGGAGAGGCAGAAGGACGCCACAGTGAGACACCACCTCAGCTCTGGGAGAATGATTGGCGGGGCAGAAGGAAGGGAGGGAGGGGAAGACTAACCTTATAAACTTACAGAGCGGCAGGGAAGATTTTAGGCAGCCAAACATGCACAGACTGCCGGTAGGAAGGTGCAATGTTACAATGACTTTTGGAAAAAAGCTTGGGTATCTTCACAAGTGTTGGGGTGCCTGGGGGGCTCAGTCAGCTAAGCACCTGACTTCAGCTCATGGTTCATGAGTTCGAGCCCCCATCAGGCTCTGTGCTGACGGCTCAGAGCCCGGAGCCTGCTTCGGATTCTGTGTCTCCCTCTCTCTTTGCCCCTCCCCCGCTCATGCTCTGTCTCTCAAAAATAAATAAATATAATTTTTTTAAGTGAAACATGCTCTCCCCTATGATCCTTCCTTCTTAGATATTTAACCTGCAGAAATGAAGTTCTATGTCCATAAAACAACCCCCCCATGTGCGCTTGTAACAGCCTTATTGGTATTAGCCAACAACTCAAACAGCTCAAAGGTTCACAGAGGTGACTTTATAAAGAAACTCTGGTACATCCATACAACACACTAGTATTCAGCAATAAAAATAACAAACTATTTATAGATGTGACCGCAGGGATGGTTATCACGAGAATTATTCCGAGTGGAAGGAGTCAGAGAAAAAGTACTAGGTAGGATTCCTATTTTGTAAATTTCTGTAACAGACAAACTCAAGTCTAGAATGGAAAGTACATCGGTGACTGGTGAAGGGGGAGACGGGGAGCAGGGGCGGGTTATGACGGCCCGTGGGAGTGACCGATAAACTCATTATCTTCACTGTGGTGACGGTTTCCTGGGTAAGAATTTATACACCAAAGCTTAGAAAACCGAACACTTTATATATGCACAATTTTATGTGAAATATACCTCAACGAAGCTGATTTTTAGAAACGTCTCGTGAAGAGCACCGGATCAGCGAGCTTACGGTCCATTTCAGCTCCCACGTTATACCTGTGCACACCGACTTGTGCTTTAATTCTCCCCGGCAGGCACGTCTGCAGGGGCTCCTGCGTCAGTAGTTCTGACAGCATTCTCGCTTTTCCGCCGGCCCACCGGGGAGGAGGACTTCCGGGGCCCGGGAGCACGGTGGAGAGCTCACCCCGAGGGGAGGGTGGAGCCGGGGTAGGGCGCCTGCACAGTTTATGTTCTGTAGGCAGGTGTCGGGCTAGCGTGCGTGTTATTTATAATCGTGCGTGCGTGCAAGGTGTGTGCGTGCATGTGTGTGTGCGTGCGTGCATGGTGTGTGCGCATGCATGGCGTGTGCGTGTGCGCGCGTGCATGTGTGTGTGTGTGCGTGCATGGTGTGTGCGCATGCATGGCGTGTGCGTGTGTGCGTGCGTGCATGTCTGTGTGCGTGCGTGCATGGGGTGTACGCGCGCGCGCGTGCGTGCGTGCATGTGTGTGGTGTGTGTGCACGTGTGTGCGTGCACGTGTGTGTGCGTGTGCATGGTGTGTGCGTGCATGTGTGCGTGCGTGCATGTATGTGTGTGCTTGGAGTGTGTGTGCGAGCGTGTGTGCATGCATGGTGTGTGTGTGCATGCATGGTGTGTGCGTGTGTGCGTGCATGGTGTGTGTGTGCATGCATGGCGTGTGCATGTGTGCGTGTGTGTGCGCGCGTGTGCGCACATGGTGTTTGTGTGTGTGCATAGCGTGTGCGTGCGTGCATGCGTGCGTGTGCGTGTGTGTGTGCATGCATGCATGGGTGGTGTGTGTGTGTGCATGCATGGTGTGAGCGTGCGTGCATGTGTGTGTGCGTGGTGTATACGTGCATGTATGGCGTGTGCGTGTGTGTGTGCATGGTGTGTGCGTGCGCGTGTGGTTAACAAAGGGAAAGAGGCTGGGGACACTACGGCGCTTTCATTCTCCAAAAGGAACCTCGGGCAGCATTTCTCAGAGCGGACGTGTGGTGACAAAGCATGTTGACTTCAGAAATACCCAAAAAGAACAGAACGGAAAATACTCCCGTAGGTTTTCTTCCCCCCGTCATTTGAGTGTGTTTTAAACATCAGATCACATGTGTATTTTCTGCCAGTTTCTAACTGGGAGAGCACCTCGGCATCCCTTCGCTGAGTGAGGGCGGGCCGTGCGCCGCACCCCCATCTTCCACCCCCGGCCTCCGCAGCCCTCGCAGCCCCGCCGACGGCGCTCCGCACCGCACCGCCGCCCCTGGGCCTTCCTCCCGCGGGAGCGCGGGCTCCTTCCTCCTCGTGTCACGGCTCGGGCAGGTCCCAGGAGTCACATTCCGTCTGGCAGTGATGCAGGGACCCAGATGCATTGGGTGTCTGTAGGATTTCACCTTTCACCCGCTGCCCCCAGCTCAAGGCCGAGTCGAGGCTCGCGGGGGCACTGCTGAAACCCTCCGAGTTGCAGCGTCCCCATCTTGAAAATCGTGGGTGTTTGTGGCGTAGTATTTGCAGTGCTCAGGAGGGACGTCCCGGGTGCCTGAAACCGTCTTGGGCGGCGCTCTGGGACCCTCTGGCTCCCCAGGAGCGTGAGTTGCTTGCTCAGTAATCAGCCTTACCATCTGACTGCCAGATCAGAAGGTATTCACTTAGCAGTAATTAAGAGGAAAAGCTGATTTTTATCGGTTGCAATTGTTCAGGAAGATTGCAGTCACGGGCAGCCGCCCCCCAGCTGCTCGGTGCTGCAAACGTTGTCCTAGAGCGCCACCCACTGGCTGGTCCTGGGAAGCAGCGGACGGCGCGGCGGCCTGAGGACCCCCCCCCACCCCCGCCCATCTCCCCCAGATTCACCCCCAACCACTTTCATCCCCTAATGGGGACTGTGAAGTCCACGCAGGCTCGCAGAGGAGGCGAAAATGATTCCTTTAAAAGACGCGACGGTTCTGGAAGTCTTTGGCCCGGAGCCAAGTGAGCCTCACAATGGGGGAACGCAGGTGAGGGAAGAAAATGAAACGTTCTCTGTGTCTATGTGTGTATCGTTATCACGTGCATACATTTCAGAAGGTAGGTTTTAATTAAACCCCTGAGCAGTGATGAGCCGACCAGTTATTTTGAATTCTATGCATCGGTAAAAGTTAAATGTTAAGCAATATGTTTCAGGGAAATAGTAAATCGCGAGAATATTGGAGGGTGCGTTTTTCTTCAATTACAGCGGGCGAAATAAGCAGTAAAGGAACCGCGTTGGAAATTTTCATTTTATCGTGTTAGTTCCACTCTCTCCATTGAAATAGAGGGATATCATGCCACTCAAAGGAAAATTAAAAAAAGAAAAGATACACTAGGAAAAAAAACCCTTCAAAATATTCTGAAACACCTAATAAAACCAAAGAAATTGCTCTTTAATAGGCCGTGGAAAATGTTGCAATTATTATCCAGTGAACCACATAAATTCTTTCAAGTTACATTTTAACTGTACAATTTCATTTCCCTGCCCTAGCAGTAGGGAAGGGAGACAATCCGCAGAAGGCTCAAATGGACGAAAAGAAAATGCGTTCTTTGCTTCGGCTGCCTCCCATAACCACTCAGCACAACCCGTGTGTGCCTCATCCTGAAACAGGAGTTTGGGAAACCCTCAGCCTTGTGTCCCTGTTCCCTGGCTAGGACCGCAGCAGCTCGGAGGAGCTGACCTGACACCCAGACAGAGATTGCGCAGCCGGATGGGGATAGGGGCCCGGGTCCAGGGGTCTTTCCCCTTCACTCTCACTGGAACAAATATCAATATTTTTGTGCTTGCTTCACATGAGTATATTATAATTTCTACAAAGTAAATATAATCTTTATAATTTGTGGAGAGAATTAATCCTCTGATGAAATCGAAGGCAAAGGAAATATCCTGGGTTAGAAATTTTGGTTCTGGATTTACAGAAGTTCTTCTGGTTACATCACTGTACAAATGATATTGTTCTAAAACCCTTTAAAATGCCATGGGCTTCTGGCCTCTGGATGACAGTTTTCAAAGTCCTGGCACTTAGAGATTTGGCAGTATCGTTCACAAAAGGAGCTACAGATAACCACAGGGTACTAGAATAAAGAGCGGTAAGACAAACCATTAATTGATTCCTGTCCTCATGATGATAGCAATATTTGTTCACTGTAACTTTTTTTAGTAGATAAAAATACTGACATGTGTGAAAAATATAACAAAAGCAATCTGTAATTGTCCCTGAGCATACCCTAGCAAACCATAATTCCAATTTGGGAGTACGCCCTTCAGTCTCTAGATCGATGATACATGGAAGGATAGAGACATACAAACATGGACAGATATGATACATGATAGATAAACGCATAGACAGATGAGAGATACATACATGCACACATACGTACATAGGTAGATAGATGCGTACATACATGGACAGATAGATGATAGGTAGATAGATAGATAGACAGATACCTTGATCTCCATAATGCCCATACTGTTTTTCTCAGAGTAAATAAGATAAGCTTATGGTGACAGCTCCAGAAAACCTTCTTATTTCAATCTTTCCTATCTTAACATAGGACCATCAAAAGCAAACAGACACAATTTCCAAACAAAAGGGCTGGAAGTGGGGACAGGTCACACATATGCTGGTCAGGCACAGACTGGATCTGAAGGGAGTGGGAATTCTCAGGGTCTTTTCACGGGGGGTCGATATTCACAAGAGAAATCTTTATGGGAACAGCGTGTGTGCACAAAGTGTGTGTGTGTGTGTGTGTGTGTGTGTGTGTGTGTACCCATGTGTGCAAGTGTGTACTAGGGGGTCTCAGACCCCAGGAGTCAGGATTTACTGAAGTCTTCAACAAAAGACTGTTTGTATCTTACTTTTTAGATTGCATAAGGTTTTATAAAATACTGATTTTCTTCATCACTGATTTATTGTTTTGTGCGAATATTAATACCTGGCTTTCTTTTTTGATAATGGTGGGGGTGTTTTGAGGTTCAAAATTAAAATTTGTATAAACGAATGTATCAAAATATTTTCACATTTTTCTCTTTGGCTTTTTGGATTAACAAATTCCCCTGACCCTGGTGACTATGTATGCTCACTCATCTGGTCTTTGTGTTTCATTAACAGTTGTGTTAAGTATATAGTTTAGCTGAAATTTATTTTTGAATACTATAAAAATAAAGTATCTAAAATTATTTTTTCTAAGTAGTTAACCTGTTTTTTTTCAGTGCACATTGTTAGAAAATCATAAACACGAAAATCAATTTAAAAGTATTAAATTGTTAAGAAAATATATTTTTGTTTTGTTCCACTGATTTCTTCTGTCCCATCCACTATTGTTTCTTATATAATTTACATACTGTCTGATAACTAGTGTACTGCCAAGAACTCTTGATTTTTATATTTATTCTATAATTTTTATTTGGGTCTAGTTGGCTTATAATGTCGCATTCGTTTCAGGTGTACAACATAGCTGATTATTATTTTTAAAATGATGCTTCCTGACAATTTATTTTACAGGTGCTTGTACAGTCACATTTTAATGGACATCAATAAAAAAGGTTTTGATGGAAAATAAACTTTAAAAATTTAAAAATTGTACCTGTATACAAATGTGTATAATGTCTGAGGTATATTTTTAATATTTTAAGGCATGCCATGTCTATCTATTTAAACCATACTAACCCTTCAGATAAGATTTAAAATTTTCATCATGCAGACCTTATGTATTTTTTGTTAAATATTTTTATAGGTATTTTCTACTTTTGTGGCTATTATAAATGGAATTATGGACACTGTTATATTTGCATAAATTATAATATGCGGTACTAAAGAATACTCAATTTTATCAAATAATTTTGCATAATAGATCACCTGGTTGAATTTTACATCATTTTAAATTACACTTCGTCTTTTTTTTTTTTTTTTTTGACAGTTTTTCAGAATCCCCTAGCACCTGCATGGACTAATGTGCTATTTTCATCTCTAGGGAAAGGGATGCTTTAGTTGCTTCTCTCATTGTAGACAGTTCTCTAAATTTTCTAAAAAATTAGAAAAGCAATCAATGATAAGCAGGACACTCGACATTCTTTCTTAGTTTTTGCTTTAATAGAAATTAATGGAATTCTTACATAAGACGTCAGCTCTTTGCGTAAATAAAGGTGATTTATAATTTTAAGGAATTTCCGTTGCCAGTTTCCTAAGGGGTTTTCATGTATTTGTTTGCTTGTTTTAATCACGAAGGAACATTAGATGTGATCAAATGTATTCTTGAGCTCTCTTGAGATATCACATGTGAACACGTGGGTGACGGTGAGGGTCGTTCTGACTATTAGCTCATCTCCTGGCTGGTTCTGCATCCGCGGGGTCAGAACACCTTTCTTCCTTCTATTTTTATACATATCTTTTAATCTGTTGACTTTGTAAGTATTTTATATCAATATTGCAAACCTATTATTATTTATATCATACTTCAGTTTTTCCTGAAGCTGGCATCATTAAATTTATCTCACTATTTCTCACTATTTCTTTGGGTTTGTCTTCTTCAGTAGAAATTTTTAGTACATTTCATTGAACCGTTTCTTGTTCAACTATGAAGTAACAAAAACTTTTAAGTTTGCCTCAGATACAGCAACAGATACGAGTTCAGTTTTTATAAGACATTTGTATATGGATAAAATTTTGCCTCTGATTACTTCATTAATCACAATCCATAAAGACCTTTTGTAGATAGAATTTTTCCTGTTTTAAATGTCATTGATAGATGTTACATATGCTTTAGAAAATGGATAGTTCAGGTAATTGCATCATTCAGTTTACAAAAGAGTCCCAGCAATAAAATTCTTCGCATTCGGGTTGTCCGATGCTGAGGAACAAAGTTAGTGCCTTAATCACAGCGATATGCTTGTATCCTGCGGACTGAGCTCAGCGGGACGGTTTTCTGCTCCGCGTGATGTTGGCTGAAGTCAGCCTCCTCGGGACAACCATTTGGGACTGCCTCGCATATTTACACTTCCTATCGCAGTTTCTAGGGAAACTTTTCACACGAGGACCAGGAAATATGCACAGAGATGTTCGTGGGAGCAATATATGACAGCCACAACCAGGAACAACTTAAATGCCCAACTAAGAAGAATGATAACAGCATGTTCTTATATTGGAAAATCAAATAACACTGTAGGTGAATGAATTACAGTTACACGAGGAAATACACATGATCTTACAAACGCAATCTGAGTGAAGACAAGTCCCGTGGCGTGATTTCTGACATGTATTTGTATTAAATCCCAAAATATTGAGGCATAGAGTAATATGTAATCAAACTTGTTGCAAAGTAAGGAGCCACACGGGCCAGGAGAGGTTTGATCTGCCGAGTTGAGGGTTGGAGTAGGCAGTGGGGAACACCCTCAGAGCTGCTATGTTATTGGTGATGTTCCAATGGTTGAGTTGAGCAGTGGGCTCATGATATTATTAAATCGATTACCTAATTAAATTCAAACAGAGGCATGAATCATGGGCCAAGGAAGACTGTGTGCCACCTGACTGTATACTCGCCATCCAAGTTTTCACTGCAACAGTTCCTACAAAGCCATTTGCTCACACTCATCCACCCCTTTCCACGGGTGCATGTCAGTCGTCCCTCCATGGAACTCCATCCAGTCGCTCAGCCATTCTAACCCATGCACAGCCTCGGAGAGCAAGAGAGTTGGCACCTTATGGAGCCTCCCTGGACCAAAAGAGGACGGGAGCCACTGGACAGATGTGGAGCTCCCAGTGTCTCCAGTTCGCTGGTTCTCAGTTCACGTTGGAGCTGAGCTCCCTGTCCCTACAATGCTGGTCAGTTCTTTAACACACCCTTGATTTAACTTCCTTGCATCCATACTTCTTGCTTCTTGGTACCCCAGCATACAACTCCTTCTTCTAGGCTCTGCTTTAGGAGGAAAAATGGACAATCCAGTTAAAGACCAAAATTATTATTATTTATCCAATCATGTACACATAAGAGTCACAACTCTTTCTGCACCTCCTTGGTTTACAGTATACATATTTTCCAGCGTATTTGATACATAACAAACTGCATCTAAAGGGCATGATTTAATGAGCTGTGGCATGTGAAGACGATTATGAAACCGTAATCACAACCAAGAATATTAATCCCCAAGTTTTCACCTTCCTTCACCACCACCTAGGAACCTTGATCTTCTTTATGTCATTATAGATTGGTTTGCAATTTCTAAAATTTTTCTATTAGTGAGTTCATGTGATATATAGTTTTGGGGGACTGGATTCTTTCACTCGGTATAATTATTTAGAGATTCATCAGCTGCTCTGTACTCTATCTCTTTTATCAGTATCACACTGCGTTAGTGATTGCGATTTATAGTCCGTCTTGAAACCAAGGTGTACGAGTCAGCCAATTTCGTATTTCTTTTTCAAAATTATTTGACTTTTCTAATCTTTCACTTTCCCATATAAATTTTAGAATCAGCTTGTTAATTTCAACAAAATAAATTTCCTGGAAATTGTATTGAACCTATATATCAATTTGATAAGAATGGAAATCCTAACAATAAGTTACTCAATAGGTGACTATAACATGTCTCTCCATTTATGTCTTCCTTGATTTATTTCAACCCTCTATTTTCACTTCCAACCTAAAGATTTTGCACATAATTTGTTAGACTTATATCAAGATCTTTAAAATTTTTTTGGTGAATGATGTAAATGTCACTTTTAAATTTAAATTTCAAATTGAGATTTTTGGTATACTGATCGTCTGTTCTTTGACCTGACTAAACCCAATTATTAATTTCATTCTGTTTTATATCCTTTCGCATTGTCTACATAGATGATCGCATCACCTGTGCGTAGATGCAGGTTAATTGCATATTTTACAAAATTTGTTCCCTTTTTCTCCTTTGCCTTAATGTGCTGGCTTGGACCTTAATTAAGACACTGAACAAGAAGGTGAGAGTAGACACCATTGTTTTGTCCAGTCTTAAGGAAAACATTTGGTCTTTTACTTTAAGTAAAATTTTAATTGTAGGTTTTACATAAATGGTTTTTATCGACTTGAGGAAATTCCTTTATATTCCCAGTTTTCAAAGAGACTTTAGCATGAAGAGACTTTAATTTGGTCAGTTTGATTTTTGGCATATATTAAGATGCTCATAGTGTTTGAATTCTTTACTTTGATACTCTGGTAAACTACAGTGACTGCTTTTGAAATGTTGAGTAGGCTTTGCATTCTTATGGTAAAGCCACCTGTGTGTGTTGTGGTTGTATCATCCTTTTTATATATTGCTGGCTTTGATTTGTCAGTATTTTGTTGAAGATTTTCGCACCTCTGCTCATGAGCGATATTAGTTTGTAGTTTTATTTTTTTTGCAGTGTCTTGGTCTGTTTACGTGTTAGGATGATATTCTCCCCATAAATCATTTAGGAAATTTCTGTTCCTCTTCTATTTTCTGTGTGTGTGTGTGTGTGTGTGTGTGTGTGTGTGTCAGAGAGAGAGAGAGAGAGAGAGAGAGAGAGAGAGAGTTTGTGTTAGCATTGATACTATATTTTCATTAAATTGTAGAATTTTCCAGTGAAGCTGTCTGGACCTAGAGTGCTTTCGTTGAAGGTTTTGAAATTGCAAATTCAATTTCTTTCAAAAATTGTGACTACTTATGTCTTTTTAATGAGCATGATAATTTATTTCTTTAAGATAGTTTGTTTATTTAATTCAAGCTGGCCTAATTCTTGGGCATAAATTTGCTGTAACATTTTCTGGCTATCATCCTGGTACCTATTCTGTCTGTGATGACTTTTCTTTATTCCTGATACTGGTAGTTTATGGCTTTTTCCTTGTTTCCCTAATCAATCTGCCCAGAGAGTTATCAAAGAACCAGGCTTTTGCTTCATTGATTGTCTCTATTGCTTTTCTTTTTGCAATTTAATTGAGTTCCATTCTCATCTTTATTATTTCTTTCTTGTAGCTGGTTCTGGCTTTAATTTGCACTCCTTCTTCTGGTTTCTTAGGGTGGGATATGCCGGTGGTTAAGACTAGAAAAGAGTGAATAGCGTCACACATTCCCGAGTGGCCTACAAGAGATTCTCCTGCCATCCATCATCCGTTTAACTACGGCTCAGGATTTTATGAGCTCAAATTTTTAGAAGAGTGTTTTGTTCAGAGAGGACTTATTGTTACTTTGCCTATAGAATTTGGGGATCCCTTCTTTTTACGGTTGAAATAATACAAATCCTTGTACTATCTTGCTTTTATTTTTTCCATCTCTCTGATTCCACAATATGTATCTCGTGAATTGAACAACTTCCTCGATGTCTTTCCTGCCCATCATAGAATAGATTTTCTGTCTGGTCTGTATTAACTCAACAAACACTTCCGAGACAACTTCTTGTTATCTTTGAAATTACAACATCAACTACCACTGCAACATATCCATATATATTTGGCTTTTTAAAATCTTCCTTCGTTCGGGTATTTGACAAGGACTTTCATCTTCAGGATAGCTCTGCCTTCAAATGGAGAAACCAGTGCGTGTGACTATATTTTTAACTTTATTTGAATATCGTCCAGAAAGAAACCAGTCTCTCATCCATGAATCTGCATCCCTACCCTCCAACCCGAGACCTCTCCTTTGCCCTCGTTCACTGCAATCTCCTCCCTAAAGTGTGCGTCTCCGTGTGCTCTAAGGCGGATTCTACTCTGCCCTACACCTGTTAAGTTATTTTCATTCCATCCGTGAATGTTCATCTCTGTCAGACTCTTCATTTCATCCATTGCCTCGGTGACCCGTGCATCCTTTTCAGCTAGGTGACTTTACTCTTGGTCTTGGACTTTGTTACTTGTTGGTCAATGTTTCTACATGTATTCTCATGCTGGATGTTTCCAGCTGTGTCCCTTTTTTTTTTTCTTAACAAAATTTTTTTTTAATTTTTTTAATTTAATAAATAATACATGCTTGTACAGATGAGATGATACAAATAAGTATAAAGGAAAAACGAATGTTCTTTATCTCCATCTAAGAAAAATCAGGTTAACAACCTGGTATGTTTGTGTATCACAGATTGTATTTTTCCCTCAAGGGACCAAAGCGATATAAGTGATCCTATATACCCTTCCAGAGTCTCGCTGATCTCAATAACAGTGGCTTCTATTTTACACTTTTATTTTTTTTTTTCGGCAGATGTTTGTGATTGTTTCAATTAATAGAATGTGGTGGCGCCTGGGGGGCTCAGTTGGTTGAGCATCCAACTCTCAATTTCAGCTCAGGTCATGATCTCGTGCTTTGTGAGATCGAGTCCCACTTCAGGCTCTGTGCTGACAGCATGGAGCCTGCTTGGGATTCTCTCTCTCTCCCTCTCTCTCTGCTTCTCCCCACCTCATGCTTGCTCATTCTCTCTCTCTCTCTCCCAAAATAAATAAAGGAACTTTAATATATATGTATATATAATATATATATATGTATATATTATGTATATAATGTGGTAGAAGGAAAACAACTTGACTTCCAGGTTTAAGTCATGGGGAAATATGAGTTCCACATAGTCCTCTCTCTCTCTCTCTCTTTATCTCTCCCTCTTTCTGTCTCCTCTGCCTTTGGAACACATCCACATACAGAAAAAGTAGAAAGAGAGTCCCCTGTAAATAGCCAGAAGCCGACAGGAACCTCCAGGCAGGTGAACAGATGAGTGTTAGATGATCCAAGGTTCCAGCCTCCGCGTGTCCCGCTGAGAGTCCAGTCATCATGGAGAAGAGATGAGACAGCAGCTGTGCCACGTCTAAATTCCCAATCTGCGAGTCCGTGAGAGCAATTAACAATTGTAATGTCACCGCTCTGGGGATGATTTGAGGGAGACTCGTTATTCCAGTTTAGTCTTTTATTTTCTTTTAACTGAAGTCTTACTGCTCAGATTTCTCGACAATTCACCCCCTTTCCTCAACAAAGTCTCAAAGGCCATTAATACGGACATAATTCCGATTTAAAAATTCCAGGGAGCACTATTTTCACGGTCCCTCCACAAAACTACGGTGTGGCGGGTGAGGCCAGGAAGCATATAACCTGCCAAGTAATCACTTCCTTCCTTCCTGTCCTCCATGCCCTCGTAACGCATGCAGACACACACATACGTAATACTTCCACACATAGGGAGATATCCTTTTGTGTCTTTGTCCATTGTGTAAAAACGGGGCATATTCTATTTATGTATCTTTTTTCACACTTTACTTTCATTATACTTGCATTGCCTAGTGTAGTGCTCATCTTTACTATACAATTGTATACTTACGGGGGAACAAATCCTGAGTCCTATTACTGAAAACATTGAGCAAGTTTAGTTGGTAAGAGAAATACAACTCTGATATTTGCAATTGTAGAGATTTCTGAAATGGCAGAGATAACCTCACAAGAATGACAGAAGTATGGTTGGTAGAATTAATTTGTGCCATTGGGGTCAAAGATACTCCATAACCCCCCAAATGAACTCTGTATGACACGGATTGACCAAACTGAGAAGCACATGCCAGCCATGAAGGTAAGTCCCTCTGGGACAAGCTCATGGTTCCAGTAAAGGAAAGAGACCATCAACTCCTTCCCTGAACAAAGAGTAGAAAGACATATACCGAATAATGACCCAGAATGAGAATGACAAATTGCTCCAGCCTCGCCGGCCACTGAAGACACGCTGATGCATCTTGTCCTTACGTTGGGATGTTTGTGGTCATCACGATTATGCTCGTTACTTGAGGTAAGACCATATCGAAGCCACCGAAGGACATGCAATGATGTGTAAGTGTCGTTTCACATGGTCACTGATCTCCTCCGTGACGGGATCCAGGAAAATCAGGGTCCCGGCGTGGCAGTGTTTTGCCAACACCCCGCACGGCTATCGAACGGCTTGCAGAGGTTTGTGAGGAACACGATCAGGCTGAGATGATTGATTTGCTACCAAAACCCAAAATGTCTCCAATCCCAGATTACTTCATGAAGCATTTCTTAAAGTTCTTCCTTCCGTAGCCTAACAAAACAAACCACACACAGTTAGAGATTTGTCTGTGTAGCCATACGTTGTAGAATTGCCCTGTTTTCTGTCTGAGAGTGAAGAAGGGAGATGGAGATCCCCAAACTGGCCAGCCCTAGCCTGCCCCTTTCACTTTCTATCTTTTTACTCCCCTAAATTCTTCTTTGTTGAGTTTTTCACCACCTGAAATCATGTTAAGTTTTGGTTTTCCATTCTTTCTTCCCTTATAAGAATATATGCTCCAGGAGGCTATTCAAAACATGCATTTTCTTTTTCAGCAATTATACCTCCATCTATAAAACCTCTTACAGGGTGCCTGAGTGGCTCAGTCGGTTAAGCATCCGACTTCTGCTCAAGTCCTGATCTCGTGGTCCATGGGTTCAAACCCTGCGTAGGGCTCTGTGCTGACAGCTCAGAGCCTGAAGCCTGCTTGGGATTCTGTCTTCCTCTCTCTCTTCCCCTCCCCATCTCACTGTCTGTCTCCCTCCCTCTCTCTCAAAAATAAATAAACATTTAAAATATATATATCATATATATAATCTCTTAGATACTCAGCAAATGAGTGAGCCAAGAAGACAGGGCCACTGCCAAATGATGAAGTGAGTTTTAATACCATGGCCATCTCTACTAATTGCTTGTAGCAGGTCACAGGACAAACGGCGGCCACACCACTTGCCTCCAGGTTATAACTGAAGAAAATACTATTGAGTTTAGTGGACCGACTCCTGCTTTTCATTTATTAAACAAACTCAAGTGCCATCGAAGACAAATACTTATATTTCGGAAAGTTCGTATATGTTACTATCTTATAAATTAAGAACTTAAAGAAAAGTTCTTTTGCCAGATGAGATCCCAAGTTAGTGAAGAATTGTTTTCTAAATTTGTCTTCTTGTGGAAGACTTATTTTTGATGAAAGTGTGAATCTGCATTAAAGGCCAACGTCACCAAGGGAAACCAAATGGAGTCGAGGACAAAGGAAGGAAGATCACAGAGCTTAACTCCAGAGTCTTAGAAAATTCAGATATTTCTTGAATTAGTCTAGTGCTTGCTGGGCAAGAAACTTGTAATGTTTATAATTTCATAAAATACGACTTTAGGAATTTACCGGTTTGTGGTCATCGAAAAGAAAATCCAAAACTGATTGGCTAACAAAGAGATCTTTCTAAAGCATCTCCAAGATTTTAATTTCTTATTTAATCCAGGCCTCAGCATCATGCTGATTTGTTGGGATATAACTTTATGCGAAGTAAATTTCATTTTGGGGAGGTGGTTTTTTTGCACAATTTTTTTTAGTTCTTTTATTCAGCAAGACTGCATCACATTTTATCCTGCAAAAGAGAGACCTGATTTATATAGTTACATTTTTCACTTAAGCGCTCAAAAGAACACTGTTCAAGGGAGTTGAGAACAGAAACATCCTGTATTTTCCCATCGTTTCTAAACATATGTGTAGATAGTAGTTTAGCATAGCTTATTGCAAAATCTGACTCCGGTTCTGTTCAGGAATTGGTTTTGGTAAATTTACAAAGAATAAAGGGCAAAGGTCCTCTTTACGTATTGTTGAAACACGGTGTCTGACCCACAGGAATTCAGCTTGAATGTCCAATTAGTGAAAAGCTTGATGCGAAGCCTTGTGTGTGCCAGAGACTGTGAAGCGAGAACAGAAACAGGGAAAAATGCTTTTCTGATTTCTATGCAGCATCCCGTGTACAGTGAAGCTTGGGACAGCCGTTCAGCAAACCCGACGCGCTCGCTGAGGAAACACCGCTCCAAGCGCTGCTGCGGACCAGCTGTTTGAGAACCTGAGTCTGAATCTCTCGTTGTGGGCGGGGCTTTCCCTATGCATTTGCCACACACGATGGACAGGCCACTGCCCGCCACGTGCAAAAACGGGCAGACAGTAAGGGAGGAAGGTCACTGTGGTTGTTTCTTCGCACGTAAGCATTTTCTCATCACTTGGTCCTTTTAATTTAAAATTCACTCTCAGGACTGAAGATGCAAGCCATCTTTTCCCTCTGCGCTGTCAGGCATGGGTCCTACCCCTGAGCCATACAAAGAAGCAGTAAATACTGAATATATATATATATATATATATATATATATATATAGAACCTACTTAAAAATCCAAAGAAAACGGGTACAAATACTGGTGATAAAAATGTGTTAAAGAACAGAAAGGAGAGCATGCTTCTTTTTTCAGGTACCTGACTCAAAGTACAGAGAACTCAGAGACCAAAAGGAAGCAGAAGCTGGGTGATATTCATCACAGAAAAAAATGACTTTCTTTTAAGGCTGCACTCAGCAGGGAAAACAAAAATTACACATTTAGGTCAGTCTTGAGGGACTTCTGAAATTGTTTCAGGCTTAATATTTCTCTCTCCAACTCAACGTTAGACTCAATTAATCTGCCCTTGTCCGGAAGTAAAGAGAGATCTTAAAGGGCCTCCTTCGTTCTTGCCGTGAGAAATTTTTTCCTTAGAGGATACGACACACGAATTGCAAGATTCAACCTTCTGTCTTGGCTTTGAAACCTAAGCTAATATAGCAAGACCTTGCAACGTGTTACAGAGGAAAATAGAATAAAATCAGGGAACATAAATTCTAGTGACTGAAAGAGCATTCGCGGCCGATCCACAGGGCTGGGTGAGATGTTTCTTACTTAGGAGAACTTACCAAAGAGAGCGATGCCCAGCAGATTCAACGCTAGCCTGGTCTAGGAAAAGAATAACAAGCTTCGCAATTCCCGACACCGCTGGCCTTAGAAGACATCGTCCGGAACTCCCCAGGGTCCCAGACAACTTGGCTTTCTCTGGACTTTGACCACTAGGGGCGAGTGCGTGCGTTAAAAGACACACCATCACGAGGAGCGTTTAGAAACGTATACAACTGTGGAAACGGGATGTCGCAAGCCTGAAACTACTGTAATATTGCATGTCAATTACGCTACAATAAAAATAATTAATTTTAAAACTCCAAGTACAAAAAGGAAAGCAACAGAACAAATAGGACTGAAAAAAATAACCAATTAGAAAATGAAAGATAAAAATTCCCCTGGACGAGTGCCCGGAAGTGATGGACACGGGGGTGTATGCGGAAGGAAATTCTGAGAATAAATGGCAACGTGAAAAAAAAAAAACGAAAAGCCTCATCAGCAATCAAAAATGAAAAGGCAAACAAGTTTGCAATACTCTCCATGCTTCTGAAACTGGCAGAAACAAATTTAAAATAAAGACACATGTGAGTCTCGGCACTGACCTTTCGCAATAAAAACTGGCAGGGAAATTTTTGCTGGGGTTTGTAGCCACTCTCTGCAGCCGCGCCTTCCGCAAACGATGACGGTCAACGTATCGAATGTGCGTTTACCACACAAGGTCCGATGTTCGGGATTCTCAGCGCGCTTGGCCAGGAAACACAAGGGTTCTGCAGCGGCACTGGGCTGCTTCCTTCAATGGTAATAAGAGGGAAATAAGTGAATTCTGTCGCTCCCTGCTTCTACTCGCAAAGCCCGTCTTTCCTTTTGCAAATGCACCAATCCCTTCACGGATCACTCTGTTTCTTTGCCTTTTATTTCCTCTAATAGTCAAGATTAGAGTTTAGACGACTGAAGCCATCCACTTTCCTGCAGTTTTCTAGGTCTCCAAACCCACTGTACCTGACATGACTCAATAGAGGCGGGCCCCCTTCCTCACCACTAGCTCGTAACGAGGTTTCTAGGTAAAGGAAGCTGATGGCGGCCAAGTGCGTGTGGGAGACAGTCGTGCGCTCACACGCCCAGGTGGTCGGAGCCCCACAGGCAAGTCTACGGCACAAGACTGCGAGCTGCCACTCAAAAATTCAAAAACCGAGTAGAGCTTAAACGGTTGCCAAATCGCTGTCATATTTCTCCAAACGTAACAAGAAATGCGCATGCGCTGCATACCAGAGTATCTGTGTTTGAAATCCACACGTTTCTCAGGCAAAGTAATCGCAGAGGAAACTCATATTTGTAGTTGCCATGGAGAAAAATTCCAGAAAGCTTAAATATGTTATTATGTAACAAGTCGGGAGGCTTGACGACAAGAAAGGTCAGGGGTTTGTCTTTCTTTCTTTCTTTTTTTCTCTCTATGAAATTGAATAAAAACCAAGACCATACCATTGTGATCATACTATCCGTGGCAATAGGAACAATAAGCATGTAAGTTAATAGCCCTAATAAATCACTTTTGGAGCGGGCTGAAATAATTCTGATAGCTGATGTGTCTTGTCTGAGAGTTTTACTCCTAGTAAACCTTTAAACAAAGATCTCGGAAGAGTAAACGTTGATAGGATCCTGTCAGAAAGACACCTAGGAGTTCCAGGAGTTTAGCTAGCTGAGCTTTGTTTGTAAAAAGGCAAGAAAAGAATATATATGAGATCTTAATACATGAGAGAGGTCTACACCCGTCTATGCAATATGACTACTACTTATACATATAGCTGTACCTAGAAATGGCCGCCCATAATTACTCTTAAGGTGTTTGAAACATGTATTTTAGTTCTATTTAAACCGGGAGGCAGAGGGGACTACTTTTTTCACAAGCCACTTCACCAACATGCCCAAAGTTACTATGTGTGTTTGTTTCTGTGTGTTTTTTTTTGTGTGTTATTTATTTATGCCGTTTTATTTTCCCGTCTAATTATCCCAAATTTCAACTCACACCAGTAACTTGAAGAGTGTTTATCTTTTCTCATAGGCTGTGCCCTGAAAGTTTGTTCTTATTGATTTTCAGTAGTCAGCGGAAGTGGTTCTTAAAAATTCTCTAATCGGCATCATGGAGCCCACTCTTAGAGCTCGTAATAATTTACCACCGTGGGTGAACTCGGTGGGAGTTAAGACAAGGGGAGAATGTTCTCTTCTGACAGAACAGGAAACGTCCACCCTGTGGGTATCCCAAGGCTCAGGAACCCGCTGGGGCCCCGGGGCCGAGGCGACTGTTCTCTTCACAGTGGCTCCCACCGCGCAGCAGGGTACATCAAATGCAGTGACTTCGTTTCAACAGGTTTTAAAGACTGAGTAAAATAAGCCAACAGATTAGAGAGTATTGGAGTCGGGGTACTGGAAAAAAGCCAAACATGTTAAATTGATAAGTGGAATAGGTAAACTGTGCCACATTGAACACGTACCGGACGACGGCAGTCATTGTCGAGGGCAGCAGACCCTCCGATTGGTGGTGTGACAGAGACGATGGAAAGCATCTCTCAGTATAAAATCACGCACCCCGTGAATCTGAGCAAAATAAGGGTGCGTTGAAACAAAGAAAGCAACCAGGTCATAAATTTCTTCTGGAGGAATTACTAAAGGGTAAATTTCGAGGAAATCAAATAAAGACAGAAGAGTAGGAATACAAGAAAGGAAGATAATCGAATGTAAACAAAGACTCTTTTCCCCCAATAAATCCAAGTACCATTATCTTGGAAAAAAACACCCTAATAACATGTTTCTTAAAAGGCAAAAGGAAAATACTAAACTATTATGACATGGAAAACAGGAGGGCTTCTCAATTTGTTTTAATGTTTTTCCATTTTTTTAATGTTTTTTTAAAAGGTGAAAGAAAATACTAAGCAATTCTGACGTGAAAACAGGAGGGCTTCAGAATGACACCTTCCTATGTGCCTTTTACCTGCTAGCAGAAGATTTACACTAGTTATTATATTGATTAACGTTAGACACAGTCACATGAGTGTGTTAATCAATTAAGATTACTTAAATTATAGCTAATTTATGGTTTCAAACTTGTGTTTGGAAAAAATAAATAAGTGGATGGACAGACAGCTGATAGATAGATGATAGATCGATGGACGGATGATAGCTAGATGCGACAGGTGTGCGAAAGCAGGGAAAGGAAAACAATAGGAAAAAGAGGATACGTAACACAGCAGAACGGATCGGTGTGACTGCAACGTGGCGTCTCTGCCCACAACCTCACAGGTCCTTTTGTGACTTCCAGCCCTGTAGCTCCCAGCCGTGTCTCTCCCTCTCAGAGCCGCCCCTGTGCAGAGACCGGGACACCCTGTGGATTACCTGGCCCCACCCTCCTGTCATTAAAGGCCAGCCCTTCACCAACGAGGATATAAAGTGAATATAAATGAATATATGAATATATTCATATGCACATGAATATAAAGTGATCTGGCTCTGGGCTCCTGGTCAGACGGCTCTGAGCTCTGTTTCCTGCTCTCCGGATGTCCCTGAAGGGACTGAGCTAAACTGGCCTTCCATCCAGGTCATCCCCACCCTTGTTCGGCCTCCTTCCCCTTCAGACTCTGCTACTGAGGACCCGACCTGAGACGATTCGTGAGAGCAATACATTCAATGAGTTCCATTTCCTGTTAAAACATGGAATGTTTTAAAAACAATAAAACCAAATAAAAACCAGAAAACTAAAAATAGATCGATTGAATGGAACAATACTGCCCAGAGCCCTGATCTCACACCAGGCAAGGAGGGACTCAGCGGAAGTTGCATTTTCTGGTAAGTTCTACAACTGTGTGCACCTAACAGAAATTCCGGAAAGCAGAACAGAAAAAAAGGAACAAGAAATAGATAAATTCAAACTCATAGTGTAGATTTAACATAACCGTCTCAGAAATTGATACATTAAATAAACTAAGAAAACAGTAGATACAGAAATTCTGAGTAACATACTTAGCATCTATGTCATAATGGAATATAGAGTGTTCTGTACTCAATGGTTAGAGAACAAGTTTGTTTTCAAACTTTTTTTAATGTTTATTCATTTTTGAAAGAGAGAGACAGAGAGTGAATGGGGGAGGGGCAGAGAGCGAGGGAGACACAGAATCCAAAGCAGGATCCAGGCTCTAGGTTGTCAGCACAGAGCCCGATGTGGGGCTCAAATGCATGGACTCGAGATCACGACCCGAGTCGAAGTCAGACGCTCAACTGACTGAGTCACCCAAGTGCCTCAAGAACTAGCTTATTTTTAAAGCCCACATAGAGAATTTACAAAAATGAACACAGAGTAACCTGTGAAAACTATCTCAATTATCAGATTATCTGTAATCTACCCACCATATTCCCTGACCCTGAGCCTTTGTAATCATTACAAATCAATATGGAAAAAATTAAGCAAGACATCCTATATTTTGTTAATATGAAAAAAAGTTTTTAAATTTCTAAACATTTATGAAAGATAAACTGATAATGGAAGAGTGAAAGAAAAATGTGATTTCTCCTACAATGTAATCGATATAAATATTACGATTCCACTTCATAGCCAAAGAAGTTGAAAAGTAAAGACAGACTACAGTGTTTTGCCCACAGATGTCCTGAGAAGGAAACAGCCACGCCAGAAAATGAAGTCTCATCTTCTTCTGTGAGAAACTGTTTCTTTTTTTTTTAATGCTTTTTTAACATTTATTCATGTTTGAGAGACAGAGCGAGACAGAGTGTGAGGGAGGAAGGGGCAGAGAGAGAGGGAGGCACAGAATCTGAAGCAGGATCCAGGCTCTGAGCTGTTGGCACAGAACCCGACACGGGGTTCGAACCCACGAACCTGTGAGATCATAATTAGAACCGAAGTTGGACACTTAACCTACTGAGCCACCCAGGTGCCCCAAGAAGCTGTTCCTTTTAATGCTATTATAAGTCATAAAGTGATTTATTTTATCTAATGAAGTTAATTCTTGGCATCTGTGTATCTATCTGTGTATGTATCTATCATGCATATCTGCATGGAATATCCTGGGATTTGATTGGTTCATCACAGCAATATGCCGTGGCCTCAAATAACCCAACTTCTCTCACGTTTGCGTTCCTAGGGGCTGGCACTGAGGTTTGCCGTGCAGAAGGGAGAGACCTCGGGACTGGTTATCGTGTTCCTTTATGTTTACATTTGTGAGAAAGCGCAGTCACCATCCCGAATGAAACCATTGCGTGGTAGATTCCTTACTACATACAGATATAACTGATGTTGTGTGAATGTGGTTAAATTGAAGATTTCCAAGATTGCAATATCCACACACTGCTACGCTTCTTTCCACGGTGACCTCACCCTTTCTGTTGGCTTCAAACGTGCCGAACACCGAGGTTGCCCAACTGCTGTGCCTTGGAATCCCCCCTTGAATCACACACAGCCCAGGGCCTGCTCGTCACCCTGGTCTGGATGTCTGCAGACATTTCAAAGGAGGCAGGACCCCAGCTGAGCTCTTGAGCCCCCTGCCCTACACCCCAGGCCCAGACCGTTTGTGGCCCTTCTTTCAGCAGAGGGCGGTTCTGACTCTGAGGCTGCTCAGACCAGAAGGCTTGACGCATCCCCACACCTCTTTTCCTCGCACCCCCCAACCCATTGGTGAGGGAGTCTCTTTGACTCAACCACCCGTTCTCATCAGCATCTGACCCCCGGTCACCACTCGGAGCGCCGACCCATGTGTGACCCGGGCACGGGCCATGACCACCTGCCCCTGGGCGTCTGCCGCAGCTCCCCAGTAGCCTCTCTGCCTCTACGCTTGACCCTCAGCGGCCAGATCTCTGCATTTCACTTCGCGGACATTGAAGTCTTTGAACTGGCCCTCCGTGAGCCTCCCAGATGCCCCCAGGGCAGCCCAGCCGTCTCGCTTCTGTCCTGCTCCCTTCCCGCGTGGAGTCCGCACCCACACTGGCCCCTGATAACCTTGACCTGACCTCACGTGCTCCCCCTCCAGGCCTTTTCCTGAAACTCTCCCCCCCCATTATCAGCAAGGCTGGCCTTGCACCTGCCTGAAGGCTTTGCTCTAAGGCCTCCCTCCCAAACGCCTCTACCCTGAGCACGTGAAATAATGTTGTGGCCTGCCCACCCCCGCTCAGGCTCTCCCCAGCACCGGACCTGGCTGTGTGTATTCTTTTTCCTTCCATCACTTACCACGCTGTAACGTACATTAAGATGTACGTAGTCCTCTTTCTGTCGTTTATTTCCTGCCTCCCCTTTCCAGAAGACACAAGGCATTATTTAGTCTTAAAAAAATTGCGTATCTATGATTTTGAGAGACTGGCCTACACTTCACACAATCACTCCAGTTTTTAGCTAAAAGCGAGTGATGCTCCTGATATTAACTGCAATCTTGATAATCTATGATCAGTGTCATCTGAGCGTCCCGAGCCTCTGGCAGAGCCTGCCTGAGCCTGCCGACTCCGACGAAAACCGTGTCTCATGAGAAGACGTATAGAAGACATATAGGCACCCCTCTCTCGTTCGGTACCACGATTAATGCATCAGCTACCATTTTAATTTCCTTAATAAAATATTACACAGTCATATCCTTTTTGGACGAGGTTAATAGAAACACGGATTTTTACCTGTTTCCACTGGGAGGCTTTAATAGAACATACCCTACGAATATATTAATTTACACATCTTTCGTTTAAGCCAAGAAATATCTAGACAGGTTTTTTCAGAAAGCAATTATTAAATGTAGTGACTTAATTACCGAGGCCTCTTGGAAGGAACGGCTTTAACGTACAAATGCCGTATCAGTAGATACAGTGTGGGATGTGGTACACACAGATTGAATCACAATAGGAGGTCAGAAAGAAGCAGAAAGAGACAGCTATATATCTTCCATGCTTCTCTTTAAATATCTATTTTTCATTTCAGAGTTTCTCATTCCCTTAGGTGCAGTATGAACTTAAAAGCAACCTAGATTCTTCATAGGACTTTTAGAGTATATGATAGATCAATAATTTGTTGGTTTGTTTATGAAATATGCCAACTTACTAGGACAGAGTCATTTTTAAGAGGAAGCCAAGATCAATATATATGTGCATAGATTTATGGGTGTTTTTGTTACAATCAGAATAAGTCTGTTTAAAGAACTCAAAACGGCAAGGCTGGCTGTTTCCAGAGTGATCTATAGGCTCATCGGTGCCACTTTAATTCCAGAAACTAAAAATATCACGTCTGAGACTTTTATTCTGATAAACTCTCCTTGAATGTAATTAATTTTAACAGCCAGGATTTAAAATTGCAGACAAATAACAACCCAGCTGTAGCTTAACGGCATAATCTCCAGGATTCGCTCTCTTTCTTGGGAATGTCAAATATTTGTTCATGCCGATGAATTTTAGAGCTACAGCCTTCTGAATTTTCATCCTGCATCCTTCCCTTCAGAGAATTAAAGGAAAGAAACTGAGAGCTATGACCTTAAGTATGTGTGATGACTTAAATAACCAACCGGAAATGTGTTGCCGTAGAGCCCAGCGTGTATACCTGTCTTTGTATCGCTGGTCGTATGGACCCAGCCACGCCACCCTGGGCAGTATGACTGGGACAGGAGCAGAAGATCCAAATGAATATCTTCATTCCGTCAATTAATTTCAGTGATACTTTCCTTACGTGGATCTACTGAGCCCAGCGAGCTGGCCTCCCCAGTGTGGTAGAGTTCGCCCAACCACACTGACGGCCATCGGATAGTCAACTAGGTTGAAGCAATAAGATGAGAAACGTTTTGGTGCCATAGCTGTATTTCCGATCACCCTTCCTGATACAGGGGAATCTGAGGGACAGCTAGGGAGTATATTAGTACTCCCAACCCTCAAGGTGGGCGTGCGGTGGTGACCACACTATTGGCCGTTCAAGCATTTTCACAGTGTTCTCCTAACTGGGTCCTGCCTGACGTGTGAATACAATGCAGTTTCTTTCACACGCCCCCATCCTCAACTCACCATAGATCGTCCAACAATAAGGTAAACAGACCTTCATTTTACCTCCCAAGTGTTCATCACAAATCAAAGGAGCAAGATTCTTGTCTTTAATGCCTAAAACCTATTATGACTAATTAAAATTGTGAACACATACAGGGAATATGGACTCAAGGTCATTTTAGCCATAATGGTGCTAAATAAGCAATTAAATGATTTCTTTCCTTTCTTTTTATTCCTGTTGATCTAATAAAAGTGTGATCTGCCAAGTAGACCAACCCCTTTGTGTGGCGGTACACAGATCGGTGCCCTTTTCTGTTTATGGGAGGGAAGACGAGCAGGGCCTCCCGTTCCTGGCTGCTGGCCTGGGCTCCTGCCACGTCCTCTGGGCCAGAGACGCTCATGCACCTGCACTTTTTCCTCCAAAAGCAAGCTAACACAGAAATCTGCTCATCTAGTATCTGTTAGACTGAGGTGTAATCATACAACTGCCATCAGTAAGCACGATCAACTATGTAGATACATAAACATATGGCACATACCTGGCTTCCTCCTAACCTCCTGGTCCCTCCTCACCTGCCCCTCGGCGTCCCTTCATACTTCCAATGGGACGTTACCTGTCATATCTCACCTGCTCTTGATGGCTCATCTAAGTCATTCCTATCTTGCTGAATGCCTGTCTCCCTGACACCTGCAGTTAGCATCATCCTAGCTTCGCTGGGCACCTCTAACAGATTTTAGCGCACAGCGTCATGAGATATATTTTGCCTTGCTTCATCCATTCGATGCTTCAAAATTTGAATCTTCCCCTGGGTCGTAAGTCATTTAAAGGAACAATTCAAGAATTCAGTAAGTTCAAGAGGAAAAAAAAACATAAAGCAAAGTCCATTATTTACTTATTCAGTCACTTAATTATACCGGGGTGGACTCGCGGATATTTAATTTATACTTTGCATTATAAACCAATACTGCATTCTTTATGTTGTTGGTAAACTGTGCCAGGCTAGGCATGGGCAGCTATAAGGAGGCCCCTGCGTCCCTTTGACAGAGTCTTATCATAGCTGCTTTCTGCTGTTGCTTTTTGAACACCTTCCTAATTCCTGGCACTTTGCGATGCCCCAGGCTCGTCTGGTAGATACACTGCTCCGGTTCCGGAACCAGGCATTTCTCCAAGAAGGCCCTGGATCCTTTCAGTGGAGAATGGAAATTAGAAACAAAGATCTGAATGCCGGGTGGGCTCACGGCTGCTGGAGCAGGTTTTTGCCTTTACCACCTGTTTACCTTGGAGTGTATTCTACATAACCCCTCTGAGCGGTTTTATTTATTTTCAAAATGAGGGGCATACTTCAGTAAAATAGCTCTCTTAACCAATTTTTAAAAGTAGACTCCGTGCCCAGGCGGGACATCAACTCATGACCCTGAGATCAAGAGTCACACGCTCTACTGACTGAGCCAGCCGGGTGCCCCTCTCTTAACCGCTTTTGACTTAGCAAACTGTCCAAATTAACCCCCTTTCTTCATTCGCCCTTTAAACCATCTGGCTGATGACCTCGCAAATGGAAAATTTGATTACAGCATGTAACATCCAAAAATCCTATAACATGAATGATTCAAGGAACTCACACTTAGAAGGCAAAGTAGGGTGCCTGGCTGGCTCAGCTCGTTGAGCGTCTGACTCTTGATTTCTACTCAGGTCATGATCCCAGGGTCATGGACTCAAGCCCCACACTGAGCATAAAGCCTGATAAAGGCCTCTCTCTCTCTCTCTCTCTCTCTCTCTCTCTCTCAGGGTGCCTAGGTGGGTGAGTTCATTAAGGATCCTGCTCTTGATTTTGGCTCAGTTCATGATCTCATGATTTGTGAGTTCAAGCCCTGCATCAGGCTCTGTGCTGATAGTAAGGAGGCTTCTTGGGATTCTCTTTCCCTCTCCCTCTACCCCTACCCTGCTCTCTGTTTCTCTCTCAAAAAATAAACCAAAAAAACAAAAATTTTAAAAAAAGATTCTCCCTCTTTCTCCCTTGACCCCTCCCCTGGTCATGCTCTTTCTCCCTCAAAAAGAGAAAGAAAGAAAAGAAAAGAAAAGAGAAAAGAAGAGAAAAGAAAAAGGAAACAAACTGGAAGGATTCCATATTCAAATGACAAAGTGTCTGCGAGGTTTCACTTCTTTATAAAAAACACATACACAGATCATATATTAAGCCTCATGTGTACATTTCAAGAAGGTCTTGAAATTCAACACAACAGATCATATTCAAAGAAATGATTTCTTCCCTTTTCAACAGACTGAAAAATAAGTGGACATTTATAGTTTTAATTAAAAAAAAACATGGTCTCCCAGGTTCGATGTTTAAGATAGTTAATGACTGGTAAGTAGGGAATGGCCATAACCATTCGGCTGGGTTCTGCACAGGCGTGGACAGTGCGAAAGTGCCACGTGGAGGGAGGAGGCCCTGGGGGCATTACAGGTAGTACAGCTCAGTGCTGGGCCAGGTATTACCCCTTGAGATGCTGTAATTGGGGCGGCTCTAGAGATTGGGGGGGGGGAGCATAGAAGGGATTGGGTGAGTATCAAGGGGCCTCCAGCAGAAGCTAATTACCAAAGGGCACGGGAGTATTTTAATATTTAGTCCTCTGAATGCTGTGCGGGTGCACATTGACTGACTGACTCTCCACCCAGCCAGCGAGTCTCGCCGACAATCCCAAGCCCGAATTGATCCTTTGCACAACCCATGGGTTAACTGGCCCAACAGGGTTTACTAGTCCTGTTCCAGGGGGCTGGTGTGAGCCCTTGACGTGTAAGAAGGGATTTTCCAGGATGAGCCTGTGAGGTCCTCATGGTCACGGCACCTTGTCACGGTTGTCTGCCTTGACGACACAACAGAGCCTTTCCTTGGCTAAGTTATTTCCTTAATGTGTCTGCAAATTAAAAGTGTTCAGGTGTCGGCAAATCATTACAAACACCGTGCCACTTGGGTCATTCTTCACCTCTTGCAGTCCGGTTTTCTCTTCTACATAAAGGGGAGTAAAATGCTGAATTTATTGGCAAGGATTAAACATAAAGGTTACATGTTCTGAAATGTTTGCCAGGGACGCTCAGTGATTGGGTAGAGCCAGCCTCACTCTGTGTACATAGAAAGACGTGGACAGGGAACCAGGTAGGCAGTAAAGGGAGGTTTGAAGGCAGCGCGTTGAGTTCTCCAGCAGATGAGTGGAGGCGGTGGGGCGGTTGCTAAACAGAGGCATGACACAGTTAAGCACCGTCCATTCTCAGCACGGCATGGTAAAGCCGCCTCGTTCCCAGGTAGACCTGGGGCAGGAGAAGGGCCGCCCTTGCCTGGGCCATCACTCCTTCAATGCGGAGCTGAAAAGAGAACCCAGGCACCGACTCCAGTCCCATACTTGTCCTGAATGTGGAAACAGGGCTCTTGGAGGCACAGGTAACAACTGTCCTTGTGGGGAGAGGAGGAGGCAGTCAAGGGAAGGGGGAAGGCCTCAGGGTAGAGTTGCCGCTGTGACAGCTGGCACTCCACGTGGTCAGAGCTCTCTCCTGAGGGGCTGGCTGCCTTTGAGAGCTGGTCTCGGGACGGGTGGGCTTGGAGTAAATTAGCAAAGACTAGTTATTAACACCAACGGATCTGTGTCCCTTTTATCAAACATCTTCATTTGTGGTAAAAATAAACTCACCAGGTGCTGCCAACCATGGTTCTCCTGAAGTCTTGAGGGGTGGAGGGAGGGAAAGCTCTCACTGGTATATAACTCAGCTCCTACTTGTTTTTTGGTTTTTGTTTTTCTGAAAAACAGGAAAAAATCTCATAAGATGAGAGGTATGGACGCTCTATGAGGTGAAAATGGACATTTGTTAGAAGATGCCAACGGCGAACTTAATAGTTTGCTGGGGCTTCTGCAATGAAATGCCACAGACTGGGTGGCTTGAGTAACAGAAGGTTATGGCTTTCTTCCAGTTTTGGAAGCCAAAAGTCCGAGATCAAGGTGCCCACAAGAGGGGTTCCTTCTGAGGCTGTGAGGGGGAATCTGATGCCTGCCTCTCCCCTGGTTTCCGGGGGCTGTTTCTTGGCTTGCAGACTCATCACCCTGTCTCGGCCTTCATGTTCACGAGGCCGTTCTCCTTGTGCACAAGTCTGCCTGCAAATTTCCCCTTTGAATAAGGACACCAGTCACACTGGATGAGGGCCCACCCTAATGACTTCATTACAACTCGATCACTTTTATAAAGACTCCGTCTCCATTAAGGTCACATTCTGGGGTGCTTGTTGGTTAGGACTTCAACATATGAATTTGGGGCACAGTTCAACTCATAACAGCAAGAGCAGTTAAGATCACATATTAACTATGAGTTAGAACAGAGTGCAAGGAGGGGAGGGGCAGAGAGAGAGGGAGACACAGAATCCAAAGCAGCTCCAGGCTCTGAGCTGTCAGCACAGAGCCCAATGCCGGGCTCAAACTCATGAATCATGAAATCATGACCTGTGCTGAAGTCTGATGCTTAACTGACTGAGCCACCCAGGTGCCCCTTAAAATAGTTCCTTATTTTATCTAAAATATATGTGAAAACTATGTACAAAAAAAAATCTTATGTGAGTAGCTCAACTTAAAGTAGTTCTATTCTCTTAAATATTATTTCTCCCCTACAGGCTGTTATAAAAATCTTCGAAATAACTTTTTCTAATTAATCAAAGAATAACAGCACTCCAATCTGTCTTCGCCATTCGGAGTGTGCCTACGATATTCTAGAGTTGTGCTTTCTGGTCTTCTCATTCATGGGGTAGTGACTACATTGTGGGTGTGACATTCTCAACGGACACAAGAAATAAAGTCCTATCTGAAATGCGTTTATTTCACTTTTGTCGGGAGTTGAAGGAATAAGGTTTATTTCTATGTCAAAGTAATTTTGCACAGCTCCTCACTGTAAAGTTCTCAGTAAAATCATGTTAATTTTGGATAACTTAAAGTCACCATTTTTATTTAACACATTCATGATAGGAAAAGGTCTGTTTTGTAGGCCAGAAGAACAAAGAAATATTGTAAAAATAAACTTTTAAAAATGGATATTTTCCCCCAAAGAGAGACTATTCCGAATCCACCAATGGGTGTCATTTAGAGCAACTGTTCACAAATTGTTCTGGGATGTGTGTTGGTCCCCGAGGTCCCTCTGGGTGACCCCCAGGCTAATCTCATGTAGTATTGATGCTTATAATATGAAAATGTCTATATTTTAGTTTCCAGAATGGATGGTTTATGAATAATGTATAATATTTAATAAACCCAGACATTGCCTCATTAATGTCTCATCAAAAGTAGAATGGATCATTGCCTTAAATCTGGCATTTTTGGGTCATGTACTGCATAAGCTTGGGTAGATGGATATCCGTCCTTTTACCGTACTAAACATTTTTATAATCCAGTGAATCTCAGGATTAATTTCTGGAAGGTTTTAATCACTAATCAGATTAAACTCAACATAAGAAACCTATTGTGTTTATTAATTCATTCACTTTGCAATGAGTGCTTTTGTTTGCTTGTTACATAAAATGCTTACCAACAAAGCCAAGCCTGCAGAGAGCAAAGGACTTTTGCAAAAGGCACACCACAAAGTAGGGTATCGCAGCTGCTGCGTAGCACACACTTGTTAAATCGCACCGTTCGAGGCTCCCCACAATATTCGGGGGGATAGCAATCATTTGGTATGGGAAAATGATTTTGGAAGAATACCCCCATCAGCCTGTAATACCCAGGTGTCCGTCTACAGTCGGGTCTCAAATCACCCAGAAAGTGAATGGTTCCTGTTAGTCACCCTGTATATGACCTGATAAATTATTTCTATTCACAACAATTACAAAAGCTAAGGTGAACTTGTAACCTCTCTCAGTGACCGCGATAAATCAGTACTTTTGTCCAATGTATGCCTGCAGTGTCCACGTTGTTCCTAAATCTTCCTCACTGACTTTTAAAAACCATAGTCCCTTGGCCTTTTCCCAAGATGGCATACATACGTGTCTCTTTAGACCGGAACGGGACCTGTGTCCCCATACATGCGTTATATGTGCTCTCCTCCCCTTTCTGCATTGGCTGCGGGACGTGGTGGGGATAGACTGGGAAGGAAGTGGGCTGGGTGGGCGGTGAGCTAGGAGGTGGAGGCGGCTTGCGTTGGATGGAGCTGGCATGAAGGGGATCTGGTGGAGGAACTTGCTTTGATGTGTGCACCTGGTGCAGGGAGAGGCTGATGTAACATCCCCTAAGCAGCCTTTCTCCTGGAAATGGGGCCAACAGGTTGTCTGAGTCAAGTAGCAGACTCTGTGAATTCTAGTAACTGGGCTCTCTGAAAAATCAGCTTCCGGAGGCTGCCAGCGCCCTCGATGATCCTCACAACCGTCAACCACTTGCAGTCCCGTCTGAGACAATTTGCTGAATTCAGTGGATGCGTCCGGGAGAACACCATGCCTTGCCCCTGCCCCCCGATCATATTTAGGGATCCTCAACATGATCATTCACGACCTGACCCTGCCTCGCTGTGTCCATCTCCGCCCTTCGCTCACAAGTCAGTCTTCGATGCCCATGGGCCCTGGCCCTCAGGTCCACTCCTGCCTCGTATACACCACCTTCTCCATTCTCTGCACTGAGACCAGCGCATCGTCTGCGGCGACTCCCCAGGACAGTCGAGGTGAGGCCCTCCACCGGCATCTCCTGGAGGTCAGAGGATCGATTATCAACTTCATCTGGACTTCTATTTCCCAGAAAGGTGCTCCAGGAAGGGTGACTGACTGAATGAAGCTACAAGGAGCCAGAAGGTAGGGCAGTTGGAATAGATTAGGCACAGGTGGTGAAGGGGCTTGGGAGGCGAGTCGCTCAGTAAATACATATTTTCTGGGCATGGTACTGCAAGGAAAGAGAAGCCACATCACTTGCCTCCAGGGAAATTACCAGGCTATAAACGAGATTATGGACTTCATCCTCAATCACAGAATTCTTGCTGATGTTAATATTTAAATTTACTTAGTTTTTAAAACCCAGGGCAATGGCATAATTCAATCTTTTATGAAGGAAATTGCTCTGATAATGAGATGGGGAGAGAAATGGGTGGGGCTTGCAGAGGCCAGCTCCAGAAGAGAGTGAGGGAAGTTACAGACGGGTTTTGGCAGTCGGGGTAAGAGGTAGCGAGCAAGATGGTGGAAAGATGGAGAGGAAAACATAGTAGCCAATGAAAGGTGTTAACATTTTCATGAAAAATTTCTAACTAAGCCCCTCATTACATATTACAGGGACCCCATTTTACCAAATACATCTTTGTTTTTATAATGCAAATCATGAAGTACTGTAGAATACCTCCCAAGGAGACATCGATTCCCTTAATTAAGGTGTATCTACACCAGAGTTATTTTTGACTCTCTGATAATTTGCTGATTCTCTTATCTCCTACTCTGATTTCCCTCTGGCTCATTCTCTCCCATTGCATTTTTCCACCAAATTCTATTTGTGAATCAATTTGTCCCTAAGAATAGAGCAGCCCTTGCAAAAATATGTTCGGTACACAAAGAATAGAGAGTACAAGCAAGTAAATCAAAGGTGATCCAATTAGTGATTTTTTTTTTCTGGGACAGAGATATCGAGTCTTCATTTATTGTGGGGAAAAAATACAGGGCACCAAAAAAAAATCCATAGTTTAGGATGCTTTTTATATAAAGAAAAGTGCAGATGCGCTTAGAAAGTTATTTCTTAATCAGCTAACAGTGAGGGGCTAAGAAGCAGGTGTCTACCGAGGAAGGTATTTATAGCAGGCCTAATGGGCGATTCTGAGATGCTTTCTCTATAACCAAATCAACTGAGCCAAGCATAAATGAACATCACCAAAGCTGCAAAAGCACCGTTAATACCCTGGAGGGTGTGAAAAGAAGGGCTCATTTGATCCTGCTCTGCGGTCTACCGTCTTCCAAATTCCCATGAGAGCAGGGGGCCTCTAGTTACGAAGAGCTGGGAGATTTCTGCCCCCTCGTCCACCCTGAGGATCTTCCATCATTGGCCATTAGTGATTAAAATACAAGCCAGAGGTTTATAGAGCTGAAGTGGTGAAATCCCTTTTCATTTTCACTGATCATAACCTGTCCCCAAGGTGATTCCAGCCACCTCCTCTCCTGGTTACCTACTGAGGAATCCATCATGCTCCAACATAGCCCAGGTCAGCCCGCATGAAGGATATCCATTCTAGTTCCTTCCTACACTGGCCCTAGGCATCGCTGGATTAAACAATTAGGAAAAACATGCCAGTGAATCTCAAATGACACAAAAACACATTGGCTCATGGCTTGAATCAAATCACATATGAATCGAAGCAGTAAAACTTTGAGATGGGGTTCTTCGAATAACGCGTTGTGTAGAATGAATGAGTCAAGGTTTTGAAGTGACTCACGGCCACTGTGGGGACTGGCGCGTGGGATAGACTGTATTCCCTCCCAGCTTGCCACCCGGTTTAGATTTTTGCAGATCAATGGGCACTTCCTTGGTGTAGTGTAGCTATTTGCATGATTTAGGCGAAATGTGCTGGGGTACCAGGTAGCACAGAGGGCAGAGGGATTATCAATCTTTTGTCCTTGCTTGTGTCTTGAGGAGCGTTGAACCCTTGAAATCTGTGATGATGAGGGAAGACAGGGGTTCAATATTTCAAGCAGAGAATCCAAAGAAAAGTTCAACAACAATCACCTCTTCCTGGAGACTATTTTTTACAAGGCTATAAAAGAGGGCACAGATCTAAGATCGTTGATGCCTTTCTTACAGTATCCACATAAACTAAGAGAATATTATAGTCTTTATCCCATCATGGCCGACTTCACTTACATTTTGGTTTACAGTTTCAAAAAAAAAAAAAAAAAACACCCAACTTTCTGAGTGAATAAATTTTGTCATTTGTCACAAATATAATGCAAAGCGAAGACAACACAGCTATTAAACTCCACAGCTGCATTGCAGCACAAAGAGATGAGGGTTATAAAACAGTCGAAGTTAAAATTGCAACACGGGTCATAGGTTTGGTATTGGTTCTATATATTGTCCTCTTCGCTCATCCAACAAAAAAATTGCCCATGAGTTAGAGAAGATGTGTGATAAATATTCACTTCCTTGATTATGTGCATCATGCTTTTAAAAATTTTATTTTATTTTCAGCACCAGTGCTACAAGCAGGGTGGAAGCCAGGATGGTTGTCTGCAGGTAACAGAAGCTGGTACCGAAGTGTGTATGAAAAGAAGAGCCCACAAAATAGTGTTTGGAGAAGAGAGAATTGAGGCTCCGTTTGGGACAGAAGATTGGTGTCCAGAAAATAATTAAAGGGAATAACAAAAAGGAAGCCATTAGAGGATTAAAAGCAGCTGGGTGTCTGTGGAAGTCTGAAAAGCGATGGGCAGTCTATGAGACTACAGAAGGAAGTAGAATCCAGTTACCGCAGCTGAGAAAGCCCAGAAGATCAGTTACCCACATCAGTCAATCCCCCATCAAAGTGCTGGCTTGCCACACTGGTAGCAACAAGAACACTGCTTTTAGCATGGCGCATATTGCATGTGGAAGCCCCACTACGTCCAACACGATGGCGGATTTCAAGACCCAACATCGTTATGATATTTTTAGAAGGAATTGCAGTTACATACAACTTTAAAAACGTAACTGAAATTGCGGTTTTATGGGTCTCTGTAAACATGCAGATTAAGACGAAATGAGTTTGGCCACTTTTATGCCAGTTTGTAGTCCAAGGAAGCCATTCAGCATTTCTCTGTGTGCAGTTTCCATCACTTGAAAACCAGAGTCTGAAAGAACCACATGGCTCGTGCCTGAAATCCTCACTAGACGACATCTAAGTCACTGAGGAAAATGATCATTGTGGAGGCGGAAGTCCAGAGAAAAAGCAGAGGGACCCGTGATAAGCACGAAACTACAAGTCTGACCTTTCTCTAACTCTATAGTTTGTACCCCGAGACTCCTGTCCCTGTAACCAGGTGATTTGGGGAAAGTTAAAGTAATTTATTGAGAAGCATCTTTAGTCAAGGATTCCACATGCCTGAAATGACACAGAATAATGGGGTGATGACAGAGGGACTGGATATTTTAGTTACTTATTGTGGCGTAGGGGATCATGCCAACACAGAAGAACTTAAAACGGGGGCCACCCTTCATTCGCTCACATATTTCCTGCACATCCAGATGATGGGGGCTCTGGCTCGGGTCTATCATGAGGCTGCGGTCCTGATGCTGACAGGTGCTCAGTCATCTGTAGTCCTGACGGGGTTGAGGATCCACTCACAATGCTGCTCCCCCTCCAGGCCGGCAACCTGCGACTGACCGTGGGCGGGAGCCCCCTTGCGTGCCCTCACGACACTGCAGCTGACTTTCCTCAAGGTAATGGGTTCAAGAGAGCAAGTCCAAAGCCGCGATGTCCGGTATGACACGTAAGCTTCCCTCCGTCATGTGTTCAGTGTACCACAAATACAGAGGTCAGTCGTATTTGTTGTGGGTGGGCTGCCCAGGACTCCTGGGGCTGCCTTGCAGGCTGGCCACCACACCGGGTGACTTTCTTCCGAAGACGTGCTCTACAAGAGACCCTGGAATCTGCACACCAAGGTCCCCTATCCAGCAACACGTAAGACTATTCAGAGAACGGTCGAGACACAGGACTCTGAAGTCACTCTCAGGGTAGCTGCCCACACCCCTCACACCTTTGTAAGGCCCCTCTCAGCCAGTTCCTACCACTACGATTTTGTTAAGATGATATTCTTTCAAAGGAGTTTGTGACTTCGATGCGACATCAGAGTCCCCTGATTGCCGACGACTGTCCAAACACTGAGTCCACAGACTCCTGCGTTCGTCCTCGTGCCCACATCACGTCACCTCCTTGCCAGGGCATCTAACCTTTCCTGAGTGCCTCCCGTGTCTCCCTCACCACACTGCGGAGTTTCTATGATTCCATTTTTCCTCGAGATGCCCTTGAAATTCCTTCAAGGGCCTTTCTTGAAACTTATGCCTGGCTTCAGTGATTCTTTCTGGCGACAGAAAGTGAGTGATCACATCTATTCTTGTGGAGTCACCAGTGACTTCTACTCAAATGAAATCAGTGTCTTCCCCTCTCACGCAGACTCCCGGGACCTCAGCTGAGCTCCAGGCCCACGTTCCACATTCCTGGTGCAAGTCTCCTTTTATGTGTCTCCCAGACTCTTGAAGATTACACTGTCCCCAGCATTGCCCCTCAGCCTCTCCTGCCTGTCAACGGAATAATCTTCTTCTACTTCTGACATCTGTGACTTCTAGCTGCCTTTGCTTTTGGTACTTTCCACAGAAATCTGGTTTTGTAGTTTGTTTTAATTTAAAACCCACTGGAAATCCGTCTCATCTTGTTCAGTTTCATTGATCCAAACGCCTTATCAAGAAGATTCAAAGCTTCTCTACTGATCACGAGCCTGGAGATTGGCCACACTTTAATTCCTGTCCCAAGCACTACCAGGAACACTTTTGCTGAAAATCCACGTTTAGTGGGGAGTATCTTCATAAAGTGGGTCAATATTCCACATTGCCATCGGGATAACATTAAAGACTATTAGCTGGACTCAAGCTCCCCCATAATTAGGGCCCCAATTACCAAATGACCTTTCCAAATTTATATCCTCATAGTCCTACCTGCCTTCGTGGGAATTACCAGCTCCAAAACCTCAATCTCATGCACACTTAGGCACACGTACACACACACACATATCCACACACATACACTATATATACTGAGGGGCCGGCTCAAGTCACTGGAGCCCAGGAGAGACCTGTTCCTGTCTTAGATGCTTACAAATTCCAGTTCAGCTAAGATAGGGGCCCAGAAACAGGGGTCAAGAAAGACCATAGGTTCCTGGCATGCTAATGGCATGCCCTTGATTTCTGGTTCTAAAATGACTCCCCTGAACTTGGGGACTTCTCATTTTAAAGGCTCACTATACTTGGGACGCCGGGGTGGCTCAGTCAACTAAGCATCTGACTCTTAATTTTGGCTCAGGTCATGATCTCATGGTTTGTGAGTTCGAGCCCTGCATTGGGCTCTGCACGGACAGCACAGAGCCTGCTTGGGATTCCCTCTCTCTCCTTCTCTTTCTGTCCCTCCCCTATTCATTCGTTTTCTCTCTCTCTTTCTCTCTCTCTTGAAATAAATAAAATAAACATTAAATAATAAAATAAAGGCTCACTACACTTTTTCATTACCGAAAATGTTTGTCCGTTATGTCTTAATATATATTTTTCTCCATCTTAGCTTTCTTCCTCTCTGGGGTTCCTGCTACTCGTGCATTAGACCCCTTGACATTGCCCCCAAGAACACCTGAGCTTTATTAATTTTTTTAATTTGTTTATTCTGTGCTCTTCTGATTGGATCATTTATACTGACCTAACTTCAATTTTACTATTTCCTTCTGGTATCTTTATTCTGCCGAGGGACTCATCTACTAATTTTTTTTTTAATTTCAAATACTCTACAATTCAGTTCATGTGTTTTTACTTGCCTATATCTTATAGCTTCTATTTTTCTTTGGCATTTTAGGACTCTGGTGTTTGTACCTTATTTTCTTTCACATCTTTGATAAGAGTTATAACAGCTCCTATAAAACTGTCTGCTAATCCCAACAACTGGGTCATCTTGGAGTTATTTAAACATCGGCGGATGTTTGTCGGTGTATTTTTACTCTGCGTATCGACTAATTTTTTTTATTTCATCATAGACATTGTAAAATTATGCCGTAGAGACTATGGATTCTGTTATATTCCTCTGGAGAGCGTTCATCTTTCACTTCTGCAGACAGTTTACTTCGCAGAAAGCAAATTCAAAACTCTGCCTCCGCTGCACGAATAGTGACTCTTATCTCTCTTGTCAACTTTACTGAGCTACTTGCACCACACCTCACACGCATGTGTCATGTAGCAGTTAGACGGGTTTGGGCTGCATTTTATGGGCAGATCTGGGTCACACCCTCTGCAGTTCTTTCTATTCAGGAACATCATTCTTCATCTTCCTCTGGGCATGGTAGCCCTGAAATCTGTCATCTGATTTTTTAAGCCGGTATTAGTGCCACTTTTCTATCCAATTTCTAGTCTTTCCAGAAGGTGGCCCTAATGGGGGGGGCGGTGATCCTTGGGTGAAAAACTATTTTTTTTAACGGTGGAAATCTCACAATCGCTTACTTCTCTCAAGCGTCACTCCGTCCCGTTTTCCTCCTGACGGTGATCCCTGTCCAGTGACTACGGACAATTGTTTTCTATCTTTGTCCCTAGAGTTTACGGCTCTGTGCGGAAGGGTTGTCCCACAGGAGCTGGTCTACCATTTCTGACAACGGAACTTCCTTCCCTCTGTATGTTTCTCGAGGATGGCTTTGGAAGTGAAACGCCACGTGCTGCGTCGCACACAAGGGCCTTTATCCTAGAGTGCAGACAGTCCATCAGTTGGGGGTGCAGAGAATTTACATCCAGTGCAGGCGAAATGAACCCCTTAAGGAATATTAATGTTCAGGCTCTCCGTTTTATTCCTAACCACTTTCCTCCATATCTCCATCCTCCTTGCCCCTCACCAAGGCTGCATTCACCCCTTTCTTCTTTCTAGTTGGATCGTTGTTATGCGCTGACATCGAGAATTGAAAGGCGTGTTGCCTCCACTCTCCTGGTTCACTAGAGAACTTTTAAAAAACTGTATACTATTCACCCTAGGTTTTTCCAAAAGGCAAAGAAGGAAAGAAAGAAAGAAAGAAAGAAAGAAAGAAAGAAAGAAAGAAAGAAGAAGAAGAAGAAGAAGAAAGAAAGAAAGAAAGAAAGAAAGAAAGAAAGAAAGAAGAAAGAAAGAAAGAAAGAAAGAAAGAAAGAAAGAAAGAAAGAAAGAAAGAAAGAAAGAGAGAGAAAGAAAAAAAGAAGTTTGTTGCTAAGACGATGTCCAAAAGGGAAAGGGTAAAACTGTCCCATGCTCCCCGGTCCCCCTTTCCCTTCTCACCTTCTCAGGACGGGTGGCCCACAGCAGGGGAGCGACAAGGGGAGGGGCGATCTTCATGCACCTTACTCAGGTGCACCGGGTCCACAACACCCAATCAGGAAAGAGCCGGGAGAGGAGTGGGGGGAGAGGAGTGTCCCAGGGTGTGACGAGGACCACAGACTCCTTCCGAGACCAGCCAGCACTCCCGGACCCTCTTCAACAATCTGTTCCCAGGAGCAGAGCGCTGTCAGTGTCCTTGATTCCGTTCCTCAGGGTTGTCTCCCCTGCCAGAGTCGGAGGGAAATCAGACTTGACAAGAAACTTCCCTCCAGGACTGGGCAAAAGAGGCCAGAACTCACGACACCTTCAAGTTACATAGGGAAAGACATTCACTTTATTTTGTCTGGTTATATTAACCAGCACAAAACATTTCTCTTCATGATATATTTTGCACTAAAAATGTATGCATTCTTTCTCTCGACAGTATT
This sequence comes from Paguma larvata, assembly GCA_030068075.1. Taxonomy (NCBI): domain Eukaryota; kingdom Metazoa; phylum Chordata; class Mammalia; order Carnivora; family Viverridae; genus Paguma; species Paguma larvata. The sequence goes on from CM057826.1 coordinate 2,764,307, forward strand.
GTGGTGGCCTGGCTTCTGCTTTATCTCTGAAGACTTAACTCGTCAACAGAGGGATTTGATGCCTCATCTTTTCCATACTAAACCCTCCCCACATCAGTCACTGTCCTGGCCAGAGCTGCGTCTGTCCCATGTCAGTGCTGCCAAGAGTCCCGCGAATCTCCCTGAAATTCCCCTTTTAAGGGAAAGCATTAAATACACCCACTCAGTTTATTTTCTTTTTCTTTGGCGCGCGAGGAGTTAAGCAGCAGATAACTTCAGAAAGTCAATTAAAAAGAGATAGTGTTAGCTTAATCACAGGGCTTTTCCTATCTATTTTTTCCAGTAGTTACTTTAAAACTGCTACCTTGAAGTCACAGTCCTGGGCTGTCTTCAGAAGTTCACTCAATCAAAAGCCAAGTGCTGAGTAATCAAAGATCTTAAATCACTGGAAGTTCTAACCCTAACCACAAGAGGATTAAAAATCCACTAGCCAGAACTCAGTTCTTCGATCCGGCAAGTGCCGGTGCATAATGAGAAATCCCTAAAACCCCAGATCACAGCCGCGTCCTTGCCCACCGCAGAACTAAGTGGAAAACCTCTTTAATTCCTTAAGAGATCCTATCTGCCTGATGAAAATAGATATTGGCTTCTGTGTAGCCTGATTAGAAGAATGGGAGAGGATTAGCGAAGATGCTAGAGAAAAGCTGAGGCTCGCTCATTTACATGGCATTACTGCTGACAGGTGATATTAACAGAAGGGAGGGGCTCAAAGGCAAGCTGAATTAAAGCAGCATTTATTACCCAAGTTATAGAGAGATTAAGATCCATTTATTTCTCCATATCCAATTTTTCAAATCTATTAAGCACTTTGATGCCTCCTAATTTTATTTTCTGTAACTGACAGCCAAGCTGTTTGGAGAGATGTTTATTTTTTTTCAAAACAAACTGTCGACTGATTGTAACCGAAATGTAAGTGTTTATAGCAATCGTCTCTTCCTGCATGTTGGGATGAATGAAAATCACTCCTATTTATTTTGAGTATAAATATTTAAAATTCCGCGTTCTTTAGCACTGTATCCTTGCTGATTGCCATATAATGTGTCTATACAGTATGCCACAGTACATACGCACATATACCACGTGTGTGCTCAAAATGCGTGCTAGACACAGTAAAGCAGAGCAACATTTAATACCAGATAATTTACTGAAATGATTGCTTGGTTTGAAATATCATGTCTTGAATAAGTCGATACACATTTAGCATTACAATTTCATGTTAAAATTCTCCAGAAGTAATAAACCTTCAGAATGATCTTAGACTCTCTTAGAATCTCTTCAGTGGACTTTGGGATTATAGAATATCTTTGCCACCTCCGGGGCTCCTGTCACTCGCTCCCTTTGACAATATTTTTTAAAAAGGTGTTAATTGTTTGATTAATTTAATAACAGTAAGTTATTGTAATAATTGTAAACCGTAAAATTACTTTAAGCTAATAACAAATAACATATCCTCGTTGAAAATTCCTTGTTCGACATTAGCATACAAGAAAAATGCCTATACATTTGGGATTTCTTTTCCAACTCCATCCTTTTAAACTAAATTGATTTCTTTGCCCAGACTGTTAGCTGTAAATTCAGAATACTTCAATATAGTATAAGAATATTATCCTGGGGCGCCTGGGTGGCTCAGTGGGTTAAGCATCAGACTTTGGCTCAGGTCATGATCTCACAGTTCATGAGTTCAAGGCCTGCATCGGGCTCTGTGCTGACAGCTCAGAGCCTGGAGCCTGCTTCAGATTCTATGTCTCCCTCTCTGTCTGTCCCTCCTCCGTTCAATCTCTGTCTCTCTCTGTCTCTTCAAAATAAATAAACATTATAAAAAATTTAATTTAATAAAGAATATCACCCTATATGAAGGCTTTGAGATAACAGTGAGTTTGGTAGCACATCTTTTAAGAAAAGAAATCTTAACTCAAGATCACAAAGATTTATCTCCTGTTTTATGCTGTACACATTATAGTTTTACATTTTGCATTTGAATCTGTGATCCATTTAGAATTAAGTTTTGTGTGTTACATGAGGTAGCTGAGAGATTTTGATTTGGTTTTCATTTTTGTGTGTGTGTTTTTGTTTTTGTTTTTGTTTTTTTGCCTATTGATACCTGTATTCATTTGCTAATGCTACCATAGCAAAATAACAAACTGAGTGACTTAGACAACATAAATTTATGTCTGGAGGTCCATGATCAAGATGTCGGTGGGTTTTGTTTTTTCCAAGTCCTCTCTCCTTGGTGTACAAACAACTGTCTCCTCACTGTGTCTTCACATGCCCCCTCCTTGGTCTATGTCATCTGTGTCCTGACCTTCTCTTCTTATAATAACACTGGTCATAGGCTTAGAGCCCACACACATGACCTCACTTTACCTTAACTACTTCCCTAAAGACCCTCTCTCCAAATGCAGTCACATTCTGAAGACCTACAGTTTGGACTTGAGCAAAAGAATTTGCAGAGGACACAATACTATCCAATAGCTTTATCAATATTTTTTGCAAGGTTGTCTTTCTCCATGAACTCCCTGTACGTCTTTCCTGAAAGTCAGTGCCCACGTATGTAGTCTCATTTCTTATTTCTAAATTCTGCATCTGTTCCCTTGGCTTACCAGCCCATTCTTACACTCACACAACATTATCTCAATTAATATAACTCTACAATAGCCATGAGGATTAGGTAGTATGTGTTCTCCAACTCCCTTCCCCTTTCAAACATTGCTGTGGCTGGTTTGCATATAAACTTCAGAATTCATTTGTCAGATTGCACAAAATAGCGAGCTGGGGGCCAACTGGAATCACAATGAATCTATATATTCTTGGGAGAATTAACACTTTAATAGGACCCATGACATTTGAGCAATATTAGAACATCTTAGGGCTCCCGCGTCCATGAGCGAGGTCTATCCTTCATCTTGTTAGGCCTTCCTTGATCTCTCTCACTATAGTCAGCAGTATACAAGACTTGCAAATCTTCTGTAAATTTTAACCCTAAGTATTTCATACTTTTACAATGCCATAAATACAATTTTTAATTCTTTTAAATTTCTGATGACTTGTGACTAGAATGTCAAAATGCAATTGTTTTTGGTATGTTGTCCTTATATGCAATTGCTTGATAAAACACTTACTAGTTGAATTAATTTTTGTAGATTCCATCAGATTTCTATGTCAACAATCCAGATATCTGAGAATAAAGATGATTTACTTTTGTTTTTGCAATTCAGATGCTTTTATTTATTGATTCTTCTCTCATTAGTATTGCACTAGCTACAACTTTCAGTATACTTTGAATAGAAGTGGTGAGAACAGGCATCGTTTCCTTATTTCCAATTATAGAAAGAGAGCATTAATTTTCCCCATATTGAGTACGATGTAAGCTATAAGATTTCTATAGGTAGCATTTCAAGTTCAGGATGTTGCCTTCTCTTTCCAATTGCTGGGAGTATTTATCAGTAACAAATATGAAAAACTGTCAGAGAGTTTTCTGTTCCTGTTGAGATGATATTGTTTCTCTAATTTAGCTTTTTAATATAGTGAATTACTTTGATTGATTTTGAATGCCGAAGCATCCTTGAATCTCTACAATAAACCCCACATAGTCATGATGTGTTATCATTCAGTATATTGCTGGTTTGATTGAACAATAATGTATCGGTTTATGTATCAATGTTCATGAGATATTTTAATATGTAGTTTTCCATTTTTATATTTTGTCAACTTTTGTAATCAGAGTAATACTGACTTCACAGAATGAATTGGGAAATATTATCTCATCTTCATTTTTTGGGAATCTTGCGTTGAATTAGTATTATAAATACCATGTTTTTAAGGAAGACTTACGTTCACCAATGAAGCCATAGGCTCTGGAATTTTCTCCATAGAAAGATTTTTAAGGTAAAATTTAATTTTTATTAGGGCTACTTAGGCTATCTACTGCATCTGGAGTAGGTATGGTGGTCTATGTCTTGCTACTTCGTGCTAAACATGTATCCTCTACTGATACTTATCATGTTGATTTTCAGATACAGATATTTTTAGTATCTGCATCTTTGTCTAAATATGCTTTTAACATCTGTAAAATCTAGAGTGATGTGCTCTCATTCCATATAAGGGTAATTTGTGTCTTCTCTCTTCTTTCCTTAAAAATTGGCTGTATTTTAGTTCATTCTGAAGTCTGTAGTATTAACCCTTTCTGGCCATTTCTCCTGTTGACCTGTGAGGTCCTACACCTATGGTGGAAATCGAGGCATTCCAGCCTCAGTCATTTATCTAACTGTGCAATTACAGTGTATCTACAGCAATATCGGAATTGATAATCCTCACCCATGGGAAACAATTCTATCAGCCAGCATGGCATGCTTAGAAAGGTACAATTTCTTGTGCTTTTGCTTTTCCAGGCTCCACTCATTTTCAAATTAACTAGGTCAGTGCTATTTCCCTGACCCCACTCAGTGAAGCTTTTTTGTACATTTGTCATACAGTCAGATTATTTTGTCATGTTCTGTATTCTATTCTGGGATTCCTAGACCCAAATGATTCCTTATGAATTTGTATATAGGGAGGCTCACTCTTTGTGCTGTGAAGACCTCAGTTTTGACAAATGCATAGTATCATGTACGTGCTATCCCAGTATCGTACAGAATAGTTTCAACGCCCTAAAATACCTTCTGTATTTCATCTGTTCAGTCTTAATCCCCTCTTTTCCGTCATGACGATTGACCTCTACTGTCTTGAAATGTTTGCCTTTCCCAGAATATTTATAATTGGAATCACAGTATAGAGCCTTTACAAACTGGTTTCTTTCTTTTTTTTCTAAGTTTTTCATTTATTTATTTTGAGAGAGAGAGAGAGAGAGGGAGAGAGAGAGAAAAGGAGGGACAGAGAGAGAGGGTGAGAGAGAGAATCCCAAGCAGGCTCTTCACTGGCAGTGTAGAGCCCGATGCGGGGCTTGAACTCACAAACCATGAGATCATGACTTAAGCCAAAACCAAGAGTTAGATGTCTAACAGACTGAGCCACCCAGGCACTCCCAGGCTGGTTTCTTTCTTTACTTCACACATTTAAGATGCCTTCATGTTTTTTCATGGTTTGATAACTCATTTCTTGTTATTGCTGAATAATGTTTCATAGTTTGCTTACCCATCACATGGAAAGTCATCCTGGTTGCTTCTAGGTTGGTGATTATGAATAAAGGTGCTATAAGCATCCACTTGGAAGTCATTGTGTTTGTATAGATTCCAGATTAGTTAAGTAAATATCTAGGAGAGGAATTACTGGATCATACGGGAAGACTATGCCTAACTTTGTAAGAAACCATTCAACTCTCTTTTGAAATAGCCGTACGGTTTTGTTCTCCACCAGCCATGAGTGAGAGTTCCCGTTGCTCTGCATTCTTGCCAACAGTTGATATTGTCAGGTTCCTGTTTTGTTTTGATATATTGTCATTCTAGTAGGTGTGTAATGGTGACTCTGCTATTTTCATTTACTGATTTCTTATAACAAATGGTGTTTAGCCTCTTTTCCTATGTGCATTTTCCAAAAGTGACTTCTTCGATAAAGCATCTGTTCAGATCTTTTGCCCACTTTGTTTTTTGCCTTTTTTTTCCCTTTGAGAGTTCATTAAATATTTTGGACACAAATTCTTAATCAGAAATGTGTTTTGCAAACATTTTCTACATCCGTGGCCTGTTGTTTCTTTTTTTTTCCCTTTCCAAGTTTTTAAATTCAAGTTAGTTATCATATAATGTCTTATTAGCCAGTGGTCTGTTGTGTCATTATTTTTACTCTGTCTCTTGCCTGAGAGACATTTACTAAATTTTAATAAATTATAATTTATCAGTATTTTATTTCATGGATTGTGCTTTGCATATTGTATCTAAAATCTCATTATCTCACCAAGGTCACAAAATTTTCTCCTAGAATTTTTTTTGTTCTGGAAGCTCCATAGTCCTATATTTCACATGTAGGTCTATGGTCTCTTCTGTGTTAATTTTAGTGAAAAGTGAAGATGTGGTAACTACTGCTTTATTTCTGATATTTGTCATTGTGTCATCTTTAGACCATTTGTGGCTGACCTAGCCTGGATAGGGGTTTATAAATTTTGCCAATTTTTTTCAAAGAAGAAAACTTTCATCTCATTAATTTTTTCCTATAATTTTCCAGTTTTCCATTTCAATGATTTTTTCTCTAAAATTTTTCTATTATTTATTTTATTCCACTTGTTTTAGGCTTAAATTGGTCTTTTTTCTGTAGTTTCTCAAAGTGGAAGCTTAGAATCTTGACCTTTGATCATTGTTACTTATAACTTATGCATTTAATGTTATAAATTTCCCTCTAAGCACTGCTTTTACTGCATCCCCCAAATTCTACCTGTTTTCCATATTCATTCAATCTAATCTATTAAAATCCACTTTAAGATGTTTTCTTTAATTTGTGTATTCTTTGGGAGTGTGTTTAATTTCCAAATATTCAGGGATTTTCCAGCTATCTTTCTATTACTGACTCCTAGCCTGGGAATATAATTTGTATGATTTCTGTTGTCTTAAATTTGTTGAGGTATAATTTACTGGCAGAATGTGGTCTATTTTGGTGAAGGGCCCATGAAAATTTGAGAAGAATGTGTATTCTGGTGTTTGGGATGAGGCGGTCTATGAATGTCTATTACACCAGGTGGTTGATACCGTCCTTCAGGTCCACTCTGCCTTTATTGCCTTGTTCTTTGTTTTGTTTGTTTGATTTGTTTTTCATCTGCTTAATCCATCAATGACTAAAAGAGAGATTTCAAAGTCTCCAACTCTGACGGTAAAGTTTCTATTTGTTCAGTATAATCTGGTTTTGTTTCACAGATCTTGAGTCTGTTGTTAGCTCTACACACACAAGGGTTGTTGTCTCGTTTTGAAAAACTGGCTCCTTCATCATTACACAATAACACTCTTTATCTCTGGTCCTCCTGGATTTGAGATCTATACCCCTCGAAACCAACCTGCTCTGTAAGTTTTCTTTTGAAATATGCTTCGTCCAGGTTAGATAGGCTCTATTAAGTCTTTTTCCATGGAAAGAGGTCTTTTTTCATCCCAAAAGCACAGGGGTTACTTCACAGGGATTATTCCTTTCTTCTTCCTGCCAACGAGCTGAGAAAGATCCTCAGTGTAAGGAACTGGAAGAGACCCTGGAGGCAAGACACCTCTGTAGCTTACACCCAGTCACAGCAATTTTGTCAACATTTCTTCTAAGCTTTCCTGCCAGTTTATGGCTCCAATGCTAGCTGTCCCAGGTCAGTGGATCCCAGCTCTGACTTTCGGGTTTTTCTCCCTGTCCAGATTTCACAGTGCTGTCTTGCCCAGAAACCCTTGTTCTCTGTTGAGCCCAAGAAAAGTAGCTACATTTTTGTAGGTTCAACTTTTTTTTTTTTTTTTTTGGTATAAAGACTAAAGTGACAACTTCCAAACTCTTTACATTTTGCGGCTAAAACCATAAATTTATATAACTTTCTAAATTTCTTTTCTGATAATTCCAATATCTTTCTTAATTCTGGATGAGTTTTAATTGGTTGAATGGGTTGTATTTTCCTGCTTCTTTGGATACTGATATCACACATGCATATCTTACCTTTTTTTTTTTTTTAGGTACTTGACATTCCTGTATTATTCTTTTTTATTAAATTTCCTTTTTGCAAATTTCTTGCAAATCCTTGGATTTTTTTCAAGTCCTGCTCTCAAGATTTGCTGGGGTGGCCCAGAGCAGTATTGAGCGGAGAGCTACATTTTCTCCATTACAAAGGCAGCATCCTTTTGACATTCTCTCTTCCTGATGTCCTTTGAATGATGAAATTTCACAGTCTGTGGGAATAGGTAGGTAGTATTCCTCACCCTGTTTGGGTGTCTGGCGCTTTTCCTGCCAAACCTTTCATGTGGTTCTTTTCCTCTTCTTGTAGTTTCTTCATCCACAGGCAGGGGTCAGCACTTCTGAATATGCGAAGGCACCATTTGCAGATCCAAAGTTTTCCTGGATGCTCTCTCCTCTCAGGACTCTGAAGATAAATTCTGTCTTGATTTTCCTAGATTTTCAGGTTCTTGTGTTCAACTCAGGGCCCCCCCATTTTTCTCTGCATTGCCCTTCCCTGAGGCATGGTCTGGAAACTCTTACGGCAGTCACTGGACTTGCCTTGTTTGTTTCTAGTCCTCAGGAATCACTGTTCTTTGTTGCCTGTTGTCCAGTGTCTTAAGAATTGCTGCTTTACAGGAGCACCTGGGCGTCTCAGTGAGTTAAGCATCTTTTGGCTCAGGTCATCATCTCATGGTTCGTGGGCTCGAGCCCTATGCTGGGCTCTGTGCTGAGAGCTCAGAGCCTGGAGCCTGCTTCTGATTCTGTGTCTTCCTCTGTCTGCCCCTCCCCCGCTCATGCTCTGTCTCTGTCTATCCCTCAACGATAAATACATGTTTAAAAAATGTTTTTTAAATGGTTGCTTTACATACCTTGTCCGTTTGTTGTTGCGATTCTAGGAGAGGTTAAATCCAGTTACTCCATCTTGGATGGAAGCATGTGTCTCCATTTGTATGTATTTTTATCTAATTTTGGATATTATATAAAAGTCCCCTTTGCTTGTAACTTAAAAATAAATACTGAGGGAGAAGGAATTTTTGTCTGTTTTGTTTCAGACACTTAGCGTTTGGAACAGTGGTATCCAGGAAACATGTGCAGAATAAATATGTTTGAAGTTAACAAAGTCCCAATATTTCTCTTTAAGGTCATCCCATGGAAGAATTCGTCTTGCGTCTAACTCGATAATGAGAAGACTGCTTTTACTACATATGTAGTTTTTAAAAAGCTGAGTAATTACATAGACACAATTTCACAACCTTGCTTCATCCCTTACTCTGTCTTTAAGTGCGATCAGCTGTCCAAATACCTGCCTGGCACCTACAGATGTTGGAATTAATGTCAGTGAGTTAATTAGCTAGTTAATTAAAGTCATGGACTGAATTGGGTCCCCTAAAAATTCATACATTGGGGGCACCTGGGTGGCTCAGTTGGTTAAGCGGCCAACTTTGGCTCAGGTCATGATCTCACAGTTCCTGAGTTCAAGCCCCGCATCGGGCTCTGTGCTGACAGCTCCAGAGCCTGGAGCCTGCTTCACATTCTGTGTCTCCCTCTCTCTCTGCCCCTCCCCCACTCATGCTCTGTCTCTCTCTGTCTCAAAAATAAATAAATATTTAAAAAAAAAATTCATACATTGGAGCCTAACCCCCCCTCCGTGTGGTGGGGTTAGAAGGTAGAGTCTGTGGAGGGTCATTAACATTAGATGAGGCTGTGAGGCTGGGGCCCCTTAACGGGATCAGCGCCCTCAGAAAAAGAGACCCCGGAGATCTTGCTCCCTCTCTCTGCCGGGTGAGACCATCGTGAGCAGCCGGCCAACTGCCAGCCAAGAGGAGGGCCGTCACCAGAACTTGACCGTACTGGCATTCTGGTCCCCATGTGCAGCCTCCACAATGGCGATGGAATAAATTTATGTAGTTTCATTTGCCCTGCCTCTAGTATTTATGACAGCCTGAACCAAGGAATATGCTTTATTTGCAAAACTTTGTACGTTGTGCTTCCGGTATACACAGTGAGATGAGCTCCTCAGGTCATCCGTGTTCTGCGAAAGGGTGCTGTCCTCAGCCAGGCTAACGGAGGGAGCAGCACGGGTAGAGAATTGTCACTCTCCTGGGAGTGACCCCTGTTTGGTGCTCTCCGGGCAGAGTGTTTGGGAGCTGGTGGTGCAAAGGTAGCACCATCTTTAGCCTCACCTTCAAAAAGGTGTTGGATGGACCCTGTGCTGTGTGCAACCAGGGTCTGAGGCGCAGAGGGCCGGATGAAGCAGCCACTTTTCAATCCTGTCTCCAGTAGCACGAATAATTTGAGAGAACGAAGTGTGAATGCATGGACAGGAGCAGCTGGAATCTTCCCCCGCTCCGTCGTGAACCTCGTCTCTGTGGACAGCTGTGACCTTGAAACCTCGGGCTGTTATGCCCGCCATCTCCTTCCTCTCGCACTTCCTCCACCTGGGAGCACGGGCTTGCCATCAACAGACTCCGACATGCATTTGTGTTCTCCTTTTCCTCAGGGCCGCTCTCCGTTTTCTAAAAATGTGTATCGTTTTCTCTCCTTCCCCAGACCCGTCTCACGCGAAAGGTTAAATGCTCTTCAAAAAAATCACAATGACGGTGTTTTAATTTCCAGGTTACAGACTCTCCAACAGAATCATAGCCAAATACTGCTTTTAAAATGTCATTAAATACGGATTCATTTACTTGGCTGAGAGAATGTCCCTGCCTGTATATGAACTTTAGAAAGAATTTTTTCCCCACAAAACCTAATACTAACAACAACAACAACAACAACAAACGATAGACAAGCAGGCATCTCAGCCCTCAGGGAGAACACAGGCATAAACAGGGCACTTCCCCAGTCTAAGACTGGCTGCTGGCTGGCGACACAGGGCTGAGTTTCCTCTTTGTGACCAAAGTGGTGTGTGAAGAGGCTGGAGCTGTGTGGTCCCCATCTGCATGGTTTGGAGTGGGAAGGATGGAGTTTTTAGATGGAATTCCACAGCAAACAAAACCCACGTGACTAAACAAGAGACTCCCCTTATGGGGTTTTAAGACATCGGGTGCTAACACGGCAACGGAAGTGCTTTGATAGGCTTGGTGGTAGAGGAACAACTTTCGAGTTTCTGTGCCCGTGTTCATAGCGTTCTTTTCCTCTTATAGTTTTTAGCGATATGACAATGTCTCTATTATGCTCCTATGAGATACAGGCATGGCTGAAACCTGCTCCCCACCTGGACGGCATTGATTTTATGTGTGCACATAGACAAAAGGAATCAAATCACCGTGAACACTATATAGCAGCATTGTAGCCCCGCTGGTGGTCTAACGACTATGCAGCAGAGAGGAGGGCAGGTCAGAAAAGCTATCAAGAGAGGAGATTTGGGCAGGGTCTCAATAGGTGGTCCAGATGGAGAAGAAGGGGAGGGTCTTCCTGCAGAGGGAACAGCAGGCACCTATTACCAAGGCCTGAAACATGACTCCCAGGGAGGATGTGGGACCCGACCCTACATTTTGTGTGAGACGGTGAGAGACGATGAGTGTAGAGAGCTTACGGACTCGACGTCTGTGAAACTGGATTTCATTCAGCGGTTCATTTGGGTTTCCAAACATTCTTGTTTGTTTGTTTGTTTTCTTTTTAAAAAATGATTTTGCTTTTATTTTTTAGAGCAATTTTAGGTCGACGGCAAAATTAAGAGGAGGGTACAGAGATTCCATGTACATCTCCTGCCCCCGCACATACACGGCCTCCTCCGTCATCAGCATCCCCACCCGAGTGGCACATTTGTTATAGTCGTCGAACCAACACTGACTCATCATTATCAACCACGGTCCATAGCTCACAGTACTCTGCTTTCGGTGTCGTGCATTACATGGGCGTGGACAACTGTGTAATGTTCATGGCGTGGACAACTGTGTAATGATCATATAGCACCTATGCAGAGTATTTTCACTGCCCTAAACATCCTCTACTCTGGCTAACCATCTCTTCCCCACTACCTCACCCTCGCAACCACTGACCTTTTTGCCGTCCCCATAGTTTAGCTTACTCCAGAAGACCATGGAGTTGGAATCATATGGTATGTAGAGTTTTCAGACTGGCTTCTTTCACACAGTAATATGCATTCAAGTTTCCCCGTGTCTTCTCAGAGCTTGATGGCTCATTTCTTCTTAGTGCTGAATAATATTCTGTCGTCTGGATGGACCACCGTTTATCCATTCACCTACTGAAGAACATTTTGGTTGCTTCCAGATTTTTGAATCTATGAGAAACAACTGCTATAAATATCCACGTGCAGGATTTTGTGGGGACATAAGTTTTTGAATCATTTGTGTAAATACCAAGACATGCGATGGCCGGGTTGTATGGTTTTGGCCGTGCTAATAGGTGTGCAATTGTATCTCATGGCTTTAGTTTGCATTTCCTGATGACGTATGAGATGGACCATCTTTTCACATGCTTATTTGCCATCTGTATATCTTCTTCGGTGAGGGATCCGTTAAGATTTTTGACCCATTGTTTGATTGGGTTGCTTATTTTCCTACTGTTGAGTTTTAAGAGTTCTTCGTACAGTTCGAATAACAGTTCTCTACCAGATGCGTCTCTCACCAATATTTTCTCCCAGTCTGCGGCGTATTCTTCCTTCTCCTGACATTGACTTTCCCAGAGCAGATTTTTTTTTTTAAATCGAGTCCAGTTAATCCATTATTTCTTTCATGGGTCGTGTTGTTGGTGTTGCATCTACAATGGCATCACCGTGCCCAGTGTCACCCAGGCTCCCTTTTGAGGGCGGGGATACAAATGATATTGGTAATATTCCCAGGACAATAGGAACAATCTAGAATGTAGAATCACAAAGTCTACGACCAGGTTGCAAGCCCTTGGCATATAAGACTTTAAATAGCAAGTCCTTGAGTACAAACAGGTCCATGTGGCACCGAGTGCTTGTTCACAGCGTAGAACACAGTTAATGCTTAATGTTGATTCATTACCATGATGCCCTGCACACCGAGAACCACAAACAGGCCAGAGGACGTGAAACGGCGCTGCCAACGGTACTAACAAACAGCGCTTACAAGAACGGGTTAGTGCCAAATAGCTCGCGGATCACACAAATTTAATTCTTTTCTTGATTCCAGGGTAATTTCCCCATCAGCAGCAGAAGGTGGAGAAGAAAAACCTCTCACTCAACAGTTCATGCTCCTCTTGTCTTGGTATTGATATTAATGCCAACAAAATTAGTAATTTGACAATTAGTTCCCCACTTACCTGAGAAGACATGAAAGGGAGAAAGAAACTATTTTAACTAGATTATAACGTGGCTCTGACAAGTCGGGATCCTGTCATGTTATAGCCTCCCAACGTTAACATTTTCATGTCTGCTTGGCAGGTTATTAAAATAAATGAGGGCACGTTGGGCTGCCGCCACGCTCGCTCTAATGGGAGTTGAGGAATTTGCAAGCCACCGGTGTAAATTGACCGATCTCAGAGACTGAAAGGATTTGGCTAAAGTGGACAATTAGGATCATTTCTGCACAGCTGAGTGAAATATTCCTTGTTATTTTAATAATTCAGGCCCAGGGTAATTTTCGGAGGCTGAGTTTGTCAAGATAATGTGCCCGTGCTTGTCTGCTTGTCATTTTTAACTCAATCCCACATGTTACAGGTGCAGCCTCGCTTACAAAACAGGAAAATCATTCACTGGAGAATTTGCATATGGAATACAGATACCGCGCACTTAAGGAGGGCAGATCAGGAGATTGACAGGGAGCCGCGGCCTGAAGGCCTGACCATGGCGGGAGTCCGAGGGACCGATGGGGGCTGCACGGCTTTGTCGATCCAATTATGAGTGTTATTGGACAATATGCATATGCAAGTGAGGACCGCGTACAGCGCCTTTTACCCCGTGTAACCTACCCCGTTTAGGCTGAGGCGCGCATAAAGCCTGCGTGCTCTCTTGCAGAAGATGCAAATATTTGCTTTTGGCTCAATTTTAGCACACGGACTGAGAGACTAATATCTTTAACTTTTGATAGCAGGACACATTTAGAGAATTATACATGAGCTCAAGAGAGAGAAATCTCGATGCTGGAGAGTTCCTCGGTGCATTTCCGCAAGCGGGAGCCTGTTTGGCCCGATGATGTGGTCCCCACAGATTAAAACATCACTCGTGATTACGATGATCGGTCTAAAAACTAGAAGTGACCTCTCCTGTGTGTAGGCCCGGCGCTGGATGGAAACAGTCACGTTAATTTGGAATCAAGAAGTTATTAAAATAAAATTCTGATTGAAAGTCCGCCTCCTGCCAGCCTGCTCTGGGGCCCTACGAGCAACGGGCGATGAATGCACTCAGGTCCGGAACGCCCTCGCTGTAATCTTTCCAGTCCCTCCACATGGCTTCCTCGGGGCAGCTCGGATTCTATCCCGTTTGTTTTTCAGACTTCCATGCAATAATTTCTTTAAAGATCGAATTTACAGTAGAATATCATCATCGACAACAAAAGTATTAAAACCAGGGTTTTTGGGAAAAAAAAAAAAAAAGAGAGAGAGACACTGCAGTGGAGGTTACCTAAGCAGGAAAACGCAGCCTGTATTATCAGCTCGCTACTCTTCGCATGGAACGCTCTGGTGCAGTAACGTGACTCTTCACCTGGCTAAGTGAGTTTGTCGGTACATTTCAAAGGGGTGTGGGAATAGGATTTAACTCAACGCGTTATTAGGTGTAGGTATAAAACAAGGGGTTTATGCCAAATAAATAACTTAGGCGTTGCGTGAGAAACCCAAGCATTTCCTCTATTTCGATGTTGTTACAATATCAATTGCTCTTGCCCCTGAACCCTGATGGAAGCTGGTTTCGTGTATCCGGAAGCCCAAGGATTACTTTCCCCCTCAATCGAATCTCCTTTTAACCCTGATGCATTTAAACTCTCAGGTTGTTTTGTTATTGCGTCACCCAGCATGAAGGACGTCTGTGTTGAAACGCTCCACTACGTGGCTCAAGAGAGAAGAGCATCCTTTGTTAAGGCTCGCTTCTCACTCGGAACCTGGGCCCCTGGAGCAGATTCCCTGAGTCATCTCTAAGTGTCTGACCATCTCATAAACAGTTAGGGGTCAGGCCCCAGACGGCACAAACCACCCACATCCCATTGGCACGATGACTGTCCCACGGCCCTAAACTGAAAAAGCATCTGAGAAACAAAGCTCCCACGTGGGTCCAGGAGGCCAGTGAGCATCTAGCTGGTCTCTGTCACACAGGTCAGCAGAGGGGAAAGTCGCGACGTTGCATAACGGAACACGAACACAGGAAACAAGAACGCAGAGTTCTCCTCAAAGGGTGCATGACACACGTGACCAACACAACGGGGACCCCGCCCTTGCAAACCTTCAATAGACGCTCCAATGACAGGCACCTCCAAGGGCCGATTGGAAGCAGCATCATTTTTAAAAATAGATAGTTAGGGGCACCTGGGCAGCTCAGTCGCTTGAGTGTCTGACTCTTGATTTCAGCTCAGGTCATGATCTCATGGTTCGTGAGTTTGAGCCCTGTGTCGGGTTCCATGCTGATACTGCAGAGCCTGCTTGGGATTCTCCCTCTCTCTCACTCTCTCTTTGCCCCTCCCAAAATCAATCTCTCTCTCTCTCTCTCTCTCAAAATAAATAAACTTAATTTTTTTAAAAGTAGACATTTATGAAAGGGCTTTGATGCTTTATGGATTTACTTTATTATTATTATTATCATTATTATTTATTTATTTATTTTTGAGGGAGGGAGAGAGAGAGGTCATGGGTTGAGGAGGAGCAGAGAGAGAACAGGACAGAGGATCCCAAGTGGGACTCAGACTCATGAACTGTGAGATCGTGACCTGAGCCGAAATCAGATGCTAAACTGGACTGAGCCACCCAGGCGCCCCCAGGATCCCTTCCAGTTGTTTCTTCACCAGCCAGACGTGACCTGCCCCCCTGCACTGATCTTGTTGCACGTTTTCCACGTCGTTGTTCCCTACTGGCATGGGGCTTGGCAGTCAGCTGCCTCACACATGGCGGGTGGGTCGCCCACCGCTCATCACGTCCGCTGAGACCAGTGGTGTAACAGACGGCCAGTATCAGAGCGTATTAGGTTAGAGCCTTAGGCTGCAGCGTAGGATCAATGAGCGAGTCGAACTGAGTTACGACTGACCAGCAAGAATTTTACACGAGCACCTCCACAAGCTTAATAATTAAAACTCGCCACTCAGCGTTCAGCTTGGCCAGCTGTGACGCCGACAAGCGGGCTCGTGGAGCGGAAGATGCTTTGCAGGCTTCTCAGATCGACCCAAATGACCCACAATTATAGGTAATCAATTCTGTGACTATTCTGTTATGACTCTGCTCGATTAAACAAATTCCCGCTGCGGAAGTCTTCTCTTCTTACTTCAGTCGAGAGAAACGAGCATCACTTCTGATTTGAAAATCCACAATAAACTGGAGACATCAGCTGTCAGTGCCCAAATATCTAGGAAGGGGGTCTGGCACTTGCAGGAGAAGGAGCAAACTCAAGAACCGGTCCAGGATCAGGAATCGTTTTAGGACCTAATTTAATCAGCTCACATTGGCCTCATTTCACCCCCGGTGTGGCAGAAAAGACATCGCTTATGGCTGAGAAGTGCGATGGGTTACACACAAGCTTCTGTGGAGCCACTTGAGTGCAAGGCATGTGCCGCCTCTGGGTCCCCGCCGCCGGTTCCCCACCCACACTCCCTGGAGCGTGAGCCCCGACACACAGCAGACAGAGCGCCATGGCGCTGAGTGTCCTCGGCTCCCCAGATACTGCACAAACACAAACTACGCCCTACGGAATCTGCAAAACTAACTCTGAGGTGCATTTCACATCTTCTTAGATTAAAGTCCTAGTCTGGTCTACGATGGCAACTTTGAATACATTAAACTCTCGGGTCCCTGAGCATTTCACAAGCCACATTGGACATTCTTCGAGACTCACCCGCCATTCAGCCAGGCAGGCTCCTCCTCTGCACACCACGCGGACGGAAATGGGGGGGACATCACGAACCACAGCGGCTTGGGGACGGCGGGCCCCGTTAATCAGTTTTCTCCTCTCGTGTCGCTTGGAGGCCCTCACTTTGTGTTGATTTAAGGGAGGAAACTTGGTATTCAAGGCAAATACTTATCAAAACACAATTTATTCAGAACAGCTTTCAAATGCAGGTTCAGAATATTTGCCTGAATAATCACTCAGGCTGAAGTATGGGGGAGCTCAAATTTTTTCTCCACTGATTACTCGCTCGATGCTGGCGCTTTCGCGTACATTTTAACTCAGATTGCATCTGGTGTGTTTCGGTTGTGCACCTAGCTTCTTGCGCATTATATATCTTTTTTAAAACTTAGCCTTTTTAGGTTGTAAAGCACAGTCCCCACCCGTCTGGCCCTGACAGTCGGCTCACAGCACCGGGTAGCAGCCTCGCAGCGGCTTTCCGTATCAGAGCTGTTCAAAGGCGCTCGCTATAAACACTCCCGTCTGATTAACCCTCTGAAGCCAGGATGGGAACCCACAGTTGAAACAATGGCACCTGATTCCTCGATGGCATCAGGTTACATTTGATAACAGTTCAGATTTGGACAAGCCATAGAGATATATTCTTCTCTTAACCTTCAATCTCTTAAAAATTCCAGTCATCCTCACTTATTCTTTCTTCCGTGTACAGCATACTGTGTGGGGGGAGAGGGCGGTTCAACCGACGACAAAGGCATGGAAAAATATCATCTCTATGCCCAAGTGGTTCACCTGCTCATTGAAATTATAACATTTACAGAGGAAAGGCGTGTCTACTCTCTGACGAGAGCTAAGGTGCTTCTGGAAGATGGTGTTGGGGCTGGGTTGTGCACAACGTGCGGGATTTAGACAGGAAGGAGCTGAAGGCACAACAGCATAGGAACCGATAGGCCATGTTCAGGGAACAACACATAATAGGACTTGAGCTGCAAGTGGAATTAAGGAGGGCAGCGGGGGTAGTAGGACACTCAGGTTGAGGAATAACCATGAAGAGCATCAATGACCAGGATAAGAGTTTCAGAACCATCTGGCAGACGGTAGGCTCTCATTACCCACAAATCACCTGGGCTATAAGGTGAAGGGGAGAAAGGATTTGGGCAACATGGACCAGTCATATTATCAACGCTATCTTTATTATTCGTGCTGGAATTAGTGCGGTCAGGTCTTCCCGCACTCTGGGGAAAATGGCAACACGGGACAGTGAGTCAACCAGGGAGACACGCCTGTCAGGCCTTGCACAGGGGGGCTGGAGTCCAGAGGGGAGGAGAGGTCAGAAGCCAGCCGGGCATCGGGCACACGTCCTGTGCGTGTCTGCTGTGTGTGTACGTGCGCTGCACACAACATCTGCTCTCCGAACTACCTGAGGAGAATCACACTTCTTCCTCTTTCCGGCGGAAGTAATCAAGACACTACGGCCTTTTATAAAATCACCGGATGTTGCTCTTTCTGCTTTCCTCATTGCATCTCTTCACAGAGCCCCCCGTCTTCTCAAGGATAAACTGGAAACCTATGCGACATCCTGATTCACCTTTTTAGCACACATAGAGTGACAACAGGTGAGAAAAGGAGCTGCTGTTGGCCTCAGAGAATTTTCTGGCAGGACAATGGGCTCCATGCATACAATACACGGCTACCTCTCTGCAGCGAGGGCGTCTTCACAGACGCTTCTATTTCCATCAGCCCAGCCTGTGAATGCTAATATTGGCATAGGTAATTTGGGAACAGAATCATTCTGAAGTGAGAAGGAGAGAGCTAGGAAAAAGGTAACTCGAAAAAAAATTACTTTTAAAACACTAACAAGCCTGTCTGTATCGCTAGCCATCAGGGGAAAGATCAACTAATACTTCAAAACCTCCAAGATACGGACGCCTCAGAAATGTCGCCTTCCTCCTGGAGGCCCTGTCTTGTCAGCTGGTCAGGAGGTTTCAGTGTCTCAACAACCTCGCAGCTAATCTGACATTGATATAAAACTTGCCATTTACATGAAAATGCCAGCCCTCACCCAGGACCTGATGTGGCTTCTCCGTGAGGGGACGGCCCGCGTGCGTCTGGTGGATGCGGAAAGGGTAGCACGTGGCGCCTTTTATTTCAAATAACTAGAAAACGTGGAGGGAGTTGGGGGAGAGGGTTAAGATGATAATATGTGACTGACTGACGAAACTCACATTAATGAAGTCAGTCATCAGGCGGCCGTAAGTGCCGAATAAGGGTCTTGGAGCAAAGAAAATGTAGTTTGACTACGCTGATCCAGGGCCTGCTAAGGAACATAAAATATGACTCAATTGGCCCCTTTAAATCTATTAGCAGAGGAGGGATCTATTCAGAGGTAGAAGTAACCGCAAGGGTTGAAACCAGATGTGCCTTACAGACTTCGCTATACGATTGTTTGTTCACGTGTTGGGATGAACACTGGGTGTTATATGTAAACCAGTTTGAAAATAAACTATTATAATGGAAAAAAAAATAAAAAAAAATAAAATGGAAGATAAGAGAGAAAGGGAGAACGACCATAAAGAAAACAAAGATGATAGAAATCCTTGAGAAGCTTACCATGGAACACAGCCTGTGTGTTGGGCGTCAAGGCCAGACTGACTCCAAGAAGTCAAGGCTGGCTCTGAGAACACATTCCACGGAATAAGCCCCCGGGACAGAGTCACCCGGGTTAAGCCTGATTTGGGCACTGGGGTTACTTTCACAGTCACCATCACCATGTGGGCGTTTTTGTGACATCTTAAGCATTCATAATGGGAATCTTTCAGCTTTCTTTTCTATCATTTCTGACCCTGCCTCAGTTTATCCAGAAGCCTTCTTATGGTCTCCAGAAAAATTAGACTGTTAGGGTAGAAATGTAAAGAGATCACACCAGGCAATACTCTATTATTTATCTTCTTTCAGACATGGCTCTGGAGACTCCAAAGAGATGAGCCTTAGGAGGGTAGGGTGAAGGGAATACAAGGCTAAGAAGATCGGGGCCAGGCTGGGTGGGGAAGGGGCCAGCATGGATGAGGGCCAGGCATGGTGGGAGGGCAGACGGAAAGTTGTGAGACGAGACCCTGAACAAGCATCTGACCCTGGGCTCCTGAGAGCGGGGACAGAGTGGACGCTGAGTGACAACGACACCGAGGTGGCTTCACCAGGGGGTCTGAGGAAGGCAATTCAACTGACGCCAGCCATTCAGCCCTTGCCAACCAGGTGTCTGGCGGCTCACAAGACTGAGGAGCTAACTCTGCTCACTCACCCCTTCTCATTAGCGGAGGCTCCAACCACCTCCTGCGTTCCCTCGGCTGTCAGCCAACTCCATGCAGCTGCCCCACGTGGACCCTGCTTCATGAACAGACCCAGATATTTCTAAGCTCCCCCATCCCCTCCCACATCCACAATAAAACTTGCATAATAAAGGCAAAATAATCAGGTTAGTTTGCAAAGTGCCCAAACTAGGGTTCTGTGTGTTTCCTTATAGAAGAATCTCCATTCTCTTCTACTGATGACAACCAGCTTTTTAGAGCTTACAGGTTGTAATATGCGTTCAAACTCATTTCATTATTTCACCAGTATGGTTATTACCCCCATTCCAGAGATGCAGAAACTAATGTTCAGACAGACGAAGGACCCAGGCAGTTGTGAGCATCTTTGATTTCGCTGAGTATAAGAACGGATTATTGAAAACAGGAAGAAAATCGGTGGGAACAAAAGCACATATAGGGACCTCTAGGGAAGGAATCGGGAAAGTGCATGAGGGCCAGCACGTCATTGGTGCGTTCAGACAGAGCATGATCTTTTTTTTTTTTTTTAACATTTATTTATTTTTGAAACATAGAGACAGAGCATGAGCAGGAGAAGGGCAGAGAGAGAGGGAGACACAGAATCCGAAGCAGGCTCTGGGCTCTGAGCCGTCAGCACAGAGCCTGACGCGGAGCTCGAACTCACAAACCACGAGATCACGATCTGAGCCGAAGTCGGCCGCTTAACCAACTGGCCCAGCCAGGCGCCCCTCAGATAGACCATGATCTTAGGGGATAGGTCAGCGAACCCAGCCCTGAGACTGTGGATCGCAACAGGAACGTTCTATCTCCAACAGAATCAGACAAGAATACCCCGGGGCTCGGAGTGGGTGGAACTTCTGGGGCTGGGATGGACCCTACTCTCTCACCTCCGAGACCTCTTGTTCCAAAGGTGCCTCCAAGGAAGGAAAGCCTCCAAGCAGGTGAAGGTTTGTCTTTCCAGCCAGTAGATCCTCAATCAGCCCCATGCTCCAAGGAAATATGGATTGCCTAATCCCGCACGACATGGAATCTGATCAGGAAATCTACTTTCCAACATGGAAGTACGGAGAAGGGCCACGGACCACAGAATCCACTGGTCGTTTCATACCCCAAACTTTCCAGAAGCAGCCGGCCTCTGGAAATTCTGTAATGGCCCTGTCTGTTTCTTGGCCCCTGCTGTTCTTATGTACTACTCTGTAGCAGGCCACTTGTTGGCTGAGGGGGTGATCACTATCACAGGCGATGTGGTTATATTTCTTTGTTCTTCATTATTGAGAAAAAAAGGTTCAATCATCTTCTCTTCTTAGTCTATGGCAAAATGGAATGGAGTACGGTAGAGGCAGGGTGACAAAGTCAAAGTGTCCTCTAGAAGTTCTCAAACTGACAACGCACCAAGACCATCAGGAGGACTTGTTTGGGCCCAGTCCTGACTTTCTCATCTAGTAGGTCTGGGGTAGGGCGTATAACACACGTCCGGGTGGCACTCATGACACTGTAGTCTGGAGGTCATGCTTTGAGAGTCAGTGGTATAAGGGGTACTGTAGAGATAGTTACCTGGCTCACCCTAATGCATGGGATTAGACACCCCCCCCAGGATCACTCATGTCTGTGTCATGTAACTCCACGCCCTTCCCAGAGTAGAGCTATCCAGGTACACAGTTGGCACTTGCTGTCCAGTTAGTTGTTGTCCCAAGAACATGAAGTTCATCAGAAAAGGAATAAATTAAGGCAAAATATAATACTTTATTTTTTCTTATTCTTAATATAATACATAACTGTTAAAAGTAGTAGCAGTGAAAATGTACTAAGTGACAATGCCATGTGCGTGAGTGTAATGCGTGACAGCAACGCTATTTCCTTCTAACATTGAGAAGCAAGAATTTTGCATATTGAATTATTATAGGTTACCTGTGAACCAAAATGTTATTTTGAAGTAGACTTATGTAAATGCATATAGCAAATTCTGAAACAATCATTACAAGTTTTGGTGATTAAATAACACACATCTAAATAACATGTGGGTCAAATAAAAAACCTCAAGAGACATATAAAAATATTTGATCTAAATGAAAAAGAAAAAGCAACTTACCAAAATGTGTGTGGTGCAGTAAATCAGTATTTAGAGGACAATTTATAGCATTACATGATTATACTAGGGGAAAATCCATAAAATAAGTAACATAAACTTCCATCTTTGTAGGCCAAAGGAAGAAGAACAATTTAAAAAATAAATAAGGCAAGCAGAAGAGAGAAATAATAAAAATCAAAGTAGAGATAAATGAAGCTGTAAGTGGGAAAACAACAGTAAGTCGAAACCAAAACTGTTTTTGAAATGATTGGTACAATTGATGACATACTAGCCAGATAACAGAGACAAAAGACATGAATGATTTGTTAATATCAAAATTAAAGAAGGGTTATCACCACTGGTCTGCTGGATAATAAAATAATAATGAAGGAATATTAGAAAAAAGTCTATACCCACAAATTTGATAATATAAATGGGCCAATTACTTAAGAGACATAAACCATAAAAACTCATAACACAAATTAATAATATAAATAGGCCTCTGTTAAAGAAATTGATCAATAATTAATAACACTCCAAAGAAAAGAAAGAAAGCACTAGGCCTTGATTGTTTCACTTTAAATTCTATTAAATTTAAAATAGAAATCATATTAACTCTCCAAATTTCATCCAAAATTAGAAACAAAGGAGACAATTTATCATTCATTATGTTAGACCACTATTACTACAAAACCAAAACCATCCACAGAATTACAAAAAGAACAAGTACAGATCAAACTTCTAATAGATACAAAATAACAGCAAATTAAATACAACAATTTATAAAAGAAACTATACACTATTACAAAGAAAGATTTATTTCAGGTATGCAAAGCTGATTAAACACTTGAAAATCAATTAATGTAATGGCCAATGGGGTAAGAAAGTAAAGTTATATGATGAATCAATTAATGTGAAAAAAAAAAAAAAGAAACAATTGACAAAATCCAATACCCTAACCCTAGAATAAAAAAAAAGAATAATAATAAAAGAATATTATTTTTAATTCATTTATTTAAATTTAAGTTAGTTAACACCCAGTGGAGTCTTGGCTTCAGGAGTAGAACCCGGTTATTTATTTATAATCAGTAAGTTATTTATACTTACATATAAAACCCAGTGCTCATCCTGACAAATGCCCTCCTTAACGCCTATCACCCATTTAGCCCATTCTCCCATGCACCTCCCTTCCAGCAACCCTCAGTTTGTTCTGTGTATTTAAGAGTCCCTTATGGTTTGCCTGTCTATTTTTATCTTAGTTTTTCTTTCCTTCCCTTATGTTCGTCTGTTTTGTTTCTTAAATTCCACATGTGAGTGAAATCATATGATATTTCTTTTTCTCTGACTGACTTATTTCACTTAGCATAATACACTCTAGCTCCATCTAAGTTGTTGCAAATGGCAAGATTTCATTCTTTTTGATCTCGGAGTAGTATTCCATTGTATATGTTTACCACATCTTCTTATGCACTCATCAGTCAATAGACATTTGGTCTCTTCCCATAATTAGGCTATTGTTGATAATGCTGCTACAAACATTGGGATGCATGTATGCCTTTGAATCAGCATTTTTTCATCCTTTAGATAAATATCTAGTAGTACAATTGCAGGAGAAACCAGGTAGACCTTGGCCACGGCGACTTCTTGTTAAACATGTCTTTGGAGCCAAGGGAAATGAAAGCAAAAATGAACTATTGTGACCTCATTAAGATAAATAGCTTCTGCACAGTGAAGGAAAAAAATCAACAAAACTAAAAAGCAACCAATGGAATGGGATGCAATATTTGTAAATGGCTTATTGGATAAAACGTTAGTATCCAAAATCTATAAAGAACTTATCAAACTCAAAACCGAAAAAAAAACCCAAATAATCCAGTGAAGAAATGGGCAGAAGACATGAATAGACACTTTTCCAAAGAAGACATCCAGATGACTAACAGACACATGAAAAGATGCTCAACATCACTCATCATCAGAGAAATACAAATCAAAACCACAATGAGCTACCTCCTCACACATGTCAGAGTGGCTAACATTAACAACTCAAAAAACAACAGATGTTGACAAGGATGTGGAGAAAGGGGAACCCTGTTGCATTGTTGGTGGGAATGCAAACTTGTTAGACACTCTGGAAAAGTGTATGGAAGTTCCTCAAAAAATTAAAAATATGACACCCATTCTTGATAAACACTCTCAGGAAGATAAAAACAGAGGGAAATTTTCTTAACATGGTAAAGAACATTCAAAAACAAACAAAAGGCTAACTTACATCACACTTAATGAGAAGCAACTAGATAATTTTCTCTTAAGATCAGGAATAAGGCAAGACTGTCCCCTCTCACTATTTCTACTCAACGTTGTACTACAACTCCTAGCTAATTCAATAAAGAAAAGAAAATAAAAGATATACTGATTGAAAGGGAATAAAAATTCTTTTCTGCATGTGTTTATGCAGACAATCCCAGAAAGTCAAAGTTTGCAACAACAACAAAACTCCTAATAACACTAAGTAATTATCATAAGAGCTACAAGACAGAAGGTTAACATACAAAACTCAATTGCTTTCCTATGTACCAACAATTGGAAGTTAAAACCAAAATGACAGTATAATTCACATTATTCCCACAAAAATGTCACACGTTCATATGCATCTAATAAAATGTGTACAGAATTTATATTTAGAAAATGACACAAATCTTATTAATGAAATCAAAGTTCTAAATTGCACAGTGAAGGAAATTACCAACAAAACAAAAAGGCAACTTACTGAATGAGAGAAAATATTTGCAAATGATGAATCCAACAAGGAGTTAATATCCAAACTATATACATAAAACTTATAGAATTCAACACTAAAAATAAATGAATGAATGAATGAATGAATGAATGAATAAAAAATGGGCAGAAGATCTGAATAGATATTTTTCTAAAGAAGACATTGAGATGAGCAACATTAAAAGGTGCTCAGCATCAGTATATCAGGGAAATGCAAATTAAAACCATAATGAAATACCACTTTACACTTGTCAGAATGACTAAAATCAAAAACACAAAAAATAACAAGGGTTGGCGAGGATGTGGAGAAAAGGGAACCCCGTGTGCTGTTGGTGGGAATGCAAATTGGTGCAGCCGCTGTGGAAAACAGTATGGAGGTTTCACAAAAAATTAAACGTAGAATTATGGTTCAATCCAGTAATTGCACTACAGGGTACTTACCCAAAGAATGTGAGAACACTAATATGAAAAGATACATGCACCCCTACGTTTATCGTAGCATTATTTAAAATAACCCAAATAAGGAAATAACCCAAGGGTTCATCAATAGATGATGAGACAAAGATGTTTCTACATGTATTTGATGGAATATTATTCAGCCATAACAAAGAATGAAATCTTGTCATTTGCAACAACATAAATGGACCTAGAGGGTATAATGCTAGGTGAAATAAGTCAGTCAAGAAAGACAAATATCATATGATTTCACTCAGATGTGGAACTTAAGAAACAAAACGAACAAAACAGACAAGTGAAAAAAAGACTCTTAAAACATAAAGAACAAACTGATGGTTGCCCAGGGGGGTTGAGTGGGGAGATGAGTGACATAGGAGAAGGGGATTCAGAGTGCACTTATCTTGCTGAGCACTGAGAAATGTATAGAACTGCTGAAATATTATTTTGTACACCTGGAACTGATCTAACACTGGATATTAACTATACCTGAAAAACAAAACAAAATAAATCAATGAAGAAGTATGCAATATTCATGGATAGAGAGGCTAGGCATTTTTTTAAGGTCAGTTCTTCTCAATTTGATATATAGATCACAATTCCAAATAAAATCCTGGAAATCTAGTTCATGGTATTTTATGGTAAACAATTGTTATGTTTATATGGAAAGGCAAAGAAGAAAGAAAAAAAGACCCAGAATAGCCAGCAGCATAATGAAGAACAAAGTTGAGGGACGGACACTACCCAGCTTCAAGACTTACCAAAAATCTACAGTCACCAAAGTGATTTGGTGTCAGTAAAAGTTGAGACATATAGATCAACAAATCCCCAAAATAGAGAGCTCAGAAATAGATTTATACCAATATCTGATTTTTTAAAGGAATGAAGGCAATTCGATCAAGAAAATAACAGTCTTTCTGGCAGCATAGACTTAAACGTAAAATGAAAAACTGTAACACTCTCAGAAGCAAACATGGGAGAAAATCTAGGTGGCCTTCGGGGTGACACTAGGTGTTCAGACACAGGATTAAAAGCATGGGTCTGTGAAAGGAAAAATGGAAAAGCTCTGCTCTGTGAAATTTAACTGTTAAGAGATTGAAAAAATAATACACGGGCTGGGGAAATATGCGTAAAATTCATATTTGATAAAGAATTCTATCCAAAGTATAGAAACAACTCTTCAACAATAAGAAGACAAACAATCCAATCGAAAGTGTGCAAAAGACCTGAAGAGATACCTTGAAAAGAAGATCTATTTGTCAGACGAGCGTATGAAAAGGCCTTCAACATCAGATGTCATTACGGAAGTGAAAATTAAAACAATGACGAGCCGTCATGCACACCTATCAAAATGGCCAAAATCAAACAAAACAAAATTGACAATACCAACTGCCAACGAGGATTCGGAGTGATAAGAACGCTCATTCCCCGTTTATAAAATAATGTAAAACAGTTTTCCATCTCAGAAACAGTTTTACAGATTCTTCTAAAGCTAAACATAGTCCTACCATGTATTTAAGCAATTGTGTTCCTAGGTGTTTACCCAACGGAGTTAGAAATTTACACATGCACAACACCTGCAAAAGTTTTGTAGCAACATAAACTCCAAAACCTGGAAGCCGCCAAGGTAGCCTTCAATCAGTGAATGGAGAGAGAAACTGGGATGCATCCCTAGAACGTGATATTATTCAGCAATAAGATGAAATGAGCTATCAAGCCAGGAAAAAAAAAAAATCATGTAGGCACCTTAAGTGCTTATTGCTAAGTGGAAGAAGCCATATTGAAAAGGTTATACTATGTGATTCTGACTATATGAAATTCTAGAAAGGGCAAACTGTAACTGATCTTTAAGAAGAGCACAAGTTGCCACAGTTTTGGCTTGTGGGTAGGGATGAATGGGTGAAGCACAAAGGATTTTTAGAGCGGTGAAACCCTTCTGAATGATATTCTAATGGGGGGGACATTCCTATGGGTCCTTTTAGGTTTTGTTTCCTATAAATTCCTGGACCCGGGTTCTCAATGTTTCCACTGAGTTCTTACAAACATTGCATTATGGGAATGCTACCTATTACGGAAGCTTATATTTGTCTGTCATGTGTTACACCATTGGCATGCCCTTTCCCTAGTCCAAGACTAATCTGTGATTTTTCAGGGAACTCAGCTTATGGAAGGGTTGTTATACAGAAATTTTCACCTTATGTTAATATAGTGAATGTCGTAGTTATTTTCCCCCACTTTCTTCTTTTTTATGCTTCATAGAAAAAACACCTGGCCACACATGGAGGACGCCCTGCATCTCCCTATGCAACTTCAAGTTTTGTTTTGCTCATTTAGGTTCTAATATGTCTGTAATTCAATTAATTTAATTTTCCATGTGGATAGCCAATTATCCCCATGATTTGCAGGGACAAAAGAACACTACCCACCCGGCGTTATAAGTGTGTGTGTTTCTGTTCCTCTACCTCCTATTCTGTTCAGTTGGTTCATTTGTTCATCTCAGTTCCTACATGACATTGAATATCACAGCATTATCATTATTCTCGCTGTTTGATAAGGTGAGATGCTCCCTTTAGGATTCCTTAGAATTATCTTGGCCACTGTTGGACTACTACTAAAAGTTAGGATGAAACTATCTAGTTTTGTAGGAAAGTATGAGGCATTTGTTGTAAATTTCATTACATGCGTCAAACAAATTAGAGAAAAAATGATGTGCTTACTCCATCCATTAAAATGAGATGTCTATTCATTTGTCTTCTTTTATGTCTTTCAATAAAGTCTCATAGTCTCTAAAATGAAGCTCTTACGATATTTGAGTTATATTTATTCACACATACATTTGTTGCTATTTTGAGTGGAGTTTTTAAAATTACATTTTGTAATTGGTTGCTGTTTATATTTAAAAACATTATGGATTTTTTCTTTGTTAATATTTGATCCAAGAATTTTCTGAGCGCTCCAATTAATTCTTCCAGTTACCTCCAGATTTTTCTTCATTTTCCATGAAGACA
Organism: Paguma larvata; assembly: GCA_030068075.1. NCBI lineage: Eukaryota > Metazoa > Chordata > Mammalia > Carnivora > Viverridae > Paguma > Paguma larvata. Next base: position 2,792,540 of record CM057826.1, read on the forward strand.
ACCATATTATCTAAGAAAAAGCACCATTTATATCTCACCTTCAATTGTTTTGCCTCATATTTAAGATTAGAAGGTTAATATAACTCACTTCAGGAGAAAAAAAATAATCCCTCGATGCATGCAAAAAAGGAAAAAAGCAAACACCCCCATCAACCCACGAGTCTCCCTGGATTTCACACTTGGTAGGCGGGGACTAAGGACCACAGACCCTGTGGTCAGGTCAGCGAACATATTTACCATTTGGAAAAATATGTGGACAAAGAACTTAAGTTTTGCCATGCCATTTTTGCCCAAGGCCACGGTTAGCAAGCCGTGAAAACACACCGTTGTTTGAATATGCATGGAAGCAACCTCTGTTCCACAGACTTGGGAATAAGTCCATTGGACCAGAGTCAGCAGCCGCAGCCCAGGTACCCTGACATGACACTGATGCACCACTGTCAGGCTCGAACTGACCATGGCTATTCATTCTCTGGCCCATTTTCAGTTAAGAGCATTACTTTTCATTTCCCACTATAAATGTTTAAAGGACGCACAGTGTTTCAGTTGAAAATGTTGGCTACGACTTTGCTCCTTGAGCAAAGCTTACATCATCACCTGCCGTGAGATCCAGCTACACGGGGCTTGGCTTCCAAACCCAGCGCTGCCTCTGTACCTGGCTGGAGAACATCCCCAGTAGACCGTGAGGCTGTTCTGAGACTTTGCTGAAGCATGCTGTTATTATCCTTTTGTTATTGAGCGTTTTGAGAAGATCGACATGGATTTGTGTCTTGTTTGTTTGAGAGTTTCCTGGTTTCATTAAAAATATCTAGTTTCTGTTAAATTTGTCAATAGTTAACGGGAAATATCCTCGGCATAAAGGAGTGGCACGAAACCTCAGTCTGAGGAAGAGTCGGAAAAGCAGGTTGCTGGTTTTTCTCTCATGTCAATCTTCCCCTATCCTTGACAATGGACTCCCCAACTTTTAGCTGGGCACGTGACTGCACAGAACAAAAATCCTACTTCCCCACCTTCCTCGCAGTCAGAAGTAGCCATTTGTCTATTTTGGGGATAATGGCGTGTAAACGAATGCTGTCCTTCTGGCACAACCTCCCTCACCTTCCAGATGCAATGGCCAGAGCTCGAGAAGCTGTCTGCACGTGGGAAGGTTTTACCAACAAGGGCGTAGGGGAGCAACAATGCACCCTACTTCCCCAGAATCATGGATCTCTGGGAGGTCCGCCTCCAAACCCCTTTCTCATGTGAAAGAATTAAACTTAGCTTTTATTAAAATCACTATTACTTTGTGTCTCCTTTCATTGAGACCCACACTGAATTCTAACCTCTACAGGTGTCTACCGTAACGCAGGAACCATCATTTGTGTTGACAAAACGTTGATGGCATTCCCTTTAAAGATGGAGTAAGCGTCCGAAGAGAGAGCACAGCTCTTCTTGAAAAGCTTTCTTTTGGTGAATAGAGCCAAGTCCCCAAAAGTTATTAGAATACTTTGCTCCCTGGTCCTATGGCCCTGACCTCACTTCCTGCGGTCTCTCTCCATGGTGATCTCTACCGTATGATAATATAACCTAGATGAACCCTTCACCCCCACACCTCACTCTAAACCCGTCACGGATTCTCATCACCTTCAGGAAAAGGTACCATCCCAGTTCCTCACCATAACGAAGACACATTCTCTTAGGTCTCCATGGTTTTGCACAACCTACTCTATCTGCAGGAAATAATCAGGCCCAGTTGACCTCTTTCCGGGACCCAAGGCTTAAAAAAAGTTTTAATGATGATCACCCCATGCTTGAGTAGAGCTGCAAGTCCTCAGACAAGTCTTCTCCACCTTCTTGAAAGTCCCCCATACAGAGACACCCTTTCTCTCCCAAGTTTCTATATCTACACAGAATGCTGTTATTTCCTCTGCACTGATTAAAAAAAAAAAAGTAACAACAGGATTACTCTAGTCTTCGCTTCTCCAGTACACGTGGAGTTTAACAAATCTACCGAGCATCTGGAGTCCGGAGGTCTAGTGAGATGGTCACGGGCAAGGGTCACTTGGAGGACACTTGACCTTTTGCGTCTCTCCTGTCCCATTTTTCTTGTCCCATTATCTCTTGTCATTTGTCTGCCGCCTCTCCCGCAGGACTTTGCTGCCTAAAGTCATGTCTCTCTTGATTTCATCTTGACAAACATGCTTCTTTCAAAGAATTCCTTTGAAAAAGGACGTTACAGTGAATACCATGTTCTGCATCTCATTGCGCATGCCTGGCTCCTCCAAGGGCATAAAATTCCTCAAGCAAGTTTGGTGTGTTTTATGTCAACCACAGAGTGTGGAGCCTAGTACATAGAAGGTGATCAGTCAATATTGATTGGTGGAATCCATAAATAACTCCTTTCTGTGGATTAATTCTGGGTTGTTTTTTTTCTGGAATGTAACTCCCGATTTTGTTTATATCCTTGTCCCATGTATCTTGTAGACTCAACAGAAATGGACATATTTGAAGATCTCTCCTATGAAACAATCAACAAATACACACGCTCTTCTTGACTACATGGTAATTAACACAGTTCTTCATATGATTAGTACACATTGTATGTAAGCTAAGGTCCCCTACAACTGACCCTCATTGTAACTGGACCTGGAACTAGAGTCATTGTATAATGAAGAGAGAAAGAGGGCAAGAGGAAAAAGCTAGGATGAGAGGTAGAAAATAAGGAAGGAAGAGAGGGAGGGAGGGAGGGAGGGAGGGAGGGAGGGAGGAAGGAGAATCCCTGCTGCTGCTAATTTTAATTTCTGTTCTCTACTTGAAGAATGTTCTTTTCCTGGATATGTTTTTTTTAAGGACAATTTGGGTACCTACCATGAGCAATGCGATATGCTAGTTGTTAATTCCTCCAAAAGACTGGCCTAGTGGATAATCTTTCTTCTCACAATTTCAAATTATTTTATAGGACAGATGTGATGAACGCTCGAATTTCTAGTTTAGTTCTCAATCTCAAATTTATCGACACATCCGAAAGTGTCCTAGGGTTGGCTCTGGTTTCCCTCTCCCCACCGTCTTTATTAAAGAATAACTTCCAAACACCCATGTGAGCCACAGACAGATACTGAGATGAAAGCTGGATGGCGGTCTACTTAGAAAAATAGATTGAAAATGGTTTTATGCGTCCTGGGAGGACAGGGATGATAAAGCAAATCTCTGATTGGAAGATTGTAGGACCAGAGAAAGAAAAGACATTTGCTCAGGAATATAGAGATTTCTTTATTTGTTTTCTCTTATTTTCAAACCCATTGTGTATATTAAGGTTTGCCTTGGAGACCCTTAACCTGTCAGGATTATAAATGATTATTGAGTTTGCCTATCAAATATCCAGGGCTGATGGGCTCGTCGGAATAACCGCACAGATTTGGAGTTATGGTCAGAACCAGCTATAAGCTGATGGCGCCCAGATTGCCATCCCCAGAGCGCCCTGGCGCCTCTCACAGCTCATCTCGGGCTGCCCTGAGCTAGGCAGCACTCCCTGGAAGGGAAGACACCGTCCTCTCTGCGTGGAGGCCAGAGCATGCTGCGATTTGGGATTGCTCCTCGGCTTCCGCTAACAGCTCGTGTAATTCGCTGCATCCCATCGGGTTAACTCACGCTTAAGGCCATCGAGGACACCAAATGATACCTCTGTGCGGCGCTCGGATGGGGCGTCCAAAATGCAGCTGTCTCTTCTCGCAGAGCTCTGGTTTGCTAATAAATTAAACAAGTTAAGAAAGGGACTCATACTGTTTTCCAGCTTTCTACCATCTTTTCCTGTCTGCCACCACACAGAGCACATACTCTGTTTGAAACTCATACTTACATATAACAGTTTCTATGATTAATGATGTACCGACAAGAATTATGCTTGTATCTATGTATACGGCTAAGGCTATAGCTGTATCTGAATCCATCTGTATCTGTGTCCCTCTGCGTACCTATATCTGTGTCTACATCTATATCCGTATATGTATCTACATCTGTGTCCACACCTGTACCTGTATGTGTGTGTATACCTGTGTCCATATCTGTATCCCTATGGGTCCTATATCTGTGTCTGCATCTACATCTGTATGTGTATGTATATCTGTGTCTACACTGTATCTGTATGTGTACCTGCATCTGTATCTGCATTTGTATCCACATCTGAATCTATATCTCTTTTATCACCCACACCTATCTACTTAGCTGAGCTAATTATACAGAGCCGAGCGGTGGGAATCCTTCCGCGGTGCACATATTCAAGAGATTTCATAGCAGCTTCGAAAGAAAATTGCTGCCACAACGCTGCTAAAAGAAAAACACCCAGGACGCTTATTCATTTCAGTACATTTAAAAATTCAGCCACATTTCCTTCCCTCTCTTATTTTTTCCACAGGGGAAAACCCAGCCCCACCTTAACATGGTTCAGCAGCAGCAGCTGTTTTCACTCCCTTTTCCTTTCTTACATTCTTCCTCAAATCCTCCTTCTATTCCATTATATCGGTTTGTTTCAATCCTGTGCATACGTCCATTTCAATAGAAATAGCACAGCCTTACGAGTATTTGCATGGCATGAAATTACAAGCAGGTGAGAGTTGAACAATTAATACTTCCTTTTTCTCCGTGGTGGTAGGAGCAGTGCCAATTTAATGCTGTTTAAGCTTATTATCTAATTGCATGCTTGTGCTAGCTTCAGAACCGGCATGACATGAAGGCACGCTCGGGCTCTGTTCCCTCTGCAGTAGAATATTCAATTATTTGTTCTGACTCATGTAATTCCCTGTATTCCAAGCTTGTTAATGTCATTACAGAGCTGAAATAAAGTGATTACTCTTAATGAGTATTTATCCGATAGGTAATGCAGTTCCCGCACCCTCCAGCCGATGGTGGACGAGCCTGGGTCCCTCGCCCCTACGCCCCCCTGCTCCAGAGGCGCCAACCCCCATCTCTTGACTTTCCTGTCAGGGAGGCAACATCGCATCGCGGCGTTCTGTGAAATACTGTCAGATGCTGGGGAAAAAATAAAAATCTTTTTTTTTTAAAAAAAAAAAAAGGGAAGGGAAGAATTGCGACGTCCCCCAGCAGAGTTCCAGCTAATGACCACTGCGTCCACTCGCTGGCAGTGATGACAGCTTGGACTAAATGATAATGGCGTGCCTGCTGTTGGGTTTGCCCACTTATGTGATTTCTCTTGACATGGTTCTGGGGAAGGCCTAATTTTTTTGACATTTGACCATGCAAATTTGAGTCCCGATACATTATTCTGCATTTACATCCTCCCAGTGTTGCTGTTTAAAGTGTGCTACAAGCCGCAGGAGCTCAGCTAATAAAGGCCACCGAATGAAAGGAAGTTAAATATAAATGCGAGAGAGGGCCTAATGAAGGGCTGGCTTGTACGTCTCAAAGATGACCTTCTAGAGATGAACGAGCGGAAAATCCTTTTTAAAGCAAATGGTAAAGAATGTAACATCCATTTTTTTTCCTAGAATATTTTTAAACGTTTTCAAATATATACCAACGGCAGAGAAAAAAGACCCCATTATATATTATATATTATATATTACATGGACGTTCTTATACTCGGCTTATCAGTAGTGTACTATTAGCCGATTTCATGGTGGCGTCGGCGTCTCAGACCCTGAAACACATGATTCTGCAGGAAGCGTTTTGATTGCGGGGCCTACTAATAAATCCTATCGAAACTTACTCAATATTTCCACACCCTCAAATGCCTTGCCTTTTGAGTCTCAGAGACCATCCCCTATTATTTCTGTGTATTTTGGAGCAAATCAAACTTATACTATATTGTCCTAACCTCTGGGCCAAAATTAGAGTATGATTTAATAAAAAAGAGATAAAAAGAATTAAATAGTGATTAATGACAGTATCAATAGTGTTCATTAATAACACACTAAACAGACTTAAGAACTACTAAAAATAAGCACCTAATCCTCATAATGATAAAATGAGTATTCACAAGTTTTATTATGTCCATCAACACTGGTGTGGGCATTTTTAAATGCAAACGATGTTTAAATGCAAAACGATGTTTGCAAAAAGAAAAAAGTCACTGCTCGTTACTGCCTATATTCATGTTTTTATTTTAGTAATCATTCACGTCACTAAATCGGCATTTCTTCATACAATCTGAAGTGCTTTTTTGGGAAGAGTCTCTCTTGTGGTTAAATATATTAAAAGATATCATTTAATAAGAAGGAATAGTTGAGGTTTGATAAGTATTAAGAACAATCCAGAAAATTCTGTTTGTAATTATCGAATAGACAGCATTTTTCTCTTCTTCTCCCTTCTTCTCTCCCTCCCGTCACCCTCCTATTCTTTTCCTTTGCTTTTTATCTTCTTTTGTCCCCATTTCTGAGCACCCATTATATATTTGAGCACCCACTCTGTTTCTCTATCTATCCATCACAAAGTGGATCAAGCAGTTTACAAAAATAAATAAGACAGAATGTCCGAACATAAGAATCTTGAAATGAGGAATGATTAAGCAAATATATATAGGAAGATACAAAAAAATTATTTGCTTAAATAAAAATGTTCTTATTACCAGGAGGTTAAACCACCGACTTAAGATCAAAGGTAGAAAACGTAGCTGTCAATTTGATTTCTCTAAAAGGGCTATTTTCCTTCAAGCTTTTAAAAGTGCGTATGCCCTCACATCTGATTCTGTGCCTAAGTTGTTATTATTGGCTGAGCAGTGCGGTTCTAATCCCATACCTTCTCCCCGCTTTCGTCTGGTGGAAAGTGCTGGAACAGAGACTAGACCAGAAGTCGCTGCAGCAGCTGTGCATGCCATTTGCTCTTGTACTCGGGAGACAACCAGGTGGTAAGCCTGACATTCCACCGCCAAGCAGTTTCCACACACCCCGTCAACACCAGCCTCAGGTCCAAAAACACCGTGTAGGTTCTGAGACACGGACTAAAACGTGTACCAAATGCAGACTCCTGACTCAGAGAAGGAAGTGGATGAAAGTACTTCTAAGAAGGCTTCCCATCACCTTTGGAGTCACGGAGACATGCAGGGTCCGTGAATGGAGTCGGTGTGTATTCTGTTTCTGTCACAAAAATTGTAAGACAGAATTTAGAATTTAGTTTTCAAATGCACTTTGTATTTATGCTTTTTAATTTATGTTTTTATTTTTTAATTTTTTTAATGTTTATTTATTTGAGAGAGAGAGAGAGAGAACGGGGGAAGGGCAGAGAGAGAGGGAGACACAGAATCCGAAGCAGGCTACAGGCTCAGAGCTGTCAGCACAGAGCCTGATGCGGGGCTCGAACCCACAAGCTGTGAGGTCATGAGCTAAGCTGAAGTCAGATGCTTAAGCATCTGAGCCACCCAGGCATCCCCTAATTTATGGTTTTAAAAATTAATAGTAAGTAAATGACATTTTAATAACCAGAGTTGTTTTTAATGTATATATATGTGTGTGTGTATATACATATACACACATATATTTATATATATATATATATATAAAGGAGATCAAAATCCAGTTTCCATTCTGAGGAACATTGGTGAAATGCCCTTCGTCACACAACAATTAGGGTGTAGTCCTTTTGGAGACCAATTATGGAGACAGGCATCAAAATCTCCCTCCCATCACCCATACCAACCATACTAAGTTCTTATAAAGCTATCTGGGCTATGCTTGCACTCCATAAATCAAGCCCTCATTGTCTGAAGGGTCCACAGGAATAAGCTAGAAAGCAAGCGGCACTGAGAGCCAGTAACAGCCACACACGGCCCCCAGAGGCTGCTACAGACATCACTGAAACTTCCCCACTAAGTCAGTGCATCAGTCAGCTATTGCTGCATAATATGCATTCCACACCCACATTGGCTTAAAGGAACACACTTCTTAGCTTATAGCTTCTGTGGATCAGAAGTCTGGGCACAGATTAGCTGTCCTGTCCAGGGTCTCGAGAAGCTGCAGCCCAGGTGTGACCCAAGTCTCGGATCTAATCAAAGACTCAACTGGGGAAGAAACCGCAGCTCCCTCGGGTTACTGCAGGATTTGGTCTCTTGGCATCTGTAGGACTGAGGACCTCAAGATATTTGCCTTCCGGAAGTCAGCTTGTGCTCTCGTAGCACCCTCCCCCCCAGTTTCTTGCCAAGTGTCTGCCCTGTGGCAGCTTTCTTCTTCACAGACAGCAAGGGATAGAGACAGCCACACTCAAGCGAGGTGGCACCAAAATACTGGGCGATCTTGTCATGTAATCATGTGCACATAATCACGCACATCTCTTTACCTTTGCTATATTCTGTTAGTTAGAAGTAATCCCCAGGCTCTGCCATACTCAAGGGAAGGGAATTACACAGAGGCAGGATTGCCAGGAGGTAGGGACCATGGGATCCGCCTTAGATTCACATATTCACTGGATCTCAGCGAGTGACTATTAGCTTTCAGGCAGGCAATGTTATAAGCAAGGAAGACACGTCAATGAACAGAACAGTCATGGGGCTTAAGTTATAAAGGGTAGAAAAGACAAAGAAGGAATAAACAATAAACCATTTCTCATATTGATAACTGTTGTGAACGTTAAGAAAAAAGAGAAGTAGAAAAGAAAGGGAGAGGAGGAGGAAATGAGGAAGGAGAGAGGTAAGAAAGGAAAGGAGAAAACAGAGTGTGAGAGAAAGCCCCAGGGGCAAGTCCCTACGTTGGGATGCTAGGGAAGTTTTCTCTGAGATAGTGACATTTGAGCTATGTCGTACATGACCTTAAAAGGACACAACCTTGCCAGGACCTGGGTGTGGTAGAACTTTCCAGTTGGAGTAATAGCAAACACAAAGGCAAGAGCAAAAAAGATGGGCTGTGGCTAGAGGCCCTCAGGAACAATAGTTAGACAGAAAGATATGAAAGAGGCAGGTGGGAGCCAGTAGGAAATGGAAGCCACGGTGAGGGGTTTGGACTTAATTCTAAGGGCAACAAGGAGCCACTGGAGGGATTGGGCTTTGATAGGCAGAGATCATTCTTCATCCTGGAGGCGAATGTCAGATGCGAAGGTCAAGAGAAACTGCTTCTCAATTTAGGAATTGCTCTCTTTAACAAAATCGAGGGAGGTCTGTAATGGGCAGCTAGTGCTAGGATACGTTCCTTGAAAGGAGTTGATCTTCTAGGAAACATTTATTATTATAGCAGTTGTATCTGTGTATCATAGAAAACTACAGCGTACAGACAAGCAAAAGTTAAACACATTATAAAGTCATCCCTCTACCATCCAGAGGTCACCCCTAACCTTTCAGACCTTCTTCCATATAGGGCTCTGTACACAGGTGCACACACACCCACGCCCACCCACACACACATGGGCATTTGAATCAAAATGGGGTCTTACAGCAGACAGTGCATACTCTTGTTAAATTCTTGGTATATTTTTCAAGGATATTCTTTTAGCTTTTAAAACCCAGATTATATTTAAATGTTTCGAAGTGAGTTGAAACATGCTATTTCCATCTAATTTGTCAGAATCTAGGACACACTTTAAATTGTTACTTCCCATTGGTCCTTATATGTACAGGGCATTGATCGTCAAAGAAACGTGGCCCAATGTTCTGTAGAAAGAACCACTCTTTTAAGTTGTTTCCGCTGCCTTCTGGGCTCAATTAATTTGTTCTTCATCCCCATATTTTCACAAACTGAAAATTAAATCTACATGCTTAGAGCTCAATTTTGCTTTTATGGGACAAAACATAGGTGATACTGAATTCTGGATGTTGAATCCCATCAGGAGACACATACCATTCATGCTAACCACCAACTTAGGGTTGTGACAGCCTCCTCTCTCCATGGTACACTCTTCATTTAAGAGAGGGGGCATCACACAAATGCCCAGTGTCCTTGTCCACTCAGGCAGCCACAACTAAACACAACAGACCCTACAGACTGGGTGACCTACGTGACAGATATTTACCTTATCACAGTTCTGGAGACCAGAAGTCCAGGATCAAACTCCTGACTGATGTCTCTTCTTCTAATGACAATGATCCCATCAGATCAGGGTCTCATCTTTATGATCTCACTTGACCTCAGAGACTCCCTTGAAGGACCTAGCTCCAGGTACAGCCACACTGGAAGCTAGAGCTCCAGTATGTGAACTCCAGTCTATAGCACCAAGTTATCGTCATCCATTCACCTGGACATTTCATCAACAATTCATAATAATCGTCTTGGTACTTTAATTTACACTTCTGAAATATTTCTAACTTTTGTCATTCTTCGCATATTTATTATCTGGAGATTTATAAAGAACAGTAAACTTTTAAAATGTCCTTGTTTTTTTAGTTTATTTATTTATTTTGAGACAGAGCGAGTGAGAGAGAGAGAGAGAGAGAGAGAGAATCGCAAGCAGGCTCTGCACTACCAGCACAGAGCCCAATGAGGGGCTTGAACCCACGAACTGCGAGATTGTGACCTGAGCCAAAACCAAGTGTTGAATGCTTAAATAACCGAGCCACTCAGGTACCCCAAAATGTCCTTGGTTTTAATGAGAAACTAAGGGGTTGCGCTGCAGGTAGTTGCAATGTCGAAGCTCGAGAAAACGATGCTACGCCTCTCGGGTCCTGCCACACCATCCTTGCCAATGTGCTTTTGTTCACGACCACACCAGTTGGGCCAGTGCTTCGTATGCTACCTGGTGATGTCCATGCCACCTCCGCTCTTATATCTGGGATCATTCGCATCTGGTCTGAACGCCTTGCGTTAGCTTGTCCGGGAGTGTGGGTGTGCTGCCGGATTTGCCTGAGATGTTACATCACACTTTCCATTTACCCAGGAATCTACTGGGTATAGAGTCCTAGGTTGGCAGTGTTCTGTTTGGTTTTCCTCACTGTGTTTCAGTGGTGATTCTGTTGTTTTCTCGATTCCATTACTTGTGTTCACAAATCAGCTGTCAGTCTCACGGCTGTGTTGTTGAAGGACAAGTATCCTGCTTCTTCTCTCTGCTTTCAGGTTACCTCTTTAGCTAGGAGTCTTGTGTTTCAGTTGTACATGCCTGGATGAGGTTTCCTTTCTACTCATTCAACCGGGCGTTCTCTGAGCTTCACTCCATGGGGTAACATCTGCAAGACAACGGCAAAAAGTTTTAGATATCTTTGTTTTCTTTTTTTTATTTGAATCGAGTTGACACACAGTGTTAAATTACTTTCAGGTGTAGACCATAGTGATTTGACAACTTTATACATTAGGTATCTTTGTTTTCAAATGCATCCTGTTTTCCATTCTCTTTCTTCTCTCGTTCTGGGAACTTGACTACACGATTGCCGGGCTTGGTGTTGATTCCCACAGTTCTTTTATGTTGTCTACGATTGATTTATTTTTATTTTTATTTTTAATGTTTACCTATTTTTGAGAGATAGAAACAATGCGTGAGTGGGGGAGGAGCAAAGAGAGAGGGAGACACAGAATCCGAAACAGGCTCCAGGCTCTGAGCTGTGAGCAGAGTCTGATGCGGAGCTCGAACCCACAAACTGTGGGATCATGACCTGAGCCAAAGTCAGACGCTTAACTGACTGAGCCACCCCGGCGCCCCTTTATGTTCTCTATATTTTAAATTTATTTTTACCTCTACAATTTATTTCGGACATGTTCTATTGAGCCGTCTCCAAGTATACGCATCTGTCCTTACTGAGTCCAGTGAACTTTCCATTCATCGATGAGTTATTAGTTTAGCTACATATTTTGTATTAAAAGAATGTTTGTTAAATTTCTATAAATTCATATTATTGTTAAATTATGTCTATATAATGATATGCATATGTATATAATTAACATCATTATTATTAAATTAAATAAATATGTAATAGTTTTGATTTTTGATTATTGGATCTATTAAACTCTTCACGTATAGTGTTATTTCCATCAATTCATATTTGTCTTTCTTGTAATCATCTTTATGTATTTGACAGGGGTAGTGCATAAGTGATTATGTATAAATAATCCTTATAATTATATATTAATAATCCTTTATGCATATATTATACATCTAATATATAACATGTATTATAGTTCTATAACCATTTTTCTCATTCAAAGATTTTGGCTTTGAAACGTGACTGCATTGTTATTAATACTGACACTATATTTTCTTCTGTTTGACACTTTTTTTGTCAACTCATTACAAGTTGTTTTCATTTTTTTCTCTTCTTCCTTTTGTGAGTCAGAGGTCTGATTATTTTTGCTAATCTGGATTTATAGGGATTTATCTGGATTTTTAAGATACAAAATGATAATCTATATAATTGCATAAGGATATATCACTTGAATGTTTATTGTTTACTTAGTTTAATTTCTAACACCTTTGTATATATCACTTATTTCTCCTTAAATATTTCTCCGATTTCCCTTTCCCTTTTTTCCTGGCATACTTTAGTTTCTCTTGCATTCCGTCTTTCCCTTCCCCATACACTAATTGGAAACCCAATTATGATTTTCTCCTCTGATAGCGAATACTATGCTTCTCTGAGATAAATCATTCAACTGATATTTCCTTCATAAAGTATAAAAATAATAACTGTGCCCTGACATTGAGATGTTTCTGCTGTCTCCTGACTCTTTATCCTGAGAGGAAACCTTGAGAGCATCTGTATCGACTCATCTTCCAGAGTCACAAAGATGCCACCTTCGGATTTCTGAGAATTGAGAGTTCTGGGAATTTATCCTTTATTTCTAGGAAACTCTACTTATCACTGAAATTACAATTCCCCGTTGTATTTTCATTATTAAGATTTCTATTTTATGCAGGGTAAATGTTTCCTCATTATTGTATCTTTCGCATGCAATCTGGCCCTATCTTCATTTTTCTCCTGGGTCAATGCTTTTGGATAGACTACTTCATGAAAAACCATATTCCGATAGAGCACATGAACACACTACTTTCTGAACTTTTGCATATCTTCAAATGTTGAAAATTCTTTTGCTTCTCATCAGAAGATTGGATGATGGCATCACTTACTAAAATATTGGTGAAAAGCATTCATTTTCTCACATAAAACTGCATACGTTTCGAACATTTCTAGCCTCTGCCTTAGCACATGAAATGAGTACAATACTTGGATCATCTTTATTTTGAAAATAAATTATTACTTAGAAACAAGAATAAGAAAAACATTGACATTTCATCCTTCTCATTGCAGTTTAGGGATCTCTCTAGGATGTCAGAAGCATTGTAGTTGTTCATTCATATTTCACTGTAATCAGAATGACTTCTTAATCAGAGAACGAAAATTTCTTTTTGTGAAATCGAGCGTTTTGCATTATTCTTATTCCCCATTTGTTATTTTTTTTATCTTTTTCTCTCTCTGGAATTCCCAGTATATTTTCTCCCAGCATATTTTAAATTTTCATCACTAGCCCTGCCAATGTTTCAACTTATATTAGTGATTCCAATGGCTTGTAATGTTTACTTTTTTCATCGATACATATTTTCCGTGTACTATGACAAAACTTTAATTTAGTTTTTTCTAGAAAATTGTGTTTCTGTCTCATAGGTTTCAAAGCAGTTTGGGCTAACGTTGGGACAGGAATAGTATCCACATATGGCACCCAATGTAGGGGTCAGGGAGTAAATGGCAGGTGGAAGAGATAAAACAGTAATAATAAAAATATCGGTCCGCTTTAGTTGTAATCAAAAAGTAAGTCCAATGGCACAGCGTTCAAACCTCCTTGAAAGTACGTTTCCTCAAACTGGACATCTTGAGCCTCCAATCTCTCTCAGGGACATTGTTACACAATTCCACAATACAGTGTTTAGTCATCTGAAGCACTTACCATAACTCCCGTTGAAAAATTATTTTGTGGGGTGCCTGGGTGGCTCAGTTGGTTAAGCGGCCGACTTCGGCTCAGGTCAGATCTCACGGTCTGTGAGTTCGAGCCCCGCATCGGGCTCTGTGTTGCTGGCTCAGAGCCTGGAGCCTGCTTCAGATTCTGTGTCTCCATCTCTCTCTGCCCTTTCCCTGCTCATGCTCTGTCTCTATGTTTCTCAAAAATGAATAAACGTTAAAAAAAAATTTAAAAAAAATAAATAAAAAAAAAAGAAAAATTATTTTGTGCTTCTTTGTGAAGTATCTCCCCAGTGGACTGCAGGTTTCTTGAAACCAGGGAAGTTGTGTCTTTTGCCCCGAGCATAACCGACTCAACATAAATGTTTGCTGAATGAACAAATAAATGACTATTTCCAATATAGGCAACCAGACCACCTCACTGAGAAGCTTTCTGTTTATCTTGGAACTGGACTTCTCTACTGATACAGATGGTCCTTTGTTGCTGACCAGAGCCCGATAACCTCCTCTGACGGCAGAGACGTCTAGTGCGGATGCCTCGGCCTGGGTAGGCCAGGGGGACACTTCGGCACAGGGAGATCAAAACACTCATAATTTTTCCTTCAGGGAAAAGCCCAGGTGTATTTGTCGTTGGAGGGAGAAGCATCCCTAGACAGCTAGCCTGCTGTCTGATGCTGTCACCCTCTCAGTCACAGAATAAGAAAATCCCCTGGGACCTTACATTCAGCCTGATGAGCAGAGCCATCCTGCGAGCGTGTTCGGGAAGGCCTGGGTGCATCACACCCCAGCTGGCAGGAGGCTGCTCTGGAAAAGACGCTGGAGAAAAGTCAGATTAATCCACACCCCACCTGAGTTCACGTAGCTGCCTTCCCCTTCTCAGCTGCAGCAAAGAGCAAGAGAGCCATTAGATAGTCATTTTGAACAATATAGTCAGTTTTAACAAGACCAAGTGTAAGTCAAATAAGTCTTTATATTAATTTTCTCAAGGATGTGGCACTTCGGGAGAAATGGGCATGAAACTTACACGGGAAAAAATATTCAATGTACCAAGAAAAATATGCAAAGGCAGCCAGACAGGGCCAGGTTGGTCATGTGGGAGGAGCCACGAGCAGGTCAGCGTGGTAGGAGATGCGTAGATGGTAACCATGTTACCATCATTATTTGTTATTGTTATTTTTTCTCTATGCCTTGCTAAGCTCCAAGACTTAAGAGACAAACAGAGCTCTTTGGAGGAGATTTATCATCCTAAAGGGATATTTTGCAGCTGTGAAGGGGTCTCAATTCTCTATTGAAGCTTCAGAGGGGGAAAGGTAGAGTGAGCACAAACCAGCAACTCCACATTCAGTGGGGAAGACGCTGACGGCATTCCTCCAAAGTAGCTCACGCTCCCCTAAACCTGTCAGATGCCTGGTCACAGACAGGTGGACGTGGAACACCTAGACCAGTTCCAGATGTAGCAAGGAGTCAATTTTTATTTTCATAGCTATTGATTCATATTCAGCACCTACTTCATCCCAAACTGGTCATGAAGTTGCTCGCCCTCTCAAACCTCTGCAGAAGCCCAGGGACCACACACACTCAAGATGTACCAAGAGGAGGGGATTTCTAATAACTCCATAAAGAAACTTTTATAGGACAGCAACATCCATCACGTCGTCATCAATATTACAGTTAACGCAGAGTTTGAAAAGATCTTCAATAAAATTTGAAACCTAAAATGTGGTTCTCAAAACACATTTTAATACATCAACATTCTTCGGGATTTCATCGGTGGTTATTACAACTGTGTCTGTGACAAGGAAATCTGTTTAGGCCTATGTCACCGTGGTGAATTCTTACCCCGGCAAATTACTATAGAATTCTCTTTTACAGTTCTGAAGACTATATGTGGTGGAAACCTGGTAAGATGAAGGGTTTGGGGATGTACGTTAAATGATTTACTCATAAAATGAAACAGGTAATTATAAAATTATACACATTACTTATATGATAGTACAACTTTTATATGCCTTACATTAAATCATAACAGTGAGGAATATGAAGGCCACGCAGTCAGCAGTCACTGTAAGTAAAATCATCTTGATGAGAAAATGAGCAGTGAAATTTTTCACCAGAGGAAATCAGAAAAAAAATATGTGTAGGTCAGTTTAGGATTTAAATCAAAAAGGAGAAAAATAACCACTGGCAATAACATAATTCTAGAAAAAATTATGAGTCTGACCTGACAATTTTAAAACTGGATGAAGTCTTGATACTCAGTCGTTCTAGGCTGATAGAGGACCAGAGGACACTGGCTTTTACATTTTAAAACCCGGCACGGTCTCAACACATACCTTTCCCCCAACATCATGCCTACCATATCCAGTGATGTTGGTTCTGGATTTCTTGGGAGATGGGGTGCTGGAGGTCCACTACTTTGTGCCCCAGATAACTTGCTCCGAAATGCGTGTTTGAAGCAGGACACACTGAGTGACTCACGTGATCAAGGGGTCTAATCAGAAACTATCAAAGATGAGATGCACAAGTGAACTGAGCACTACCTCTGGCCAACGCAAAGAGCCATGGTCTGCTGTCAAACCCGTTGACAGATATCACTATTATAAAGCCACAGAGACGGTCACTAGAAGAACCCGTGGTGTGGCAGTCAGTGAGAGAAGCTTCTCTTTGGACAGCAATCATCTTGGTTTCACGAGATTTATACCTGCAATGTCAACGGGTCAACAGACATTATGTTCATGTTGAGATGACTCACGGCCCAAAGGAAAGAGTCAGGAGCCGGTGAATCTACCTTTGGCAAGTGTGTTAATAGGCCACACTTCAGCACCATGACCGGGGAAACATCAGTGACCCAAAACCGTTCTGACACATTTCATGTCTGGAAGGTTCAAGTGGGGGGATTGACTTCAGAACAACCAGAATATAGGAGAAAAAGACCCATGAGAGGTTAAGGGAACTGAGCCAAGCACAGTGAACATGAATCTACATCTGGAAAATCCTCAATCACAGGACCCGGGCAGCCCTTTGGCACCCCAGCTGCACACTGGCCTGATTCATCTGATTCGTGAAGCACACCTCTTGACATCCCACAAGATCCCAGATATTTTTTAATATCTGGAGATATAGGTCACATAGCATACAAATCGCTCATTTAAAGCGTATGATTCAATGCTTTTTAGTATGTTCACAGAGATACGTAACCATCACCAGAATAGGACTTCATCCATTTAGCATTGTATCAGAGCTCACATTAGGACCTCCTTTTTCTTACTGCCAAGTGAAATCCCATTGCGTGCATACACCTCTATTGTTTAGCCACTCACCAGTTGATGGACACTCAGCTTGTTTCTACTTTTTTAACACTATAAATAATGCTGCTATGGAACAGTTGAGTACAAGGAGTTTGGGGTTTGTTTTGTTTTGTCTGTACATATGTTTTCATCTCTCAGGAATAAACACCAAGAGCAGAATTCCCCGGTCATGTGTTAACTCTGTGATTGGTGTTTTGCTAAGTGGCTTCAATATTTTGTATTGCCACAATCAAATTATGACAGTTAATGTTTCTCCATATCCTCACCAACATATGCTATTATCTGCCTTTCTCATTATATCCACCAGAGGGAGTGTGAGGTGGTATTTCAGTGTGACTTTGTTTTGTATGGCTCTATTTAATGAGACGTGTCAACTTTCTTGAATTCTTTAAATGTTGCTTCCTTTAATTCTTTGAACGTATTTATGATAGCATCATCGAAGTCTTTGTCTGCTAAGCCCAACACCTGAGCCCTCTCAAAGTTCTCCTTCCTTCTTATCCTCTACGTATAGACCACAGTTTGCATATCTCATGATTTTTCTTGTGGAAAACCGGACATCTTATATAATCAATTGTAGCAACTCTGGATAAGAACTCCTTCAAGCTTTTTGCTGTTGCTATTGCTTGCTTTCTTGTTTATTTGTCTAGTAGATAGCTGATCTAATTCAGTACCGTCTTCCTCCCACAGTCTGAAGCTTCTGAGATTTCTCCTCAGATTACGCATCTTTAGGCAAATGAGGGGTCTTTCCTACCACCAAGGATGTCTGTGGTCTTAGCCGAACTCTCTGCAATGGCTCTTTCTATGATTTTCTTATTAAGCTTCAGGCTCATCTGCTTTTATTAGTAATACACAAAGCCATTCACCTCCTCTAATTGCTAGGTGTCTGCTAACTTTTCAACAATGTCCTGTGACATAAATTTCTCCATAGCCCAGATAAATTAAATCTGAGGTCTGTTCAAAGGCAGGACCTATGCTTGATATTTTCTTAGACCCTCAGAAGGCTTTTCCCAACCATCGCTTTTCTTCTTCTCTCTGGTTAACTTCTAGCTGGTTTTTTAACTTCTACTGGCTTTTGCTGTTGTTACTAATGTCTTAATAGCACATTGCCAAGACTCCATTGTTTTCAACAATACCTGTAAGCATGAACCTCCCCACGACCTGTTCCAAGTAGTCATTCAAGTTGAGGAAACCGTAAAGAACTCTCTTCTCTTACGGCTTCCTCACCGCCTGCACAGAATCTCAGCCTCACTGCCCTGGGGCTGGGGCTCTTCTGAAGTGAACATGCTAATCTACAACGTGAGGGCTGGGCAGGAATCATAGCTCTGGTCTCGTGGCCTCCCCCTCCTGGCACTGAACCTGGGGTAGGGGTTTATCGGGGCCCAGAATTCTTGGCATACTGCATCCAAGTTAGAGCTTCTATCCTACAATTCAGGGCCAGTTGGAGGGAAGACTCTCCAACCCAAATTGACTCACTTTCCTAAAATACAGCGTCTGCATCATGAAGCTATATAGAATGAGACACGGCAGTGTTCTTCCCCTTTCAGAATGGAGCTGATCTCCAGCCTGAGATTGAGGGAGAGGTTAGCCCCATTTTCTTGGCCGTAACCACCTGGAGTACAGATCCCATTATACCCAACTAGAAAGGGATATTGGATGAGGGCCATGGCTCACAAGCCACAGACTTTCAATGTTCTTACTGAGATATAGTAGATTTTCTTAAATAAATGTTTCTCCCTTTGTTAGATGTCCTTCAGCCAATTTCCAGATACTTTAATTTTTGCTTTCACAATTGTCACCAGTTAAACGGATATTTCACTGGTAAGAGGGTCGATTGAGTTTCTCTCACTGTCATTCCAGAAACCCCTCATCTAATATATATTTTTTGAAGGAGGAATTTAATTTTAAAACTCACATGAGCACAGCTTTCTATAATTCCAACACTGGTTTGGTGAAGCTATTATGAAAATCCAAGTTGTTCCTTTTGTGACAGGAAATTATCATAAAATATACTTAGCAAATATAGCAAAATATACTTAGGGATTTCTCTTTACATCCAAAAACAATAGGCATCTGGCATTAGCTATTTACAGCCCTGCGAAATGCTATCCTTTTGTGATATCATAATAATGCCAATCATATTGTGGTTTTAAAATGGAGCATTATCACCCCCCCCCAGAAATAGATCATTCTCCATTTTTCTTTGCCGTTTAACAACTGGGCATCTTCTTCCAAGTCAACTTCAGAAACTACAATATTGCTTTAAAAAATGGCTTCTTCTCTAAAGAAGGATCCCATGACATGCCGGACCTCTCGCCCTGGTCCAATGATCGTCCATATACTCCTGGAGACGTCTGCGGGCTGCAGCTAGGCCCACTGGCCACCTAGGAATTAGAGTCCACCAAATGTCCACACAGTCTTTCGTGCAGTTATGGCTCTGTTAGCCTCAACCTATCTTCACAAATAAGTGATTCCACCTGTAACAGCCTGAAATTGTGTTCTGGAATGTGCTCAGAGTGGCCTGCCGCTGACGCAAATCCCAGGCTCTCTATCACCATGTGCATAACACAACACCACCAAAGCCTGCTGTTAGGTCCCCAGGGCCGTCTGAGGGACCTCTCCCTATGTCAGTTGATGATCATACCCGAAGGTCCTGCACCTCTCCGTGTTTTCACAGCACTTCCCCTTCTGAAGAAAGTAAATCCTCAGCAGGTCAAGGTGTGCCCAGGTGCCCTGGTTCTGAAAGCTGCACCTTGCCACTGCAGGCCCTTCTTAATGTTCTCAAAGATCCAGCGAATCAGGAACTATGTTGGGATTTCCAACATCCCTGCCGTAGCTGGTAGTCTCGTGGGCATCTGCCTTGTCGAACAAGGGGACCAGCTTTTAGACTGAGGCTATGGGAGGAATGGCAGGATCTTGATACTATCCCCTGGAAGTGCCAGCTCCTCGGGGCACGTCCATTTGGAAGAGGTGCGGTAGGAAACCGTTACAAACACGGCTCCGTTTCCATTCTGGGGTATTTGTTTTTAAGTCACTTTTTTTTACTCTTTGCCCTCATAGATTTTCAGAAACATGTTAAGGAATTATTTTTTATAACAAAGCTAACTAAATATATACATATAGATCATCTTGATATCTAGTATATAATAAAATAAATATATATAACAAAATACATACATATATACATACATATGTATACACGCATACATACGTACATATATATACATATATACATACACATATATACATATATATACACCAGAGTTTGTATGTAAAGTTAGTGCTAAGGCTTCAGTCTGGAGTTAGGGGTGGAGGGGGGCTTAGGTAAGGAAGTAAGCAAATTAGGTGCTGATTTGGAAATGGGATGCCACATTACAAGTGAACTACTGGGTTAGGGGCCACACCTCCTTGAAAGCTGTATTGCTTCCTTACCACCTTCCTCAAATGCCCCTTTCTTGGCAGTCCCCTAGACAGTGTCAGGTACTCTTCCAACCCAGCATCTGGTTCAGCCCGGTGGCTCGTGTGCCTCTTTTGTTTGCTATAAATAAAAATCTCTTCCCTCTGACTTCTGTGTGGTCACCATCTCTCACGTTCAATAGAAGGGTCCAGCTTGTTCCATACGTCTCTGTAGTTTCTAGTTTACCCATGGTGACAAGGACATTTACTCTGTGATTTTGTTCATCGTGTACTATTTGATTCTTACTTAAATACTGTGAGGGACTTGCGACTGTTTTCCTCCCTTAAAAAAGGTAGAAATTACGGCTTAGATAAGACGGGGTCTTAGAGCAGAGTCTTAGTTGGCATTTTATAAGTAAATATGTATGCATATACGTACAGATATGTAGTGTGCAGTCAGAAGGAAGGAAGAAAGGAAGGAATCGGGGAAGAAAGGAATTATAAATTACACCAGGTTTTCTGAGACCAGAATCTGTCATTGTTCAGTTGTACCTGCAGCTGCCATGACCCCCTCCATCACCTTGCTAGCTACTCCTCAGCAGGAATTGAAGCAGATAGGTCCCCGTTATCTAAAACACCACCACCTATAAGGCCCACATTTGTAGATGCATATAGGAAACGCAGAGAGTTAAATATAATATGTTAGACACATTAAACCAGTGTATGAATGAAGAGTGGGAAAGTAAGATTTAACTTTAAAAGGAAATTTTAAATCTGGCTATATTATTATCTACTTTAGGGCTCTTTAAAAATACGTTGGCAGGAGCCCCGAGAAGTATATCCACATTACCGTAAATTCCACTTAGATCGTGATGGGGATTAGTGTGACTCGGAACCGAGCCCTCACCCCGCGTGGAGCGGCAGACACGCGCTGCAACCTCATTCCCGCTAATCTGGGGCTGCTGAGTGATCTTTGATCACACCAAGTATTACAGATGGAAGAGTACTCTTTTCAAATCCCCAACGTGTTTCCAACTGTCAATAAAATCCTTTTTAAGTGTCAAAAGCAATTGCTCTGGTTTACACTTACACCGCGAACCATCGCAGCGCATTCCGGGACTTCTAAAGCAAAACAACCACCAAATGGCATAACTGCGGGCCAGAATTCTGACAGGCACACTCACCCTCGGCTTTAAACGCATTAGGGATTCATTTCTAAAAAATTGCCATGTATGTTAACTGCACTTGAAAGATTAGGCGTTTCACTCAGAAATCTCTTATCGGGGAGGCAGAACCACCCCCACTCCATCCCTCGAAGGAAACAAACAAATCACACAGGTTACACGTCTGGCCAGATGTTTAAATCCGCCCCGAAAATGGAACACCCCCAGTTCCTGTGACATGTGACCAAACTCCCAACATTTAGAAGCACGTGAACAAAGGCCGTCTCCCATTTAAAAGACGACCTCAACGAAATGGGATTCTTTCCCATAAATTATACAGGACGATGGTTTGCAGTAATTGATGTAATAACGTAGCTGGGAGAAAGAGACGCAATTCCCTAAACTAGACGAAGCGAGCGATTACCCCGGCTCTCGGAGAGCTCCGTCGGTGGGAAAGCTGCTGGGCCGCACGGAGCCCGCAGACCCTGTTGCTTTTCGGCATCGGAGGCCTGGGTCTTATTATCTTTCAGGATGTGCATGTATAATAAGCCTCCCCAACAAATGAAGGGGGGGGATGTCTCTGGCAAAATGGAAAATGGTGATAAACTGGGCCCGGACGATTGCTTCACGGGGCCTCTCCATCACACCGCGACGACATACGCCCGTCTCCTCTGTTGTCCCCGTGGAGATTTTCCTGCTAAACGTATGTGCATATATTTCATGGCCGCTGATATATGAATCGCAGCCGGCTCCCATGCAGAACATGAAACACTTCAAACTGCATAACTGACTAAATTATCGGGTCCCCAGCGGCCTGAGGGAGCGATAGCCATAATAATGAGTGTGCTTAAGTGGTTTGTGCAGACTTCCCCGCCCCGTCACTTTAATGCCCCGACTTATCAGGTGGGGTTTTTTCCCCCCCCTCCTTTCCCTGCTGCAGACTGTCTCACATAACATTACTGGCCGTTCTGTGTTGGGGAAACGCGCTGATCCGTCGCTGTTAAGGAACATGAAGGAAGAGGAAAAGCGGTGATGGCCATTTTATAATCATGGTTTAATCAAATAAAATAGCCGCTTGTTTTTGTCTGCTGTTATTCCATCTTGTTTTTTATTTTACTGTTTATTTTTGAGAGAAAGACAGAGCGTGAGTAGGGGAGGGGCAGGGTGAGAGGGAGACGCAGAATCCAAGGCAGGCTCCAGGCTCCAAGCTGTCAGCACAGAGCCCGACGCAGAGTTCGAACCCAGGAACCATGAGATCATGACCTGAGCCAAAGGCAGACACTTAACTGACCGAGCCACCCAGGCGCCCGGTCCATTGTGTTTAGCTGTAAATAATACAATGATGGCTGCGCATTAGGTGTGAAACTTGGGTGTTGCCTTAAATGACATCACCCGTGGGTCCTTTTCAAATTAGTGCAGCAACCTTCAGAGGTTTCTCATCATCGGAAAGACTCTGCATTAATCATCTACTGAAGAAATAAAAAGCTATCAAAACCTGAACACCTAGATTTGCCGGTGTGGTGATGAAAAGGGTATTTTAAAAAATTCACGGGCGCTCCAGTCTGGTTGTGCCAATAAAGGCACCGCGTTTAGCGTGGGATTGAGAAAAGGTCCTTCGATGTCGTGAGGACCATTGTTTCTATGCCGTTTATCATTTTCTGTAACTGCCGTGTGCCGGGCGTCGGCGAGATACCTGGGCCACAGTTCTCACGATCCTTTTACTGGAACAATAGCAACAGCAGAGGCACCACCGTGTGGCCGGGATCTGAACACAGAGGACCTGCCTGGAGGGGAAACGCGGCGGCTGAGACAGATCGGCCGCAGGCTAGACACGAGAGGTGACCCGCTGCTGGACCTGGGGGTTTTGTTGCACCGTTTTGCCTAATGCTCCTTTGGGAACCAGACTCTCTCCTCTCTGTCTCTGGGAGGGTCAAGCCGGCCGACATCTCAGGGGGAGACGAAGCCTGAGTCGTAGCCCACAGCATCCTTCCGTCACCTGGTCACTGCGGCTCTGCCAGACGGGACCAGATGGGGACCAGATGAGAGCGTCGGGTCCGTGGGCTTTGTTCGGGAAAGGGGGGTACCCTTCTCTGTGGGGCGGCCAGGAGGATGACAGGTAAGCCTGTGGTAATGGGATCCACGTTTGCTCCAAGTGCAGAGGTCCTGGCTGGGAAGCAGCACCCCGAAGACGAACAGACCCAGGGGAAGGGACCGCAGGAGAAGCGCAGCTGCAGCCGGAGCTTCTGGGTGCTGGCACAACACAGGGTTTGAGTTAACGTTCTCACCTGCAACCAAAACCACTCCGACTCCTGTCGCTCTTACCCTCGATTCCAATCCCACGGTAGCCACTGTTTTGGGAGGAACCTAGGGGTCGTCACAAGAGGGTAAAGCTCCCACAGTCCTCAGAGAGCAGAAATATGGGAAACATTAATCTCTCCCAGGGCAAAGGCAGGAAGCAGTGCTGGCCGAGACCTAGAAGACCTCGAGGCCGCTCGGGGAGATTGATGAGTTCGTGAGATCTGATGTAAGAAATATTTCCAATGACAGCGTCAGAGACTCAGAAAAATAATCCTGTTTTTCCACCTGAGAAAACCTAATTGTTTCTGCTTTTCATCCAGTGATCCCCACGTGGTTCATTTAAAAGCTCTCAAACAGAGTGGAGTTTACATTTATTCATGGGGTACCAAAAACTCCTTGCACGTCGCCGTTGGGGGGCTGAGGCCGGAGCGTAGGAGCAATTCCACAAAGGCCGTGCCGGGGAGAGCGGGGCTCTGGCTGCGGCCAGGCAGTAAGGACAACGCAGCAGGGACTCCCCTGCACAAAGCTGTCCTTCCCAGATTGCCGTGCGCTTTAGAGTTAATACAGCTCCTCCCTCAGAGGAGCCCAGCCCAGTCCAGCTCTGACCAAACAACGTGAGAAGAACTCTCCCAATGAATGGGGAGAGTAGGTCAGTGAGAAGACTCTCTGGCTTTGCTTTCATCACGCTCAGAATCGGGGTACGCATTGGCCAAAAAGAGGCAGCAATAGAACACAGGTGGACCGTGGGAGGGACTGGGGGGCTCTGAGTTTCTCCGACCCCCCACCCGTCCAAGAAATCACTCGGCTTCTCCGTGTCTCACCAGGACCATTCAGCCAATAGCTCAGCTAATGGGTGCTTCTGACGTCTGCCCCAAGGGCCGTGCCCCAGAGCCTCCAGCCTTCCTCCCCACTGATGCTGGAGAGATTCAGGAGGTCTCTGTTTATGTAATCGCCTCAGTAAATGACTGGCTCAGGAAAGCGTCTGTTGCTCACCAACTGGCCCCAACTGCGGCCCTGCCCCTTCCACCACCTGCCCGGGAACGGCTGTGTGTTCGTTTTGTCTGCTCTCTGCTGCTCACACTTCCAGTGAGCTCTGTGTGGGCGTTCATAGCAGCGTTTGTGGAAACCCGGGGGGCATTCACTTCTTTTCCTTTTCATACGAATGTTTTCTTTTGAACAGGTAATACATGAACAATTTTCAATATCAAATGATTCTACGGGGCACCTGGGAGGCTCAGCCAGTTAAGCCTCCGACCTTGGTTCAGGTCATGATCTCACAGTTCGTGGGTTCAAGCCCCGCATCGGGCTCTGAGCTGACAGCTCAGAGCCTGGAGCCTGCTGCAGATTCTGTGTCTCCCTCTCACTCTGTTCCTCCCTCCCTCACTCTCTTTCTCTCTCTCTCTCTCTCTCAAAAAGATAAACGTTAAAAAAAGAAATTAAAACAAAATCAAATGGCTCTGAAGAGTGGGCAGTTAAAACCCAAGCTCCCACCACCCACCACCTGGCGCCACTCAGGAGCTCCCTCCACAGCGGGACCCACGGTCGCCATACAGTCTGAAGTATGAGAACGTTTCCAGGGTAGAGGCCTGGACATGGCCGTGATGGGAAAGAGAACACGTGCATTTTAAATTTCGAGACGTACTGACAAATCACCTTCCACAAATTGCATCGATCGACAGGTCAAGTAAATAAGAAAGACCGGCTGCTTCTCCGTGGTCACCAAGAAAAGGTACTCTTCAACTTAAATCCTTACCAATCTGATTGGGTGAGGAAAAATATTTTATTTTAATTTCAACTCCCATTTATTTTTAATAATAATCTGATTCTTGTCTCACATATTAAATTGTTTGCTTCCTTTTTTAAAACTATACTTTTGATAATTTTCCATTGTGTTGGTCTTTATTCTACTGATGTATAGAAATTTCTTATATATAAGACCTCTGATATTAGTTACGAGTATTTTCCTTCATTTGTCGCTTGACTTTGACTTTGTTTATGGTGTTTTTTAACAATACATATTCTATCAAATGTAGGAAAATAATTAGTTCTTGTCTTTTATGGCTTCTGAGTTTTGTTTCACAACCATAAATGGCTTTCTTATTTTGAGAGGATAAAAAAAACCGATTTTTTTCCAGCATTGTTATTGTGTCAGATTATTTTCAAATAGGGACAGGTTTCTACTTTCTTTTGGCAAAGAATACGGGGTAGGGATCCCGCTTCATTGTTTAGTTGCTGCCCAAACAGAACACTTACTGCCGTCTGTACTTTCTCCCATCGCATACAATGCCAGCCTTATCGATGATAACAAAACCCATTTTATAGATGAGTAAACAAGGCATAGTGTTTGGAAGTATTTTGCTGAAGATTTCATCAGAGTCCAATAGGGACATAGGCAGTCTGCCTACAGAGTACGCCTTCAACTGTATTTCTCTCCTTATGTTGTCCTTACATGTATTTTATTTTCTCTATTTTACTAATTACACAGGCTTTTAAGCTTTTGCGTTTATTCTCCACCGAGGACGGATAGACTGAACTCTTATCTCTCATCACTGCTGAATTCCTATCTTCACCCTGATGTATACAGATTGTACTTTGTGATATCAATTGGATATTATGTAAAACGTAAAGATTTCCAATCCTTTAACTTTTTTAGAAATTATATAATCAACTACGAATGATCACTTTGCCACACTGAATGCTTATTGCTTTCAATGTGACTTTAACATTAATAGCGGAAACCTTTCCTTTTTTAAATGTTTATGCATTTTTTGAGAGACAGAGAGAGGCAGAGTGTGAGTGGCAAAGGGGCAGAGAGGGAGAGGGAGACACAGAATCTGAAGCAGGCTCCAGGCTCTGAGCCGCCAGCACAGAACCCGACGCGGGGCTCGAACTCACATACCGTGAGATCATGACCTGAGCCGAAGTTGGACACTTAACCGACTGAGCCACCCGGTGCCCAGGAAACCTTTCTTTTTGAAAGTAATAGTATCTTTTTAACTGCAACACTTCTCTCACGTAGTTTCCGTTGTACTTGGAGATATATTTTTGTTCAATTTTGTTTCTAGTCTCAATCTTTATCCTTCTCTCTTTCTGGAAGAGTGGCATACCAATGAAACTGATAGGAAGTCATTTTGCTTAAGGAATAACTTTTCACACCAGATTTTATTTCAAAGCCTGCTCTTTGCAAGGGCCCCAGGAGGAGGGGTGCCTACCTGTTGTTATAGCCTGGATGTGGAAGCCCCAGCCCCGAAAGTGATGGTATTGGGTCGTGGCCCTTCGGGAAGTGATTAGGCTTCTGCGGGGTAGTGAGGGTGGGGGGCCTGTACTTGGACTAGTGTCTTTCTAATAAGAGGACAGCAGAGTTCTTTCTCTCCACATCAGCACAAACGAGAGGTCACAACATGAGGACACAGCAGGATGGCAGCCATCCACAAGTCAGGAAGAGAGTCCTCCCCAGGCACCAGGTCGACAAGCACCTTGATCTTTGATTGCCAGTCTCCAGCACTGCGAGAAAACAAAGTTTTGAGTAAGACATTTGGCGTATAGTATTTTGCTCTAACGGGTCAGGCTGAGCCACATACAATATTTATCATTTTAAAATAGGACACAAATCATATTTTTGACAATTCTTCCATATCAACGGAGGTCACTAGGAACAATTTAAAGTTTGAGATACCCTTATTTTATGTGTTTATTTAATTAATTCTTTTAGAGTTTGGACGAGTAAGAAAGAATCATTTCCGCATGAAACATAAATGACGTTTGGGTGTCCTGTACCTTATCATTCTAGAAACAGGACCCAGAATCATGGGCTTCTGACATTCTTTACGACCCGAAACATTGTCAGAGAAAATTAAAGTATTATATATATCACAGAATTGAAGGAGTAAAAATTCAATCTTTAACAGAATATGCCCACATATTTCCCTAGGAAAAGACACTGGAGTGCCTATTATATCACACAAGTGGACTTCCAAACATGGAGCATTGCTGTGGATAGAGGAAGGCATTTATGATTGTAAAAGACTACATTGTAAAGATAGCAGAGCAATCCTAAATGTGTAGGGAATATCAGAGTTTCAAAATGATAAAAAGAAAACGGGATCAACCTGAAAGAAGTAGAAGACTGCTTTTATAATTATAATTATACTGGTAGACTTCAATTCCAATTGTAATTGTAGACTTCAATACTCCTTCCTGGGTTTTATCTCATGTAGACAGGAAGTCAGTAAGGATCCAGAAGATATGAAAAATCCAGCCAACCCACTTGACCTGGTTGATATTTATAGGAAACTTAGAACACTCCACTCACAATAAGAAAGGACGCATTCTGCTCAAGTGGGTGGGGAACACTCACCACAGCAGATTATAAGGCTAATCTCAACAAACTTAAAAGAACTGAAATCAAACAAAGTAATCACAATGAAATTCAATTTGGAATAAATTACAGAATAATAGGTGTAAATCCCCAAATACTTGGAAATTAAATAAGCCACACTTCTCTCTACCCTGTGGGTCAAAGAAGCAAACGAAAGAAAAAGTAGAGAATATTTTTGATTGAACGGCAATGTAAAAAGAAAACAGCATATATCAACCTGTGTGACACACAGCTAAAGCAGTGTTGAAAGGAAAATTTATAGCATTGAGATTCTTATTTTAAAAACAAGAAATATTTCCAATCAATAATGTATACATTTACCTTAGAAAGTATAAAAAGAAGAGGAAATAAAAACCCTAAACAAACTCAAGTAGTGGAAAAATAAAGATCAATGCAAAAATCAACAAAATTGGTAACAGAAAAACAATGGAGAAAATCAATCAACTAAAACTCGTTCCTGGGGGAACAGAGGTTTAAGTTAGGCAGGATCTGGCCCAGGGAAAGGTCCCTTCTGGGGGTCAGGAAGAAAGCGGTCGGCAGTGAAACATTCTGTGATCTGCAAAGGGGCTATGGTGACAGGCCCCTCAGGAATTAAGCCGTTCAGCAGGTGTGGGTGCTGGAGATGCGATCGGAGTCTGTTTTTAACGTTTTGCTTAAATGTTTGCTTTAAAACTAAATCCTCTAAATATTGGCTGGTCCTCACTGTGTTAGTCTCTGATCTCATATCAAATGAAACCAAATCAATGACAAAGTATCTGAATTCCTATCAAAGTTAGGAAAGGTTTAAAATGAGAGCAGGATCTGGGGAAGGTGACAACAGGCGTGTGGAGAGTGATTCCTTCATGTGAATCAAACGCAGCCGCACTGGCTCAGGCCGTTTGAAGTTATTGTAAGCCTTCTTTTCGTCTGTTTATTGCTCTCAGAAATAATCAGAAATACAACCTCTGAGTAGAGTAGTTGGCACAATAAGTCTAAAGAATCATTATTTAAACTGAGCAGAGTATACACTCTCAGTAGTGGACATTTAGAGACTGACCCTTATGTTGAACCCATGCAATTGAAACCACTGATAAAAGGAAAAATCATCATATTTAATTTCAAAGTAAAAATAATGGGAGAAAACTGCATGCAATAAAATCTCAAGATGTACAAAACTATAGGTAGGAAAAACAAACCTTGAAGGAGTCCCTCAAACCGCTGAACGGATAAACCACGTAGTCGGCTTAAATCTATTCTAACTTCATCTTCAACCTTTATATTGAATTGTTTCTACATTTACGTGAGCAGATTATTTAGAAGTCCAGAGCCCCTGGGGCGCCTGGGTGGCTCAGTTGGTTGAGTGTCCGACTCTTGATTTTGACTCCAGTCATGATCCCAGGGTCATGGGATCAAGCTCCACATTGGGCTCTGCACTGAGCATGGAGCCTGCTTAAGATGCTTTCTTCTTCTGCCCTTATCCCAACTCGCACAGGCACGCACTTTCAAAAAGAAAAGAAAAGAAAAGAAAAGGAAAGAAAAGAAAAGAAAAGAAAAGAAAGGAAAAGAAAAGAAAAGAAAAGAAAAGAAAAGAAAAGAAAAGAAAAGAAAAGAAAAAAAGAAATCCAATCCCACTAAAATAATACTGAAGTCAGTGAAGAAACCAAGTGAAAAAAGTGACCTGATCATCAAAGATGCATGTCTTACCTGGTGACTGTTGGGTGTTTACCTGTATATTTAATACTGTTTCACTACGAGAATTGACACAGCATGAGCAAGTCAAGCTTAGGGGGAAAGGCTGACTAATCAGAGGCATGGACCCAGCCATCGCTAACGTGCCTGTCAGTTTGCGTAGAGGAAGCAGGATTCAGAAAATGATGAGGACACGGACACTCTCATCTGCAGTTTTTAAGGTATTTCCAGGTGCATGAGAACAGGTTCCCCAGCTCAGGCTGGCCGCTTTCCTCCCCAGCTTGCCTAGAAGCCGGAGGCGTGTGGGCTGGAGGCTGGGGAGTGACTGCTGACAGTGAGTGAGAGTTGAGTTTAAATCCCAGTCTTTCTCTTCCAGCTCCGGGACCTTGTCTGGGTTACCTGACTTACTTCTCTCTGCACCTCACTTTACACGTATGTAAAATGGACAGAATAACCCCACTCAGCTGTTCGTTGTAAGAATTCCAGAAAGGCACTTTTCATAATGCTGATACCTGCACACACGTGCAGTCACACACAAACATACACACACAATGCCCACACATGCGCCTATGTGTACACACACACACACACTCCCCATACATGCAACTACGTGTATGCCCACACACATGCACACACAACACCCATACATGCACCTACGTGTGCACACACACAATCACACACAATCACATTGCCCATAGATACACCTGCATGTGTGCATGAGTACACACACACTTCTCCTTAATTAATTAGAAACTTGAATTACATGACATGGAAGACTATTTTGCATACCACTTGAAATGACACGAGTAATACAAGCTAACGTACATCACGCGTGCGCTACGCATCAGTCACTGTGCCAGGCACTCTCTACACATCTTTCCCCTACTTGGAACCAGATTCCATTTCCAGCAGAGGAAACTGAGGTCGTAAGAGGAAGATGAAGGACTAGAATCCATGTCCTACAAAACGAATAATCTGTTAGGCACAAAACACTGACACGGCCATTTTAAACTCTTTCCTCTCACCACCTTCTTTTACTTTGATATCATGGTTTTTATGATCGGTTTGGGATAAAATGATGTTTCCTAGTAACATAGCTGTGCTTAATATTGAGGGAAGGTGGGGCAAGAAGAAAAAGAGAGATAGAGAGATTGATTTCTCAACAACATAGAGGAAATGAAGAGAAGTTTCAAGCTCTGTAAGAAATAAAAGCATTGTTTGACGACACAGATTATTTGGAATCGCAAAGTGAGAATTCAAACACCGTATCAATTAAACCAATAATCTCCGTCTCATAATATTTTAACCGAGGAGAAAAATACAAAACTTAAGCGTCAGTACAAATGTACTGTGATTGTACAGATGCACTTTATATACATTGAAATTGCAAGAAGATAGGGCTTAATTTACCAGGTTCTTACCTAGAGGAATTAATAAAACTCACATTGATGAATCTGGATCTTTTCTTATATGTAAAAGTGGTCTCCAATATGAACGTGTAGTATTATAAACACATTCGCTTCCCATGCATTTCATTAAAATGAAACAAATGATATATTTTCAATTTTTTTGCCAACAGTGGAAATAATTTCATGCTCACTAAAATACATACTATATGCTGATCACATTTTCCGATGAACAACGGCACTGAATTAGTTTTTAAGACTCTTGGCTTCATATCTGGGCGCCGAATGACTTGAAAGTTGGTTTCCAGGATCACTTTGTTTGGATCTTTGACTGCAAGTACCCCTTGTAGTTAGTTGGTGGATGTTAGGTTTACATGAAAAAAGCCTAATGGCTTTTTAATGCTAAATACAAACAAAAACAAATGTGTTCAATCCCATTTACTAACTTTGTTAGTTTTTGTTGAATTTGGCTAGTAGTTTCTCTTATTGTCTGAGGTCATTAAGTTATTAGTACAAAGAAATAGAAAATCCAAATGTCCATCAAATGAGGAATTGATAAAGGTGACAGTATATAAATATATATGTGTGTGTGTGTGTGTACATATGTGTGTATATGTATATATATAATGGAATATTACTCAAACATCGTAAAGAATGAAATCTTGCTTTTTGCAATGACGTGGTGGGAGCTAAATGTTTAATAAGTCAGTCAGAAAAACCCAAATCCCATATTATTTCACTCATATGTGCAATTTAAGAAACAAAACAGATGAACATATTGGGAAAATGAGGGAGAGAGAGGGAAACAAACCATAAAAGACTCTTAAATGCAGAAAACAATCCACGGGTTGATGGAGGGATGTGGGTAGGGGATGGGCTAGATGGGGGATGGGCATTAAGGAGGGCACGTGTTAGGATGAGCCCTGGGTGTTGTATGTAAGGGACGAATCACTGAACTATATACCTGAAACCAATATTGTACTGTAGTTAAATAACTAAAATTAAAATAAACAAAATACAACAACAGCAACAAAAGAGAACTAGAATATCCTTATAAAATTTCATATTACCAGAAGGTTCCCAATTGTCCAAAGGTCATTTGGAAGATTTTTACAACAGATTTGATTTTTTTTTCAAAGTGAATAGTTTGGTTATATGAGTTTTTAAAGGTGGAAACTTAACTTTATTTATTAGAACAAAATTACACAATAATGGAAATTAAAATAATATCTTTTGTTTCACTATTTCCATATCCTCCCTGGAAAAGCTTCTTCTTAAAATTAGTCACTGCCTGCCTTGCTCATTAAAATTTCACTTTAAGGGGCGCCTGGGTGGCTCAGTTGGTTGGGCGGCCGACTTCGGCTCAGGTCATGATGTCACGGTCTGTGAGTTCGAGCCCCACGTCGGGCTCTGTGCTGATGTCTTAGAGCCTGCTTCAAATTCTGTGTCTCCCTCTCTCTCTGCCCTTCCCCTGCTCATGTGCTGTCTCTATGTCTCTCAAAAATAAATAAACGTAAAAAAATTTCACTTTAAAAGGTGGCATTAAACACACTTAAAACATCTGCACAGCACCCCACATCAGCAACGTCCTCCCATCTCGGAAGCAATGAGCAAAGTTGAACTGTTGTCTTTTTGTGGAGGAGCACTGTGGCACTCACCTGTGAATTCCACACCTCTGTCTAGAAACTGCATTTTTAAGCAATATAATTCTTCTGTGCCAGAAAAGATTTTCACTTTGACTTTTTCTCCCACTAAGAATTTTATAATCTGTTCACGATATTTTTTTCCCCACAAAACAAATTAACCATTGGACTGTGGCCAGTTGTTTTGGGGGATTTCTGGTTTGAATGTCTTCACTGGTCTGGAGCCAGCTCACAAACGACCAGCAGGTGGGTCCTGTGTTTGGTGTTATCTCAATGATATTAGCCTGGAGACTTAGCTTTTCTCCTCCTTTCTTGTCGGTCTTTTTTCCCCCTAACTCCAGGCAAGAAAGCCACTTCATCGATGGTTATGTTTGTGCGTTTTTTACTTAATACCATGTTTGAGTTGAAGAATCTCTTCCCCGTTGAGTTTTTTGAGGGATACCCAGAGGAATACACACCTGAAAAAAATGTCTCTCAGTATTTCATCATTGAAACATTAAATATGGAAATCCAAAAATATATTTAAGATGCCTACCTTCTGGGGCGCCTGGGTGGTTCAGTAGGTTAAGCATCCAACTTTGGCCAAGGTCACGATTTCACAGTTCATGGGTTCAAGCCCCACATTGGGTTCTGTGCTGACAGCTCAGAGCCTGGAGCCTGCTTCAGATTCTGTGTCTCCCTCTCTCTGTGCACTTACTCTGCTCACGCTCTGTCTCCCTTTGTCTCTAAAAAATGAAGAAAATTTAAAAAAATATAAAAAGAATCCTACTTCTCCAGTATGAGAGAAATTATCCCACAGTTTATGATACATTGTTGCTGCAAAGATGATATGGCGACTCAGCCTGTTTGTGCCTTTGCCCCTGTGCAGGTTTAAACCTTTGTCAAGTGCTCAGTAGCTATAAACGCGGCTGAATATTGGTAGAGGTGTGCCATCATGTTTTAGATACTTAATTTTGAATTGTCTTGTTAATTGGTGTGTTTTCCAGTGGCCCATAGTTTGCTTCTCACGGCATAATATTTACAGAGGGTAAAGGAGTATTGTTAAAAATAGTGACCATAGGGGCTCCTGGGCGGCTTAATCAGTTAAACGCCCAACTCTTGACATCGGCTCAGGTCATGATCTCATGGTTCATGGGATCAAGCCCTGAGTCAGGCTCTGTGTTGACAGAACAGAGCCCGGTTTTGATTATCTCTCTCTCCCTCTCTTTCTCTATCTCTGCCTCCCCTCTCTAAAAATAAATAAACATAAAAAAAAATTAAGTGGGGGCACCTGGGTGGCTCAGTCGATTGAGTGGCCGACTTCAGCTCAGGTCAGATCTCACAGTCTGTGGGTTCAAGCCCCACGTCAGGCTCTGTGCTGATGGCTCATCAGAGCCTGGAGCCTGCTTTGGATTCTGTGCCTCCCTCTCTCTCTGCCCTTCCCCTGCTCATACTCTGTCTCTATGTCTCTCAGAAATAAATAAACGTTTAGAAAAATTAAGTGGCCATAATGGCCATATTTCAAATAATCTATTTGATAATTTCATGTCTTTTTATGAGTCACCTTCCCGACATTCATAAGTAGGTCATGATTTGGTAGTGATGTGGCTAACAGAGGACATTTGTGTGTATGTGTGTGTGTGTGTGTGACTTTCTCGTGAATACCCCATCAGGAATATGCTTAACTTCAACATTTGTAGGACTTTCATAAACCAGGTTCCCTCACAAGTGGGCACCCCTGGGCTGCGCTCTGCCCACCATAAATCCAGAAGGAAAGCAGCTAATCATAGACCACCATCTCGCCGTGACAAAGATGAATCCAAGTGTCAGTCCATAGAGTAAATATCAGGAAAACCTAAATCATATATAACTTTCTAATTAAAATAAATTTAAATAGAAGTTCTAGTAATTTCTTCCAGCATCCTAGTGGGTCGTTCAGTTCCACTGATGCTCACATCCTACTTTGAAGCTGCTGATCTAAAGCTCTCCGTATGAAACCCACGCTCTTAGATTTTTAATCCTCATAGTTAAAAACCCATATCCATGAGTCTGGTCTGGATATTCTGGAATCTACGGGAATCGACAGAGAGATATTCTAATATTGGAAGGTTATGAGTGACATACCACTCGAAGTAGACTGGGGCACGTCTCAAGTGTCTTGTGAATTCTAAAGTCCCATCAAAGAGGTGACCTGTTTCATTCTTATCTGTCCGTCTCTCTTTCTTTAGAAAGAAACACAGTTTCGCTTACCCTCACATTTTCCTGCTAAAACGTCTCTGAATCTGAACTGCAAATTATCATTACCAGGTTTGAGGTGGTACAGAAAAAGAGGGCTATTTCTAAACCTTTGATCTTTTTCATGACACTTTAGTCAAAGGTAAAAGAATGAAGAGAAAAACCAGGCTCGTGGGCTGATGTCTATAGTTGTGCACATAAATAAGCTAAGAGCACGTAGGGGAGAAGAAAAATTCTCGGCAGGGTCACACCCATAGGAGAATCTCATTACCGCTCGATCAGGCTGTCCTCCGAAGAGAGCCAGTTTCGATCAGCTTACCGTAGTTTATGTACTTTATAAACTGAGCAAGACAAATAGTGTGTTAAGGCTTTATGGACTTGTTATGACAGCTAATTTCGTATCGCCTGACATAGTATCTGAGCAAATGTACAGGTGTTCATTCATTTCCACTGCACTCTAGATACTGTAAATTGAGCACCTCTGGAAGTCCACTCATAAGAGCTGACAAACATCCCCGCTACCCACAAGAATGAAAGTTGTAAGTCACCGGGTTTCGACGTGGAAAGTTAGCAGAGAACTCAGGGCCCCATGCATCTTTTTAATGACCTTACTGCAGAAATCTTGTGTGGGTTTCTAGGACAGTATACCAGCGTCCTCGGAGGACACCTAATGAATTACCTATAACTTTAATTTAACTGACACAACACCTGATAAATGAGGGACTTCCGACATGTCTTTGCGTTTATCACCCTCTCCGTGAAACCGCCATGGTGACCTAAGCCTTGTCTTCATTTTCTCCTTTACCGTCATTGGTTCCTAATTCTAAAAGGATAGGAACCTGTTACTGACCCAGCTAGCACATGGCCCTTCCAAAGAAGTGCCACCCCTGTGCGGAAGCCCAGGGTTCTTCCCAGCGGCGGGGTCCAGTCCATCGCTTCAAGCTGGTCCTTTTCTAAATGTTTTTCTCTGCGGCTATTTATTTGACTTTCATTCACAGGCTTATATTAAGATACCTCATCTGTGGCCAGAGGTAGATTAAAACATAAACCCTCAAGATAAAATGCACATTTTACATCTTGTGGATTTATTGAATGGAATGTGGAATTATCTCATAGCCTACACACCAAAAATTCACGGAGCTCTTTTAAATGCTCGCAATTCCCTGTCCATCATTACATGTTGCTCGATTTGCTTGAGGAACACTTTTGAACATCCTTGAAAATAAAGGATTTGTAAGGAGGTTACTTATACAACTGACCACATTCTAGATCTATAGTCAGGTGGATTTGTTTCCTTTGAGCGTAAAACTTTAAATATTTATATCACGTTAAAGAGCAAAATAAATCAATCTTCTTCTGGAAATTCACCACCAACTCGTACCAAAGTCTCCTGTGAAGCTTTCCATCTTTTGACATACACAAAGATCCTGCAGCAAAATTTCTGTCTTGAGCCACTTGCTGCTTTAGGTCACATATATTGAATTACCCTATATAGTTTGTTCAATTACTGTGTGAAGTCTCTTGTATGGTTACAAAACACTTATGGTGAAGATGTTAATAATAGAAACGATAGCTTAGGTTTTTTTTTCCCCTCCAATAGTGTGTTCTGCATGTTTGCATATTGAACATTCTGTGAAAACTATAAAACTATAAATGGAAGGCTTTCAGTCTCTCTAGGTAATTTTCTCACCAACTGGAAAAGAACAGAGAATGGAAAAATGTCACTTTGTTGACAAAGAAACCTGAGTTTTATTTCCTACCAGTAGGGCTTGTGGAGCAATGGATAAGGTCTCCAAGTATTGAATAAAAATAAAAATGTTCCCAGATGAATCACTCCTGATATAATTCCACATTAGCTGTGTTAGTGTCTCTCTGGAGCTGTTTCCTGTGGCATAAATGTGTAACTAGAAGCGACTTCAGCAAATGGACTTGAGAGCATCGTTGGTTGAGAAACACGTTCAGATGCCTTTCAAGACGACCAACTGCTCAACATTGTGTCTCTTGGAGTGGGGGGGGGGGTCTCTCTTTTTTTTGCTTTGGCTCTACCCCAGAAGGTAGAAGGTGAAAGCAGTTTTCTTTAGGTAAAAGTGATATTTTGTGGTGGTTGGTGCTCTCTCGCTCTCTCTCTCTCTCAAAATAAATACATAAAGTTTTTTTAAAATAATTAAATAAAAGGGCTCGTGCAAACTGTATCTTCTGAGTTCCTACACGTTAACAGGTATGAATCTGCCCTCTGCGTATTTGAATGACCACGTATTAATCTTGAATCACATTCTCCTCCCTGAGGAATTATTTGGTACCATTACACTGTCTTCTTCAACTGAAAGCTGTTGTCAAGAAGCATGAAATCAGACTGACCGCCCCCTAGCGGTGGCATAGGTGATTTGGTCCTTTTCCTTAGTACCTACCCCCCCAACCCATCAAAAATACCAGTTACACAGATGTTGAATTTTCTTTGTCTTTCCTGCCCATCATTTTCCCTCTAGTCTTTTAAAAATCTTCACTCCATGTTTTGCATGCTTTTCCCAAGCCCCTTTTCTGTGACCTCGCTTAATTCCATGAACATCCATGTTCCTCTGAGGTGTCTCCAAGGCGTTGCTTCCTCTTCATCAAGTGCCTCGCTTACCATTTACGTTCCGCTCCCGGACTTGAAGACCTCAATTTCTAGGCCACACTTTCCTTCCTCATTTCTTTCTTGAGCCCTTGCATCATTGACTTGAACTTCTGTTTGAGAGAGACCTTCTGTTTCTTGGGGAAATCATAAGTAATGATATTTTGACATCTTTGGGGGAAAAATTTTTCTCTTCCACGTACTTTGCTATTGCCTGTGTATTTTTCCTCCTCTGTTCACAGAATTTAGAAGTTTTTCCTTCTTTTCATTTTTAGTTATCTTAGAATGAAGGAAGCTCCTCACAGACCGGCTGTTGACAAGTTGAATGTTCACATAACAGCATGTCTTCACAGATGCCAGAGAGAAGACTCCCCTAGTCCCTGTGAACTTCTGAGTGCCAGCTGGTGGGGCCACCAGTGGCTTTGCCCCTCCCTCTCTTCAAGTGATAAAGATTGGCCACTACGTGGCTGCTGCCCACTCCCAGGACCCACTCTGCCCTGAATCGTTCCAAAGTAACAGACACTGGATTTGCTTCTCAGAACATGCCTCCATTTTAGACTCATCTCTATGCACAGATATGACTGTGGCCACCATAGCAAGGGACCTTCCCAGGGCCCTTTTCATGCTGGACCAATTCCATCGTAAGTGACGAATCACATGCACAGGTATCACACGACTCCAGATAGCTCCTTCTTAGCAGAAGACTGAGCTCTTGCTTTCCCCATCATGCAGTCAATGATTTCATGACAAAGAAGCTGAAGTCAATATTTTTATTCCATTATGGTAGCAAATTCTAAAATTGCCTCTCAATACTCTTTTCTGTGGTTATTTTTTAGTCTCTTATTTCAAACTAAATTATAGACTCACAGGAAGTTCCAAAATTAGTAGGTTGATTCCACTGAACTGTTCATTTCACCCTATTTTCACTACAGGCGGCATCTTATATAAACGTAATATAATATCAGAACCGGGAAATCGACTTCGGTACAATATCGTTTTCTAGAATGCAGGCCCATTTTCACATGCAGTCATATGCGTGCGTGTGTGTGTGCGTGTGCATGTGTGTGTGCCTGCGCGTGTGGTTTGACGCAACTCGGCTCCATGTGTCGCGACCACCGCTGTCAGTACCAGGACTGTCCGTCACTTCAAAGGTCCCGCCTCGTGCAACCCCCTTCCGGTTCTGTTCCTGTTGCCAGCAAAGCTTAATGCGCGCCCAGTCTGCAGAGGTTTGTCATTTCAACAAGGTCATGTAGACAGAGTCATGCAATACATAATCTTTTGAGATCGA
Organism: Paguma larvata; assembly: GCA_030068075.1. Lineage (NCBI taxonomy): Eukaryota > Metazoa > Chordata > Mammalia > Carnivora > Viverridae > Paguma > Paguma larvata. The sequence continues at coordinate 2,831,699 of CM057826.1, forward strand.
CTCTGTCACTCAGCATAATCCCCTGGGAGTCATCTAAGTTGTTATGTGTATCCGCACTTTGCGCCTTTTTATTTCGGAGTGAAATCCGGGGTGCCGCTCTACCACACTTTGTCGAACCCTTCACTAATTGAGAGACACCTGGTTTTTTGTTTTGTTTTGTTTTTGGTCTTGTTTTTTTTTCCAGTTTGGGGCTGTTATGAGTAAAGTTGCTAGAAACGCTCACGAGCAGATTTCTATGTGAACGCACACGCTCATTTCTCCAGGACAACCACCCAAGAGTGTAGCCGCTGGCTCACATGGCAAGCTGAATCTAGTTTTACCAAAGCTTCTAGCGAGATGCTACCATGTTCCATTCCCAAGTGACCCACAGTCTCTGCGTCCTCACCAGCACCAGACGCTTCGGCCGTCGAGGCCGGGGTGCCACCGGTGGTGTCTCGCCGGGCTTTTAATTTGCATTGCCTTAAGAGCTAATGATGGCAGCGTCTCTTCACACACGTATTTGCCTTCCGTGGCTCCTCATTAGTAAGACGGCTGTTCGTATCTGTTGCCAACTTTCTCACTTGTTTATTATTACTGTCGTTAAGTGCTGAGGTTTGCAATTTCTTAACAAACTCTAAATATAAGCTCTTAGTTAGATGTGTGGCTTGCCAGCATTTTCTCCAAGCTCATAACTTCTTGTTTCAGCCCCTCATTATTAGAGGAAACATTTGAAGAGCAACGTGTTTTGTTTTTCTTTTTAATTTTGATGAAGTCCAATTCCTTCCATATATCCTTTATGGATCAGGCTTGTAGCGTCGTGTCTGAGAATTCTTTACCCAATCTTGGGTCCCAAAGATTCTCTTCTATTTTCTTCCGAAAGTTTTACAGCTTTGTACTTTACATGTAAACCCACGATCCACTTTGAATTATCTTGTACAAGGTGCAAAGTTGAGGTCAAAGTTCATTTTATTAATTTAGTTTTTGTCCACGTCTGCTTGCATCAGGACCATTTGTTGGGGAGACTGTCCTTCCTCCAGGCGATTGCTCCTTGCACCCCTGCAAAAATCAGTTTGTGTGGCTTGTTCCTTGGTTTTCCATTCTATTCCATCTCTCTGGACACTGTCCAATCTTGATTCCTATGACTACAGAGTAACACCTAGCACCGGGTGGAATGATTCCTCCTGCCTCTGTTCTTTTTGTTTTGTTTTGTTTTTTGTTTTTTGTGTTTTTTTCCAAAAATTTCCAGCCGCTTTAGATCTGTTGCCTTCCTGTATATATTTTAGCATAAGGTTCTTTATCTCTTAAAAAAAATCCTTACTTGACTCGATAAGAATTGCATTGAACCCACAGGGAAACTTAGGGGAATTGACATCTGTAAGAAGTTGTCTTCCAATCCATGAAAACTGTATGTCTCCGCATTTATTCAGATTTTAGCTTTATTCCTCAGTGTTTCCTAATTTTCAGCACCAGGCCTTTAACACATTTCATTAGATTCAGGCTAAGGACGTTCTCTTGTTTATTTTTCACAACATTCATCTTATGAAGGAAGAAAGTGAGGCACAGATAAGACCCGACCCCACTCCTGTGGCTGAAAGTGCCAAGGCCAGACTCAGTCTCTACTTTTTGGACACAAAGCTCCGCCTCAATGTTGTCCGTGATGGAAGCATCTGAAGCAAGCCAAGCTCTCTCCACTTGGAGCCTATTCCAGGCACTGAGGACGATCTGAAGCACAATTGCGGGAGGAGGACTGGTCTTGGTTGGGAAGGGGGCTACAGGAGCATTGCGGGCTTTGAGAAGGGTTTCCTGGGTCATCCTCAAACACAGCTTCAGCCCCCCCTCCCTTTTTATATCTTCTTCTGGTTTCATCACCAATTGTGAACCACAGGGTTTTCTAGAAACATCCAGGTTATTCTGAGGGTTTCTGTCATAGACTAAAGAGCTGGGCTCTGGACTTTATGAAGAATAAAGGCAGCCTAGAGGACACAGGGAATCAGCTTCCTGTCTCATTAAATGTTCTTTGTAGATTCAGAGACACCCAAGCCAGAAACGGTCAATGATCTCCTGATCCTTGTGACCTCTAGGTGCCTGTGTAAACGCTTGCCTGTGGGGTCCCCACTCCCATCTGCAGTTTCCCTGCTCGAAATTCATCACCTGGAAGGGTTGTGAGTGTCTCACAATGAGAGGCGGCACATCTCGGGGGACTGTGTGGCACAGGAAGGGAGATGTGCATCTCTGCCCCGTGTGGGGACATCTGTCTTGCTGGGGCACAGACACAGATGGTTTATCAAGCTGGCAGCCATGTCCTAACTATCAGAGAGATATGGAAAAGAGATACAGGAGCGTGTGTGTGTGCATATTCATATTATCATTATATTTAATTTTTGTCTCGTCGTGGTTTTTATTTTGCTTCTTTTTCCTGTCTCGTCCTTACTCCAGCCCAAATCTGTCCACGTCGACATGAAGCCTGACCTCTCAGTACAAATTAGCGATGTCTAGTGGGAAAACCCCACGTTCTACCAGCCTCTGCCACAATAAACCTTTCTAATAATTGACGCTCTCTGGTGGGTCACATCTCATTACACTGGGTGACTTCATAAACTGATTCGACAGGTTATATGACCCCGCGATTCATCAACTTCAAAAACAGGTTTGGGTGGTGGGCAGACCAGCAACGTGCACCAGCTGAGAGTGAAGAGGTGGAGCCGTCTGCACGATTTCATAAACAGCTCAACGCTTTGAGATCTTGGCCACGAGGAAGGCGTGCCTGCAGCTCATGTCCTCTCTGAGCACGTGAAACAAAGCTGTGCGTGTCACATATGAACAAGGAGGGAAAACACACTTTAGACAGAACCTGTTCCATTTCCTATAGAATTAGGGCTGAAGGCAAATCCTCTATGGTCGATAGAAGAGTTAGAGGACGCGAAGCTTTCACGCGCACGCTGTGCACCCCAAGGTCCTCCGTCTCAAGGGAAATTATACCCAGATTACTGATTATAGAGCAATTCTATATGGAGAAAACAGTAATATTCATGCTAATACTTACACTGTGAAATTTGATTCTTGGAACTTTGAGCCAGTATCTTGGATTTTTGTCTTTTATTTTTTTGCAATTTGAGTTGATATAGATATATGATTACAATAATAAAAGCAATTTTCTAGTTAGAACATATTTTTAAGTTAAAAATCTCCAATAGGGAAGTCCCTCAGGATCCTGTATGGTCTGTGGGTAAGGAAAGACGATAAATTAAAATGTGCTTCGGTACTCACTATCGATGACTTTCTAAGTGACAGATTTCAAATGTCCTGTGTTCCTCCGCTCGTGATAACCACTAACCGAGGGGTTGATGAGTGCATAGGAAGGTGGGAAATTTGAAATAATAAGAGCTTAAAGCCTGTGATATAGAAACTTTTTTAGTATGGAAAAGAAAAAAAAAGCCTTTTTATTCCTTCTATCTCTGGCTTAAAAACCCAGTAATATAGAGAAGTACCAAAAGTCAGGCACACTGTTGGGAGGAGGAAGTAGAAGAAAATGCCCGCATCCCCACAGAGGCAGCCATTTTTTCAATCCATGGATATGGTTCTGCAAAGCAAAGAATGCTCTCCTATCCCGTTCATCTGGGACACGGGTCCCTCAGAGGTAAGGTGAATTCAGGCTGATGCGACTCTGGCTATCCACCTTGAGTATCACACAATTCACCACAGACTACTGGAGTCCGGCTGATGCACCGTGACCCCTAGGCCTGATCTGGGTCACTGCACACGATGTCAGCTGTCCGTGTCACGTCTGATTTCCAATACCACTTCCAGAACATGCCCTTGTAATGCAGCGTAAAGAGCCCAGCTTCTTTGGGGCACTAGTGTCTCCACTGGCTTTCCCGATGCCCTCATGCGCACATCCTGAGCCCCTAGCACTCAGCAGGCCTGGAGACATATCTGCTCCTGGCCTTCCTGACACCGCGGTGTTTTTCTCTTGCCCAGGGAGGCATCGGAGGTCACCTGGACTGCCCTCGCTCCTCACATTTCCAGCCCCAGCCAGACCCAGCATGTCCGTCATCACTTAGAATCCTGCCCCCCCTTCAAGCCCACTCATTGAGCACAGCCTCCCATCCCGTCATCCTCAGAGCCTCTCTCCCGCTACACCTGAGGCTGGGCCTCATTGAGGCTTATGTTCCCTCTCACAAAAAGTCTGTTTTCAGGCCTGTTGTCTCTACTCCAGCAAACAGCGACCTTTCTTGTTTTATGGCTCAGCTGAGAAGAAGAGCGACTCTCGCGCCACGCTTCCATTTCACCGTACCAATCCACCAGACGCCAACACTCGACTGTTCTGCGTGCTTGCTTTCTCTGTGCCAACATCACGGCTTCTAAAAGAGCCACGCAACTGGCAGATTGGCAGCCCTAAATTGCTTGCTCTCTCGTCTAATGTAGACATTTTACACTACCCGTCGATGTTTGCACGTTTCCGTCGGCAAGTCTTACTCTCGAAGGTCAAGTCAAAGCTTTTCTTCTGTCTTAACACGCCACAGTTGGCTACGTTCCTCATCAGTCTAAGAGAGTCGCGTCTTCTTCTCACACAGAGAATAGAAATGTTCAGAGGTCACGTTGAAGATGGAAGAGTTAAATATCTCTACCTATCTGGATGGCAAATGAAATCGAATTATAAAATAAGATCAATAAAATAAAATAAAACAAAATAAAATAAAATAAAATAGAAGGGTGCTAACCATAGACACAGATCTCTGACAATGTCAAGCAGAATGAAGAGTTCTCCGAATAGTTGGACCCAGAAAGTCTGACTCTACTCTGCTTGGGGCAACAGGGTGGGCTTCAGGAACAACGCTGATGCCATATTCCACTTCTAATTGACGGGGAAAACTGGGCAGAGAGAAAGCAGATGCACACATATGCCCTATTTGCAAAAAGCCAATCGGAAGACTGACAGACAAAGAAGTGACCACGGTCATTGGCTTGACCAAAGCTTGCTCCCTAGAAACCCCCCTCCTCATAAGCTACAGGTATATTTCCAGTTCACTAAGTATTCTGGGACTCGGGGCAGTAAATGGGGATCCCAGACCAGGGACAGCAGCAGGTGCATGAGAAATTGTTCTGAGTCCACACAACCGAATGAAAACTTGCACCGGCCCAGGTCAGGCCTGACTCTCTTTCCCGTGGAGAAAATATTCTTATAAGTTATCTGGACTTGCTCTCATGCAACGTTATTTTAAAAATATGAAAACTGAGTAAGAATAGCTAAAGAGAATTAGGAGATCGAAAGAAAACCCCTTCTGGATAGAAAGTCCCGTAGAAACAACAAAAGAAGAGCCGCATGGATCATGGAGCCAACGTAGGAGCAGAGCCACACTGGGCAAACTCACAGAGATTTGGAAAAACAAAATAAAAAAGGAAAACTTGAAAACCATGAGTAGAATAAAAATTACATGCGAATGGAGTTAAAGGACACCCTGCCTCTGTTCTGCAGATACGAAACATCGAGCTGTGTGTGTTTCCACACCACGATTTACCTTGCATACTGACAATCCTCAGAAGCTCGAAAAGGTGTAAGGTAACCGCTTGTTCCTGGGAGTGGCAGGGAAAGGAGACAGAGGGCTATGTGGTCTTCACGAGTTATATAATGAGTCCCAGTTAAACCGGACCGTATGACAGGGAGAAAACAAGGTGGTTTTTATTTGTTTGTTTATTTATGAAACTCACATAAGAGTGTACCAAAACTTGTCAGAGACACATGTACACATGCAATAATAACAGTCAACCAAACAGCCTCATTTTAAACATCGATATAAACACCTTAAATGAAATAGAAGAAAATTAAGCGATACTTTAAATAATATTAAGCATAATCTATAAAGTTTATGGATATGTGGAAAATTCAGTAATAGGATAGTTCTTCACTAAGCAACCATATGTTATGACATATAAACAAATGATTGCAATTGATGCTAATGCCATCTGTACTGGACATGAACATTAGTTTCCGATTAAATAAAAAGACTCCTCGGTGAACACATAAATATTTCCTAAAACATAAAAATCTATAGGTCGTTATGTAGACTGGGTTTGAAAGCTGGAGAGATGCCTTCTCTACTGTGTGACACTCTTAGTCGTCCTTCTACTTAAGCTGGAAAGAGCCAGGGCCTCGGGGGTCAGTGCATGGCAAAGGTGGGTTAAACCATTGCGTGGGCAAGAGCGGGGAGCAGGAAGACGGAGCAAGCCCCATGTCACCAGACCTGAGTCCACACTGGCTCATCTTCAGGAAGCAGAACCATCAGAGAGAAGAGACAGGAAGATGTAGGAGAGAGAGCCAGAGGAGTTCCTGACTCACCCACAGCAGACGTGAAAACCTTGACAGGGGCTCTGCCACCCTCGGAGCCAACAACAGTTGAGTCGTGCCCATGTCCTTCCATCACACACGTCATGGAGCAGAGTTAGAAGATCCCGCATCCTTCGGGGGTGGGCTGAGGAGGCAATGACCGAAACAGAAGTGCTGACAGATATCAGCAGATGTGTGTACGGAGATGGCCGTGACCCAGGCACTGCTGCCAGTACTTAGCATGTAATAATTTATTCATAGCAACGACGCTTTGAGATTCTTACATTTTCGTGCCCATTTTATAGACTCGTACCTTCTACTTGCTCATGCATTGTGACAACTCGAGCTTGTAATAACTCCTCTTGGCCCAATGCTATCTCAAGATGCATTTGATGCCGATTCTCATCTCTGCCTTCTCTGGATTTTTTTCTTGGTCAGTTTCTCAAAATAGTTGGCAATGGGTGTATCTTGCGTTCTTGCCAGGCCCCATTCTGGACATGGGCCAGCGCGCAGAAGGTTGTCCTCAGGTCAATGTCTATTCCAATCATCCGAGGGCTGGAGGTGTGGTCTGAGCATTAAAGGTGGTGGTCCAGGATGTCTCCATCACGAGCCATGGACAGACGTCACAGTCCCTGCTTTGTTTAAAGATGATGAAGGTAAGACCCAAAAGGGAGACACAACGTGTCTAAGTTCATGTCTCCCTCACAACCCTCGGGTCAGCAACTCAACCGCCATGAACTAGTTGACTAAACTGGATGTCCAGAACACATGACTGCTTCCCAGTCTCATGCTTTGTCACCACGGAGCCACGGACTTTGTCACTCTCTCTTTCAACAATACAGCTTCTTCTTTATAAGACCGAACTGAATGTTGGTTTTCCATTAAATCTGGGAGAGCAAACGCAGGGTGCGATCTGAACTGTGCTAAAAGCTGGGGAGGGCTGTAGGAGCCACGATTTCAGACCCATGACAGCGATGCTCCCTACGAGCGAGCTTCCCTTGCCCCCTCATCGAATACAATTAGGAAATACAGTTTGGTTTTGACTCAGTAGTTTAGAGAGAGTTTCAGGAATTGGAAAGTATCAGATGTTTTAAATAAACTTCAATTTTGAATGATTTACCAAGTTTAGAAGGATGTTCTCTCCTGGACCATTTTAGCGACTTCTAGGAGGCAGGTAATTTAAATTCATGAATCTATTCAAAACAGTCTTAGATAAGTTTATCTGTTTTCTAGATAGCTGTCAACTGGTCAATTCATATTCAGTAGTTGACCTGAATGAGAGGATAACTAGCAAATAAAATCCCCTTATCCAGTCCCAGGTAACGCTTTTAGATAGTAATATCCTTGTCAGGAACACCATGAGTACAGTACGAACTTCTAAACAGGCAGCCTCCGAGATAATATATTCTCATTTTGAGAACGTTAGGAAACTGTGGCTATCTTATGTGTAAACAAACAAGAAGAATTTAAAGGAGCTGTTTTAACCATTTATTCTCGTGTACTTAACTGAGAACGCGGACAGTGCATCTCACGGTGGCAACGTGAGAACAAATGTATGATCTCTTCTGACGTTTGCTTATTAGTCCTATAAACACGGTCATAAATGAATTAAATCAATTACTTGGAATGAATGCTAACCCCTTAAAACGTCCACTCTGGCAATGGAGTGAACCTGCTTCAAAAGTTTCAGCCATGACCTACGATAGAGGCCACATTCCGTCTCCCTAAGACTTCAAGCAACTTCTATTTAGAGAGAGTTGTCAAATATTAGGTTTTTTGCCAAAAAATAAAAGGACCCTGGAGGTAGTCAACACATCCCAAACCTCTAATTTGCCTACGTGCTGATGGAGGCAAAGTTTCTTTATTTTCTCTTGGAAGATTCTGTAGACCCACCTCATACGTGTAGATGGAGTTCTAATTGCTTTGCACTCATTCCTGATTGAAGACTTATTTAAAAAAAAAAAAAAAAAAAAAAAAAAAAACACCTAATGGAAATCCATTCCAAAGTTAAGCTTAGAGTGCCCTCTGCTGTTCAAATGAATTAAAACCACATAGGCCTTGTTAGTCACACACAGGTTGAAATCGGTTTCTGTTATTGTTGTTTCAAATTACTTGGACCACACCAATTACCAATACCCCTCATGATTGCAATCATATAATCAAGAACAGATGTTTGTATAGGCTCCTCTTAAAAGTGATCGCTTAGAGGGCCGCCTGGACGGCTCAGTCGGTTAAGCATCCAGCTACAGCTCTTGTCTGGTCTCATAGCTGATGGGTTCGAGCTCCGCATTGGGCTCTGTGCTGACAGCTGAGAGCTTGGACCCTGCCTCAGACTCTATGCTCCCCCTCTCTCTCTGCCCCTTCCCTGCCCACACTCCGTCTCTCTGCCCCTTCCCTGCTCAATCTCCGTCTCTTAAAAATAAATAAACAGGGGTGCCTGGTGGCTCAGTCGGGTAGGCGTCCAACTTCGGCTCAGGTCATGATCTCACGGTCCATGGGTTCGAGCCCCACGTCGGGCTCTGTACTGACAGCTCAGAGCCTAGAGCCTGCTTCAGATTCTCTCTCCCTCTCTCTCTGCTCCTCCCCCACTCATGCTCTGTCTCTCAAATATTAAATATTAAAAAATAAATAAACATTAAAAATATGTTTAAGTGATTGCTCAGTGAAAGAATAGCATTGTAATTTGAAAAGTGTTCTCAGGTCGACGAGAGGTATGTAGGCCGATAAAAAGATGATAGATGGTAGATAGATGTTTGCCAGGTAGATGTAGGTGATATAGATAATGATAGTTAGGCTGAGAGATGACAGAAGAGAGATATAGGTGATAAACAGAGATGGAAGGTAGGTAGAGAGACGGACAGGCAGACAGAAGGATTGGAAGGATGCTCCTATAACCCAAGGAACACCAGACATTGCCAACAAACGCCCCAGATGCCAGGAGAGAGGCATGAAATAGATTCTTCCTAACAGTCCCTGAAGGAACCAACTCTGCCTTGGCCTTGACCTCAAGGTTCCAGCCTTCGGGATTACAAGAGGGAATACACTTCTGCTGTTCCAAGCCACCTAGTATGCGGCCCTTTGATATGACAGAGGTCCTAATGTAAAAGTAGAGTTAAAAGCACAAAATTCCTAGGGCATCACGGTTGAGAACTTATGAAGCACAAAGTAGCCACCGCCACCTGCTGGCGCCTGGAGGAGAGGGAGCCCCGCGGTTGCCACCCGCTGGCGTCCTCCCAGATGCCCTATGTCAGCATCGCCACCAGCGCAGGAAAGACGGACGCTCCAGACCAGGGCAGACGAGGGGGAGGGGAGAATTCGGATTCAAACTCAGGTCTTTCAGCTTCCTGATTCGATGTCAAACTCTCCGTCTTCCCCTGGACTGTGCTGCCTGATTGCTCTGCCCTGTGTGCACGTGCACACATATACACACACGCACACATGTGCACATGAAATCAACACACGCGCATGCGTGCGCAGAGACACATGTAGTAAATGAGCAAACCCTTGTTTTGAAAGCAGCTGCCTTCTTTTAGCTAGGAAGCTGTGGGGGTAACCAGCTATTTTCACGGGGGGAAGTAGGTGGTTGTACTGACACTGGCAAGGCCAGGCTCTGGCTCCTTACAGAGAGAACAGAGTGCTTCTTCCGTGGCTTCGTTCACCCACGGGCGAGGGTCCTAGGCTTTCGGGAGCCACGTGGACAAGTGAGCCCAACGGCCTCCAGCTTTCCAGCAGCGGGACCCTGACGCTTTCATGGACCGTTGTCTTGCGGGCAGTGGGGCACCCACCCTGACTCCCCAGTGCTTCCTTCTGTCCTGTGGCCCAGCCCACGGTGGAGAGGCCACCCCTCGTGCCTCTTGCCACAGTCGCAGTGTAAGAGGCGGGATCCCTCACCCACTCCTGGCAGAGTCGGAGAACAGGGCATGTGGGAAACCCAGCCACCCGCCAGGGCGCCTGATGCCGAGCCCCAGCCCGAGGTCCGGAAGGGCAGCTGGAAGCACCCCCATACAGACCTCGGCTCGGGCAGTTCTGTGGGTCCCCTGAAGTTTCCCAGCAGGGCCCCCACACTTTTCTCCTTCAACCTCTCGGGTCCATGCTGAGGCAACATCTCTGGACTGGGTGGGAGGACTTCCACGAGGATGCTCACCAGTCTCTTCAAAGAAGAATCTCACCGTCCTGCCATGCACCGTGCTGGTAATGGGACGACCTATGGCTCAGCCGGACAATCGCAGGGAAGTCCTGCCCCACGGCCATGACGAACCCTCCTATAGGGAAACTAAACTACAGGAAACTACTGGAAACTACAGGAAAAAGACATCTAATTTCTCTTCTTTCTCTCCTGCTGAGGAAGCACTGTTGAACCGGTGTCACATAAGGGACGAGAAAATCAGGGCATTTCTTAGTGAATCGTAGCAGCTGGGTTTTTTGGTTTTTGTTTTTTTCAGGGTTTTTTTTGTTTTTTTGTTTTTTTGTTTTTGTTTTTGCATATTCACCATCTCCCAGATACGTGGTAACTGCCTTCTACTCAGGAACTCGGTTTTTAAATTTATTTATTTATTTATTTATTTATTTATTTATTTATTTATTTATTTATTTTTAACGTTTATTTATTTTTGAGAGACATAGAGACAGAGCCGTGCCCAGGGGAAAGGCAGAGAGAGAGAGGGAGACACAGAATCCGAAGCAGGCTCCAGGCTCCGAGCCATCAGCACCGAGCCCGAAGAGGGGCTTGAATCCACAAATCGGGAGATGGTGACCTGAGGTGAAGTCGGACGCTTAACTGACTGAGCCCCCCCGGCGCCCTGACCCAGGACCTCATTTAAAGCTGAAAACAATCCGATGAAGTCAGACATTCGTCCAAATAAAAGAATAGGCTCTTTCCTTACTTATTATTATTTATGGCATTTTACTGTACTTAAAATACACATGAAGATACGCTATAATACAAATGGAAAAAGGAATGTCAGTGAAGTATCTAGCAGTTATTCGAGCGTCAGTAAGGGAGCTGTTTTTACCATGCTTTAAGCAACATGGAAGGGTCCTTCAGGTCACTTCCGCTTTACAAGCCACCAGGGGGCACTGCTGAGCCAAGAAGGACTTTAGGGTCCTAACACCTCGCCTCCGGAGGAAAGGTGAATGACAGACAGGGGATTTTGTCGGGGCCTTATTTAGCTCTTTGAAGGTATCAGGAGGTGTCTTATTGAAACCACTTGGACGATTTTTTTTAAACAAGATTTCTGGACAGTTTTCGCTTGTAATGATTTTATTCTTACTACTTTTTTTCTTTCTTCGACATCATCTCTGAGAGTTACTCTCTTCCATTCTGTAGTTAATTACATTGTATGGAAAAAAAATCTTCCCATCCTCTTTGGACCGGAGTACACTGGCTCTTATCGCTGCCTACTCGGCTGGCTTCCCCCGTGCAGAGTCTTTGGTCCCGGGGCAAACGGCACCGGACAGGGCTGCGTGCGACCTCTGCCCCAGGAGACCGGCTGTTTGTGGTCCTGGAAGGGTGCTGGCAGGAAGCCAGGTCCCGACGAGACGCAGAAGGGCCGAGCCTGAGCAAAGCAGCACAGCACAGCACGCATGGCTTCCCGGTGAACAGACCCCTCCAGGAGCGGCCGAGTGGACCTAGGTCTTGGGAGTGGGCGGCCTTCCCCAGACCCGGGGCTTTCACTGGTCTCTCTCCCTCCTGACTGTCAGGACGTCACAACCCACCACCGTGGTTATTCTCACCTTATCTGAAATCCACGTCACAAGTAGCCTGGACTGCATGCAGCACAAAATCCAGGGATCGGGTGCTCGTTGCCCTTGGTGCGTTCAAGCTCTAAGACTCCATACCGTCCAGGTCTCTTTGCCTGGCAGGGGGCCCTGCGCTCTGGCTTCAGGATGACTTCGTTCTCTGGTTGATCCTTCCCGTCTCGCTAATAAATGGACCTATGCTTGCCACAACTGAACTGAGGTTTGCGTTACCTGTACCGTCACACCTGGAAGCAAGCCTGTGTAGGAGAGACTGCATGGCCTCCATCGAGACCAACCAGTGGGCACGCCAATACCGACAAGACACTGTCTGGCAAAGGAGACGGGGCTAACTGGCTTGCCCCTGTTGAACGCTGGCCTTTCTCTCTCTCCAGCATTAGCAGCCATTAAGTGCCCCGGGCACCAGACCCTTGCACATGTCTTTCCCTTTTCTGAAAATCTCAGTCATTCTTTCGGGTCCAAATGGACTCCTATGCATCTTTAAGATCTGAGCTAGATTTAACTTTTTCTCAGAGAAGCCTCCCTGGAGGTCTCTGACTTAGTAGCGGATTCTCAGTATCGTCTGCCATCACGCCGCGCCACTGTCCTTTACGGCAGTTACATAGCTGTGAGTTGACATTTTAAGTGTGTGGCTCTATTTCACTTCTCTCTCCCTAGCCAAAACGTCACCTCTGTTATGGATGAGACCTGCCTGGTTTTGCTCACCGTCAGACTCTCTACGGGCTTAAGAAGTATTTATCAACATATGAATTATTTTTATGCACAGAAAAATGAAAATTACTTGGAAGAAATGCTAAGTCTCACCAATCAGCAAGGAAATGAAAATAAAACCATAATGGGGGCAGGGGTGCCTGGGTGGCTCAGTAGGTTAAGTGTCCAACTCTTGGTTTCGGCTCAGGTCATGATCTCATGCTTTGTGAGATCAAGCCTCGTGCTGACAGCTGGGAGCCTCCTTGGGATTCTCTCTCTCTCTACCCCCTAATGCTCTCTCACAATCTTTCTCTGTCTCAAAAATAAATAAACTTGAAAAATTAAAAAAAAAACCATAATGGAATGCACAGCATAACTGATAAAGTAGCTTAAAGATCTTACAACGTCAGACAACAGTAAGTTTTGGTGAGGGTGTAGACACACCGTAGTAACTCTGTGAACCTCTTCTCCAGTATGCACGACAGCAAACTTCCATGGACATGGTATACCCCCCTGCTAAACGTACCGATGTGCACCGAAAGATGTGCACAGAAATGTTCCTAACAGCACTATATTTAATGGGCAACAAGTGAAAATCAGGCAAATCTCCATCAATGGTAGAACAGGCAGATAAAATAACCCTGCGGAGAATTACACCGCAGTAGAAATGGCAGACAGGCTGCTACATGAACAGCCCAGAGGAAGCTCAGGAAAGTAAACAGATTGGACAAAGGAAGCCAGACACACGGTGAACACATACTGTGAGTCCATGTGTATAAACATCAAAGGTGGGTCAAAGAAATTCCTGGTCTGAGAAGTCAGGAGCATGGTCAGTCTTTCCAATGACTGGGCAGGGCAGGCTGGGCAGAGCAGGTGGAGGGCAGGGGTGAAGCCTTCTGTCTTGATTGTGCCTGCTTACTTGGGCTCCTTCCATTGGTGCAAACCCACCGGATGGCACACTCAGGATTGGTACATTTCCTCTGTGCACTTTGCCCACCAATAAACACATTCCCTTATTAAAGTTTTATTTATTTCTTTTGAGAGAGAGCAAACAGGGGAGGGGCAGAGAGAGGGAGAGAGACAATCCCAAGCAGGCTCCACACTGTCAGTGCAGAGTCCAAAGTGGGGCTTGATCCCATGAACCATGAGATCATGATCTGAGCCCAAACCAACCGAGCCACCCAGGTGCCCCCCTTTCATTGTTAGAGAAATGAGCCGGAAGTAGGAAGAAATCACTTCCACATAAAATATCTCCTATAACTGGAGTTTTCCCAGCCCGCAAGGAAGGCTCTCGAGTCTCTCCTCCCAGACTCCTCCGACCTCACCGCTACCAGGGGTTTCTTGTGGAATCTAGAATCGGTTCACTCAGACCACACATACTTTGAACCCTGACTCTAGACCTTTATTGTATGTGGGACTGGTTCTTCCCTAATGTTAAATTTCCTGGGACAGATGCAGGCGTTCTGGCCCTGGCTCCCACCAGGGACATGCTCGGGCGTATGGGAATGCACGACCCAAGGCCTGCAAGTGACCCTCGAACAGTTCTTCCTGCCGACAAGCAACAATACAGCCACAGACTTACAGGAGGGCAGAGAGATAGAGAGAAATCAAATGTGGCAAAATTTGGGGGAAAACACACATGCCATCATATTTAATTCCTCAGCAAAACTGAATAGACTTGGGTTTCCAAATCGTGAGTGTCTTTGAATGGGGTCCATCTGGAGAGCATTGGAAGGGCAGAGGTCACACATACAGAAAAGACATTTTGGGAACTTTGAAAGTTAAATAAAAAAGCATGAGAAGAAAATTTAGAAACAAAACATACGAAGGAATAGAACTGTTATGTTTCTTTTTCTTATTAATTTTTTTAATGTTTATTTCTTTTTGAGAGAGACATAGTGTGAGTGTGGGAGGGGCAGAGAGAGGGAGACACAGAATCCGAAGCGGGCTCCAGGCTCCGAGCTGTCAGCACAGAGCCCGACGTGAGGCTCGAACTCACAGACGGTGAGATCATGACCTGGGCCGAAGTTGGACGCTCGACCAACTGAGTCGAGTCACCGTGAACTGTTATGTTTCTAATTTAAGCTCTACTTAGTTTCATTTAATCTAAAATAAATGAATTTGGTAAATCTTAAACAGAGAGTGCCCAAAGCTGGGAATGAATGTCCAGTGTCCCGACCACGTGTTTGGGGCCCTGACCAGCCTTTGTTGCACGTTGAGGGGAAGCCAGGAAGAGAGGGGTCATCGGCGTCATAACACAAAACTCAACAGAGTAAATTCTGAGGAATTTACTGAAGACCTAACTGGGTTTGTTAACTGATTCAGGGATCGGGCCACGTCCATCTCACAAGTAGAGGAGAGCTCTGAGGAGCTGTACGAAATGGAAGGTTTTTACAGAAGGGGAGGGCAAGTAACTTTCTACAAGGTTACCTCTGTAAAAGTTACTTTCCCTAGGAGAATTTTTACAGAAGGAACCCTGTAGAAGGGTACTAGCAGAAGAAAGGATTGCTCCAGCCAAGGCAGGCTTCCCTTAGGGGGAAAGCCAGCGGCCCCTCCTGATGGTGGCCTCATCTTCCCTTGGGGGATGGAGAGGCCCCAGCGGCAGATTCACTGGTACTGATGGAAAAATCCGCAAATGACCAGTTAAGAATACATTTCTGGGGGAGGTTGACACTGCAATTAGATTCTGTAGGAGCCCTGGGTTGGGGACGCAGCCTAAGAGACGTCACCTTGGGCCTGTGGTTTTCTTCTTTCCTTTTAGAAGTTGCGAGGCAGCGATGGCGGAGGAGACGCTAGAGGAAGCCCACCAGCGGGAGCAGAGCAGAGGAAGACAGAAATCAGGACGGTGAGAGGCCGCAGACAAAGGGGCAAGGCACCAGAGGACGTCCCCAGCACCTGCCGCAGCACCTGAGCCCTCACCACGTGCCTGATACCCTGGTCCTGCCCCATCACTCTGGACTCAGGAAGATGGAGGTAACCTTGACCATGATCCCAGGGTCGTGATTTTCTCCGGTAAATCTGCTTCCATGTTGCTGGTCTGAGCCAGATGCCAGACAGCCTGCAGCTGTCTTCTAACTGGTGTCAACTCAGCTCGCTTCTGACTGGGGAGGGGACGGTTCCACTGGTTACGCGTCGGGTGATGCCGTAGCCTAGATGCTGGTGGGGACATGCTGATTTGAGCCGGGGATTAGAACCTGCAGGTTCTGAGTGTCATCTCAGTATGGGAACTCACTGAGAGCAGGCGACATGTAGGCACCCGTGTGGTCCCCAGCCGCGGGGAACAGCACCTGCTGGGCTTTGGGGGTGTAACCAGAACACTGGGTCACAACACGCAGAAGTCCTGGCTGGTGGGTCCACCTCTCCTTCCACAAGATCAAGGTTCCCCGGTTTCAGGTCCCCATGGGGCCAAACACATGGGGAGGCTACAGCCTCGTCTTGCACGGAGTTGGGAAGTAGGCGCCGGAGTCTAATCCCGCTCCTGGTGTACAGCGAGGAAACTTATCTGTGCAATGTGACATTTTCTTACTGCGAGGTTGGCTTCCGTTTACTGTCTTACTTAGGATTTTTACTTCCATATTCGTAAGGGTGATGAGTCTGTGGTTTTCACTCGTGGGCGTGTATCTGTGTGCGTTTGTGCACAAGGATGTCTGCAGGCTTTCTCTCTTTATCAGGTGTGGGTTTTAGTGTCATACTTGCTTGATAAAAATAATCGGAATTTCCCTGTTTGCCGTGCTCTAAAACAAGGTAAGATCACGGCGTCACCAGTCTCTAAGGTGCTGGTCCATTCCTGCTTGAGAGTACTTGGGTCTGGAGGCTTCCCGAGATCGCTTCATGCGGGCTTGCTTTATTTCCTCTGTGGACGTCAACCACTGTTAAGATTTCCCTCCCTGCTAAGTTCAAGTCGGGTGAACTGTGTTTTCCTAAGAAATTGTCCATTCGACCGAGCTCTCAGTGGGATTGCCTAATATGTGAAAAGTAGTATGTTATGGCTTTTTATTAGCTTTTTAAAACCTTTATTTGTTTTGAGGGGGGGAGCTGGGGCAGAGGGAGAGGGAGAGAGAGACTCGCAAGCAGGCAAGCAGGCAAGCAGGCCCCAGCGTGTCAATGCAGAGCCCTGCTCCGGGCTCGATCTTACGAACCACGAGCTCATGACCTGAGCCGAAGTCAGACCCTTAACCCGCTGAGCCCCCAGGCGCCCTGGCATCTTACAATTTTCAATCTGCTTGTGTCGTTCTCCCTTCCGTCCTTTCTTATTTTGCAGATTTGGGGCTCCTCCTATTTTCCTCATTACTATAACTGGTATTTTATCAGCCGTGTTATTTAAGAATCATACTTTTGGTTTATTAATTTTATCTACTACTTTGGTGTTTGACACATCTCTCATTACTAATTTCTGATTTTATCTTCGCTATTTTCTCCCTGTGCTCTCTTTTGTTTTACCTTATAATCTTTTTAGTTTTCTGCTGTGGAGATTTCATCCAGATCCTTTATTCTTTCCTTTCCTATTAATAAGGAGACATAATGCCACGAATTTCTCTCTATCACTGTTTTAAAAATATTCCATAGAGTTTGATATGCATGTTTTATTATTATTTTTCCGGAATTCTGATATGTCTGTGCGTTTTGCCTTTCAACCAAGAATTGTTTTCTTGAGGTTATTTTATTTTTTTAAATTTGTGTATTTATTTTGAGAGAGAGAAAGAATGAGCAGGGGAGGGGCAGAGAGAAGGAGAGAGAGAATCCCAAGCAACATCTGTGCTGTCAGTGCAGAGCCCGAAACCATGAAATCATGACCTGAGCCACGATTAAAAGTCAGATGCTTATCCGACTGAGCCACCCGGGTGCCCCAAAGTTCATTTCAGTTCCAGGGGAAGGGGTGGTGATTTTTACTCTGTAATGTGATACCATTATGATCAACAAGTTTTGCCCATAATATTTATAAAGTATGGAATATATTTATACTTTCCTTATCTAGAATACTTGATTGATTTTTGTAAAGGAGAGATTTCCACTTAAGAAAATATCCTATATTGCATGAGTGTGTACTGTTTGGCAGTTGTCTAAAGCAGCTTCATTTTTCTTATTATTAAATCATTAAAATTAGTCTGTGGCTTTAATGGCACCACTTTTTTTTTTTTTTTTTGCCTTAAGCAAGTTCTTTTTATTAATGTGATTCAGATCCTTCTAAATTTATCACTGTAAGAGCACTCTTTAGTTGAGGAAATATATTATTTATCACCTCTTGCATACAAATCAAATTACCTGAAGACTGAGCGGCTAAGACAACAGCGTGATGCAGCCGGGCCCCGTGACTCAGGCGTCCCCCACACATTCAGTACAATTCCCGACTGGGGGCTCTTCCAAGCCCATCCTGTGAGCGCGGGCCTTTGTTTCCCCGGCCGCCACGGCGGTCCAACTGTGCAAGACGCCCAATAAGCAGCCTCCTCAGTGCACTGGGAGAAAACGTGAAACTAAATCCCACTCCGCGGGACGGGGGTCGGCACCGAGACTTTCTTCCTGGCTCCCTGGGATTCCAGCCAGACGTGTGCCTGGACACACATGCTCACACACACACGGGTTCACACTCACACACAGGCACCGCCACACTCAAGTAGTCACACCCACTCCCACTCAGACACACACACAGGCACCGCCACACGCACGCGGTCACACCTGCATACACCCACACCCACGCACGCGGTCACACCTGCACACACCCACACACACTCACACACAGGCACTGACACACCCACACAGTCACAGCCACACACATCCACACACACTCACACACAGGCGCTGACACACGCATGCAGTCACACCCGCACACACTGAGGCACACTCACACACAATGCCACACTCGCGCAGTCACACCCGCACACACTCAGGCACACTCACGCACCTGCTCGCACGGGGGACCGCCGTTGGCCCAGGCCAGAAGGAACCAGTTTCTCCCTCCTGGCTTCTTGTCCTATTTCTAGCCACCATTTTACCGAAACCCGGAGTCTCCCCGTCACGCCCGACACGACTGTTTCAAGTTCCAGCACCCTCCCTTCCCCCCCCCCGCTCCCCCCCACCGCACATCCGGCCCCAACCCGTCCTGGAACACGGGGAGGTGGGCCGTGCTGCACGTGGCCGGATGTCTCAGAATGACACCTGCCAAGTCCCGAGACGCACGGTCTCGAGGGCTCCCTGAGACAGCCGGCCTTGCTCAGCTCTCAAAAACACGGCCCCGAAGAGTCTGAGCAGACACTGCCGGGAGGCTCCGTCGGGAACGGCCTTGTCCCTTGGCCCAGCACGTGGACAGGCTCGAGGGTGGCCTCTGGGCTGGGGTCCTCCGCGCCTCTCATCGCCTCTGTCCCCGAATCCTGGACAAATGTAGGGTCGTGGCCACCAACACCCCGTCTGTGCACACGTGTGCACTTCACTCGGAGCTGAGCCGAGCCACCAACTGCATGAGCCCCCCCTCCACCCCCCTCCACCCCCCTCCACCCCCCACCCTGGTGTGTGAGGGTTTGTCCTGCAGAGGACGGAACAGATAGAAGCACGGGTCTACAGGGCCGTGGACATTTCTCCTCGAGACACGACGATCGTCCCAGGGTATTAAGCCCTGCCCCACCCTTCCTGGGAGTGCTGTTACTATCAACATGTCATACTAGACTGAGTTCAAACTTTGGCTCAAGCACGCTGCAGTTTTAAAGGGCCCCCGACTCCACAGTGTGCCGTTCTGAAAGGGAATGGGCCAGCAGGAGTCATCAGGTGCGAACCCTGTGCCTGCCCACACCTGTCTCTGCACAGAAAGAGCGCTGCTCCGTTGTCAGAGGTGGGGGGCAGGATGCTGGGCGTCTAGCAAGCCTGTCCAAACCGCAGAGCAGCTACTGTCACGGCCCCGACAGCGTGCTGGCCAGGGCCGGGGTGCGGGTCACACTCAGGTGCCAGCTCTGCTGCCAGCCCCTGGTGACAAGTCACTGCAGCTTCTGTGACTCACCTCCTGCCGAGCGGCCCCTCATGGAGCTGTCGCGGGGACAGGCCACCATCCCAAACAAGGGCTGGCGCCAAGTGCAAGTTTTAGCACAGAGGGCCCTGACCTTCAGGGTGGAGTGCCAGGGGCCCGACCGGTGTCCCCGTCCATCCACTCCACGCTCTCTGGGGCAGGAAGCAATGACGCCCAGGTCTCCTGAGCCCAAAGCTTGTGTGTACCCTTCCCAGGCACCAAAGTGCCTCTCAGGGCGGGTCACCGGGGTGGGGGTGGGGGGTGAGCCCAGAGGCGCAGGGGCGCCCTCGGTGGGCCGGCCTCGCTCACGCTGGAGGACATCCTGACGCTCCACAGCCCAGGACACACCTGTTGTTCAGAAGCACGACTCCCAGTGTTGAGAGGACCCTAAGGTGGGCGTGGCAGGCGGTGTTTCAGGAAACTGGGGAGGACGCAGGAGGCATCGGCAACAAAACTGCAAACAATCAAAATGCCTACCTGTTCCTCTCCGAATGTTCTCGTTTCTTGGATCTTTTCATTAAATACATTGTTTTTATTTTGTTTTCTTTTTATTTTTCCACCTTGTGACCATTCACTTGAAGTATTTTACAGTTCACTCACCTGGAACCGAAGTGGACTTCCGTTATCTGCCTGACGCGTCCTCAGGGACCGTGTCTGTCCCATCACACTCGCGTTACACGCTTCGCGGTGTCTGCGGACACGCGTGCAGGCGGCCACGGGCTCATCTGTGCCTGGGCCTGCGTTCCTAACTTTGCTTTGCCCAACTGTCTTCCTTGCCATGAAAGGACCTCGCATCACGTGTCCGCGTGTTGTCCGGGACCCGACGGGGGCGCTGGAGACGGACGAGCCGTTGCCGGGAGCCGGCGGCGTCTGTAAACAGTGTGGGCGCCCTCCCCCCCTTCATCAAAGCTGGCTGTTTGCTGTTATTAACGGACTCAGAACCTTTCGCTCTTTTTTTTTTCTTTTGTTTTCTTTTAGGGACTCTGTGAGTGTGCGGGGCGGGGGGCTGCCGACGGAGCACCCCGCCGTGAGGAGCCCACGAGGCCGCTTCCTGAGGCCGGTCTCCCGGGCAACTGCCGGCCTGCCTTGACCCGCTTGCCAAGGCCGGCGGTTCACAGGCGGGCAAGGGCACAGTTTTCTAAGTCTACCTTCACATTTGTAAATGTTTGCTTTCTCTTTTCTCTTTTTTAATCAAAAAGTTTCTATTTGGAAAAGGAGCTTTGAAATGATTGCTGTCCCCCCTTCTGCAGCCTTGCCCTGTTCGTGAGGCTATGAACCCCCCCCCCCCGGCAAACCTTCCTTAGGTTGTTATGGCACCAAGACAAGGAATGCTTCGACCGAGCATTCCGTGGGGTCCGGCCGGCCGCCGCCGAAGCCCACGGGGGTTTGCCTCTCACCTCCTCTCTGCAAAGACGTGTCCTGCCCAGCCTTCCCCTCCCCCGGGGTTCCCCGCCAGCCCGAGCTCACAAGAGTGAGGTCACAAGACCTTCCTGCCTTGTTCTCCCCCCGAAGGAGACCCGGCACCCCAACCGGGCGGGTGGACGCGGGACGCCTAAGCCCAGTGTCTCCGCCCGCTTCTGCCTCTCCTCCCACCAAGTCCGCTGCTCCGAGCTCCCCTCTCCTGAAACCCAACCCCAGGAGCGATCCGCATGTCCAGCCCCTCGCTTATTCCCAACAGAAGGCAACAGGCAGCGAGCGAGACATAAAGCAGGTGTGTCCACAGAAATCTGACAGGGAATTTGAAACGCCTATAAAAGTAGCTTCGCCTGCCTCATTTTTCAATATTCTAATTAAGTGAACGACTTTGTGTCAGAGATGAAACTGGTAGACTGGCCGTGGACTGGCCCTACTTCTTCCCAGAGCCACATAGCGCATGGTGGGCGTGACAACGGCAGGCGGAGGCGGTGGGCCCCAGCCCAGCGGCAGGGCCAGGTGCGGGGAGGACTCCGGCCCAGCGGCAGGGCCAGGTGCGGGGAGGACTCCGGCCCAGCGGCAGGGCCGGGTGCGGGGAGGACTCCGGCCCAGCGGCAGGGCCGGGTGCGGGGAGGACTCCGGCCCAGCGGCAGGGCCAGGTCTGGGAGGACTCCGGCCCAGCGGCAGGGCCGGGTGCGGGGAGGACTCCGGCCCAGCGGCAGGGCCGGGTGCGGGGAGGACTCCGGTCCAGCGGCAGGGCCGGGTGCTGGGAGGACTCCGGTCCAGCGGCAGGGCCAGGTGCGGGGAGGACTCCGGCCCAACGGCAGGGCCAGGTGCGGGGAGGACTCCGGCCCAGCGGCAGGGCCAGGTGCGGGGAGGACTCCGGCCCAGCGGCAGGGCCTGGTGCGGGGAATCGGGCACTCCCCACTCTGAAGGCCAACCGTCTGTCTGGGACTGGGCAGCAACAGACACTCACCACCCAGCTGGCACTGAGGCGTCACCTCTCTTGCCTGTACGTCTGTTTCTGGCCTCAGTATCGGTCCTGTGGGGCGAGGCTGCGGGGAGAGGGCACCCCTGGAAAGCTTCCAGAATCAGGAACCACTAACCCAGAGGCTGGCCCCGCACACCAGCCTCCTCACCTCGCAGATCCAGGAAGGGTCACAGGGCTGCTGTGCCGTCTGCCACAGGCAGTGACGGGGCCAGGAGGCTGAGAGAAGGCCACATTAGGTGACATGCTGTGACCCGGCCCTGCCCTCCTTAGACGCACACCCTGGACGGGGACAGCTCCATCAGGCGGTGGTCCTCCCTGCTCCACTGCCACAATGAACTCAGGCAGAGGGCGAGCTCGCGGAGGAATCCAGGCTCCCTGGGAGCGGATGAGCTGGACGTCACCCGCAGAGGAGGCACGTGGTGTGCCTCATTCGAAGAGCGAACGTGTCATCCGGTCCCAGGAGAACGTACCGCTCCAGGCGCCATGTAGGGAGCTGGCGGCCGAGCTCCGGGGACGGCACTCCCTCCTCCCTGGTGGCCGTGCCCCAAACTAGCTAAACTAACAGGAGGAAGCCCCGCCCACAGTCAACGTCCCACAGGTGCTCACAGATGAGGGGAGACAGAGTCCACGCGGAGGGTCCTCTGCACAGGGCACGCTGCCACGCACCCCGCCGCCCTTCCGGTCCTATCCGGGCGCGCACCCCGTTAGTCATCAAACCATTCATCGGTCAGCCACCCAACTCACTGAGTTCCCATGAAACCAAATGCCCCGGCAGTCTCAAGTTCGGTCAAGTCCCCACCCCGTCCCCAGCACGCGAGGGCAGCGGCCACACTGGCCTGGACGCAAATATCAGGATCCACGCACAGCGAACGCGGAGGGGCAGAGGCTCAAAGCCCACCCCACAGAAGCTCCGAGAAACGGAGTCTCGGTGCGTCTGTTCCGAATTCCGCCGCGAGGGGGCAGCAGAGGACCATCCGCGTCGCGGCCTCGAGCGCACGGACGCCCGAACCCCGCCGGGTCCGCCCTCGGGCTCGCACCTCCTTCGCGGATGGGATCAGGGATGCGTACATACTTTTTTTTTTACAGTGAAATGTCTTCATCATACCCCGCGTCCGTGAGTCCTCAGGCAGAGGCAGTGCTTTGCGCCCCGTTATCCCGGACTGTTATAAGTTAGAAAGTTAGAGTGCTGTGGAGTGACGTTGCTCGGTGCTCCTTGACCCGTCGCAGTAGCTGGCGGCGCCTTTGTCGCAGGGCCTACGCCTGCGCGGAGACACCCCTGCGGCCCGGGGAGCGGGCGGGGGGTGAGCCTGCCTCCTGGCACCTGCGAGCGGTCCGTACCCGCGGGCACCGGGGCGGCGGGTTGGAGCCCTCGGGGCGGCGGGGCGGCTGCGCTCACGCGTCACTTCCACGGCGGAGGCAGGCCCCGGCGGGCACCTACTAAGCGCCTGCTGCATGCAAGATGATCCCGGAGTCTGGTTCTCAAGAACACGGTCCCCCCGGAGAGCGTTCGGGGGGGTTCGTGTGTCCCCGGAGCACCGCGCGCCGGCCTCCTGGGATGGCTGTGACAGATGGCTCGGCCTGCGGCCTCAGAACCCCGGACGCGCGTCCTCTCCCAGCTCCCGAGGCGGCCTGAAGGCCAACGCCACTGGGTGGGGCGAGGGGGTGCAGCGCCACGCGACCCCCAGAGGCTGCCGAGGAACCATCGGGGTCTGACCGCGCATCCCAGTCAGTGGTGACCAGTGATGGGCTCCCCTCGCTCCTGCGTCCCTCTGCCCGAATCTGTTCCTTATAAGGACACTGTTTGCACTTAGGGCCACCCTGGTGCGGTATGACGTCACCTCAATCTTTACCTTAATTCCATCTGCAAAGACTCAGTTTTCAAATGAGGTCACATTCTGAGGCTCCGGAGGATGAGAGTTTTGCAGTGCGCGACCGGGCACACTGTACACATCACATGACAGCATCCGTGGGAGACTGGCTGCGGGGGCCCAACCGGCACCGCGTCCCCTGTGTGTTCCCTTGTATCCTCAGTGCTTACCCAGTGAGGCGGTACTGTGCTCATCACTCCCGTTTCACACGTAGAAAACGTGAGACCAGCCGTGTCACTCATCCAAGGTTCCAAGCGAAAGCTGGCTGCCCGGGGCTGGAATGCAAGTCCACATGAGATAGTTTTCTTTCCTGAGCGCCAGGTGGACCTGCCCAGACGGTGCCCTGATGGAGGATGACTGTCCAACACTGAGCTCAGCGGGGAGATGCCCTAAGTCACCTTCAACGAATAATTAAAACTCACTGAGGGCCGCCCAGGTGACTCAGTCGGTTAAGCATCCGACTTCAGCTCAGATCATGACCTCACGGTTCATGGGTTTGAGCCCAGCACTGGGCTCTGCGAGGACAGTACGGAGCCTGCTTGGGATTCTCTCTCTCTCTCTTCCTCTCTCTCTCTCTCTCTGCCCCTCCCGCACTCATGGGCACGCTCTCTCTTTCTCAAAACTAAATAAAATCAAAGAAAGGAGCTAACCGAAATTTTGTTTTTGTGACTACTTTAAAAGTGACTCTCCTGAAAATGACGATGGGAAAAGAACAAAAGCAGCTGCTGACATCCGCATGTCTGTCCCTCCTTGTAAAATTCTTGGCCCGTCACGCACCAGAGGGAGGGCTCACTAATCTTAGATCCCTCGCCACGCCAGAGATGAGATCTTCATAAACTTCCACGCTATCATCTGGGGAGAACAAGGGAGGACAAAACAAATGAGGCAAAATTCGAGTCTCAGCAGATTGGCAAAGCAGGACATTCCCTGGCGTTTGGTGACAAACATGGCCTCACCACCCCCCACCAGCTCACGGGCACCCAACGGTTACCCTCTCTGGTGTAAGACCTAAAACTCCCTTGATGTCTGCTAAAACCAGAAGGGCGTCATACGGCCTAACCCTCTGCCCTCGCTCGGGGATGAGGTGCCTCAGCCAACAACCGCCTTCCCAGGGGACCAGGCACAGCGCCTGCTTACTGGCCCGCCCACAGAGCCATCCAGACAAGCCAAGCACAGTGTCCCTTGGGAACCAGGGACATCAGCACCCTCTCGTCACTACAAAGCCTGCCTCTCACAGCCCTGTTACCCTCTCTGCTCCTGAGCACAACCTCCACGTGGCCATAGGTGGCGTGTGGCACACGGTGTCTTCTGCCCCTGGGATGTTCGGTCCACATAACTCATGAGCTGCTGTCATCTGTGTGTGTTGGGTGCAGGGCATGTGGCCACCCCCATAAGCCTGGGGCAGGAACCCCTCCCTCGCCAAGTCCTGCAGAGACTCACGGTCCCTGGGGGGACAGCCACAGGGAGAAGACAGGACAGCATGGGTGGCAAAGACCAGATGAGAGGCAGGTATGTGGCCCTAAAGGAAGGCAGAGAAGATGGTTTTCCCTGGAGCAAAGGGACCGTCTGGGATGAAAATAGAAGCAGAAAGAGGTGGCCCCTGGCAGACACAGCGTGGAGGGCAGCTGGAAGGACGTGTGGTCCTGGGGACAGCGTGAGCATGGACGGGACAGCGAGGAGGCAGCTGGGGACACTGCCACCATGCTCCTCCGCTCTTGGATCCTGCTGACAGCGCTGCCTGGTGTGGACAGGTGCAGAGAGCCACCGTGGGCGGCGGGACGATGTCCAGGAGCCTCGAAGAGTGAGGGGGGGAGAGCCACCGTCCGCTCCCAGTGGCCGGCTGAAGCAGCGGCCTGGCTCTGTTTGCGATCCGGAGACGGACAGGGCGGAAACTCACCTGAATGTTTGACTGTAAACACTGAGCTGACGGCGTCACTCGGGGGCTCCTCGAGAGCTTCTCAGGGGCTTTGCTGCGTGCACCATGAGCCCGTTCACACAGGGACTCGTTTCTGATGGGGCTGGAGAGGTGACTTTTACAGACCCACGTTTTACAGAAACCTCTCTGGATGGGGTGAGGCAACCGCAATCTGGAAGATATTTTAAAACAAATGGAGACACAGGCGAAGAGAAGGAGCGTCACGAGGCGTTCGGGGCGGCGAACGAGATCGATCCCAGTGGACGAGCTAAGGGCCATCCTGTTACTATCACAAAGGAGCCAGAGTTCAATGGGGTAATATAACTGTCACCTCACAAAAGGCAGGACTTGATGCATGAACGAGTCAGGATACGAATCCCTGATTCATATTCAACGCATGACATTGGCCCATGTTTCTGTGCCAATAATTTTAATTTAATAAGCCCGTGTGTCAGGGGCCACTCAGATCTGTTACAGCTGCCGCCTCCCACTCCCTCGGCCCTTGGAAGGTTCAGGGCCCTGGCTCTTCCCTCTCCCCAGCGTCTGCGGGAACGCACTGTGCTGACATTAGCCGTGTGCGTGTGCCTTTCTCAGCGGGTCACTTGGGTACCTCCTTAGTCACCCCGGTTGTCATGTCTCAGATGTGGCCCTCGAGACTCTGAGAACGTGGCCAGCGATGTCCTCGGGGGACGCCCCCCCAGTCGTGTCCTCGGGGACGCCCCTGCAAATGAAGAAAGACGGTGAGCACAGGACAATTCAGATGATCTCCATCGGAGGCTAAAATTCAAATCTCTTCTTTTACCAAAGGGGAAAACAACAGAAGAGAGAAAACAGGTTATTTTTAATCCCATGTAGGAAAGGATATTGAAGAGGATTTAACTCCGGGACTCTTGGTTAATGGAGGCTTCTACACAATGAAGAGGGAGGGAGTTCTAAAAGAATTCGTTTTGTTTTGTTTTGTTTTGTTTTTTTCTCAGCAGTCTAACAAAGCCGGAAGCTCGGCCAGGATGACCTGCGGCCTGCAGTAAATGGGGGAGGAACAGTGGAAGGGAAAGAAGGACTTCGGTGACGTCGTAGCGGGAGAGGCATCCAGAAGAAAAGTCACCGGTAGGGGGCGCCTGGGCGGTTCTGTCAGTTAAGCATCCTGCTCTTGGTTTCAGCTCAAATCATGATCTCACAGTTCGTGAGTTCAAGACGCGCGTCGGGCTCTGCATTAATGATGCGGAGCCTGCTCAGGATTCTCTCTTCCTCTCTCTCTGCCCCTCCTCTGTTCATTCTCTCACTCTCTCTCTGAAAATAAAGAAATGCACATTAAAAAAGAAAGAAAAGAACCAGCTATTTGTTAAAGCTGGGGTCGGCCTTGTGGATGCTGGGCTACTGTGTCCCTGGTAGGACCCATCCAGGTGTCTCTGAACAGGGTTGTTATTATTATTATTATTATTATTATTATTAACTTGGGAACATACGGAAGGGCCGCAGTTCTCTGAAACACCTGAGACCACGCTCTGCAAAGAGAAGGACTTGCTGATTATCACATGTCCCCTCAGCCACAGACGGCGCCACGGCCACCAGAGAGGAACAGTGACTCCGACATTTGGGGCCCGGTGGACTGGAGTGGCCGGTCCTATCTGTGTCCACGCCGTGTTTCTCCATGACATCAGGGTTGCACTGTTGTCTTTCCTTGCTTCCCAGTATATATATTTTTGGTTTTGTAAGAGTTTTTCATCTCTGCATTTTCTCTTTTTTTTTTTTTAATGTTTATTTATTTTTGAGAGAGACACAGAATGTGAGTGGAGGAGGGGCAGACCCAGAATCCGAAGCAGGCTCCAGGCTCTGAGCTCTCAGCAGAGAACCAGATGCGGGGCTCTAACCCACGAACCATGAGATCATGACCTGAGCCAAAGTCAGACACTTAACCCACTGAGCCACCCAGGCGCCTCGTCTGCCTTTTCAATCCCTCAAAACACTCAGTATGGCCTTTAAGTATTTATGGATTTCTGTAGAAGGCTTTTCCCTCCTCTAATTAACAGACTTTGCAAAATCTCTGGTCCCGTTTAATGAGCAATGGCTACCGTGAGCCTGCTTGACCTCACCTCTCTCTCTCTTGAACCTGAAGAGTCTGTACATCATCAGTTTGGTTCTGAGCTGTGAACTTCACTGAACATACTGTTTTCCAGAGCACCTGCTCTGTCGGCTTTGGGACTTCCTCCACGTTTCTGGCCACATGCAGTGCATAAAAGGGGCCCTCTCTCTGCAGAAACTCCTGCAGGCTGGCTTTCCTAGACAAGAGTTTCAGAGAACGGGTCTGACCTGCTGAGAGTTCGGTTTAAGAAGATGAGTGACAAGAGAGTCGCGTGTTCAGCTTCCCGCGAAGGAAGAGTAACTGGAGAAAATCTGAGTTTTTGCACCCAGCTGACCTTGGCCAAAGAAAGAAAACAATAGTTGTATTTTAGACAAAAAGGGGCAGCCTGAGCAGAGGTACAAACAGAAGCACGCACTCATGTTTGTCAAATGCTCACCACCATGGTGTGGGGTGCTGGGGATGGAGGGCAGAGGGCTAGACAGGCCTGTGAGAAGACTATCCGCAGCCTCCAAACAGCATGAGCTTTTGTCCAGCAGCAGAGAGAGGCAGAGAGAGGATTAGAGTGTGCGCACAAGGGGCCAAGTGGGAAGCCATCAACGAGTCCAACAAGCCAGAGGTCCCTTGGTTGACTTCGACTATTTTGAGTTGTCTTCTATGAGGTGCTGTGAAAACACTACAAGAAACACAAATAGGAAACCACAGAAACACTTGGTAGGAGTGGTGACATGGTGCCGCCCGCACTCAGGGAGTGTGTTTTGCTGCCCTCGGTGAGGACCAGGGGTGGGAGAGGTGGGAGATTCAAGACATGAAGTGGAGACCACTACAGTGGACAGTGTAGGCTCTAAATCAGGAAACTGGAAGACAGAAGGTTTAGAGAAGTACATAGAAAAAAAAAGAGCCAAAGTTGAAGACAGATTAGAGGTAGGAGGTATAGGAGAGGGAAGGTGTAGAGACTGACCAAGGAATTCTTTTTCACTTTTTTTAAAAGTTTATTTATTTTGAGAGAGAGAAAGAGAAGAAACTGACCAAGGAATTTTGATAGAGGTGAGTAATGGAGAGAGGAACGAGATTTGGGAGAAGGTAGACACGCCTGGTCTTTGTTATTGGCAGTTCTACTTATTACTGGACAATGGGAATCCATTTTTTCAGGGTATTGCTTTTTGCATATTGCTTATTGATGGCCTTGGTTTCTGGACATGGAGTCAGCATGAGACATAGCCTTGTTTTCTGGGATGGAGCAGATGATAGATAGCCAGATGTTACCAAGAAGAGAGGAGGCCACTCAACTCCCCCACAGAGAAGAAACACCAGCAGTTTCGTCCTACAATACATAAAACATCTTGGCTTGAGGAATCATTTGAGAGATTAACAGAGGGCCAGTTAACTGGAGATGGAAGTGTGAGATTTAGTACTGACAAGCGCTCGACAGGAAGATGGAGCTCAGGCGGACAGATCAATGGGCTCGTCGATATGGCCCTCTGCTTGGCATTACCCAGAGCCACGGTTTTCTGGGAGAACCCAGAAACTCTGCAGAACACTGACCCCAAGGGAGGACCCAGAACTGCTGAAACCCCATGTGTTCTATCATTTTTCCATCCAAACTCACCAATCGGGAGTGCGGGAAGTGGCAGGAACAGGTCAGCAGTGCTGTTGTAAAGGGAGTCTTATCATAGGAAACCCCAAGAGAAGGATGAGTCTTGCACTCAGCAGGCAGTTCCAAGCATGCGCTGAAGGCTCCTGGGAGAGTCCCCAGCACAAAAGACGCACATGTGTGTGTGCGTGAGTGTGTACGCATGAGAGAGAGAGAGAATGAAGGAGGGAGCTGGGTACACAAGAGATGACACCTCAAGAAGGCACGGGCTCCACCAAGTAGAAACTTTACATACAGGAATTGCAGGGGATCGAGCATGAAACCCTTGGGATCACAAGGTGATGAGGTCCAAAGAGAGAGATCAGAGGAAGGGAATTCTTAAATGAGGGAAAAAAAAAAAAAAAGTAGTGACCTCCAAGGAGTGCCAGGAGAGAAGAGTGTCCCAAAAGAAAGAAACAAGCTGGATAAGAAAGAACAATAAAATATACTTTGTAAAGAAGTCCATTAAGATAAGCAATGCAGTGCCCTTGGGTTTTGGCAATATGGGCTTCATGCGTGAAGTTCCGAGAAATACCCAGAGCAGGATTCCCATGTTTATCATCCTGTAGTAACAGGGGCAAAGTTCTGGCCTCCAGGTTGAGCAGGGTCATTGCCTGTTGGGATCTCAAATGCAAAGGACCCCCAGGAGACAGCTGCCCTGACCCTGGATGTTACCTGTTGTTGGAACAGGTGGCTGAGTTTAACCACCACACCTCCCACATTTTGTTGGCCAGTGGTGTTTGATCTGTGCTCCTAGGAACAGTTTGCTCACCTTGCTTCAACCCAAACATGACAGCTCTATGTTTTCTCTGAAGAGCTGATATTCCGCGTGACTGTCAAGACTCTTTAGAGGAAGTTTAAAGTTTGAAAACTCCTGGCAAAGACAGCATCTAAAGAAGTCTCCAAACATAGCAAGATTAACTTTCCTTTTTTGTTTGTTTGTTTGGCTTTTTTGTTTTGATTTTTTGTTTTGTTTTTCTCTCTGTAAATATACACGTTAAACTAAAATACACATTTGGAAGATTAATACTGAAGAAAAAAAGGCCTCATGTGACTATGGTTTGGCATTGAGTGGGGCAGGTAGCTTTGGTAGAAAAATTACGATTGCACATTTTAAAAAATCCACACGAATGACCTATATCTTCACTGCTAAGCAGAAGCTAAAATTATGTAGATATTGCTCACATTTCCTGAGAAGGGTATTTTTATCAACTAAGATTTATATTCTCTGTACACTTTTACATTCAGTCGTGCATGGAGTTACTTGACTCATAAAATACGACGGATATTACGAAGTTATCCCCCTATATGCAGCATGGGATTGTGAGAGGATTTTACTTGAGATCTGAATACATTGCTATTCGTCTTTGTCTTTGGCCGCAAAAGAAGAGGACAGAGGTACCATAAAGGCAGGACTTCCCAGACAGAAGCTGGGACAGCAGAGAGCCGGCAAATCCGTAGTAACCGAATGCAGAAAGAGTAGGCAAGGGTTTGATTGTTCAGGAAAGATTTTCTTTATCAGTGTGTTGATGGAGGAGGTAGAGGATGGGGTCCTGGCCCCATGTGTATTCCAAACACACCTTGGCTATCACCTCTGTCTATAAAATTTAGAAGAAATCTTCTAACTGCCTCAGGGTGTTTGTTTTAATTTTGACCCTGTCTCTTTCTTTGGTATTTACTAGAATCGAATGCTTAGGACATTCACTCAAGCAGTTTGTCCACATTAGTGAACTAAGAGGGGGATTCAGAAATGTGAGCCGGCACCTCCTTTCGTGGAGAAAAGCCCCACGGAGAAAGAGCAGGTGGTAGTCAGGGTCCAGCCAAAGGGATCCAAAGCAGAAGGTGCTCAGAGGGACTGGACCCCATCTGAAACACGTGAGCCACGGCCCGTGATGCTAGCAGGCAAACCTCAGACTAACTCTCTGTCTCCCGGGTTCCCTCGTGTCCAGATGATTCCAGCAAGAGCGTAAGAGGCACCGTGCAGCAGGAAGTCCGTGTCACGTGTTGCTTCGAGGAGACTCTGGAGATTGGCTCATGATTGCAAAAGCAATTCCTCTCCAGCTGTGACAGACCATTGTCTTTCCACTCTAATTCCCACAACGCGTTGACTCTTTTCCAGTATGTCAATATGGACCAAGGGAAGGGGTAACGGGGATTACGAGTAGGAAGCAGTGGTCATACTGGGGCTCTGGGCTCAACACTTTATGTATTATCTAAATACTTGAAGCACATTGGCTGCCCGGGCCTTGGCGTCTACTCTCCAGGAAATAGGATGGGCCATGCGCACTCCTCCCATGGGTTCAGATACCCCATGCTTTGAAAATTATGAACTTAGGGGCGCCTGGGTGGCTCAGGCAGTTGAGTGTCCGACTCTTAACTTCGGTTCAGGTCAGGATCTCACAGCCCGTGGGTTTGATCCCCACATCGGGCTCTGTGCTGACGGTGTGGAACCTGCTTGGGATTCTGTCTCCCTCTCTCTCTACCCCTCTCCTGCTTGCTCTCTATCTCTTTCTCAAAAAAAAAAAAAAAAGAAAAAAGAAAAAGAAAAAAGAAAAGAAAAGAAAAATTATAAACTTAACATTTATTAAGAGTTTCACATTTGAATCACTTCATTCCAAAGGCTACTTGATGAGATAGGTACTATTATTCTCATTTTAAATGGAGAGAGCCAAGAGCTAATAAGGGGAGTGATTTCTCAGCTGGCAAGCAGCAGGATGGGTCTGAAGCCGATTTCTGGCTGACTGATAGTGACAGAGGCCAGAAGGCAAGAACAGCACATAGGTAAAAATGTGCTAATAAATAAGAGGACTTAATCATGTTTCTCTTTAATAGAACCATCAACTTGTAAAATGGAGCCAATTTCTTCTGCTTCCTTTGTGTTGTCTTATTTCCCTGGGAGTACAGAGTAATCTGTTCATGTTTCTTATCCAGTTATTATCAACGGAGTGAACGGGATGGCGTCCAAGTGTTTCCTGTGGCTTTCCACCTTCTAAACCCACAAAGCCCAACTTAGAGCATCTTTAAAATGTTAGCAATTGAAACCAATATGCATTAAGACAAGAATGATGGTCGTATAACGATTCAGAATGCAATTTCAAAATTCAACACGAGTCCCATGAACTACGACGAACACAGCGACTGTCCTGGCAACCGCATGTGGAAGCTCGGTGCCAAGGACTCCATTATGCAAAAGTAGGTGCTTCCCGAGTGCTCCGTTTGATAAGGAAAACAGTGCAGGATTTTGCCAAATTAAATCTGTCTCATGGAAGGGAGGCCCTTCTCGCTGAGTTGAGCAGTATCTAAAGAGAACAATAAAAGCACATATCCAAGTCCAGAGGGAAATAAAAGTACAGAGTCTTCCTGATTGTAATAAAACATCAGGCCTGGCTAACCTCTCTTGACTAGGACTGGACGGGATCTCACGGCTTCTGATTAGTGTCCGCCCCAAATGCCTAGAATGGCGCCCTGGTCCTCGTCATGTGGAAGATAGGAAGAGGGTTCTTTGAGATGTTTGGAAATGAGCTTACAGAATTCCCTTAATTTCTAATTAAGCATGAACTCAGAATCTTCTTTCTTTCTTTTTTTTTTAACAGTATTTTTTTCTTTAAAGTTTATTTTTGAGAGAGGGAGAGAGAGAGAGCAGGGGAGGGGCAGAAAGAGAAAAGACACAGAATCCGAAGGAGGCTCCAGGCTCTGAGCCGACAGCTCAGATGTGGAGCTCGAACTCACGAACCATGAGATCATGACCTGAGCCAAAGTCCGACGCTAACTGGCCGAGCCACCCAGCCGCCCCCAAAATGCTCTTTCTTTTCCTCCCAGCCACCTTACCTCTCTAGAACAGAGAGGATTGGCCTTCCAATTGGCCATCAATGAACTCATTTGGAGATTTTTTGAAAAACAGATTTCAGGGCCTTAGCTTCAGGGATTCTAATTGGCCGATCAGTGGGGTCCCCAAATGTGGTTTCTGAAGTCTTTTCTAGTTTTAACATCCACTTCTTCTTTATCCTATCTTTCATTCATTTCCTCTTTTCTGCTACACAGGTGCTCACTGACGCGGAGTTAGCTCGGCCCTCGTACTTCAGCTGGCGTTTGTTCGTTAGGGCTATTTTCTGACCTTTCCATTGTTTTTACTGCTGTCATTTGAATATTCTCAGCTTTCAACCCCCTTTAAAAACATGACTACGCTGATCATATGAGGACTATGATATATTTTCAGAGGTAACGTTGATGGTTTTCAGACAGACAGCTCCTGTAGAAGTAGCTTTTCAAATTACCCCTGTTACGTTAAGTCGCTCCAGGGCAATAATAACAGATGGTCTTTCCACTGACGATACTGTCTACGCTACAGTACCGATATTGTTACCAACATCTTTCCAAAAGTCGCCTCATTCTCCCCACTCCCCTCGAGGAAGGGTTTCGCTAGAACACTGCGCTGTCTGTGGGGTGGTTTGTAGGCTGGAAGAAATGTGATTCAGTACATTTGGAAGTATACCGTACGTCCCCCAGAGACTTATAAATCTGTTATAAATAATTTCTTTTAGCTTCCTTGTCAGAAAAGGATTAGTTCATCCCAAATGAGTACGTCTGCCTTACGTCTATTGTTCAGAACTAGAGAGCAATATACAGCCCTGTGAGGGTGGTTATTAATTTATTTTGGAAATGCAATCATTGGCCACAGATTATTTCAATTAAACTGGGCCTATCACACACGTGGGGCTTCGTTTGTTAGCGAGCAGGTCTCACATTGGTGCCTCCTGCGGCTAAGTTTATTGTCTGCCGTTGGCGAGCACGTAAGCATTAGTCTCTAAGGAAATACTGAGATTGTGTAGACGCACCTGGTTTCAGTTGGGAGAAATTTCATCTTCCAACCGCATCTCTGTGGCTGGAATTTTTCAGCCCACAACACAAAAGGTAAAATATGTGTCCCATTGTCTCTAGGCATTAACCAAACAGAACAAGAGACGGTCTATGATCTACATGGCATCAGAAAGGGGCTCAGACGCCACGGGGGGAGCACAACCCCATCACAGCACCTGGACCACGTCGCTAGCCCAGAACGAAATGCACGTTTCCACTTCTCCCACAAAATGTCAATAGAAACCAAAGCCAACAAAGCATGTTGTGTTGTGTGTACGTGCATTTTATCCACATTTAGTGATATTCTGTCAACATGTCCACTCACCCTGGGCTGTGTCTCCTCTACTCATAAGCGTAGCTGCCTGCTCCAGATTCAGGGTTGGTTAAAAATCACCTTCTTCCTGACATAAGATTCTTTCCATGCCTCTCCTTTTAAGAATATGTACCCTAGGGGCACCTGGGTTGTTCAGTCGTTTAAGCATCCAACTCTTGATTTCAGCTCAGGTTCCTGAGCTCCAGCCCTGCATCAGATTCCATGCTGACAGCATGGAGCCTGCTTGAGACTCTCTCTCCCTCTCTCTCTCTGTCTCAAAAATAAATGCTTAAATTTTTTTTAAAGAATGATATACCCTAGACACATCAGCATTTATCAGGATAATTTTTTTTGACATTATTACTAAAGCACCCAGAGGTCCTATTCTTCAGGAGAGCAAATGGTCAAAACGGAGCTGAAAACATCTGATTACATCAGTCTCTCCCCTCGGCACGTCTCACTGTCTTACCTGCAGGTAAAATGGGGGCATCAGCACCCTGGGTGTGCGGCCTCCTAAGGGGTCATCCTCCCTCCAACGTGTCTTCCTGCTTCCTTTCCACTGGGGCGCAGCAGGGGACACAGGATCCGCTGACCTGCCTTCCAACTGTAAAGCAGTGAGGCACCTGTCCTGGGCGGGAGGTCACCTGCAGTGGGTGTTGTCTTCTTTCAAAGTCCCCTTCATCTGTGCAGTGTTATTCATGTTGGGTTGCCCAACAAATCCTGATTGAGACTATGTGCAAGGCACCTTGGGAATTAGTGAGTTTGTGGTGATGTTAATGAAATTCCAGCATCAGCCCGTGTCCTGCTGACCCATGATCCCTGCGGATGGACTCTAGCAACATATCGGTATGGGTCATATGTTTTAATAAAATCTGCCAAACTAAGAACTAAGAAATTGGGATAGATTCTACTCTGCCTACCCGTTGCCCCCCTTCCCCTCATGTCCAGGGATTGTGCATGGGCAAGTCACATTGTAGTTTTATGAGGATATATTTAAGCTTTCATTCAGCCTGATGTGTTTATGGGTTTGCAGTCACTTCCTTGTATAATTCAGTTACTGGTAGCTGTCCTTGTCACCAACACGCAAGACACTCGCTCAGACCCAGGCCAGAGAGCCTGTGATAAGAATGTGGCCCGCAGGTGATGACACCAAACCCATAGTAACAGAGAAGAAAGGAGATCTAGAACATATGGCTTTAGGAGATAGTCTACGGAAGTGTCTTCCAGTCCCCAGGTGTGTACAACTGTAGCAACGTTCCTCATCAGAATGGATGCTCTCCCATCAGAAACAGCCTCACAGAGCAACATCGATATTTAGAACTATATTCATATTTTCTTTTCTTTTTCATGGAAATCTCATGAAATATCATTTATCTCTGCGTTTGTAGGGCACATACCCAACGGATGCTACAAATGACAAGAGCTCTCACATGTGAAGCTGTGTGTTTTACGTATTTTCATGTTCAAAACAAAAAAAACATTTAAGCACGTAAGTTGAGGCAACAAAAAAAAAAAAGCATTTAAGCACATAAGTTGAGACAAAGACTAAGTTATCTTTCTAGGTTTGTTTTGTAGAAAACATACTAGAAAATCACTACCATTCAAAAAAATAATCAAATACTATGCACCCTAAAACTACAGGAAAGTCAAATATAGTCGTTGTGTAGTTGTTCATTCATTCATTCATTTATTCATTCATCCGTGTGTGTGTGAGCATGTTTCCATACAGATTATAATTTGTTATGTTTTATTTTCTCATTGAAGACAAATATTCTTACTTGTACCATATGTTGTGTTCTCAGAACAAGCCTCGGAGCCCACACACACCGAGTGAGAAGGATATAGAGACCCCTAAGATCCCTGCTTGAGTTTTCTCCCAAACTCATCCCCGATACACTGCATCCTGGGTGCCGAGAGCAACATGTCCTCACTGCCTTCCTCCATCTGACACTCAAGCTCCTTGTTGCCTGCACTCTTTGATCAGGCTCTCAGGCCCTCACTGCTCAGGAACAGAAATGGGGGACTGCTGGGTCTCCAGCACTACGCCCGGGGTTCCTGAGCCACTCGTTTGATCGGCCCGTGCTCCTCTTCGTTTTTTGTTCAATGCTTTGTCCTCAGCCTGGCTGGGCTCACTTAAGGCGACAGCCTGCACCCTGATGACACCTTCGCAAGGGTGACAAGCTTATCACTGCGTGTCATCGTCCGAAGCCAGGCTGGTCCCGTGTCCCGCCACGTCAACAGGAACCTGCCCTTCCGTGCAGCGCCCAGCACACCTGTTCCTGGCACCCCCGTATCCCTGCCACCACCTCCAAGCGACGTTTTCACACCAGGGGTGCCTTGGAACTCCTGAGGACGGGGACTGGAACTTTTACTCAGCTACTAGAACAGGCTGAACAAGTGGTCTTTGCAGGCCTGCCAGAAAATGACTACGAGGTTTGCGAACTTGGGGCTAAGACGGTTTTTTCTCGTATCGCGACTGTCTGGCAAGGCTACCGGAGGACTACCGCCCCAGCCACTCCTAAGTGCCAAGTGCCAGAGGCTGTGCTCGTCCCGAACACTGACAGTTGCTGGGCGGATGACCTCACTTGGGTCAGGCTTCCATACTGCTTCACGGGGTGGGCTTGTACTTCTGGGATCGAACCCCAGACCTTGCTAATTGCTTCTTTGTTCTCAGGTATGCTGCCGTCCTGCCTCCCTCCAGGACGCTCAGGCTCCGCATGTGGGGTCTGCTCTTCCAGGCTCCTCAATTTCCTGTCTCTAGAAATGTGGTCCCTCATAGTCCTAACAGTATAGCCCTAAATCGCTCCACCTAACGCAGCTGGAATCCAACCCCCCCCCCCACCGGCAGCAAAAGAGAACCACTCCTCCCTCCTGGGGTCCTAGCTCACAACAGCACGAGAAAGCCAATCCCCTCCAGACTTCGGAAGTCCCCCTCATCTTACATGACCACAGTCACGTCACCACGTTGGCATTCGCACCCATCGCTCGCTACTCCTCGTCTGGGTTTTGTGCTCCGTCAACCCTCCGGAGCAAACCTCCATGAACGTATGAATCGCTCTTCCTTACTGAAGATCCAGTGGCTGGGTCTGCACAAAGCAAAGGGATTATTTGGGAATCGAGCGTGATCCCAGTGAGGCTTTAAGTAGACTGGGGATGAGAAGGGACGGTCCCCTGCTTGGCAATTCTTAGGTAGTGACCGTGTAGTGCACAGAAGGAGGAGTGTGGGAGATTTATTAGCCCAATGCTTCAGATACACACTCAGACCAGAGGGTCTTTCTGTCCCCACGGAACTGTACCAGGTGAGAGCACATTTGGAAGATGTATTCTCTACACGGGAGCAGGAGGTTAGACTCTTCCACTAGCCCTTGGTTGAGATGCTTTCTGTCTTTCGCCACAGAGAATAATGATGGCTTGCTTTCAGTTCTTTACACTAAAAAATAGATATAATGAGGAAGAGACTGGTTCAGAGCACCGTTTTAAAAAATAGTGCAATTCTTGGGGCGCCTGGGGGGCTCAGTCGGTTAAGCGTCCGACTTCAGCTCAGGTCATGATCTTGCCATTCCTGAGTTCAAGCCCTGCGTCAGGCTCTGTGCTGACAGCTCAGAGCCTGGAGCCTGTTTCAGATTCTGTGTCTCCCTCTCTGTCTGTGCCCCTCCCTGCTCATGCTCTGTCTGTCTCTATCTCTCTCAAAACTAAATAAACATAATTTTTTTTAAATATTGCAATTCTAATTGGATGAGAACATAGTTATTCTCACAGTAAATCGATAAATAAGAGATACCTGCTTTTCAATTTTAGTTGTGGAATAGCAGACCCTAGACTCAAATGTGCCCCCTAACTGGAAGCAGGACAAAGGACAAATTAGTAGTTTTTACAGAGTAAATAAGTCTCTAAAGCTCAACCTGGATATAGATGTGTGATCGTAATTCTAAGAAAAGGAGAAACACTGATTCTCTTAAAATAGCACGCACTGACATTCAATGCTATTTAAATTCATTCTTATATTACCAACTGTGTTCTATAGGTTCAATGGGCTGCTCCATACAAGACAAATAGATTCCTCAGAAGTGTGTATATTAAATTTTATTATCCTTCTTCTGATGTTGGAAAATTGAAAGTTTAAGTTAAAAGCTTTAGTCTGAATTAAAATTAATAAACTCTTTCATCTGCTCTGTGCCCGTGTTTTAGAATCTTCTGAGTCACTGGCCCCGGGGCAGGGGGCAACCGCGTGGCCAATTCAGCTGAACAGCCACCAAATTTGATGATGGTAACTCCTCCTCCTCCTTTCAAATGTGCCTCCCCCGCGATGTGCCAATTTCTATTTGTCATAGTTCAGGTCTTCATAATCCCCTCTCTTTATGGCCCCAGTTACTTCCTAACCGGATTCTCAGTATCTAAAGCTACCACCGCTCCTCCCCCAAATGCGCGCGTGCACACACATGTACACACACACACACACACACACACTCACACACACATACACGATGCATCCTCACTGTGAAGACTACTGTGACTTCTCTAGATGAGAATCTGAAGCCAGATCACAGAATGAGAGTGATTAGGTCCCTTTATGGTCATCTCAGGGTTCTGGACACGGTCTCCAATTCGGGCTGGCTGCCAGGTGATGGGACTCTGCTGGTCCTCCTGGTCTCAGTGCCCACCCCTCCTGCTGAGCCCTCCTTCCACTCCCTGCATGGTGGCCTGCGCTCCCGTCCTCACAGCTGCTATAGCAGACACGGCGGGGGAGTGTGCAAAGATGAGGCAAATGAACAGTGGCTTCTGCAATAAAGGGCTTACCTTTCTTCCTGAAAGGAGAGTCAGTGCCTTTTTACAGACTTAGTAGGATTTTGAGAGAGAACAAACCTCATTCCAGCTCACAGGAAGCATCACCGCCTCTTTACACCGACTCTCCCTGGTCAGGCTCTGAGAGAACTGGGGATTTTCAGGGCACCCCAACTGCAGCCAAAGGAGAAAGAAACAAGCAGCGTGGGGCAGATGTTGGGTTGGTGTCTGTCTCCTCTAGTTCTGCTTTCATGAAGGGAAAAGACTCAAGGAGAGCAGGGTGCGGGATGAAGCCATGTGGCCAGGGAGGAGGGGGCAGTGCCATCATAAGCAGGCTTTGTCACCTGTACTGGGCAATCGCTATCCAAGGAGCACACGTGTCCACCTGCTCAGTGGTTAGTGGACATCCTCAGTCAGCGCAGGGCAGCCAGCCGGAGCCTGCACTGGGTGCTGAGCCCAAACCTCCGAAGAAGGTGCTGCTTGAGAACATTCAGGGCAGATATGGTTGGAGAGGTGGCCTTCCCATGGAATTTCAGGGACCTGGGGTCTTTCTGTCTTATGGCAGCCCGTCCTCAGGTCCCAGGCACCCTCAGCGGAAACTGCATCCTGCCAGCTGGGGGAGGGGGAGTCAGGGAGGACCCCAGGCCTGGAGTCACACCCCAGTCCAGGGATCCTGGGGACTCCCGAAAGCCAGGACACGTAGCTCTGTGTCCCGGCCAACACCCTGCCCTCGGAGGGAACCTCCCTTTCTCCTTTTCTCGTGTTGAACCCATGTGGTCCTAAGAAATGAAGACGAGAAAGGGAAACAGCTATAGAAGTTTATATAGTGTACGTAATTGAAAGGAAAAGAAAACTATAAAATCTCTGAATGAAGACATCTGGGAGAGAGAGTGTAATAAAGAAAGTTGAATGTGTTTCAGTTAGATTCAAATCAATAGATCTTAGTCAGGAAAATTCCCTTAATATGAACAATTTTGCTGACCTACATAAACTAGGCTTCACAAATGATCCTATTTAATGAGCGATTATTGGCAGCCAAAAATCAACCACAGCTATCCAAGTGAGTGCTCACTGATGTGGGTAGAAGAACCCCACTAAATACTGTGCGTCGGGATTACTTCTTATTGGAATATCTGCATTTTAACATCTCCAGAACACTGACGGATTGCGTCCATATTGTGCAATTTAAAATGATAAACGGGTTTTGCCCACTTAATGACCCTAAAATGTGCAGAAGCCAATTCAAGAGCCGTGGAAAGGAATAAACACGGCCGCCCAGACTTACATGGAAAACACTCTGGCAGCCTGTGCTTCGTCAGTAATTACGATGCCGCCTCTGTCCACGAGGATGCCTCGGGTGGCTCTGGGCCACCGAGCCATGTGGGTTGAGTCGCTTCCCACTGGGGATGATGGACTGGAACCAGTCCAGCCACAGTCTCCCACCCAGTCCCCCTTGTGACCAAAAGCATGTGTTTGTGAGAGAGCTGGATGTTGCCAGGGGTGAGATCGGTGACGAAGGAACAGAGCATAAAAGAACAACGGCCAGCACAGCGATGATCCCTTGTCCGCAGCATGTTCTAACCACCCAAGCTAACGCTCTCTTGCCTGCAGCCTGGGAAGGGAGGACTCGTTAGGGACGTCTGGCTCCATGACAGCTGTATCCAGAAAGGCTTGTTCTTGCTACACAGACACCATGGGATGGAGGTCTCAGCGAAATGAGGGTCAGAGGAGACACAGCGAGAGAAGTCAGGCCCCTCGGTAGCCTACTCTGACCTCACACTAAAATCAGTCTTAAGCATTCTGTTCGGAAGTTTATTCTGCTTTTCCCAGCGTGTGGCAGGAAAATGGGAACAGGTCAAAAACCTTGGATTCCCATAAATCCTACCCCAAACATTTCCATAAAATGACAGTTGTGTCTTTCTCTTGAGGCGAAGGTAGAAAACCGAACAAGTAATGCAATTGAAATTTCCAACCACGTCGAATCAAGAAACCAAAGAAGTAATTCAACAGAAATTTCCAACCAAGTTGAATCAAGAATCAGCACAAAATACACTTTTAATCTGCACAAAATACACTTTTTTAAAAAGTGTGTCAAGCAAAATTAAGACTAGGGCTTAACATTTCCTGAACATTTCTGAGGAATTCAAAATTTCAGGGAAGAGGGGGGCATGGGTGGTTCTACACACTATAGAGACTTAGAGAGGCTGAAAGATTTTTAAAGTAAAATTTGACACAAAACCAAAGGAAGAAATCTTCCCTCCCCTTCCTCATACTGGAATGTTTTCAAAATACTGAATTATTTTATGAATATGCATTTCCCAGGAAGAGCCATGGCGGTGTGCCAGGCGAGGGCTTCCAAGGCGTGAGATTAGCAAAAACAAACTAGATTTTGTGAGAATCCTCAGATATAGAAGATGGAAATGAGACGACAGATTTCCAAAGGAAAAGGAATCCTCACCTAAATTAACAGCTTTTCCACTTTCAGGTGCCACCTCAATCATGTGTCTTAGCATAATTCGACACAATTTAAAGCAAAAACACACATGATCAAAGACAACAACAATAAAAAAATTAATTGAACAGCCCGTCTGCCTTTTGATGAGGCTTTTGAGAGCTACGTAGACACCTCACCTAGTTAATTCTCAATATAAATATTTAGATCACTTTTCTGGCTAAATACGCTCCCTGAGCCTAGTGCTGCTGCGTGAATTATTATCAGCACTTCGTACCTCAGTGTCTCTTGCCCAGTGAGCAGGCACACAAACAGCACTCTGTTTGAAGCCTAAAACCCCCAACCCCAGGGAAAGGAATTGTTTTTATGTATTTTTTTTCTTTTGAGAGAGAGAGAGAGAGTGAGCAGGCACAAGCAGGGGAGAAGCAGAGAGAGAGAGGGAGATAGAGAAACCCAAGCAGGATCTACGCTGCCAGCGCAGACCGCATTGCAGAGCTTGAACCAGCAAACCATGAGACCATGACCTGAGCTGAAACCAAGAGTCAGAACCGACTGAGCCACCCAGGCGCCCCTGGGGAAAGGGACTTTTAAGGAGGCCTGCCCAAAACAGAGTCTATTTTCCTCTCATATGAGTCTCCTGGAGGGGTGGACGAAAAGGCTTGTTTTCAGTCTGGTGCACAAGCTAAGAATGGGCTTTATATTTTTCCGTGTTTAAAAGAATAATAAAGGAGGAAGACTATCTTGTGACACATGAGAATGATATGAAAATCAAAGTGCCGAGGCCATCGATAAAGTTTTATTGGCACGCAGACACGCACATTCATCCACGGAGCCACGGCTTCTTTTGCCGTACGTGCCAAGCTGAGTGACTTCGACAAAGACCCTATTGCCCAGACACTGAAAATATTTACTGCGTGGCCCCTTCCAGAAGTTTGTTGCCCCTGGTGGTGGTGATTAAGCTCAGGAGGGAAGGCTGGGGCTGCTCTGGCTGGACCACCCTCTGGGGAAGTCCATGGGCGGCTCCAGTTAGAAATGCGAAGAAAACCAGGTAGTATGATGAGCTGTCATATGTTCACGTTTCCAAGAATACTAGAGCCCGCATCCTGCCATGGGCCAAGGAAGGGGCGCCCCTATTTCCCCAACATTTGACATAATTTCTAATAATAATAATGATATGAAGCTTTGACATCACAATGTGAAAATTTGTCTGGCCCTGGAACTAAAAAGAAGACTTGACGGATATGTCATGTGAAGGCAAAATGCTTCCCGATGCAGAGCCCCGCCACGAGGCTTGAAGTGCAGGTGCCAGCTAAAACTCCAAATTCCCGAGGCGGTGTGCGTTG
Source organism: Paguma larvata (assembly GCA_030068075.1). Lineage (NCBI taxonomy): Eukaryota > Metazoa > Chordata > Mammalia > Carnivora > Viverridae > Paguma > Paguma larvata. Next base: position 2,875,088 of record CM057826.1, read on the forward strand.
GCAATTCTTCATGGAAAAGGACACTCTTCCTCTGAGAGCAAAGAGGCGAAACGAAGAGGTGAAAGTACAGGTCATAAATACTAAAAATCACAAACACATTTTCATGGAGGTTCATTCTCGCCATCAGGAGACACGGCCCCAGATGCCGGCAGGTGTGTGGGCCCTCTGCTGGGGCTATCACCCACGCCCCTGGTGAAGGCCTCCTGGGGTCCCCTCTTCAGGCCACCCTTTGGGTGGGGACAGCCCCGTTACTCCATCAGGCTGCATCAAGGGTCCGCACTTGGCTCTGCCAGGAGACCAGGCTGGAGGACAAGAAGATGTTCCAGCCTCTGATGAGTCCCCAACGACCTCTACAGTCCCCAGGCCACCAGGGAGGCACGGTGCCCTCCGCTTCCCCCCTGCCGGCACCCGTGTCCACCAACAACGTCAGAACTGACAGCCATGGGTGCCTGAGCGTCTCAGTCAGTTAAGCATCCCAATTCTTGATTTTGGCTCAGGTCATGATGTCATGATTCATGAGTTCGAGCCCCTCATTGGGCTCCATGCTGACAGCGCAGAGCTCGCTTGGGATTCTCTCTCCCTCTCTCTCTTTCTCTCAAAATAAATAAAGTAAAACTTAAGGAAAAAAGACAGACAGCCAATACGACTGTGGCCAAAGAAGAAAACATGTCTGGATTGGATAGGTTTTGCTCTGAAATAATTTCCTTTGGTGAGAAACAAGGCAGTCCTGGACCTGTGTCTGTAGCAGCCTCGTCTCAAAGCTGAGTGGCTACTCATGCCGACCTCAGGGTGTGGACGAAGAGAGAGAAAACCGGCCTTGGGCCCAATGCTCTCCATGCTCATGGGCAAAATGGTCACAGAGGCAGGCTGGAAGGAGGGCAGAGCAAGGGAGGCTCTGCAGCTCTCGTCTGGCTCCGGGAGAAGACTGGGGTGTGAGCAGGTGGAGAGAGCAGGCATCACGGCCTGGCCACCTGGCGTGCTCTCCTTCCTGGGCCATGCGTGGCCTCCTTGGACTTCAGCACCCAGCAGCGCAGAGGGGGCTGGGGCCGGGCTGCGGCTGGTGTCCCTGCGTGCCAAGTGCAAGAGAGTGTTGGAGCTGGATACTTCATTTATATTCCTCGTTGATTTGAAACACGTGCGGACAAGGAATGTAACCGGCTTGTGCGCCGCAGACGCCAGCCAACGGATGACAGTTTTTATGACCCCGACACTTCTTTCTACCACAGTAATTAGTATTCGGTGGGGACCAGGCACTCTCTGCTTGTCACCTTCAATATCGTGTTGTTAGTTAACATTATAAAGTCCCAGATTTAGGATGAAGTCACAAGCCCAAGTGTGCAGGGCAGATGGTGTGACCCTGGAGACGGGGGAGCCCTAGCTATTGTTGGCCATTCCCGTCTCAAGAGGAGATGGCGTTTTCGGGATTTGTCATGGAGCAGGGGCACTAAGCTTATTTGTTCCCTGGGCGGGAACCGCCAGCCCCACCGCTTGGTTGCCCCGGGCCTCCGGTCTTCTTCGTGCCAAAGGACCAGACCTCCCCGGTGTACATAAAGAGGGCTCAGACCCCCTCATGTTTCATGCTATGGATTTCATACGGTCTCCATGAAACTGCCCATGCAGAAATGCTGACCTTTCACTGGGCACCGGGCCTGGGTCTCGGGTGCAGGCCAGGAAGAGGTTTCCCAGCGACTGGGAGAGGCAGAGGGTCAGAGCCCGCTGATTCAGCTAGCGGCTCCTCTTTGCCCAGGAGTTATCCTCAGGCCTGGAAGGGCTTCCGTGTTACTGGCCCCCCTACCCCCAAAAAAGCACCAAGGCCAGTATTCATTTCTGCACCCAAACACTGTGTCCAAGGAGCAGGGAGGCTCGACACGGGGTGAAGGAACCACGAAAGCGAGCTGGCTTGGAAGCATTGAATTCTTACCAGGTTAGATTGTATGGCTTTCTCCCTTACCATTCTGCCTGAAGTCTCACTCAGATCTTTCTCTCTGTCTCTCTTTCCTTCTTATGGACACAAGTGAGTGTAAACACAAGCGCCATCAAATGCTCCAAATCTCCACGAGTCTTTAGAATATATATATCAAAGCGGGAGCACTTCGCCAGTTAGAGCTAATTAACATCTGTGGTTTTATTAGAAGCATATTAATTGCTTCAGCTCAATAACCAAGCAGAAAAGTGCCAAAGCACAGATAAAGCCGAAATCACGGATTCTGTGCTTTCCAGCCCAGCAGAGCCTGTGGGGATCTAGGGTGAGGGGGGGACCCACATCAGGCCCTCACCTGCTCAGCTAGGCAGCCACACAGCAAGACATGTAAAGGCCATGAACGTGACGCCTGATAACACGTTTCCAATTTCAAGTTCTTCAAATTGAATCCTTTACTCCTTCCGCATCCGTACCTAATTATCAAGTCGAGTAAACTCTTTTGTAAAAACACAGACCCAACTTTGATATAAAGAATATAACGACTCAAAGTAAACATATGTGAATTTACACACAAGCAGGAATTGTGTCCTTGGTCTAAGCCCCTTTAAGTAAAGCTTAAGTAAAGAGAAAAATGATGTGATTCTTAATGTGGCTTTTAGGATCACCTTTCCTGCGTAAGTTAATGAGTAAGCCCTAACGAGATCCTGAGGAAAGGATGCAAGCAAAGGTTAGATTAGCAGAAACAAAAATGTGTTTCGATGGGGGCTTTGGTGATGTGGCTGACCACTGTAACCCTCTTCTTTCTCTGAGTTTCTCTTTCTGGGTCTACACCCCACAGAATAGCAGGGTGAGTCTGACATCTTGACTTTCCTCGCAGATTTTTTGGCTGAGCCAACACACACACACACACACACACACACACACTACACAAGAATGATGTGGGGGTGGATCAGAGGCAGGACTAGAGGGCTTCCAATTTATTCTATGTCGATGGCACTTTATGGTTTCATGAACATAAAAGTAAAATTGGTCCCTCTGAGTTGTTCTCTGGGAAAACTAAAAACCAAGGTGGCTGGCATAAGACAATGAGCTTCAGGGACCCAAGAAGTCTTATGGCCAGCGAAGTTTACTATTTTATAAAACATACCGGGAGGTACTACATTAACTTTGTATTGGATTCCATTTTACCTTTCCTTCACAACGTTGCTCGGCAATTTTAAAGATCAAATTTTCTCACTCACTGCATGTTATTCAGTAAATTTTAAATTCCACCCAGACGAACAACTCAGATTTCAGGGACAGAAGCATATTTCTAATCTAACAAATGCATTTTAAATGTAACTTTGAAAGTATGGTCAATTTTTCAATTGTAGTCAGTGTATGGTCCATGTAGACTCCTAAACTTGTCTACATGCAATAAGACCTTCAAAATGCACAAAGTAAAAATAAACAGAATTGCAAAAAGAAAGAGACAAATCCACAGTTACAGTTTCAATACCTCCCCTCAACAATTAGAAGAACTCGTAGACAGAAAATTAGCAGGAGTATAGATTTGAACAAAATTATCACCAACTTGAACTAACTAAAATTTATAGATGTTTCCACCCAACTGTAGCAGAATGCGTATTCTTTCAAGAGGTCACAAAAGATTTCACCAAGATAGACCATATTCGGGGCCACCATACAAGTCTGAACACATTTAAAAGTATGGAAGCCAAGCTATTCTCTGACCACATCATAATTAAATTAAAAATCAGTAACACTAGGGGCACTTGGTTGGCTCAGTTGGTTAAGTGTCAGACCCTTGATTCCAGCTCAGATGATGATTTCATGGTTTGTGGGTTTCAGCCTCGCATGGGGCTCCAGACTGACAACGCAGTGCCTGCTTGGGATCCTCTCTCTCCCTCTCTCTCTGGCTCTCTGCCCCTCCTCTGCTTTCTCTCTCTCACTCTCTTACTCTCAAAATAAATTAATAAGCTTAAAAAAAATCAATAACACTAATAGCTTCACAAAAATTCTCAAATCTTAAAAACTAAGTAATACACTTGTAAATAAACCATGAGTCAAAGGAGAAATGAAAATAAAGTGAAAAAAAATGTTTTGAACTGAGTGTAAGTACTTCCTACCAACTTTTGTTGGGTGCCGCTGAGATCTGTCAAAAATTTATAGTACTTAATGCCTATATTAGGAAATCAGAATGAACTCAAATCAGTGATCTCAGTGTTCAACTAGAGAAAGAAGAGGATACGCAGCCCAAATTATTAAATAGCATACGCGTGAAGATCACAGCAGAAATCCTTGAAATAAAAGAGAGAAAAACAACAGAAAAATTAAAATTTAGAAAATGTAAACAAAACTACTTTTTAGGTCAGTGAAACCGGTGTACTTCTAATTAGACTGGTCAGAAAAAAAAGAGAGAAAACACAAGTTTCCGATATCAGGAATGAGTGAGGTGGCATCACTACCAATTCTACAGACACTAAAAGACAGTAAGGAATGGACCAAGGACTGGAACAGACATCTCTCCAAAGCTGAAATGAAAATTTCCAACAAGAATATAAAAAAGTATACTCAACATCACTAATCATTGGGGAAATGTAAATCAAGCCACAAGATGCTATCATCTCACACACATTAGAGCGGCTACAAAAAATACAAATAACAAGGATTGGTGAGGATGTAGAGAAATTGGAATCCTGTACAGTGTTGGTAGGGGTGCAAAATGGTGTAATTACTCACTATGGAAACAGACGGCAGCTCCTCAAAAAATTAAAAATAAAATTGCTTTATGATCCGATAATTGCAATTACGGTTATCTATCCAAAGACACGAAAGCAGGGTCTCAAAGAGTGGTTTGTACACCCATATTCAAAGCAGCATTATTCACAATAGCCAAAAGGTGGAAGCAGCCCATGTGGCCATTGATGGCTGAGTGAATTTTAAACATGGTCCACGTACAATGGAACATTGTTCAGCCTTGAGAAGGAAATTCTGACATCTGCTACAACACAGAGGAAGCTTGAGGACATTATACCAAGTGAAATAAGCCTGTCACAAAAAAACAAATATTGCATGATTCCACTTTCATGAGATATCTCAGAGACTGCATAGAAAGTACAACAGTGGCTACTAGGGACCGGTGGAAGGGGGAAATGAGGAGTTGTTGGTTAATGGACACAGAATTTCTGTTTTGCAGGATGAAAAGAGTTCTGAAAATTGGTGTCCCAACAATGTGATTATATTTAACACTATTGAACTGTACACTTAAAAACTGGTTAAAAGTGGTAACTGTTAATGTTTTGTGCATTTTACCACAATTATAATTTTTAAAAGATAAAAAGGGCATATTATGAACAACTTCATGTCAGTAAATTCAACAACTTACATGAAATGGATAAATCCTCTGAGAGACGGAAACAAACTACCAAAATGCTATTGAGGAAACCATTTTGTTCTTGGTTTCATAGAATAAAATGCTTTGGTTCTATGTAAGCAATTGAGCTTATAGTTAAACGCCTTCCGTCAAAGAAAGTATCAGGAGTAGATGGCTTCACCGGTCGATTCTACTCACAATGCACGAAGAAATGATTGCGATTCTACAGAAACTCCAAAGGAAAATTGAAAGGAAGCTCATTTCATGAGACCACCATATAAAAAAAAAGTCTAAGATATTACGAGAAAGCTGCAGACATCATGAATGTAGAAGAATAGAAATTCTAAACAAAAACATTAGCAAATCAAATTCAATGATTTATGAAATATACCATAACTAAGTGAAATCTATCCCCGATTGCAAACTGAAAATCGATCAACGTGATTCTTCATATTCACAGACTAGAAGTAAAAATCCATGTAAACAACTGAGTAAAAGCATAAAAATCTTTTCACAGAAACCAATATCCATTTTTCATAAACACGTTCAGCAAACTAGGAAGAGAAGTCTACGTCTTCCAACTTGGAGCGGGCATCCGTGATAAAGCCAGAGCACAGGGAATAATAAGGTAAAAGATGCAGAGCTTTCCCATGGAGATCGCAAACAAGACGTGGGTGCCACACGCAGCAGACTGCACCAGAAAATGGTACGAAGATGAATGTGCCTTTTGAAAAGTCAAGTCTGTACCTACCCTAAGAGGTAGCTGTCCAGTTCCTGGCACTTACCCAGAAGAAGAGAAAGTGTCTGTGCCTACAAACCTTGAGTATTCACAGCTACTTGATTTTCAATAGCCAAAAAGTGGAAATAACAGTTCATCAACACACTAATGGATAAACACGTTGTTGTACACCTATGCCATGTGATACCACTGGCATGGCGTGGGCGGAGGAGGAGCGGAGCATCGATACCTGCGACAATCTTGATGGATCTCAAAATAATTACGGTGAGTAAGGAAGCTAGAGTACATAATGTGTTATTCCATTTACATAAAATTCTAGAGAACACAAACTAATCTGTAGTGTAGAGAGCAGTTGGGTGGTTTCCTGGTGGTGGTGAAAGGCAGTGCAGGGGGACTGGTAAGTATCAGCTTTTCCCTGTGGCAACTCACCTGCAGAAAAGGAAACAAATTATTCCCTCCAGGTGGAGATATGCAAAATAATAAAAATAAAAATAATAATAGTAATAGTAATATAATAAAGAAGAAGAAGGACCTTCTATTTATATGTGCAAAATCCCAAATAATCCTTGGGGGTATCTTGGAAACCATGGTACCAATTTAAAATCTCAAGTTTTGGAAATGACAGTAACTGCTCCTGAAATGGGAATGGGAAGGTATCAGATGAACAAAGCAGAAGCTTAGTCACTGTATCCTAAGACAAGAAAGCGTCATGAACTTGAAGAGTATGACTTTGAAATGAACAAATGGTTTGAAATATATTACAGGATGGTGGACTGTGAATTAACATTATACTCCGTGACCGAATTCCAGATCCGTCAGCCTGCAGAGACACCCTCTGAGGGCGAGGACATGAGATTTCCTGGTGCTTTTTAAAAGCAATGGACAGTTCTGAAATTACAGCCGGTAGGGAGATCGCCTGTGAGATGGGGCCAAGAATTCTCTCTTCGACTTTGAAACAACGTAGTTTGAGAGATCAGAGAGGGTGAAAAAGAAAGCGCCCCCCTCCTGGGGTTTCATAGAGTATAGAATATATCATTCCATAACTATTTACATCACAGTGAAATATTAACCCGAATGCTCAGAAACAGAAATAATGGATCACATAAGCAGGACTAGAAGCAGAATAGCATCTGTTGATGCTCTAAATATGGTAAAATCTCAAGGCCCATTAACTATCATGTTCGGGCTTTAATTTGCTGCCCAGCTGGGATGCAGAGAGCCCTCTCAGAAGAGCAAGAACATCGTGAGCTCAGAGACCAAGTTACTCGGCCTCCCTCTGAAGGACCCGGTAATGTATTCAAAACTGCCGGAGATGGGAGAGGAAAATAAATTGGCCATGTCGTCTGTGATTCGTTCTGGTGTAACATGCCAGGGGTTCCAGGAAGCCTCCAAGTTATTAGATAAACGGATGTGTTTGTCATCAGAAAGTTTAGCTAGGCTTTGATGATAATGGCTGGACTTATGTTTGCATTTTTTTCCTATAAAACCAACAAGAGTTATTGAAGCAAGAATGACTTTAAAGCTGTCCCATGAGCAGGAGGGTGAGTTCTGTGCGGTTTGGAAGGGAGGGGACTCCGCATTCTCTTTCTGCATCCTCTTTTCTGCTCGAACCTGAACAGACATTTCACAGCGGTGACACACTCTGCTGTCCTGAGCGTGTGGCCCCAGCCTTTGGTACCATGGATAAGACCAGGTTTGTGACTAAAAATATTTCCCTTTATGGACTTAAGAACTTGGTTCACAGAAGCAACAAAGCATTAACTTACACACACACATTAGAAATTTTGAAAAATATGTGAATAGTTTTCTTACCCTTTTCTCTGTCAGGTAACTTTGGGATACTCTCCTGTAGGGCACAAATCTAATCAACAGAACGCCAGAAAGGTTAACCTGGAATTATCCTTACTGCTGAACACTGTTTGCCCCTACCATGGAAGTGAGGGGGATCCAGTAACCCTGTTCTGACCCCCGGAGCATTCTGACTCCAAGCACCCAGGACAGATGTCATCAGATCTTGAAAGAGCAGAGACACTCCCCTCCCAGCACCACCCCCCATCCCCCGCCATGACGGAACCAGAGCTCTGGCATTTATTCCTGTATTCAGCCTGCCAGTGAGCTTTTCATCAGTACATACCTCATGTCAGTTTCTGGGATACACTGTGGAAAAGATTGACAGGGGAGGTGCCTTTGTCCTTAGAACTTGCATTCTTGTAGGGAAAGAGATAGCAATATATATATACACACAATAGGACATACTACAAATACTGATATAGGAGATATATATATATACACACACAATAGGACAATGCTACAAATACTGATTGGCAGTGCAGGTTGTCAGAGGATTTTTAAAGGGTTGAGGTTCTATGGAGCAAGCAGGCCTCCTACTGCACAGTCAGGAGGTGTGAATAGAGCTTAGGTATGAATGATGAACTAGAGACAGCCCTGCATGCAGTGGGGCCGGGGGAGCGCATCCATGATGGGGCCAACAGGGAGAAGAGTCTGTTTTGACGCAGAGGCAGACAGCTGCTATTCCTCGGATGTGGAGGCCTCACCACATCAGGTTTTGGAAGCCATATCGAGGATTTGGACATCATTGTGAAATGTAAAAAGAGACTTTTGGAGTCTTAGAAACAGCAGAGTGACTACAGGGTACAGAGTTTAAAAGAATCCTTACAGTTGGGGGCATAAAGTCATTGGTCAGCTGGGCCTGGAGGGGATTGCCTGGGCATGAGTGTAGGCGTCAGGGAGATGGGTTCTCAGAACACAGCTTTGGAGGCCCCTGACAAGGTGAGGAAACCCTGAAAAGCTGCTACTGGTCATGAAGGAATTTCTAACATCAAGAGAACATGCTAGCAAGAAAGTCAAGAAAAGACTTTAAGAAGGAGGGAATGACCAACTGGCTCAAATGTTGCTGAAGATAAAGAAAGATAAGGACCATGAAGGGGCATTGCGTTTGTCAGGAGGTCACCTTGACAGGGCTGGTTTCTGTGAGGGGGAATAGATGGGAATGACTGATGGTATCCAGCCATTTATCCAACCAATATTCCTAAATGCCTAGCATACATTGACCATGGTTACAGGCGCTGGAGACAAAACACAGACCTTGTAGGCATGCCCCTGCCTGTGTGAGACTTACTGTCTAGTGAAGACAAAAGTATGCTGAGTATAAATGAACAAGTAAATGCAGCCTGATCATTGTGAGGTACAAAACTCAAGTGTAGAGGGAACACAGAGTGTGCGGCACATGTGGGGAGGTGGGCACCGCTTTGAACGGGCTGTCAGGAAGGGTGTCCCAAATGGTGTGGTGGGCAGGTCTGAGGCGACCCCAGTGGTTTGCATCCTTGTGATCCCTTTCCCCTGAGACTGGGTGGAATTCCCACCTTGACTCCGACCAACAGAATGTGGCCAAGGTGATGGATGTCGTTCCGTGGTTATATTTCATTCTGTAGGAAGCCTTCAGAGAAGACAGAAAGGAGAAATGGTCTTGGTGGTCTGGATGAAGCAAGAGGCTGTGTTGGAAAGACCTATGAGAGAGCCACCTCCGGGGGCTCAGATCTACAGTTCGAGGAGCTGATTCTGCCAACAATCGTGTGAGCTAAAAGAGGACCTTGAGGCGTCGACAAGGTCAAAGACTTCCCAAGGGAATGGATACGGGGCTATGTGAGACCCTTAGCTCAATGCTCACCTGGAGAGTATAAAATGCTAAATATAAAGATGGTAGGTAAGAATCACTTTGGAAAAAGACGTGGGAGTAATTTTCTTCCACAGACTCCCCTCTGACCTGCTGGAGGCTGATTTTCCACCCACACCCAAGGCTCTGCAGAAAATGTACAATTAATTCCTCAAAGGGCTTCTGGCCTTGCAGGATAGAGGTTGCACATGAATCTTAAGAAACAAAGGTGGAGATGCAGAAGTACCATAAGAGGTAGTGTCATAGGGGCTGAGGGGACAGGGTTGCCCCGCCGAGAAAACACCGCCGGGGATGTATTCACAGGACAGGCAGCAAAGGCTCTGAAAGCCAGCACATTCTGCAGTAGGGTCAGAAGAGGGAAGTCACCATGTTGGGGGAATGGGCACAGCTCATTGGCAATATTGGGGGAATGGGCACAGCTCAATGGGCAAGTAGGAGTCACAGGTTGAATGGCGGGAATGGAGACTGAGTGGTACATGGGGGCAAGAGTTCTTGGCCTTGACTCCAGGCTGAGGAACCATGAGTTAACCTGAGTCAACCATGTGGCCGGGGCAGAGGAAACACAGCCTAGCGAGAGCCACTCTCAGGACCGCGGCTCTGCAGCATTGAGAAGGAAGAGCTGGAAGAGCGAGAGCCAAGACCAGAAGGTGGAGGAAGATCGGAGCTTATTCCCATCCCAGCGTCCCACATCCCTGGGGCTGTGGACATCCAGGACGCCATCACCCAACAGCAGCAGGTGAAAACAGAGGTAACTGAAGTTCCAAGGAGAAGTCACAGCTGGAGCTACAGATTCGTGAGTCACCCCTTCCCCGGACAGATCACTGAAACCATCCACTCCTTAACTCACGCCTGGGCCGGGGTGCGTGGCCAGCTTCGCCACTCGGACACCACAGAGAGAGGCTTCCAGGCCACTCTTGGAAGAAGCAGGGAGGAGAGCTCTGGAGTGTGGAGCGGTGTGTGCTGACGTGACCCGGAGGCTTGGCTCTGGGTCAACTCTGAGCACTCAAACACAAAGAACAGGATGTCTTGACAGTGATTGCCTGGCAATGAATGGCAATGCATCTGCTGAGAATCTTATCGGAGGTTCTAACGTAAATGATCAAAACACCCCTGTGCTCTGGGGCTGCAACAACCCCATCTGTTGTGATGCATGGGGTGCAGCTAAAACATCCTAATTCATGACTATGCTCCCTCAGATGAACATGGTCATCGATTATCCTTTACCCAGGAAATATGCTTAGACGGTCTTGGGAGTGTCCTCAGGCCTCAGACTCAGGTCGCGATCAGACTGCCTTTGGGCTGATGCAACAGCATTATGTTCTGTTTATCAAGATGAGGGGGTTGCTGGGGCACCTGAGTGGCTCAGTTGGTCAAGTATCTGACTTTGGTTCCAGTCATGATTTTGTGCTTCGTGAATTCAAGCCCTGCATTGGGCTCTGTGCTGAGCTCAGAGCCTGGAGCCTGCTTCCGATTCTGTGTCTCCCTCTCTCTCTCTGTTCCTCCCTCATTCTCTCTCTCTCTCTCTTTCCCTCAAAAAAACAAACATTAAAAAAAAGATAAGGGGGTTGTTGTTGAGTAGTGTATGAACCATGACAACCTAAGCGAAGGAATCAACTGACGTTAACACGTAGCTGTTTAATTTCATGCGTATTTTTAAGGCAGCTTGAACGGATGATTCACTGCCCACTGGGGGACGTACGCAGCCTAAGCTGCCACATCCAGGTCTAGGACTGTTGTCCCTGCCCTTGGGAAACAGCGCACAGAGGAGGCAAAGCCGTTGGTAGATACCAGTGATAGTGACGGGCATAAAACGGTTCCAGTTCCAACTGCATGGGGGGCAGAACATGCCCCTGACGTGAGAAAGCTCTGCGTGCCAACCAGGAGTCATCTAGACAGTGAAATTCTGTAGACATGTGCACGGTAGGCACAGAGATAAACGTAATTGCGTGTTTTTAGCACCTATATTTCTATTGTTATAGTTATCCCAGGAGCCCCCAAAACACATGGCGACAGAAATAAGAGAGTCAAAGGGCGCCTGGGAGGCTCAGTCGGTTAAGCATCTGACTTCGGCTCAGGTCACAATCTCACGGTTCGAGAGTTCAAGCGCCGCATCAGGCTCCCTGCTGACAGCTCAGAGCCTGGAGCCTGCTTTCGGACTCTGTGTCTCCCTCTCTCTGCCCCTCCCCTGCTTGTGCTCTCTCTCTCTCAAACGTAAATAAGCATTTAGTTTTGTTTTTTTTTTTTAATAAATAAAAAGAAAGAAGAGAGGTAAGTGTCCACAAATGCTCCTGGAGACTAATTTCTAAAGCTGCTACCAAGGGCCATGGCGTTTCTATCTTTATGAGGTCTTGGCTTCATGGGTGCAAGGCCAGCTGCCAACAGCCTTACTGGATGGACCACAGCTCCAGGCATGGAAACGGCGTTTCCGCCCTGGAGCTGAGGTCCGGCCTGGAGCCTGGGCAGGGGTGGGTACAGAGAAGGACCACACAGCACAGCCCCAGAGAAGGGTGCACCCTGGGTGTGGTGCTGCTGCCATGCAGGGGTGGCCAGAGCCTCTGCAAAGAGAGACCATGAAGGAAAATGCAGAGCTGGGTTGCAGGTGCACGTTGTGTGGACCCAGCAAGGCCGCCGGCCCTCCCTCTGTGATGTCATGGCAGCTGGTACGGGGGTGTCAATTTTACAGGTTGGCGGGGCCGCATTTTAGCATGATGTAACATCTGCTGTACGCAAGTGGCCCAGGAGCTAGGCTTTCGCTGCGCGCCACGCACTGCGTCCGCTCTCCGCGTTTCTCAGGATGGATTCACACGGGAACTGCCCGCGTACCAGTGTGTAGCGAGGGCTGGGAGCGTCCTTTTCTGAGGCAACTGGCCATTTGCTATGGTATTACCAGGAGTAATTCTTTCCAGCATAGTTTTATAGATCTCCCTGCATAAAACATCTAGTTATTGTTGGAACTAGGCCATTGGGGATATAGAAATACTTTAGCAATAGGCTTTGCCTGTGGCAATAGCCCAGAAGACTGATGGCCAATTCTGTCATTTCAAATATTTTTCCAGCCATTAACCTTAAGTGTTGAAATCAGCTATAATCAAGGAGATGATACTTACGATGTATCTATGAATTTCACAGGCCATTTTTTTTTTTACTGGAAAGATCCATGCATTTCTCATGTTTTTCCATGTGCTCTGTATACAACGTTAGAGAATGTTGCCTGAGGAATCTGTGTTCCAAACCTACCCTGGGCTGCTAAGAGTTCAAAGGCACCAATCAGGAAGCTCAAGTGGTTCTAGCCGTTGAGGGGGGCCCTGGGAGGAGCATTTATCAGCATGGTGGAGTGGTCTCCAGAAAGGATGTTTTGTCCCCTCCCATTCCCTGATGCCCAAGCTCTCAGATGGACCATGAGGAAGGACAGAGTCTTCTCGAACTGCTGAGCTTTTCCAAGTTCATGAATGGGTACATAGGGAACTTAGACTTTCAGATTCTTAGAGACCATGGAGAGAAAGTGCATCCCTGGTTGTGAAAAGGGTGAAAGAATGTTCTAGAAACCACAAGTTTCAGCCTCCAAGACTGTAGGTTTCTCACGCCCCTGCATTTTCCTTGCTGTTCCTTCCTCTCTCTCTAAGGCAAGGTTTCCGGACCGACCTGGGCACCAGTGACATTTTGTGCTGAGTCCGTGTCTGTTGTAGTGACTGTCCCGCACATCGTAGGCCACTCAGTCGCACCCCTGCCCTCCCGACAAATGTCAGAAACACCCTCTCCAACCGTGGAAACCAAAAGTATCTTCAGACACTGCCAAATGTCCCCCGGAGGGAGGGGAGGAATTGCCCCCACGTGAGAACCACAATAATCATATAATGAAAAATAGCCAAATGAGATCTATCACTCATCAGGCGCTCTGCCAAGGGAGTCAAAAACATTATCCTTTTTTAATCGTTAAAACAACTCCTACTAGTTGGTGCCATTATCATTCCTACTTCACACGTGAAGAACCGGAGGCCCAGGGAGGTCACGTAATTTCCTCAGGAAAGCTGAGGGTAGAAGCCAACCCGGAAGCACAGCACAGGCGTACGAACTCAGGCTGGGCTCTATTACACACACGCAAGCTGAAGAATGGACAGGACACTTTCCAACCTCATGCATGATGCTGGGAGGATGGTTGATGCCTTACAAATGTTTCTAAAAAAGAGATTTTTAAATAATAAGATCTATTCGAAGACGGGGTTTGCATATGACATTTAAAACTGCATCGAGTTGAATTTACGTCATAAGCACAGGGACACCCTTCCCCAGTTCCCTGTTCCCTGCGTTTGCCTCATTGCCGGGGTCCTCTGGCCCCCCTACCCACCTCTGCGCTTAAGCAGCTAATGGAGGGTCAGCTGAAGAATCGCCGCGCCTCCCGGCCCTAGCGTCCTCCCCACCTGCCGGTGCCCAGATGCTCATATTTTTCTCTTTGGTCAGCCGTGCGTCTTCCAGACCTCGAGAGCCATAGAGCTGCGTACCGCTGTTTCCTGTGCAGACCTGGGGACAGAACTGCTGATCTGCATTCCCGTGTGGCCAGGGCCCCATGGGGAGGGCCCGAGGACATGGACGCAGTCCCGTTGGCCAGGTGGGAGAAGGGCCCTGCCCTGAAAGTCGCTGGTTCTTAGGAGCAGGGAAGGGCTGTGCTATTGAGGGAGGACACGTACGCGCGCCTGGAGAACATCTGAGAAGTGGGACTGCGATTCAGGGCCAGTCCGGCAGTAAGAGGGCACCGAGGACAGAGGCTGAGTTCCTCTCCAACCAGGCTGTCATCACTCTCTGGAGCGAAGCTTTTCGATTTCAGGATCAGCCATGGAAATATTCTCCATGTCTCTCAACTTCTCTGCCAGGAGTAGGCAATGCCTACCCCAACCCAGAACTTTCTGGTATGCAGCTGCAACCATCATGAGGAAGCAGCATTCTCAGACTTCCACAGGAAGCAGAAGAGGCCCATTCCCGGGAAGGATGACTTCAGAACAGAAGGCAGACCCGTGTGCTGTGGACTTGCAAACAGCGCCTCCAGTCCCACAATTAGACATTTATTGCTTTTGCTCAAAGCTTTGTGTTGCCCTCAGACAAGCAGACATGCAATTAGTGACTCAATCATATTAGTTATAACTAGGGTCATCCAGAGAGACAGAACCAATCGAAGGTATATGTAGATATACATACGGATAGGAGTATACAGATACAGATTTAGATATAAATAGAGGTAAATTGAGAAATTTATTTTAAGGATAATAGTCAATAGAGATAATATAAAGGATATATATCTATTTGCTGTATATATAGTACCACCATATATGATATATAAGTTATTATATGCTGTATATAATGTATAATGTGTTTAAACTACTATATAATGTGTATTATACACATATAATGCACATGTATAATATACATAACAAAGTAGTTTGTATATCATATATCTATTTTTATGAATATTTATGTTATTATGGAGTATTTCAATCATACACAAAAGCTGGTAGACCAGTATAATGAACTTCAATATATCCTTATCCAGCTTCGACAGCTATGGGACCATGGCCAACCACATCGACTCTCTCATTCCCGTCTTAATTCGAAGCGACTATTTCATAGTGTATCTCTGAAAGATAGATTCCTTTTGAAAAATATAACCAGAACATGATCACATCTAAAATAAATATGCATCTAAACACACACACATAGACACATACATATCAATTAATATGTATGACATACATATGCTATACAAATTATATATAACACCAGTATATATCCAGTGTGACACCAGTGTATGATGTGTATTATACAAATACATAGATGTGTGTGTGTATCTGTACACACAAACACAAACTTGGCCATACAGTATGGCGGCTTCGATGTGGAGCAACCGGAACTCCCCTCACCACTGACAGAGCTTAAACCAGCACAACGACCCTGGTAATCTTGTTAGCGGTCACCAGCTGAAGTAGAACGCACATGCCACAGCCCCTGGGACACTCACCGGCAATGCATGAGCAGGCATAACAGAAATGTGTGCAAGAAATACCCTACTGGTGGTATTCCTGATAGCTGCAAATGGTAAAGAGTGCAAACATCAACCAAGAGTAAACTACATTAAATGTTATGCATGTGTAGGCTGGAGAACAGTACAATAGTGAAAGTGAATCAGCTACTGGTCCCTGTAACAACTTGGAAGGACTTCACTCACCCAAGCTTAAGTGAGAGAAGCAGACATGAAAGGGCACATAGCTTATAGATTCACTGTGCATGCACGAAGGGCAGGAAAAGACGAGGTCGAGGGTATGCAGAACTGGGTGACGGAGTGGCCCCAGTGTGTGGTGCTGCACTCTGCCCCGACCCAGCTGGTGTCCCCAAGAGTGAAGCCACAAACCTGTACACTTGACATCCAAGGATGATACACTTCAATGAAAATATTTTAAATGTTATTGTCGTACAGATGCACAGAAGGACAAACGGTGACCAAGCTGATGCTGTTCCACTGAACCAGGGTCGCTCGGGCCCCCGAGATTGGCAACTGGTCATCTCAAAGGGCAGCTTGTAAATGACCTCGAAGAGCTTTCCATAAGGTCGACTGAAATAAGATTTGTGTAACTGCTCCTAAAATTTAAAACTGCTGTACAAATGTAAGATAATGCCATCAAACTAATTAATTCAAGGTTTCTGTAAAGGACTTATCTAGGAATTCTTTTGTTGTAGTTTCTTAAAAGGAAACAAACTTCCATTTAGAAAAAGAGAATAAAATGAAATGTTTGCATGAAGAAGTTTCGAGGAGCCTCTTGGGTTCCGTGGCTTCCTCTTTGGCAAATTGGCATTTGGCCCTGGGCTAAAATCTGTTCCCATCTAGACGTTTCCATCTTCAGATCCATATTGTGTGTCTAATGCGTTTGTTCTGAAAATTAAATGAGACATAGATGGGGAAACACCTAGAATTCTGCCTGGAAGAGCAATGGCCAACAATACAGATTTGAAAATAAACACGGAGTTTAGCTCAGCTCATGGCGGACGGTTCGTGGGGAAGGTGAGCCGGGGCATACAGAGGGAGCCCCTGGCATTGTGCACAGAGGAGGCACACTTTTATCCTTCAGTGTCAACAGAGGGGGGCTGACAGAGCTCTGATGTATGGCCTCTTGTTTTGAAGTTATACCAAGCATGTCATTGTGCCTTTTAGAAAGTCACTTCTGAGAAGGGATTTTCATTGCAGGAAGGGGCATGCTACCGGAAGCTAGAGGAAGCTGGGAGGATCCTCAGTGATGGCAACCTCTCTGTCTCTGTGTGTGTGTGTGTGTGTGTGTGTGTGTGTGTGTGTGTGTGTGTGTGTGTTGGTTTGGATCTATGGCAGGACAGGAAGGGGAATCAGGTTAAGAGATCAGGAGACAATGGGGTGCCCCACTTCACTGTTCCGGGACTGGGGGGGGCGGTGCTCCAGGAAGCTTCTGTGGCCTCTGAAGAGCTTGGACAGCGCCAGGAATGCCTTGAAGCCTTTATGAGGTTCCAGGGAAAAGATGAGGCTCTCCCAGGAGGCCCTGCAACTCAGCAAGCTGGAGACTGCCATGGGCGAGTCTGACTCCTCCAGCCATGGAACTTCCCTACACCCCGATTTCTCTTCCCCTTACCTCTTGGGCATTTTCATAATACCTTTCACTTCAGAGCAACCCTCATGCATCCAGAGGCTTCTTCTAAACTGGTGATCATCCATGCTAGTCCAGAGTGAGTGCCCGTGGCCGTGCCCTCAAGGCTCTCTAGAGGCACAGAGAAGTCCTCACCACACCGGGCCAGCGTGGCTGGGAGCCTTCTTCTGGGCCCACTGCCAAAGGACGTGTCATTAGAAGCTCCAGCCTATCAGGATCTCCCCAGGCAAACAAACCCTCTTAGGGATATTGGAAAATCATTCCTCACACCTTTTTTTTTTCCCCACTAGAAACGTGTGGCTTTAATACTGCGGCCCAAATAGCAGACGCGTGGACCTCCTTGTGTTCCCTAACGGCTGCCTGCACTTGCCAACAACCCACATCTCAGGCAGGTGGCTGATTGGCGGTCAGAACAGAATCCGAGCTAAAACAACTAACCGACTCATAGACATTTTTCTTTGCTGATGAAATTCGCAGAACAAGTCTTCTCATTGTTATGAATACATGTACGCTCTCACTTTGTTTTAGCTGATTTTGTGTGGTGTTATTTGTGTTTTGAAGAAGGTCCCATTTTTGTGACCTGCGTGTAAAAGCACGTTTTGGCAACCTGGTATATCGACCACTGGACTGGGGGTGACATGTGGCCGGGTCCCTGTGGCTGCGTCCTAGACAACGGTGCTACGATGGGGAGGGCACGTCTCCCATGGGGCCTCGTGCAGTGTCCATCTGTGATGATCCTGGAAGCCCTTGACATCTGAAGATCGTCCACCCTCGAGACAGCAGGACCCCAGGTTCATGATTCGCTGCAGCAAAGATGCTGTCCACCAACCTGCCATCCTTGTCCGAAACGTAAGTGAATGAAAAATAACCTCGAGGGGCGCCTGGGTGGCTCAGTTGGTTAAGCAGCCGACTTCAGCTCAGCTCATGATCTCACGGTCTGTGAGTTCGAGCCCCGCGTCTGGATCTGCTGATGGCTCAGAGCCTGGAGCCTGCTTCAGATTTGGTATCTCCCTCTCTCTGTGCCCTTGCCCTGCTCATGCTCTGTCTCTATGTCTCTTAAAAAATAAATAAACATTTAAAAAAATAACCTCGATTGTTTAGAAGCCAGGGAGACCTTAGAGTTTTCTTAATTTATCTTAGCAGCATGATGGGACTAAAATGCATGCTATTCAGAAATAAGGTCTGGGGTGCCGGGGTGGCTCAGTTGAATGTCTGATTTCAGCTCAGGCCATGATCCCAGAGTTGTGGGATCGAGCCCTGCATAGGACTCTGGACTGAGCATGGAGCCTGCTTGGGATTCTCCCTTCTTCTCTCCCTCTCTCTGCCCTTCTCCTCTGCTTGTGCTCTCTCTCTCTCTAAAATAATATATATATATATATATATATATATATAATATATACATATATTTCAAAATATATATATTTCAAACTAGTTTTAGTTTGAAAACCTTCACACAGAGTATATTATTTATTATTTAGTATTACTAGTGGGTACAAAAACATCATTCTTCTTTTCCCTCTATTATCTTTTACTTCCAGTGCCAGAGAGAGTCTGTTTCCTAAACCCAACAACAACAATATCGTCGGTGCCACATTTAGAGCTGAACAATTGCTCACTATGTGAGAAGCACGTGGGAGTCTCAGCGACCATCACCATCCTCTCCCTCATTCCTGCCCTTGCCCTCTTACTCCAGGTAGATACTGTTCATTCTCGAAATCTCGGTTTGAACCCAATTGACCTTGGGCCATGGAACCTAAGTCAGGATCTGCTGTTTCTCTTGACTTCACCGATCACGCTGTATTGGCATCCGCTGCATGGCTTTTATAAGTCTCTGCCCTTAGTTTTACCCTCAAACTGGAACCTATCTGCCCGTATCATCCTGTGTCCCCACTGCGTGCCACCTAGGAAACATTTAAGATATGCTGAGTAAGTGAGCAGATGAAAACAGCGTCATGTGGCCTAACCTCCACCAGTGCCCCATGTGCGTGCCATATAATCCCGTCCCACGCCCTTCACCACGCACAGCCTTCCAGAACAGTCCAGTGCATGTGTTAGAACTGCTTAGAAGTAGCAGAAGACTTTGCTGGTTTTCTCGGTAAGCATACGGTGCACTCTTTCTGTATGAACCCGTGTTACAAGTTTTCTGTGAACCTAAGGCTCTCGAGAATCCAATCTGAATCATCTGCCCAGGTTTCTTGCTCTTATTTTGTTCAAACTACGGTTGCTCGTTCATAAATGTGCCAGAAGGTGATGAGTAAAGCCACTGCCTTCAGGACATTTTTATACACGTAAAAGTAGAGACTAATGGCTGATCCTCTGTACCTTCCTGTATACAAACGGGGGGGGGGATTTCAGGAGAAAACAGAGGAGAATTTCTCTAAAACCCACTTTGGGAGTGTTTTTTAAGTTCAAAGATTCCAGAATGTCTAGTCACCTTCTGGAGAGGCTCTCCTGGTAATTACTATCATCCCAAAGCATAAAGCATGGAGAAGAGGTGGTCTTTCCCATTTACAACACTGCACAAGGGGCGCCTGGGTGGCTCAGTTGGTTGAGCATCTGACTCTTGATTTCGGCACAGGTCATGATCTCACAATTTGTGAGATCAAGCCCCGTGTCAGGCTTTGCGCAGACAGTATGGAGCTTGCTTGGGATTCTCTCTCTCCCTCTTTCTCTCTGCCTCTCCTCCGCTGTCTCTCTCTCTCTCTCTCTCCCTCTCTCTCAGCCCGTCTCCTGCTTGTGCGCTTACCCGAATGTGCCCTTTCTCTCTCTCTCTCTCTCTCAAAATTAATAAATGAGCTTTAATAAAAATAAAACAGTGTACAAACTGCTTAGCATTTGTCGCTTTAGCAGCAGCTGGCCCAGCCCCATGAGGCCACCCGGGCCCTGTAAGACAAAGCCTTCCTCTGTATAAAGACAGGTTGCTAAGGTAACAGCGGTACAAATCTGGCGGTTCCCAAGACCTTCATTCGGGGGCTCTGCTACTGTAGGGGACTCTACTTCTCAGTCGTTACTCCTTAAAGCAGGGAAAGGCACTTGCCAGTGACCAGACATGCTTAAAGCAACCTCCCTTCCTTCCAAAGCGCACACGCCAGCCCTTCCTTCTCCTGAGGGCCCAAGCAAGCATTTCTTACTATGGGGGACATCTAATTAAGTCAAATGACTGGGGCCTCCAGTGGCAAAACCCTCTGCAGCTGGTGTTGCCCCGGGGGGGCGGCAGCTGGGGGTCGGGGCGACGCCACCAGCTGGGGCTAAAAATACCCTGGAATTTGTACATGGGCACTCAGCACGTGTTACGCACCCAACTTGTAAATGCCCCGCGTACAGAACCGGCCAGATGTCTGGACAGCTGACTCACGATTCCATCTCTGAAATGCACGTTCGGCAGGCAACGTGAGCAGAAGAAGGGAGAAAGAGGCACCAGGCGTGTCTGCTTACCTGTCACACGGTCGTCAAGAATCTCTGTCATCTTTGGCCTCTAATGCATCTATTTGGACACTCAAAAGTATGGAACAAATGGCTTCTATGTGCCAATGACCCCGACCGACACAGTGAGAGTGGGGAGGCGACTCTCCATGGGTCCCTCCTGTGGCCACGCATCTTGTGAGCAGGGCACTGAGCGCATTTGTTCCAGACCGGCTTTTCCGGGATGTTGACACAGTGCACAGCCTTGGTGGGTGGATGAGTGCCCTTCTGGGCAGGAGGCAGGCCATCTCCCTGTGCAGCATGATGAGGTGAAGCCTCCCTTCAGTGCACGGCAGCAGGAGAGACACATTCTTGGATAGCTAAGCATTCCATCCAAGGGAGGTCTATGAGCCACAAGCATCAGTTCCTGTCTACAAACTTCTCAAGGATGGGATTATTCATGTCTTTGCTGTCACCCCAGATGTGTCGGGGAGGTGAAAACCTCAGCACGTCATGCTGGATCCCGTACTGCAGCCCACGGTGTTTATAGAATATATCTAAATCAGTGTTCTGAATATACCAAGTACAGAATCCTTTGTACGACATGACCACTGGGTTCGCCAGATTCCTTGAGCACTTGGCCACGGGAGCTAGAGTGTGCGACCTACTTCGGTTTTCTAAGTCTCACGTCATTGTTTCTCTTGCATTTTCTAAATTATGCATATGTATGGACAACATCAGCCAAAAGTATTTGTCTAGGTAGAATTAATGGGTTTATAATAGAAAATATCTTGGGGCACCTGGGTGGCTCAGTTGGTTAAGCATCTGACTTCAGCTTGGGTCATGATCTCACGGTTCACGGGTTCGAGCCCTGCGTCGGGCTCTGTGATGACAGCCTGGAGCCTGTTTCGGATTCTGTGCGTGTGTGTCTCTCTCTGCTCCTCCCCTGCTTGCACTCTGTCTCTCTCTCAAAAATAAATAAACGTTAAAAAATTTTAAGAAAATATTTTAATCAATAAAAAGCTAAAAGGGGGCCCACAGAAATCATTTGTAAGTTAGGGAATCTGACTCACTTAATCTCAAATCTTGTTTCCAGTCTTCTAAAACTAGCAGCCCATGGGTTCACCCATGAGCAGGGCAATGAATGTCCCCTGCACAGATCCTATGTGTGGGTCTCCCACCTGAGCAGTGGGGTCTCCCTGCCATTGCTGCAGGTCCGGGGAGGGACTTTAATCTGAGGAAGGAAAAATACTGTGAGACACATCTCCTAGGAGAGAGCTGGAGTTATGGAGTAAGTCATGGAGTAAGTCCAGCTGGGGCAGGACTTTCGAGCAGCTTGCATGGGATCTGTCTTCTTCAAATGCGGAACTTGACACATGGAGGTGTGACAGGCACAGGTGTCCAGCTCTCATGAACACAAGAGCTGAGGCAAAAAGTACATTTTCTGTGCCTGCTGTTCTCGCTGCTTCCTGACCTGGCACCTCTTCCGTGGGGAACGTCCTTGCCCACCTCCCTTAGCGGCCATTTTTCTCCCTCCCATCAACAATTCCCTCTGTTCTGTGGCTGAACACAGAGCTGGGAACGGTGAGCAGAACTCGGTGGGGTGATCTTGGATTAATTGTCACAGTGGGTGTCGGAAAAGAAAAAGTCATTGATTTCTATAGTCAGTTTAACTCAATGTAAGAATCACCTATAGACTCCATCATATGGGTGAGGTGGAATGCCAAGTGTTGAGCGTTCTGGGACTCAACAGCTGAATTGAGGCTGGACGGACCCTGCACAACTGATTGCAGAGCCGCGTACAGAATGATAAGCATTACTCTCAAACTATAGTGCTAAGAAGGTAAATGCCCCAAAGCCTAACTGTGTTATCACTCAATGGCAGCAACGTGCTCTCTCTCTTTAAAAGCTGATCTGGCCTTTCTAATGACCTTTCAGCACAATGGTATCAGGCGCACACATTCCAGTACTGGGGTTAACGTTTTTAACAGAACCGATGATGTTTCCTTTTCTGGAACAAGCAGATCAAACCGTGGGGCCTCCTGTGAGGATGGAGTTGTGCCTCTAAAGCACAACCATGGTTTGAGTCAAACCCAAGGTTTTCCAAGACCCACTGTTCTCCTGAGTCATGTTGCATGAGCAGTGGCTTCCCAGTGGCCATGTGGACATTTGACCACAGCGGATTCAAGCTCCCCTCAAAAGGCAGAGCAATTTGGTGGCATTCCGACCTCTCCTTCTCCATCATTACCTCCTGGCATTCCTGGGCAGACTCCATGAAGTCTCTCTTTATGGTCCAACGTGCATCTGCCATGCTCCCTGATGTGCTTCTTTCCTTGGCTGGGATCCTTCTCAGGAGGAGTTTCCCCCTTTCCCTGGAACTTCGGGTTCCATCCCCTCTAGAGACACCGCCCAAGTGGCTGCCCAGCTGGAAGGGTCTGGGATGTTCCATTGCCCTTCCTGCCATGACCATGACCCACACTCCTGCAGATGGATGGCTTTTGTCCACCTGGCCAACTGGTGCTCTGCTGCCACCTAGGGGACCTCTCTGCACACTGCAGGTCAACCTTCCCCATTCCGCAAACTCCAGTTTACCCGTCAAGTGAAAACTGACAATTACGCTGACTTTACTGGAGGAGGCCACTTGCCTTGCACCCATTTCCTTCTGCAGGCGTCACCTGCTCTGACAGCATTGAGGGTCGAGAGAAATCTGGGAGCATCTGCCTATGCTCTGGGTCTACTGGCCAGCCACAGCCCCGCCTTCCCATCTCTGCCTCTGGCCTGTGACCTGGGCAGTATTATCAACCACCTCTGGGCTCCCTCATGCAGACCAGTCAGGCGTTTCCAAGACTTCCCTGTGGAGCCACAGCCCCTGGGGAGGGCACAGCATCCCAAGCAGCAGTGTGGTGGCAGACACCCCGGGGAGGGCTGGGCGAGGGACTACAACCAGAAGGCAGAGCTCCAGGAAGAAATGAGGCAGAAAGGGCAAGTGGGTTTAGGATTAGTGAGCTGGAATCATTTCAGCCGGCCCTGGGGCCCGGGAGCTGTCCTTCTTCGTCTGGTACTTGGCCCTGGGGTGATTAGGGCAGGCGGAGAGTGCCCTGAGTGTGAAAGTCCAAGAGAGAACGTGGTTTGGCTTCTCCTGAGCTCTGGATCGGTTGGTTTGCACTTGAAAGGCATGCTCTTGGGCCTGGTGCTTACCCTGTCTTCCTGGAGCTGACTCTGGAAGAGTTTGTTGCCTAATTCTGGGAGAGGACACTCTTCCGCCATCGCCGAGCCCCAGAATCGCAAGGAGGCAGTGTTCCGAAATCCTGGCTCGTGCCTGGCTGCCGGCCTCACGACACCGGGGTCTCTGAGGCCCAGCCCTTGGCAGCAGACATTTCTGGCATCTGTTTCTGAGAATCAGGCATCGGGGTTCCAGGCTCTAAGGACAATTCGAGAGGGAAGTCTTGGGTCCGGACACAACTGACCTCCTGAGAGGAGCAGAAGCCTGTGCCCTTCCAGAAGCTCAGGCATAAGAGAAGGGGAATGGAGCTCACTTGCCGAGATAGTAGAAAGCGCACCCCGAAATAAGAGACACTGTGAGAAAGAAATCTGCCAGGACTGTCACTGTGGCCCCATGCCAGAAGGTAGCCCAGGTGACAGGGCAGGGAGAAACAACAGAAGAGATATTGCCAGTTTATAATCCAGCTGTCAAGCTTAGAGATGAATCAATACTAGAGAAACAAGACTAACAGTGGGGGCACCGTCCTGTAATTGGGTCTCCTTTTCCCGGGCGGCATCCTACACGGATAGCATGGCCAGTCATGTCACCTGATATTTATTTTTTTCTTCCAAAGCTTCAGGGCCCCCTACACACTACAGATCCTAGAAACAGTTTTACAAAGAGTAAGAATGATGGTGGCCCCAGCTCTTCTCCAAGAATCTTCTCCAAAATCCAAGGTTCCTTGGGTTTTACCTCATCTTCATTTCTCAGAGGCCAGAGAAAGCAGGTGCCATTTACTCTGCTTTCTTCTTTTAAGGAGCACTCAAGTCCTTCCCTTTATCCCTAACTACAGACCCCGTGGCCACGCAGCCCACACAGGTGTGGACGTCTGCGTGAGGATCTCTGAGGTACGGGCCTTGAGTTGGAAAGTCTGGCAAAATCATGGGTGCATTTTAAACTTAAGACCTAGGAGCAAATAGTCCTCTGAAAGCCTGCGATGACTTCTACTCAAGCCAACCGCCTATGAAAGCTTCACCATTTCCTGCCGCGTCTGGGTGTTTTCGACCTTCGAATGCTCCAAGTTCGCCACCCGTGTGAGAAATGGAAGCTCCTGTCACTCCTGCCTCTTCCTGGACACCAAGGAGGGAGCATCTTTCCATCTGGGTGTGGGATCCGTCCATTTCACTTCTTTGTCACCTGCTGCTTCAACCTTTCCCATGTCTTTCCACTGGGAATTTGTTAACTATTTTTAGTTTTTTAACGTTTATTTATCTATTTTCACAGAGACGGCCAGTGGCAGAGGAAGAGAGAGAGAGAGAGAGAGGGAGAGAGAGAAAGAGAGAGAGAATCCCAAGCAGGCTCCACACTCAGCACAGAGCCCGACGTGGGACTCAATCCCATGAACCGTGAGATCATAACCTAAGCAGAAATCAAGAATCAGATGCTCAACTGACTGAGCCACCCAGGCAACCTATCCACTGGGATTTTTTGAAGTATAGTTGATACACAAAATCCTGTCCGCTTCGGGGGTGCATCATGGTAATCTGACATTTTGATGCATTATTAAATGATCCTCGTGATAAGTTCAGCTACCTCCTGTCATTGTAAAAGTCATCACGGTAGCTCTGATTGTAACCCCTACGCTGTGCCCTAATCCTCATCACTTACTATTTCATAAACAGGATTTTGTACCTCTTAATCCTCTTCACCTGTTCCGCCCGTTTCCAACACCACCCGGCTCTGGCGATCCACGGTCTCTTTCCTATATCTGTGAGTCTGTTTCTTTTTTGTTTTGTTTGTTATCTGTTTTAGTTTTTAGATTCCACACATGAGTGAGAGCATATGGTATTTGTCTTTCTCTGTCTGACTTATTGCACTTAGAATAATACACTCTAGATCCGTCCATTGTTGTTGCAAATAGCAAGATCTCGTTCTTTTTTATAGCTGAGTAATATTCCTACGTGTGTGTGCGTGTACACTGTGTGTGTATACATACATACCAAATCTTCTTTACCCATTCATCTACCGATGTTTTCTTCCTGGTTTGCAAGATCTCTTTGCATTTCATGGATATCATGACGAACATTTCATACAGGGTTGAAATTTTCAATCTTCATTTTAATCTTCTTCTCAACAGCTTCTTCGTTTTATTCGCTCCCAAGAAAAACCATCTGTGCTCCCAGATTAGAAACTAAGAACAGCATTTTGTAATTTTGCTTCCTCCTATTTAGACCATTAAACCGTCTGTATTTTGTTTCTCTGTATGGGGTGAGGCAGGGATTTACCTCAACTTATTTTTCTCAGATTGCTCTCCAACACGGGTTCTTCACTGTCCATCCTTTCCACGTTTCCCACCGGCAGCGCCTTGCTCATATACTCATGCTAAGGTATGTGTGGGCCTCGAGGGGTCCCTGTGCATTTACGTATCTGTATTTGTGGCCTTCTTGTTGCCCGACTTGTCTTATAAAATCAGTTAGCGGGAATGTCAGCTGTTTCTGGTCCTTTAGAAATAATTTCTAGAACTTGTAATCTTCTAAAATGGATGGAAGTCCATGACCATTGAGGAGTTGAGGGTCTTAGCTCCTCCAGACATTGCGTGACTTTGGTTCAGTCACTTTACTTCTCTTTGCCTGTTTCCTCTTCCATAAAACAGAAAAACGATCAAACCTCCTCCACACAGCTTTTGTGCAGATTAAATGAGTAAAAACATGTGGGGGCGCCTGGGGGGCTCAGTCCATTAAGCGTCTGACTCTTGACTTCAGCTCAGGTCGCGATCTCACGGGTTTGTGAGTTCGAGCCCCACATGGGTTTCTGTGCAGGCAGCATGGGACCTGCTTGGGATTCTCTCTCTCTCTCTCTCTCTCTCTCTCTCTCTCTTCTCTCTACCCCTCCCCTGTATCTCTCTCCTCTCTCACTCTCCCTCTCTCTCTCTCAAATAAATAAAATAAACTTTAAAAAACGAGTAAGTACAGGGACGCCTAGGTGGCTCAGTCGGTTAAGCATCCAACTTCAGATTAGGTCATGATCTCATGGTTCATGAGTTCGAGCCCCGCATTGAGCTCTGTGCTGACAGCTCAGAGCCTGGAGCTTGCTTCAGATTCTGTGTCTCCCTCTCTCTCTCTCTCTCTCTCTCTCTGCCCCTCCCCTGCTCAAGCTCTTTCCCTCTTTCTCTTAAAAATAAATAAACATTTTTTTAAAAAATGTAGAAATGAGTAAATACACTTAAGAGGTTAGCAAAGCACATGGTGCGTAGTAGGTACTCAGTATTCATAGGCCGAATGAACCTCACTTCAGCATTGCAAGCATGATTAGCTTGGTAGATTACACAGCGCCTTCAATGTCTGTATGAGGCACCGTCATTGTTCCCAAACAACTGGGAAGGAACTTGGCTCAGATAATCTAATTTGGCTAATGTCACGAGCCTATTATTTTGCAAAGGGGACAGAAATCAGATATTGCTTTTTTTTTAATTTCCCCTCTAGTCCCATAGCCTGTGAGGTTGTAGATGAAGAGAACAAGAGTGTTTTGTGTTCAATTTTAAGGGATGTGTTTGGATACTCTCTGGAGAAATTAAGTCAGCCTATTTTTGTGTATTTATTTGGTTGATTCTGGTTTGCTTTTTTGTGGGGATTTACTTCTCCCCTTGATATTTCCAAGTTGTCTTACTTCTCTGAGTCTCTGGTTGGCACTGAGGAGCTGAGTAAGGGGCTTCTTTCCTTCCTTCCTTCCTTCCTTCTTTCCTTCCTTCCTTCCTGCCCCTGTTGGTCCCCGGGACCCGGCCTTAGAGGCTGCACTCCCCAGGTCCCTAGAGGGCTGGGACAGGACATGCAGGCAGGTGTTTCTCCAGCTGGGCATCGGAATGTGAGCCTCTGCCCCAGGAGGAAGGAGATACGGAGTGTCCACCTTTCCTTCCTATCACATCCCTTGCTGTTCTGCACGCAGACCCCCGGAGCCCTGCAGGGTCCAGAGAGGATGCTTTCTTGGGATTCTTCCCATGACGGGCAGAGGCCTCATCACTCAGATCTCTGAGAGGTTGTCTTGGGAACGCTCCGAGTCTTTGCAGAGTGTTCATGTGGGGAATCTCCTTGCTTCCCTTTCTGCTTCGCCCTTCAATATCTTTCTTCCTCATCACTCCCCAAAGCTCCCACACCTGTCTCCCTTTTCTCCATTCCAAGTAACAGAGATGGAGCCCCAGCCTCTTCTGTAATGTGGATGTCATAGGCCCCACCCCAGCAGCCACAGCCAGCGGAAGAGTTTTCTGTGGGAGGTGCATCCAGGTTTGCATGCTGGTCCCAGAGTCTCCTGACCAAGGCCATGACCAGACCTGGGAGAGAGGAGTGAGTGGGATTCAGGGGAGATGGGGGCAGGGGGAGTCTTCCCCTCCACAAGACACTTCTGCAATGAAAATAAAGCCTTGTCTTCCTCTCCCAGGATGAGTTTGTGTAGAGGGTAAGGGAAGGTGATCTTCCTTCCAATGGCAGATCTTCCTTCCTTCCTTCCTTCCTTCTTTCCTTCCTTCCTTCCTTCCTTCCTTCCTTCTTCTTCTTTCCTTCCTTCCAGTGCCTACAGATGCTCAATAGGGTCTGTGATGCCATTACACTGAGGGCCCTTGCCTGCTCCCCATGACCTGCTATGAGTTATCCCAGCCTGCCGGGGGTTACTTCTCTGTCTTCCTGAAGCAGAAAGCTCAGTGCACCCCGCTCTCAGTAAAGTCGTGAACCCCCAGCCTTCTGACCAATGCCTCCGGTGGAAGACTCCTGGGACAGACTAGCAGTCCCTTCTTTCTCACTATCAACATGATTTATTTCCATTCTGATTTGAAACCCACTTTTTTTTTTTTCATAAGGAATGATCTGGTCCTCTCTGTTTTACTGTTTGTGCTCTGACTTCTGACAGACTAAGAGCCAAAGCCGTGCATTCCCCAGGCCCCAAGTGCAGACTCATGTCAATGAGCTCCCAGAGAGGAGCGAAGGTGCTCGGTTCCAGAACACACTCTCTGGTGCATTATCGACTTCAGGAAGAGACGAGGAGTGTGTTGGAGCATCAGGAGCTCGGGTTTCATGGGATGGTCAGGAATGTGCCAGAGCAGTCAGCACCCCGGACCCATCCATGGCGACTCCGCGTCCTTCTGCTGTTGAAGACACTAACGGGTGGTTTGGAGGATTGATGCATTTGGCACGAAGAGACGCTGCTTTGTCAAACATTTTAATTTACACAGAATGAGTCAAGGATTTAATTTAGCCACTTGTCACAAAGTCAATACTGAATTATGATAAATTTTAATGTTGCCTTTTTTTCCCATAACTCAAAGCTCTTGGCTATTTGATTCTTCTGGAACACATTATCTATTGGTTTCTTATTATCACAATGCCTATGTGGTTTATATGCCTTCTCTAGTTCCTTCTCACTACACACTCTGAAGAACCCTAGGAGGGTAGGCCAGATCAAAGGATGGGAGAGAAAACCCCCATTGGGGGAATGGTTTCCCTTGTTGAACAAACTTGGGGCTCTGTTGACATAGAATCCTCAGTCCTAGAAAGTTCCCTACTGAGTTCAGTAATTAGGTAGTGGGTGTATTATCGAGATCCTGAACAATACTTGGAATTATTAGTCCCGTTGGCTCTGAACTGCAATATATTCAACCACGCAGAAAGAGTTTAAGTCCAGAAATGAAGGTGATGTCATGCTGAAGTTGTGTGCATGTAAAAGAAGTAGTAATAATATCACAGAAGTCTATAACCCAAGTAAAAATGCTCCGTTCTTATAAAACGGAGAAAACAGTGCCGTTGGCAATCGGTCTCTATCAGGCTGGGTGGGCCATGAGATTTAATACCAACAGTTATTGTACGCGTTAGATCTGGGCAGCAGTGTTGCATGCCCACCTCAAACCACTTATGTACAAGAGGACTTTGGCTCACAGGGCCCCATGTTGTTATGCACTCACACCCAGAGCAAGGCCAAGATGTGACTGTGCTCAGGGGCAGTACAGGACTTGAAATTAGAAAGCTATCTTGGTGCTCCCTGGCTATGGCATTTACATCATACAGGACGGGGCTTTCCAGAATGGTCACCAGCTTCTCACAGAGCAGAGAGAGACTGACCTGGTATTCCTTTCTCTGTCCCATAATGCAGACGTTTCAAGGGTTCGGCCTTTGGAGCTGCCTTACTTAGGAATCAAACCTGGATGAATGAACTGGGCCAGGACGAGGAGAGGAAGGAAGAGCTAGGTCTGACCACTGGCTTGGGTGGGTCCATGTACTCGCTCCCAGACTGAGTGGTGGTGGTGAGGTAGGTGGCTCCTTTGACACTTCCTAGAACAGGAATTCTGGGCCAGAAAGACTGATGAGATGCACAACAGATAAAAGTAGTCCTGAGAAATGCCTTATGGATCATGCTTTGTAAAGCTCTTCCTCATACTCCTCATTCAATTATCCCACCGCGGATGCAGAATTTTTATTGTCCTCTTTTTAGAAATAGAAGACTAAGATTCGGTTAAACATTTAGATCCTTGGACGACACATTTCAGAAAGTCTTTTGTTTGTTTTTCTTTTTTAATGTTTATGTACTTTTGAGAGACAGAGGGACAGAGCACAAGCAGGGGAGAAGCAGAAAGAGAAGGAGACACAGAATCCAAAGCAGGCTCCAGGCTCTGAACTGTCAGCACAGAACCCAGCGTGGGGCTAGAACTTATGAACTGTGAGATCATGACCTGAGCTGAAGTCGGACACTCAACCAGCTGAGCCACCCAGACACTCCTCATTTCAGAAAGTTTTAATTAATTAATACATGAAGTGAATACACGGAGAGTCTCCTCTAACACATGTGAGCCTGCTGAAGTAGAAATTCTGAGGACGCGAGGGTCACGCAGTCTGCCTTTCAGACAGTGATGGTCCTAAGACCAGTATGGTATTCTTGATGAGGCCCAACGAGTGCAAAGTGAGCCGTATGATCTTGTGACAGCATGGCGCACATTTTTATGGAAGAACCCGAACGCGTTGTTTACCAGATAACAAATGGGAAGCATCCTGTTGCAGCTAAATTAGGAAAACACAAGCATCGATGCAAGGGCAGTGCCATCTGCTGAAGCAGCACGTCCACCACGTAGCAGGTGGATGGAAAAACAGTCGCTTCAGCAAGAACTGAAATGTGGTGGCCTCATGCCAGGCAGTTTAAAAGGATCATGTAAGTTGCATGCGTGCCGTAGCCAAGGGATGACACTCACAGAAGCAGCGCTTTTCAAATGGATTTGCAGTACCTGACCAGAAAGACTGCCTTCACTATTCCACCCCCACATCAGGCCACAGCAACGGTCACAGGGCCCGGGAGCGTCCAGGCCAGAGGAGAATCTCAAACTGCAGGCCAGGTGAAGGAAGGCTGTTCTATTAACCAGTTCTAGAGTCCAAACACTGTTGTTGTTCTGTCTAGAAACAGAGGACTGGAGAGACATTCGAATATCCTGAGCCTGTTGCTGAAGATAGCTCATCTCCAATCAGGCCATCCATACCTACTGTTAGATGGAAGGGCACGCTTCTTGGAGGCAGATGCTGTATTTTTCTGTGTTGTACAGTCCTCGGCAGGCAAGCTACTGGAGATGGTTGATCGATGCCCTTGTGTGGCGGGGGCGGGGTGGTTACACATCTTCGCCAGGTGACAGCCCAGTATCAGCATGTGGTTGGCGGAGTAAGAGAGCAAGTATTTCACCAGACTGATGGCCAAACATTCTGGGGTGTCTTCAGTAAGTACGGATGACACGGTCTCACATGGAAGTAGAAGAGATCAAGATATAACAACTCCTGGCTTACCGAAAGTGTTCCACAGAGAAAGGATGCAGTAGTCAGCCCGGGGCCACCATAGCAAAATACCACAGCCTGGGTGGCTGGGACAGGAGACATTGATTTCTCATGGTTCTGGAGGCCGGGGGTCCAAGATCAAGGTGTGGGCAGGTTTGGTTTCTCCTGAGGCCTCCCTACTGGCATGCAGATGGCTGCTTTCTTCTTGTGTCCATACGTGGTCCTTTGTCTCTGCACAGGCATGCCTCATGTGTCTTCCCCTCCAGGAAGGACATAGGTCCTATTGGATTAGGACCCCACCCTCATGACCTCATTTAGCTGTAATTAACTCTTCAAAGGCTCTGACTCTACGTATGGTCACGTTGGAGGTTAAGGTCTTAATACAGGAATTTAGGGAGGTCATGATTGGGTCCTTAACCAGAAGGGAGGCCTCTAGTAGCTGGTAACTATGTTTTCTGGAGCTGTGGATAGAAAGCGCTCTTTGGGGAACACTGGCATGATTATTTTTCCCTGAGATTTGGCACTAGGATCCTCCGCTGCCTGCATCTAGGGCGGGAGCACCTCCTTGCCTCTGTAGCCAAAGCCCAAAGCATCGCCTGTGACACCGGGTGTTCAGCGAGGTCAGGTGCCCGGGAAGACAGAGCAATGACCTTCTCATTAGTGCAATAACTCCTGTTCCTCCTCCCAGTTTAAGGTTAAGTTTGAGGCTTTTAAAAAATATTTTGTTGATTTTACCACTTCTGTTACGTATTTGAATCTATTCCTTCACCGAAATTAATAGTCTATCGGTCTAACAGATGACAATTTCTATCAATAAAAATTATCTTTACAAGGCTTCTGAGTGCATGCTTAGTGCCTTCCTGCCCAAGTCAAGATGACAGTGATATTCTTCTTTGCGATTTCACACTTAGAGTTTGCTCTGTGTGAAGACGAACACGGGCAGGCTGGGCTGCTTACAGTTACTGGCATCTCAAAGGGCCTGGAACCCACAGCAGGTGTGCAACGACTACAGAGGCTGAGTCTGAAGAAGGGAAGGTGTTAGAGCCTCGGATGTTGCCTTCCTAGTCATAAAGACGGAATCGTTACATACTCAGTGTCATGGACCCAGTGTTTGTATTGCCCTAAGGAGGACAGGACTGACGTTAAGCTCTTTGACTGTAACCTAAGTGCATGACATTAACCTTTTGATTGCCAAGCCATCCATTTCAAAAGCATCCATCTCAAATAAATGTACTGCTAGCTGCATGACACAGCTACCAGTAAAACAAACAGGTAAGGACGGAGGCTGCCCACGACAGAAAGTTCCCTCTGTAGAAAGCCCGTGGTATCAAGGTCACAGAGGATCTGAGAGATGCTGCTTCTGCCTCCCCACACCCTCATCCCTGCTCTTGTGTTTCAAATTAGATTGGCAATCATGAGCCCATGAAACCCTAGGCACCCTGCCCTGCACCCCAAAAAAGCAGAGCCCCAGGTCAGCCCATGCTCTCTTTCTACCCATGCCCTGGCTGCGTGACCATGGACACACAGTGTACACTGCAGGACCCGTGAGCAATAAATCCTGTTCCCTAAGTTCCCTGATGCTTTTTGCTGAAGTGCATCCTGAGATCATAATAAGAATCACAAAGGCCAGTCCAGCCACGTTGGCTGCAGTAGGGGCAATGTCTGGGGACTCAGTAAAAGTAACACGGGCCTGGGTGGGTGCCTCTGGCCTTCCAAGCCAAGACCATCATTATCAGTAGGCTAAGTCCAACACAACACCCCCCAAAATTCAGTACGGAGGCCCTAACCCCCAGTGTTGATGGTCTCCGGAAACGGGGACTTTGGAAAGTGATTAGGGTTGGGTGAGGCCCTGCGTGAGCCCCCCTGCACCCCACGGGCTAGCTCGCTCTCCAGGCTCATGTACCAAGGAAAGGCCCTGTGAGCACACAGAGGGAAGGGAGACCTCTGTAAACCAGTAAGGCGGCTTCCGCACCCCAACCCCACGGGACCCTGATTGTGGCCATCCAGCCTCCAGAGCTGAGGATGATAAACCCCCACTGTTTCAGCTCCCCTGTTCGTAGGATCTTGTTCCAGCAGTCTGAGCAGCCCAGAGCTACCGTCTGCAGAATTTCTTCTTCTCTCGCTCATGTTCTTGAGTCCACAAAACAGAAAGACACATTCTGCAGCTATAACTTTTTTTTTTGTCCTCGTTCATTTTAGGTGTGAAGAAATGTCACCCACAGCACCCCCGGAGGTGTGAAAGGCATACTCCATGGTGACATTCTCGACAGAGGCAGGATCACTGCCAGCTGCCAGGTGGCGGCTTGTTTTACGGGTGGGAAAAGTGAGAGGAATTGACTATCTGAGCAAGAAAGTCTGCCAGGCTTGACTTTTACTAGAAAAATTGGTCCAAGCTTCCTAGTGTTTAGAGTAATGAGGAAACTATAGGTCAGGAAGTGGCCAAGAACTTATGAAGGACCTTTGACAGCCAGGGCTGAGGTGACAGAATGATCCAGAACTCCTACTGATCGCGGAATCTGTGGGGCTGTTTTGCTACATCTGGAGCATAATCTAAACAGGTTTCAGAAATGAAACATTTCTCCAAAATTTCTTGGTGGTCTCATCCAAACCCAAAATATTAACTAAACATGAAAGTCTTCTAAATAATGCAGTGGCTGAAATCAAGGGTTATATGTATTTTTTTTAAATTTTTTAAAAATGTTATTTATTTATTTTGAAAGAGAGAGACAGAGTGTGAGCAGGGAAGGGGCAGAAACAGAGGAAGAGAAAGAATCCCAATAGGCTCCCTGCCGTCAGCACAGAGCCTGACGCGGGGCTCAATCCCACGAACAGTAAGAGCATGACCTCAGCCAAAATCAAGAGTCTGATCCTCAACTGACTGAGCCACCAAAGCGCCCCTATTGTTATATTTATTTCTAAACCTTTTTTGAATCCCATCTTTTCCTGGAACATCCATCTAAGCTCTGATTCTGTGTTTGAGAGCCTCTAAAGACCCCTCCAGACTTTGTCGACTTACTGTTCAGTCAACAGAGTAGCCCCTCCCTTTGTGATCCTCTGGTCACAATAATTCAGAATAGCATTAGACTACCTCACTCCCACTATTGTTTTCACTAAATTCTGAAGATGGTGCAAAATGGCGTCATTTACTAAAATGCTGTCCAAGTAACACAGTTATACCTGATGTTAACATTTATGATGTTGAAAAGAGAAAATATTTTCCCAGGTATTCTTTAGTCAAAAGGGTATGGAAACCAGCACATTAGGTAAAGATCTCCCTCTCCTGTTTTTCCAGTTCACAGTTTCCAGAACCCATCAATACAGTGACATCCCTCGTGCGTCTTCAGGGAACCAGGCGGTCAGTGTTCCCCATACTTCCTCTGGCCATGGGCTGGGCATTTACTGTGGTCTGAGGGTACAGCTGAACTCATCCTGATCTTGGGCTTCAGGATCAATGGTAGAGGTGTGGGGCCCTCACCTACATGTCACAATTCACCTGTGAGGAGGCATTTAAAAGGTTACCCCAAATGGTCGATAGAAACGGGTGGGAAAAGCCAAGGTTCCTTTGATTGAGTTATAAAAGTGAGTGTAAGTACTGGTAAGCAAGCAAAGGTAAGCGTTTGGATTTTAAAAAGAAAAAT
Source organism: Paguma larvata (assembly GCA_030068075.1). Lineage (NCBI taxonomy): Eukaryota > Metazoa > Chordata > Mammalia > Carnivora > Viverridae > Paguma > Paguma larvata. The sequence goes on from CM057826.1 coordinate 2,910,502, forward strand.
GTAAACACAGAATTTTATTTCTAATGTAGGAAGAGCATCTTCAAACACTGTAGAACATTCTCTGGGCTTCATCAGGCAGAAAAATGTGGCAATTTGGAAGTCACATACTTCCGCAGGGACAAAGCCAAGCAAAAATAATAACTGACACATTGATATGTTTGGCAGTAGTTGTGCTGATACTAATTCAAAGAACCTCTACTTAAGTGATTTTCTATACTAATTGTGTTATCAAAATGAATTTCATATTCTAAATGTCAGAAAACAAGGAAAGAAGTTTCATACTTCATTGCAGCCGCCATGGGTATTTCTGGAAAACCCTTCTATTGTGTTGTATTCTACTTGGTTGCAAACATGGCAAATATAACTACCATTTTTATTATTTACTTAATGGGGTTTGTAATACATTTTTTTAAGTACGCTTCATGCCCAGCATGAAGCCCAATGTGGGGCTTGAACTCACGACCCCGAGATCGAGACCTGAGCTGAGATCAAGAGTCTGAAGTTTAATCTACTGAGCCATGCAGGCACCCCTGTAATGCATTTTTAATGAATATAAAGTAAGAGTTTGTTTTCGGACTTTTTTTTTTTCACTTATCTCATTGCCACTAGTGGAATTATAAAAAAATATATTACTAATACTTATGCTTTGCCATCTGATTGAAACACAATCTTTGAAAATGGTTGGGTGAGTGGTTTTTCTGGTCCTGGGCTACGTCACAGACATCATCTATACGTCGTGAACTCAGAGCCATTCCAGTCTGCACGCGCTAAAGACACATGGAAACAAGAAAGTCTTCCAAACCAATTGCTTAGTGTGAATGCTGCTGAGTGTTAGATCGGAGTTTTCCCCACGGGATGCCGAGGGGAGGGGAGGAGGAGGGCAGGAGACAGGACTGTTCTGCTTGTGCAGCAAGGATGAGGGGTGTCATTCCCCGGAGACCCGTGTGGAGTAATGGAGTCATATAATTCAGCCACGTGTCAACACTCCTAACAGAGAATCCCATCACCACCCCCCAACCATGCTCCAGGGACACATTTCGAACCTTCCCTGCTGTCTATGTGCACCAATAGGAACATATGGCTGCCAAAATAAAGAACCCTCTTGTTCTACTTTGGAAAGATGTCTACAGAAGGGGTACAACCACTATTCAAACTCACATCATTTTAATTGAAAAATCCTATTATTAAAAAAGCAGAAACAGACCTATAAATATGGAAAATGCTCTAATGGTTGCCAGAGACGCAGGGAATGGGGGGATGGGCAAAATGGGTGAAGGGGAGCGGAAGGGACAGGCTTTCAGTTACAGAAGGAATAAGTCACAGGGGTGGAAGGCATGGCATAGGGAATACAGTCAATGGTAATGTAATAGCAGAGTATGGGGACAGGTGTCAGCTACACTTGAGGCGAGCACGGCGCAACTTGTGGAAATCCGGAACCACTATGTTGTACACCTGAAACTAACGTGCCATTGCATGCCAACTGTACTCGAATTTGAAAAAGTTTAAGAAAAGAATGTCACATTGTTAAAAATGCCTCCCTTGATCTAGGCTTGAAGAACAGAAGGCCCAAAATGGGCCGTAAAAACATGGTCAGTCTAAACCCTGAAAGACAAATCGAAGGTGAAAAACCAAAAGGAAGCAGAAACCAAAATTGAAAGTGTCTTCAAAATGTATTTTTCTCTTCAGATCTAATGGACTTTTATTCTTCTAGCAGGAAAAAAGAAAGAGCAGATGTCCCTGACTCACCCAGTACTGTGAGCATGTGCGTTATCCTGGGAGGGGCTGGTCCTGTTCCTGGAGAAATGCATTACCCATTCAGATGCAGGCATGTGCTTTCAGTTTTTCAAGTGACTCCAAAAGTCATCTGCAATATATTGCTACTTTAAGAGTAAATCACTGATCCACTAATAGCCCTGATGGATCCGTTTTATTTGATTAATCAAGTTGCTTGATGAGGTTCCAATTTTTTGGATTCACAAGGGAGATTGGATTGCATGATGCACAAGTTTTCACGCTGATTCCTCTAATTACCAAACTTTAATGCAGTTTCTGGTCAAAAATCACAAATGTATTTGATTTAACAAATGCTTCCTTCACCACAAACAAAGCCCTTGAGGTATGCTCTTAGAGGTGGGGATGGTTTTCTTCTTCGGCATTACCTAATCTGATAAAGTACAGCCAGATGATTCAAAGTGAAAATCCAGATGCAGAAAAATACTTTAAAAGTTTCAGAGCACTTTTTAAAATTCCTACTGGCTACCCTACCATGCTGTGTCATGGCAAGTTTGCCATATGTGATTTACCATAAATCAGTGACAGAATTAATAGAGTTAATGAGGCTGGCTCGATACCCAAGGGTGAAAATGATGTTTGCTCAAAGTGCAGGGCGTTTAAGGGCAGAATTTTCTCCAAGGAAGATCCTGAAACACGGATCTAGCTGTCTGAAAAATACATTATGGAGAGAAGATTCTTTGGGACTCCATTGGAAGGAAGTGCCCATGGAAAACCCTGAATTAGCTCTTTGGGGAGAACACAAAATAAAGAGGCTGTTGATAGATAGAGCAGGCAATCCAGAGATGTCCACAAGCAAGCAGAATCCCCGTCTTCTTCAAGGATTCAGGGTTGATGACCATGGGCACAGGAAGTGACCTCAAGGAACACAGGTTCCCACAGGAAGCTGAGCGGGGTCTTCTTTAGGAGCAAACCAATGGTGTTTTCTATCCTTGCCCAGGCAGGTCACAGAGAGGTATCTTCTCCAGGCAGAGGACTCTGACTTGAAAGCAAGAGGGAAAGACAGTCTGTAAGAGCTGAAGTACCCTAAAAACACTGGCATCTGGACTCAGCACTGAGTGAACCCCAAGTCCTCTTATGTCAGCTGAAAAACAGAAGAAACCCTCCCGACTGAAATAACTGTGGAGTTTCACTACATATGATTGGTGTATCTGTGCAGCCTTCTTACTTAATAGTTGATTTTGCATGGATCCCATCATTTTCTGTTAGTCATACTTGTTCCTGTAACCGAAGCAACAGCGTTGACCTGATGGATCTGGGCGCGAAGAAGGCAACCCAGCTAGTCTAACAAAGCAAATATTGCACCGGACAAGGTTAAACGAGAAAACACTTGGTTCAAGACTTTTGCAATAGGGAAGGGAGACCAGAACTCGGTGGGAACTCAACTCTGCTGAAACAGAGTGGCAAGGAGTCAACTCTCGAGGGAGCTGGTGGAAAAGTACTGGAGGGGGTGAGGGAAGAGGATGCTCAAGGAGGTGCATCTCACACATTGATTATTCCTGCATCTGCAAATGTTCCTGTGGCTAGCTCACCTGTGTTTGCTGATTGTCACCCATCACAGTAAGGCTCCCACCCTCCCACAGAGACCAGGAGACAAGGGTGCTCTCTTCTTTCACGATCACGTTTCAAAGGCATGGTTCCCAGCTTCTTGAAAAAGACATCGCTAGGTTCTAAAAGTGGCAGGAGCCTTTTTAAAAGAGCCCTATGTGTATCAAAGGCACAGAAAAAGGACTTACAAAAGTTTCCCAAAGGAAAGGGAGGTCAAGGGCCAAGGGTCAAGAAAAAAAATCTGTCTAAAGTTTAGTCAGGCTGAGGGCACTATTAAGACTGTCCTGGACAAGGCCATGAACTAGAGATTTGAGAGATTATTCAAAATTGCATAAAAGAAAGCAATAGTAGGGGCACTTGGTGTCTCAGTCACTTAGCTGTCGGACTTCAGCTCAGGTCATGATCTCATGGTTTATGGGTTTGAGCCCCACTTCGGGCTCTGTGCTGACAGCTCAGAGCCTGGAGCCTACTTCGGATTCTGTGTCTCCCTCTCTCTCTGTCCCTCCCCTGCTCATGCTTGGTCTCTCTCTCTCTCTCTCTCTTCCTCTCTCTACCTCTCTCTCTTAAAAATAAACATTTAAAAAAATTTTAAGAAGAAACCAATTGTTTTAAAAAAAACTTAAAGGAGAACACAAAAACACGATCTCAATACACAAAGAACAGGATCCACGGAACCGGCACCTCATGGAGGAGTCTTCAAGGAAAGGCTGGAAACAGTCTCATGTGTCACGTTCACCTGCAAATGATGGATGAGTTTCCAGGCTTGTCAGATCCCATCAGAGCTTATTGCTAATTCTGTTCATTTCATTTCTACCATCAAAATCATGAAGTGGGACTCCTCAGTGAATTTCAATTGCTACACTTGAAATGGTAGTCAGGTCATGTGTCCATGACTAGCAGGTGGTGAGGCAGGCTACATGCAGCAGGTGAGTTGCCTCCCAGGGTTCATTACTATAGATGCTCCATGACCTTGCACATGTAGTTAGCCAGAGCATGTGCGCTCCGTAGTGAGGATGTCCTCGAAGGTGGCAACCGTGACTTACCAGGCAGGTCCCAGGACCTCCACCCGTGACCTTGGTCAGAACAGGCTTTGTAAAGATTTTGTAAAAAGACTTTTACTCTGGGTCGGAGCATCCGGGGCAGGGCTGAGTCTTGAGCCCAGACAGAAGCACACATGTTTGCACAGAACAGATGAAGCCTGAAGGGAGTTCAAGGTCAGGTGCTACCAGCAAAGATGGGAGCAAAGCCAGCTGGTTGGATTCCTGGCCTCTTGTTGGGACCTCAGCTGGGGTGCAGAGCATCGAAGAGGGGGACCAGGAAGGACAAATGTCAGTCTGTCCTTCTAGAAACACAATCGCAAACAATGTGCAGAACTTTCTGCACAACCACCGAGACCAAGAGAGGTTGGAGGTGTTTGGTTGTAAGTCGGTTGTTTATGACGTAGATGTGTGTTTCTCTGAGGACATTTGAAGAAGAAGATAAAGAAGGAAAGCCTGGATATTGGAGGGCAGGATGACAGAGGGCCCGATGAGAGCAGGGGTCAGTGGGAAGAACATACACAGTCACTGGCCCCACAGCAGCGACTCTGGGGGCTGAAGTTGCAGGTGTTGCTGTGTTCTCTGTGAAGTCACTGGATGGGGGGCTAGTAAATATTGAGGGTGATGGTTAGGTCAGTGGAGAGGCCATCGATGGGAGGGTACACACTCACTAAGTGCAGAATCAGTTTTGTTGCACTGGTAACAGGTTCTATCAGAAAGCCTACTGGCCCAGAGGGCCTGGCTGTGTGCATTTTCCAGCAATGCTCACTGCCTAGGGATTAGTGTGCAGGGAAGCCAGATGGCAGCATAGTTGACATGAAGTTCTTTGCAGGAATATGTTGAATCTCTGCATCATGCAGTCCGAGCTGGAGTGTAAAGTCTGGAAAGGGAAAATAGGATGTTGGCATCAGCAGAGAGACAGTGTCACCCATCCCCATCTCCTCTGGTGAAGAGTCTTCCTCTGCCCTGTCCCACCACCATAAGAAAGGTCTGGCTTCCTGTCCCCTCTCCCACTCACTCACTGTGTACCAAGGAAAAGGAATTAGCTGACTCGAGTTAGGGACACAGGTCCCTGTAACGAAACTGGACTCAGCAAAGTTGTCCCCTCTCCTGGGTCTACTGTCCTCAAGGGATTCATTCTCCTCCCTTCCGCCTCCTCCAGGTAGTCAGGAGCAGAGCAGGGCTATGTGCCCTGCCTAGCACTCCTCCATGAGGAGCCAGCCAGGCACTCTGGCTGGGAAGTTGGGTTCAAGTGTGAAGAAGAAGATGCATTTTGGCGTCAGGTGCAGACGCCCTTCTCCAGTGCAGGGGAGCTCTGTTTACAAACTGCCGATGTAATCTTCCTTTGACATCATCAGTGCTCTGCAAGCTCCCCCAGTGCTCACGAAGGGTGGGAAGATGAGGTCAGATGTGGAGGCCAAGTCTATGACCCCTTCACCAACGGGCTGACCCACAGAACTTCCTGGTTCAGGGGAACTGGAGTAAGACCGGGTAATCTTGACTTTTAAGAGAATTCGCTGGGAGATTGCTGGCCTGCCCTGCTCGGAACAGTTATGTGGTGAGGAAGACCACGGTACAGGGCAAGCGGCTTCTCCTGCTCAGGCATGTGACCATGTGCAATCCCTAGCTCAAACATAATGCAGGAAATTTCGAGAAGGTATTCACGGGTTCCTCCTGTGCCTGCAACCCAGCCTAGGAACCACCCAGGGTCCTACCGCATCAGGCGGTATTTGTCTTTCTCTGACTGACTTATTTTGCGTAGTATTATACTCTCTAACTCCAGCCATGTCATTGCAAATAGCAAGATTCCATTCTTTTTTTAATGTTTCAGTAATATTCCATTGTATGTACATACTACATCTTCTTTATCCATTTATCAGTAGATGGACTCTTGAGCTCTTTATATAGTTTGGCTCAGGGCTCGAACTAACAAACAGTGAGATCATGACCTGAGCCAAAGTCAGTTGCTTAACCAACTGAACCACCCGGGTACCTCTAAAACAGCAATTAGATTCTACTGACACACACTAGAATGGCCAAAAACAAAAACAAAACAGAAAAACCACCCATCAAAGCTCACTGTCATTAAGTATGGACCCTAATGGGAGTTCTCATTTATTGCTGATGGGAATACAGAATGGCACAGCCACATTGGAAGCCAATATAGCAATTTTCTACAAAACTAAACAAAGTCCTACCATACAAGCCAGCAATCATATTTCTAGGAATTTAACTGACTGATTTGAAAACTTATGCCCACACCAATATTATAAATGCTTATAATAACTTAATTCATAATCATAATAAATATTAATGATAATTCATTATCACCTAAAAGTGGAAGCAGCCACAATGTGTTTCAGTGGACGAATGGAATAACAAACTACTACGTCCTTACAGTGGAGGTCAGGGTATCCCCAGATGGATTGCACAATCCCATGTCATTTTGGGTGACAAAACAATCTAATGCTATAATAAATATATGAAACAATCTCATAAAGAGAATGGGTAAGAGAGATTTATACATACAGGAGTTAAGACACACACATGTATTTCCTTGCCAAGCCAGCTGAGAGGATCAAGAAGCAACACCACCCCAGGATCAACAAACACAACTGGCTCCCAGATCTCAGCTTCCAAGTCCACTCTCTGATAAGGGAGCCGGGCTCCTCAGATAAAGGGCTGATTCCATGACTGACCGGACATAAAAAGATGAGCTTGGAAGATCTTGTAGTTTCAGAAAGTAAGGAATTTCTCAAAGAAGAACAAGCAGACAAAAAGCCCAATAATGGGGTGTGTCAAAGGGATGTGGGAGCCAACTGAAACAACTCCTTACGGCCGTCGCTAAATACCTAAGTAACAAAATAAGTAAGATAGTGTTGTACTGTAATTCAGAGTACCCAATAAATATCCATGAGTTCACACTGATATACGTAATTTTTTAAATAAATAGATAGGAAAGAATAGACACATCTCCCACGCAGAAGAACTCCAAGTAATTTCTGTAGATATTTGCTATAGACCGAATCTTTAGGTACCCTCCCCCATTCGTGTGTTGTAATCTAACCTCCAACGTGATGGTGTTTGGAGATGGGGTCTTTGAGAGGTGATTAGGTTGTGAGAGCAGACCCCTTATTAATTGGATTAGTGCCCTTATACAGGAGACCCAAGAGAGTTTCCTCATCCCATCTGCCATCTGAGGGCACAGCAAGAAGATGGCCATCTTTGAACTGAAAGGGGGATCCCACCAGACAACGAAGCTGTGAGGACCTTGATCTGCGGCTTTCCAGCTTCCAGAACTATGACCAATAAATCTCTGTTGTTTACAAGCCACTCAGCCAATTGGATTTTGTGATAGCAGCAAAGACCATACTCCACTCACAAAGTACAATCCTCCATTATGTGCTTCATGTAATGACTTCCTTCCAAAAAGTGCACTATGGAAAGGAAGAAAAAGTGTAAGATTTTAGTGGAGAAGCTGAGAAACATTCCCTCAGCCAAGAGATCAAGGTCAGAATTAATAGTGATAGTCATGTTGGTAGTATGTGCCCTGGATATGGTAAAATAAAAATGGTACCTTGTCTTAGGACCCTTCCTCACATAAAGTCATTCAAGTCTTGAGAAAAACATCAGACAAATCTCATTTAATGCACGTTCTACAAAATACCTGACCAGAACTCCTCAAAACTGTCAAGGTCATTAAAAAACAAAGGAAAGTCTAAGTAACTGTCACAGCCAAGAGGAGTCTAAGGAGACAAGTATCTAGGATGTCACCCTGAACGTATAAAGGGCATTGAGTAATAATAAGGCAATCTGAGGGACACCTGGGGGGCTCAGTCAGTTAAGTGTCTGGCTCTTGACTTAAACTCAGGTCATGATCTCAAGGTTTCATGAGTTTGAGCCCCACATCGGATTCTCTCTCTCTTCCTTGGGGTTTTCTCTCTCTCCCTCTCTCTCTGTCCCTCCCCCACTTATGCTGTCTCTGTCTCTCTCAAAATAAATAGTTGAAAAAATATATATGAAATAAATAAGGCAATTTGAATATACACTTTAATTAATAATAATGTATGAGTATCAGTGAATTCATTGTAACCAACATATCACAATGATGTAAGTTGTCAGTAACAGAGGAACCTGGGTGTGAGGTGTATGGGGACTCTCTGTATTACCTTCACAATTCTTCCGTAAATCCAAACTATTCTAAAATAAAACATGTATTTTTGTATTGAAGAGGACGCCTCTGAAAGACTTGATGTTTGCCCCAAACGGACTGAGGTAACCCTGAAAGAGTCCTCCAGACAGGACAAAAAAACAATGTTACTTTGAATATTTAATCCCCTGAGTAAAAGAGACTCATGGAAAACTCGGATTTTTTGTTAGAAAAGAAATATCGTATTTTAGTATGACTGAATGGCAACATGTAATTTTTAACCAAATTAAGTTTAATTAATAAAACAGTTTCCTTTCAAAATGAGGTACCAAGTGGAAAGATGGTATTTTATATTTCTTGCTAGGTTTATCCCAACTCTTTAGACACATGAAATACTTTTATTTATGAAAGAACATATTAAATAAAAAATAAATAATAAAAGTGACGTTACAACCTTCTTTACCTGTTTGTATTCATTCTACTAGCAGTGTAATTACTGCACCTCTAATCATTCTGTGTGCTATTTTTTGCTAAATCTAATCAGAGCCATCACCACCATCACCACCGCCATCACCATCACAGCAAACATCTCTATGATGCTTACCATGGCCTAGGCTTTGCTCTCAGGGTTTGTGCGATTCATTCCGTTAATCTCTTCAAATACCCCCAGAGACAAAATCCAGGCAACTGAGGCCCAGAAAGGCCCAGAAAGGGAAAGAAAGGCCCAGAAAGGGAAAGGGAACCTTCCAGGCAGAACAATGAGATGGGACAGTGTTCACCTTCAGCTGCCGCGTTCTGGAGCTCACACTTCCATCCACGGAGAGGTGCGTCTTCTGTGGACAGCATGGCCCCAACATGGCAGCGTGCTGATGCTCAGGAAAGCAGAAGCGCTGCCACTGGTTGGCTACACTGGGGGCCCACCTGGAAAAGGCACCTCTCACTTCGCTGCTGATGTAAATAACAAGCCAAGGTTTCGTGAACTGGATCCATTGCTAGCACACACGAGGACCTTCATGACCCATGGGCAGAGTGAGAGCATAATCTTGTCCCCTGGGCACCTTGGCGCCAGGCAGAGAGCAGTAGGGAACCCAGGTCCACTCCTCCCAGGGATTCTATTGCCCAAAAAACATATGTTTGGCAGCTGGGGGGACATGTTAGTTCAAAGGAAATAATAAAAGGCAGGGGAAAATAAGGCAAATGTGCATTCTCCAATTATTTACTTGTAACATATGTTAAATAATTGCAATGTGTTTGTTTTCATGTTTCGTTACTAGAACTTTTACCTTATCTCCAAAGAATAGAAGGCAGCCAAGTCACAACATGTCTTGCCTCCTTCTAAACAAGTCATTTATGAGCTGTGGGTGTAATGCTGACTCCGACTACATTAGCAGCGAATCCTGGCTACTTAAAAACTGGGAAATAGCTTCCAGACATGTAATAACTAGCAGACCAGTTCTCCTTGCACTGGCTTCATAAGCACTACCTGTTCTGCTGCTTGTCGGGGCTCCAGGACTGGAAGACCATCCTCCTAGGTCAACGACCACCCACTCCAGAGAAGAACTGTCTTGTCACTCAAATTCGGAAAAGCAGTTTTCCAGTTTTGAAGAAACAGACCCAACGTTGACCCAAGAAGCCAGTCCAAATAAAAAGGGTCTTATGCTCTTTGAGAGTCAGGATGGAACAAGGGGGAGAACGTGGGCTTTGGAGTAAGGATGCGAGCAGTGACCTTAGCACTTGCTCACAGGGTGACTAGGAGCTGACTGGCTCATCTCCACAAGTCACTATTTATTGCCTCATCTACAAATTCGGTGTGATAAACCACACTCCACGGAGTGATGTGAGAGTCGCTGAAATACTCAGCCCTGATAAGGAGCATGAGTCTGGTTTTATTTATTTAAATTGCTCTCTGCACCACACCCCACACCACGGAGCCTGAGTTAGATTCAGTGTCCCAGGCAGTCTTAGAGCCCACACTCAAGGGAAGTCTTGCTATGAGAGCACAGAGCAACAACTAATGCGTTGACCATTTGACACCTTCTGTCTTATCCTCAGTGGATGCACAAACCCCTTCCCATGGCTGACAGTTGAAAGGAAGTAAGCAGGTAGGTGCAAATAGCTACCTAGGGTGGGAATGCGACTTCTTGGAACAGTCAGAAAACAAGTTTGCTAGGTAATCAAGAGCCAAGCCAAACAGTGTCCTAAATTAATATCACGCTGAGTCCTCTGGATGACAGTATCAGGAGCACTCTTGATAACTCCTGACCTCTAGGGAAGGTCATTCCTCGCATGTTTTCTACCCAGTGAGAGGCAATCAAGGTGTGCGCTTGGCAGGTAAGAAGGCTGGTGGACCACACGATGCTTCAGTAGGGAAGACAGCTTGGTCCTGTCCAGAGCAGGAGCCCGAGCTCCTAACAAAGGTGTTCCCCTGCCACCAGCATTTCTCCAGGCTCTGAACACTCAAGGACAGTGCAAATGGCTTATTCAGATCGGCTTTGCTGTAGCCCAGCAGCCCAAGCTGCCAGATCATAAATATTTGTTAGATGAGTGCTGTCTAGGTTGTAACTATTTGACCCAGGCAATGTCATGATGAAACGGGTGTTTGGGGAGTATTAGTCTGACAGAGTGCAGGTTGGTTGGACTGGAAACGTGGGGGTGGAGATGAGAACCAGAAAGATGTCTTAGGGGACGCTTTCAGTGGACTGGGGTGATGACATCCAGGGCAGCCGCAGAGCTTAACTCTGCCTTTCCCACCTCACAGAGCACAGTGCGAGAAGCGCAAAAAGCCTTCTGTGTGGGGATGGTTTGCACACTCATCATCCATTTCCCTTATACCCTACCTTTTTCTCTCTGCAGTTGGAGACACTGCTACGTCAATAGTAGGTTCCTTGGTGTTTGGCTTTCATTCCAGAAGCTTTCCAAAATGGTCACAAGAGATACCATTGTTGACTAAAAAGGATCACATTCATGCTATGTAGCCTTGCACATATGTGTGTATCTTAGTTAAGAAGGTGGTTTTGCATAATTGTATGAGTGTTTTCATTACAGCTCTGCACATCTGATTACTTGCATTGTCTTCCAGAATCCACAAAAGGCCTTGACTATACCAGTTCTTTTCACTTGAGGCTTAAAAATGCACATCAATTCATAGTTATCATGTGCCTATTGTACCCCAGGCATTCTCCTTGACTCGAGGAGAAAGGTTACACTTTGGAGAGGTGAACAAACCAGAAAGGAGGAATCCACTCTCCCCTCTTCTGGTTTTAAATCCTCTGGCTGGCTGTCATCATACTTTGAATGAAATCTAAACTTAGCATGGCCTGGAAGTTCTGTCAGGGTCTCCCACCCTCTCTGGCTTTCTCTTGAAACCAATTCTCAAGTCGTCCTGAAAGGTGTATGTTCTCTTAAGTATTCTGTATTTTCTTCTGGCATTTCCTATGCTTCTACCTCTTCCAGGACTTGGAGCCAAACCTCCACCCTCACTGCTCACCCGCTACCCAGCTTTCAACTTTCAGCTTAAATGGGAAATCCACTTCCAAGAAGCCTTCCCTAGGGTCCTGCCCAGCATCTACGCCAAGTGGGTAGTTCTCTCTTTTCTACCATGACATTTGTGACAGTGTTTTATCACCACCTCCTTTGGGCATGAAGATTTTCCTGGTTATTTCTTTGAACTCAATCACCAGACCATAATGACAGCGTCTACAGAAGGAAGGAAAGAGGAAAGGAAGGAAGGAAGGAAGGAAGGAAGGAAGGAAGGAAGGAAGGAAGGAAGGAAGGAAGGAAGGAAGGAAGGATGGAAGGGAGGGAGGAAGGATGGAAGGGAGGGAGGGAGGGAGGGAGGGAGGAAGTGGGAGGGAACAGGAGAAAGGGGATAAATTAGGTTTTATGACCATCCCTTGCCATTATTTTGCACTATGATTAAATCCTCTTTCCTGTGGGTCAGTCTGTCCTTATTTTGGTGACCAGCAGACACAAAGTAGTGACTGCCTCACCTCGGCTGATGGCAGTAGCAAGAGAGAAAGAGATAGAGATGAAAGAAATTGGAATGGAAGAATCAATAGTTGATGACAGATCCAACAATGAAATAAAATCAAGGGTTTCCCTTGTCTTCTGAATGGAATGGATAGATTTAAACAGCTGTTACCTTTTCACAGACCGTTCATATTCTCCACTGGGCAAGAGTTGGGCACTTGAGTTTTCCCATTTAAATCACAGTGTTCATGAGAACATAAAATACGCATCGATATAGAACTAAGCATGAAAGCCTAAAAATAAATACATAGAGTAATTGCGGTGCTGAATTATTTTACAAATGTATAGACCATCCAAAACATTTCCTCAAGTTTTAATCCAGTGGACAGTGAGTGTGAACCATACCTTGTCCAACACAGTTAGCTCCCCGCCTGCAATTCCCCCTCTTTTCTCAACCGAGACCCCTTGAATCCCATTTTCAGATTCCAGGGTGCTCCCCAGCTTAACCTACTTAGAAGGGCTTGAGAAATCCATAAAACCATGATGATATTAAAAATGAACTAAAGGAGCGGCACCTGCATGGCTCAGTTGGTTAAGCCTCTGACTTCAGCTCAGGTCATGATCTTATCTTCTTGAGTTCGAGCCCCTCATTGGGCTCTGTACTGACAGCTCAGAGTCTGGAGCCTGTTTCAGATTCTGTGTCTCCCTCCCTCTCTCTCTCTCTGCCTCTCCCCTGCTTGCACTCTGTCTTTCTCTCTCTCTCTCTCTCTCTCTCTCTCTCTCTCTCTCTCTCTCTCTCGAAAATAAAAATAAACTTTAAAAAAATGGAACCAAAGGAAACAAATATGCAAGAAGTATGTTAAGTATTTAGCTGATGGATTACCTGTTTGGTGAGAATCTGCACAGAGTTGGTGAAGCCAGGTGGTCACACACTAAAGGAGCGAGATTAAAGCCCCAGGAGATGTGAAATCTTGGCGAAGGGGTGGGGAGCAGACTTGAGGAGAAGTGAGTAGCTAGTCAGGAAACCATCCTAAGAGGACCTGGCTCGCACACTTCTTTCCATGGAGCTGGACATGAAGGTCAAGACTTGCATGAAGAATAGGACCAATTTCACAGAACGCAAAGCCACAAGCCTGGGAGGAGAATCTTCTTTTAGATTCGAACTTAGGTTCCTGACAATACTGGGGGATTCCTTAGAGACAGAATAATTCTAGGATCTCATGAGAGGCCTATTTGGTTTGAAAATTCCTGTCCAAACTTGAGGCTCCAGAGCAGGGGCACCCGTGCTGCTGTTTTCTAAGAAGAGAAAATGGAAATCTATCTGATGATGTCTTCTTTATGGGGCAATGACTCTTCCTGACTTCCACCACCCAGGTCTGTAGCCTTCTTCCCCACCATTAAGTTTGCATACGTTCCCCAGGCCTGCATTGATTTTCAGTTTGTGCCTTCACTAGTAAAGCCCTCGAGAACTCACAGCCTCCCTCCTTTTACCATTCACATGTGCTTCCACTATGTAATAACATGTATTATTAGAGCGCTTTTGAGTTTACAATACATTATCTCATCTGGCCTAAGGATTTGGCACAGTTGTTAGGCATAAGCAACCATCTGGGGGACACTGATTTACAAGTCTATCATTAACCCATCAACAAACAGCCGCTTAGCAGCTACTGAAGCCCAGTCACTGCGCTGAGTACCTGCAGGAAGTTGGAAACTGAAGGAGCAACGTCATGATAGCATGGGCTGAAAGAAATTTCAAACTGGAGGTAAAACAAACATCTGTGAATATTCACGTCTCAAGAAAAATGCTAATGTCTGAAATTTCATCCCTAACTGTTGCCATTTCTCTACACACACTCCCCAGGTTAAGTTGGCTTAACCTTCATTTTCAGAGTAATGGCTCCAATGGTTCACAGCCCAAATCTCTCTTGAGGGCAAAGACTCCCCTCAGAAAATCTTCCTGAATGTCTTCTGGGTACTTCAAACTGTCACATTATGGCTTAATGATTTTCCCCAAGTATATCCCTTATTCTATATCCCCCTTCCTAGTCCCTGGCTCAATTTCTAGGTACTGGCTCCCAGGTACTAGCCAGAAACCATAGAATCCTCCCACTTTTTTTCTTATTAAGTATCAAATCCTTTGGTTTAACTTTTTAAATATGTTTCATACAATTTTTGTGTTTGTTAAACCAGTATTTAACACTTCATGGTGTATAGTTGAGCAGAGTATAGCCATATTAGACCATTCAGTCATTGCTTGCTATATTGTGAACTCGTAAGCTCACTGCCTCACAGCTGGTGTGTGGTCACCACATGGAAGATACTAAGTAGATGTGCGCTAAAGGAAAGAATTGCTAAATTAGGCACCCATTTTTTCTTCTTTGTGGAAAGCAAAATTGAGATGTGCCACTCCCTCATATCTGCACATCTTCACCCAATAAACTTAATCTAATTACAGCCACAAAGGGATTTTTAACATGTAATTAAGGTTCCAAATCAGTTGACTTTAGGAGTTGGGCATTGTCAGGTGAACCTTCTCTCGCTGGCAGAAGAGATTTGAAGGAATGAAGACATTTGATGAGAGAGAAGTCTTCCATCCTTGGCTTTGAAAATGGAGAGGGATCACATGGCAAGGAAAGCGGGCAGTTTCAAGAAGCTGAGCTCACCGCCCACAAGGCAACGGACACCCCCATCCCACAGCCACACTGAACCAAATTCCCTGACAATCTATGTAAGTTTGAAGGGAACTCTTCTCCCAAAGGCTCCAGAAAGGTGCACAGTACATCTGACCGCTTGACTTCAGCCTAGTAGGACCTTGAGGAGAGAATCCAGCCACACACAATCCCAGCTTCTGGTCTAGAGAACTATGAGCTGAAAAATGGCATTTTTCGAAGATGCTGAGTTTTGATCGTTTGTTCCTCAGCCAGAGAAAACTAACACACATATCTTCTGATTGTATAATGCTTACCAAGGATAATGATCATCCTTGAAAATATCGACATTTGTGTTCGAATTCAGTGTCAGCTTTATAAACCCCCTCCTCCAGTCCTCAGGAAGGATGACCCGTAGGTCTTAAAGAACACTTCAGGTTACTAAAAATTCATACTATTAAGAACAATTTTTAAAGTGTTAAAATGTAAACGGTCAAAATTGTGACGTTCTACCCAATTCTATTAAAAATAATATGTAATATTCCACTAGAAGCTGTAAACTGGATATTAGGGGATTTGAGTCTGGCCGTCCACAAAGCCCAGCAGCAGGGGAATTCTTCCCCCTGAACTCACAGTCGTTCACAGTTGTTCATACAACACGGCTTGGAAAGTCTACATCATCCTCCCCTGATTGGCTTTCACTGTAGAAATTACAAAGTTTCTCAAACACCAACTTTGCATCAAGAATAAGAAAAAGCATCTCCTTTAACCTCTTATTCTAGACACCATCTAAAATTCACGACTCCAAGAGTATTTCAGTTTCGATCATATTAACTACGTGAGTAACAGTGTTTGAACCATGGTTTCCACTCATTTTTAACAAATAAAAAGAAAACAATATCAGAAGTTGCCGGGAGAGAAAGTCAAGTGATGTCAGGAAAACCTCCCAGTAACTAGAAACTTCAGTGGAAGCCGATACTTTTTTCCCTCCTAGTAAATCCTTACTTTAAGGCCTAACTGGAAGCACTTATAACATCTTTTGAAGCATGGCTCGAATGCTAAGCAGAGGAATCCTATTTCCGCACCAGGCTGGGATCATTTGCATGAGGAAATGTTTCCTGGTCATCCAAGGCCCCCCAGAGAGCTTCTGATTCGTGGGTGATGCCACCAGAATTCAGCCACTGGGTGCTGCCGGAGTGCATGCTGGTGGACGCTCTACTCAGCAGAGCTGTAAGCCTAGGCAGAGATTTCCATCTCTCGGACATTTCAGCCAAGTTTTCCACCTACACCTGCATCTGCTCGTCCACCTCTGTTTATGCCTGTGTCTATACTGGTTGTGGGTGAAATGAGAGACAACTCCGCTGCACAGGTATGGCCCCGATCCATTCTAGCTCTGGGAGCCATGGCTGTTGGGTGTTGTGGAGGACGGGACATCCACATGGAGTTTGCTGTGGCTCTTTGACAGTCGCAACCCATACAAGTCCTTGAAAAGTATGCATTTAATTCAGTTTTAATCTACTTAACTGAACATTTCACCCTGTGATTGAATACCCTTGTTCACTCCCCACCTGGCACTGAGTGGCACAGCCTCACCTTTGTCAGCACCAAGACCCTGTTCCTTCTCGCCCATGGGTCCTCTCCAGTGGTTACCATGAGGAGCAGATGTTGCCACGAGAAAGGAGCAAGGCCAGGTGTCCTGCTGTACACCACGGCAGCCAGGAGATACCAGCAGGACATCCACCAGGGTCGGAATATCAGGGAACAAAAGTCAAATGATATTCTGGAATGTGGGGGGCTACAGTAGCTCCTTCTATTGAGTGGACAGTGGCCATACCACAGAACTACAGTGCGCTCATATACCACAAAGACTTTCTGAACAGTCATTATGTTCCAAACCGGAAGCTAGATTGTGAAGCTACAAAGAGAAGTAGATAAGGGGGCTCCTAGGTGGCTCAGTCAGTTAAGCATCCAACATCTGATTTTGGCTCAGGTCATGATCTCACAGTTCCTGAGTTCATCCCCATGTTGAGCTCCGTGCTGACAGTGCAGAGCCTGCTTGGGATTCTCCCTCTCCCTCTCTCTCTCTCTTTCTCAAAATAAGTAAATAAACTTTAAGCAAAGTATATAATAGTCCAGCCTCTGCACATTTCATGAAATGACAGAAAGCATGCCGGTAGCACCAGCCATAGGAAGCAGCCAGACACAACCTGTCACTCAACACCCAGGGAAGTCACTTCTGCTCACATTTGAGCAGCGAAGTCAAAAAACTTCATAGAAGGAGTGACATTTGAGTTAGAACCTCAAGTAAGGGTGACTTCCTCCAGGCAGTGAGAAAGGCTTTTCTGGTGGAAGACACAGCAGAAGCAAAAGCTATGAAAGGCAGAATCAGTCAGATGGATGACAGCCGGAGAAAAAAGGAGGGCTAGTTTAAGGCCCCGGAGCATCCGAGGGACCCAGGGTGTAGAGGGCCGTGGGCTCCCACCCAGTACAGACATCCACGTTCTGATCTGTATCTTCTCTAAGTGTAGTGCATTTCCATCCCATTTCGTACATCTGGGATTGACTGACGTGTTACTCCGATGACTGCGTTCTGCGGAACATCGGCTTCTTTGCTTCCAGCTGCCATTCTTGATCAAATTGCCTGTTTGGAATTAAGCGAAGTGTAGTCAAAAATCCTCAAAAAGAAAAAAAAAAGCTGCACATAAAATCTGTGAGATTGATGAAATTCAAGTGACTGTTTAGTAACTTCTGCTTTGTGGGGCTGCTGGTTGACTCAGTCAGTTGGTTGAGCAGCCGACTGTTGATTTCGGCTTAGGTCATGACCTCAAGGTTCGTGAGATCAAGCCCGGAATCAGGCTCTGTGCTGGCAGTACAAAACCTGTTTGGGATTATCTCTCTCTCCTTCTCTCTGCCTCTTCCCCAAGTGCATGCACTTGCTCTTTCTCTCTCTCTCTCTCTCAAAAGAAATATATAAATACTAAAAATATTATATAATAAAATAACTTCTGCTTTGTGCTGTAAGAAGTAGGCGTTCCTTCTTTTTTTTAACGTTTTTATTTATTTATTTATTTTTATTTTTGAGAGACACAGAGACAGAGCATGAGCAAGGGAAGGGCAGAGAGAGAGAGGGAGATACAGAATCTGAAGCAAGCTCCAGGCTCTGAGCCATCAGCACAGAGCCCGACGTGGGGCTTGAACTCACAGACCATGAGAGCATGACCGGAGTTGAAGTCGGCCACTTAACCGACTGAGCCACTCAGGCGCCTCAACGTTCCTTCTTCTTAATCACGCTAATAACACATTGACCAGAGCAGTCATTTTCCTTATAAAACGTCCTATTTCTGTGCTTGTACCCTCAGCGACCCCAGCTTTATCTCCCTTCCAGATGGAACTATCACAGTGTATTTCAACTCTTTCTTCCCATCGTTTTACACGCTGGTTCACAGGGGGTTTGAATGAAGAGCACATTTCTAATACTGAGGATTAAATGTTTGCATCTTCTTAAATTTCCTTGGCTGGTTCCCACTCCACAAAACTGCAGTTGGTTCAGGACTTAGGTATGCTCCCCCAGTCCCAATGACCCTGAGTAAAAATATCCATCTAATTGAAACCTTCTTTAGGATGTTTTTCTGGAATTTTAAGAGTGTGGGGCTTTCGTAGCAAATAGTGCACGTGCTATTGAAGGCACCGCAGTGTATCCCCCACTCTGGACAACAGGGCTCGTTTCCCTTCTACCCTAAGCTCAGTAAAGCAGTTGGAGTGTTTACCCAAGGACTTGGGAATGTACAGCATGCATCCCTCCCTGATGCTCCTCAGGTTCACCGTGGCTTCGGTTGCTCACTCGTGTGACCCGAGCCCTGTAGACAAGGCCGCCATCTTGTCATCATCCATCCTAAGGAACAGTCTCACTGTGTGTGTTTTTGGAAAGCTTCTTCTGTGAGGCTTAAAGATCAGCGGCTCCACAATATATAGACCAACATCCATACCATCGAAATTAGAAACACCAGCAAGAAGAAAGGCACCGTTAAAGGAGTCGGGTGAAAAAGCGATGAGTGGATTCATGAATGAATGCATGCATGGAGGGATGAAGAATATAGCCGAGGTGACTATCTGGTTTGGGCCCAGGTTACAGCTCGGAATTCTAAGGAGATGAGGGCCCCAGTAACTCATGCAGCTTTTTGCTCTCTCTCATCATGATCCCTTGTGAAAACAGAGTAAACATAGAATTCTAATGTAGTTTGCAAGTCTATTCCTCAGAGGTAGAATGTGGGATGATTTCTGTGTTTATTATTGCCAATTACTAAATTATACCATGTTTCATAAAAGAGTGTTATCATAACTACTTCATACTTTTCAAAATGTTTCATGACTGTTCATTTCACTTTATAAAAGGAGACGCAAAGACAATGAATTCCATGTCTCCTTCAATTAGTCTTCAATGTTTCATCTATTACATTTCCCTCTATTATATTTATGGTTTTATCCAGAAAAAAAAAGCTGTTCCTTCTTGTGGAAGAAATTTAAAAAAATCACCCATCACCATATAAAGTTCCTTCATTAATTGAAATGTCCACAGACATTTTCATCGGGTTTTCAGAACCCACGTTATCCTCATTCAGAAGCTGGACACGAGACAAGCATTACTTCAGCATCCAAAGTGCTGCCATAGGAAACAAATAGAAGCAAAGAGGGGGGAAAGCCATAATGAAACCAAAGTCTAATTAAAACCTGACAACGAGCTCGTTGTATCCCACCAGCTCTTATTACAGTGGCAGGAAATGTGAGTGGAAAACACCACAGACAAGATGCCCAAGATGCCGTGTTGCTGGATGGTCTCTAGAAAGCATTAGACTTTGGGTAAAGAGCCCGCAGTCAAAGGCTGGGGGTGGGACTTGGGCATCTCTCATTCCCTCCAAGTTGGGCTCTTTCTGAGTAATGTGTGTGTGTGTGTGTGTGTGTGTGTGTGTGTGTGTGTGTGTGCACGCATGCACATGCACACATGTACACAAGCATGCTGGGGAGAGCCTTGAGCACCTAACCAGCTGGATCATGGGAGGGCAGAGTCCGGGAGCTGGAAGGGCCTACAATCAGCTGGTCCAATCCTGTTCCCTTGCCTCTGTGTAGGATCCATTCTACATTATTTCCAGCCTTGACTTGAATACATTTCAGGACAAGTGACTCCCTACCTCATGGGAGTGTTTTGTAGGTACACATTCCCTGTAGCTAAGCCATGACCTGATTTCTGTTGAAATTATCGTCTTGTGCCCATCATGACCTGTGGAACGGCAGGTACCATCTGCTCACATTCAAGTCCTATCTGCTGAGGTAACATGCATCAAAGGCTCTTCATTGGCCTCCCATCCATTGTCAAGTCCTCCACAACATGCATCCTCTGTGGGTGTGTAGCATCCAGCCTGCCTGTCACAGACAGTGCCCCCACTACTCCCGGAAGTCAAGACACTAGTCACTAGTGCTTCCATAAATGCACACTCAGGTCGCATGAGCTTTAATCTGAAAAAAGTACGGAGCTCTGATTATCAGCAATTTTGTGAACAACTTACTCACAAATTTCTAGAAACCCCTAACTTTACATTGCCTGGTTAAATTTCATCCTGGTTCCAGTTCCCTTGTTTTGGATAATTCTGAAGCTTTATTCTGTCACCTGTTATTTCAACGGCCCCTCCCTTGACCTCTCAAGGTCATGTGCTAATCTTATAAGCATGTTTTTTTGTGTGCTTAAGAAGTTAACACATAATGAAGAGCAGGGCACAGTCCAAAGTGTTTTAAGGTTTTCTCCTTTGGTTGACACCAATTAATTAGTGGCATTCTTTGAGTAGAATGTTAAGGCAGTTGTGACCTGTTGAATTGTGGTGTCATCAAGTACAAGAGAATATCAAAATGACAGCTACGTGGCCAAGCTGTAGGAGGAAGCCCAAAATCTAAGATGCTGTCTGACAAAGTTGGAATGAGCTTCGCAAGTTCAAGTATGGTTCTTCATTAATCTTTATGTAACCAAAACCCAGCAAAGTGAATCTCCTAAACACAAAGAGAAAACATGCTGCCTTTGTAAAACTAATTGGATGAGATCTCATGAAGCCTCATCATTTTAAGTGCTCATTGGACTGTTAATAATTACTTCTTCATTGTTATCAGTCGTCACTGTTGAGCTGATCGGCCCATTGTTTCTGGAATTCATTCTTTTTCCAATTTTGAAATTGGAAAAATATTTGCCTCCTCCACTCATCTGGCTCCTCTCCCGCAATTCAATATTTTCTCATGGAAAAATAACTCCTCCATCACATCCGAATATATTCTTAGGCTCTGAATTTTAACTTTTGTGGGGCTGAAATCTTGCACTTTCCAGGAGCATCTGATGGCTCGTTCGCTTGCTACACCTCTCCAGGGGCTCAGAACCTTTGGCTAACACCTCTTACCATCCAGACCGAAGGTTTTCTTCTAGTCAAAGATGATAGAAACAAAACAGTGGTCAAGAGGCCCTGCACTCTTTGTGTTCTCTGTTAATATTATGAATTTCTCTAAGACTGGACTCATCCTTTTCTCTCTCTGTTCGGTCTGCAGATATCAGGTGGTCCCATCTGATGGTTGACAATAACATGGAGAGTTTCTCAGAAAATGAAAAGCGAGAAAAACTTTCTAGGGAGTTATCTTCCTCACTTTAATTTCCTGGAAAATAAAAGTAAAGGAATCAGTAAGAAAGCATTGAATGGGATGGGCTTTCCATAATTTGCAAAAAAATAGAATCTGGAACAGGAGATGATGAGTACATAAATTACATCTTCAAAACCAGAATCGATGAAAGCATCTATAAAAAACTGTATTTCAAATGTGTGAGTGTTAAATATTCACTTTGTTCTCATGGATCATACTATTAAGAACCTATCAGAATAACCAATTAATTTGAATATTAATTTCAATAATCATTATTAATCGAAATAGAAATAGTTACTTGAAAGTTTCACTGCAATGTTGTAAAAATAAAAAAATACTTCAGAAAAATAGCATGTACGTGTTTCTTTTGTGCATGGACATGCGTCTCTCTGAGGGACCTGAGGTGGGAGAGTTTCCTATGCCAGCTGTTTTTCCAAGATCCTGACTCGTTTGGAATATCTCTTGGGAATTGGTTCCCATTCTTCTGGCAAGCCACCTGTAAGTTAAGGCGGAAGCTGAGAAAGAGGAGTGAAATGGGTGGAGTTGATTATGTTTTTAACATTACTTCATTATTCTGCAATGCAAGCTCTTAGCTCCTGAGTCCACACATTTTTCAATAGGGTGTGTGGTTGATTTATTAAAGCCATTCAGGTCAGGAAATCTGAGTTATTTTTTTATATAAAATTTCAGAGGGCACTCTTTTAAGAAATCTTGATTTTGAGATATTTATCAGTGACCTAAAACAGTAACATGTCAATCTAAAGTCAACAGTATCAGTTTACTGAATCACAAGCCCTAGGGTTGAGCTTCCACAGTGGTGTCTTAAGGACCTCCAAGCTGCTCTGCTCTGTGCTCAAGTTTGAGAACCTCTGTCTAGGTCACACTACCTGCATGGACTGAACCGTTTTTGCTGGAAGCAGTTTAATTAAAGGCCAACACGGAAAACATGTGTGCGAAGTACTGTAAGAGAAACAGAAATAGTGGAATCTGATTTTATACATAGGTCAGGATAAAGAAGGACTCCAACACTTTCAATAAATGTCCAAGTCCAAGAAACAATGAGCGACTCATCACAGTTCTGGATTGGAAAGAACGAAGCACGAGTCTGGAAGTGTGACAGTGTCGCTCAGGAGTCTGTGGTCTTTTGAGTGACCCTCCTTTCCAAGATGTTTCTCAATGGTATCTGCCTTACCATTAAGGGTCTGCTAGTCTCCTAATGTTGCAGACTGTTAACAGCTAGCTATGGGTAGCACTGTATTCCAAATGTTTGGCATAAAACCTGCAGCAGGACAGTGCCCTCAGGGAGGGATGCCAGGCTTGTCTAGCATGAGGGACAATGAGCTAGTAACTGACAGGCCCTCCTTACGTTGGGCAAACCTTTCAAACATCTGTGTTCAGACTGGAAGTCAGACCCGTGAAGTCATTCTCTGTCCTATCACCACAAGTAAAGGCAGAAATACTCTATTTACGAAATTCTCTATTTGACTAGGCACCTAAAGAATATACCAAATCGGACATGGCTGCTTTGCGTCCATGCTGTCCTGTAGGCAGTGAATGCTCTTTGGACTGGAGATCTCACCTCTGTAGACTTCAGGCCATCATCATCCTCAGGCCTATGGGTTTACCAGGGACAATTTGGGATATAAGGTTAAAGATGACACCATCCCTTTCAAATGCTTGTGTGTTCAAGAGATAGACCTCCGGAGAGCAACCGGGATGTTAATGCTGGAAAAGGCCCCAGGAACCTTTATAGCCCATCCCTAAAGCTTTGTCCAAAATAACCCAGGCAGTGATTGGTACCCAGGACCTTAGATTCTTCTTTGGCCTCTTTCATCAACTGATATTGAGAAGGTAGAGAAAAGTAATAGTAACACGAGTGCGGTGATTCCATCAGCAACAGGGACAAATCTCCCCTGCATTCTGACAGCTCTGGAATCTTCTACAAACTTGCCTGCAGTGTCCTATGCCCCTCCTGCTCAGCACTGTATGACAATAGTCATGATAAATATTTGTGTATTAACATATCTTTTTCACCAGAATACAAATCCAGGAAGACAAAGACCATACATTTCGTACTCCAAACTCTATTGCCACAGTCAACAGTACACCTGCCATATTGTATCAGGGGGTCTACATTTTTCTGTGGAAGTAATCGATGAATAAATAATAATTAATGCAAGGATTGATATTACAGACCATATCATGCTATAGTTTTTCAGATCAATTTTCATGCCTGGATCTTTTGTTGGACTGAATCAAAGTCACTTCTTGCCCCCACAGCTAGTGCAAAGCTTGGCTCTTAAGGATCTCGAACTATTTTATAATGGAATGAATAAGTCTTAGGTTCTGGGAATGGCTAAATATGGCCTTGATTCTCACTTTCATTGCTGAGCAGGGACTTTTAAATGAAACATTCTATGTTCCAATTTTCTCATCCATTATATAGGCACAATTATATTTGTCTTTGTCTCCCTGGGTTATTGTAACGCCCATGAGAAAAACGCCAATACAAGGCAATGAGGCTTGAGAACAAAGGTGTTCTACAACCCTGTGAGAACTACAGTCAAGTTATTACTTTTGTGTAATAGTTCTTCCAAAATACCTGTCCTTTCCTAGTAGCACAGACAGAATATTCCATCTTACTGATTTTGCTCTCTAAATGGCATTTTCCTTTTCAGTATGTTACTGAAACCTACCCGGTGGAAGACAGAAATCAACTATGTGGACTGATCCTTCTTCAATTTATTTTGCAGACACTTCAAAGCCTCTTACAGTCTCCCAAACTCAGAGAAATTATCGTAAGTCACTCACGATTCTGTTTGCAGCTGAAACTATAATTGGTGCTTCTAGAAACCCACAAAGGAGGCCCCTGAGGTCCCATGTGTCATGCAGCGCACTGAGACCTCCCATCGCTGAGGTTTCTCACAGGCGCCTCGGGTGGGGCATGGTCCCTGGGGTCCGGCTCCAGCAGGGAGGATCCTCCCACAGCGGCTAAAGCCGGTAAGCACTAAAAAGCCAACTGGAACCATAACCTGATCGCTGGCTATATGTCAGTGTCTGAAAGCACACAGCCTGCTATCTTCCCATCTGAGGTGGTGAAGACCCGGATGGCGGCAGGAATGCACCCACAGAGGCAGAAATGCAGGACATAGTTTTTAGAACATTAAACAGCAGGAGGTGAGTGCAGGGTGGACTGGGGTGGAGAAAGTATAAAGCCTCATAAACTATTAGAAAAGCAATGCCAGGGGCACCTGGGTTATGTGTCTGACTTCAACTCAGGTCATGATCTCATGATCCGTGGGTTCAAGCCCTGCATCGGGCTCTGTGCTGACGGCTCAGAGCCTGAAGCCTGCTTCGGGTTGTCTGTTTCCCTCTTTCTCTGCTCCCTCCTCTGCTTGTGCTCTGTTTCTCTCTCTGTCTCAAAAATAAATAAATGTTAAAAAAAAAAATGCAAAGCCCGAGCCTCCCCCACTGACTCTGGGGTGACTCCCCCACCTGCAATTTGGAAACTTCCGTGTCATGTGACCTGCTCTCTGGTGAAAGCCCCCAGCATACTGAGATGGTAAGAACACAGACGGCTAAAGCCAGGCCTGGTGCACGGACTCTAGAGACTCAAAGAACAAAGAACCTCAGCGTACAAGCACTCGAGGCCTACACGATGAATCCCCAGGAAGGACACTGGCCCCCAGGCTCAGGTAAGCTTTGCTGGCCGGCCGCACCTCATGCAATGGTCACACCTGGTTGTTGGGAGAAGCAGGTGCATTTTCCAAGAGCAGGCTCCTGGCTTCCCCTGGACACGGCCCCGCGCCTCTTCTCTTGCCTGATTTTACCCTGCATCCTTCGCTGCAGTAAACTCGCTGGGAGCAAAGCAGCTTTTCTGAGTCCTGGGAGTCCAGCAGCTTCAGGAATCAGTTTAAGGACAGGAAACTAGCAGATGGACAGAGTCGTGGAAACCCAGGAGAAAGCGGGCAAGAGGAATTGGGTTCCCATTGTTTGGTTTGGTTTTTTTCAAAATCGAAGCCCAGTAAATATTTCTACAAGGCATGATGGGTGTGGGAGCACTCTTCTCTCTCCCACCTTCCTCTTTTGTTCTCTGGTGTCTCCTCATGTATCAATTTTAAGCATCATTTTATCTTGTTGCACTGAAAATAGTTTTGCTAGCTGCATTAAATCATTTCTGCAGAAAGGCCGGAGATAAACTGATCAACTTATCAGATAAATATTTCATCGATATCTCATTTTCTTTTTTTTTTGAATAATTTATTGTTAAATTGGTTTCCATACAACACCCAGTGCTCATCCCAACGAGTGCCCTCCTCTGTGCCCATCACCCACTCTCCCCGCTCCCACACCCTCCTCTCCCCTCAGTTTGTTCTTAGTCTTTGAGAGTCTCCCATGTTATGTCTTCCTTCCTCTCTGTGGCTTTTTTTTCCCCTTCCTTCCCCTCTTCCCCTCCCCCCTGGTTTTCTGTTAGGTCTCCCAAAGCCTACCTATGCGTGGGAACATGTGGCCTCTGTCTTTCTCTGCCTGACTTATTTCACTCAGCATAATCCCCTCCAGTTACACCCATGTTGCCACACATGGCCAGATTTCATTCTTTCTCACTGCTGTGTAGTATTCTATTGATACCTCATTTTCATCCCAAATCAGATAAAGGGGACAACAGAGCAGACGACCCAACTCTTGTATACAGCCACCACCACCATGTGCTTCCAGGAATCCAGAAAAGTCCACCCTGTTAGGAGGACAGCAGCTCAAACTCTCTCCAATATCTTATTCTCTGTTCCATTTTCAGAGTGAATCGAAGTTATGACCTACACAGGGAGATTCACCCACATCATAGTCCCCCGATGGCATATGCTGTTACCGATCTGAGACACCTGTCCTATCTCCTAACATCTAAATAAAGGTAGATTTGTCAATTCTGGAGGCTCTGAGTCTGACACACCCTCATCTCTCGGCTCAGAGGAGCTTATCTGTGACTGAGGCAAATCTAGAGCCAGTTGTAAAAGGACCCAGTACAACCAACGGTTCTCAAGTGACTTTTTTTCAATTCACCACATTAAAAAATTTTTTTTATATTTCATTTTTATTTATTTTTTTATTTTAGAGAGAGAAAATGCGAGGGGGGAGAGGCGCAGAGGGACAAGGACAGAAAATATCTTAAGCAGTCTCCACACTCAGCGCAGAGCCCAATGCGGGGCTCAATCCCACCACCCTGGGATCGTGACCTGAGCCAGAATCAAGAGTCGGATGCTCAATCGCCTGAGCCACCCAGGCGCCCCTCAGTTTACCACATAACTTACTATGGCTACGCTTTAGGAATCATTCCTTTGAAATCACCCTAGTGCTTTGCTTTGTGGTTTGCGAAATTGGCGGCTGTAAGCTGGCATTTGTATTATTTAACAATTCCATGTTGTGTCTGCTTGCTTTGTTGTTGAGCACACTGTTTAGTCTGAGAATTCAGAAGCACAAACTGTTAAACAGGACGACAGTTGCTTCGAACCTGGCCTGGGCTTGGGAACTGCCTCCGGAGGCGTGACTCACTAACGCAGCCTAGAAATGGTTACAGAGAGTTTGACAGATGGTGCTTTTACTCCCCATCCTCCCCTCCACTTTCTAGGTGCCCTAATGTGAACGTGGGAGTCTCCATCTGAAACGAAACCAGCTGGAGCTGAGCACCACACTTAGTGGGTTCCAGGCGAAAAATCAGTATCTGATTCCGTGACCCCACTGCAGAGAGAAGACAGATTCTCTACTGGGAAAATACGGTCTTGGTGCAAAGGCCCCAGAAAATCACAGCTTTTCTCACTGAAAAAATAATTGTTTACAAATACATTTCAGAAAAATATGGGCTTGGCCGACCTTTAAATTCGTTTTTTCCAGTAGAATGCTTTTAGGACCTGGTCAGGGCTGTCAGACACCACTCACCTGTGCCAAGCCTAATATGTGCCTTGCCATACAGCCTTGCAGCAAAATTTAAACTCTGTTCATCTTTGCTCCCCTTTAATTACAGAAACGAAAGTTTTCAAGAATATTTTTTATGTACACTGGTGATGGTTTTTCCTGTGTTCGGGGGCCACCAGGACCCTCCATGCCCTTGTGGTAGACAATTATTCTTGATTAATTTAGCATTGAACCTCAGGGTTGAATGGGACTCCCTAAAGTTCATGGAGATCAATCACATCTCTGAATATATGACTGAAGAAACCAGAATGAAAAGAGACTGAGGATTTTTCACATCACACTGTTGGCTAGGATGAGGTAAGAAATGGAACCAGGTACGGCAAACTGGTTAGCTGTGCACCTAACCCATGCCATTTCTTCCTGAGCACTGAGGGGCATGGTATTTTACAGAGGCCCTGGCCGTTAGATGTGGCCATGGAACTGACAGAGTTCAAGTCCATGGACATGGGTAGACATGAGTTACTCAACAATATGTGAAGACCCAACGCATGAGACCTCCCCACCCAAGAGTCTCCATGCTCTTTCTTCCTCCGCTGACTTAGCGTAGACAGGCATGCCAACTTGCAGATAACGGATCCGAGATGGGAAGAGCATGTATTCCCGAATCACTGACTGGGGAAGAGCTACTCCCCCACCAGAATCACTGTGCGGGGATTTTAGGTGAGAGAGGAAGCGTAAAACATAAGCTTCCACACCTTGAACCCATCACCCCTTCGGCACCACCTTTACTACCTCGCCAGGTATGGGCTGGCTGCACAAGCATGTGTGTGCGTGTGTGTGTGCGCGCGCACACAGGCATGCATGCACACATGGTACGCCCTGACAGCATCTCCTTAAAAACCACCTGCAGCCATATAAATTCAGAAGACAACCACTATCACCAAAGTGTAATAAACAAACTACAGTGAAAAAGTAAAGCACAAGTAAGCGAGTCCTGACTATCGACGTCGATTACGCCCTCGTGATTACCGTGGCAGTTTCGTGGTTTTGGCGTATGTTCTCATCCAACAATCCATGTTCCCAACAGTTGTGAAAAGTGGATCTGGTATTGGGAAGCAGGGACGTGTTACTACGGTCTGCTTCCAAGGAGCAACTGTGTTAGACGCGCACGGCGGTAATTCCCGCCAGCGCTGAACAGGACCGTCGGGCGTGTTCGGGCACAGGTGTGTTCGTGGACAACAGATCCGCCTTGAGGATGAACAAGCCCGCGTTTTCCAGGACATTTGCAGAAAAACTGCTCCTAAGATACCTACCACTATTTCCTTTAGTAGAAGTAATTTGTTAATACCATTATCGAATAAAAAATGAGTAAAAAAGAATAATCTCAAGCCAGAATGTGTTCGTGCCTGGACCATCCATAAGAGCAGCCTGTATTACAGATACCGACATGGCGGCCTGCTGCCCGGGCACCCGTCATTCCCGAGGTGTGCAAGACCCTCCAGAACTCTGTGCACTACAGAATGAGATGGGGCCTCAATTACAAGGCCAGGGTTCTGAGAGAGGTCTCTGGCCCTGATACTTACTCATTATTCAGCTAGTTCACTCTGTCGTGTCACCTGTGGCACAAATAAACGTCCCTCTTACGCTTTCCAACCCAAAATATGTATGGTCTTCAGAGGTCAATCTTCGGCCCCCGTGCTCAGCCTGAAACTTCTGTGTTTTTCATTGTGTGGAACCCACATTGATGATGGGCTGGTGACTGCTTTCCAGAAGATCAGGCCACAGGCTCAAAATCCTGGTTGCTCAGCCTTGGCACTATCAGCATTTGGGCCAGATACTTCTTTGTTGGGGGTGAGAGCTGTCTGTGCACCGCCGGGCACTGAGCAGCACCCCAGGCCTCTGCCCACTTCGTGCCTGCACACCCCTCCCTGACACTGACAACAGCAAATGTCTCCAGACGTGGCTAGATGTCCCCTTGTCTCCCTTTGACAATCTCTGCCTCAACGGAACAGCAAGGTAACAGAAACACCGAACTTCTACCATCTGACTGCTTCACGAAATATTAGAACCATAAAATCTTACATTTCAATGGGAATTTGGAAATCAGCTAATATCACCCCAGGGTCCCTCCAGACAGCCTCACCTAGAGCCGGCCTCACCGCCCCCTGGGATTCTGGAACTCCGGGGATCTGACCAACACTTCCACGACCTGCACAGATGGTGGGGCTGACCATAAACAAGCGAAATGCTGAGGGTATATTCACTTCTAAAAGAGAAATGGGAGAGGTCTTACAAATGCCAGAAATGGCATTCACTCGAGAAATCGCTTATACAGCTCTTACTAACTGCTCATAAACCACTTTCTTAATTTCAAATGCTCTAGTGTTTCTCAGTTCTGGTTAAGGAATCGTGAGACTGAAATCAGCACGTAATTTAGTAACAGACCACTTACCTGGGCGGCACGCAAATTGGATTTTAAATAGATGCTTCATTTATACGGTATTTGATGTGCTTAATATTTTACAGACAGAATAGGATTCGATGTTAATTTCTAACTTCGTTCATTTGACCATCTGCCCAAATCACACTTTCTCACACTCCTGCTCTCTACACTCTTGACGAAATGAGAGCTTTTATCTCGCGTACCCCAGACATCCCTGCGCCTGCACTTCCGCACACACACATCTGATGAAAGACATTTGGTTACTTCAAATATTTAAACACAAAAATGATTTTTTTTAACACATTCTTTCCTTGATATCTTTAACTCATCAGTATTGGAAGAAAAAAACATAAGTACTGAAATAGTTACATTTCCCTTTGGTGTGAAAATATCCATAACCAGCAGTTAGCCTCTCCCATGGACTGAATGTTTGTGCTCCCCTCCCCCCCCCAAATTCGTATGTTAAATCCTAATCCCTGAGGTGACGGTGTCAGGAGGCGGAGACTCTGGGAAGAAATTAGGTCATGAGGGTGGACTTCTCATAAATGGGATTTGTGCCCCTTATAAAAGAAACCCCAGAGGGCCCCATCCTCCCTTTTGGCGCAGAGAGAACCCAACCGTCTGTGAACCAGGAAGGGGGCCCTTACCAGCCACAGCGGTATTTCTCCAGAACCACGAGAACTACATTTCCGCGATTTGTAAGTTACCCTACTGATGGCATTTTGTTGTAGAGGCCCAAAGGACTAAAATAGCACACAGGTGGGTTATTCTATGAGCTCCGATGTCCATAATCTGCATGAACAGCATGCCACAGAATTGACTTGATCCTCAGTAGGTTTTCATATCCCACGCCGTGCCCTGGCAGACTTTGGGAGCTGTTTGGGACAGTAGCAGCCATAAGGCCCTCCACAGTGTAGGGTCTGTTTCCTCCGAAGTGCAAGGCTTGGTATCCTTGAATAGGTAGAAAACCCCACCACCCGCAGTTAATCCGGGAGCAGCTGGCACCACGTGGCATCTTCTATAATCAACTTTTCTCTTCATTATGTTAGTTCACTGAAAAGATTTACAGCTTTGTAAGTAAACTGGAACCCGACACACCTGGGGCTCTGGCCGAGATGATGAGACCGTGAGGAGAAGGGTCAGAGCGCATTCATATCGGCTGTCCTACTGTCCCCGTCACCCCTCCTGCTTAGTTCCCGTGCTGGCCCCTTCTTTATCTCTGATCTGAGGAGCTCAGGCCTGGGACCTCACTTCTTTCTATCCGCAATCAGAAATGAGCTCATCAAGCCTCCTGGTTTCAACACCACATTTGAATCCCCAACCCGGGACTTTCCTCTAAAGTCTAGATACTTCCACACAGCAGCCCTTCCGCAGCACCACGACATGACATGTATCTAAACATCTAAAACTGGCTGCGATCCCAACTTTGCTCTCACCTAAACCCTAAATCTACTCCTTCTTACTGTCTCCCTTCTCTGTAAAGGAGAACTCTGTTCTTCCATTTCATCAGCCGAAAGAGGTGGACTGACTGCTGGCTCCTTCCCTGCTGTCGTACCCCACGTGACACATGACAGCAATTCCTACTGACTCTAGAATTAAAACACACCCAGTATCTGATGTCTTCCTCCTGACCCCACGGCTGTCACTCTCATCCAAGCCACAGACATCTCTTTTTCTTTAATTGAGGTACAAGTATACATACAGTGAAGTACACTGATCTTAAGTGTGTGGTTGAATGAATGAGTTCG
Source organism: Paguma larvata (assembly GCA_030068075.1). NCBI lineage: Eukaryota > Metazoa > Chordata > Mammalia > Carnivora > Viverridae > Paguma > Paguma larvata. The sequence goes on from CM057826.1 coordinate 2,942,415, forward strand.
ACAAATGTCAAAGGAAGCTACCTGGTCTGAGGAACAGAGGGACAAAAAGAAGTAAAAACTGGCCAGCACCTTGCTGACCTGTGAGACCATACTAAGAAGACTCACATAGCGTTAGCATGAGACTCAAAACTAAAGGAGGTGTGGAATCAGGTAGGAAAATATTTTTGTAACAAAAAACTGTAAACTCGTTGAAAAGTATCAACTAAGAGACCTAAGAAGCCAGAAAATGTCATGCGGAATCCATTTAAAAAGAAAACTACTATGTGTATCCGTATCAGAGTAAAACTGTTGAAACTAAAATATAAAAATCAATCTTAGAAGCAAATGGAGGTTTGTGTCTTGGGGGAAGATGAGGAGGGGTGAGGGACGGGGCCTGAGGTGAGCCTCACTAAGGGTGCATTTATGCCTGTCTCCATAAGCTTGAAAAGCTGGGAACATTTTTGATCAGAAGTTATGGTTCATGATTAAACTCTTCATTGTTTGGAATGATCCTTATTCCTTCAGCCCAATGTGGAAAGTGTTTGCAAGATACAACACACGAAGTGGGGATAGTCTTTACATTTAAGGGAAGTGTAGATGGGATTTTGTGTAAAAAAATTCATAGAACACACTTTATGGTCTAGAGTCAAACAAGCTTACTTTATGTTCAGAGAAAAGGTGAATTTAAAAACAGGTGAATTAAAAAAGAAAGAAAAAAAGAGGAAAGATGAATTTAGTTTGAAATTATCCTTTCAGGACGAATGTGGGAAAATTCAAAATTATGTAAGTATAGGTGATGAGGTTTTTTTCCCTTACTCCATTGGTTGAGTCCAAGAGGCTGACACTCAACCAACTGAGTCACCCAGGAGCCGCTACTTCTCACATACCCTTAATGGTGCTGTCTTTTTAGGAGTGGAATTTTTAATTTTAGCAAAATTCAATTCATCCATTACATTTTACTTATGCTTAGTGCTTTCTCTTCATCTCTTCCAGGAATTTTTGCCTACCCTAAACTTGGGATTATATTCTCCTATGTTTTGGATCCAGAGTATTATATTCAGAGTTTTTAATGGTTGAGTGAATGATTCATTTCAAGTAAAAATTTTATGTGGTGTGAGCTAAGGATCAAGGTTCATTTTCTTCCATATGGATAGTCAGTTGTCCCAGCATGGTTTGTTAAAAAGACTTTCCTGTCTCCATCGAAATAACTTGGCCCCTTTTTCAAAAATTATGTGATCCTGTATGTACGGGTCTATTGGGGGGTTGGATTTTTCTTTCCTTGCAGAACGTTAAAGGTGCTGAGTCAGTATTTTCTGTAATTCTCATGAGAAGATGAGTGTCATTTCTATTATTGTTACCCTCTATGTCCTGGGTCTTTTTCCTCCATCTGCTTTTAAGTTGTTTTTGTTTTATTTTTTAATTTAGTTTCAACAGTCTTACTTGGATGCATGTACACATGATAGTTTTCTTTTTAAATGGATTCTGCATGACATTTTCTGGCATCTTAGATCTCTTAGTTGACATTTTTCAACAAGGTCTGAAGTCTTTGCCATTATTTTTCGAAAATATTTTTCTGCCTGCTTCTATGTCTCCTTTATTTTCAAGACTCAGGCTAAACCTGTGTTAGTCTTCTTGATCTTGTCCCACAAATCAGTGAGGTGCTGGTCAGTTTTTACTTCTTTTTCTCTCTCAGTGCCTCAGACCGGCTGACTTCTTTTGGCCTCTTTTCAGGTTCACCGGTTCTTTCTGTTGCCCACTCCCCTCCATTGTTAGGCCTATCCATTGATTTCATTTGTTTCCGATACTGTCTTTTCAGTTCTAGAATTTCCACTTAACTGCTTAGCACAATTTTCCTGTTACGACAGAGATTCCCGATCTGCTTACTCATTATAACCATCTTTTCCTTAAAGTTCTTGAATACAATTCTAATGCTGCCTCCAACTTCTTCTCTGATAATTCCAATCTCCGGTTATCTTGAAATCTCTTTCTCTTGATTGCTTTTTTTCCCTCGTGATATTGGGGCATATTTTCCTGCTTCTTTGCTTATTTAGTAAATTTTCATCACATACTGAACATCATGAGGGATACAAGGTTTATGTTGTCTCCCTTTTAAGGATGAAAATGCTGTTATGAGAGGCAGCCAGGTTACTATGGACCCCGTCAGGCTGTTTTTTCCTGTTAAGATGCTTCTCTCTCACTCTTCAACTTACTCCTAGTACATTGCTTTTCTTATAAAGCATGATCTTCATTCATGAGATGTGTAGCTTTCTGGAATCTCAAGTGAACTTCCAAGGTTTTCCTGAGATTTCTGCACTGTGGGCCAAGAACCAAAACTCCACATCGTCTCCAACATCTACTCCATAGTCTTGATGCCTTTCCACCTCCCTGTCTTCAGGTCTTCATTCCAAGACTCATCTTCTTTCTGAGACTTCTCTAGCAACTCTTCCCAAGACTGAATTCTCCCACCCAACTATATGACATTTCCTACCTACTTCTGTATTGCTTTTCTCCATGAAATCTATCCATAACTGAATATCTTGACTTCTTTTGCATATTTATGCTTCCCGTTGTGTATCTCTCCCGCTTTTCATGTGGGCATGGATAGTTTGTATTTTGTTCAGTTTTATAACCCTTTCACCTGAAAGAGTACTTGGCTCTTAGTGAACTCTTGGTATTTGTTGAAAGAACGAAAGCTAAATCTATAGAATCTATGTTATACCAGAATAAGTATTAAGTATTTAAACATTTGTGAATGTTCACTTATTTATTCAGCTTGTCTTTAACTTTATCAAGAATACTTATGTTCTATTAATTATATCATATAATGGCATTTGAATTATGTTCTCAAAATAGTATCATGACACCTAGAATAAATTACAGAATACAACGTTTCCAGATATCCCTTGTCAAAGAAAAAATTTATTCATGACACTTGTTAAAACAGTAAGACAAACTTTATTCAGGACCATTATGAAAGGTGCAGAGACCACTGCAATGGGGTTTGGGAGTAGAGGAGAGACATTGGGCTCAACTCCAAATACAACAAGGAGAAGTGGGGATTTATAGTCAAAGGGCATGGTGAGGGGGTCAGTGAATCAAAGATTACAAGAAGAAGCATGAGGGTAAGGGAGATTCTGGCTAAACTAACCCATCTGGATTCTTGGTGATGGCAGGCCAGGAAGATCAGACGTCCCGGGGTGGGGGAGATGGTGGGAGATGAGAAATTTGGCCAGATATTGAAGGTGGGGGTGGGAGGGCTCTAGCTAAACTGGTTTAGCCACATGCTTGCTAAAACTGGGCTCCTGAGGACACACCCAAGGACAGAGCATCCTTGGAAGAATTCAGAGAAGCCTGACCTGATCAGAGTCAGAGAAGAGGATTGACTTGGTCTGCTGGGGCAGCTAAAACAAAACACCATAAACTGGGTGACTTATCTGTCCCAGTGCTAGAGGCTGGCCAGTCCAAGATGAAGCTGCTGGCATGGTCTGGTCTGGTGAGGACCTCCTTTTGGTTGTTGATTTCTCACTGGGTCCTTACATGGTGGGAAGCAGGAAGAGGGAGCAAGCTCTCTCCTAACTCTACGAGGGCATGACTAATCCCACGCTAATGACCTCATTTAGTGCCAGTCACCTCCCCAAGTCTCCATCTCGGGACACTGTCACACTGCAGGACTGGGTTTCAACATATGGATTTGGAACTGGGTGCGGGGAAGGGGTGGTCACTAAATATTTAGTCCATAACAAGAATGTTTATCATCTTTTAAATACTTTAAATACTGAGAAGCTCATAAAAATTATACCTTGTAGTTTTTTCCATTCCAAATAGATTATACAGCATCCATATGATTTTATTTAATGTCCAGTGAAATGGAGATAATACATTTCTGCATTTCACCGTGATATAATGGCACTCCCAGAACCTCCAGGGCTTTGCAGGGCTTACATTGGTCCACGAAATTCACTCGAACAGCTCTGATTTTATATTTTTATCTGTTTTCCAATTATTGAAACTTTTCGCTTTAGATCCATTTAAGTAAAATAACCATGATTATGGAAATCTTTCTGAGTATTTCAGCTTCCCTGATCTAAAGTAGGAGAGAAAACTGCTCTTCTTCTTTATGGCTTCTGCGCATCTTGGACCTCCTGTCGTTCCTCTCTCTTTCTCTGCTCTATTTTTCATTGTTTAATTTCTTTATTTAAATTCAAGTTAGTTAACGTACAACGTACTATTGGTTTCAGAACCCAGTGATTCATCCCTTGCGTATGACACCAGTGCTCATCCCAGCAAGTGCCCTCCTCGATGCCCGTCACCCACCTAGCCCATTTCCTACCCGTTTCCCCTCCAGTGACCCTCAGTTTGTTCTCTGAATTTAAGAGTCTATAAGGGTTTGTCTCTGTGTTTTTATCTTATTTTTCCTTCCTTTCCCGTACGTTCATCTGTTGTGGTTCCTAAATCCCACATGTGAGTGAAATCATATGATATTTGTCTTTCTCTGACTTATTTTGGTTAGCATGATGCACTCTAGTTTCATCCACGTTGTTGCAAATGGCAAGATTTCACTCTTTTTGATCGCCGAGTAGTATCCCATTGTATAGATTCACATCTTCTTTATCCATTCATCACTTGATGGACATTTGGGCTCTTTCCATACTTGGGCTATTGTTGATAGCGCTGCTATAAGCTATGAGCTTCAGAACTGATGGCTTTAAGCTGATGTCCCCAGTTACTCTCTGGGTGTGGCTCCACATAGCACTGGGGTTTGGAGGGGACTGGAAGGTGGAGGGAGAAGAGAAGCCTGCTTGGTCTTTCTTCTATCTGCTTCCAATGGCAGTGGCTGTGTGGTAAGCCCAGCATCCCCAGGAAGGCCCACTGGGGTGAGCTTCAGCTCAGTTACACCCCCCAATTAGCAGATTGCTACTGCTCATGTCTGGGCCTCAATCACTCTCTCCTTGGCTGTCTAGCTCCTTCTCACCTGCACAATGGTTTCCCTGCACTCAGTTATGACTTGATATATATATTTGATGTGGTTTCTCTCTTCCAGGTTAAATCCTGAGCCAATGACCCAAGGTCAGGCATGTAAGCAAAACCTTGTGTTACGCAAGATAATCACTCTTCTCCTTCCTCAGGGTTATGCTTTAGTTAATATTCTGATTGCTACTAGTGTGTCTCCTGAGTCCCAGGAGACCCCTGCTTAGCTTTAAGGAAGAGGCTTCATTATGGTGGTTTGGGGACTGGAGAAATTTCACCATTTTTATGAGGTGAACTTTGGCTACCCAAAATAAACCGGACACATAAGGAAATGATGTCAAATTTAATAGAAAAATATTCATTATCTTTTCGTGGGAGGCTCTTCTTTTAGATTAGTTTGTACTCCTGGCCTCCCTTTCTGCCCACTCACTCCTTCCAAATAGAGGTGACACAAGAGATCCCACCGGCAACCCTCGGGGAGGAAATCGGGCCCGTCCAGTTTGCCCTTTGGCTCCGCTTCGTTTGGAAATCCGTCTGAAAGAAGCGTCCCTTCTCGCATCCTCCGCGTCGTAAATTCTCAAGGGCAGGAGGGGGCTGAAGTTTTCCATCCATAACTGGCAGGGTTTGGTTCGGGGCTGCTGAACCAGAAGCCCATTTTGCCAGTGATGGAAGCCTTCTGTGCCAACAGCCTTATTAATAGAAAAGGCGGCTCTTTTAGTCTCCGTCTCTTTGACTTCTCGCTCTCTTAATCGCTGCCAAATGTGGAGACAGGGAAGACATTTCTTAACTCTCTGAAAACCCTCTCTGCAGTTTACGGAGTAAACATTTCGTGTGATGTTCTCACTGGCATACGTTTATACGTCCCAGGACAATCCCTGCGTCCATTATGGGGGAAAATAATTCCCAAGGGAGAAGTGACCGACTCTTTGGAGGTTGTGTACCTTTAAAATATTTCTCCAGAACGTGAATTTAAAAAGAAACGCCCATATGCAAAAAAGGATGGATGACCGGTGTAATCACGTGACCGGTGTAATCACGTGACCCAGGCATGGGCCTTTCCCGTGCTGGGAATTCTGTGCAATTCTCCACACCGTTTAAGCTTTCAGAGGAAGGCAGCGCGATCTTCTCAATCCACTCTCAGTCCCTAAAAATTTGTGCTTGTCATTAGAGTCAAAGTGTTCCAAAAAATTGCCAGAAGTTTTAACTTTTTTTTCCAGATGTTTCTTATTTTACTTTTTTCGTCTTCGAGAGGGAGCAGCTGGACGGGCAGGGTCCCAACGATCACAGCCTCCTCTCGAGCTGGTGAGAGCTCACTGGGGAGCAAGAAGCAGGCCCTGAATGGGTAAGTGGTTGGACCGCGGTTATTGGAGAAGGCCAACTCAGAGCCTTGAACCTCACTCTCGCTTTTCAGTGACCTAGCGCGAAGACTCCATACATGCAGGAAAACAATATACAGTAAAAGGCATAGTGAGTTACAGAACATTCTGACCTGACATTTCTATGGCCACCTAAGAAAACCTGGTGCCAGTTTCACCCTGCCAACTCGGAGAATCCTCTCTTGGCACGCGGCAGCTCTAACTGGACAATAGCAACTAGACGGCGACACTTTAGATGAGATCAGAAATTCACGTGCAGGTTTCAAAGATAAATCTGACACTAACAATTATGCCTGGGATTCTGAAAAGGAATATTCACACTCTTTGATTTTCTAAAAGGAAAACCATTAAACTGTGGTAGGCTTGAAAATGTCCCCCCAACCCCACCCTAAGACAGCCACCTCCCAATCCTTGGCACCTCTACATGTTAACTTCAGTGGCAGAAAGGGGGTCCACGTGGATGTGACTAAGTTAAAGATATTTCCTTTTTTAAATTTTTTTAACGTTTATTTTTGAGAGAGAGAGAGAGAGCATGAGCAGGGGAGGGGCAGAGGGAGAGGGAGACGCAGAATCCGAAACAGGCTCCAGGCTCCGAGCCGTCAGCACAGAGCCCGACGAGCCCCCCAGGTGCTCCATGCAGGATCCTTAAGGGGGGACGTTATCCTGATTAGCTGGGTGACCCTAACCGCGATCACATGCATCTCTGAGGAGAGATATTCCACACACTCAGAAGGAAAGGAGATATGACCACAGAGGCAGAGATTGGAGTGCCATGGCCACAAGCCTTGGAACACGACAGCCACCAGAAGCCAGGGGAGGCGGGAGCAAATTCTCCCCCAGGTCTGCAGAGGGAGCAAGGCCCTGCTTACACTGACACCTTGATTTTGGCCCAGCGAAAGGGATTTCAGGCTTCTTCCTGGTCCCCAGACCGGTGACAGAAGAACCCTCAGGCTGTTTTAACCTACCTTTAACCTAGGTTTGTGGCAGTTTGTGAAAGCAGCAACAGGAAGCTAATACGGAACCAACGACTGCTCTTCACTTGCTCAGAGTTACACCATCCGCCGGACTCTGGACCCGCTGGGGTGGTGCGTGTGCTCACCTGCGGCCTGCACACGGCCCACTCACTGCAGAGGGGGGACCCGCGTGCTCACCTGCCCACCGCACGCACGGCCCACTCTTACTGCAGAGGGGGGACCCGCGTGCTCACCTGCCCACCGCACACACGGCCCACTCTTACTGCAGAGGGGGGACCCGGGTGCTCACCTGCGGTCTGCACACGGCCCACTCACTGCAGAGGGGGGACCCACGAGCTCACCTGCGGCCTGCACACGGCCCACTCTCACCGTAGAGGGCAGACTGTCTACACTCGTGGCTCAGCTTGTCTAAAATAAGCGTTGAAAACAAAACAAATTTAGTTTTGGCTGACTCTGAAATGCATTAAGTTTGTTAAAACGATGACGGTAAAAAAAAAAAAAACGTGATTTTTTAAAAAACTACTCCTTGTTTCAAAAAGCCCAATATCTGTGGCTCATAATATATCTTTTGTGTGTGTTTGTGGATGTACGTACATGCACGTACACACTTACGGGCTTTCAAACAAATGCTAAGAAAATTGAAGTTAAAATGCTCTAGCCCGTCTTTTACTGGAAATTTCTAATCAATGGCTTCAATTTCTCCCTCCTTCAAACCATCTCACTGCACACAGACTCAGCACAAATGAGAGATGGAGAATTTTGTTTGGTCACATGGTTCCTGTGTTAGCACACTGTGGTATTTATTTATATTCATACCTGCAGAACATTTATTTCAGTATTAAATACTGGGCACGACTTTGTTCTCAAGGATCGTTCAAGTTCGTTCAAGTGGCTACCACTCTGATTTTATATATTCATCGCAATTGTGACAATTTATGAGCTGAATAACAAAGCACCAAACTGTATAAAGTAAAACTGCTAGAGAAAATAATAAGTAACAGCTGCAAAGCCCGGAAGCTGAAATCGATCAGAACTCACAGCTGCTGATCATGTGACTGTGTGCTTCCAAAAAACCGGGGTAATTATCTGAAGATCCTCAGAATCAAGGAAAACATTCAATGAAATGAATCCAGCAAAATCAAGTTCTAAAAAATCAGTATGTCAAAAAAAATCACTATGTCTCTTGTACATCAATTACAACCAGTGAGGAAATAAAATTGAAAATCTTAAATCATAAAATGCACCAAAATATAACTTACATGGAATTAAGTCTGGCAATAACATCTACCACACGTTATTCGAGCACTAGGGAAAGTGAGGATTTTGATTTGCTCAGTAACTTTCGCAGTGGTCACATTTCGATCTGCCGCGATCCATGTAATTGTCAAATAGAAGACAGACAAATGTTTGCTTTCTCGGATAGCCTCGGGACATTCGCTGACACGAAACGTCATAATTCATGCAAACCACTGGCTGCCGTGCTAAACCTTCCCGGTAACTGAGGACGTGTGTTTACACCTAAGGGTTTCTAACCTTCCAAATGGAATTGAATGGTTTCTCCTTGCGTGTTTTCTTCTTGGAAACCTTGAGGTTCTTTTTCCTGCGTGCCGTACGCGGGACTGACATCTCCAGGCTAATCGCCACCGGGTCCCCCTCTGCCCTTGCAGTCGTCAGCACACCCCGCCGCTCAGCTGCACGAAGCTTTCAGAGGAAGGGTTCTCACTCTTTGTGCTGCGTGTAATTTGGCCTCCTGTTTCCCATAAATGCCATGGCCGTGTTTACGGGATTTTGAAAAGGTTTAGGGAGGCATCACGGTGGGGGGAGATCAGCCTACTGAATGAGAACAAAGTGGCGGAGGCCAAGAGAGAGTCCAGAAATGCCCCATGGTGTGTTCGCGCCGTGTGGGGCTGGCCCGTCGGGCACACAGCTCTCTGCCAGCAGACTGGAACTAAATTCGTAGACATTCCTGGGCTGCCAAAAAATGCCATCATGGGAGTTTCCCAAAGGAGCCATGAATCGGATTTCAGTGTCTTTCGGCTGAAAGTCGTTTTTGTCAGACCCTGGGGACCAGGGGGAGGTCTCCTTAGATACATTTTTCTAGTCGCGGCTCTTTTCTCTTTCCCTGAGAAAACAAGAGTGCCGACGCCGGAGTGTCCTGAGCGAACATTTTGGGGCAAGTGGGATGCCAAGTGGGCAGTTACCCGCCGCTCAGATGGGGATTTACTTGGCCTGCCAGGCCGGGACCTCTGTCCCATATTGTCACGGAGGTGGTGCTCCTGGCTGGACCCCCGAGCTGTCGTCCTGCTCACTGTCAGCTCCCTGCCTCTGATGTGGGCCCGAATTCTCCCTGACATCCACCCATGACGATGGCAGCCAGGGACACCACCGTCCCCAGACCCTGGGCCTTTTATTCTCAAGCTAAACGTCCACTGTTTTTTAACACACACTTCACACTTCCTTGTTAGCCTCAACAGAGGTGCTTGGGGTATTTAATATCTCAGTCTGACGGCATTAATGTCAAATTTGTCTATGCCAGTAAGAAAATAAAAATTAAGTTCTGTCACGTAATTGGCATTCAAATCTAATGAGACTCCATTTCAATACTAATTTCAATACTGAGGACAAGTAACCAGATTAGCCTGAAGTCATGGGTAATTCCAGAACATTCTCTACTTGTCACATACAAAATTTCCAGTTTCTTTATTTGTTTTATCTTTTGTTTTGTTTGGTTTTTTGGTTTTTTTAATAGCAGAGCAACAACACCCGATACCATCCTAACATGCTTTCTTCAGTGTGATTTTAGATAAAATTGATTATCTCCGAATATGAACCAACTGAGAAGTAGAAAAAAGCCAAAAATTTTCAAAGAAATCATAAGAGGTCTTCAGTAATTAAAAATTTTTTGAGCATTTCCAACACATGAATAAAAACATAGGCATACAAGAACTCAAATTCGAATGTACTTTATGATCTGAAGACATCACCCCTGTGACCAAGGGCTTCGAAGAGAGTCAGGATCCTGTGTCCTGTTTCCCAAGACCCAAGATCGGCCCCGTGGGACAGCGCGATGCCGCTCTCCCGTGCGGAAGGTGAGACGCTGCAGTGTCGTGTGTCTCCCGGCTCCTGCAGCATCTCACAGGGTCAACAAAAGGTGAGGATGTAACCGCTGGCTTTCCAACTCCTAATCCTCCGTCCCTTCCCCTTGGCCACAAAACGGTTGAAACCCTACTGGCAGCTAAGGGGACACCTTGCCACCCGCTCCTGCATTCATTAGATACATCCTTGAATACTTCCGGGGTCCCGTTCCTGAGGCATGTGCTGAGCTCTAGAGAGGCCCTCCTGTTCCATCTGTTCAGAGAACGCAGAGCCAGCAAGCATTTATGAAGCACCTCAGGTGTGTCCAACACTGGAATCGGCGCTAAGAATGCAGAACTCATTCCCTAAGGGAGCTTATGCACTGCCGGGGGCAGGGGGGGCAGGAGACGTGGCAGCAGAATTATGCCGGGTAGGGTTGGGCAGTACCAAAACGAACAAACAAACAACAAAAAAACAGCAAACACAAAAGGAAGACTAGTAGGGTGACTCGGGTTGGGGGTTGGGGTCAGGGGTGCCTTGGGCGGTGGGGGTGACTCACGAACACCGCAGAATTGGTTCCTGCCCAGATGGAGCAAATCACGCACAGCAGATGAAACGAAGAGGTCGCAGTTAGGGGCTGTGGGGAGTGACCAGAGGGCAGACCAGAAGGGCGGGACACGGGAGGGTGACAGAGGGGCCTGCCCCCATACAGGTGGCGTAGAAGGCTGCGCTGGGCTGGCCACCAGCATGTGCAACGTGGGTGGCTGGGGAGAAAGCAGCCAAGCCCCGTGGAGGGAGGGGTGCTCCGCCAGAGCCAACACCGAGTACACAGGTCTCGAGAGGGAAGAGCTGGGCGCGTCAAGAGCCTGCGGAATGCCGGTATGTTTGGTGACTAGGGCGTGGCTGCAAGGTGACCCAGGATGAAGGGCTGGGTCTGAGCTCATCTGGCAGTCACGGGGCCACGGGAGGTGCTCGGCCTGGTCCTCAAGCCAGGGGGGAGGGTACAGGACGTGGTTTAGTCTGGGATGGCAGGACCTGGTTTGCCGTAGATGGCCGTCCCCTGCTGGAGCCTGGAGCGGAGGCGAGGGATGGGGACAGGGCAACGGTTAGGACCCTGACACTGCGTGCACAGGGCTGTGATGGTGGCCTGGGCCACAGGGACGAGAGGGGAAAGGAGCGAATCACGTATGTGTGGTTCCTCAGAAGTGGAATCAATGAGACTGGCTAGAGCATAGGATTTGGAGTTTGCTAGATGGTGGCAGGGCCTTTTGTAGAGACTGGGAAGATTTCAAACGGGAGACCCAGTGGAGCCTTGGGGGCGGGCAGTGTGTGCACTGTATTTATTCATTCATTCATCTATCTGTCTATCTATCTACCTATTTAGAACGAGATTGCAAGCCAGGAAGGGACAGAGGGAGAGCGAGAAAGAGAGAATTCCAAGCAGGCTCAATGCTCAGTGCAGAGGGGGCTCACTCCACGCCCCTGGGTTCATGACCTGAACCAATTAAGAGTTGGACGCTGAACGGACTTAGCCGCCCAGGCGCCCCTTGCACTTTCAGTCTGCAGTGAATTAGGGAAGTAAGGAATCTCATGAACCCAGATCCTCATCGGACGGGGTTGGATAAGCTGACATCGACATTTGCCCCCCCCATCACCCCTGCCTAGTGGTCCACACTCCCTCTGGAGTCATCAGCTCTAGTGCCCAGCCCTGTGACTTCCCGGTCTTTGGACAGCCCCAGCCCCTCTCACCCTGGCCATGGGCTTTGAACTTCACGGATCCCCTCGTGAGCCCTCCGGGGGATCCCTGGGCCGCTCCGCTCGTGAGCCCTCCCACTGTGTGCGGCCAGCACCCTCCCTTGTTCTCACTTGCTCTGAACAGCTGAGCGCAGTCTCGGCTCCCGCCTCCCCCCTCCCGGGCTGCTTCTGGCTGCTCACCCTGGCCACGGTTTTTGGACATGCTTTGTTTGTTTAGTGCCATCCACAGGAGGCACCCAGAGCAAATGTGGGACCCGCAGGGAGGCCAGAGGGACCTGCAGAAAGCCCCGCACCCCTCACCCCAGAAGCTCTATTTTGCCAGCACAGCCAGTGCCCCAGCGCCCTGGCACCCGTCCCACAGAAGATGGGCTCAGGTCTCGGTCAGTCTGAGGTTCCTTCCTCCACACACACCTCCGGGGGCCGGGGCCCGTCGGCTCTGCCTGGGAGCAGCCGGTTTGGGGTCCCAGACCGTCTCCCCCACACTTGGATGCTGAGCGCAGACACTGGCACTGCGTTCCTGGTGCTGCTGTGTTGGGGAGGATGGGATGGAAACTCAGCTCCTAGAACGAGGCCCACAGTCCAGCCGCACGCGGGGCGGATGGGCCCGGCCAAACCAACAGAAGCCGTGTCCTTGTCCAGAGGCTCGTGGAAGGGGCCCCCGCGGGGTGCTGAGAACTCACTGAGCATGTGAGCTCCTTCGAGCCGAGGCTCGAGTGAAGCAGGACCCCACGAGTCCGTCCCGTTGTCTCTGACCAAATGTGCAGAGAGCCTTAGATGCCGGGCTAAGGTCAGGGATTTCTCCTGCAAGAACGGGAAAACACGTAACCAACGATTCAAGAAGGATTTGGAAAGATTCGCGGGTGGAAAAGCTGAGAAAGGACTGAGGATGATCGAATTCCCTTTTTTATAAACCCCAGAAAAAAAGTCAAATTTGGGTAACCGTTTATGCCACAGAATCATACCTGTGATAGGCTTTAGGTGCCAGGCGAGTCTGTCACTCACACCAGGGTGCTCTCGCGCTCGCCCTGAGGACAGCGTCGGTTCAGGGCGTGGGAGAAGGGGTGCTATGCAAATATTACCCTCTCTCTCTCTGCCTGGACAGCAGCCACGGAGGCGCAGGGGCTTTGTAATGTGTGCGGAGCGAGCACGTGAGCGCACGTGGCCAGATGGGAAACTTAGGAGAGCACAGTCTGTCGTTACGAGTGCCGTTTTGTTAAGTACGTAACAGGTTCAGACGGTTCCTCACCTCCCGCTCTCACCCTGGCCCCCTGACTGGCCCCCCTCCATCGCCCCCTGACCCGCAGGTGCCTGCTCCCTGCATTCCTGTACAACGAACAGTCTCACTTCTGCCTTTCCAGCCACACTGGTTTGCTGAGGCCGCCATCACAAACGAGGGCACCCCGGGGGCTTCGACAGCAGAAATTCATTTTCTCACTGTTCTTGAGCAGCTACAAGTCCACAGTTGAGTTGTTGGAAGGTCTGGTTTCTTCGGAAGCCTCTTTCCTGGGCATGGGATGGCCACCTTGCGTGGCCGTCCCTCTGTGTGTGTGTGTCTGTGTCCTAATCGTCTCTTCCTATAAGGACACCAGCCATACTGGATAGGGACCCACCTATGGGACCTGAGTGTACCCTGATCACCTCCTTGAAAGCAGCCACATTCTCAGGTCCTGGGGCTCAGGACTCTGACACAGGGGCTTTGGACAAACACAGTCCAACCAAGAACACCCAGCTTTGTGTTGTTTCCAGCAAGTGGACGGACTACATAGGACAGGCCAGACACTAGCCCCGACCTAGCAAAGCAGTGCTGTCATCTCAGCTGGGGGATGGTTCCCTCAGGACGACAGCAATGTCAGAGGGGGATGAGCCATGTTGCCCATGTGCCCACAGGACTCCCGGGGGTTAACTGTGCAGCTATTACTCTGTTACCTGCCGAACAGCACGGTTGGGTGTTAGACTACGGGTTAAGTTCTGATGTTCCTCAATAACCCTGTTGTACAAAGTCCCAAGATAAAGCCATCTATGTAGGAAGAGTGGTGAGCCACACAGCACAAACATACCAGACTTTTCTGGAAACCACCTCTGGTCTGTCTCATGCAGCGAGGGAAGCAGCAACATTACGGGGACTTGGGTCCGTGGCTTGGACAGTGGCATGGAAGGCACTGAGGCTCAGTGCCCGTAGCAGGCTCATTGTACAAGTTTGTGATCTGCTGCTATTATAAAGCAGATGCCAGGCTGTGAAAGGAGCCTGAGCAAATAGATAAAGACTTTTGCCCACCAACTTCAGCTAGAGCAGCTATTATCCAAGGATCGTGTCTTATTTTAGACAATTAAATAAACAAATCGTTCCAGCTAAGAGTTCGCCTTGCGTATGAACATACCAGCCTCACGGGGCGGCAGCAGAATCTTTGAACGGCAGAGTTCTCATCAGACGAGAACAGGGCCAGAACGCCCAGTCCTACGGAAAAGAAAGGATCAGAGGGAAGAACAGAGGCCAGCACTCCCAAGGTGCCAATGACCTCCCTGCGAGGCGGACGGCACACCCGGGGCGGAGGGACAGAGGGGCCACAGCCAGTGTTTCACTTTCCCACTGGTCTCGGCTCCCGACCCCATGGGCTTCCTCCAGCTCCTCCCGGAGGGCCACACTAGGCACAGTCGATCCAAAGGATCACAGAGATGCATTTTTTAGAACTCCGTATCACCCTGATCTTCTAGATTATTGGTACAATTCCTTGGATTTGCTGTCGGAGGAGAAGATAACAGAGTATAACTGTCACCCAGTGCATGAGCAAGGACTCGGACTCTGGGACGGCAGCCTCCCTGCAGTAGCCTGAGACTCAAGGACAAGGTCATGTGAGCCCCAGGGGTGGGGCGGGGTGCCAACTGGGCTTGTCAGCCTCAAGATCAAGTGTGCACGTCTTCACTCTCCCCACACAAGAACCCAGGGAGAGAAAATATGCAGGACATAAAGGACCAACACATCACACCGCTGCATACGTGAATCCTGGATCCGAATTAGCTTTTGGGTGTGACGTCTTAGTTTGCGTGTGCTCTACGTTTATTGCAGTGAACAGAAAAATCAGACATTTTATATGCCTGATCAGACATTTATATGCCTCCTTTACAAAGGCAAATATTCTACTCATGTTGATGCTTTATGTTTGCTTTTCATTAAGTCACAAAAAAATTGAAATAAGTCACATGTTTGAAAACCACCTCCCCTTTTGTTCGAATCACACGATCTCTTATACCTGGGACTAAGGATATATATCTATATCCCATTATATGAGAACTACTTGAATCTTTCAACATATTTTTTTCCAATTTGACAGGTGGTAATGTGTACACATCTATATGTTAATTTATACCCCATCGAAGCTACTGAGATAGGATAGATTTTATCTTGGGGCGTCCGGGTGGCTCAGTCAGTTAAGCATCCAACTTCGGCTCAAGTCACAATCTCACAGTTTGTGGGTTTGAGCCCCGCATCGGGCTCTGTGCTGACAGCTCAGAGCCTGGAGCCTGCTTCGGATTCTGTGTCTCCCTCTCCCTCTCCCTCTGCCCCTCCCCCACTTGTGCTCCATCTCTCTCACTCTCTAATGTAAGTAATAAACATTTAAAATTTAAAAAGAAGAAAAGGATGATTTCATTTCTTAAAGACACGGGGTGTGAAGCGGTCACCGATTCAGCACGTACGCTGTATTTTGGGGACGACACCACACCCTCACAGGGCATCATCCTTGAGTTGGGGCCTCTGGCGCACCATCATGGACTGCCCCAAGTTTCGCCGGTGTGGTATGCGATGGGAACAGGGCCATGGGTGCCCATGTCACCACTCCCTTCCTCAAGGCAGGACACTCGGAAGCCCGCCTACCCCATAGTTGGTCGCGGCTGTATTGATGTAGATCCCAAATACAACATCTGTTTTTCCAAACACATCGCATTTTCCGTGTGGTCTGTGTAACCCTATTCATCTCAATAAATATTCCATTATCTCAGTAAATAAAATTAGTCATTCAGCAGACATCTTTTCTAAAATTTACAGTCTAATTCTCCTTCAGAAGTTAAGAACGGATTCTGTTGGGAATGCAGCAGGGACCAGCCTGAGGAGCTGGTCTAGAAAAGTTAAATTCGTGAGATGTTACAGGACAAGCACACGGTTCAGGCAACATTTAGATGCTCTGCTTGCGAAATCCAGATCTAGTTAGACAACCAGCCAGTGTGTATCTGAACTACATGACTGTAACTCTTCAGTCCCTCCGACTTGCCGTTGAGTGTTGTCCATTTTTACGGATGCTACCCGGGGACAAAGCTATGAGGATCTATTATTAAATTTCCAAGAAAAATGTGCTGTAAAAAGTGTTTTCAAGAGCCTAAGCCGTTACCCTGGCTCGTGTTCTCCAGGATGAATTAGAAATTCTTAAAACTTCGTGTTTCCTGCCTCTCTTGACATCCTCACTGACAGACTGTGGGTACCTTCCCAGGTGAGCAGGTGCACCAGAGTAAGGCCGGCCTCTGCCACGAGCCCCCCTTTTCGTCTTTCCCATCCACGACCTGGTGACATCCCACAGGTTGTTGCTTGTGTGCCCCATCTGACCCCCACAAATGTCCTCGCTCCCCATCTGCTGGGCACTCCCTCCGCATGGGCACCGTGGGGGGGGGGGGGTTCCATGCATCCTCTAGAACCTGTGTGGGCCAAGCAATCTCTTCCACATCCTCACGCCTCTCCGCACTGTGATTCTGTGTCCACTCCTGTCCGACCATCAGAAGACTCCATTTGAAGTAACATAATGATTCCTTATAACATAATGTCAAAATTCTACATGAGAAAGTTCTTTTGGAATTTAGGACTAAGAGGTCTTTGTGTCACTGAGAACTCGACATTTCTCTCCTCATAATCAGATTCTATACATATTTCTCTGTTCCGTCCTACTTACGATGTTAGTAGACTCGGAAGCCCTGCCTAAAATTCATTCACAGAAATCATGCTACATCTCGTATGTATTACATATGCCTTTTCTTTCTCGTTTCTTATTTTATAATTGTCTACACATTTTACTATTATGAAAGTTATGTTTTTGTTGTAATCTATCTCAAATATTCAACGGAAAGAGATGTGATATAAATAATTATATAGAAATTAACCGACTCTTTCCTCTAACGTTGGTTATTTATAATATTCAAAATCGTTTGGTAACCTCGGGAACTCTGCTGGGGAGGCTTGGTTCATCACATCCAGGGAAATAGTTCCACTATATAAATTCTTAAGAGATTTTTTGAACAGCTCAAAGTTTCTGGCTATCTTTAGACCTTCTCCGGATGCTGGCACACTAACTTCCAAGCGTTAAGGGTCCGTTTCGCGCCTGTAGTAAACAGCTGACCTTGTTTCGTCTCATATTGGTGCCCAGATGTTTTCATCACAACTCATACCGAACTCTTTATAGCTTCATCATTTTATAAATGTCATCCTGATGTTTTTATCGTAACTCCAACACGATTTTATATACTATCAACCATATTTCTCTATCCAGACTTCCCCCGGAAGTGAATGTTTCCAAGCTACTATTGTTCCTCTCATCTTATTTTGCTTGGTGAGAGTCTTCTTCCTCTTTCTTTTTTCTTGAAGCTAAAAGAGCTATCATTATTCCCAGCAGCTGCTCTTTATCCCATTGTAAATGTTCTCCTAGAATGATTTTAATAGTTAAAATTTTAAACTCATAAAGTTCTTTAATGTATGCTTGGTTATATCTTAAAATAACCTCTTTGTATGCAGCAAAACATTTGTCCATGCTTTACTTTAATGAGCTACTTTAATAAATTTATAATTCTAGTTTTTAGCTGACTCATTCAGATTGCCTGGCTATTTAATCAGCAAATCTGAAAATAATTATAGCTCTAGTTTCCTCATTCCAGTGTTATTAGTAATGTAAAACAGACTTCCTATTCACTAAAAAAAAAAGAAAGAAAGACACTTGGCTTGTACACCCATCTTATAAAATCACACAGCCACTAGTCACCAAATTAGCTAATAAGATATTACATTTACCGATCATTAAAAAATAAGAGTTTATATCAAAAACTGTATTTAAAGAGAGATCACATATTTGGCAATTCTTAACTATTCTTTGATCAAGTCATACCCTTTCAGAGGTGGGAGAAAATTCTCATACAGGCAAGATTAGGGGTGATTCAAGAGATAGACTTGATTGAAACCTTGAAACACTTAAATAGACTAAGACAGAGAAAGAAAAAGAGTTTCCAAATTGTGACAGCTCAGTTTCTCCTGCTTACATGACGTCGGCCGGCCTGTCATCAGCACTGTTGGGGGACAGTGGCCACAGTAGCAGGGCTGGTGCTGGGGACGGGCGGACACAGCGCTGATGTTCAGGGCATGGAGCTGTGACCACGCTGCTCTGAAGCCTCCATAACTTATGGGAATTTTCAGCTTCACCCACGTCGCCCCGATCAAATGTCGATAATTTCATGGGACTAAGAGGAAAGCATATTCTCAAGATATAAAATTAGTCCTGGTGAATCGTGAACAATAATATCCAATGAGTATATAGGAAAAAAAGGACGCTGTGGTTCTTTGCCACCGCCCCATTTTGGGAACTGTTAAAGTCCTTTGGCTTCTGTATTTGAGAGCGTCCGGGTCTCCTAGCTGCTGCTGAGTTACCACGTGGTCCCAGAACACAGCCACTTGGCCTTTGTTTATTGCTGGAACTGCCACCCAGCCCTGATCGCTGCCTCCAGAACCGTCTTCCAAAAGTGCAACGCAGCTCGCATTGCACTCCTGCTTAAGAATACTCTACGGCCTCTCTTTTAGAATCAAGTCCTAATTTTTGAAAAAGAAAAGACATCATTTTTTCACAATAAGGATTCTTAACTTCTCCCTCCCCCAGCCCCTTCCCAACACACACACACACACACACACACACAGACACACAGAGTGCATTTAGCAAACAGGAGATGAGCTTCGAATTACACATAGGGAGTGAGGCATCCTAACTCAATATGTTAACTGAAATGTATTTTCAGCCTGGAAGAGAAAATTTTTCTTCAGTGAGAAACAACAGCAACAACAAAATGATTTCCTATAAAATTACAGCGTGGAGAGGCAAAGTAACAATTTCTGGAGCTCTCCTTTAACCATGTTTTGGAGAGAATGTTATTATACATGTTCCCACAGTCACCAGAAATTGTATTAACAATTTTAATGTTCTTCCCTTAAGTGAATCTGTGCCCTTGTGGAAATAACAAAAGAAAAGCTTAGGCCAAATGTAAATAGAACCTGTATCTGTATTCATTAAACTCTGTTCAGAAATTAATAAAACTAATCCTGATATTATAAATCTCATAAAATGAGACTTTTTTGGGAATCTAGAGTAACGACACCCATCCTGCCCTCCACCCTCACCCCGACGCCTACCTCACACCCTTTTCCTTGCTTTCTCATTTCTCCAGCTTTGACTCAAAGTGTCTCCTCCAAGAGCCAAGACTTTACCCATTTTCCGAGGGGCCCCCTTGCAGGTCTTCTCACGGGAGCCACCAGGAACCTGTCTTCTGCTCCTGCCGCCTTCGTCGTTTCAGTGTGGCTCAAGTGGCCCACGCAGTCTTTGATTCAACAGTTCGTTAGCTAGCTAGTTCCCACCATCTAACACACATTTGTAGCTCTTCTCTTTGCATCATCTGGCTTGCCATCCATGCCAGAATTTAGTGGGGAACAAGGGTTTTTTTTTTTTTTTTACTCATCTGTGTAAACCTTGACCTATCAAGACACATCATGACTTCCCAAAGTGGGCATTAGCTAAATCGTCTTTAACTAAATTGCAATCACTTTAAAGAAAATTTAAGTTACCTCAGGAGTATTTTTCTGTGCCATTATTTTAAATCGGGTTGTGATTTATTAGTTTATGTTTTAGACGAATTTGAGCCTCAAATGCATTGCTGTAATTTATAAACAAAGAACTTAAAGAGAGACTTGAAAATGATATAGTTTAAATCTATTTGGGTTCGATATTGTATCAGTATAAGTAGTCTAAGTTTACCATGCTAGCAAGTAGCTTAGGATAATTCCCAGCAAAGAAAAGCTGTCCACCGTATAAAGCATTACCGACCCTTGTCTGCTTTCTGGGTTCGGGATGGGTCTGCATGAGACTGAACGATGTTGTGACCTGACAAGTTCAGATGTCGTCCCAGCACCGACACTCCCTGATGAGCAGCATACTGAATGTAGGAGGCCAGACACCTACTGGAATGGAGGTCCCTCGTGAGCTAAGGGCCAGCCATGTAATAGACTGCCTCAGTCAGACACCTAGCCCTAAAGTGACATATCGGGTAGTGAAGATCGCCTTATTCCTCATAAAATTTAACAGGGAGTTGAGGATGGAGCTGATGATGAATAGAACTCAATTTTATGCTCAAATATAGGAAGAGTTTCTTTTGCTGCCTTTGATGTCTTTATGTCAGAAATAACAACTCATTTTATGGTTAAGACCATTGCCATTATATGGATAACCTAAATATATTTGTATGGCTTCCAAAACGAACATTCAAAAAACAAGAAGGAGGGTAAGAAGTTCCATAGATTGAAGACTAGAGCGGAAGAGGGATGTGCTGACCGCCCCCAGGAACCCGCCTTGGTGCTGAGCTGGGCCGGGCGATGCCGTCTTCGGCACTCGTGTGCTCAGGGGCAGCTCCTCAGAAAGATCTGTCCTCCGGCCCTGGGTGCTGGCCTGCCCCGCAAATGGAGTGTGCACCTCGAAGACGGAGCAAGTGATGGGCGTCCTCAGGATATCCCTCCTGCCTCTGATTCCCTTTGAGTCTCACCTACAGTTGTTACGATCTACTTTACGAAATAAAAATATGCAAACTGAAAACAAAATTCCACCAGACTCTATGACATTGTGTCAGGTAGGCAACATGAAGCCCCAGCGGGCTGTTGTTAGTCTAGATGCTGGCAGTCTTGTCCAGCTGCTTTCACTGAGTCCCGTGGCAGAAAAAGCGATAACTCATGCATGCCCCCGTCCTTCCTAACTACCCTCCGCCCTGATCCACGTGAGTTTTCCTAATTTGAAAGACCTAGACTCATCTGTCATTTTATTCCTTTGTGAGCATGCCTTTTATTTCTTTTTGTTGTCTGATTGCTGAGGCTGAGACTTCTAGTAGTATGTTAAATAGTAATTGTGGGAATCTACATCCTTGTCTTGTTCCTGACCATAGGGAAGGTTCTCAGTTTTTCCCCATTGAGGGTAATGTTAGCTGTGGGTCTTTTGTATATGGCCTGTATGATGTTGAGGTATGCTCCATCTAACCCTACTTTGTTGAGGGTTTTTACCAAGAACGAATGCTGTATTTCATCAAATGTGTTTTCTGCATCTATCGACAGGATCATGTGGTTCTTATCCTTTCTTTTATTAATATGGTGCATCACAGTGAATGATTTGTGAATATTGAACCGGCCTTGCAGCCCAGGAGTAAATCCCACTTGGTCATGGTGAATAATTCTTTCAAGGTTCTGTTGAATTCGATTTGCCAGTATCTTGTTGAGAATTTTTACATTCATGTTCATCAGGGATATTGGCCTGTAGTTCTCCTTTTTAGTGGGGTTTTTGGTCTGGTTTTAGAATCAAGGTAATGCTGGCCTCATAGAATGAGTTTGAAAGTTTTCCTTCCATTTCTGCTTTTTGGAATAGTTTGAGAAGACTAGGTGTTAACTCTTCTTTAAATGTCTGGTAGAATTAATTCCCCTGGGAAGCCATCTGGTCCTGGGCTTATGTTTTTTGGAAGATTTTTTGTTGCTGTTTCAATTTCTTTGCCCATTATGAGTCTTTTCCAATTTTCTATTTCTTCCTGTTTCAGGTTTTGTAGGTTGTATGATTCTAGTAATTTGTATATTTCTCCCAGATCGCATAGTTTATGGCATATAATTTTTCATAATATTCTCTTATAATTGTTTGTATTTCGGTGGTGTTGGTTGTGATCTCTCCTTTTTCATTCATGATTTTATTTATTTGAATTCTTTCCTTCTTCTTTTCGATAAGTGTGGCTAGGTGGGTATCAATTTTATTAGTTATTTTGAATAGCCAGTGCTTAGTTTTGTTGATCCGTTCTACTGTTTTGTTGTTTCTATTTCGTTTATTTCTGCTCTAGTGTTTATCATTTCCTGTCTTCTGCTGACTTTAGGCTTTATTTGCTCTTCCTTTTCTATCTCCTTTAGGTATAAGGTTAGTTGTATTTTTGAGACCTTTCTTGCTTCTTGAGGTAGGCCTGTATTGCAATATACTTCTCTCTTAGGACTGCCTTTGCTGCATCCCAAAATTTTGGACTGTTGTGTTTTTATTTTCATTTGCTTCCATGTATATTTTATTTTGCCTTTAATTTCCTGGTTAACCCATTAACCTCCAAGTATTTGTGGCCTTTCCCCATTTTTTATTGTGCTTGACTTTAAGTTTCATAGCATTGTGGTCTAAAATATGCATGGTATGATCTCAATCTTTTTGTACTTGTTGAAGGCTGATTTGTGACTCAGTATATGATCTGTGATCTGGAGAATGTTCTGTGTGCACTCAAAAAGAATGTGTATTCTGCTGCTTTAGAGTGGAATGTTCTGAATATATCTGTTAAGTCCATCCAGTCCGGTGTGTCATTCAAAGCCATTGTTTCCTTGTTGATTTTCCGCTTAATCTGTCCACTGATGTATGTTGGGGTGTTAAAGTTCCCTAATATTATCGTATTATTATCAATGAGTTTCTTTGTGTTTTTATGAATTGATTTATATATTTGGGTTCTTCAAGTTTGGGGCATAAATATTTACAATTGTTAGATCTTCTTAATGGATAGACCCCTTAATTATGATATAATGTCCTTCATCATCTTTGTTACAGTCTTTGGTTTTAAATCTGGTTTGTCTGATATAACTATGGCTACTCTGGCTTTTCTTTGATGACCATTAGCATGAAAGATGTTTCTCCACCCCCTCACTTTCAATCTGCCAATGTCTTTAGGTCTAAAACAAGTCTCCTGTAGACAGCATGTAGATGGGTCTCTTTTTTTTTAATCCGTTCTGATGCCCTATGTATTTTGATTGTGTCATTTAGTCTATTTACATTGAGGGTGATTATTGAAAGATATGAGTTTAGTGCTACTAAACTCATTGTGTTACTTGTAAAGTAGGTGTTTCTGGCGTTGTTGTCTATTCCTTTCTAGTCTTTGTTGTTTTTGGTCTTTCCCCCCACCTCCTAAGTCAAAGAATCTCCCTTAAAATTTCTTGCAGGTCTGGGTTAGTGGTCATGAGCTCCTTAAGGGTTTGTTTGTTTGGGAAACTCTTTCTCTCTTCTTGTATTCTGAATCAGCCCGGCTGGATAGAATATTCTTGGCTGCATATTTTTCCCATTCAGCAAAATGAATATATCATGCCACTCCCTTTTGGCCTGCCAAGTTTCTGTGGACATATCTGCTGTGAACCTGATCTGTCTTCCCTTGTAGATTAAGGACTTTTTCTCCCTTTTTGCTTTCAGGATTCTTTCCTTATTTGTATATTTTGTGAATATTGCCTATGGTATGTCTTGGTGATGACTGGCTTTTGTTGGATTTAATGAGACTTCTCCATGTTTCCTGGATTTTGATGTCTAGTCCTTCCCCAGATTAGGGAAGTTTTCAGCTATAATTTGCTCATATAAAACTTCTTCTCCTTTTTCCTCTCTCCATCTTCCTGGACTCCTATGATATGAATGTTGTTCCATCTTAATAAGTCTCTGAGCTCCCTAAGTCTACCTTCGTGATCTGTTACCTTTGCTTCCTTCTTCTTTTCAGCTTTGTTATTTTCCATAATTCTGCTGTATCACTAACTTGCTCTTCTGGTTCATCCGTCCTTGCTGTCATGGCATCCATTCAGGTTTTGCATCCTGGCTATAGCATTTTTACTTTCAGCCTGACTAGATTTTAGATCTTTAATATCTGCTGGAAGAGATTCTCTAGTGCATTTTATACTTTTTTTAAGTCTAGCTAGAATACTTATAATTGTTGTTTCAAATTCTGGTCAGACATCTAACTTGTATCTGTATGATTAAATCCCTGGCAATGGGTTCTAGTGCCTGTTATTTCTTTTGTGTTGAATTCTTATGTCTTATCATTTTCGAGACAAAAAAAGATAATGAAATAAAATAAAAAAATTTTAATGTTAAATAAGTAAGTAAGTAAATAAATAAATAAATAAATGAAGGTAGGTCCTAGGTGTGTTTTGGTCTACTTGTTAAGAGAAGTTTTAAACTTGAGTTAGGCAGGTTTATAATAAAAAGAGGTGTTACTTCACAGAGCAGTATAGAATTACACAGCTCACTCCCCCAAGGTCTTACACCCGTAAGAAAGGCAACCTACTGAATGGAAGAAGAAATTTTCAAATGACATACCCAATAAAGGGTCAGTATCCAAAATATATAAAGAATTTATACAACTCAACACCAAAACACGGAATAATCTAATTTAAAATGGGCAGAAGACATGAGAAGACATTTCTCCAAAGAAGACATACAGATGCCCAAGAGACAAATGAAAAGATGCTCAACATCACTCATCACGAGGGAAATGAAAGTCAAAACCACAATGAAACATCACCTCACATCTGTCAGAATGGCAAAAACAACACAAGAAACAACAAATGTTAGTGAGAATGTGGAGAAACAGGAATCTTCTTATACTGTTAGCAAGAATGCAAACCGGCACATCCACTGTAGAAAAGAATATGGAGGTTCCTCAAAAGATAAAAATAGAGCTACCATGTGATCCAGTAATCATACTACTGGATATTTATCCAAAAAATACAAAAACATTAATTCAAATGGATACACACATCCACTGCAGCATTATCTACAAGAGCCAAATTATGGAAACAACCTATGTGTCCATCAGTAGAAAAATGGATAAAGAAGATTTGGTATATATATATATATATATATATATATATATATATATACAAGGGAATATAACTCAACCATAAAAAAGAAGGAAATACTGCCATTAGTGACCACATCAATGGATCTAGAGGATATAATGCTAAGCAAAATAAGTCAGCCAAAGACAATACCATATGATCTCACTCATATGTGGAATTTAAGAAACAAAACAAATGAAAAAAAGGAAAAAAGAGACAAACCAAGAAAACAGACTCTTATATAGAGAACAAACTGGTAGTAACCAGAGGGAAGGGGGGAGGGATATGGGTGAACTAGGTGATGGGGATTAAAGAGAGCACTTGTGACGAGCACCAGATGATGTACGGAAGTGTTGAATCACTGTATTGTACACCTGAAACCAATTTAACACTGTGTGTTAACTATACTGCGATTAAAGTTTTAAAGAAGAAACGCAGGGGCGCCTGGGTGGCTCAGTCAGTTAAGCATCCGACTTTGGCTCAGATCATGATCTCGCAGTTTGTGGGTTCAAGCCCTGCATCGGCTCTGTTCTGACAATGCAGAGCCTAAAGCCTGCTTCAGATTCTGCATCTCTCTCTCTCTCTGCCCCTCCCCGACTTGTGCTCTGTCTCTCTCACTCTCAAAAATAAATAAACTTAAAAAAAAAAAAAAATGCAAAACAGTAAAAATGGTTTGGTGAAATAATGAAAACCAGTTTCATAAATGAACCAACCTTGAACATCAATGTCAGGTCAAATAAATAGGCCATTTCTCAGAGCATCCCTGGACCTCATTGTTGGCATTAGAACTGAGGGTTTCATGGACCTAGGTTCTCGCCCAGAAAAGCAACTTTCTCTTCTTACTTTAAAGTAAATAGCCTCCGACGGAAAGTGCAATGAGTATGGGTCCCACCGTGGGGGTTGGAGAGTACAGGGCTTTCTGACATTAATGATAAGTAGATAGAAGGGATTGACTTTCTTCAATAAAAATATGAATTACTCTCCTTACCTCACTTAAAAACTCTGGCAACTTGAAACCCAGTAGGTGACTGATCTCAGAGTTGTCTTTACAGGATTCGCACTGAGACCCTGGTTGAACTGACAAACAGAAGCTTGGGGGCTAGATAAACAAGGAGTTATCATAGAATTTCACAATGCGGATGGAAAATCGGTTAATCTGGGATTCTCAGCTTGAACCTCAAACACTCCTGAGATAAGTGACCAGTCTATAAAAGAATGTAATTGTAAATTCCCACACTTCAATGGAAATATGCCTACTGGGAAAGTTCCGTGAGGTCCAGTTTGTTTCCTACAATGCATTTAAGTTTACAAATGCATTCTAAATTTATCTATCACCCAGGGATTCTTGTAATCCAAGACAGCAAAACAGCAGGATGCGGTCTGCTTCTGAGACAACCAGGACCCCTTTGCATTATTGGGATCCTGCCAAGCAGGGGTCCAAAGCAGTATTTATGCAAAAAAAAAAAAAAAAAAAGACTCTGCATCCAACATCCCAGCTTGGATTTGTGCCACTTGGAGGCATATTGAAAGTGACCATTACCTTATACACACTCGCATGTGTATATTTGATAGGTACAGATACAGCTACAGATGTGTGTGTGTGTATAAATTTCAAAAGAAACGTTTTAAACTTTAAATAGTCCAAATATTTAGTGAAGATTAGCTAGGAATTTGAAATATGGTGGATATCTATTTTCGAACCTGCTAAAAATACACGTACGTTCAAACAGCAGCATTTTATTTCACTGTACTCTTATCTACATATCCTCTGCTGTCCATTTGTAGCTGGTTACGTGCCAGGGTACAATCTGAGCAACTGGAGTCCTTCGTGGAACATTTTGGATATGTTTTAATTGTGTCCCTGTGCTTTCCTGAACGTAATTCAGTTATCCTGTGCTCAGTTTCATTCTCTCACGGGATGTAGAATTTAGAGAAATATGTCCACCGTGTTATTATAGAGTCCTGCCTCTCTGAGAGGATGTAGGGAAGAGCACAGCTCACATGACAGCAGTGGTATTACCAACATTTAGATGCACTCTCAGAGTTTCACAGTACAGCCAAAGATAGGAACGGATGATTATGTATAGACTTTATCAATCGACCCTTCCTCCATCCGCGTAACCAGGCCAAGCCAAGGGTCAAGGATGTTGGTATGTCTGGATATGTGTATACACGCACTTATATGCATATGTATTTATGTATATATGCACATACATCTGTGTCTGCTTGCCTGTTAATAGATATGCCCCTTTCGGTCTTTTTCTCTCTCGCTTTTTCCATTCACCATTCCTTTTGCTAAAGAATCATGTGATAAGGTTTTCGAAAATCTGCTCAAGGAGCTTGGGTGCCTCACACCCACACAGGCAGTTGTTGGCCCCAGAAGGACAAAGAGATCCTGTACCAGTAGAACCAGCCAGCCTCTGTATGGCCGTCAGGGGCAGCCATGCCGTGTAACTCAGAGCTTAGCAGAGTTGCTAAGAGGGCAACTGATGTCACTGAGCCACTTTCCCCTTCAACTCATCTCTAACTACCACAAAAGCCCCCTTAGCAGCTCAGTGGGAGGCTGAGCTCTTGAACTCTGTGCCTGGTTGCCTACACTATGAAACACCCATAGTGATGGTTGCCCACCAGGCGAAGACAGAGATGAAGAGGAGGTAACGAATGGGAGAACCTTCTAGCACTGCAATGGACACTAGTGATGCTTGCCATAATCAGCATTTGCACCCTCTGCATGCTTCCTTGCGTCGCATCCACAACCATGCTTCTGATCCAAGCCATCAGGGTTTGAACCAGAGGAATTGCTGGGGGAGGTCTCGGCCAAGCCGTTGGGATGAGCTGAGCACCCCAAGGTGGCTGCAGTGGGGGCCCAGAGCCAACGCTTGGGAGCAAAGCAGAGCCCAGATGGACTCAGTCATTCAGAAACATGAGGAGGCCCTATAGTTGCAGAGGCTACACCCCAATTTCCTCAGTGAGAAAGCGGGAAAGGGGACACCAGGCTGACTTCGAGAAACCAATTCAGGGACAGGTTTTCTTTGTAACACTTGACCCTCCCTCAGGCCCAATTTCCCCCTGTCAGCACCATGAGTTCTCTTGTAGCCGTGGTGGGCTAAGAACTCCAGTCAGGTGCATGGGGAGCAGGTCTGATGTGCCCTGATAGCGACTCCCCTGCCGTCTGCTTAGAGGACTCCAGCCTACCCTTCTCAGCTCCTCCTTGTCTGCAAATCCGGACTTGGCTTCATTGTCCTCTTTTTCCTGTCTTCCAGGGATTCTAGATCCGTGTGTTGGCACCTCGCAGCCATCTCTAACTGGGTCTTGCCCTTTATGTCATGATGTAGGACATTTAACATAAAAATGTCCCAGAAATGCCTGGCAACATGCTACCCCATTTATTTACGTCTGCTTTGATTTACATCAAATGACTTCTTTTCACCTTTTTTATTATTCTAAACTGTGTTTTAGAGGAAGTCTTCCATCGTGAACATTTTCCAATGGTCATCATTTGATTTCCTGCTCCCATCTTTAAATCTGCACTCGTATCTAGAAACAGATCAAGTCCTTGAAAGCGGACAGCAGAGGGCTTCGCTGAGAGCTGGCTTTGTGCACTGGCCCCATCGCAGATTGGGGTACCACTCCCCTGGACCCGGCAGGAATGCTGCTTCCCTGTTACATCCTTGTTCCCACTGTAAGGAGGTGAGATTCTTGAAGATGGAGGCCATGTGTTGATAGACACAGTGGTTTTGGTCAGCAGGTTGCTCGACAGTGACATTTTCCCCTTGGTTTTATTCTTGAGGCTGCTACGTGGCCTCAGTTATATCATCATCGGCTCTTGTCTTTATGTCTTCTGTCTACTGGCAACTTCACGCCCGCGACAGGAACGTCCAGGTGGGGATCTGCTCTGACACGTGCTTCTCAGTCAATGGGACCTGGACGATCTGCTGGGTTTCTCCTAAGTCTTGGGCCAAAACTGGAAGTTTTAGTTGAGAGCTGTTCTCTCGTGCTTCTGGCTACAAAGACCTTGGGCAGAAGCTGCTCGTAGGTGAGATTTGGAAGTCCCGTTGACTCCTGCTCAGACCAGCTACTTCTGATCTTTAGACAAGAATTCAGCTTCATGGGACAATTGAAGGTCAGGGATCCCCACGTAGTTCAGCTCCTGCAATCATTATGGGCTCCTACCCTTCCTTTTAGTTAAAAAAAATTACCGTGAAATAAAAAATAACTGCCCAGAGTTTAGTAAGTTTTCTTCAGTCCCGACTAAAGCATAAGGACCATGCTAATGATGGAGGGGAATCTGGGTTTCAGGAAGGAGAAGACCAGAGAACGTGAGAACCAGTAACGTGGGGGTATGTCCTCAGTATAATTGCCATCTTGCTCTATTTCTTTGAAATTCACTGTTTTTTTTTCTCCCTGTAAACCTATCTTTTCCATTCCTTTGGTTTGTGTCTGCAAATCTCAGTGACCTGAAAACATAAAGGGAGTTGATTCATAGGTTTTGGAAAACTTTGCAAAGAGGCTATCCCCTCCCGGGTTCCTTTGTCAGGTGCCCGAATCTGATCCCTGCACAGAAGGAGTGAAAGGGGAGCGATGCATGCCTCTCCCAGCTTCTTTTCAGTCCTGTCCAGGGACTGATTGGTGAAGGAACAATCCCAAACCACACTGAAATCCATAATTGCTTTGGAGGTATTTTTTCCCCTAACGTTTCTCATACGTCCTTTGTAGGTAAACCTCTCTCGCCAGCCAAGGAACTGTCCAATTTCAAAGAAAGTTAAATGGTTTCCCCTGAAGGCTATTAAATCTTTATCTAATTTCAATACAACAATCTCATGGTATTGAATTCATCGCAGAAATATTTTCAGGCTTTAGTTGTATAACCATCTAAAAGGATAGCTCTATGTTCATCCAGTTGAAAGGAAACTTTTTATTTATTTTTTTAATGAAAAAATATTTTTTATTTCTTAATGTTTTTTTGGCAGGGGGGAGAAGGGCAGAGAGTGAAGGAGATGCCGAACCCGAAGCAGGCTTCAGGCTCTGAGCTGTCAGCACAGAGCCTGACACAGGGCTCGAACTCACAAACCGTGAGATCATGACCTGAACCAAAGTTGGACACTTAACCGACTTAGCCACCCAGGCCCCGTGAAAGAAAACTTTTTAAATTACAAAGTGTCCAGAAAACATGTATGCTTCTCATTCTAAGTTTAACTATGCAATTTGGATATATCTGGTAGCTGGAAAAAAAAAAACCAAAAAACTGTTAAATCATATTAATAATCTCAGGACTTCAATTTACCTCAATGGAAAAATATGTATACAGGACAATATCGCAGGTTTAGAGAATAGATGATATTTATAAAATATAACCCTTAAAAAGAGAACATTGGACCCCCTCCTTGCTGGGGAAACTCAGGCTGTAGAGTCTGCTGTTGCCACATGTGAGTCAAATAAAGAGATTTTCCTACAGGATCTGGAAAGACCCAGTAAGGGTCCATGGAGGAGCACGGGTAAGAAGGGCCGCACTTGTGGGGAAGCCGCTTCCTGACACACCGGAGCAGCGGCCCTACACGGCTGCTTCATGCTCAGGGGGCACGCTCAGCGGAGCGTGTGTGACACTGTCTCGGATGCCTTTGCCTACCCATGTGGAAAGTAGCCACTTAAAGGAAACCACAGATGACTGCAGGGCAGAACAGACATTCCAAGTGGTCTTGCGGGGGGGAGGGAGGCAGGCAGAGAGCAGGGAAAAAGAAGAGTTCCACAGTGTCTGTTGTGGGTAACAGTTCAATTTGTACTTGGCCTATTTCCTCCAAATTGAGGCCGTCTTTGCTTTACACGCCACCCCCAAGAACCCTGAGTGATCCAAACACAGATGTCTTGCTTCGTGAGCCACAACCTCACAAAGTACTGTCCCACCCAACACGTCGAGTTTGCCCTGCGGAAAAGCACGGAATCCGTCCTGGCAGCTCCTTAGTCAGACTTCCCACACCTCAGGTATCAACTTATCCCAAGAATCACTTAGGCTCCAAGGGCTAAGTCACACCTCGGTCACCCCTGTACCGATCATCGAATCCTTGTGTTCTTCCCAAAAGAGCTGTCGCATTTCCACTCGGCTTGGCCCAAGTCCATAAGCCAAGTATGGGTAGTACCCGTATCTGGTGCTAGTCATCCTAAGCTAAACATAATGTTTAATGTAATATCATGTTATTCGCGTTGAGTATAAATCATCCCTGGGCTGTCCATTCCGTTCCTCTTTTTCTCGTGAGTACATTGAACTGCATGTCCCCACATCTCTGCTAGAGGAGCGACCCCTGGGGAATGAGCACTAATATATCCAATTTGTAGATCACAACTCTGACCCACAGCAATGCGTATGTTCAACAGCTTACCCAAACCCTTCAGCATATCAAGCCCAATCATGAGGTACACGTTAACAGTCCTTCCCAGTCCCAAGTAAAGGATGTCTTTCAAATACCACAGTTCCTGCTCCCCATAGGTCTGCTCTTGGGCTCCGAGTTCTCCTAGCAAGGAGGGGATCCAATGATCTATTTTTAAAGGTTGTATTTCACAAACACCATTTCATCTGAAAGCCCCATCCAGGCAGCTGGTCAACCTCTTTCTGGGCCCTCCTTGTGGCTACTGCCCTCTTATCCAGGCTTTCTCATCGCCTGGAACAACATGACCAAAAAAATACAAAGCCAAGTGAGATATTTTACATCCTCTTTTTATACCAACTCGCTGAAATCCATGTTTGTTTTTCACTTACAGGGCCGCTCCATTCAGACTGGCCCAATTTCAAGTGCTCACTAGGTACTCACCGCCAGTGGTGATCTTATCGGAAAGGGTTGACCTAGAGAATCAGAACGGCGCCCTCCTGTGTCTGTTGGCACACAGCTGTCCCAGCTACTTTACATTCAGACCCTAGACGTCGCAATACCTTTTGAAATCTTTCAGGTTCCTCTACTCACTGCTAAATTAATAAAACAAGTATTTCCTAGGTGTGTTCCTCTGCTCAGGCTACCATAACAAAATACCAGGCTGGGGGCTAAAAGAACAATTTATTTTCCCAGAATTCTGGAGCCTGGAAGTCCAAGCTCGTGGTGTCGACAGAGGTGGCCTCTGGTGAGGACTTCTCTTGGCTTGCAGATGACTGTCTTCTGAGCCCCCACGTGGGTGTTCCTCTGCGTGTGTCTGTGTCCCGATCTCCTCCAGTTACGTTAGATGAGGGCTCACCAGTATGGCCTCTTTTGACTTCGATCATTTTTTAGAGACTTATCTCCAAAGACCGTCATACCCTGACATGCCAGTGGACAGGCCAGGAATTTGATGAGAATTCTAAGGGGACACAACCCTAATTGTCCTAGAAGGTTGTTAGTAATATCAGCAGATGTACTGTTTATTTCTTCTATTGTTTCCTAATCTCTAAGCAGATTCCCCGCCCCCCCCCCCGCCATTCATCTTAGAACATCCTGCATCCACCACCCTCCATATCTTCTGTTAGCCCCCAGCACAGAGGCTGTCTCGTCAGAGATCTACCGGCTTTTGCAGCTGAGGGTAGAAACCGTGGCTTCATTAAGTCTCTCTGGTCGTCTCTGGTGGCCCAAAGCAACCAAACTGAATCTCAATGAATCGCTAAGGGGCCTAAATCATGTTCTAAATTCACTTGTGAGTTTTCAGTACACCTGATTTCTGATTTCACCTTTAATACGAGAAGTCCAGGTGAGAAGGAGCTAAGCAAGCAAGTGACACAGAAGCATCTTTTGGGCAGATACACCCGGGAGCATCTGGGGCCTCTGTCTTGTCGCCTCCCGCGTGTCCTGGTTCCACTGTCCCTGAGAGGTGGAGGGATGGGGGGCCTCTGAGTTCCTCTGGCTGGCTACAGCCTTCCACACCAGGCCGCTGTCCTCAGTCCCGTGCTCTCTGCTGCCCTTTCCCCTGTTCAGAGGCCTAGGACAGAAACACCACAGTAAGTCCCGGCCTGAGTGTGCAATGACCGTGTCTGGGTGACTCAGAACTGATTCCCACCTCTCCTTCCCCGTAGGACAAGGATAAGCGGCTGCGATTGAGAGACAGACCTGTTTATTTGTTCTACCTTCATTCACCTCACTGTAAACAGATCAAGGCTTCTATCCTGTGCAGATGGTTAGGGTTTCTTTTTTTTCTCTCTCTTTTAGTTTTTAAAGTTTATTTATTTACTTTTGAGAGAGAGAGGGAGGGAGGGAGAGCAGGGGAGGGGCAGAGAGAGAGGGAGAGACTATCCCAAGCAGTCACCCCTGCCCACAGTGTCCTCCACAGCGTCAGCAGCTCAGTCCCACAGTCCGTGAGATGACGACCTGAGCTGAGATCAAGAGTTGGATGTTTAACCCACTGAGCCACCCAGACGCCCCTGGGGTTCCCTTTTTTTAAACAAAAAACACTGTTTTGTTCCTACTTCTACCATAAAGTGGGTTCAGAGTGTACAAAGCACTTGGTTTCTATTGCTTCTAAGCATTCAATTTCCCTTTGAACGCACCGTCAAAGGCAGGTTCCATTTGATGGATGGGCTGACCGACAGATTGACAGTTCATCACAATGACCTTGAAGTTGTTTCCTGCCGCCAGGGAAACACGTGGAAGGTGGAAGACCAGGGTCGACACTTCAGAGCCACCGTTAGGTCCTGGCACTCGCTCAGCCACAGTGGGTTCGTTCTGATCCGGGTCTGTGCAGTCTTTGCCAAGGCCGGGGTGAGCTGCGGGAGCCGGGCTGACCTTGGACGCCCTGTGCTGCCTGCACACCTCGTGGTCAGCCCCGCGGGGCATGTGCTGGGCTCAGGAGGTGTCATCTGACCGGGGATCCCTGCACCCCGCCCCGCCGCTTCGCTGGTCCCAGCCGGGAGCCGAGCGGGAACATCTGTGCTACAGAAGCTTAGGACGGCGGCTGGCATCGCGTCCACAGACTCCCAGGGAAGCACTCCGCGGTCACGACAGGGCACTGGACGCCCGGAGGTGGGGGCGCGCCATTATTCCAGTGAACTCGCAACCTCAGCAAAGTTAACACGATCAGTCCTGTGTCAGTGGCTCGGCGGAGGACAGGGACGCGGGCGGCTGGCCATCTCCCGGCGCGCAGCAGTCCTGGCTGCCCTGTGCATGCCAGGAGCGGGTGCCCCCTCACCCGGGCGCCGTGCCAGGGTCTCCCAGGGCGCTATCTGGCCCTCTCCTCCCAGCACCTCTTTGGGCACCAGGGTCGCGAAGCCTTGTTACCCGGGAGGGAACTGAGCTTCTAATGGCTAAGTGGCTTATTCGACATTTGCCAACCAAAGGAACAAGTGGCTTTGAAGCCACGTTTCTCTTCCTCTCTGCCAGCACTCGTGTTCTTTCAGGTACCGCCTGCCTGTGGGCCTTCTTCGAACTTCCATTCCCACCGCGTCTCTTCTGCGGAGCTGCCCTGAGCCACCAAGAGATCTCCCAGCTCACCTCCTCAACACCCACACCTGCCCCCGCGAAACAGTGAGCTCTGCCATGGGGAGAATGCGCCCCTCGATCGGCCGCTCTGAAGAGTCTAAAGACTTGGAAGGCGGGATCGTACGGTCTGTCGTGAGGACCGCCTGCCGCCAGTATAGACACCACACCCTCATCCAAACAAGGAAAGGACAGAAGGAAGAACAGAAGAAGGAAGGGAGGGAGGAGAAAAGTAGATCTTTTGAATGACGTGCTCACAGCCAGTGTCAAAAAAAGGAAATTGATTATTTCTAGTGAATGACTCGGAAAACAAAAAGACACTTGCGTGTGGTCTGAACGTGTCCAGTGTGGGATAGTCAACGGGACAGGTGTGAGTGCGGGACCCACAGAAGGAAAGTGTCCGAGAGAAGAGGCTTTGTTTCCTGTTAGGAGCCAATTTCTGGAATTTTAATTCAAGATTTTTTGAGAGTGGTGGCCTGAGACTTACATTATTAATGACCACATTTTTCTTACCTTGAACGAATAAGATAATAAAAATATTTAAGGAAAATTGTCCATTTTATGACTTCATGTAAATGGAAGTCACTCCCAACACAGAGTGTGGTGCCAGTAGATACTCAATAATTTCCTGTTGAAAACATGTATAGATACATGAATGTGCGAATTAGTGACTAAAAGAATCTCTCTGAGCCATTGTGGTGGATAAAATCACAAGGTTAAGACAGTCAGACAGCAGATGGAGCAGAAAAAAAAAAAAAAAAGTTGAACTGCCCAGACAATCGCTGAGGAATTTATCAGGAAGGGATTTGGGAAGGGATAAGGAAAACTCAGCGACCCAGAAGAGAGACTGAGAGATTCTGATAACCTCAGCGGCAGCTCTAGAAGCAGGTGAGAGAAAATGACAGGATGACAGACGTACAGTAGTCTAAGCTGCTGGCTGATACAGTCTTCTACCAAGGAAAGCCCCTGTGTCTTCTGTAGGAGACTTAATCTGAGTGCAGACTAAGCTGAAAAGACAAATCCACCTAAAAACAAGGCAATGGAATTGAGAACACGAGGCAAAGGTGGGGGGAGTAAAATAGTTTTTTTTTTTTTAAATACAAAGAAATATCTGTTAGAATGACAGATTTCACATCGTTAAAGTTGACAAAACAGCAGGATAGGATGAAAGTTCTGAGGGGATAAAAGACCAAAGTGGAATCACGTGCTGACCTGCGACCGCTGAAGGTCACAGGTGAGAAGGACACGCAGTCTCAAGATTCTAACACAAGCTACCAGCAGTCCACATTTGAGGAAGGGACCTGTCTATTACAACAGGGGGACAGTACACTTGGCGGCACGGACTGGAATCCGACTCTGTTCTGCAAAGACCCCGAGAACACACAGGAGATGCTGTAACAATGTGTTAAATCTGGTTTTTTGTGTTTCAAGGACAAGGGCTCAGGTTCAAGGTCTAGACCACATAAGTGGACGGACAGGGTGTGAATGGGTCGTTAAATCACGCCATGTTCCTTGTCCTATTGTGGGAGAAGGAGAGAGATCTTAAATTGTTTCAAACACTGTTACAAACATATAGAGTGAATTATATTTATTAAAAGAAGGGTAACAGTAAAGAAAGAGAAAAAAGAATGAAGACATGGTTTCAAACTGTTAGAAAGTAATGTTAGAAAAAATAAACAGGGCATCTGGGTGGGTCAGTGGGTGAAGCACCTGACTCGTGGTCTTGGCTCAGGTCACGATCTCGCAGTTCGTGGGTTCGAGCCCCACATCAGGGTCTGCTTTGACAGCATGGAGCCTGCTTAGGATTGCTTCTCCCCGACTCATTCGTGCCCTTTCTCTCTCTCAAAATAAATTTTAAAAAATAGAAAAAAGAAAGAAAGAAAAATATATGGTCGTTAAAGTTGATCATTAAAAACAAATCTTGCAAACGTTCCTTTCCAGCGGTTGGTGAATCCATCATTTTGTGAGCTGGTGCCCTGCGGCCACAAGGAAGAGACTGGAGCTCACTTTCCAGACTCCCCTGCAGCTAGGGTGTAAGCACTGTATCCACTAATCACCACATTTGAACACGCATCAATAAGGCTTCTCTCCAGAAGCCGGAGAATCTAAAAAGTAGATGCCTTGTGGATTCCAATGGGGGGGGGAGCAGAGTCCCCTGCACCAGGTGCGGCCGTGGCACCCATGCTGACGGATGTCCACGCTGGCTGAGCCCTGCAGGGCGGTGGACCCTCCCGCTAGGACCGTCAGTCAGTGTCTGCGGGCGCTGTCCCCGATCGTACCGTCTCAAAGGATAAGGCTCTCTGTCTCTGTGCGACACTCTCGGAGTGTCTCTTCTATGTTTCAGCATTGTTTTTTTCCTGTTTAAACTATCTAGAGTAGATTTGTTATGTGTACCCCACAACCCCGAGGACAGTACGCACGGGGTAGAAAATGCGGTGTATCATGGCAATAATTGATGGAAGCAGGATTCTCCGGTGAGTGCAAAACCTAACGAGTGGCGATTTGATAAACAATAAACGATACATAGACTAGAAATTATTTGCGAATTAGAAACAGAATAATAGCTTTTCGGCAGGTTACCCTAACACCACTTGAACCAAGTAATCCAAAGTAATGTCTCCAATCAAGAGACAGACTGATATCACGTGCCTACAGATAGGATTTCTGAGAAGGAAGCATTACTTCTGTAGAAATTATACCAAAAAGAACTCAATCCTGAGGCAATATGCAACAAAACCAAATTCTACAGAATAACCAGGCTGAATTTGTAATGTCAAGACCACAGAGGAAGACCAAGGGGACTTCCTGGATTCGAGGGGGTTGAATATCCATTCCCACCATCCAACCCCATGTGGGATTCTGAACGGGATCCGACAGGAGAAGAAAAGAAAAGTAACTGCAACGAGCACCACTGGGAAAATTAGTACAATTTGAACATATACAGTGAATCCCGGGATAAAACCATAGATTATACCTGTGTCACCTTTCCGGATTTTGATTCACCTTCTATTAGGTAAAATGCTTCATGTCCCTGGGAAGACGCACTGTGCTGAGAATTTTATCTAGTAGAAATACCGGAGACAAGAAACCATTTTACCTCCCAACCCCGAAACTTCTGGTGCGCCCGGATTTCCTCTAAATTCTGCTTGAGTAATGCCCGGTTCTCTCTTTCGCTCATTACCTAGCTACTAGGAGCCAGCCGAACATTCAGCAGTCGGCCTCAAAATATACTTGTTCCAATCCAGAAGTTTATTCGGTACATTTGTTATCTTTCAGGTTACCACCCATGTTGGTTTTACAAATTGTTCTAAATGACACGGGCCGCGATAATTCCAAACTCTTAAAGACCGCATTTTGCCAGTCTTGCCCTTCACCCGATCCCAGGGGATGGCAGGTACTTTAGATTTTTGTTATAATCATACTTGCTTCCATGCAGCAACTTCTGCAACAGTTGCCTCCTTTTGGGAAAAAGAGGTTTTGCAAACTGCCCTCACACGCGACGCCGAAAAGCAACACACAGTCACCGGGGCCATCAGGAAAGACTTAGTGACCTCAGCTGGGTTCCTGGTCGGGGCCGCGGAGTGCGTGCTGTCTCACATGCCTGGGGTCAGCTGGCTGCTGTCAGTCTGATGGCTTCTGCAAAGAGAGCTCTCATGACCGGGATCTCAGCCATGGGTCCCCCCCCACACACACACACGCCTCCGCATTAGGATAGTAAGTTCGGAGGTCTGCGAGAGCGTGCGTGATCACGCAGGAGAGCTCTTGGAAATTCACGTCCTGCGACGTTCTGCACTCACAGGTCCTTGGTCCAGGTAAGTCACGGGGCCATGTCCAGGAAACAAAATCGGAGGGAAGTAAGAGTTACGGGGTAAAAGGAGTGGCTTACGGGAAGACCATTAGTTGGGAACCTTGTGCAATCAGCCTACCATAGATGGTGACCTGATTTGTTGTGAGGGATCTAGAGAGAATCGGAGGGAAGCAGGACATTTGCACAGGGGGCGCCCAGTAAAAATTCAGGATCTAGATAGGAAAACACACGAAGCTTGGCTTCTAGCTGACGGCAGAAACGGAAGTTAACTCGAATTGGACCACAGACCGAAATGCGGAAGAGAAAACAGTCGAGCTTCCAGCCACCTTCCCTTTGATTTATTCCCAAACTTCCGGGAGTTGCCTTTGGAGACAGATCAGTTCACCACAGGCGCCTCCTTGGAACTGTGAAATGTCCCTACTGTCTTCAAAACAAATTTCACTGCTTTAGCTTAAATCGCTTCAAAACCGGACCTCAAGCCACACCCGGAAGGCGAGCCCCTCCCACCGTCTAGTGCGATGATGGCACCAGGAAGCGCCAGCATTTTCAGAAAGGAGCTCCGTGCTGCTAACTTCTGTGGTCGCTCTACTCCCTGCACTGTCTTCAACCGGGGAGGTGTTTATTGTGATGTTCAGACGGCGTTAGCCCCTTGAAACCTTCCGGGGTCCCCCGGTCGCAGGCAGAAAGAACTCCCTGTCCTCGGGGCCCTCCACGATTTCATTCAGAGTCACCCTGCTGCCTCCTGGGCCCGGTGAGCACACACGCTGGGCCTCTTCCTGGGCTCTGCGGCTCCCGCCCCCTGCCTGACACGCAGTCACTGTTCCTCCCAGGAAGGAAGGGACTGAAGAACAGGAGACGAGGGAGCTTAGAATCCTGAAAGTTCTCAGGGTCAAGAAATGTATAAAGGAGCTCTCATAAGACTTCCGTCCATTTACTTATAAATGTATATATATATAAGTTATATATTTACTTGTAAATATATATATATAATTCTATAAATAATATAATATATACATTAGATACTTTTAAAATAATATTATATATTATATATCATTATATATAAAATTTATAAGTGTGTTTTTTTATAAATATAAAATTCAAGGTGTATTTTTTTATATAATGATATATAAAATCATATAGATAATTTGTAAACATAAAATTTATATTTTATAAGTATATAATGATATGTAAAATATATAATATATGTGACAGAGGCTGTGTTTGAGCAAATGGAAAATCCAAGTGTAGTTTACTTGCATTTGGGAGCGACGAGAGTTCACCGTGATGTC
Source organism: Paguma larvata (assembly GCA_030068075.1). NCBI lineage: Eukaryota > Metazoa > Chordata > Mammalia > Carnivora > Viverridae > Paguma > Paguma larvata. The sequence goes on from CM057826.1 coordinate 2,981,989, forward strand.
CTGCTGACTTTTATTTCACAGTAATAATTCCACAGCCTCCCCTACTTTTAACTGTGTCCATTGCCAGGGTCAGGGGGAAGGAAAGATGTTAGATTCTTCATAGACCAAGTAATTCCAGTTCCAACAGCTGCTTCAACTAGGTTTTCCACCGAGCCTCTCATTTTCGTTTTCATTGAGGGGAAACGGTCTTGTAAAACGGTGGAGAATGTCCTTACAGGCCACTCTAGACTTTACATCTGGGCTCGGCTGAATGGCCCAGAGGGAATGCTTTGAACCCATGAGAGTTTTTTTGCTGGGCGCACGCCCTTATTATGTTTGCGACTAGTCACACCGCCACCAACCCCAACCAGGCCAATAAGGAATTCAGGTAATGCCTGTTGCTTAGAAGGAGCTGAGATGTATTTCCTGCAGGGTTATTAGTTATGATTTTCCAGAAAGCCCAAGCCAGGTTTGTTTGTGTGTGTGTGTGTGTGTGTGTTTGGTAGGCTCCATGCCCAACGTGGGGCTTGAACTCACGACCACATGCTTTACCAACTAAGCCATCCAGGCGCCCCAAAGTTTATTTATTTATTTTGAGAGCTAGCACAAGCAGGGGAAGGGCAGAGAGAGAGAGAGGGAGAGAGAGAGAGACCCAAGCAGGCTCTGCACTGTCAGCACAGAGCCCGATGCAGGGTTCAAACTCACGAACCCGAGATCGCGACCTGAGCTGAAGTCAAGAGTCAGACGCTTAATGGACTGAGCCGCCCAGGGCCCCCCAAATGTATTTACTCATTTAATCTGCACAAAAGCTGTGTGGAGGAGGTTTGATCGTTTTTCTGTTTTATGGAAGAGGAAACAGGAAACCAGAAGTTAAGTGACTGAGCCAAAGTCACACAGTGCCCCGGATTATTTATTTTTAAAGAAGTCTATATATGTGGCTCCTGGGTGGCTTAGTCAGTTGAGAGTCCAACTTCAGCTCAGGTCATCATCTCACAGTTCATGGGTTTGAGACCCGCATCGGCTCTGTGCTGACAACTCAGAGCTGGAGACTGCTTTGAATTCTGTGTCTCCCTCTCTCTCTCTCTCTCTCTCTCTCTGCACCTCCTCCAGTCACACCTCTCTCTCTCTCTCTCTCTCTCTCTCTCTCTCTCTCTCTCTCAAATAAATAATAGGGGCACCTCAGTGGCTCAGTTGGTTTAAGCCTCCAACTTCAGCTCAGGTCATGATCTCATGGCTCATGAGTTCAAGCCCTGCATCAGGCTCTGTGCTGATAGCTCAGAGCCTGGAGCCTGCCTCAGATTCTAGGTCTCCCTCTTTCTCTGCCTCTCCCCCCCCACATTCCCCCTCAAAAAAAAAATATATATATGTGTGTGTGTGTGTGTATATATATATATATATATATATATGTAAATATATCTATTTTTTTAATTCTAAAATAGGGGCACCTGGGTGGCTCAGTCAGTTAAGCAGCTGACTTCGGCTCAAGTCATGATCTCATAGTTTGTGAGTTCGAGCCCCATGTCAGGTTCTGTGCTGACGACTCAGAGCCTGGAGCCTGCTTCAGATTCTGTGTCTCCCTCTCTCTCTGCCCTCCCCCTGCTCACACTCTGTCTCTGTCTCTGTCTCTCTCTCTCTCTCAAAAATAAATAAACATTAAACCAAAACAAAACAAAACAAACAAAACAAACCAAAACAGGGGCACCTGGGTGGCTCAGTCAGTTAAGCGTCTGACTTTGGCTCAGGTCATAATCTCGCAATTCATGGGTTCAAGTCCTGTGTAGGGCTGTCTGCTGCCAGCAAGGAGCCAAAGCAAGGAGCTTTGGATTCTCTGTCCCCCTCTGTCTCTGCTCCTCACCTGCTGTGTGCACGCTCTCTCTCAAAACTAAACAAATGTTTAAAAATAATAATAAATAAATAGTAAAAACGCAAAGCAAATACAAATGGGCTTCATATTTCATGTCGCCGTATGTTTTCTATTTCATGTCATATTTCAACTGCTGTTGTCACTAAACCAAGTTGAAGCGATGTGTCCATTTCTGTGTGTAATCAGCTGCACATTCTCGCCCACAAGACAATTCTAAAGCACCAATAGTTTTTGAACAACTCGGAAGGGTAGTTTTAAAACACCCTAGAAGATATATAAGGCCACCAAGTTGAACCTTCGCCCCCCTCCCAATTTATTGCTGAAATACCAAAACTGATACAAGGAAAACGTCCCATAACTTACAAAATACAAAGGCATCCTAGCCACACAAATATGGGCAGAAATGGAAAAGATCTCATTGAACGAGGTCTCAACTACATTCTGTAATTGGTTTTAAAGGAAACAAACTTACAAATCGATGAGTTTAGAGGCACGTAAAGGGCACGGGGAACCAGTAACCCATGTCAACATGACCTGGAAAAAAATAGGGCTTACCCTCCACTCACATAAATAACAGTGTAACGAAGTTACCCAAAGCGCTGGTACAGAGATAGAATAAGCTAGAACAGCTGAAATAAATGTCCTGGAGTCCAGTTTGGACTTTCCGTGGGACTGCCGAGGGAAACAAGATGTTGCAGAAAGAGGGCTGGAGAAACCGGAACGAGCAGAGGAGCCTGGGTCCTGCAGAGGTGGCCACTCGGGACCGTGTGACCGTGGTTTGGGCTGGTTACCGCCAGAGCCTGAACACGCGCCTTAGGGAGAGGTTCGCCACAGCCCCGCAGGTCTCAGGGCCTGTGCTGGATGCGGAATGAGTCGAGGATGTGACCGCAGTTTGTAAGGTATTAGATGCTGGGTTAATCGGCATTGTTGTTGGCCAACCAAATACTCCCCAAATCTGAGCGCTAGTGCTGAAATCGCGTGCCGTGCGTGGGCTTGCTCCTGACCGGGTCCTATGCACCTGACACCACGGGCGCTACTGTGCCGGGCCCCCGAGTCTCTCACTCCCGAGGAGGATTTTAGGCATTGGCAGGCAGCCGGCTTGGTCCTTACCTGCTCCAGGTGGGAATTGACAACACCCGCCCTGAGTTCTTCCGGGCCCTGATTCTATGTTGCACTTAAAATTTTACTGGGTAAAAGAGAAGGAAGGAGGCTGAGGGCATACAGTTTGAGTGCTCTCGGTCAATTTCCTGATGAAATCGGGTCTTTCCACAGACTTCTCCAACACGCGATTCGTGGTCAGCCTCTTAGCAAAAGAAGAAAATGCCATTGTCACCAACACCCATCGTCGTGCTGACTCCCTCCCGCCTGCAATGAAACTAAGTTAATTTCCTACCATTTGCAGACTTATTTTTCGTACGTGTGCTCTAAACTTACAGAGTTCATTTTAAAACTGTTTATTACTACGAACAAATGAGATAGGCATGGTTGTTAGTTATAAGTAAATTGAAAATGTAACATTTCAACTTACTTTAATGTAGAATTTTGTTCCCCTCAATATGAATAACGTGGGATTTCAGTTACGTGACTCAGTCGGGAGCGTAAGCATCAGGTAAGACGTCTAAGGACTACCCCAGAGTTTGACAGAGGACCGAGCTGAGAAGACCCAGAGCAGCCAGCAATCTGCTGCTGAACTAAAATTATTTGAAATGTGAAAACCGAGAAGTGGAACTTTGGGAAAAGAAGATTCCAGTCTCTGGCTCCCCGGGGACCCGCCCAAGCCCAGCTGTGGGATCGGGCGGAGAATGCAAAGAGCAGTGTGCCCTGGGAAGTTTAAATTAAAATAAATTAAAAATAGAAGCTCCAGGGAGCTACGAAGTAGGAGAAAAGCTATTCCCGGATGGTAAATATTTTGAAAATCTTAGAGGCAGCAAAATCGCCCTGGAAACAGAATTGGAAAGGATCCCCTTTTTAATTTTAATATTGATCAAGGGAATTTGCAAAATCCGAGAAAACGTGCCCGGCTAGCGTGCATGTGCTTGTGCACACACAGATGCGCCGTGGGGAGTAGAGGCCTGCGTGGGAGCGGGGGGTGTGGGCAAGCGGGTTCGGGCAGTGTCGGCAGCGGCCACGGCGTGGAAGGAAGCACGGGGCCTCCCCAGTTCCGGAGTGGGTCAGCTTTGATCTGTACACGAACTTGTGTCTCTACAGCGTGTCATGTACATTTTGCTACAGCCGAGTAGCCAGGTATTAAATAAGGCTTTTTTCTGGTCTCGGCAGAGGCCCCGAAGCTGAGAAGTGTCTCCGTGGGGCCACAACCTGAAGACGGACGGTTGGTCACGTGTGCAGGACATGTGATGGCCCAGAAGCGGTCTGAGACCCTGGACTCGCTCACCTCCAGAGTAGAAAAGAGAACGTTAACAATTTACAGGAACACACACAAACACACACGCACACAGTTTGAGGATTTATTGAGCAACGTTATTAGAGTTCTGTGCATTCCTTTTGCGCATTAGAACAAATGAGGGTGTTGGCAGGAGATGGTCGGAGAGAAAGACTCCCGCCGGGTGGAGGCTCAGGGCGAGCTCCCCATCCCCGCCTTGCTGGGACTTTCTCAGTTCCAGAAGCTCCCTGGCCGGGTGCCTGGTCGGGGAGAGAATGGAGCACGTGCCTCCTGGAGGGTGTCCGAGACCAACGCGGGGCTCCCACCTGGGCAGGTGCAGAAACGGAAACCGGGGCCACTCCTCGTGGTCAAGCGAGTGGAGGTGCTCCTGGTCCCCACGCCTGGGACGTGGCGCTGGCCTCTCCTCTAGCCTGAGAAGCTGCGTCCTGAGGTAGGTGGACTCGGGTCAAGGTGTCCGTGATCGCGGTCCCCGCACGCAGAGCTGTCTCTAACAGGACAAAGGCATTCCCTACTTAGCCACCTATTCTCGCCTGTGCTTGCCACACACTTACTAGGCAGCAAAGGGACAAGGGGACCCACTAGGTTTATGGCATAAGGACTGGAGAGGAAGATGTAAACCTGCAAACGATTTTAAAAAAGAAGAATCAATGCGTCTAAGCAAACAAGGGACATGGGGACTGGAGAGAAGAGTGGCGGGTGACGTGTCTGCAAGGGCCCGGGTTGGGTCCCTGTGAGGAGGAATCACATTCAGAAAATTGGAGAGATGGAGAGGGGCTCGTCTGGACAGGCTGCGGTCAGGCACGCTGAGCTGTGCAGCGGACATCGGGGCTGGTAGTCAAGGAAGCAAGAGAACTACCTGAAGCTCGTCCATCTGTGAGCTCCGGCGAAGGGAGTTGGGAGGAGATCTTCCAAGTTCATATTCTGTTTGCGATAAAAAATGGAACTCGTACTTATATGTCAAGTGTTAAAAGTGCTGCAAAGAAACTAAAGGGTCGAAAGGGTGGCGGTGCTTGCAGAGGGGAGACGAGGCTAGCTGACGGACGGCCGGTGGCAGGGTCTCCGGGGTCGGACAGAGAAGCGACGTCGGCAGAAGTGGCAGCGCGATCCGAGATGCAGAGACAGGAAACCGTGAGACTGCTCACGCTCCCAGCTGCCAGCGTCTGACTCTGGGGCACACACGAGGGGAGACCGGCGGGGATCCATGTCACCAAGCCAGAGGGAGGGGGAGGGGCTGCATTTTGCACTAATTTTGACGGACTGATGGATGTGTTTGTTTCTGGCATGCAGTGCGGGCAGAGGGGGTGGGTGAGATCTGGGAGGTTTTTTTCCGAGAGTGGCAGCAAAGGTGATGACAGTGAAGGCAGGGAGGGAAGGGAAAGGCCCAGTTCCTTTGGGAAGAGTGGCTGAGACGATCCCAGTAAATGGTGGTCTCCTGACAGTGACGAAGGAGAAGCACACGGGCTTGGGGACGGATCGGGGAAAGGAGCAAGGTGCAGCTGAGGAAACTCAGATGTCGGGCCTGGACGTCCAGAATCATGGTGAGGGACACAGGAAGCTAACTAGCCAAGAGAAGCCTTGACCTCATCTCGAGGCACCGTTGGGACACCTCGAGGGACACCTGGCATGGGCAGAATGAAGTCAAAGTTGCAAAGTTTAAATTGCTCACGGAGAGGGGAGAGTTGGTACCTCAGATAGGAGTTCTCAAGTTTCTTTTTTTTTTTTTTTTTTCCAGATGGCTTCCCTTCGGAATTTTACCATTTATTTATTATTTTTTTAAATAATAATTTATTGTCAAATTGGTTTCTATACAACACCCAGTGCCCAATACAACGAGCGCCCTCCTCTGTGCCCACCACCCACTCTCCCCCTTCCCACACCCATCTCTCCCCTCAGTTCTTTCTTATTCTTTGAGAGTCTCTCATGTCATGTCTTCCTTCCTCTCTGTGGCTTTTTTTTTCCCCCTTTCCCTTCTTCCCCTCCCCCTTGGTTCTCTGCTAGGTCTTCCAAAGCGTACCTACGCGTGGGAACATATGGCATAGCTCACGCCGGCATCACCTGGAGGGCAGAGGACAGCTGGGCCCACCCTGGTCGAGTGTGTGAATCGGCAGAGCCGGGATAGGGGCCTAGGAACTGAGGTTTCCTCCCCAGGCAACATCGTTCCTGCTAGCCAGGGCACCACACTTTGAGAATCACACTGGAGACGGTAAATTACAAGGGCAGGGACTGTGGGGGAAGATGCGGAAAGGGCCGAGAAAGCAGGATTACACACGCGCAGTGAGCCCCAAGCTGAGCTACCGACGAGAACCCCAGCGGAGCTCACAGACACAAAAACCAGAACAGCCGCCTCCCTACCCAGGAGAGGAAAGATCGGCCCTCTCCCGCTGAGGTCCGGGTCGAGGTGGCTGGTCCCGAACGGTGTCGTTGGTGTTTGTACAGCTCTCCACGTAGTCTAACGTATATCCAGGGTTGAGAGACACTGATTAAGAAGCTGAGGAGAGAAAGAACAATTTATTTAAAATTGGAAAACAGAGGCAGTTAAGGAGCCCAGGGCACAAATATAATTCTCTCTTTTTCCTCAAGAAAACTGTGGAAGAACCATTGGTTCATAGATTCCCCAATGGGAAAGTTGGAAACTGAGATTTAAAAAATTGCTCACTTGAAGCCGATATTGTTCTGTGTGATAACTGGAATCTAAATACAATTTTAAAAAAGAAAAAAATACATGATTATTAAAGGCTAATTACATCTTGGGGAAAAAAAGAAAGAAAACATCTTCAAGAGGCTCACTGGCATGGCGTCTTCGAGAGACGGACAGCAGGCGGCCCTCCGGAAGCACCCACGCCCGGCTCCTCGCCCCACAACGATGTGGAAACCGGGCAGTAGGGTTGCCTGGTGTGCGTGGAATCCGTGAAGGATTCGATAGTACGGGAAACGCGGCGATTTCCCGAATGGATACACGGATTCAACGTTGAATTTGAATTGAATTCAATGAGCATTGAGTTGAATTTAATTTGCTATCAGAAAAATACATCTCTTGTTCAAGCCCCGCATCGGGCTCTGTGCTGACAGCGCAGAGCCTGGAGCCTACTTCTAATCCTGTGTCTCCCTCTCTCTCTCCACTTCTCGCCCACTTGTGCTCTGTCTCTGCCTCAAAAATAAATAAACATTTAAGAAAAAAAGAAAAATAAATCTCTTGTACGCTGAGAATTCTGGTGCCGTGTACAGAATTTTGTCTGAGATGGAAAAGCACTTACAGATGATTTAGACTCCAACTTCCTCAGAGGACGATGAGAACGAAGGCTGCCTGAGCAGGGGAAGCGCAGTCGAGGTGACGCGGCTGAGAAGGCAGAGCCGGCGCTGCACCCGTCCCACCTCCCGAGGCTCCCCAGACCCTAGTCACCTGCTGTCTGCCTCTGCCAAGCGACTTTATCTTCCCCCCATCCTCAGAGACGACCGAGGAAGTTCTAACCCATACGAGTGCAGTTACGTCGAACCCAAGGAAAGTCAACTCAAATGGTTGTCATCCGTGTTGACACTTCTCCCTCCATCCCCACCTCCGAGAGCAAGGTGCTCAGTGAAGAAAAATGTGTTTTTTTTGAGGTCGTGGGACCTTCAAGTATAAGGTTCCTCCACAGAACAAGGGTCCCATTGCAGGGGACAGGGGATAATAAAAAGGGAGGCCTTTTTAAATAAAAAGACACATACACACACGCAGGTGCACACGCATACACACAGGCACATACACGCAAGTGCACACACATTCACGCGCACACACACACACACATACGTACATAATACCATTAGCCGTATCAAAGCCAATTAAGTGAGAAATTTCAAAGTGTGATACCAGGAGGAATTCTAGGAGAGGTACTACAGAATAATATCGTAAGTCGTGGAGGTGACAATTCAAAGAACAGAATGCCCAGTAGAGAAGGCCAAAAGCCACATGAATTGAGTATATCTTCAGCCTATTCAGCTGGAGTGATGAGGACAACTTCAAAAGGCTGCTAACACATGTCCCTTAAAAAATGTGTTTTCTAACACAATGGAGATGTGGATTTAAATTTCTAGAAGATTCCATATTTCCACTCGACTGTAAAGTCTTGGTGGGCCTCTTTTTCTGAAGACGGAATTTCTCTGTCAGCGCGTCGTTGTGTTATAACTGGTATACAGAGAGGGCGGCTGTCTGAAGCGTCCCTCCCACGGCGGGTCTGCATAGACGCTTACCCCTCAGGGACGGTCTGCAGCCCCCCAGGGGACCCGAGGACTCCGTCCCACGAGCAAACCGGAGCATGCAGTCCATGACAAATGGCACGGACAGGAGGTGTGAAAGAGCAGATTCTGGGGGTTGGCTGTATCGTGGACATCAGATGGAAACACCCAGCATGCCGTGGCAGGAAGTTGGAAAGCCAGGCTGAAGTGGACCGAAAGCCATCGAGCTATTTGAGCAGAAGCTCCGAATGTGAAGGCAAGCTCGCAAGCAGCCTCCGGGGCTGGAGGAGAAGGTGGGACACCTCGGCCAGCCCCACAGTCCCCTCGTGCGCCCCAGTCATGGGTACTGGCTGGATGTCGTGACACCTGCTTACCGTAGGCTGTGCTTGGCAGTGCCCAGCATGGGGCCGAAGACCCGGTGCCCCCACAACAGGCTCAGGGGAGACGGACACCTGACTCGGTGGCGCTTCAGAGAGAAGGGGACTCGACCAGAGGCACGGCTCCCCCTCCGAGGGCCGCCCGAGCCCAGCATCTGCCGCGTCTTCCCTGACGGCCATCCCAATGGCCTCTCCGCGCTCAGGCAATGCCTGGCACTGCAGTCCCCTGTTCTCGCACACATTTTCCAGAAAGTGTAAACCCCAGGACTAGGGCTGTGTAAACCCACAGGGATATTTTTTTACTTTTTCTTGGAAGGTGTTCATCTCCCAGGACCTCCAAACTGAACAGCCTGCCTCGCATCGAGGCGCTGACCTTCCAGTGGGGATCCTACGTGTGCAAGTCGGCAGAGCGTGCGTCCCTTTGCTTCCTGTCACATGTCCTCTCTCCAGCCACCCTCGGGCTCGGGAGACCATGGTCTCTGCTTGCCCTCTTTCTCTTCTCCGGCCACGGACTGGTTTTGCCTCTAGACAGCCACTCGCTGGTGGGCTGCCATTTGCATCGTGACAGAGTTTGGATGTAAGCAAAGCATGGGGCCGGGAGGCTGTTGGCCACTCCCTGCCGGGGACCCCTTCTCGCTTGGGGTCTGCCGTGTCAGGGCCTCGCTATCGGACAAATCATTAACCCTGCACCCTGCAAGGGCCCCAGGAAGCAGATCATGCTATCGGAGAGAAGTAAGAAGCCAGGGGCCCCAGGAAGCCCAAAGGCACCCCTCAGCCTCTGTGCTCAACACAGTGGCATGCGGATGTCTCGTGTCAACGTCACCGCAATCACAGCCCTTCCTCTTCCTGCGCTGTGAGGGGGAGCCTCGGGGAGAGGTCGGTTTCCAGACCAGGGCTCCCCGCGTAATCTCAAGGAGCTATTCTTCGTCATGGCCTCCACGCTGTGCCTTCCTCTCCCTTGCGGCTCCCCCGCCGCCCCGTACGGCCCACCCTGTCGCCCACTGCTCTTTCACTGACATGGAAGGACCATGTGGTTTTCTTCCCGGCGCTCCCGAAAATTTGGCCAGATGCTCCGCGATGAAGCTAGTCAGGGTCCCGGAATTATTCGGGGTCTCACGCGTGTTTTCCAGAACAGCTGGGAGCTGTGGACGTTGGTAAGATGGGCTGGATGTCCTGACCGAGGCCTGGCCATGCAGCAACATTTTCTGAGACAGTACAGTTGGGTAAAGGCACACTGATGGGGCTGCCCGCGGCCCCTGGGCTTCCCCGCACCCCTTCTCTCTTTCTCCCTCTTTCTGCCTCCGCCTCGTCACCCCCTCCCTCCTGACTCAGGCACAATTCCGGGTCCCCAGGCAGGGTGGAACCTCCGGCAGTTCTGCACAAAGAAACCCTGGTAGCTACATTCAACCGCACCGTTGGGAGCCTACTGGTTCCTCCGGTCAAGAGCCGCCCGTCAGAGCTTCCGGGAACACGCTGGGGAGGTGGGGGCCCGCCGTGGTTCTCTTGTGGAGTGAAACATCAAGCTGCGGGGGGCCCGGGGGGCTCAGTCCATTAGGCATCCGACTCTTGGTTTCGGCTCTGGTCGTGATCTCATGGTTTATGGGCTCTAGCTCCACGTCGGGCTCTCTGCTGAAGCACAGAGCCTGCTTGGGATACTCTCTCCCTCACTCTCTGCCTCTGCCCCACTTGTGCTCTCTCTCTAAGTAAATAAATAAATAAACATAAATAAAATAAAATAAATAAAATAAAATGACCAAACGGTTTGTGGTGATTGTAGTTGCTCTTAATTGAGGCGAACAATCCCAAAATCGCAAATGAAGCACGAAGCTTGATCACAGAGGGGACTCAAGCTACAGGCAAGGGCAGCCCGAGGACGAAATCAGCATTTCTCTCACGCAAGGCTCTGGGACTGCTCACGCCAGTGAAATGACAGGTGCTCACCTCTCACACCTCCCCCGGCGGTGGGAGTGGGAGGGGGGAAGCCTGGACCGGGAACAGCAGAACCACACAGAGCGCTGTACCATAAAGAAATGCACAAATGCCAGACAAATGCTGTGTAGACTGAGGTGCATTCTTAAACACCCTGAAAGGAGACCAGACCGTAAGTGTGTGGTCCTTTGTCTTTCCTCATTCCTTAGTGGAGGAGGAAGAACAGCTCAAGACAGGTCGTTAGCCTAACAACTAACTGTTAGGGAACTACTTAACATCGAAAAGCCCACAAGTGATCACTCCCCTTGGAGAGGTGAAGATCCTCCTTCTCAAAGACAGATATTACTTGATATCACTCATCTGTGGAATTTGAGAAACTCAGCAGCGAACACAGGGGAGGAGAAGGAAAGATAAGATCAAAACGGAGAGGGAGGCAAACCATAAGAGACTCTTAAATACGAGATCAAACTGAGGCTTGCTGGAGGGGACGCGGGTGGGGAGGTGGGCTAGATGGGGGATGGGCACCAAGGAGGGCGCTTGTGACGAACACTGGGTGTCATATGTAAGTGATGAATCACCCATTCTACTACTGAAGCCAAGACTACGCTGTATGTTAAACTTGAATTAAAAAAATAAAGTATGTCATAAGTGTTGGAAAAAAAAAAAAAAGATGCTTGTTCTCAGAAAGCTGAGCGTCTGGAGGCGTGGACGGGGTGGATAACCACCATGAAAAAGTTAGCTTTGCAATGCTGAGCAGATCCCCCTTGTCCAGACCCTTCCCCCTGGGCACCCAGTGGTCTGGGAGCACGGAAAGTAGTCGTGCTCCTGCAGCCAACCCAAGGAGCCGGTGATGTCACTTAGACCACAGTGCTCTGAGCACCTGCGTGGTTTGCAAGGGGCACCCCCTCCTGGGGGGAGGACGTTGGGAGGACACAGCTGCCGAGCCCCGGGTGACCAGGTCAACTCTGCGCATGAGCTGTGGCTGTTCCTTCACCCCCCGGGGTCTCAGGGTCCCCCTCTGTGAAGCAGGCAGCAACCACCATCCACCTTGTCTACCCCAGGGTGACGGCACTGATTTAATAGGTGGATAAACACTCTGGCGCATCTTAGATGTCACAGGATGGCCCACTGTCTCCCAGAAATTCATAATCAAAATGCGGGGGTCTGTCTCCCTGGCTTTCTTAGGGGCCGTATGACAGGCTATGGTGTCTCTGGTTTACCAGGTTGTTCTTTACCGGCCTGGAGCACCCACACAGGGAGCAGAGAACACACAAACCACGCTGGGGGTGGGGGGTTTCTAGGAAGGAGAGGACGAGAAAGCCCCTCAGTGAGATCCGCCACCCCAGCCGCCTCCCGCCCGCCCAGACCACAGGCCCCGCTGACCACCAGCTTTGCTTTGGGCGTGACCACCAGCGACGGCTTCGACACATCCTATCCATGGCGTGTTTCCCCAGGTAGGCACGAACACTTGAAGGGAATCGGGGGCACCTTTAATCAGAACCCTTAAAGAAATCAAATTTCAGACACTAAAGACTCTGGCTGTCCCAAAAGCCTCGAGATTGCTGGGCTTAGAGTTCGTGGGGTTGAGGGGTCTCCACTCAGATCAAACATTAATCTTTCCACTGAAGGGAAATTGAATTCCCAGCATGATGTATGGCCTGGAGACCCAAGAAAGAAGAATTTCGAGGGGGCCACGGGGAGGTGTTTCATGTTAACCCCAGTTACTCAGTGACGAGGGCGGTCACCGGAACACTTGGAAACACCACTGGGTTCAGAAATCAGTTATGCGGAGAGTGAACTATTAACCGAGGTGCAAGGCCGCCTGGGCGACACAATCCCCTCCCATCGCCGGGGTGACACCACGCTCCTTCACTGCAACAGTCAGCGCTGGGGCGGGCGGAAATTATTGCACACGATCTGTTGCTAGTTTGTCAGACAACAGGGACTCTCTTACGTCCTCAGTGACTCTTCGGTGAGCCTGCACGCTTGATGGAAGGCACCGCAAGAAAAATAACAGTGCACAGAAGGAACCAGACCCTTCCTTCCGCCCGCCGAGTATGCATACTCCAGGGCTCCGTGCCCCATGCCAGGACAAAACGGTCGTAATACACCGATGCCAGACAGAGAACCAGTCACTCAAACCAGCCGTCTGATTACAGCAATCACAGTAAGAACCGCGTCGATCAATAAAGCTGGAGCGATTTACTATGAATACCAGCATAAATGAAGAAAAACACACTGTTGCTGTTTTAACGATTAACTCAGTTCCGAAGGTGAATGTTGGGGAGACTGGCGGGCTCAGTCAAGCGCCCGACTTCGGCTCAAGTCATGATCTCATGGATCACGGATTCAAGCCCTGCATCGGGCTCTGTGCTGATGGCTCAGAGCCTGGAGCCCGCTGCGGATTCTGTGTCTCCCTCTCTCCCTGCCCCTCCCTCGTTCTTGCTCTGTCTCTCAAAAATAAATAAACCTTAAAAATTTTTTAAAGGTGAATGTTAATTCTTCATATGATTTGGGGATATGATGCTCCCTTTCTTTCCTAAAGTATCTACTCTTTGCTCGCTCTCACCCCTTCGTAGACAAATATACATCATTCTGGAACCGAGTCAGCCTTTCCACCGGGGAGTGGCCTGTAGGATACTTAATCATTGCCCATCCCTGGAAGATGTACATTTGGGTTAAACAAGATCCACGTGTCTTTCTCCCTCATGAAAGAGAACTCCAGGCAGGTGGTGGGGGCTGGGGGTTCTCAGGGTTTCAGAGGCCCCTGCCCTCTGCAGTGTCATCTTCAGACATGGCACACCATGCACTGGTGACCAGCTTCAGCCTCTGTGTCCGCCTCCAGCCATCAGAGAGGAGGGAGGGGAAGCACAGCCCCCCTTCAAGTCACGCCCTGGAGGTGACCTTCTAGAACTGGTGTCTTAAACCCGCCAACCCTCAGGGAAACCTGGGAAATGCAGTCTTTATTTGGGCCAAAGGCCTCAATGCCAGTAAAAAATTGGGGGTTCACTTACTGAGGAAGAAGGGAGAACAGACACAAAGACGTAATTGCCTGGCTCAGCCCTATTCACTCTTTGGATATGAGGAGACTATTCATGTCATCCGAGGGACATTTATCAAGCACTACAAGTCCCTTTTATGTTTGGGGTTACATGTGGCCTGCACTGGGCACTTCCTAATTTTCTGACACCTGAACTGTCCCTGAGGGCACCGCCCCTCAGCCCGGGCGGGACTCTGCCCTTCCACCAGTAAGGCTTCATCCAAGTGCGTTTTGCAAGTTGCACTAAAAGTTCCATCCCAATAGGTATCACCATGCCACGTCTTTCTCAGAATGGACTAACCTGTCCAGACATCTTCGAGGAACCCTGCTTTGGGAACAGGCTTCTGGGCCAGCTCATGAGGAACACCGGAAACAAAATCCCACGCCTTCACCTCCCAGCCCTTCCTCCTGCCAGAGAGCCTCAGAAGCCAGGAGACTGCGTGGACCACTGCGTTATCTGGCAGAGCAGTGTGGCCAGCCGCTTGGCGAGCGGGCCTCTGGCGGCGATCCTAACGGCGCCCTCCCTGCGGCTATGGCTTTGGACCATCACTGCTGTGACAGCAGTGTGTGAATTGTGTTTTTTCTTGAAACTCTAAAAATGAGAGAATGACTACCCCACTCCCTTATAACAGGTGGGGAGATGGAGGCTTCAAGGGGCCGAGTGACATGCCTTGGTTCACGCGGGTCATGAGTGAGCTGGCGATGTAAGACGGACAAGGTGGCATCCGAGCCAAGGCCGCGCACCACCGCGGGCATGCCCCACTGGGCGGGCTGGGTAGGAACTTGGCTAAACAAAAATTCATGTTTAGATGAGGCGGCAGGCAGACACCGTTTGTGCTGAACTCTGTGGACGCAGTCAAGTCCTTTAATATGGCTTCCAACCAACTTTAGCCGTTGCTTTCTTTCCATTGGTGTTGTTTCAAAGCCAATGATGGATTTGCTTGTGGGGTTTTTATACGCCCAGCTTCTTATCAGCTTTATCCCCAGAACCACCTCCGTTATTATTAGTGGTATTAACTGATAGCTGTTGATTTCCTGCCTGTGATCCCCAGGCCTCTGGTCCGGGAGCCGTCCCTGAATCACCATGACCCTCACCGCTGTGATTCATCTTGTCCGGTTCAGAACCGTGATCTCTCACTGCTTTCTAAATGAGCCCAAGTCCTAGGAGGAAGGCAGCTGGCAGATGACATGCTGACGGCGGGAGATGTGTCCTTCTGCCTGCTCCCGGCTAATGCTCCCGGCACTTTTTCTTCATTTGTCTATTACTGATAAGGTCCACACTGCAAGGGAAATGGTGAGATAAGGACCCATAGCAGTTCTAGACTGGTCCCCATGGCCATGGCGCCAGAGCCCTTTAAGCGAGGAGGGATTTTAGAAGCCGGAAACATTCCCTTCGCATGGAACTTGATACATGGGCCCTTAGGATCTGCCGCGGCTGGCCTTGGACAGTTTTTGTTAACTAGTAGAATTGGAAGGTCACGTGGCATTAGAGTAGGAGCATTGAATCTCGGTGACATTAGGATGCTGGGTCCATTGTAGATGTAAGTGTGCAAAGCTAAGTACCCAAGAAAGGGTTTCCAGAGAAGGAATTAAACATGAGATTTTATGAGAGCACCCGCCTCGATCCCGAAGGAAAACAAACCGAAGGCCAAGAGCGGCAACTGCGTGGAGCCTGGAGCATAGGAAACCCAAACACCACTCACTGGAGTCACGTGAACAACACTGGGGTCAACTGTAGTGACCATGATATATACCCTAGGAAGCTTCCAGGCAAAGGAACAAGGAGAGTGCAAGTTCTAGAAAGAATCCATGGCAGGGATGCCTGGGTGGCTCAGTTGGTTAAACATCCGACCTCGGCTCAGGTCCTGATCTCTCAGTTCATGGGTTCAAGTCCCATGTCGACCTGTGCTAACAGCTCAGAGCCTGGAGACTGCTTTGGATTCTGTGTCTCTCTTTCTGCCCCTGCCCCACTCGCGTGCTCTCTCTCTCTCTCTATCTCTCTATCTCTATCTTTTCAGAAATAAATAAACATTAAAATTTTTAAGTAAGACAAACATTTTTAAAATCTATGGTAAGTCTATGGAACATTGTGGTTACCGAGAGCGTCCTACGGAATTACTGACTAGTTCATGGCGTTGAAGAGTTTGACCAACATCATCTTGTGATTTTCAGTCAACAGCTTAAAATGAGCAAAGCAGGGATTATTCATACGTACAGATTAAGATAATGACTCAAAACAATTAGGTGATTCATGCAAGTTTCTACGGCTGGAAATTCACAATTTCAAACGCAAGCCCAAGTCTTACCACGTCTCCCTCTCTGTCCTCTCCACATGGAGCTCAGCATCTTAACTCATGAACTTGACCTTCCTAGCCACCACCTCAGTTTACCAGTGCGCCAGTTACTCGGAGGGGCTCAAAGAAGCGGGGGCGTTTTTCCAAACCCTGTTGATGGTATTTCATGAGTGCAACTGTTAAATCCTGAGTTTTAATGGTCGAAGAAGTAAATTTTAACTGAAATGGAAACTGTATCAATAAAGAACGCATAAGACCCTAAAGAAATCTTCACCCATGATTCCCACCAGACCTGTGTGTTTTAGGACGCAGACGCTGAGGTTTGGGAGTCCCAGAAGCTGGACAGATAATTCCTAAAAGCCCAGGTATTGTTCCCTAACACAGCCGTAGGAAAGGTGTCGGCGAATAACTGATATCTGCAGGGTGGGAGGTCGCACTGCAATTTATACGAATAAATAAACTAGATACGCAAGTGTGAATGCAGACACCATCAATCATAATGTGCTGAGAGGTTACGAAGAAAATGGGGAGCCTCCAAGTCACTTGATATAACAGATGAATGGCCCAAGTGCCTAGTTTTACTGAAGAATTTTCTTAACGTGAATAAAATTTAAAAAAAAATGGAATAGCAAACAGAGGAGCTAAGTAGGGAGATAAAGAGATTACAAAATACAAATAGAAAAAGTAGTGCAGAGATCGAGGATGTGTAGAAAGGACTTCGGTCAAGGGCAGGAGAGAAGATATTGAAGCCCATGGTGGCTAAGAGGTTTCCATGATTGAGAAAAAGATGAGAGACTTCAGGGTCCTCGGGGACGCCAAATACCGAATAGAATAAATTTAGATAAAGCCGTACTTTCAGAAAAGCAGAACGCTGTAAGTCTGCACCCTCAGCCTCATGGGCTGACTGGTTTGGGACTGCTCTTGTGAGTTTACGGAGTAGGGACATGAACACCTGGACAAGGCAGTCCTGGAGGGGACGGCACAGACACCAGCCACCGAATCGCCATTCAGTCGAGAGCAGTCTTCTCACCGGCAAGAGAATCAGGCAAAACAACATTCAGAGGGGAAATCTATAAATCCAGAATTCCATGTTGAGTGAAGAAGGTTCAACCTTAGGAAATTAATGCAATTCGCCCCATCTTTGGATCTAGGAGTAAAGAGAGGCACCCACACATCAGTATATCCCCAGACCTGCCGTAGGATTCCGAATATATTCCTGAAAAACTCGCCTGACTGAGGAACACATCGCCATTGTCCCAGCTAACTCAGAACTGTAGAGTCACTCCCAGTAACCTCTGGAAGGAGCCAGGTTATTGGCCATTCATTTTATAATTCACATTTTTCTCTAAGCAGTCACTGTTTTCACAAGATTTGAAGACATCTGAGAAATATGTCACAAATAACAGAAAGTTCTGCTAACAAACAATCATAATTTATAAATACTGATTTGGGAGGCGCCTGGGTGGCTCAGTCGGTTGAGCGTCCGACTCTGGCTCAGGTCATGATCTCACAGTCCGTGAGCCTGAGCTCCGCGTTGGGCTCTGTGCTGACAGAGCTCTGGAGCCTGCTTCGGATTCTGTGTCTCTTTCTCTCTCTGTCCCTCCCCTGCTTGTGCTCTGTCTCTGCCTCTCTCTCTCTCAAAAAAGTAAATAAACACTAAAATGTGTCATGAATTTAAGAAAATAAAAAATATAAATAAATACATATATATATAAATACTGAGCTGGCCTGCTGGAAAAAAAAAAAACACACAGACACAAAAACAAGTCAGGGTGACTGATGAAGCAAACTAAAGAAAAAGGAATTGTATGTTTCTATATTTCAGAAGTAAGTATTGGAAATGTTATGGAAAACAATATTTGTAAGAGGCACAGAACTGAAATGCCACATTTTTTTAACAAAACTATAAAGTCCTCCCAAAGGACATCAAGACATGAATAAACAGAGCAACTGTCCGCACTCCTCTGGTGGGGGGTGGGGGAGTCTCCCCGGGAAGCAGGTGACCTTGGGAAGAAAACCAGCAAGACAGTGATAGCAACCCCACGCGGGGAAACCCCGATGCCTCGTGACCTGCGTGGTTAACACATCATGGAAAAAGCTAAAAGCCACTTGACGGCTGGGAAGAAAATATGTGTAATGTAGTATGTCAGAAAAAAGTGTTTCTGTTTTTAATAATACTGAGCTCTTAGGAATTACAAAGGACTGGTTTTTAAAACAGTCTAAATAAATGAACTTTAAATACTCAGAAGTGTAAATGGTCTCCTGCCTGACTTTTCCTGGCCACACCTGCCTGCCTTCCCTGCCACGCTGTCCAGTGGGGCCCGGGGAACCCTGTCTCCTGGCTCAGGGGGTGGATAGCACCCCAGCTGAAATGCCAGGAGGAAGCCTGTAACAGACAAGCAATCAATATTAGTTTGCTGAGTGACTATATTAAGTAACGAGTGTTCGATGCGGCAGGAGAAACTGATTTAAGCTGGAAAACGTGGTCAAAGGTTCAATTATCCCCGAAAGAACTCAAGAGCTACTTGAAAATCTTAAATGTACTGCTAGCTACGTTACATTGATTGAGTTCAATAAACCAAAGGAATACATACTTTTTGTTTTTCTTGTGTTACCAAAATAAAATGCCAACTGTTCTTTATATAAGTAAGTGGTTGATTACAGAAAAAAAAAAAGAACCCTGTCTTCTATAAATTCTATATAAAGGCTATGTTGTCTTATATACAATCGACATCTGGGAATGTTTGCCAAATTCTCTAATCCCCCAAACTTCTTTTTCTGACTGCTTGGTTTAAGCATTTTATATTTGGTTATAAAAAAAGGTGTATCGGTTGACATATTAAAATTCACCATTGTGTATTTGTTACTTACAGAAGCTTTCTCCCCAATAACCTTGAACAGAGATGCTGAAAGTCAAGAAAAGTGACTAGAAGTGCATGTTTTATTCGTTCCAGTGGAGGAGTAGAAGCATTTGAGGGTCATCACACGGAAGGAGGAGGGAGAGGAGGGACTCTCAGGTCTCCTGATGCTCAGAATCCCAAGGCCAGCTGTACTGGGCAGCCTCGGACCACAACGAGAGGGTCACTGGTGTTCTGCGAGCGGCACCTGCTGCCGGTCAGGACCAGCCCGCAGGGCGCATGGGCACGAGCCGGGCACGGGGCCAGGGGGCTGGCCTCCAGAGGTCAGCACGTGGACCGTTCCAGGAATCTACCTCCCGCGCAATTGTCTCCACTTTTCTTCTCTTCCTCTCTGTGATCACTAAGATTCAAACTGGTTTTGCTAATGGTAGTTGATGAAACGAAATAAGACCCACGCGGTAAATTGCTACTCTCTGGTTTAGGACTTCCGGGTTTCCCTCTGTGTGAAATGGGAAATGACCACAACCAATTAGCACTGACGGGCCATATGGGCGAAGCAGGCGGCTCTCAACAAGTGCTAGCCGAGTCTGGGACCCCCGGAAGATCCTCACAGCGCGGCTTGAATTGAATTCGAAACTTTGGAATTGGAGCGGGCGAGAATCCCTCCAGCCCCAGACACAGCCTCCACATTGCTCCGCTTCCGAACCACCCGCCAAGAGGCAGATCTAATGTGTTCCTGGCAACGGTTCCTGATCCCCCCAGAACTAGACCCACAAAATCTGGCGACAAAGGGCAAGTTCGTCATCCCTCTGCAGCGTGATGGGCAAAACCACAGGCCCCATTCCCACAGAAAGCCTGTGTCCAGGGTCAAAAGCCCGATATCAGGGTTTGGCCAGAGGGAGGAGGAGTCTAGACCAGATGAAATGGAAGAAGTAACAGCACGGAACAAACACACTCACACCTTGCGCATTTCGGAAACTGTTCAGAACCCTTTCCATATGTTAACACATCTGATCGCCTAGCAATCCTACGAGTAGGTGTTATTATTAAGCTCCCTTTAGAGATGGGCACAGGGGTGGCGGCTGGCCCAGGCCACACAGGCAGGGCTCTGGTGCCTGTGCCCCCGACCGCTCCTCTCCACTGCTCGCCTGTGCTCCAGGACAGACCGCACAGCTACCCTACTGTGGATTTAGACACCATCTGCGAGGAACGGGAGGACGGCCGGTTTAGGATCTGCCCTTATAAGAGCAAGAATGAGAGGTGAAGTAGCCCGGCTAGAAAAATTAAGAAAGGCTGTTGTATTTGGCAATGGAGGTGGCCTCCGCAGAGGAGTTTCAGGGGGCCGTTTGGGGGATACGAGGTGAGGAAGGGAGACACTCGGGCTCTTGGCGGTAGAGGGAAGGACCCTGTGATGGTCCTAGCTAATGCGTGAGGAGGACTCCGAGGGTCCTTTTTGTAGGAGGTCAGAGCTGAGCGGGTTGTCAGTGGGGGGAGTGGAGCCACGAAAGAGGAAACCATGGAAGATGCAAGAAAGAGCTGAGGCGCTCAGCAGAGGGAGGATCCAGAGGAAGTGGGAGGCACAGGTGGAGGGGAGCACTGGGCCCTCTGAGACGGGAGCACAGGAGAGGAGCCGAGAGCCGATGACACCTGACGAGGGCAGGTGCCCCGAAGGCTCTCTGTGCCGAGACTCTTTTGTGAAGTTCATCGTGCTCCTCAGCAAGGCCAGAGGACAAGTCCAGCGAGTGTGAGAACGTCCCTCTGACCCCATCAGCCTTACATTCTGGACAGTCCCTCTGACCCCATCAGCCTTACATTCTGGACAGTCCCTCTGACCCCATCAGCCTTACATTCTGGACAGTCCCTCTGACCCCATCAGCCTTACATTCTGGACAGTCCCTCTGACCCCATCAGCCTTACATTCTGGACAGTCCCTCTGAAAGCTCACGCTGAACTTGTTCCTCAAATCTTGGGCGCCAAAAGGAAAGTGGAAAGCTCTCTCTTTCTAGATCCTGCCCCAGTCAGAGCAGAGACAACCAGGTTCCCAAAACAGCGTGCTGTCAAGGCTCGGCATTAAAATCATCTGGCCGGCTCTGTGCCTCACTCGTAAGCATTAACGAGTGTCTTGTGTGTGCGACGCTTTGAAGCCGTTAAGTGGAGGTGGATCATTAGATTAACACGCACTGTACAGACATTCCAGCATCCTCCAAATCCCCTCCTGAGTCAAAGAGGCAGCCACAAATCTAATTTGAAAGGTTGGTTTGAAGGAAGACTGTGGCAACCTTCCCGGAGTTTGCGGTTTTCTGGGTCCCTGGCTTGGCATTCGTCTCCTGAAATCATCTGAGCAGGTGTGAGCATTGCCACCCGACCCAGCCATCCCCAGGACAACTGGGAGGAAAGGAACCCAGTCAGCTTCCACGTTCACCCCTACCTGCACTGAACGTGCATTTTAGAGGCAGCCTATTTGACCGGAAATATCTCATCGTGCCATTAACTGTAGTCCAGTCGCCGCTGGGTTTTCCTGGCCAGGCTAACAAGCAGGATGGGACAATAACTACGGAGGTGTTAAATAAATAACTAGGTGTGGGAAGGCAGGCGTTGTCCAAAGAGAGAATAACTTTTGGTTCTTTTACCAACCGCTAGCACTACTACGCTTTCGTGGGGTTTTCTTTGGAGATTCAGCACAACAGACTATTGCTGATAGATGAGGCATCCAGAGGTCAGATGGTAAGTCTTGCAGACAAAGCTTGCGTGTTCTGTTTCATTTTATTTATTGGTCCTCGTCCCTATGACACTCGATAACCACCCTCCTCATTTCTTCTGCTCTCTCCTCTCTTTGCCACTTGCCGAGTCAAATGTCTGGTGTGCTGTCTTTCGCCGAACAAACATCTACTGAGTACTTACGATAAGCTGTCGACACCAGTAGAGGCAGCGAAGTTTGTCCTGTTGAACAAGGAAGCATCGCTTCCTCAAGGAGGTTAGTAAGTACGCTAGATAAGTTAAATAACAATCTAACAAAAAAAGAATATATGACAGAGTGTAAGTGCCAAGAGAAAAGGTTTATTAATCTGTATTTTCTGTATTTGGGGTGCTGTGACACTCGTGCTTTGTCAACCCTGAAGAGATTGTCCCTCGCAGGGCTAGCCAATTCCAAGATATTGTGAAAGACACACCTGCAAGTGTGCCTGTCGCGTGTGAGCTGACCGATCTAGAACCCATGCCTCGCCACTCACTCCAGTGGGTGCTCACCCTTTGGGCCACTATTTCTCAAAACTAGTTGCCCCCAGTACTGGACAGCTAAGAATAGCTCCTACACCCAAGTGCCCTCGGAAATTACTCAAATTAGTCTACACAAGCTAATTAGCCTAAACTTGTCTACACAGTAGAGCTTGTTCCTTTCTGAGGAAGTTGCAATAAAGGATATTGTCCATGTTTACCCATCATCCCCATTCCCTCTGCCTCCTGGCCAACCCTGGTGCTTCCCCATGTGGCCTCCCCCTCATATGGTATATCCCCACCCCCCTTTGGGGGCCTGTGAGGAACAAACTTCATTTACAATGACAGTCATCTCCTGATCTGTTGTTCTTGGCTTACCTGAATACAAATAATAAGATCTGTATTTTATTTTTTTAATGTTTTTTAAGTTTAATTATTTGAGAGAGCCAGTGAGGGCAAGGGAGGGAGGGACAGAAAGAGAGGGAGAAAGAATCCTAAGCAGGCTCTGTGCCATCAGCACAGAGCCCGATATAAGACTTGAACTCATGAACTGTGAGACCATGACCCGAGCTGAAACCAAGAGTGGGATGCTTAACGAACTGAGCCACCCAGATGCCCCTAAAACTTGTGTTTTAAAACAGAGGGAGAGACAATGGGATACATGGAGTGATCGGGAAGTAAGCGAGTAAGGCTAAGCATTGAGCCAGTATATAGAACACTGCGAGTGCTTGAAAGACAGGGAGGGGAGAGAGCTGTGCCCAAAGGAACAGCATGAACAGAAGCCAATGTAGGAAATGACGCTTGGTCAGCAAGATCAATGACGGGAGTGATGTTACGGGCAGCTTCGTATGGGTTTGTGGGACCAGCCATGCCGATTTATCGCACAGTGCAGATTGCGGGAGACAGCCGGATGTGCTCGGAAAGCCACCATGACACCTGCCCCATGCCAGCCCTGCTGGACAGGTAGGTAGGACGGTAGATGGACTGAACAATCTTGAAGTGCCATGTGCCTTTACATACGTGATCTCTCTCTTCCGTACTTACCACCCGCATGTGAAGGAGGCCGTCTCCTGCCCCACGTATGGATGGGAGGGAAATGTAAGAGTGTAGGCGATGAGATTTCTCAACGTGCAAACCTGGTGAAGAACAAATTTATTAGCACACGGGTCTGACTAGGTTTGGAAGGCATGGATTCCTAGCATTTCCTTAGCAATTATCTCCTTAACTGTCACGACTCCATGCTTTGTCTCTAAAACTCCCGTTAGCCTCGCCCTGGAACCTGGAGGCCAGTGGACCCATGGGTCTCTTACTGTTTGCAACTCGTGTGCCTTTATGACACTGACCAAGATGCCCAGCCTGACGTCAATTCATTATATATTTTTTTTTCGTTTTTATTTTATTTTTGAGAGACATAGAGACAGAGCGTGAGCAGGGCAAGGGCAGAGAGAGAGGGAGACACAGAATCCGAAGCAGGCTCCAGACCCTGAGCTGTCACCACAGAGCCCAATGCAGGGCTCGAACTCACAGACCGTGAGATCATGACCTGAGCTGAAGTCGGCCGCCTAACCGACTGAGCCACCCAGGTGCCCCTGACATCAATTCATTAACGCGCTCCCTATTGTCGTGAGTCGCTTTCTACTTTTTTCTTATTTTTAGTAATCATTTTTCATTGGTGAAATTTGTCCCCCTCTTTCATATGCACTTGTTTTATTTCATGATGTAGACTCCTTATTTTTATCGTTTCTTCCTCTTGGTGCACTACTATTATTCCACTCTTATTATTCACTCCAATTTCACTTTGGGTCCTTTTAAATGAATGTAATGACCCATTTGTACTGCTCTTTTACCTTCCTTTATTCTAGAATAGGGTCATCCGGTTTTATCATTTTGTTTTTATAATTTATTTTGCTGGATAGTACTCTGCCTGAATTATTTGTGACTCTTGGGTCTGAGCTCATCGCCTCTGGAAGATTTCTCTGATGCAAAAGAATTCATTCTCTCCTGGGAATCTCTGAAGGTCTCCAATCGTCGGCACCTGGGAGACCGTCCTCTCAGGTAAGGAGGAAGAGAAATGCCCCCAGCCTATTGAAATCCTCTCAAATCCAATTCAAAATTCGAATTCTGTTCTCACTCTGGTAAGCCAGCCTCTAACACCAGGACAGGCAGGACAGGTGCACAGAAAGCAGGTGACAAGTGTTTGTTGGGTGGTCATGTAAGTGACTGCCCCAAATGCAGTCTTCAGTCCCCTGCACTTGGAGACAGACTGCTGTAACTTGCAACAATGACAGCTTATCCAAATTAAAATAAAACAGAATTTCGATTCTATGCAGTCAGCCCATGGTCGTGCATCGTTTCTATAGACTCTCCTCATCCACATCACGTTTCGATGCTGTAACAAGCACACGGCATCATGACTCCCACGTTGCTTCTGCTCTGGGGGATCTTGAGAATGACAGTGAGGAAAGGCAGGTGGAATGAGCAATGGTCACCACTCAGCCTCCACGGTGCTTTTACGCCCTGAACATTGGAGGCCTGTTGTCCTTGTTTTAGGGGGATGTTTTTCTCTAGCTCAAAATGAATGTGCTGGGGTTTAGCTACGTGTAACTTCGGTGGGAGAAATACATGAACATGTGCACGCAGGAAGAAGAGCACGTAGGGGCGCCTGGGTGGCTCAGTCGGTTAAGCTCTGACTCTTGGTTTCAGCTCAGGTCATGATCTTCAGGGTTCCTTGGGTTCCCGTGTTGACAGTACAGAGCCTACTTGTGGTTCTCACTCCTTCTCTCTTTTCTCTCTTGAAATAAATTTGAAAAAGAGAGACAGACAACGAGCCTGTATTGCACTCAGTCCCTTAAAAGACATCGTATAATGTGCTGTCATCTTGCCATGCCCTCCATACTGCGGTTATGCTCACTAATACCGATTCTGAAACGATCTTCGCCCCAAACCAATAGTTGTCTAGGGTAGGGGGAAGGGCCCACACCTTCTTAACCAAAGGTTCCTTTGGCTTTTGAGATGATATAAAAAATAAACAACGTGCTGACCAGGTGGGAAAGTCATGGCTTAGCCTCTCAGGAAATTCAAAAAGAATTTTCTGACCTCTGTTTTTGGACTATATCTGGTGTTTAACTTTGCAATTAGGAGAAAGAGAGCAATTGTCACTCCAGCTCCCAGGTGGGTAGAATGGAACCCAGTGAATTTTATTTTCTGGAGGTTCTGCCGCACCCTGGATGCTGTGAATCCCGTGAGACAACTAATGCTGTTAGGTCCCGCCTCCTTACGTCAAAAAGCATAGATGTGTTGACTTTGCAATGCCTCCAGTGCAAGGCCTGAGCCACTGCTGGGTGTTAACAGAGGAGGCTTTGAGAGATGATGGCCACATGTTTGGCCTTGGGTTTCTGAATCCACTTGGGTCCTCATGCTGCCCCTCCCCTAACTATGATTGACCGTCGGGCTCCCCTTCCAGAAATACTCGGTGCGGTCCTCCCGGCTTTTCTTGAGGATTAATTTTTCCTTTAGATCAGATCCTGAATTTGACTCAATAAAGCCCACAAAGTGTCATTGGCCTGACACATTGAATTCAGAAGACTCTCAGAGGCTCTGCCTAACTATCGGTTGCTTTTTTTTTTTCATGTTTGTCTGTATGTATGTATTTGCGTGTAGTTGACACACAATGGTCCACTTGTTTCAGGTGGATAACTTAGTGACTTACGAGTTTATGGATTATGCGATGACCTCCACAAGTAGAGAGACCATCTGTCCCATTGTATCGCTCCTACGGCGTCTTCGCCTCTATTCCTTATGCTCTGCTTTCTATTCCCGTGACTTCCTCATTCTGTAACTGGAGGCCTGTATCTCCCCCTCCCCTGCACCCATTTTGCCCAACCCCCTCGTCCTCCTCTCTGGCAACCATCAGTTCGTCCCTGTAGTTATAGTTCCGACTCTGCTTTCTTTTTGTTTATTCGGGTTTTTTTAGACTCCATTTATGACTGGACTCATATGGCATTTGTCTTTCTCGGTCTGAGTGATTTATTTATTTATTTTTGAGTTTATTTATTTATTTTGAGAGAGAGAGGGAAAGAAAAAAATCCCAAACGTGCTCCGTGAGCACAGAGACTGATACGGGGGTCGAACTCACAACTGTGAGACCATGCCCTGAGCTGAGATCAAGGGTCAGAAGCTTAACTGAGTGAGCCACCCAAGCACAACAACGGTCTGACTTCTTTCACTTAGCATAACCTAGGTCCATCCATGTTGTCTTAAGTGGCACAATCTCATTCTTTTTTATGTAATACTTCCCAAGACAATCTACAGATTCAATGCAATCCCTACTCAAAATGCCAACAGCATTTTTCACAAAACGAGGACAAATAATACTAAAATTTGTATGGAACCACAGAAGATCCCACATAGTCAAAGCAATCCTGAGAAAGAAGAACAAAGCCGGAGACATCACAATTCCAGATGTAGTACAAAGCTGTAGTCACCAAGATAGTATGGTACTGGCACCAAAACAGATACATAGACCAATGGAGTGACCCCATAAATAACCCAAATTTATTTATCAATTAATTTATGACAAAGCAGGAAAGACAATCCAATGGGAAAATGAGTCTCTTTAACAAATGGTGTTGGGAAAACTGGACAGCAACATGCAGAAGATTGAAATTGGACACTTTCTTATACCACACACAAAAATAAATCCAAAATGGATTAAAAACCTAAATGTGAGACCTGAAACCATAAAAATCCTAGAAGAGAACCCAGGCAGTAATTTCTCTGACATCAGCCATAGCAGAATTTCTCTGGATATGTCTACTGAGCCAAGGGAAACAAAAGCAAAAATGAACTATCGGGACCTCATCAAGATAAAAAGCTTCTGCACGGCAAAAGAAACAATCAACAAAACTAAAAGGCAGCTGACAGAATGGGAGGAGATATTGCAAGTGACGTATCAGATAAAAGGTTAGTATCCAAAGTCTCTAAAGGACTCATGCTAGTCAACACCAAAAAAACACAATCTGTTTAAAAAAATGGCCGAGGATCTGAATAGACATTTCTCCAAAGAAAACGTCCAGATGACCAACAGACACACGAAAAGATGCTCACCATCGCTCACCGTCAGGGAAATGTAAATCAAAACCACCAGGAGAAACCACCTCACACCTGTCAGAATGGCTAAAATCAGGAAGACAAGAAATGACAGGTGTCAGCGAGGATGTGGAGAAAAAAGAACCTTCGGGCACTGTTGATGGGAATGCGAATTGATGCAGCCGCTGTGGAAAACGGTATGAGGTTTCCTCAAAAAATTAAAAATAGAACTACCGTATGATCCAGTATTTCCACTAATGGGTTTTCACCCAGGGAAGACAAAAACACTAATTCAAGAAGACACACACCCTTATGTTTATTGCAGCCTTATTTACGATAGCCAAGACATGGAAGCAGCCTAAATATCTGTCAACAGATGAGCAGACAGTCACCTCAGCTTCACTGTAATGCCAAAATTGCCCTTTGAGTATTTAGCCCAAGCCCCAATAAAAGGAGACTGTTTGCCCTGTTCCAGGAGTCACGGCTTTAGAAATTATTTCTGTGATCCCCTTATTACTACAAATACAGATGACCCCGTGAGGCAACTCCACCCGGTGTGGTCTCTGTCTATGACTCACCCAGGGTGGACTCGCTTTGGTCCTGTAGCAAAAGTTCTGCTCTCACCTGCACCCCCAACCCCAGATTTCTGGAAACTGAGCTCCGCCCGGGTCGTGCACAAGTCCCTGCTTGCCTGGAAGAGGAGGGTGGATTCAAAAGACACACAGAGGAGAAGGGACACGACCAAGAAGAAGAGAGATCCAGAATATTCTAAAATTTCCTCAGTTCTAGGAGCAAAAAGTTCACACAGAAGAAGGAGTGGGGCTCTGATGTCCACAGGCCAAGCCTCCGCTTTCATGACTCACTCTGTACAATCACAGCTGCATTCAGGAAAGAGTAAATAACCTGAAACTTTTATTGAACGGTTAGAGGCCAGGCGGTCAGTGGCAGCCAAGTTATTTTGTGAGCTCAACAAACTGGATTACATAAACCCTCAGCCGTTGCTACCCACAGATTTCTGGGTTGTTTGGGGAAATGGGCACGTCATGAGCACACTACGCAGGTGCGCACACGAGCTGGGTCCTTCCATGGCGTGAGCTTTACTTCACCATAGAGCAAGGGTAACACACCCGTGGAGCAGGCTCAGGATTCCAGACTCAGCGACATCTCACCACGTGATTAACTTGGCTTCCGGCATGTCACACAAAGCAGGGCACAAGACGAGTCACACAACAGACACGGTAGGGCACAGCGTGGGAAGTCAATGAGCCAAACGTGAAGACGGTGTGTGAACGCACAAGTCAGGTGAGGCTTGGGTCAGGCCAGCGCGAGCACTTCCTGCTTAGTACCCTCCAGCCGCAGAGGGCCTCTGCTCTGTTCGGAGACCAGCGGGGCAGAGCCTTGGGCGGCAGCTGCCTTTTCATATAGTCAGATGTCAAGAAAGTCCAACATTTTGCTGCAAATATCCTCTCTTACAAAGGGATTTAATCAGACTTGGGCCTTCACAGACAGCCTCTGGCTCTGTCGGTCATCAGAGCTGAGTGAGTGTGTCCTCAGCCGGGGCCGGTTTGGTGGTATTTGGTGTTGGCTGCACCGCCCTTAGCAGCTGGCGTGAGTTCCTGGCCGATGTGAGGGACGCCATCTTGACCTCTACCGGCCTCATCCCTTCGCGTCTTCTGCATTCATAAGCTCACCGTTGTCTGGAAACGCTTCACATTACAAATGGTGCCCAGTTCGCAGTAATTTTAATTCAACTCTTTAGTTTCAACAAGCGGGGGAGGGGCAGAGAGAAAGGGGGACGGAGGATCCGAAGTAGGCTCCATGGAGACAGCAGAGAGCCCGATACGGAACTCGAACCCAGGAACTATGAGATCATAACCCGAGCTGAAGGCAGCCACTTAACCAAGAGCCACCAAAGCGCTCCTGTTTTTTTTTTTTTGTTTGTTTCTTAATTTTTATTTATTTATTTTTGAGAGAGAGAGTTCATTCAACTTTTTAAAATGGTGCCAAAGGGACCCTGGATGACTCAGTTGGTTAAGCGTCTGACTTTGGCTCAGGTCATGATCTCAGGGTTTGTGAGTTTGAGCCCTACACTGGGGCTGCTGCCGTCAGCATGGAGCCTGCTTGGGATCCTCTCTCTCTCTCTCTGCCCCTGCTCCACTCACATGCTCTTTCTATCTCTCTCAAAAATAAACATAAAAAAATAATGGAATGGTGTCAAGGAGCACCTGGGCGGCTCAGTTGGTTGGGCGCCCAACTCTTGAGTTTAGCTTGGGCCATGATCTCAACATTCATGAGATTGAGCCCCACGTTGGGATCCACACTGAGGGTAGAACCTTCTTGGAACTCTCTCTCTCTCTCTCTCTCTTTTTCTTTCTCCCTCTGCTTCTCTCAAAAAAGAAAATGGTGCCAAAAGTCTTCTTTTTTATTTTTATAATTTTTTTAATGTTTCTTTATTTTAGAGAGAGAGAGACAGAGTGTGAGTGAGGGAGGGGCAGAGAGAGAGGGAGACACAGAATCTGAAACAGGCTCCGGGCTCCGAGCTGTCAGCAAACCATGAGATCATGACCTGAGCTGAAGTCAGATGCTTAACCGACTGAGTTCCCCAAGCATCCCCGAAGGCAAATAATTAAATGAAAGACACTACATGAAAGCTGAAAGTCTCCAGCAAATGTGTGATATTCTGATTTTGGAAACCAGTTTACTACATATACTCACTACTCCAGAACCACGCATACACACACGATTTTAAGACAGATGGTGAGTTTGTTAAAGGAAAAAAAAAAAAAGCTGTTCAGAACCTAGAGTCGGGACAACAGTGTCTCCCCCGCACGACAGTCACAAAGCCGGGAAAGCAGGTTGCACTGCGAGCATCATCGTGGACGCACTGCAGAGACCACAGCGACCCAGGAACACAGGCTTTATGTTTTGCTCCCGGGCAAGCCGGCCACACTGTAACGCGACACAATGCTACGGAAGTGCCAAATTCTTCCCTGCAGCTCGGCCCTCCTGCGGCTCAGGGAAGTCGCTGCTGGGGAGGCTGAGCTCCCCCAAGAGCCAGGCTCCTGAGAAGAAAGGCATTTGAGCAGATGAGGCCTTCACTGCCTGTCTTCACTGCACTGAAAATTATGTCATGGTCCAGTGGGTGTCTGGGGGAACCTTTCTTGTGCGGGGGTGTGCTGCGGGAAAGCAACTGAGATGAGAAATAGGCAGGAGTGAATAGAAAAGAACTGTCGGGAGCAGCCAAATTGCACACAATACTCCACGGGTGCAGGGGCGCCTGGGCGGCTCAGTCGGTTGAATATCCGACTTGGCTCAGGTCATGATCTCTCGGTTCATGGGTTCGAGTCCCTCGTCAGGCTCTGTGCTCACAGCTCGGAGACTGGATCCTGCTTCGGATTCTGTGTTTCCATCTCTCTCTGTCTCTCCCCGCTTGCTCTCTCTCTCTCTCTCTCTCTCAAAAATAATAATCATAATAGAAATATTTTAAATAGGTGCAGAACATTCCAGAAAAAAAGTCCAGGATGTCCTCAGAGATAGGCTACCACGTTCCCTTGTTGAGGCCCAAGCTGGTTAAAGAAAAGGGGTCTCTCCTTTCTTGCCCCCTGCCCATTGCGTACCCCGGGCACTTCCGGGGGCGTCCCAGAGCTGTGTCTCCACCACCCACCTGCCGGCTGGACCTCTCCGGAGCAGAGGAGGCTTGTTCCGAACCGACAGAAATGACCAAGACGCATAGGAGAAACGCGCCTTTCTCTTTCGTCTATGTGGGAGCTCACCTTGGGCACAAGCCCTCATTTCCCCTAGTTTATGTCCCAGACAACAGAATGCGAGCAGAACCAGGATGAATTCCAGGCCTGCGCTATAGAGCCGAGGGTCGTGTGAGTTTAAAATACACAGTCGGCCCCTCTGGGGTGACTCATTCTCTTGGGGATTTCCCCGTCCTCTCAGGAGGGCATCCGCCCCAAGAGGAAGGCCGTCCTCACTCCCCGGGTTCCCGAAGGGTCCAGCGGAGGGAAGCCTCGGGCCTCTGGGGCACCCTCCTTCCTCCGTCTCACGCAGCTCTGACTGCCAGGTGCACTGCAGCTCCGGCCCCTACCTGAGGTCAAATTCCCTGCTGGCCACCAGGCCCCTCCCACGTCCTTCTCCCCTGGGCCGGCCCCCCAACCCAGGAAAGGTCTTTCTCTCCTTCTAGGGAGTAAGAAGTCTTTTTGCATCAAACCTTAAATCCTCACAGCCTGGGGCTTATGACAAAAGCCAGGCTGCACAATGGACTCAGCCAGTACTTACCCGTCAAGTCCAATGCTGGACGGTCCCAACCAGCTGACGCAGAATTGGTGCATCTGCCCAGGGTGCGTGGTGCGATCAGCGGGTGCTGACTACCAGCCTTCCCCCCACCCCTCTGCACACACACACCGGTAACGGGTTTCAAGTCATGACCATTGCAGAGGCTGCCCCTTGCCACCAGCCACTGACACCACGGGGCTCCCTAGGGAGCAGAAGTCCTGACTTTGGGGGTGCACCAGACCCTCCCTCGCTGGCCACCTCCTTCCCTGATCTCTCACCCCCCAGATCCCGCCCTCGCTGCGCACCACTGAGGGCAACCCCGTTTTCCTGCAGCAGAAGGAACGCCCACCCACCGGGTCCCCACCTGCGTCCTTACCTTCTCATCCCCAGGGAGCAGGGGTCGCCTGACGGCTGACTGGCTACAGGGAGCGACCTGGGGTTCGCCGTGCACCCCAGGGGTCCCCTTCTCTGTAGCGAGCACACGCTCTCTGTTCCTTGGTGGGGTGGGTTCTGGCCCTGTCAGGAGGCCCGCGGTTGGCAGTTTTCCAGAACAACCTGTGAGTACGGGTGTGGGCGCATGTGTGCAAGTCGGGCCTTCCAGGTCAGCACGAACGAAGCCCGATCGTGGCCCCTCGTTGGCTCCCACCCGGGCTCCGCCTGTAATAGAACTAACTTTGGATCTCTGTCTGTCTGGCGCTTTCTAAGACCTGAGTTTGGGAGGAGAAGGGAAGACCCCTAAAACTCCAGGTCCTGCACACGGCCTGGCAAACACAGATGGGAATGAGCTTTGGGCACCAACAGCGTTTGGGGTCCCAGGTCTCAGCGAGCGCAGCCCAGCAGGCTGGTGACCTTGTGCGGGTCATGTGGGGAGGCGTCTCCTGGGGGCGCTGGCTTCACAGCTATGCCCTTGGCTCGTGACCAACGTGGGTCACAGGCAGTCATGTCAGACGGCCACCCAGGCAGCTGACCTTGGCATGAATGAGGCAGGCACAGACCTACGATAGCAGGTGCTGGGATGAGAATTACATTGTTTGAGAAATATTTGTGCCCCAGTCAAAGCTCTCCTGGACACGAGAAACATTTCAATGAGTCTCCAGGCAGTTCAGGAGCATGGGTGCACTTTTTCCTTCAGCCGGGTCTACTAACGGGCAGGGAACACAAAGAATAGAAAGCAAGTACTTAGCGCTTACTGTTTGTGGCGGGCCGAAGAGCGGTCCCAAAGATGCCAAGCCGTGGTTCCCGGGACTTGTGACTGTCAGCTTTTATGAAAAGGGGTCCTCGCAGATATGAGCAAGCAAAGGACCGTGAGATGGAAAGACTCTCCCGGGGTGCTCAGATGGCCCTCGATGCAAACACAGACATTTTGGGAAGAAGAGCTTTGACCGGACTTGGAAGAGGGAAGGATGTGCCCACAGAGGCAGAGAGGGCACAGATTTCGGTCCGGTGACACTGACTTTGGACCCCTGGCCTCCAGAACTGTGACAGAATGAATGCGGGTTGTCTGAAGTCCAGTGGGGGGGGGGGTTGTCACAGCCACATTAGGGGAGGGACAGTCCGCTCTCAGGGCCTATATGTGGGAAGCCATGTAATCACTTACGGGGCTGGGCTATGATGCCCAACAACTCGTGAAAGAGGAACGAGCTCCTTCCACAGGGCCGCACAGCTAGGAAGGGCCGGAGTCAGGACAACAGCCCGGCTATCTGGTCCCAGAGCCTCAGGCGATGCAGGCTCTGGCACAGGCATAGGGAGGGTGCCGGGCCGGCCGCCCCTGTGTGGCCGGAAGGGCCTTCGGGGCTCCAGGTCAGCCTCCCATGAGACCGTGACCCATCCAGGGGCCCAGAAACATACGAACCTCTCCCCAGGCCTGCCCTCCCATTGACGCTGGATTCATTTACTGCTTCTGCACAGAGAGTTCCGGCACACAGTGGGCGCTCGATGTTTGGTGAATGGACTAATTGTAAACTAAGTGACACATTATGGCTTCATTTGCAGAGCCCCAGGACGTGGCCTCGCCCACGTGGGAGGCCTTGTTAGTAAGTGGGCCCACACGAAGGAGGCAGAGCTGTGACCCGGACGACACAGCCACCTCTCCGGCCCCCAGGGACTGCAGCCTCTCCTCCAGGGAGGTGGGAACCCCAGCCTTGTTGGGGGGCCCTTCCGCATTTGCTCCTCCTCGTTGGCCCAAGGCTGCCGTAAGGATGCTCTCTACATGTCGCAGGTACGCTGCCGAAGGTCCGTGAGCCCTGGCACTACACCGCCCCTGCTCCATTCACTGCGTGGCCTGTCTCCTGGCCACGTGCGGACAGATATGGGGGGGTTTGACTCATGGGCTACTCTGACAGGTGTCAGAGCCCCTATGGGACAACAGCCTCACTGTGCAACACTGCAAAGGCAGTGGCACTTCCTGCCATGGATGCAAAAGCAGAAATAGTCACCCCGGACAGCCACACCCCAGGCAGCCACAGACCTCAGGTGCGCTCTCCCAAGTTAGGTGAATCAGAGCTGCGTGTTTGCAGGAACAGCCATGAGCCATTCCTCGTGTCCAGGGAGAAGGCTGATCGCTGATCTTCTCCCCAAAGGGGAACGTGGGCAAACACACCGGCTCGTCTCCACTGCCCCCTCCATTCACCCTGGGGAGGAGGCTCGGCTTATCTGAACGGTGACCTTGGGAGACAGGGCTGTCGCGGTGGCCGGGCTGCTTCCGGGTTCTGCCCTGAGAAACTGCTTTCTCCATTCCTCTTGGTGATAAGCTTGCTGCCGGATGCCTCTCAGACTGGGCTATGTCCCATCTGATTCCTGAACTTGACCTGTGGCAGCGTCCATAGCCTCTGACCCCCTCCCACAGCTCCCCCACCTGCAAGCCGGTGCCGCAGCCTTTGCGGCATGGTTCAAGGCGGCACTTACTGAGGTCCACAGACGGATCTGTGGCAGACCAGAAATCTGACGTCTTGGAAGGCAGGCCGTGTAGGGGACCCAGTTCAAGGCCAGGGCTCATGGGGGCTGGATGATGCGGGGGTGGGGTGGAGATCCAGGCCTGTAACTGGGGTGGGCCTTCCAGGCTGCGGTGCATCAGAGGAGTGTGCCCAGCAGATCCTGCTAGGCCACCTGCCGCCACTCCAGAGGGTGACAGAAGTCAGGCCACACTTGCCCCGAGGAGGTGGCAAGATCAGCCTACTCCGTTGGGGTACCAGGCAGGTGTGCCCTTCCCACCGCCTGCCCGGCTCTAGCAGACAGAATCGGATCTCTGGAAGGGCAGCTGGTGGCAGAGGGCTGGACTCAACCAGGGACAGAGGACAGGGGCACAGGGCAGGCTTGCAGGTATGGGCCGGACGGCAGAATCAGGGAGCGTTTGTTCCGAAGATAAGGAGGACAAGCAAGGGGTGCCGATAGAGAAGAGGGGGATGAGGCCAGCGCCCTCAGAGGCCAAGGCCAATACTGTCTGAGGGCGCATCCCCGGTCAGGGCTAACGGGAGCAGGTTGAGGCGTGGTGAGTTAAAGCAAGTGACTAAGAAGTGAAGGGGGGGGTTCCTGAGAGGGCCCAAAGCTTGGTCCTTTGGCTGGCGCTGTGTGTGCAGGAAGGGGAGGGCGGGGGCGGGCAGTGAAAGGTTCTGGTAAGACCAGAGCCCCCTTAGAGCTCCGATCCTCCGTCTTCCTTGGGCCACAAGCTAGAAGCTGCCGGAATGTAGCCCAGTGCACTAGGTTTCTCTGTGCAACTGTAGACCTACCGTGACGCAGGACTGTGAGCCCCGAGCATGTTGGCACCTGACCAAAGCCCAGGCGTGGTGCCCAGAGCTGGGGGCTGACTACAGGACAGGTTGCTGACTGTGCAAGAACAGCCCGAGGCCGGTTCTTCCAAACCGTGCGGCACCTCTGAGGGCAGAGACCTCCCTTCCCACTGTCGCCTCGGCCGGGCCACCCGCCGGGCTCTCATTCCTTAAATCTGCCCTTGGCTCTCTTAGCATCTGCCTCTGAGCCTGAGCGCGCCACCCCAGCCCTGCAGCCGTTTCTGTCCCTGGGCCTTGCTGCTGCCCCTCGGCACCGATCTGATGTTTGCGTGGCCCGGCTCTGCACGCTGTGTCCACTGAGGTCTGCCAGCACCCCCAGGCCTCCCTGGTTTAGACCCTGTCCTGGAATCCGATCCACCATTCTTTCTTTCTAGTCTGTCTGTGCCCTGAAGCGGGGCAGAGGAGAAGTGCAAATAATTTAAAACGTTCTTGAATTGCAAGACTGAAACCTGGCTTTGTGTTCTAAAACACAGTTTCAAATTCTCTTCTCTGTGCTGAGTGGGACGAAGGACACGGAGACGGAATGTCCACAGCTAGTAAGCGTTCCACCTGGGAAGACGTGTCCTCTATGCTAGCCACCCCGTCTCTAGGCAGAAAAATAACATCATTCTTCCAACAATCTGCACGCTAAATACAGGCTAAGGGCTCATATTTTCCGCCTCAAAGGGTGGAGTTTTATAGGACAGGCTGGACGGTATCGGCTCCTCTGTAACTGCCCAGGAGAGTGAAAGTCACATTAGGGGAGTCTCTCATGCTGGGCCCCTGAGTGGGAGAGACACAGAGTGAGCCGGACATGATGCCGCGAGGCCAGGTAACAAGATGAGAAGAAAGTTGGGTTAGTGGACAGGACGTGATGATCTATTCTAGAACGGCGTTCGTGATAACCGCACAACATAAAATGACAGGAGGAAATGACGGTGTTGTCCAAGACCAGCTGAACAGTACTTTCTTCTGCAAAGTGACTTTTCTCCCACACTCAAGTCCAACAGAGCGTCTGTCCCTGCTGGCAGGGGCCTGCCGGATGTTTGAGGCAGCTGACTTTGCAAGACTTAATTTGTCTTACGATATATCGAGTTGATTTTCAAATTCCAGATCGTGTTGAAGGGTGCGACCAGATCTGTGCGCTGACCGAGCTGGAGCTGGCTTGAAGACACTTCAGAAACACTAGACCAAACTCACCGGTGCTTTGAAGGGAATCACTAGAGAAAGCCGGACAGTGAGGAGCTGCTACATGTGCGACTCAGTAAAAATCGTGAATTCAAATTCCCCAGAAGAGATGATTGTTCAGGTATCAGGAATCAAGGGAAATGTCTGTCTGTCTCCTGCGGACAAGGAGCGGGCCTTCATGAAGCATGAAGAATGGGGAGACACACCCTCCGGTCTTAGTCTGTAAAACAGCTATCGTGTAGTTACTGATTTGGAATTTCATAATATGGGAACTTGGGTTTTTTCATCTTGTGAAGACAGAAGGAGACAGCTGAATGAAAATCGCTCAGTAATGGAGTCATGATGCTAATTAGTCGTCCATGGGAGGGTTTTCCACTCGAATCTGTCCGGGGGCGTGAAGCGCAGCCCCAACGAGGGTGTTCGCGACAGCGTAGACGAGATTCTCTATCTGAAAACGGCCCAGACTTTCCCCAGATTGTTTTGGAAAGGCAAAGACTGGGTTCTCTTCTCCCACGAGTTTCGTAAGCCTGACGGGCAGTTTTTCCAGTTATTCAAGGTATTTACGAATGAGATACGATACGGGAGAACTGAATCAGATTGGTCACAACGGATTTGCTGTGCAGTTCTTGGTCTTCGGTCTGCAGAAATGCTCAAATTCTGCTCAAGAGATACCATCTTTATTCTGGAAGGATCACGAGAATTATTTCCCATGTCAGTCAGCTGGATTTGGAAGAAAATCTGGAGCAAGGGACACGTTGATGTTCGTGTTGGATGTGGTCTTTGCTGATCTGATACCGCCAGCTATGCGTTTCTATTTTTTTCCAAAGGAATTTGCATTAGTTTTCATTTAACTGCATTAAATTTCATTTATATTGAATTTTTCCTAAACTTATAGAGGAATTTCTACATTCCAGGCATTGTTATAGATCCTTTATTCTCTTTCTTTCTTTCTTTCTTTCTTTCTTCCTTTCTTCCTTTCCTTCTTTCTTTCTTTTAATGTTTATTCATTTTTGAGAGACAGAGAGAGACAGAGCATGAGTAGGGGAGGGGCAGAGAGAGAGAGAGAGAGAGAGACGCAGAATCCGAAGCAGATCATCTTACTATATTTACCTGACAAATATGCTAATTTTTTAAAGTTTTTTTTAATTTATTTTGGGATAAAGAGAGCATGAGTAGGAGAGGGACAGAGAGAGAGAGAGAGACTCCCAAGCAGGCTCTATACCATTAGTATGAAGGTGGAATGTGGGGTTTGAGTTCAGGAACCATCAGCTCACGACCTGAGCCAAAGTCAGATGCTGAACCAACTGACCCACCCTGGCACTCCCCAAATATTTCAATTTAATATTAATTGAATAACTAATTTTATATTTCAGTTTTCCTTTGCAGTATCGGTGTCCTTTGAAGAGTAGATGACTGAATTTTACTTCCAAAAAAAATCTAAGACTTCAGTGTTTTTTTAAATATGGTTGATACACATGTTCCATTAATCTCAAGGGTTAATATTTTGTTTCATCATGAGCAATTTCAAAGTATTTTAGGTATTCACATACTTTTGTATGTCTTCTCTTGTCACACCTATGCCTTCTGATTTTCATTTTTCTGTCGCTATTCCCTGTTTTTTTTCCCTATATATTCAAAATCTTGTTACTTTTCTCTCCTCACCTAGCCTTCTCATCTTTACTATGGTATTTACTTTCAACTTCTCAGGAGGACTTTGGTTTCACTCTCTGATCCTCAAAGTTACGAACAAAATAGTAGTACACGTGTATAAAGCCGAGTCCCTCATCCATAGGGTAAAATTTTAGGAAATTTCACTTTGCTTTTCTGCCCCTTCTTCTCCTTCTGCTTCTTGAAAATAGTATGAAAAATAGGAATTTATTAACATCATTTAGTAATTCGTACATATGTAATCATCTTAGTCATTCTGTAATGTCAATAGTTGTCCAAATTCTGTGCACCTGTTTTAATGCTAAACACTACTCATGCAAAATCGTGTCTCCCAAATAATAAACCCATATGTATCTAGATCTTTCCAAAGCCGGAAACAAAATCTATACTTAGGATATTCTGGGCAAAAATTAATGACAAAATGTGCACCATTTTGAAAAAACACCAAGATGTGCGCTTCTCTGAGGAGAGCCCGGGCTGAAGGGGAAAACGGGCTACTATGAAAATAAAACCAATTTTCCAGACTTCTCTGCGAAAGCAGATACCTGATCGCAATAGGGACATTCTTACAAGAAAAAAATGCTGTGGTTCGGACATTTTATTCCAAGCCAACTACGTCATAACTCAGGGGACAGAATCATACTGCACCGTTGACCCCGGCCGTCCCTCCCCAATGACAGGTTGACTTGCTCAAATTCTTCTGTCGTCTTCCTCGAGGACACTCTACCCCACGGCGGACTCTACTCCTGTGGACGCAGGAGGGCGAGGGGGAGGTCTGGAGGCTCTTCTGTGCTCCGTGTTCAGACCATGGCTTCTAATGCTAACACAAAGGCGACGCACTGCCGTCACGCTTGCCCCTGGATAAGGAAACTGAGGTCCCGGGAGATCGGGTCAGCCAGAAAAGTCCCGATGGAGTGCTAGACACACGGGTAAGGACACAAGGTGACCCTAACTCTGGAAGGAGGGGCTGGAGAGAGCACCCTCTTGAAGCTGCCATTCAGGAATCCACTGCGGGACTCCCTGTGTGGTTACATTTGAAAAATAAAGAGAACTGGGGGAAAAGGAAGGAAAAGAGAAAAGAAGAAAATGGATTTTTATAAAGAGAAACTGGAGGAAAAGCACTGGGGGTGGTGTACTGGCCAGGGACACCTCGCTCAGTGCCGCCACCCAGTGGACCCCAGGCCAGTCCCAGACGGCAGATGTCCCAGGGTGGATCCCGGATCCCTTCCAGGCTGGACTACCCCTGCATAGTGCTTTCCAGACCAGTCAGCACTGGGGACTGATGCTTACCGCTCTGTGACGAGGAGAACGCAGGGACTCGCATCTAGAAGCTTTCAAGCAGTTTGATATCACCTCTATCAATTAATTTAAGAAACGAGGATCGTGTATTGCACGCCGACTTCATTTCATTGATGTAGTAATTCATTCTTATTGCACTAAAAAAACGTGTCTGCTACAGTCTGAGAAGAAAAGAATGACTCCTCGCCACATCGAAAAGCAATGTTCTGAATATTTTCTCCTCTGTTGGTGCCTCCTCAAGGCTCCCATTGTTTTCGTTTTTCCTAGAACTTTCTAGGAACAACCTCGCAGTCACTGTGTTGGGAACAGCCTCCCGTGATGCTCTGTCTCCCTGCACTGCTGGTGCAAGGGCACATTCCAGGAAAGAGGGGAACTTAACGAGAAACTCCTTGAAGTAAGAGCGTTTTTGAACTCGCTTCTCCTTTCCCCGCACTGCTCAAGGGCACGCTCCCTCCCCTCCCCTCCCCTCCCCTCCCCTCCCCTCCCCTCCTGTTTCCTCAGGCTCCAAGGAAGCTCTGGGAAGCTTGAGCTTGGGCTTCATCCTGTTTCCTCAAGCTCCAAGGAAGATGAGCTTGGGCTTATCTCCACCCCGCCTGCCTCTCGGTGTCCCCAGGAAGGGGGTCACTTACTCAGCTGGGGGGTTTGGAAGAAGACACTGGGCCCGATGATCCTACCTATCCCTCCTCCCTCATGGGAGCCTCTGCCCGTAATATTGCTGTTCCCTCTGGTAGTGCCTTCAAAACGGGGCGGGAATCAGTGGGAAGAGTAAATTGGAGGTCTAGGAACCTTGCCAATATAATCATGGGGACAATGAGTACCTGTGGAGGAGGCTTGGAGGGGCTTCGGGGGTTGTGTTTTTAGGGTTTGGGCGCCTTTTAGGCCGTGTAGGTATTTGGTGAAGCTGCTCCATTTTCTTCATCAACCCCACTGTCATTTTACTGCTAGAGCAAGAACCAGCTGAGCTTCAGGCTTCTGGGCGCTCGGACGGTAGCAGGTGCCCTCGGCTCTGGGGACCCCGGGCGCCAGCGCACAGAGCCTGCGGAGGAAGGGCAGAGTCTGGCGCAGAGGTAGGAGGCGCTCAGCCAAGGTGTGGCGCGTGGTCTCGTCCCTCGCACCCACGGGGGGCAGAGATGCCATTTTCATTGTTTCCACTTCCAGAAGATTCCAGGATGTAAACTGGGAGTTTCCTTCGGAGGAAGCAGGGTCCAGGGAAGCAATGACAAGCACTGAGCACCTCTGAATGCCTGCATCAGCGATTTCTCTTCCACGCGGAGTCCTTCCACCCTCTTTTCTCGCACGCGCTTCCCAAATACTCCCTGAACATTCTGGCCACTGTGAGTTCACAACACTGTGGAGAGTCAGGCTGAGTACGGAGTACTGACTGAGTACTTTCTGCCCATCATGAATTCATTTTTCTAATGGTCTACATACTGGGGATGGTTAGCAGTGAATGAGAACACTCAGGCCAACAACTTGAGCACCCCATTCAGTTAAAAGCATTCCATTTTAAAAGCATTATTAATTTTGAGACAACGCACTGACCGCGTATGTACGTTTTACCTTCAAAAGTTGGAAGCCTGGCAACCGGAGGTTGGTTTTCTTTTAGAATTTTCATTTGGAAATTTTACTAGATCATCAAATCTAGAGCTCTGCTCTGCATTCAGTGTTTCTGTCCTGGCGGTGAACTACGTACTTAGAATGTCTCAATTAGTCTTACATTGCTTTCATCTGAGCCATTGCCTACTTTCCAACTTCTGCCAATGCTGTCTCTCGGATGAACTGAACATGGTCCATTTTTCCACACCCCCATGTCACACGGCCGTGGGGGCCACCATCACTTCACACCTGTTTCCTGGTACATGAACCCTTGTTGGTCTCGCCTGGCTGTGTACAGTCCCTTCCCGACTCGGATCCT
This sequence comes from Paguma larvata, assembly GCA_030068075.1. Lineage (NCBI taxonomy): Eukaryota > Metazoa > Chordata > Mammalia > Carnivora > Viverridae > Paguma > Paguma larvata. The sequence goes on from CM057826.1 coordinate 3,023,359, forward strand.
AGGACCCCCTAAGTGAAGTCTTGGAACCCTGTGCCACGGCCCTCCTCATCCATCCGGAAAACTCGGATGAGCATCCCACAGGATGGGGCACTGAAGGAGCTGGCCCTGAACAGGGCATGTGTGAGGCGAGCTCCCTCAAGTCTGTTGGCAAAACCAGAGGCAGAAATGAGAATAACACTGGTAGTGGTGGACTTCGGGAATGGACACTTGTTCTAGAATGATTCAGAATGCTGCAGGAGAGCATTGAACACATGTTCGCGTGTTCTAGAATGATTCAGAACGCTGCAGGAGAGCAGACGGCTGCTTGGCAGAGGCCTCGTGGAGAGTGGAGTGGGACCCGCAAGAAGCAAGTGTCCCGGAAGGACCTGGATCACACCCACCCTGACGGTGGGGGGAGAGGACACAGAGGATCGTGTCAGCTGGTTGGAGCCACCGCCGGTGTGGATAGCGCCTGCCTGAGCTGAGACGGGGGTCCTGAAGTGACCGGGAGGTCCTGCACAACAGTGTAAGGGAAACAGCATCTGGGAGACTCGGGGGTCGTGTCTACGCAGACACTGCTGTTGAAAACCCACCTCTGTGCTTAGGAGCCAAAATATAACTGCAAGATCAAGTCCGAGATAAAGAGGAACAGTAGCTTTATCGCTCTGAGGGCAAAGGAGCCTGCTGCAGGCTGTGGCCTTCAAAACTGGCAGCCTGTCTGGAGGTAGGGGCTGGAGGGCTTTAGAGAGAGAGGCAGATCTAGCCTGTTTTGACCGGGCTCACTCGTGTGTGTGCCCGCAGCCTCCTTTGTCCTTTTCAGAGTGGCACGAGGTTCCGGAAACAAAGGACCAGGAAAGGAGCGGAGGTGTTTGGAAGAGGAAAAACGTTATGTAATTTAAAATCCAGCTCGCTGAGGCATTAGTGCCGCCATTTTGATTTTTGTTCAACTTTGTTTTTAAGGGGTTTCAACGTGACCTCCCTCAGGAGCCAGAAGAAAGTTTCTTGAAACTCTCGGTGCCTCCTCTCCGGGAGAGGGCCTGCCTTCCCTGAAACAGGAACACGGAATCTTGAAAAAAGAGGAAGTGAAAAAATGCAGAGAATAATCTATTCACTTATCAAGTACTCTCGGTCTTGAGGACTAAATGTGCAGTAACAAATGCGAAACTCAGCCACTGGGGCAGTTACACGGAGAACGAGCACTCTAAAATCCATCGGAAAATAAACCCTAACCTGTGTCAGGTGATCCAGGAAACAGCGGGAGAAGCTTCAGTGACGTCAGAAGTTGCTCAGCGAAGCATGTGGACAGCTGGTCTCCACATGGAACGGCGCAGACTCAGGACTGTGAGGTGGCAGACACACCCTCCTCCAGGACACTGACCGCAGGGGCCAGCCAGGACTGACCAGGGCTTTGTTCTCCTTCCAGGAGGGTGGAGGAGGAGCGGGCAGGAGAACGGTGGAGGCCCTGTCCTGTGGAATATTCAGGGAGACTGTAAGATACAAACCCAATTTAAGAAACGTTACACTGGGAAGAATGAACTTCAGGGTTGAGGAAATGCAGAGAAGAATGAAAAGTTTACCGATCAAAACAAGGGGGAAAATGAGCTACAAACTTCAATGAGAAAGACCCCTCAGGGCGCCTGGATGGCTCAGTCCATTGAGCGGCTGACTTCAGCGCAGGTCATGACCTTGAGGTTGGAGGTCCCTGAGACCCAGCTCAGCACGGACCAGACTCTCTGCTGTCAGCACAGAGCCCTCCTCAGATCCGCTCTTGCCCCCCTCTCTGCCCCTCCTCTGCCCTCTCTCTCAAAAATAAATAAAATATTAAAAATTTTTTCAAATAAGAAAGACCCATACACATACATTAAAAAGCATTATCATGCATTGGCAAAATAATCTCAGAGCAGCCCACGTTAACGGATGTACCCCCTCACACCCAAGTAGGACGCGAGGCAACCACTCACACAGCTCCCTGGATTTCTTCATAAAATGCAACTATTCTAGAAAATGCTTGTTCCATGTGTGTCTTTCCCATGCGCCCAATGGAGAAAGGGCCACCACGGAGAGTCCTCAGTGAGATAACAGACGGACACGACACACACATATGCACACTCAAGCCAAACTATCGTTGCACGCACTCCCACATGCACGCACACCCTCTCACACACACACTCACACAGATAAATCATCCCAAGGTGCGATCCCCTCACTGGCAGCACGCCATTTTGGAGACTGGGCCCGGCCTGGTGGCACGATCCTCCCCTCAACACTCAGGGAGTCCCCTAGCTGTCCCCTCCCAGCCCTCCATCCCGAGGGGCTGCCTGGGAAGCTCCACCTCAGCCTGGGCTGCTCAGAGTCCTCCCAGGAGCCTTCCCAAATGCAGATGCCCAGGCCCCACCCCACGCCCAGGACATCAGTCTCTAGCGAAGGCACCCGAGAATCTGGAAGTTCGCGGCCTCTGGGAAATTGCTCAGGCACATCGGATGAAGGACCACCACCCTAGGGGCCTTCTCAAGGCGATTACTGGGCCCCAACCTGGGGGTCCCTGCCAGAGGGGAGCACCTGGAGGTATTGGGGGAGCAGCTGACTTCTTCCAGGCCGCACGACCTGGAAACGCTTCCTTGGTGAGCGGCTGCACCTCTGAGGTCACAGGCTGGATTCAGGTGTAGCCTGGTCCGTCAGGTCTCGAGATGAAGAGGTCATGAGTGGATGTTCGCACTGTAATTCCTTCCCGGTCGGTCCACAGAAGACTCACTGATCGTGCTGGCTGGCGGGGCTGCTGTTACATGGCACCGCGGGCTGGCGGCTTGAACAGGTACGTATGGTCTCATGGTTCCGGAAGCCGGCAGGCCAAGTTCGAGGTGTGAACACGGTTGGTTTCTCCTGGGGCCGTGAAAGACAATCTGTTCCCGGCTGCTCCCCTCCCATCTCAGGGACGGCTGGCCGTCCTGGACATTCCTCAGCACGTAGAGGCACCACTGGAATCTCTGACTTCATGTTCCCGTGGCCTTCTCCCTGTCTCCAAAACTCATCACAAGGGCAGCCAAGATCGGCGGGCCTGGCCCCACCACCAGGTAACCGGCCAGCATACGGGTCCATGAGCAAAAAGAAACAGTTCCCCCGTGATGTCGTGGGGTGCTGCCTTAGGCAGCGACGGCTTCCCTAAACGTCCCTATTTGTTTTACCCTTGTACTCGTGAGAAGAAAATCCGCATAGCAGGAGCCAGGGTGAGTATCACCAGATGACGTGGGAGAACAGTGCTGAGTCTTGTTTCCTGAGGTTTCGAAGTGACTCATCTTCAGACACCTGTTACCTTATGAATAATTTCAGCATTGGAGATTGGGGGAGAGAATCATGGGGAAGGTATGTTAATTGCCAATAATAACAGCTTCAAATAATAATGATTATGCACCTATCATAAATAATAATTGTAATACTAAATAATTATATTTTATATAACAACCTAATATTTGAGCAAATTTCCATGTGTTTAATAATAAAGGGAAAGGAGCTTCTAAGTGCCACGTTTTGAGTGTCGGAATCTCACCTTGTCTGTCTCTTTGGTTCCCAATTTCCCTTCTGCTTGTTGCTAAGAGTAAAGCCTCAAAGTGAGAGAGGAGACCGGATCCCGGACTGGAGCCAGTAACAGAATCCACATTGGAAGCGCTCAGGCTTGTGAAGGGCCCCTGGGCCCGCCGACCGAGAGTGTGAAACCGTGTTAGCCCTAGCCCGCCGGCTTGCTCCGGGCCGGCCAGGACTTGCTTGGGTCTCTGGAGGAAACGCAGGGGCTGCTTTAGGCTTGGCCAACAGTTCGGGAAGAGCGGTTCCTCCGGCATCTCCCGATTTCAATTTCGTAAATTGTGCTGAGTCAGACTCCAGGGTGAGCTCCAAACCTCAGACAATCACAGGACCCAGCCCTAATCTTTCTCCGGGAATTCAAGCTTCTTACATCAAAAATGTCCGTCCCTTTCTGGTTTCTTACTATGCTGTTTCGATAGAGGTATTCTCTCTGGTCGTCGGCCGATAAACCATCTGTTAGAAAAGTGCCCAGCTGACCCAGCCTCAGGTCCGGGAACCGTGATCTCCCCGCTGGGAATCTGCTGTCACCTGAGCTTCTGACCCCTACGGCTATAGATTGGAGGGACCTGCTCCCTAGGTTCAATTAGCGGCTCACAGAACTCAGAGAAATCTTTTCCCTACCCTGTCACCAGGATGTAACTCAGAAATGGCCAGATGAGGAGACGCCCAGGTGAGGTCTGGGGAAAGGGCACAGAGCTCCAGCCCTCTCCGCGGTACCACACCCCCCACCCCTGCTTCTCCACCAGTCCACCCAGCTCTCTGAACCCCGCCCCCTGAGGTTTTCATGGCGGTTTCATTACAGGGACACGACTGATTACATCATTGGCCGTTGGTCCCTGCACTCAACCTCCAGCTCCTCTCCCCTCCCCTGGGAGCGAGGGGATCCCAGAGGGACTGAGAGTTCCAACCTGCTAATCCCGGCAACCGGTGCCCTACACTGATGCAAAGTCACCCTATTAGCATCACAAAAGACACCTTTATGACTCTATTTTCTTGGGAAATTCCAAGGGTTTTGGGAGCTTTGTGCCCAAAAAACGGAGAGACCAACTTTGTGTGTGTTACTGCGAATCTCAGGCTCACACCAGTCCACCGTGTGTGTTCCTTTCTTATACCCAGTTCACCAGGCTCCCTCCTCCGGGCCCCCAACCTGGCCCCAGGCTGGAGTTTGCTTTCTGGGTCATCTAGACACATGCCTGGCCTGGGATGAGCACTGAATTCAGGGAGCAGCGAAAAGAACTGGAAAACACCCATCATTGTAAAGGGTATTGTTTCTTCACAACGGAAAGACACTCATTTGGTATTACTCAAAAAGTGTGTGTGTGTGTGGGGGGGTGATAACAACTCCTAAAACGGAATCCTTTTATACCAGCCCCTCTTCTTTCATTCTGTCTGTTTCAACACAAAAAGGGAGCCCCTGGGTGTCCTCACGTGATCCTAGCTAGACTTGGAAAATCCGATTCCCTTTCACGTACATTCAACATAATTAGAAATAATTCGAGATCCGTATTTATCAAGCACCCGCTGGAGCCTCAGCCTCCTTTGCCAGACGGGCTGTGCTGCCCAAGCAACCTCGGCCCCCAGGTCTCCTCGGGGTGAGCTCACTGCCCAGGGCACCCAGATAGGACACTTGTCCTGAGCTGGAGGAAGGTGGGGGCAGGGCGTGGAAGATGTTTTTAAAACCGCCCCCAGTACAGGCAGTTCTGTAAAACTATTTTCACTTTGAAGAGTGTTTTCAAACAGGTGAATAAGAGAAAGAGAGAGAAGGAGAGAGAGAGGCAGTCCTGGGGCCGGCCACTGCACAGCAGGGGTTGCGCTGTTGGAGTCCAGGGTATCCCGCACTGGAGGACCGCAGGAGGTAAGACGAGCCTGCGGGCTCAAAGCTAGGGAGGCAAAGGAAGCCAGAGAGCACAGTCACCTTCCCCCCCCCATCTTCCCCTCCGAAACGTGCAAAATAGGCAAATGTGGGGTAAAGTGAACCTGAGGGGCACTGGAAGCGCGGGACTGGGGGCCCTGGCCGCCAGCACCTGCAGGAGGTAAGTGGTCACGGAGGCGAGGAGGAATCAGCGAGCGGAGTGGCCACAGGCCACCCGCGGGCGTGAGAACACGCGCTGGGGCGCGCGCACCGACGCACGGGCGCATCCCCAGGCACACGTGCGCACACGCAGCGGGTACTGATGCACAGAGACGCCGCGTTCAGAGGCGCACGCACGCGTTCGCACACGTGCCCTGGTAGAACGCCGACCTGGCTTGCTGCCAGGCCGGTGGTCGGTGGGGCACCTGCTGCCGCCGAGGCCTTTGGCAGCCCAGCCCCCCTCCTGGGCCCACACCAATCGCAACCCCAACGCCTCCCGATGAGCTGGCTACACGCGGGCGGCCGCGGCGACCCAGGCACGCGTGGCAAGGCCAGTGGACGGCGGGTGGCTCCGGGGCCAGGGGCGCCCCTACCCTCCAGGGCTTGACCAGGAGATGGAAGTTGCTTCCTCGACACCCTTGTCTCCCATCACTCCCGCAGCCAGGGCAGCGCACGTGGTGTATACTCAGATGCGCACGGTCTCAGAAGTTCTGCGCGCCGCCGTCCCGCACTTGATCTCCCGCCAGCCGCGCGAGGGCTGACGCCGCGCGGCCCAGGCGCCGCCCAGCCTCGCTCGGCAGGTGTCGGCGCCCGAGGCGGCGCAGGTCTGGCCCGGGGGGTGCGGGGCGGGGGGCGCCCGGCGGGCGCGGCGGGACTGCGGGGACCCAGGGCGCCTGGAAAGTGATCCGAGCTGCTCAGCACTCGGAGCTCCGAGCCCCCTCTCCACCCGCGCGCCCACCGGGAAGTGGGCGAGGCGCCGAACGCCGGCCCGGAGCGCGGGATCCTCCCCCGCCCTCCTCCCACCTGCCCCACCCCGCCGCCCCGCCAACTCCTTCTGCTCCCGGCTCCCCTCCCTTCGCCGGTCGTCTCCCCTCCCCTGCCCAGCCCGCCTCCTCCCGCCGCTCTCCCACCGTGCGGGCTGGTGCGCCACCGCCACTCCGCCCCCCGCGCCGCGCGGAGGCGCAGAGATAACCCCGCGCGGGCGGCGGAGTCGCGGCGCGGCAGCTGTGCGCGCCGGGTCCTCGGTGCCCGCTTGCAGCCGCCCGGCTGGGGCCCAGCCCGCGGCCCCGGCCCCTCCGAGAGCCCCCGGTTGGAGCGGCGCGTTCTCCCCGCCGGGGCGCAGCGTGGGCGGCGGGCGCGGGGCGCCAGGGGCGGCGCGGCCATGCGGGGCCCGGGGTGCGCGGCGCTCTGGCTGCTGCTGCTGGCGCAGGTGGGTGTGCGGGGGACGCCCCGAAGGGGGGCGGAGTGCCCGCGGCGGCCCTCGGGCGGCCGGGGTCTCACCGGGGTGTCGCCGCTGTTTTCCAGCAGGCACCTGCGTGCTCCGCGGGACCCGCAGCGGCCTCGCCGGGGAGCCCCAGCGTCCCGCGACCTCCCGGGTCCGCGGAGTGGCCGGCCTGGATGGCAAAGGGCGGTAAGTCTGCGGGGAAGGCGGGTGCCAGTCCTCACCAAGTAGCGGTCGGTATTGCTGGTCTACAGGGCGCTGTGAATGTTGCTGTCTGCAGACTCACTCGTAGGGAGAGCCGCGCGTTCTCGCCTGCGAGCGAGCACCTAGGAGTCCACTTTCGCCAACATTTATCTTGGATCCCCTTGCACAACAGTAGCGCTTACCAGCGTTATTCCCATAAGCAATAGGGAAAAAGCAAGGAATGCAGATGTATAAGAAAATTTAAAAAGCAAGGAATAATCTAAAGGCATTACTAATATGCATTCAGGAAATTGTAAAGCGCATGGGACTCCTTTCTCCACGCCTGCACCCCGCCCCCCCCCCGTCGTCCTCTGACCTTTAAAACTGAAATCTCTCTGTGTGCCCTTGACTAAAGAGCAGGAGACAAAAGAAGGCTGTTTTTGCCCAGTACTTCTGTCGGTGTGGAAGCAGACGCCCTCCAAGGGCTGGGACATAACCGCAGTGTAGTGCGGGGAAGGTCATTAGCCTTGGTGACATCCCAAGCAACGCAACGCCTTTCCCAGTGATTTGGCATAAGCCGAGTCCGGTTCACTTGAGGTGCGGTTTTGCTACTGCGTTTGTAAATTTCGTGTGCACGCCCTTCATTAGGTTAAAGGGGAGGCAAGTGTGGCCTGTCTGTTGCTAGGTGCTTTTTATCGGAACCCAGTCCCTTGGCATTTGTTCAATATTTGTACTTTGCAACATTTCCAACAATAAATTGCCTTTTCAAATGTCAGTATTTTAGAGGAAGAACTAGATTTGATTACCCCAGCGTATTTTCAGAAAATCTAGAAGATTAAAGTTAATAATTCAAAATGTTTGAGTACAGTTCTTAATCTTTCATAAAGACAGGAGCCTGACATCCACATTAACTGTTTGGATTCTCTTGCTGCCAGAGTTCATGAATAGTCTATAAATGAGGTGATAGGTTAGATGAACACTGGGAACAGAAGACTGTTTCCAGGACCACCAGAGGGCGCTAGATGTAAGTGATAGGAAATACTTCCAAATGACTTCGGGCTGTGTAATCGCAGCAGGAAGGTAATTATCTGTTTATTTAAAGGTCACCTTCTTGGTCTCGCCCCTGCCTTCTTTCATGTTTCTTTAGGATGTCAGTGTCCAGATTGTATTTGATTGTCCCTCCACAGGCACTTTTTAAAGGAAGATTTTTATAAACATTCTAGTTCTCTAAAATCATGAAAATTCCTGAAAGTCTCGGGAGATTTTCAGATTACTGTATGGCATTTGTGGAAAATAAGCTGCCTTTAGGTAAGAGCCTCCTAGGCAGAGAACCACGTCCAGAAGAGAAGTCAAAGACTTCCTTCCTAAATGTGCGTCCTCTGCTCTGGCCAAGGCAGCCTCCCAAGAGCTGGACTCCCGCCTGGCTGGGAAGTGGCTCCAATCACAGCATTTCCAATCACAGCTGGTGTCACAAGCCTAGCGTTTCCATGACAACCACATACCTTGCTTGGGCAGACACTGAACGGGAAGGTGTGAGCTGTATGTATCAGCGAAGTGCGGGCTTAGTGGATACCCCCCCACACACACCCATGCTCTGTGTGTTTCAGGTCTTTAACTGTAAACGGCTAAGTTGAGAGCCTGGGTGTCACTGGGGGGGGCTTTCATACCACCAGAGAAAAGACTCTTTCTGCTGAACAGGTTACCTGTGTCTACTCAGAACGGCAGAGCCGGGGTGCACTTTGTGGGACCCTGGGTCAGTTTACTGTGGGGTATCGAGGTATCTGTTACAGACGTTGGCTTTGGACTCCCTCTTTGGGCCGTAAGGTTTGTTTAAAGTAACATGCAATTCAAACTGCGATTGCAAATTTTGCTCGGTGTCTGGAGCGATCATGCCACAGCGAAGAGAAGCCCGATTCTTCGGTGAGGCAGCTGAGGATAACGAAACTGTTTTCAGACATTAAGGACACCCATTTCATTGTGGCTGATTCAGAATGGTGTTTCCCTAATAGGAGATTTTAATGCTTTTCCTACGAATTTACCTTTCTAATAAAAATAGCGGCTCCTGGTAAAAGCCAAGACCAGTCACAGATTCTTTAGCTTTTTAATTCTCAAGGAAGTTACTCTTCCAGGGCAAGGTGTAGAAGTTCTTTAGAAACCTGTTTCATTGTACATAACAGACTGTTGTTTGCGTGTGTGCCCCGGGAGGTTATATTGATTGACATTCAGACATCCGGGTAACTGCGGCAGGGCGGTCTCTTTCAGCGTCACCTGGGGCGTGCTTCTAAGTCTTCAACAGCAGGCTCTCTGGAGCCCGGATCTGTCATGTCTTCTGGTTCCCATGCTTGCTCCCTGGCGGCTCTCAAGCTACAGATGTGATGTCACTGAATACAGGGCTAGGACGCAAGGCGCAGATCCGCCCCTGCAGCTGGGACCAACCAGCCCCGCGTGCTCGCAGGCGGTCCACACCTGCTGCACTGAGTTTGAAACCAGAGCGGTCTTAGGCTTGACGCCGTGGTCGGAAAACCTCTGGCACTCAAGTAGCCCTGACCACTGCCTGGAGCAGCCGTAGGCGACGCCTTCCCCCTCCCCCCAGCGTGTATGGGACTCGGGTCTAACTGGAAGGATCCGCAGAGATCAGGAATCACACTCATTTTTTTTTTTTCTTGCAGTCGCAAGCCGGTGGCTGAGGTGAGTATCATCTTAAAACCTAAGCTCAAAAGTTCATTTTTCAGTTTATCGAAGTTACATATTGACTTCTTTCAGATGGTAATGTGCCTATGATGAGATACTGTGCTTAGTGTGTTCATTCACTGAATTCTTCAGCGATGACCTTTTCCGCGTTCGTTTATAGGTAACCGAGAGTACACATTTGATGGTAAACACCGCTTTCGGGCTAAATCAGGACGCCCCCACCTTGGCAGTCTTGACATTTCGTAGCGGAGGTCTGGCCTGGGCTTTGGAAAATACATAGCCGCATCCCTGGATTCGGTCCTCAGGTTCCAGGAACAGCACTGTCCCCCTCCCACCGTGTGACACACAGAAATGTCCCCAGACACTTGTCTCCTGGGGAGGTGGGAGGGGAATCGCTCTGGCTGAGAATCCGCAGACTGAACTGGAAAACCATCTTCTTCCATCACACGTGTTCTCCCTGTTTCTTGGGAAGGGATGGTCATTCATCACCAAGAGTGGCTTTGCTGTTGGCGGAGCTGGTGTCCTGAGGCCAACAGGTACCAGCCCTCCACAGCCGATTGCTCCTTTCCATAAGATCTTGCCAAGCCGGTCATTGAAAATTAAAATACATAGGGCGCCTGGGTGGCTCAGTTAGTCAAGCGTCCAACTTCGGCTCAGGTCATGATCTAGCAGTTCGTGGGTTCAAGCCCCGCGTCGGGTTCAGAGCCTAGAGCCTGCTTCGGATTCTGGGTCTCCCTCTCTCTTTGCCCCATCCCCCATTCATGCTCTGCCTCTCTCTCTGTCAAAAATAAAAATACACCTTAAAATTTTTTAATAAAATTAAAATGTATAAAGTTACGGTGAAGTAAAATTTCGTTTTAAAAACAAAATCGAAATCCTCAAATCTCAACCCTTAGAGTGATGTTACTGGGTTTTAACTATTGTCTGTGCTCTCGAGGTTATTTAAGTCCGTGGTGTCCGTGAGGGGAGATGGGCGCACGTCCAGGAGCAGGGGCCGGTGCGGGGGGGCCATCTCTTCCGCCCTCCGTGCTGAGTGACGTCACACGGAAATCAGCCGTGCAGGGGCGGGGAGGGGTGTTCCACCGGGAGAACTGGCAAATGCCGGAAACCAGCGTCCGCTCGCGGTTCCCCCTCCGAGGGCGGGAGGGCCGGCGTTTGTCAGCAGGACGCGGGTGCATTCGTGTAAAAGAGGCTTCTCACCGACGCCATTTTGAGAGGAGATCTCGCCCGGCCCCTCCAGAGAAAGGGTGCGTATGACGTGACTTCCGGCACAATTTCGGAAGAGCAGGGCTAATGTTCTCTGGAAACAGTTGGAGTTTTTGAAACGGTGATCTTTTTTTATGGGCGGGGAGTGGGCCACTTTAGCGAGTTCCACAGCCTCTGGTGGAACGGGGTGAGGCGGGGAGGGCTGGGGGGGGCAGGGCGAGGGGCGCCACGCCGCACCTCTGCTTGGCCCCGGCCTCTCCCCCCCCCCCCTTCCTCTCTCCGGCCCAGGAAGCTGGGGACGGGCGGGCGCGGTGGGCCGCGCCTGGCGAGGAGGCCTGTGCTTCGCCCTCTGCCTCCCGGAGCCGCGCAGGCCTGGCCGCCGCCGCTTCCGCCGCAGACTGACCTCCCGCCGTGTTCCCCCCGTTCTCCTATCCCTGCCGACGGTCAACGCAGATTCGTTTTATTTTCTCACAGTCCTGGTAAACTTTGCAACGATTCCAGTGTATGTCGCCCCGTGGGGCACAGACGCCCTGGCCTGCCGTAGATGGTGACCGTCGGCTCGGGTTGCCCGCCGGGCCCTGCTGCGGGGGGCCCAGCTCCTCACTTACCTCGGGGCCCCTGTGCATACCCGCGTGGCCGGCCGGCCCTGGGCCCAGCAGTGGGCCCGGAAGAGTCGCCCGTCACAGCTCGTGACCAGAGGGGCTGCCTGGGTGCTCAGTCGGTTAAGTGTCCTACTTCGGCTCAGGTCATGAGCTCAAGGTTCATGGGTTGAGCCCCTCGTCGGGCTGCTTCCTGTCAGCAGAGGTCCTGATTCGGATCTTCTGTCTCCCTCTCTCTCTGCCCCTCCCCTGGTGGTTCTCTCTCTCACGATAAATACATACAGTTAAAAAAAAAGAAAAAGAAAAAGCTCTCGACTGGAGGAGACGGCATCCCTGGGGTCACAGAGGCCCTAGCCCAGCCCAGCCTTTGGTTAACCCGCCACTTGAGGGGACTGGCTGCCTGGCCCTGGACACTCACCTGGCCACAGGCTTCAGCGTGGGGGGGCTCCAGGCCCGGCCTTCCCATCCGTGGCCTCCCCTGCCTCTCCCAAGCCACGGAAGGTCACGGGCTGACTGCTCCGTTGCAGAGGAAGCTTCCCGTCACCTGCCGGGCAGCCCAGGGACACGTGATCAGGCACCTGCCTACAAAGAGATCTGTTGTGAAGAAAACCTCATTTTTCTGGAAGAATATTTACCCAATTACCCCTTACTTCTGACCACATGCCATTTCTGTGGGATTCTGTTTTCTTGTGTCTTATGACTCCAAGAAACATCTCCAACACTCGCTAGGGCCCTGGGCGTCAAGCATCCAGCAGAACAGTCTTCGGACTGCTCATGTTGGTAGTGAGAGGAGCTTAGAAGCTTCCTTCTGTACTTTCCACAGGGAGGAAAGTGACTCACATGTACAGAGAAGGCAAAATCGGGGGGTCATCGGTGACTGAAACCCCGCGGACCTGGGAGGGGGCCCTGAAATCTGACAGCCCCTCGGGGGTTTCCAGACTTTTCCAAAAATTATTTATCTGAACGTGTTTTAGGCTCGTGTACTGTGAATGAGAGTGGGCGGAGGACCGTGGTGCGCGTCTGGGGAGACCCTGGGCCGAGGCCTCTGGTCGAGGGCCGAGAACTCAGGCCAGCGAGCACGTCCCCCACGGTGTTCCGTGGGAGCAGCCGCGTGGGAGCATTTCCAAGTGTTGGCGTCTGGAAACCCGGAGAATGTCTGCATAGGATTAACAGGATTCCTTGATTTCACAATTAAATACTAAAATACTAAGCGGCAAGGAATGCCCCTCATAATGCCTTTTTAACTGTTTTCTGAAGCTAAAATTTGTCAGCTCAGTGAAGATGTTTGTAAAAAACCAAACAGAGTGATTCGAAGAATATTTAGAACTACAGATGATTACATATTATCCTGAGCGTAAGGGGAAATTTATGTAACATAACCCTAGACGTCTCAGTTTTTGAGTTTCTCAGGTCTGTAGTCTGTTTTTCCTCTGAAGTGTCATAGGCGTTGCTGCCCTGGGAGCTGGGATTGGCCCCCGATGGGGCAGCAGTGACTTCCCTAGAGGCTGCTTGAAGGTTTTCCCTTCTGACTCCGATGGTAGGCGTCCTACGGAGTGGATTCGAGGTTGGCTCCGTGTGGCAATTCCTCCATCATTTTTTATGGGGTGGAAGTGTCGTCTGGCAATAAACTATATTCTAAGACTGACTCCCAGATTCCTTCCCAGAATTCTGAAATTCCTCAGCCAGACCTTGTCTCTGTCTTTCAGAATACGAGCTGGTGTCTCCCTACGAGGTCGACCACAACGGAGACTACGTGTCCCATGAAATCGCGCACCCTCAGAGGAGGAAGAGGGCGCTGGCCCCGCTCGGCGTTGAGTCTCTTCACCTGCGGCTGAAGGGCTTCAGGCATGACTTCCACCTGGAGCTGAAACCTTCCAGCAGTCTGGTGGCTCCTGGCTTCATGGTGCAGACCCTGGGGAAGGGCGGCACCAAGTCCCTGCGCGCCTTCCCGCCCGAGGATTTCTGTTTTTATCAGGGCTCCTTACGATCCCACAAAAATTCCTCCGTGGCTCTTTCAACGTGCAAAGGTTTGGTGAGTACCCGCGGCCCGGAGTGAGGTGGCAGGGACGGCGGCGTGTGTGGCAGGGGAGGGCGACGAGAGTTCCCTTGAGGTGTTGTAGTTGGCGCCTCTATGATTGCAGGACAAGTTCATTGATCTCTAAGAGCAGGAGAAGGTTGTCAGGGAAGGCGGTCTAAGATCCGGGGCGCCGTGTCCTCCCGCACACGTGGCTGTGGCGCGCGTGGCCAGGCTTCTGTTATTGTTTTAGCAGAACGGTGGAAGAACACGCCAGCATGGGACGCGTACTCAGGGTTCACGGCCGGGTCTGAAGACGTGAACTCAGGGGTTGCTTTCACTTTAACTCCCTGGTCCGCGGCTAGCGCTGGAGAAACGTCTTCATTCCGAAGAGAACAAGAGCGCTGCCCCGATCGGCCGGGTCGATATTTGATCAGCTGCTTGACAGCACGTTACCTCTGTCGTTCCGTCGAGGATCGCATGCTTACAGATTAGGGCGTTCTTTCCAAATGCGGTGACGGATCCATGGCTGGGAAGTGCCGGTCTCATTGGACCGATGATTCCATTGGTGCGTTCCCCGTTTTCTTAGGACAGCAGAACCTTGGATTGCAAGTAGCTTGTTCTCGGAGTATTCTGCAAGACGAGCAAACATTTCTAATACGTTCTAATTATTTTTAAACATTCCATTTATTCAGTTTTAAGAGACAGAGACAGAGCATGAGTGGAGGAGGGGCAGAGGGAGAGGGAGACACAGAATCCGAAGCAGGCTCCAGGCTCTGAGCTGTTGGCACAGAGCCTGACGTGGGGCTTGAACCCATGAACCATGAGATCATGACCTGAGCTGAAGTCGACACTTGACCGACTGAGCCACCCAGGTGCCCCAGTAAATTTTAATTTGATAAAGGAGCAATGTCTTGTAATAGGAGTAGTTCACGATGCCAGTGTCACGTGATCACAACTGAGCCAAAGACTCTTCTCTCTCTCTCTCTCTCTCCTCTTTCTCTCTCTCTCTGTGGGATTGTGGGCGATCGTTTCCTGTGCTCGATGTCCAGTCTCAGGCCATGGTGTTTGGCAGAAATCGGTGATTTCTCAGAACATTGGACGGTGCCCACAACTGGCGCTAGTGTATTTTTTGTCACTTCAAAGCACCTATGGACGGTCCTTTGCTTTTCCAGACAAGAGTAAGCTTAGGAATGCTTTGCTTCATTCTAGGTCATTGGATAGGTTCCCCGTTAAAGTCACAGGAAAAGAAAAAGATTCTATTGATCTGATAGATAGCCGATAGTGATTCCGTTAGTGAGAGAGAAAATCGTCCCACCCAATAACCCTCCTCTCTCTTGTCTGCTTCACACCAGCCATGAAAGTTTTCAAAGGTAAGTGCAGGTTAATTTGTTTATTTTTCTTTATATTTTGTATTTTCTTTAATATTTTGTATTATATTACAGTATTGTAATCATTTTACACGAATATTTTTGGGGTTGCGGAACGAATCATCTGAGTTTCCATGGTTTCTTACGGGGAAATTCGCTTTGATATATGAGTGCTTTGGATGACAAGCGTGTTTCTGGAATGAATTCTGCTCGCAAACCAAGGTTTTCCTCTCTCTGACTTAGACATTGAACATCACTTAAATGCCTCTGGGGGTCCCCTTTGCTGGTCCCTACAGTAAGGAGCTTCCAGCCAAGTTGAGACGATGCCGGCATCTCTCGGGCTGACCCACGTCAAAATCTTAGCGCCTCGTCATTTAATTTTCTTGAAATATTTCCACGTTTTTAAGCAAGAACAGCTTAGTAGATACTTAAGAGTCTTGCGTCCATTAATCTGTCAGACACAGACGAGCGAGACGCGTCTCCGGTAGCCGAGTGAAAATGTGTGGTCACCCTTCAAGGTCTCGACCACATTAAAGGTTTAGCGGACGGGTTTTTGAACATTTATGACATTTCTAGAAAATGTTTTAAGTCTGTCTTAAACTTCTTTCTCTCTTTGGAAAGAGGGAATTCGGACTCTGCATCTTAGAAGGATTGTGTGTATGGGAGTGCGAGCATCGGATGCTGAAGTAGTTGCGTCCCTTCAGATACTACGAATGTGCAAATTCTAAATCCTGTTAAAAATACTCAAGAAATCTGAACACCTGCTTTTCAGGGTTATGTGAAAGGGGTTGATTCTGGGTCTGCCCTAATTGGTAAAGGGCTTTTGGTTTGAGAATGGACACAACTGGGGTTTGCCAAGGATTTGGCAGTTATTTGGCATAATTTTTATGATTGGAGACAGTGTGGGTAAAGATTTCTTCCGTGTTCTCCCAAGGAAAACAGGTGTCTGTCCCTTGATCAAAGGGCTAGAACTCTGCATATAATGCATTAAAGGAAGAGGTCTCCTCCTTGGCTTTCTTTAACGAAAGCTCGGCGCGGGAAGCCATCTGTGTGGAAGGGAGGCGTGCCATGCCCTCAGAACTCATGTCCTTGGATCCGTTTGTGGAGCTTGGGCGAGGTGCTTCCCTTGAACCCAGCAGGGGTGCAGGCTTCCCGACGCCCAGGTCCCTGTGAGCCAAGGCTCTCCCGATGGCTGAGCCGCGCCCTGGAGTGCGTCCCACGAGCAGAACTGGTCGGCAGTGGCTGGAGATTTCTGGTTCTCTTTGATCTCCGTCGGCGTTAACGGCGCGAGTTGTGAGTGACAGCTGCGTGCACGATGAAGAAGTGAAAATGAGCAGAAGAAAGACTCCTCTGGGTAACGAACACCGGAATTTCATATTTCGGTCCCCGGAATAGAATTCTGCGTGCTTTCGCCATTAATCTTCCAAATCCATTAAATCCAACTTCGCTGACATTTCGTCTGTAGAGAATCATTGCAAACATGAGCTCAACTAGACTTATAAGTGGAAGGTGCAGTTGCCATATGACAAATCGAAGGCATTTCACAGAAGAAAAAGGGAGGATAAGAAGTCCTCTGTCGTTAGCCAGATAAGAAAAAATAGTGAATGGGAACATCCCTCAAATAACTGGCGGCCAGGTCTGTTATTTCTTTCCGGATCGATGGCCACCCCGTGCCTCATGCAGATCTCTTAAGGTGTGAAGAAAAATGGCGTTACATCAGATGAGGGCTTCTTTTTAGTTATTGGTTTTTTTGGGGGGAGGATCTAATAACAGTCCCAGGTAGAGCACAGTTAAACTTTTTTTTTTCCAGTGTTTCTAGTTGACCCGGCTATGGAATGGCAGTCAGCTGTCGGGCGAATTCTATTTTGTTTGCCCTGTTGTCCCTCACCACCTGTGCAGACCGTATTATGGAGAGCATTATGGGAACAAGATGGCCGGTGGGGGACAAATAACCTATATTTCGTTCTCCTGGTTTTTGCTACCGTATGGACTGTTACCTTGAAGGTCAAATATACAGCTTCACTAAGAGTTTAACCTCTTCAACTGGAGAACTCGAACTTGGTTTACCATTGGGAGACAGTGCAGTTTCCAAGCTGATAAATAGTTTTCTCCCCAGGTTCTCAGCGTTTGAGTTTGGGAGCACTTGGCCGTAGTTGTCTAGTCACTGGTCTGAGGAGCACTGTCAAAGCGAGTAGCCAGTGGTGTGGTCCTATTTATAGTAAGTCAATATTCTCACAAGACTGAAATGACTCTTTTCCGGAGGATCTTGTGCAAAACGAGTGAGCTGCAGAACTGGGTGGCGCTGGAGCCTGCCGAAGCTGGCACCAGGGGCTGGCTGTCTGATGAGGGAGCCAGGACGCGGGTGGTGTCACTGCGGTGATGACAGGAGGAAAAATACAGGTGCGAGGAGACGTGGAGAGCAGGCGTCTGGAGGTGGCAGCTTCGGCGTCGGTTTCTGGAGTACTTTTGTCCCAGCGGGGTCCTCATGGGAGAGTCAGGGCGGGGTGCCCGACGGAGGAGCCACAGGCTGCCCCACGGAAGACTGCTAACGTTGGTCAGCAGCGTGGGGTTCACCGCCGCCCCGTGCGTAAACCCTAAAAAGACCTCTAAAGTTGTGCTGAGGCTGCCCCCAAGTCTCTTGACCCAAAATATTTCTTATTTCAGCATATAAGTTTATTTTATTTTATTTTTAAATGTTTATTTTGTGAGAGAAAGAGAGAGAGAGAGAACAACATGTGTGTGTGTGGGAGAGAGAGAGAGAGAGAGAGAGAGAGTGAGTGCAAGTGGAGTAGGAGCAGAGAGAGAGAATCCCAAGCAGGCTTCATGCTGTCAGCAAGGAGCCAGACGCGGGACTTGAACTCGTGAACCATGAGATGGCGACCTGAGCTGAAACCAAGAGTTGGACGCTTAGCCAACCACGCCACCCAGGCGCCCCCATACTTCACTATTTTTGTTGCTAAATGATAATCCAGTGTACACATACGCCACATTTTTTATCCACTCAGCAATTGATGGATATTATTCTCTCTGCTCTTTCTGGCTGTTGTGAATAACGCTGCGATCTGTGTACTAATTCTCGTGTCGCCATTTGTTTCTTTTCTCTTGGGTTTATACCTAGGAGCTTGACTGCGGGGTCCTGTGGGAATTCTGTGTTTAACATTTTGAGGAATGTCCAAAGGGTTTTCCACAATAGCAATCCCCCTTGCGTCCCCCCAGCAGCGTAGGAGGTTTCTAACTTCTCCACATTCTGGGCGCCTCGTGTCCGTCTTTTTTATTACAGCTCTCTTGATGAGTATGAAGTGGTATCTCGCTGTGGCTTTGAGTGGCTGGGTAGAGAGCGTTGGACGACAGTTTGGGTTGTTTTTATTCTTGTTCTTGTTTAGTTACCGTGTTCTCCTCCCAGCCCTTTGAACGTGCCGCCCTGTCTCCCGCCCCCTGTTGTTTCTCAAGAGAAGTCTGCTCTTGGTCTCATTGCAGCGTTATTGTTTTATTTTGCGGCTATTTCAGATTTTCTTTTTGTCTTTGTCTTGCTACATTTTTACTGTGACCTGTACGCGTGTGGGTATCTCTGTGTCCATCTTGCGGGAGTCCCATTATGCGTGTGTTGGTGTGTTCCCTGGTGTGCTGCGTTTCCCTGAGGCCCCATTGATTTTACCTCATTGGCTTTTTCCTCTGTGCCCTTCAGGTTGCAAAATCCTTATCCACTTATCTTCACACTCACTGATTCTCGGCCCGCAGTTCAAATCTACTACCAAGTTTCTGCAGCGAAGTTTCCTTGGTGATAGTGTACTGGTTTTTGTTTTTGTGTTTTTGAGAGAAAGAGAAAGTGAGTGCGAGAGAGAGAGAGAAAGAGAGAGCGAGAATGTTAAGCACACTCAGTGCACGTGGAACCCAACGTGGGGCTCAGTCCCGCGACCCTGGGATCATGACCTGAGCCTAAATCAAGAGTGAGATGCCCAATTGAGCGAGCCCCCCAGGCACCCCTGGGATATTGTGCTTTTTAACTAAAGAATTTCCATTTGGTTATTCTTCTAATTTCTCTTAGTCCATGTTGTGTGGCATTGTCATTAGACCTTGCTTTAATTCTTCAGACACAGTTCCCTTTGGTTCTGTGACCGTGTGTGTAAC
Organism: Paguma larvata; assembly: GCA_030068075.1. Taxonomy (NCBI): domain Eukaryota; kingdom Metazoa; phylum Chordata; class Mammalia; order Carnivora; family Viverridae; genus Paguma; species Paguma larvata. Next base: position 3,042,398 of record CM057826.1, read on the forward strand.
AGTTGCCTTGAAGCACGTGCCTGCTAAGCCCAGCACCTGGGACCCCTCAGAAGCAGTTTCTGTGCCCGTATCTTTGCACGTTTGGGGGTCACACTTTTCTGCCTCTTTGCACGTCTCTTCATTTTCTGCTAAAAACTGAGCCTCACGGAGAAGAGTAGCAACCCTGGGTCCTGCCCGCGGCCTGCCACTCCGGGGCTCTGACTGCTCTTTTCGTTTTCCCTTGTTGGTTTCGTGACGTGGCAGGACTGGTTCCGTGCAGTCCGGTTTCCGTGCGGTCGGATGTCGCTTCTCCCAGAGCTGCAGCCTGCAGCTTGTGCGCCGTCGCCCAGAAAGCCCTCGCTGCCCTGCCGCCGTTGGCACCGCACCGCCTGCGCACCTGCAGGAACTGCCGGCCAGTTGCGGGGTCGGGGTGTTTGTGTGTTTATTTTTCGCAACGCCCTGGGGCGTAAATTGCCATACAGTCTGATTTGACTAAAGGAGGGCTCCTTTGGAGGGTCACCCAGGAGCTCTTGCAAAACCGCTCTTCCATGAAATCAGACTGTGAAGAAATTCAGGCTCCAGAGTAGATGATAATAAGATAAAGAGGTAATAAAAGAAAGATCCGAACGAGCCCCTCTAGGTGAGCTCCCTCTTCTTAAAGCTGCCTCTCCTCCTGGATAAGACCACGTGCCGCTGCCCAGGAGCTGGGGCTGGAAGGGTCCCTGTCTCCCAGAGCGACAGACACCCACCCGATGAGTGGCTCCGGATGGGGGTGTTGGTACCCAGTCTTCCGTGTCTGCTCTTGCTTCCTGGCCTGCAGCTGGGCCTTGCCGACAGACGAGCTGGCATAGGGGGGACGCTCAGGCCTGCCTTCCCCTCGGCCTGCTGACTCTGGGGTGGAGCTTCTGTCCCGAGGGCTGTGGCCGCTTGTAGAAGGCAGATCGGTCCTCAGCTTGCAGGGAGCACGGCTTCTGTGGTGAGGAGCTGAGGGGAGGACGGAGGCAGGAGGCCTGCTCCCGCTCACCTGGGAATGTGGACCTAGAATGGGAGTCGGGGGGACGAGGGGCCCTTGTCTTCCTGGGAGCCGCGTCACATCGACTGGGGCAGGGTGAGGATGAGGCCAGACTGCGGCTCAGAAGCCACCGAAGTTCACCGTTCCTTCCAAGATTTATTAAATTAAATCCAGTAAGTGTTTCTCCCCGTTTTATGCCTGTAGGACAATTTACGGAGACTTTAAATGGCTTGGGTGTGTGCGTGTGCGTGTGCGTGTGTGTGTGTGTGTGTGTGTGTGATGTCTAGCAGTTAAACGATCATTTCGCCGGAGAGCAGACCTACCCCACCCCCGACCCTTCCATTCTGGAAGTCAGTCTCCACTAGGTGCTATTATTAACCCATTTTACGGATCACTGCCCCAGACCACGCTACTGTCGCCATGTTACAGATGCCTCCCAGGAGAATTCTTACAAGAGTGGGATTGGCATCTCGGCAGCCCGACTTGAGAACCAGCCCTTCAGACAACAGTACGCTCTTGCTTCCTCGGGTCACCAGGCTGTTGCTGCCTTGCAGGGACCATAAGACCATTTACGTGAATTTTCATGGCGCCATCTTTAAATGTTCCCATCGGGGGTCACGATTTTCTCATTTGGCTTCCACTCCAATGCCTCCTTCCTCGGCATCTAGTCCTGTCAGAGCTTAGAATCCCCATTTATCGTCAGTGGGGCCTTCTCTTAAAATAGATATGAATTTATCTTGTAGTTAGTTATTTACAGGTTTTTTTAATGTTTATTTATTTGTGAGAGAGAGCACATGAGTGGGGAAAGGGCAGAGAGACAGGGGGACAGAGGACCTGAAGCGGGCTCCACAGAACCCAGCGCGGGGCTTGAACTCATGAACCTTGAGACCATGACCTGAGCCGAAGTTGGATGCTTAGCCAGCTGGGCTACCCGGGGGCCCCCGGGCTTGTTTTTCACACCAGGCTGTGGGCTCTTCCAGAAACCTTGTTTTATTCATCTTTGTATCCCCAAGTTCCTGTTAACACAAACCAACATTTTACTCTTGTGACGAATGATTGTACTTCAAGATTTATATTAACGTTTATTCATTTTTGAGAGACAGAGACAGGGTGCAAGTGGGGGAGGGGCCGAGAGACAGAGAGAGGGAAACAGTCTGTCCACTGCCCTGGGCACAAAATCTGTGTGAATTTTAGCTCTTCTGACATAAAGCATTGTGTTTGTTAAAGCTTTAATGCATAGGATACGTACCCCTTCTCCTAAAATCTAACTGTTCTCTGGTTTCTGGCAATGTTGGAAAACTTCTAAATGCCACAGTTTCCAGCGTGCTTAAGAATTCCTTCACTTGGGGGCACCTGGGTGGCCCAGTCGGTTAAGCATCCGACTGTGGCCCAGGGTCACGATCTCACGGTTTGTGAGTTCGAGTCCTGCTTCAGGTTCTCTGCTGTCGGTGTGGATCCTGCTTGGGACCCTCTGTCTCCCTCTCTCTCTGCCCCTTCCTGGCTCATGCTTGTTCTCTCTCTCACTCTCTTTCTCTCTCTCTGTCTCAAAAATAAATAAACATTAAAAAAAAGAATTCCTTCGCTTGGTTGGAGACATACTCGGGGCTCTGACTGGAACAGTCCTGGGTTTTATTCCCAACCCCAGACTCCAGGGATTCTCTGGAAATCCGAGTCACGGAGAGTCTTTCCGCAGCACCCAATAAATCCTAGGAAACTGTCTGAAATATTGCCAAACTTTTAACTGACTGAAAAATGTTCTGGAGGCAGTAAAATAAAGCAGGAGTGGAGGGAAGAACCAGCAACAGAGACGGTCAGAAGAGACCACAGGAGTTTTTGAGAGTAGTGTCACAATCTGAGAAGGCCAGTGATGGCAACCCCAGGTTGAAAATCTGCCAGTCTTGGGAGGCATGTAATAAAATGGGAGAGACCGTACGTGTTTTAGAGGGAGGAAGGCCAGAGTTGGTAGCTCTCAGGAAATGTAACCTTGGGTGTGGGGAACCAAAAAGCGTGCTGGGTAATTACAGTTCTGCCAGTTCCTTGAGAATAAGTGTAGTCAGAATTTCGACATCGACAGAAATGAATGTAGTTCATCACTAAAAATAGCCCAAGGTTAACATTTCATAAGATACTCCTTTACACTTGAGGTGACGGCGATTTTTCTGTTAGCTTACCGTTCGTCGTGAACAAACATGACATGACGAGAGAAATGTAATTACAGAATCTATAGGTTTCTTCCACTTCCCTTATTTCCCAGATGATGAGGCAGAGATTGAGTGTGGTGCGGAGACACGGCCAATATCGCAAGGCCAGGTGGGTTTAGACAGGTGTTGGATGTATGCTTTCAGTCCAGCGATGTTTTCACCGAAGACCCTGGATGCTCTTGCTTTTCCATATAGTGAGGAGCCAACGGAAAGAGTTTAAGTATTGGAATATGAGCCAGCGATTTTAAAATTAAAGCAAATGTGTCTTTGGTCTGGGGGTCTGGGCCAGGCGGCGGTGGGGAGAGGAGAGACGGCCAGCTTCCCTTCTGGTTGGGGTTGGGTACTCCCGATGTCCCTTCCCAGGTGGATGTTTCCCCGTCACCGCCAAGGACAGCGCTCATATGGACGCTCTTCATGGTCAGTGGAATAACTGCTGGAAGGATCACCAGCAGGTGCTCCTCTCCACAGCCGGTATGACCAGCATTTTCTTCATGGGCAGGATTGGCCTGAGACAGCCAAACGGGTCTCTTCGGGGGAGCAGGAATGTGACCTCTGTGGTCGTTTCCTGTGGGGGATGATCACCAGGCCTGGGATCCTCCGAAGGACAAGAATACCTGAAGCCTGTTTATTAGGGAGTGGCTAGTCAAGAGAACGTCTAGCCCAGTCTAGAGCATAGAAGAGGGGCCGAGGAGACCGTGCTCTTGAAGCAGGGTCCTGCTTGCCTGAGGTTCAGGCAGAGCAGGAAGGCTGTTTTGTTCTTAAGTGTCACTTTCCACGACCCATACAGGTAAAATCGCCTGTCTTCCGCCTCCAAACCTACTTCCCACCCTCGTCCCTGCTGCATTTTTCCAAGTATTTATTATCTGTATCAGTCAGAGTCCAGTTAGGACCCAGAAACCGCACAGCTTGGAAAGAGAGAATTCATGCAGTGCATGAAGTAGGTATTAAGTGAAAAATTAAAAAGAGAATACTAAAGCTCTACAAGATGGCAAATGCAGGAAGCAGGTATTGCCCCTGGAGCTGAAGGAAGTTGTGGTTACTACAATTTAGATGCTTCAGAGAGGCCCAAAGCCCCGAGTGGGAGGAGCTGGCCAGCTGGTGCTAGACTCTGAAGGGGCGTGTTGCTAGTTCTTCAGGTAAACCCCAAACTAGAACAGACTGTCACTGCCAGGTGGAGCAAGGCTGACAAGAACAGGAAGCAGACATGAGGTCCACCGGGGACAGACAGGAAGTCCTGGTGGGGCAGACAGGAAGTCCACTGGGGGCAGACAGGAAGTCCCGGTGGGGCAGACAGGAAGTACACTGGGGACAGACAGGAAGTCCCGGTGGGGCAGACAGGAAGTCCCAGTGGAGCAGACAGGAAGTCCACAGGGGACAGGCTGGAGATCCAGGTGGGGCAGGCAGGAGGTCCAAGTGGGGCAGATAGGAAGGAACAAGTTCTTCCACCTTCTTCAGTCTGTCCGGTCCCTCACTGGATGGGTTGTGATCAGAGACGAAGAGCAAGCAGGTGGCAGAGTAGAAGTGGGATTTATAGAGTTCTGGCATCAACACCACAAAGCACAGTTTAAAAGGGGCGTTGGGAGCTAAGGATGATGTCTTCATACTAAGCAAGCTGGCTACTACGCTAAATGTCGAGAGTGTAGCAGGGATTCATGTCTGACTTTTGCTTGGTTTATCCCCAGCACTGTCAGTAGTGTCTGGCGTACAGTAAAGCCCTCAAAAAATTTTATTCGATGAGTGAGTGAATTTTTGGTGACCAAACAGTCCCGGTGCTTTGCAGAAATCATTGCACAGACACTGGTTCAGAGGAGGAAAAACACTGAGACCCCAAAGCTGAAACAGCAGGGGCATTGCAGCCCTGTCTATGGAAGGACAGGACCGACCGTAAGGACCAGAACTGAGCAGGCCTGAGAGCTGGCATATTCCCAGTGGGGCCGGAGAGGCAGGACCCCGTGCACACAGATGTTCCTTCCTCGTGGCGTGTTGTTCTTGCCCTTGTCCACTGATTTGGTTCGAATCAGATCTTTTGTGCTGTTTGCGTGGTGGGTGAAGCGTGTCTCCCCAGTAGGGTTGAAAGTCCTTTTCAGGACTTAATGTACAGGAATAAATTGGTGCTCGGGGGCTTGCGTGTGCAAGTGTGTGTGTGTGTTTTCAGCGTCCATGGAAATCACTCCCGAAGGGGAGATTGGGGTGTCTGGGGTGTCGTCATCTCAGGCTGGAGGCCAGACTCTGTAACCGAGAAAGTCCTGTCCTTCCTCACTTCGGACGACAGGGGGCATTGGGAACTCCAACCCTGGTCCCTGGAGTCTCAGGACTGCTGGAAACCATGTACGTTTGCTGTTGTGTCATGCTCCATCCCCCCCATTATTCCAGGCGTGTGTCACTCTTACTGATTTTGATTCCTGTGCCTAATGACAGCCATCATCTTATTGTACATGTATTTCACTACTTGAGTTTGTTTTATTTTATTTTTTTTAGGGAAAACAACATGTGTTGTAAAGACATTAAATCGACTAAATTTATTATTTTAAAACAGTAGTGAAAGCAGTGTTAACTTCATATTGTCTTTCCTATAATTTCACAGAAATTATAGGAAGACTAAATGAAAATATCTCATTTGCAAATTTACAATCTAAAGAATGTAGACAGTTTACATATTTTTCCTTTTGGTCAATTGATAATCGATGGACATATCCGATAAGGCATATGCTGTCATTAAATCTAAAAAGTTACCGGTTTCCGGGGCACCTGGGTGCCTCAGTTGGCTAAGCGTCGAACTCTTGATCTTAGCTCAGGTCATGATCTCACGGTTTATGAGTTTGAGCCCTGAGTCGTCAGGCTCTGCACCGACAGTGTGGAGCCTGCTTGGGATTCTCTCCCTCCCTCTCTCTGTCTGCACTTCCCCCCCCTTGTGCATGCACCCTCTTTCTCTCTCTCCAAATAAATAAATAAACTTAAAAAATAGATACCAGTTTTGAAGCAAGTCAAAAAAAATATCCACATGCCGTTGCCAGATTTGCTGTGATGCTAAAATGTTTGGTTGCCTTTAGTTTAAACATGGAACTAAAATAAAAGAAAACTTAAATAAGCAATGACATGACATGCAATCATCCCAATTTTCTGTCATTGAATAATTGTATCTTCAACCGTTAGAAATTTGGAGCAAAACATGTAAAATGAAATGTAGTTTAAGCAATTGGTGATTTCTTCCAATATGCAACGTCCGTGAAAAAAATATTTGCCTCGATGACTTTTGGGTCATTTCATCCTATCATAACTTATATTTCCATATGAGTACATTGTGTCTTTTTCTCTGAGGTGAAAAAGCTGGTGCCGTCCCTTAACTGTGATAAGCCACATTTAAGTTCATGCTGTCGGGAGTCTTTTCAGGACTGCCAGCACCCAGCAGTGTTCTTGGCCCATGGGAGGAATTGGATAGAGGGGTGGGGGGATGGATGGATGGATGGATGGATGGATGGATGGATGGAGAAACGGATGGATGAAAAGTCCTCGTTTTAGATACTAGTTCCATCTATGCTGAAGACAGTTCCTCTATCCAGAGAGAGGGTGCAGTGACTGTGGAAAGTTCTATCCAGAAATGGTTCTAAGTTGAGTTTGTAAAGCATGCATTTCCCGTACAATCACCACACAGACCCAAGCCTGTCGCTTGGGTTCCTGGGAACATACTTCCCTGGCAAGAAGAGAACAGAGCCAATGCGGTGCATAATCTCAACAAAGGCCCCCAGAAAGTGAGCACTTTTCCAGTCCTAGCCATATGAGTAACTTCCCTGGTGACATAGAGTCTCTAAACAAAATTTAAGTAAGAAACTCTGCTATATACTTGGGTCATGGGATATAATATTACATATATAAAGTACAGTTCAAAAAACTAAGTGGATTTGACCACTTCTTAACTTTGTATACCTTCTTGCATGAACACAGAGACACAATTGTGTCTCCGTGTCCTGGACGGATGTCTCCAGTTATTAAGCTTATGAGGGGGGAGTGCGTGCTGCACATGAGGGTTTCTGGCGAAGGGAATTCTCAAACTACCTTGAATCCTTCACAAAAAGTGATGCAGCCAATTTTCAGGGATGAAAAGCTGGTACTTACCATAAAATAAGAAAAAATATTTCCATTTCTACTTTGTTAAGTTAGTTAAGATAAATATTAAGCATTTAAATTTTTTCATTTTATTTATTTTAGAGAGAGAGAGCAAGAGCAGGAGAGAGAGAGAGAGAGAGAGAGAGAGAGAGAGAGAGAGAGAATCTCAAGCAATCTCCATGCTTGGCACAGACTGAGGGAGTTCCCACAACCCTGAGGTCATGACCTGAGCCGAAATCAAGAGTCGGACACTCAATGAACTCAGCCACCCAGGTGCCCCTGTATTAAGCATTTTTAAGTCAAAATCCAGAACCAAGCTAGTCGACAAGCATTGGAGACCCTACACTTGAAGGGCTGGGTCATTATCCTGGGAAACAAAGGAATGGAGAAACGTGACCTGTCTACTTGCACGGGAAGATCTCTATTTAGATGAACATTCACACAAGAAACAGAATCGAATGGCTACTTAAGACACCCACTGGGGAAACGATGCAAAAACGTAGCCATTGGAGTCACACGAGGGCTGTTCGCTTGGAGTTTCTCTCAATTACCAGCCAAATGGCTCTGTGCTTCCTGTGGCCTTAATTTGGAAATAATGCTGATGTCACAGGGTTGCGGGAGGGAGCGAGGCAGTGTGTGCTGAGAGCCGCAGCCGGAGCTTAGCGCCCAGTAGGAGGCCAGCGCGTTCTTGCCCTCCTCAGCCTCCCCCGTGTAACTGTGAAACGCAGGGACGACCCTAATTAGACACGCACTGCCCACATGGCGGTGCCAGCAGGTCATGTCCAGCGAAGGACCCAGGAGGTAGAGTTACACTGGCCTTCAGGGAAGCCCCACAGATGAGATGAACGTGGAGGAAGAATACATTTTATTCACACTGGAACCTTTTAGGTGATTTATTGAGATCACTCGGGATGATAAAAAGACCTCTCATTGGAGCAAACCCTTTAAAATGCAAAAGTGTTATTTTTTGTGGTTTTTTGAATGCGTTGCTTAATGCCCACACGTTTAAGTTGTCCCTTCTCAGCCCCTGGGAGATTCCTTTGTGCTTCATAAGGCGTCACGAATAAGGCAAGTGCCCGAACAGCTGACATTTGACTCCGTGTTCCCCCGCCGCAGCCAGAAGAGCCATAAACCCTCTCTAACGCGCAGAGATTCTGTCCAGCCGAAGTTGGGGGAGTGGTGGGTACTCCCTTTGCGGGTCTTCATTAGGGAACAAAACCAAGAGTGATGGGTGCAGGACCAGCAGCCGTCAGAGCAGCCTGCTGCTTCCTAGCACAGCTCCGTGCCCGGCTGAAACGTGCAGGGGCTCGCGGAAGATTTGGGAGAGCAAACACTGAGTGCTTCAGTGCAGAAGCGCCGTGCCGCGGAAGCGTGCGTGCCGTGTGCAGAAACGGAACTCACCGTGTGTTCCTTGTCCTTTCCTTCACCATCCGGCATCATCGTTCTGAATTTCTCCTATCGCTTTGACACATAACATAATTATGCTCACCGCTTACAACCTCTTTTGGGTCTAATATCAATCATAAGTCCTACCTCCGCCTCCAGGAATCCAGTACGTTGCCCACCGGGGAGCAGCTTATGGGCTCACTCGTTCTAACAAAGTTGAGCATACTGATCCCCAACACATTCCAGTTCCCCATTGGGAACCCTCTGAAAAGATAGTAAGACATGCATCCCTAGAGCCAGTTGGTTTACGAGATTTTTAGAAGACAGCTGATGCCCACATATTTGAAGTGGGCCCCAGTCCAAAGAAGAATGGAAACCCCAGGCTGTAGTAGGCACAGGGACTTTATGGGACAGCAGTTTTCTCTGAATTTGGGGTCTTTTTTAAGGTAGGTTCTATGCCCAGCGTGGAGCCCTTTGTAGGGCTTGAACTCATGACCGTGAGATCAGGACCTGAGCTGAGATCAAGAGTCGGACGTTTGCCAACTGGGCCACGCGGGTGCCCCTGAATTTGAGTTGTAAATACAGGCTGGGTCGTGCCAAAGTTTACGTTTACTTGGGTTAACGAAAGCCCTTACATTTATTTAACTTTAAAAACGGAAACAAAGTCCCAGCTTCACCTCAGGATGGAGCCCCACCTGCACACCCGGGGCTGAGAACTGCAAACCCAGCTTCCAGCCTCGCCAGAAAGGCACGGTGTCCCTGGGACGTGTGTGCCTCTAGACGGAACTCACAGGGCGTGAGCTGACTTGGGCACGTATGTCTTACAATGCAAAGTCTATTAGGAAGGATCGTTTGACAGTCTCACAGATTGCCATTTGAATGTAAAAATATCTCAAGGCCCATAACCCAAAATTAAATTTTTTGGGTGACAGTCTTCAGTGACATATAAACCAGTGAATTACAGACATTGTTATATGAGTATTCCAGTAAAATATGCGTTATGTGTGTAATAATATAAGGGGTATCTGTTCAATTCAGTGTCCACATCAAACCAAGAGGGCCAAGCATACTAGTTATGTCCGAGACGGTATCCCGTTCTGTCGTATCCTGTGCAAACTGATCCTCTGGTCTGGCCTGTTAGTCACAGTTCAGCTTTCACCGTCTGCCCGTGCACTCTGAAATGGATTCGACTTAGAGACTTCCAGGAGGTCGTGTTTGTTTGATCTTGGTTTCAAAGTCAACCCCAACCAACTTTCCTCTCTCTGGCTTCAGCCCTTTTATCTGCCCTTTGAGGAAGGTGTGGCCTGGGGGTTCTGCTGTGGGATGGAGGGCTGTGACATAGCGGGTGCAGACACAAACATGCGGGTGAACGTGGAGAGGCCGTGAGCATAACAGACAGTTCACGATTGAGTTTGGGAAACACAGAGACAGGAGCACCATTGCCTTCATGCCTGTGGGAGAAATCCGTCCGTGATGAGAAAATTACCAAATCCCCATGCTGCCATAACCCACCTTTCATCCGCGTGTTCTTTCCACTGTGTTTTCAGGTCGGTAGTCTTCTTACAGCCCAAATTTTCCACTCTTGCCGGAGGGTAGGCTCCCGTAGTATTTTCCCTCTCATGGGGAAGCTGGCGCATCCTTCGGCTTTGACCTGCTTCAGTCACGGTGGCTCTGGGCACACCCTGGCCCCTCCATGTCTGGTAGCCGGTTGGGGGGGGGGGACTGTGATGGTTTCAGGCAGCAGTGGTTTATCCCACTTTTTTTTTTTTCTCTCAACCATCGCTTTTCCCCAACTCCTAAACCAGAGCTGGGGGAAAAATCTGAACCCAGAGTTCTTTCAACTTCTGTGTGCCCTGGGACCAACGTGTCGTCATCCCGAAAGGCCTGCCTGTAGCCTGTAGTCCGTGTTGGCGGTGTAGTCCGACATATGGCGACATATGGCGAATTCTGCTTCACCACAGCAACACGTGTGTTAAAGTATGTGTCAGTGATGCATTCCATGGTTTTAAGTAAAATACGGAAATGAACCCGTTATAAATAGGGAACGTAATTGGTAAGCACCTACTGTATGCCAGGAATTTTTGCCTTTACGCATTATGACTGCATTCTGTTATATTAACATTGTGAGAAGAGGTTTTATTTATATGTTGTATGAGGGGCATCTGAGGAGCTGACAGATTATGTTACCTGCCCAAAGCCACTGTGGAGCAGGGGTCAGAGCCTGGATTCTGAGCCATGCCCACTGGGCCGAAGACGGCTTTCCACCCGCACCGTGCCTCTATCAAGGCATGTCCATACCCTCGCAGTCTAGCCGGTTGGGCAAATTAGACCTTGTCAGTGCAAGAAGCACTTAGACGTACAAAACCTGGCTTTTAGTCACTCAGTGCCTGCACAGGGGCCACTGGGCATTCTGCGTGACCTCGCTCAGAAAGCTGTGATTCTTCCAGAGAATTCCGTAGGGCTTATGTGTCTGTTATAGCTCCAGCGGTTATCAGCTCCCAGGATTACATGATTCAGCAGTGAGAGACCAGGAAGAGAGACAGACACAGAGACATGGGACGTACGTGTGAAGCATTTTTTAATCCAAAATTGATCAAGGAAGGCTACAGAAATTTCGAATCAGACATAGTGGCTGGGCCCCGTAACCCAGCCCCGTTCACAGCTGTTGAGCCCCATGCGTTCCTTGTGGCCACGACAGAGGCGTTTCTAACAGCGTCATTTCCTTCTAATGCGCTTGAGCCAGAGATGAGCCTGGAGAATTGATGGCCTCAGGAGCACTGCTCTCAGGAGCAACCTGCTGGTTGACCAAGAGAAATGAACATCTCTCCTGGAAATAACCGAGAGAGTTGTGTCCTGAGACATTCTCGTTTTAAATTTTCTTTGGGGGCACCTGAGTGGCTCAGTCGGTTAAGTGTCTGACTCTTTAATTTCGGCTCAGGTCATGATCTCATGGTTCGTGAGTTCAAGCCACCCATCGGGATCTCCACTGACAGCTCAGAGCCTGCTTGGTATTCTCTCTCTCCTCTCTCTCTGTGCCTCCCTTGCTCACACGAGCTCTCTCTCAAGATAAACTTTAAAAAAAATTAAAAAAAAAACCTTTTACAGTTTCTTTTGTGAAGGAAAAATAACTTGTCAGGAATTGTTGTTACCAATGAAATACACACGCTTACACATTCATATATACTGATTTCAAAAAACCCTCTCCTTTTAGAAACTTTCCAATTTGCTGGATTTTTGGGGAGGAGAGGGGGTGGCAACCTGAGCTCGGATAACTCCACAGGCCTAGGAGCTGCCCTGTAATGACCAGGTCTGTGATCCGAGCAGGGACGTGGAGTTCTCGTTTATTGATCACTCACTGTGTTCAAGCTCTTAACCCGTATTTTAATCATATTTGAGCAATATCTTACCTTTACGCAGAGGTGGACATGTGGAGTTTGAATGTCCACGTGGAGACCAGGCCGGAGAGTCTCAGCCTGTGGAGGGGGGGGGGGCCCATGCGAGAGCAGGTGTGCTGGCGTGGGGGCACGCCTCGGTCCTCAGCAGTCACTGTTTTACGTGTATGAATTATGGTGAAAATGCCAGGGGTGAGTGAGTCGGCATCTATCATGGGGCTCACCGGATTATTTCACGTTTGAGGTAGTTGGATGGTCCCCATTCTCTATTACCTAAGGGTCAGTTTCCTTGTCCTTAGTAGCAAGTTGTACATCATCTGTTTGAGAAACCCATTGGGCATAAACCTGTTTTTAAAGTATACAGACATGTTCCAGTTATGTGAAGGCCAAACTGAACCACGACCCCACTCTGCTGAGCTGTTTAAGTTAATTTATTTATTTTGAGGGAGGGAGAGAAAGAGAGAGCCAGCAGGGGGAGGGGCAGAGAGAGAGGAAGAGAGAGAAGAGCCCAATGAGGGGCTTGATCCCACAAACTGTGGGATCGTGACCTCAGCCGAAGTCGTGTTGGACACTCACCTGAGTCACCCATGCACCCCCCATTCTGCTGAGTTTTTACGAAGGTATGGACTCCTCCAGAATTAGAATCGGAGTCAGCAAGTACTCGTGAGCACAGACAGTTACGGGAGAAATAATGTATGTTAGCCTCCCCTGTCTTTTGGGCTGTTTGGTGGTTGAGAGAACGGCAGTTAATCAGAGCGATAGAGAGGCTAAGTTAGAAGTAACAGCCGCTCAATCCAGTAATACGTACGGGCGTGAGTCAGCATAGCTGTTGGCCGTGCTTAGGGCCACGGGCTCAGTCTGATTGTTCTGGGTTTTTCCGTGGCCCCAGCACAGGAGGGGAGAGTTGTTCCTAACAGCGTGGACTTGCTGTCTCTGAGCCATCCTGGAGAGAGAGTCCTCTGCTCACTGGTTGGCACAGGTGACAGAGACCACCGTGCGAGGTTTCCAGAAGCCCCCCATGATCTCGCTAAGGAACCCACCTAGGCCTGCTTTCTTTACATTATTTGTTGCTCTTTGTTCGTTTGGGGTGTTTTGTTGCTGTTCCTCTGGAAGTGATGGGCCTGCCTGAGTTGTCTGGTAGTGAGTCCCTTGTGACCCTGTGATCACAGGTCAATGCTGTTTGAAGACCTATAGAGCAATGTCATGACCGATTCTGCCGTGGTGTTGCCAGTGCTTTCTTTCTAAAAAACAAAACAAAACAAAATTGCCTCCTAAGTTCGTAACAGCTTGTCAAGAGGGAAGACCGTCTGAGGGGGCACGGCCACATTCTGTAACAGTTTTCCACAGTTGGAGCTAATGGCCTGGAAATAAGATCGCTCATAACTTTGTGGTCCCCTCGCGGCTCTGACGTGTGTCAGAGTGCCCCCCGTCGCGGGTTAACTGAGGCTAGAGTCTGTGCATGGTCAGGTCTGGTATCGGTTGTAATGGATGTTTAAAGAAACAGCCCGGAATGTTCTGTCCTATAGAGGTCACGTCAGACATACAGCGCTGGCCCAGATGGCCATCCCACGCCACAGCAGCTGTCATGGCGCCGTGCTCTCGGTCTGGAGGTCGTTGTACTCAGTATTACTTTTGATATTTATCAGTTTGTCGCCAGAAGATAATGGTGTCCAACATGAACTTGCTTGAAATTAAGGAAACTTAGTTATAACAAATTCAACACAGATTCCGGTGGTGTCCTAGCAAGTGGTTCGTTGTACAAGAGACATCCCAGCACCGTGTCAGCCCACAGGTGTCATGTCTGTCCTGAGAGCAGGCCTGCAGGTCGAAGATGACAGATGGGCACAGGGGGCAGGGGCCCTGGCCCTCATGTCACGAACAGTGCTCATGGATCTTACTGAACACGCACTTTGTCACAAAAACCTCTGTCTCGTGGACCTGTGGCTTAGAGCCTGGGGAGGGGACACGGGTTTCAGTGAGCCGCTCAGCGGATTCTCAGGGACAGAAGGCTTTGAGGAGCAGACTGGGTGTGCACATAAGCCCTGCCGAGGGCCTAGGAGCGGTGCCGCTCTGCCGGGGAGGCTGTTGCTTCCCAGGGCCTAGCCCCCACAGGCCCTGCGGCTGGCCTCCTGCACCCCGCAGACCCCCAGCCTGGCCGGGCCCTCACACAGGACGGGCTCATGAAGCTTGTTGCCCTGTTTTCTGGACGCTCTGCTGACATCCAGTTTCCCTAACGGATTCTTAGCGCAGTAAGCTCGGGGCCGGTGAGTGTCGGGCACATGTACCGGGGTGTACACGTCCACAGCCCCGCAGGGACCCTCCTGCCGCCTGCAGCCGTCCTGTGCCCACCCTGGCCCACCGCCTGCTCCTTTCCTGCACCACAGCCTCTGCTGCTTCTGCAGGCTCCTTAGAAATGGGCCTTCCTCTCTGGCTGCTCGTGCTCCGCACATGCTCGGCCCTTACCCGGCATCATGAGCCTTACACAGAGGCACAGTTGGGTGTTCAAGCTCTCTGTCTTTATCCCCCCCAAATCCCTGCCTTACATGTCTGGCCTGAGGGGTCCTGGCAATAACGCGGCACCCAGTCCCTGGAGCCCCCTGGGCTCCCGTGGTGGGAGATCGCGAACTTGATAGAACCAGTTTCAACACGATTAACGGAAGCAGGGTGTGGGGCTGGAACTGGAAGGGCACGTCCGGAGGCACTGTATCCACAGCAGAAACCAGTGGGAGGAGAAGGACCTCCGGTCACGGGTCACGGCATCGGATAGGCCAAAGAGCGGATGCGGGGCTCGCGGCAGCTTGATGGGCTCACGCCAGGACTCGCCCTGAGCCGGCAGCCTGCGGCGCCGAGGGAAGGGCGCCTTCGGGTCGCACCCTGGGAGGGACCCAGTGTGTGCGGAAGAGGCTTGTGGGTCCAGGCGACCCGTGACCTCAAACGAGAAGCACACGTGCCCAGCGCACCCCGTGCCTGTGGATTTCTCTGTCCGGACGCCCCGGGCAGTGGGCGCTCTGCTGTGACTTCCCTGCACTGCCCTTGACCTCTTGGCCTTCCTTTCCCAGCGAGCCCAGAGGCTCGAAGGCCCCCTCCTCTCTGCTGAGGCCTCTCACCTGCTGCCCCCTTTCCTTGGAAATATGTCCTGCGGCTTTGACTGACATCGATAACATCTCTCTTTCTCGCTCTCTCTTTTTGCCCCCTTCCAAGTGTATGTATGTCATCTGTACTGTCGTCCTGGGAGATAGCCGTAGATGTATCCTTTATTGGCAAAGATAGGAACCAGGTTTCAAGGCACACACGTACTCACCCTTGCACTCTGAGGACAGGCAGAGTCAGGACTCGAACCAGATCTTTGGCCTCCGGAGCCACCACCTGTCATCGGATCGTTGCCGTGGGTGCCCCCGGGTTGGGGCTAATACCCGCCCCACCACATGACGGCAGGCGAGTCCCCGCACCCCACCGTGTCCCTGCGGACTTGAAGATGAAAAAACCCTGGGCCGGTAGAGGAGTGGGCGTGGGGGCCCTGAGGATGCAGGGGGCCTCGCGTTCCTGGAATGAGAGCAGAGGCTGGTTGGCGGGAGTGTCCCAAATGGCCAGGGGTGGTGCTCCCGGGAGCCTGCCCGTGGAGAGCACCGGTCCTAGCGCCTGCAGGTCAGCGGCCATCGCCGCAGGTAGTGAGCAGGTCAGATCGGCTCCGTGCTTCCCGTCGCCCCCACCCCCCAAATAAAAGGTAGAGAAAAAACCTGAAGGAGAGCAGGCGTGGAATCGGCAGCTGGCGAGTGTAGCTCTCCGGGCGCGGCGGTGGAGGGGGTCCCGGGGACGGCTCCGGAAGCCTCCAGTGTGCCCGCTCTGGAGGGGAGTTTCCAGGAAGCTTTGTCCAGTTGGAACGAGGTCCTGCCGCATGGTCGTTATTACTGTTAGGACCGTCACCATCACAGTCACCATCAGCAGCAATGTTACCTGGTGAATCTTTCACATGTGACTATTTTGCAAAAACACACAACTGCAGCTGTTGGGGCCCTAGGGCCATCGCAGCGGCTGTGGCTTCCGTGTGGCCCGCAGCCTTCCCTCAGGTGCCCTCAGGGGACCTCCTCGTCTCGTCTCACCAGAAACGCCATCTTCTCAGCGGGGCTGCCCTGGCTGCCCTGTGCAAACTTTTAACCTCCTTTGTCGTACCCCTGATGTCCTCTTCATCCTGAGTTCTTTCTTTTTTTCTTTTTTAATAGACAGTTTTCAGAACGGGCTTAGGTTCACAGCAAAATGATGAGTCTCCACTGACCTTCGATTATGACGAGTTTCCATTGACGTACTATTATCACGCAAAGTCATTTACCTCTGGGTTCACTCTCGACGTTGTAGGTTCTGTAGGTTTGGACAAATGTCAGTGACGTGAATCCACCATTAGAGTGTCACACGGAGTCATTTCACTGCCCTCGAAGTCCTGCGCCCCGCTCTTTATGTCTCCTTCACCCTGACCCCTGGGAGCCACCGGTCTGTTCTTGTTCCTGTCTGAAGCTTTGCCTTTTCCAGAATGTCATAGAATTGGAATCCTATGGGGATGCAGCCTTTTCAGATTGGCTCCTTGCGTTTAGTGATATGCATTTAAGGTTCCTCCGTGCTTTTTCAAGGCTTGAGAGCTCATTTCTTGTTCGTGCTGACTGGTATCTCATGTCTGGATGGACCCCCACTTACTAACCTATCGTCCTACGGAAGGACATGGTGGTTGCTAGTTACTGAAGCCATTATGAATATCCGTGGGCAGGTCTTTGGTGTGAACATAGTTTTCAACTCTTTCGGGTCAACACTGAGGAGAATGACTGCTGATCTTATAGCAAGCGTATGTTTGGTTTTGCGAGAGACTGCCACACCGTCTTCCGGAGCGGCTGCCCCGTGTTACATTCCCACCAGCAGGAAGGAGTGGTTCCACGGCCCCACCCCCTCATCGGCAGGTGGTGCTGCCAGTGTTCCCATCGTGGTCAGTCTAGTGGGTGTGTGGTCTTATGTCACTGTTGTTTCCCTTTGCATTTCCCTTATGACATAGAGGTGGAGCATCTTCCATGTGTTTATTTGCCGTCCACGTATTTCATTTAGTGAGGTGTCTGTTAGGGTCTTTGGCTTATTTTTTACTGCGTTTCTTGCTTTCTTACGGTTGAGTCCTTTGTCTGGTAGGACTTCAGCATATATTTTCTCCCGGTCTGTGGCATGTCTTTTCGTTCTCTTTCTTTTTTTATGTTATTTATTGTTGAGAGAGAGAGAGAGAGGGAGAGAGAGGGAGACAGAACATGAGCAGGGGAAGGGCAGAGAGAGAGGGAGACACAGAATCCAAAGCAGGCTTCAGGCTCTGAGCTGCCGGCACAGAGCCCAACGTGGGGCTCGATCCCATGAACTGCGAGATCATGACCTGAGCTGAGGTCAGATGCTCTACCAACTGAGCCACGCAGGTGCCCCATGTCTTTCTGTTCTCTTGACAGAGCAGAATTCTTAACTTTCAAAGAAGTTCAGCTCATCTGTTTCTTCCATGGATCATGGCTTTGGTGTTGCATCTAAAAAAGTCACTGCAGGGGCGCCTGGGTGGCTCAGTCAGTTGAGCGTCCGACTTCAGCTCAGGTCATGATCTTACAGTCTGTGAGTTCAAGCCCCACATCGGGCTCTGTGCTGACGGCTCAGAGCCTGGAGCCTGTTTCGGATTCTGTGTCTGCCTCTTTCTCTGCCCTTCCCCTGCTCATGCTTTGTCTCTCTGTCTCTCAAAAATACATAAATGTTAAAAAAAATTAAAAAAATTAAAAAGTCACTGCGTGCCCGGGGTCATCTAGCTGTTCTCCTGTGTCATCTTCCCACAGTTTTACCGTTTTGCATTTTACAGTAAGGTCTGCAATCCATTTCGAGTGAATTTTTGTGAGAGGTTTATAGTCTGTGTCTGGATTCATTTCTTTGTGTGTGGACGTCCAGTTCAATTACCATTTGTTCAAAGAACTATTTTTTCTCCCTTACGTGGCCTTTGCCTCTTTGTCAGAGATGAGTTGACTGTACCTCTGTGGGTCTGTTTCTGGGCTCTCTGTGCTGTCCCGTCCATCTGTCTCTGCTTTCTCTCGTGTCACACTGTCTTGATTACTCTAGCTTTACAGGAAGTTGTGAAGTTGGGTTCATGTCAAGCTTACGACTTTGTTCTTCTCCCTCAATATTGACTAGGGTCTGAGTCATTTGCCATGACGTATAAACTTTAGACTCAGTTGATTGATATTCACAAAACAATTTGCTAGAAATTTGATTGGGATTGCATTGAATCAATAGATCGAGTTGGAAAGAATTGACACGTTGCCTTTTAACCTCTTACGATTTTTTTTACATCTGTTGTTATTCTCTTCCCTCACCCCCCTCCACCCATATTGGAATATCAGCTCCAGGAAGGCAGCTGTATTGGTCTGTTTTGTTCATAGTTGCATCTGGATTGCCTAGAAGAGCACCTGGCTCATAATAGGCAATTGTCAAATATTCGTTGAATTAATAAAATTAGTGAATGAATGAAGAAACGTACCACAAAATCCTTGGATGAGAAGGACTGTGCACTTCTTCCACTGTGGAACTGAAGTCATGTGTAAATGTTACACAGCTTTGTAAGGAATCTATTATAATGTTTAACCCATGGTATTTTGGGTATATTAAGTAGAAGCAATATAGTCCATGCCTTGACTCAATAACTTTGCTTCAATATTTCTTTGTGTCTTGGGAATGTACAGAAACAGGATCTGAGGATTTAAGTTTGAGCTGTTCTTATTCGAATATTATTGTGTCAACCAAAAGCAGTCTTACTGAGCAATCAATCTAAGATAACGTGTTTTGAACATTTTGGCTGGGCTGTTTTTATAAAGATGCTGGTAGGATATGATATGGAAGATTGTCCCTAACCGTGTGATATATACTAGGATAGAGAAATGCTACAGCAACCTCTCATATATCTGGCACACTAGTCTTAAAAAGGAAGCTCCCAAAGATTTGTTTTTCCCCGTTTGTCCCAGAGTAGTACTTTCCAGTAAAACTTTACACCACGATACCTGCGCTGTCCGGTACGGTGGCCATCAGGCATATGTGGCGACTGAGTAATCGCAAGACTAAACTTTTAACTTTGATTTTACTTTATTTAAATTTAAATTTGAATATCTCTGTACGGCTCTTGAGCCATCGGAGAAGTGAAATTTTAACCGTATTCTATTTTCATTAAAATTGAGGGGCCACTGCTGTGGACAGTGCAGGTATAGACTTACCCTCTATCAGAGACCTAAACCCTTATGATAGATTGGTCTGAAAGGTCTCGTAAAATTGAAAAGCACAGAAAAAATTACTAACAACAAATGCACTAATGTGAGAAGATGTGCTGCAATAACATTTCATCTCCAAAAGGAGCTTGAGCCCCCGTTCTAAATCCGCGCCGCACTCCATGTTATCGCCTCCTCCTCACCTTTGCCTCTTCGTTGCGTTTTCCTGAGGTGTGCCCATTTTGTTCTAAAAACCAGATCTTCGATTTTCTGGACTTTTTTGCTTTGATAAATCACACTGTTTGACTGTTTACCAATTCATATATTCTGAATTTATTTATTTATTTTTAATTAGCCTTCCTGGTTTCCTGATGGCCATTCATTGTGTTCTAAAACACTTGTCGAGTGGATGCTTAGTTTGCTCAATCTTCTTTATTTCGAAGAAGGAAAGCATTCAAGATGTGTCTAAGTGCCGTATGAGTACGCGCGACCATTTTTTACAGAACCGGATTTTGGATTCTTTGATAATCTCTGTTGATTTCCAGTTTTCAATTTCACTGATTTCTGCTCTGATTCTTACTGTTTATTTTCTTCTTACTTTGTGGTTTATTTGATTTTTTCTTGCTTCTTAAGCTGAAAATTTAGGTTATTGATTTTACATCTTCTTTTCTAATATATGCTTTCAATACTAGAAATTTCCTTCTCAGCACTGCTTTCCTTGAACCCTGTAAATTTGGATACATTGTGTTTTCATTTAAATTTAGTTCAGAATATTTTTTAACTTGTCTTGAATTTCTTCTTCGATCCGTGTGTTATTTACCAGTGTGTTATTTAATCCTCACATGGTTTGAGATTTTCCACTTATCTTCTTGTTATTGATTTCTACTTTAATTCTCTTGTGGTCTGAGAGTGGGCATTGTATGATTTCTAATCTTTTAAATATTTAAAAATATGTATTATGGCACAGAATGTGGTCTGTCTTGGCGAATGTTCCGTGCGTGCTTGGAAACAGTGTATATTCTGCTGTTGTTGGATGAAGTCGTCTACAGAGGTCTTACCTCCAATTGACTGATGGAGTTGCAGAGTTCACTACGTCCTTACTGATTTTCTGCCCACTGGGTCTCTCCATTTCTGGGAGAGGGTGCTGAAATCTCCAACCATGAGAGTGGATTCATCTGTTTCTGCCATTCTATCAGTTTTTGTCCCACATAGTTTGATGCTCTGTTATTAGGTGCATACATGTTAAGAATTGATACGTCTCCTCAGAGAGCTGACCCCTTTATCATTATGTATGGTCCCTTTATATCCCTGATAAATTTACTTTGAAGTCTGTTCTGTCTGAAAGTAATATAGCTATTCCTGCTTTCTTTTGATTACTTTAGCATGATATATTTTTCCACCCATTTAGTTTTAATCTATATGTGTGTTATATGTAAAGTGGATTTCTTGTAGACAATATACAATTGGGTCTTGCGTTTTAATCCATCCTGACAATCTCTGCCTTTTAAATAGTTCATTAAGACCATTGACTCTCAAAGTGATTATTGATGTTGTTGTGTTAATATCTGCTGTTTTTGTTACTGTTTTCTATTTGTTGCCCTTGTTCTTTGTTCTTATTTTTGTCTTCTACTCTTTTTCTGCCTCTTGTGGTTTTAAATGAGCATGCCGTATGATTTTGTTTTCTTTCCTTTTTAGCATATAGCTTATATTTCTTTTCTTTTCTTTACATTTTTTAGTTGTGGTCCTCGAGTTTATAGTATACTTTTACAACTAATCCAAGTTCACTCCCAATCACCACCGTCACTAGTGTCATTCTCCAGGGGCCATACTATGCCCCCTGAAGAATAACAACAGTGGTGGTGGTAGAGAGGAACCATTGATGTGCTGGTGAGGACATAGATATTGGAGTTATTTAGCCTGAATTTAAATCTTAGCCAGCCCATTTGCTAGGTCTACAATGTTGAACAATTTTTTTTTATTTTAATGTCCCTTTCCTTTAAATGGGAATATTAATTCTCTTTTTATATGTTAAGTTACTGGAATAGGAATAATAAATAGACCAAAACAGGGGCACCTGGATGGTTTGGTCACTTGAGCATCTGACTCTTGATTTTGGCTCAGATCATGATCCCAGGGTCATAGGATTGAGCCCCACATCAGGCTCCATGCTGAGTGTGGAGCCTGCTTGGGATTCTCTCTCTCCCTCTGCCCCTCTCTCTTACTCTTGCACTCAAAAGAAAGGAAAGAAGGAAGGAAGGAAGGAAGAAAGGAAGGAAGGAAGGAAGGAAGGAAGAAAAATACATAGCTTATTACTTGCTACACAGGTGGAGCCCAAGACAAAGTAATTATTATTTTATATGTATTTATGTGCTTAGTAGCATACATAGCCAATGCTCTGCGAATTAATAAGCCACTTGTGAGCAAATAAAATATGTTGGGTTTTGAAGTGACCCAATATGTGCCTCTCTGTTTCCTTACCTCTTCCTGTCCCTTTTACCTTTTCTCTACATTCTGTATTCCAAATGAGTTGTAAACTACAGACAAAAAGAACAACTCAAATGGTGGACCTATGTATCCTTTCTAAAGTCACTGATAAAATCAGTTTCGGAGACAGTGGAAGATTTGTGCAGTTGAGTGGTCTAAAAGTGAGCCCCCATTTAGACCCAGGCACTGCGTTGCAAGAGGTGCTGGGCCCCTGACAGTCACCCACCAGGGCTGGTTGTCACATTGACCCCGTTTGTCCAGGCCACAAAATCTAGAGAGAATTTGACAAGGGATACATTTGTTTGCATCATGCAAATGGGGGACGACATAGAAAAAGTCTCCTCCTTGGAAGACCACTCTTCTGTGCCTAATCCAGTCAGCCTCCAGTCAGCCCGTATCAGCCTCCAGCCAACCTTCAGTCAGCCCTTATCAGCCTCCAGTCAACCTCCAGTCAGCCCGTATCAGCCTCCAGCCAACCTTCAGTCAGCCTCCTTCAACCTCCAGTCAGCCTTCGGTCAGCCTTCAATCAACACCAGTAAGTCTCCACTTAGCCTCTACCAGCCTTTAGTCTGCCTCCACGTAACCACCATCGGCCTCCAGCCAACCTTCAGTCAGTTCCATCAGCCTCCAGTCAACATCCAGTAAGCCTCCACTTAGCCTCTACCACCCTGTAGTCTGCCTCCACTTAGCTGCCATCAGTCTCCTGTCAACCTTCAGTCAGCCTCCTCTCAGCCTCCAGTCAGCCTCCACCTAGGCCACATCAACCTGCAGTCCAACATCCAGTCAGCCCCATCAGCCTCCACTCAACTTCTAGTCAACTTCCAGTCAGCTTCCACTCAGCCCTCATCAGCCTCCAGACAGCCTCGGGCAGTGCCCAGTCCACCCCAGTCAGCCTTCAGCTGACGACTTCCACAGCCTTTCCCTTCTTCCCGTGCACTGACGGCAAGTGCTCAGGGGACACGGATGTGACCTGATGGCACTGTGGTAGGAGCTGGGGTTCGGGAGGACCGGGGGCTCGGTCCTCTTGGTGGATTATGATTGGATGATGCCATAACTAACAAGACGTGGGCTTCTAGCCTTAACCTTAGCCGAGTGCCAGGGGTTAAAATGTTAGCCTTTTGAAAGCACAGGTGCACAATAAGAAGGTGACCAGGGACCAGTTTTAATAGCCGAGTGAACTGCATGTTGAAGCCTGGACTTACCTGGGTTTAGGATGATGGGTGATTCCTGTGAGCAGTGCGCCAACCCCACTGTCCTTGAAGGCAAGCGGGTTGAGGAGGCCCAGGGCCCGAGCCAGGTGTAGCGGGGATGGGGAAAAAAGAAGCAGATGCAAAATCTCCTGGAGAATGAGCCTCTTGGTTTGTTTGGCTTTTTAGAAGATTCTGGAGAATTTTGATCTTCACAGCATCACAAATAATCATGCAGCGAGACTTCTTGTGGCCTCGGGCATATGGCGAGGGAGGGACTGGCTTGGGGCCGGTTTCTGTTAGATCCTGAGGTTCTAAGGAAATAAAAAGCAGAATGTGACTTCTAGAAAAGTTGCAATTGTCATGTGTTTCTGAAACATCACCGAGAAGACTAAAATGAGCAGAATACTCCTTGAGCAATTCCTGTCTTTTGGAAAGAAACGCAGAGGAGGATAAAATTAAATCAGTTGTGAAATGAAAGGCTTTTTTCTCTCCTGAGCCGAATCACACTTTTACCTGTTGGTTGGGAGCTAGCCCTCTTGCAAAGCGTCCCGGGTTCATCTGGGCAAGTTCGAAGCCACTGGGGATCCGTCACATGGCAGGAGGAACAGGCTCAGCGCTCAGACATTTATGCATCTCTTCCTAATTTCCGTTTGATCTTTCTTTTAATTTGTTCAGTTTATTTATTTATGTTGAGAGGGACAAAGACAGTGCAAGCGGGGAGTGGGGGGCAGAGAGAGAGGGAGACAGAGAACCCCAAGCAGACTCCCTGCTTCCAGCCCAGAGCCAGATGCAGGGCTCGAACTCACGAACCGTGAGATTGTGACCCGAGCTGAAACCAAGAGTCGACACTTACCCGACTGAGACACCCAGGCGCCCTTCTGTTTGATTTTTTGATTCATGTAACTTTTACAGGCGGCTTCTATTTTAATTTTAATTTTCTTTGAACTTTTATTTCCTGAAGTATAGTTGACACACGGTGTTACATTAGCTTCAAGTGTACAACATAGCATCGGACCTTGTGCCATGTTCACAAGTGACACCTGCCCCCACACCCCGCTATTACATTACCATTGACTGTATTCCCTACACCGTGCCTTCCACCCCCATGACTGACTCCTTCCATAACTGGCGGCCTGTCCCTCCCTCTCTCCTTCACCCGCTTTGCCCATCCCCCATTCTCTGCCCTCAGGCAACCATCAGTGTGGGCTGTGGATTTATGGATCTGTTTCTGCTTTTCAGTTGCTCATTTTGTTTTTTTAGATTCCATGTGAATGAAGTCATATGGTATTTGTTTTTCTATGTCTTACTCATTCCGTTCAGCATAATACCTTCTAAATCCACCCGTGTTGCAAATGGCAAGATTTCATTCTTTTCTATAGCCAAGTAATATTCCATTTTAGGGACAGCTTTTATAAATATATATGTTGATGTAAAGGTTTTTTATTCTTATTTACAACAAGTCTATACTAATGTCCCTATAGGTCTGCACTTTATTTTTCTCACTAGATAAATTTGGGTAAAATTCTATATCAGTAACTGTCTAGTTCTTTCAAATGGCGCATTGATTTCCAGTACATGCATGCTCGTTTATATAACCTCTCTTTCAGCAGGGGGCATTGCAAGTGTGGCTCGTGTTGGGGATTATTGTATTTATTTTTGCTATGATCTACATCCCTTTACATATCTTGGGATATATGTGTTAGAATTTTCACAGGGTAACTTCCTAGCCCCAGAATGACTAGGTTGAAACACATGCATGCACGTTTTGGCCAGACACTGCCAGTTCTTCCCAAAAGTACTTTACCAACTTACTAACTTTCCTCCCGTCTTGACCTGTAACAGGGTAACGCTGACTTTCCAGCCAGCCGGGAGGACAGATGAGAAATCGTTGCGATTTTCATCTTCTTGCCAAAATTGGAAGTAGGATCAATCCCTTTTGTTTTATATCCCTCTCCCTCCCTGTGAATTTCCTGTTCTTCTTTTTTGCCTTCTTTTGTGTCTTTTCTTTGTCCTTTTATGAGGTCATATTACTTCTTCATTTTTGGTTTTTAGGGATTGTTTTTGAGGCTCATAGTTTTTGTCATGGGCATTCAAGAATTCCCACTAAATGGGGCGCCTGGGTGGCTCAGCTGGTTGAGCAGCTGGTTCTTGATTTCGGCTCAGGTGACGAGCTCATGGTCTTGGAGCTGGGCCCAGGTCAGACTTCACGCTGAGCGTGGGGCCTGTTTGGGATCCCTCTTCCCTGCTCACATGCTTTCTCCCTCTCAAAATAAAGAGATAAAAATTTAAAAAATTCCTGCTAATTTGTCATTTGACTTGGCGGTATCTTTCACCACACCCACACATGGAATTTACCCAAATTTATCAATCCATTTCTTCACTGCTTCCTGATTTTTGTTTCCCGTTTAGAAGCGCCTCCACCAGAATCACAAATATATATTTTATTTAATCTTTTTTACTTTTTATCATTCTTCGATGCACCCGGCCATTATTTTGGTGAATGGAAGAAAGAAGAAATCTAGATTTATTTTTTCCAAAGAGCTGACCAGTTTTTGCGAGATCACGTATTGAATAAAAACTCCCTTTCTTCCTACTCTCTGAAAGACCTCCTCTTATGTCAACTGTATTTTCATATCATTGTGGAGACGTATTCAGTTGAGTTTCTTTGTCTGTAGAAATTGAACAAGTTTCAGTTGTGGATAAAACTGACTCCCACACAGGGCGCCTGGGTGGCTCAGTCGGTGGAGCGCCTGACTTCAGCCCAGGTCATGATCTCATAGCTTGTGAGTTCGAGCCCCGAGTCGGGCTCTGTGCTGACAGCTCAGAGCCTGGAGCCTACTTTGGATTCTGTCTCCATCAATCTGTGCCCCTCCCCCACTTGCCCTCTATCTCTCTCTCTCAAAAATAAACAAACATGAAAAAAGTAACTAAGGACTCTCACACAATACCTGACTTCACATGCATCTCCTCCCATGCGTCGCTGAATGAGAACCAGCATTTTCTGAGCACCAGCACGTGTCCTTTCTGTCCCCGCAAATGCAAAATGAGCGTTAGATGCATTTCCCAGCGTGCAATGATTTACAGAGCTGGCCAGGAGGGACGCGGGCCCCGGGAGAGCTCCCTTGCAAGGCTCGGAGCACATCGGGCTTTTTCTGAAGGCCTGGTTAATAATCCACCCAGCTGACATCCCGGTGGTCACTGGGGGCAGGTGTAGACTAGACATTTGATGAGTTTCCAAATAAATATTCTTGGTTCAATAAAGAACGGCTTTAATAAGAAAACATTAATCCCCCGTGATTTATCCAACCTTTTCAGTAAGCTTGTGAACTAATGATGAAGCAAGATAAAGGAGTTACTTTTCCTGTATTTTTCAGTGTCTGGATTACAAGGGAAATCAAAACATCGGTCTTATCAGTTCTCATATTCTCTGTATTTAATAAAATTGGGGTTGACTACTTTGCTAATGAAAATTAGGAAGTCCTCCAGCTGCAAGAGCTCACTCTTGCCCGAGGACCTGGTGCCCTCAGCCTCAGGCACCCACAGCGGTGTCTTGAACCTGAAGTGGGGGGGAAGCAGGAGTGGTTTTTTACCCTGAACAGCTGTTCGAGAACACAGTGTTTAGATGCGGAAGCCAGAAGAATAAAAAGCAAGACAGCGGGCCAGAGCAGATATGTGTTTGGGGTGGGGTGGAGTTGGGGTGCACAAGCATTTGGGTGTGTGGGGGGGCTCGTGCTATATGGTGAAAATCGCCCAGAGAACCCCCGAGTCATCAGAAAAGAGTCAGAGAGCATCAGAGGTCAACTATGAAATTTACATTCTCCGCTTCATTCATGAGCCTATCTTTTCAACATCTTTTCTGTGGGTCGTGTGTTTAAAAGACATTAATTGGTGAGTGCTACAAACTCCTGGCAGGCAGCTAGTGGGGACTCTGATCCCCACTTCCTAGACGACACCACAGCACAGAGAGGCCGAGTAAACCATCGGAAGTCACACAGGGCGCAGTATTGCAGTGATGGCGAATGCCGGGGTTAGTCAGCGGGCAAGTTCGCTGCTCTGAGTCCACTGGGACTTCAGCGGGGCAGCCCCAGGGACACCTCCTCCACGTTCTCCGGGAGCTATGGTCTGGGGGTTGGGGGGGAGGGTTAGAAAGATAAGGAGCAGTTTACATATCAGAGAAGGTTTCCTTAAGGTGTAAAATGAAATCTTTTTTTCTTTTTTTTTTTAAGTTTAATACTTGAACTGGTCACCTCCTAAAGTGTGGAAGACCCCTTTGGGTCTGATGATTGGTCCCGCCGCTCCAGGGCTAAGTTAAATGCAAAAACCATGAAAGCCCACTGGCCTTAGCCGTTGTGTAGTTAGTTCCATGTCGGTCTGTTCCCTGGTTAAACCGTGAACTTCAGCAGGTGACTTCTAGAGGACACAGAGGACCCCAGGACATTCCCTTGGAGCCCTGCGGGGGAGGCGCCTCCCTGTCTGTGATGCAGGACAAAAATTCCAGGTATTTTACCTTTGCAGGGCCAGGTGGTACTTGGCCCCGGGGGGTCTGCCCCCCATGGTGCTGATGGCTTCCTTGATAATTCACCCAGGTTACCCTCTTCCCCACCAGCAGGGACTCTGGGCCAATGCTTAATCTCTGAATGTCCAATAGGCTGGTCTCCCCTTTCCTTTTTCTCTCCCACCCCCAACCCTACTGTTCCCTAGAGTCCTGTTTGTCCCTTGACCCAAGATCTAAGAAGTGCTCCCCACCTGCCACTCCACCTGTCATCCCCCAGCCTGCAGGCTTTCGGACTTACGCAGGATGGCCCAGCCCACCACGGAAGTGACACACAGCAGCCCCCCCTAAATGAGGATCAGACTCCTCACTCAGAGGCACACTTAGAACAGGGGCACACGCATCGGCCTCTTCGAGTGCCTGATCGGTGTCTAACTGAGTGCAGGAAACTACGGAAGTGACCTTGGGAAGAATCGGCACGAGTGTGAAGGCTGGTCGGTTAGCATCAGAGAGTTCGAGGCGACAGCTGGCCGGTTCTGCAGAGACAATTCATCGTATTCTCAAATTAGGGCAGTATCGAATAACATATATGGGGGGTGTAAAAAGCCGTCTGTAACCCCATAATCCAGCAGTGCCACTGTCATTATTGATGCATGAATACGCACGGGTTCTACAAACCTGAGTGGTGCAGGAAGAGACGAAGATGCAAGCGGGGTCCCTCTGCAGCCTTCTCCAAACACAGCCGCCCCTGGCCACCCGCGGTGGCCCTCCCTTCCTCCAGGGAGGTTCTCTACGTGCAGACCGAGCCTTTTAAAATGGACCCAGTTGGGATCGCATCATCTATTATACACTTTATAAATTTAATCTGTTTTGGAAACCCTTGTAGTATAAACCATCAAAGTGCAAGTTCTGAGCTTATTCTGGTTTTGTTCGAGTCCCTACTCTATGTCCCACCCTGGTTGCTTTGGAAATGGAAGCTAACCGCTGTCCCTCTGTGTCCTCATCTTTGAGAAGGGAGTATATGATGTAACTAAGGCATCATAGGGGCACCAGAATGGCTCAGTCATGTAAGTGTCAGACTCTTGATTTCAGCTCAGGTCGTGATCTCATGGTTCGTGGGATCGAGCCCCACGTCGGGCTCTGCAGTGACAGTGCGGAGCCTGCTTGGGATTCTCTCCCTCCTTCTCTCTCTGCCCCTCCCCCTGCTTGTACTGTCTCTCCCTCTCTCTCTCTCTCTCTCTCTCTCTCTCTCAAAATAAATTAAAAAACTTAAAAACATTTAAATAAGGCATTATACAGAAGATATGTTATCCATAGTCTCAGGCACTCGAGAAAAAATGTTTATGATTATCATCAGCACATAATTATCTGATCTTTTTTAATGTTCTGTTCTCTTCAAATATGCAAATACACCTTAAAAACACTACCCTGAATTAATTGGGAAACACTTTAATGATTCCTTTTTATTATTTTCTGTTTTGTTTCTACATTTGTGCTCTTACAAACAATGCTGAAATATACAGGCGTCTGTACTGACCCGGGCTGGGGAGGTGTGTGCAGGAAGCACTGGGCAAGAACCCCAGAAGGCGGGCTCCTGAGACCCCATGCCACGTTTTCAGTGCTGGTGGACTTGGCGGGAGGCCATGGCGGCCACCTCCTGGCTCGGCCCCTCTGTGCGCCTTTCC
Organism: Paguma larvata; assembly: GCA_030068075.1. NCBI lineage: Eukaryota > Metazoa > Chordata > Mammalia > Carnivora > Viverridae > Paguma > Paguma larvata. The sequence continues at coordinate 3,071,570 of CM057826.1, forward strand.
ACAGCATCACACGGTGCCGTGGATTCTCCAACGCTCGTTGCTGTCAAGTCTTAAAAATATTTGTCACTCTAAAAGGCAAAACGCAGTCCCTCAATTTTGCGTCCTTTACAATATTTTGCGTTTTTAACGCGACTTTGCTCTACAGGTATTTTTAGTGTTTTTATGAGTTCGATTTTTCCTGTTTCCGTCACACCTGGCTTAGAAAGGCCCTCCTGCTCCCCGAGTAAATTGTCTTGGGCTTTCCTCTGGATTAATTCGAAGGCACACACTTCACATCGAGTATCACACACTCAAGTTTGAAAGGAGTTTTGCAATTTGATCGTCTTGCGTGGGACCCCCCCCCGCACCCACACCAACACCTGAGCTCGTGCTGCAGACGCGAGCCCTCTCCTCCATTGTCTGAGTTACATGAACCCCGTCGGTGCACTGGGAGCCCCTGTGTTCCTGGAGTCACGTGGTCGTGGCGCACCTCCACCCACCTCTCCATAGGAGGATGCCGACGGGCAGAGCTCAGAGAGGAGTCATGCCCGCGTCCTCGTCCTCGGCCACGTGGGAGGAACAGGGGCCTGGGAGCGAGCAGGGAAGAGGTGACGCTGGACGCGTGGATGTCCTCTGGTCAGGAGGCGTAACTGCCCTTTCTTTCTCCCTCTCTGTTTCCAGTCGGGCATGATAAGAACACAAGAAGCCGATTACTTCCTGAAGCCGCTTCCTTCCCAGCTGGCGGGGACGCTCGGGGACACCGCGGGAGCTGGGCCCCCCTCCCACGTCCTGTACAAGAGGTCGGCAGACCAGCGGGCTCCGGGGTCCCCCCCGGCGGTGGTGACCCAGAGGGATCGGGCGCCGGGGACTCCGCGCCTCCACAGCGGCTCGACCCTCCGGCACCCACGAAAGCAGCATTTCTGTGGCAGACGCAAGAAATGTATGTAAGGGCGATTCTTTTTGTGCCTTTAACCTTTCGGACTCTAATGGACGCCGATGAGACGTTTAAGTTTTCTTCCAAGTAGTCCGCCCGAGAGGTGGGATTACTGGGCTGTCCTCACGGGGCTTGCGTGTTGATGCCGTCGTCGGGGTGTTCAGTTTGCCAACGTCTCTCGCGACAGACAGACAGGTAGCAGTAGGGTTTTTGTTCCAAAGAACTGTTCCCGGGACAGATGAGGTGACGTACTGTCCGGAAATGCAGAAGTCACTGGAAGTCTTACAAAGGGCCCCGGCGTGTCCGGAATTCTATAGTTCTGAGGTCTAGATTTATGAAAGCCCGCGTGGTTTTCTGCGAGGTCAGTGATCTCCGTACGTATGAAGACACTTTACTCCACCACATCAAAAGGACAGGCTATGCGCGACATAATTTAGCCCCCGTTATCAGCCAGTGCTTCGTGGAATCCTCTGTTGTGTGGTGAACGCTTAGGAGGCGATGGGGTATTTGCATCTTACGAGGGAGCGCTGGCGCTCGGCGTTGTCTGGAATTGCCCTCCCCTCTCTCAGCTTCCCCTCCGGCACCACTTGATCTGCTCACCTTCCCCCCACTTTGCTCCGCATAGCCGTGCTCTCCCAGCACCCCTTCCCCTGCCAGTCTCGTTGGCCGCTGGACCCGGCACCCTGAGGTAGAGAGGGTCATGGTGCAGGGGGGGCAGAGCGGATACCCTTAATCGCTCAGTACCTCGAGCAGAACAGCAAGTGCCATTAAACCGTCGGCACCTGTGTGTCATCCGAGCTCGTGTTTTCCTGTAAAATAAAAGCCTTATGCCGCATTCAAGTGAGAAACTCAAATCCAAATCGCCTAAGTCGGTGGGCTCGGTTTGAGGAAGAGCGGGGCTGGAGACCGGGAGAGGCGAATAGGAGTCTGAGAAAGTCGGGGAGACCGAGGCTGAGTGGGTGTCAGAACAGAACGTACTTGTCAGCCAAGGCAGCATGACAGGGAGAGGTGGAGGGGAAGGTGGCAGTGTTGGGGCCCCGAGGTGGGCCTCGGGCGTGGACAAGGTCAGAGCCAGAATCTGTGCTGGCGGGGCTCCGTCCAGGACAGATTCGGGTCAGGGACAGAAAGCCAAGCGCCTGGAACCTGTCAGGGTGTCCTCGCCTCTTCGACGGGCCGTACCCGGGTTCCGAACCGATGTTGTAGTGGGCCCTGAGGAAATCCAGCGGTGTGGACCCTGCTGAAATGAATGGGGGTGATCCGAACCCTGCAGGCCAGTACCAGCTAGGGCACAGCTCCGCACGCGGGCCCGGGAAGCCGTCCTGTGTGGCGCGGCCGTGGGTGTGCGCGTGTGCCCGTGTGCCGCCTGGGCGGGCTCTTCAGAATCTCAAGAGTGGGGGTTGATTGGTGCAAGCAGTTATTTGAAAACGCTGTACGAGAAGTTCTTTATTTGAAAAACGGGGTGGGGGGTTGCCTCTTGTTCTCATAATAAAACCAGACAAGGAAAGGGCCGCGAAATGCCTCTTAGAAGACAGTAGTGATCCACGCGGTGCAGTGTGGCGGCCAGGTATTTCTGTCCCTTCCCTGCTGGGCACATGGCGGTTCTGTGAGTGCTTGGGGGCCCACATGGCAAGCACAGGGACACTGACTGCTTCCAGGCTGAATCAGTTAATTCTCAGGCCCTCTGCTGTCTGTGCCTGGATCTTTCCGTGTTGCTCGTGGGGCTTCGGCTGTCCCTGGAGGAGTCCCGGCCTTCGGGCTCGGTGGGGTTCACATTTAACAAAGGTTCTTCCCATTAGAGTCTCTGGTTGAGAAAGCGGGAATTCTTTGGTGTGTGTTTAGGCCCCTGTGGGAATGGCAGTCGAGGGCAGATTTGCTTAAAATCATGGTGAGCATGATCCTTGTGCCCTGGGACCGTGCTGCCAGATCGGACAGCCATTTCTGACACTTCCCGGGGGAGGGGGCTGTGAGCAGGTTATATTCCCTCTGTCCCCCACCCCACACTGTGCCTCTGTGGCCCATCCCTCCCCGGAGCTGGCGTCGAGAGAGCTCTGAGGGCGAATCAGGCCTCCCTAATTGCATCAGTGTCGGTGGCGTGCGATGGGGCTTTAATAACTTCGCCAGAGTCATTGTTATCTTCCGAAGGGTTCGATTAGCTTTGAAAGCATTTTAGGAAAGAGATAAAATGCACCAGATGTGGGTGGCAGTCAACCAAAGGTGGCATCTTCTGGGAGCGCGGTCCGTGAATAGAGCTGGCAAAGCTGTGAATGAGTGCCGCCTACATATGTGGGTATTTGGAAGTCTACTTTCACATGAAGCAATTCTAACCACATTTTCTGAGAACGCAAAGCTGACTCATTTTTAACCTAGGGTCAGTGCACTGATTACAAATGCCAAAACTGTTTTTACACAGCTCCAAGAGAACAGAGTGTATTTTGTTTTGTAATTAAATGAGGTAAATATTTATGGTGCTTTCTAGGAAACTGGGCTCTGTAGTGGGGCAGATCCGTGTCACGAAGTCTGTAAGCCCATTCGAAACATGAAAGACAGACCAGTGACGCGTCCAGACACGGGAAGGAACTTTGAAAAGAATCAGGCCATTAAAATTTTTCCGAGTATGAAAACAATGCAAGATGGCACTGTGTCGTAACGGTCAGGTCCGCCGCGTGGTCCGTAAATCTCCAGCAGAGCCTGTTTGGCCCATCTTTATGCTGATGGGCTTTGAACGTTGTGCTTCTGGAGAGTAGCGCATGAAAGCCAAGGTGCCCTCTCCTTTCGTTTTAAGACAGGACAAAATAGAGAGAGGTAGATATAGCGATGGTTTCCATCACACCTAGGTTGTACGAGCTTCATTTAAAGTTTCACCTTAATACCGGTGTGGTATCACAAAGTTGTAAGAGTGATGATGTAACAGTCATGAAGTTTCACTGTGAAAACGCAGTGTCTGCATAACCAGTTCCACCGCTAGTTTGGGGTGACGACTTTTGCTTTCATCTGTTTCTGGAACATTCTCTCCGTAGACATGCCCCAGCCTCCCGAGGAAGACCTTTTCATCTTGCCTGACGAGTACGCATGTTGCTCAAGGCACAAGCGCTCTCTTCTCAAGACCCATAGGAACGAAGAGCTGAATGTGGAGACACTGGTGGTGGTCGACAGGAAGATGATAGACACCCACGGCCACGAAAACATCACCACCTACGTGCTGACGATACTCAACATGGTAGGAAGGTCCTTCTTGTTGAGGCCGTGTGTTCGATCCTGCCTGATAGGTGTGGATCTGTTTCTCAGACACAAGAGAGAGGTGTTATCCGTGATGACCCCTTCACATGCTCCCGTCGAAGAGCTGTGTTCGGAACTCCAGAGAAAAGTCTGATCCTCTCTGTGAGCGGGCGGCATGGTTTGAGGGGATCAAGGTCTTCATTTACCAGAAATTGGTAGGAGGATCCTGAGACAGTTCAAGGCAGTAAAACTGCCTGGCGGCGTTGCCTGTGATTTTAGATGCCTGTATACAAACGCCCATCTCCTTAGGAACATTAATGTTTAAATATTGAATATACATTATGTCATCGAGAGTCAGAAAAGCATCCAACCCTGTAGACTGCCATCCTGGGTGAAATGTCCTCTGTCCCAGATTGGCAGCTGGTTGTAATGATGAGGAACGAAGAGAGGCATCTAAGCCCCACTTGGGTGACTGAGTGACACCTAGTTCAGGGAAGACTTGTCTTGGGTCTCCTGAGTGTGGTGTGAAAATTAGTTGGGATGACAGGGCTTTGAAAACACGCTCTCTCTTCTACCTCAGCACGTGGGTACTCTTGTCCCCGTCACTTCTGGTAGCCCGCCCCATGTGGTTTCTCATCGCACGGGGAGGGGGGGACAGTGGCATTGAGACACCTACCACTGCACGTCCGGGGGCTGAGGACATCAGGGCTCTGGTTTGAGCCAACGTTGCTTCAGTTTTGTCGAGCTGTTCCAGTATTCCGCGCCTCGGTGCCGAACCTCACTCGTCACCTTGGGCATCAGTCACGGTCACTGACATCTGCTGTCCTCATATCCCTTGTGGGCACCTTTTTTTGGTCATCTTTGCACACATAGGCCTTCTCTTTCTTGGATCTTCTGGGTCTCTTCCCAAGCATTTCTCTTGGGAGCTCCTCTGGAGACCCATTCCCCCCAGGAGAGCACGGGGAATGCATGCCCGTGCCGTAATCACTAAAATACTCTGTTGTGTCCAAATGAGAGCTCTGATCACCTCGGAGGCTTGTAATACCTTCAGCGGTGTTCCGTAGGAAGTGGATCCAGCCTCCCCAGTGTTCAGCTCTTACCACAAGGCACCAACGAGAAGGATTCTACGATTGATCTGCCTGGCCAGTAGATATTTCTATACCTGTCTGTCTAGCAGTATAAGAAAGTCAGCATTGACTTTGACCGTGACCGTGTCCCAAGACCACGGGGACCGGCCTTCACCAGCAGGACGCAGGGGGCTGGGGAAACATCACGTGTGGGGACTGACAAGGATTGCCTCTCTTTTTCAGGTGTCAGCTTTGTTCAAAGATGGAACGATAGGTGGAAATATCAACATCGCAATCGTAGGTCTGATTCTTCTAGAGGAAGACCAGGTATTCTGTCTTCGAAATCAGCTTCTTTTCTCCTGGAAAAACAAATGCAAAGTGACGTTCCGTTTTCCTTAATGTGATCCTTCTGTGGATTCCTGGCTGTCCCTTCCCTTGGGAACAAAGAGTTAATGTTTTGTGTCTCAGGCAATGAGTTTCTTACTGATTCCTTTCATGATTGTTTGAATTTTGTGTGTGCGTGCATGCGCGTACGTGTGTGTGTGCGTGTGCACGCATGCACGAGAGTGCAGAGGTGGTAAGGACTGATTTTAGTAGGCTTGTGAGGAAGGAGAACAGGAGAACTGCCTTAACTACATGGGTGGGAAACGCGCTGAGGAGACAGAGTGGACACTGCAGAGTGTCTGCAGCCACCTCCGCGAGGTGAGCTTTCAGGGTTCCAGAAGGGACTGAGCCCTTCCTGCTTCCTGCCGGAACACCAAAACCACCCTCTAGCCCGGCAGGTGAGACCGTTCTGTCGGCATTGTTATTCCACTCTATCTCCTCCTAGCTCCTAAGACTGACCGCACTCACTCCCACCGCCTTGGGTCACAGGGCTGTATGTTCACAGAGGCTCTGGAATGTCAGGGGCACTTCTCTCACTGCGTACAGACCCCGAGTCATGCCGGACCATGGTCACAGCGGGTAAAAGCATCTCCTTCGCCTCCGTTCCAGAGTCGTGTGTACATGCACGGGTGTGCCCTTTAGTGCAGGGGGAGGTTGCAGATGAACGTTCCCGTGGCAGGGCTCATGGGGATGTCTTAGCCCTCCAAGCCTCTTCCTTCCGCTTTCCTTCGCGCTGATCACCGACCCCGCGTGGGACGAGAGAGCCCGGCATCTTGCTGGTATCTTAGCAGGGACTCCTGGGAGCCATAGTTTTCTTATTGATAGAGCAATTTTTTTAGATGAAACCCAAGATCATTCATAAGGTCTAAGATGCCTCCAGACCGTAAGCTTCTGGGGTATTGCTCTTTACCTGGGCAGGGTGGGGGCCTGCGTGGGCAAGCCTGTTTCTAGCCGGAATGGTCTGGAAGGTATGAATGCATCGTCTTTGTGCGAGTGAGTGTCTGGGGAAGGGGGGCTCAACTGGCAAGGGCGTCTCAGGTGACAGGTTAATTATTCCTTGTATTAAATCGTTTTCACCTTGGCATTCATCCAAGCTGCAAAGAATAAGCGAGGTTATCTTTTGATCGTACACCTGTGTTAACTGTGATTAATGCAGTGTTCCTGGAAGTCACCTGCTGAGGAATGCGAGGCATGTCCCAGCGTCGGTGCACACACAGCATGGAGCTTAGGTGGATTTGACTCTCCGGAAAGACAAAATGAGCCATGAAAGAGAAAACTTATTCAGTGACCGAGAGACACAGATTTTAACCCAGTATCTAGTCATGAACGCTTCTCCCAAGTTGTCCTCGAACGGAGCCGTGTAACCTGGCTTTCTCCGACCGAGCCGCAGGAAAAATCAGCATAGCCGTAAATAGTTCAAGTAACTCACTGCCACCTTCTCTGAAGGTTCCCGCCCCCAACCCCCCGCCCCGATTTCTGAAATTCCCAAGCGTTCAGGGGGTCTTCACTCTGATATTTCGTTTTCGCTCTGTTAGAACACGTTGTATATACATAAGGTGGGATGTATCCTTCATAGTTTCTTTCCAGTTCCAGCCCGTTTTCCAGAAATAGAGCTTTACCGATTGACCGAGCCCGTCTCATAAGCATGTTGCTTTGGTAGGAAAGTGACTTAATTTAACGCTATAATAATAAATGGTTAAGAGTTATCTATCCATTGGCAATCCCACTCTCCCAGCTTGGTTGAAATCGACCGTCCAGACATGATTTTGTGCACGGGCAGGGTCACAGAGAAATGATTCTGTTGCCTTCAGTGATTTGACAACGTGTTTTACAAAGACTGTGATGCAAACATTCATGCACAGAAATAATGTTTCTTGGGGCATCGAAAACGCATCCGGGGTTAGCTCAATACATCCCGGCTGTGTCTGTGCAGAACTGCAGAAGGGAACGGAAGTGGCCATCCCGAATCCATGCAGGTGTCCGTCCTACAAGTCACTGTCCTTTGTGTGTTAATCCACGAAATGGATAAATTTGCTTGCATGCCGTTCTGATCCCTCTGTGTATTTGAAATCTGAGTTGATGTTGGGCCGCTGTGATGGCGGAGGGGTGACAGCTGCATTGTAAGGCGTTTTCTCTCTGTTACCCCGGGGTCTCGGTCTGTCTCGCGCAGCCCGGGCTGGTGATAAGCCACCACGCGGACCACACCCTAAGCAGCTTCTGCCAGTGGCAGTCTGGCCTGATGGGCAAAGACGGGACGCGCCATGACCATGCCATCTTGCTGACCGGGCTGGACATATGTTCCTGGAAGAATGAGCCCTGCGACACCCTGGGTAAGACCCTCGCGCGGAGTTTGAAGGAACACGCGTGTGCCGCCCTGAGCGCGGGCGTAGAGAATAGATGTGCTGCCCCGTGCGTTCTCTGGCCAGGCTTCAAAGTGTGCGTTTATTCGCCAAAAGTGATTACTTCACAAGGAAACGTCCCTCGTAAATTCAAGAGTTCCTGCCTCTTCTGATTTGAGGAACCATTTCTCTCTTCCCGTTTTGTGAGAATGGGGTCGGTAGATTCAAGGGTGGCCCCCTATGTGGCAGAAGTGGGACGTTTATGAAGGTGGAGATGTCGCAGCGTCTTTATAGGCCCCACTGTTGCTGTCTAAATATGGCGGTTGTTGCTGTCTGAATATGGCAGTTCTAGCAATATTTCTACGTGTTTATGAGTCACCACTTTGCTGGTTTTCCAAGTAGTGTAAAGCACGCTGCGCCCCTGACCAGGGCTCCCCTGGACATTCTCTCTAGTTCTTCATTTCTTCCCGGGATCTTACTGAGATGGAACTCTGTGGAATAGAGGTTCGTCGTGACTGGTTGTTTCCGGAAGGGCCTGCTTACAAAGCTGGCCTCCAAGAAGCAGGATTCCACCACCTTGCTTGATGAGCTGGCCCGTTGTGTCTGCACCGCTCGTGCAGAGAGCGGGGCTTACACGGAACGTCTGCTTTCCTTCTGGGAGTCCGGAGTTTGGGTCCATGCCAGGTGGGAGTTTGGGTCCATGCCAGGTGGGGGTGCTGTGTGATCAGCCCTGGATAAAACTCCTGGGCCCCGAGTCTCTGATGAGGCAGCCGCATGTTTCGGCGCGGGGGGCGGGGGGGGGGGGATTTGGTGTGTCCTCCATGGATCCACTGGGAGAAGGCTCTGGAAATGTGCCTTGGTCCCACCAGAATTCTCCCCCTGCATCCGTTCCCCTGGCTGGTTTTGTTCTCATCCGTTGCTATCAGAATGAAGAGTTGACAAAGCCGGAGTCCCGTGAATCCCCCTGGCAAATCCTGGAACCTGGGCTGGTCTTGGGGACCTCCCGATGCACCCACACTGTACGGCGCTTTTTTATTCGGGCTTTCTAGAACACAGATGTCTGTAGGGAAAGGTAGAAATTCTCCCCCACCTGCAGTGACTCCCCTTTTCTCCTTGGCCCCCGTTATCATAACCCGTCATGTGAACACCACTTAGAGCCGTGAATCGTTTTCCACACGGAGAGGAGATCCCTTTCGCTCACGTTGCAAAGAACCCTTGCGCACTTGTCCAGGAGTTTCCCGAATTTCACCACACGCAGGTGTGAACCGCACTTCTCTAAAGGACAGACGACGCGTACACACATGTGACACACCCTCTTTATAATATTGCAACAACACCGTTGTGTGTTCCTTTGATGTCTGTGCCCCGCAGGCTTCGCGCCCATCAGTGGAATGTGCAGCAAATACCGCAGCTGTACGATTAATGAAGATACAGGTCTCGGACTGGCCTTCACCATTGCCCACGAGTCTGGACACAAGTAAGTGCACCTCTGTGGGAGGGTGAAACCCACGCTGCTTTCCCTAGTGGACGATTGCCACAGAAATACCGATCACTAGGTCAGGTCTGTAGGGGCCTCATGTATCTCCAGTGAGAATGTCCCCGACAGGTAACACGTGCTGTCCCTTAGGTACAAGCTATATTCCTATTTTGGAGCACAGTCGAAAGCTGTGGAAATTCCCACATCCATGCCATCCTTTCTCTGCTCTCCGTTTACGTCCCATATGTGTGTGTACGATTGCACACACTTGTATGAGCCTCCGCTCCTCCGTCCCGTTCTGAACTTCAGTCCTGAACACGGATCTCCTCCCCCAGTCCGTTCCTATTGAGGGCGATAGTGACAAGGCCCCCTATTATCAACTAGTCACCCTGGAGTTTTGCATTCTTAAGTCACCTTGATAACCTGTAGAGATGTTATTTGATCAGTGTGCCAAGCAGAGTTTGGGGAGTGCAGGTTGAACCAGTGGATGGGCCTGGTAGGAGCCGGCCCGCCGCCCACATTCCCGTATGCCCAGCGTGGTCAGTTTTGAAGTGGGGTGGCGTCCGGAGTGAGTGGTGAGCCCGGGGCTTGGACAGACGGACGCCAGCGCCGGGTGCAGGGCTCAGCAACAGCCGGCATCTTTCTACATGAATATTTTACATCTGTTCCTGTGCAGTGAGACATTTCCATCAGTTACCTACAGAAACTGTCATTGTGCACCAAGGGTTCTTGGGCTAGTGATTCTGTAAACTGCCTGAGGCCGAGGCATCCCCGTTAGGGTTTGCTGCAGCCCACGCGCTGCACCCCGCTGACTTCCTGCACTTGCCCCGGTTAGCAGAGCGCCGACAGCGGGAGCACAGTGCCTTCCTGCTGCGCTGCGGCTCTTCTCGACCTTTCTCCCAGGACACGCACAACCAAATTATCGTTTTTCTATTTTTTCACGTTCACCCTGATTTCACTTGCCAATCACAAAATCTGTGAAAGGCACAGTGTTTGTGATTCAGTTTTTGTAAGACTGACCCCTCGATCCCATTAGAAGTGAACCGAGGCCATGCCCTCTTGACCTGGCGACAGCGTGTGTATGTGTGTGTGTGTGTGTGTGTGTGTTTGTGGGTGTGTGCACCTGTCTTTAGTGGACTCCCGTGGAGGCCCTGCACACTCGGCCGTGTGAACTGATGACCTGAAAATGAAGCTTCTATGCTGCTTCTGATCCCTTCGTCATTATAGGTAATGATTGACTTTCTTCAGTGCCTGGAAAATTGCCCCTATACTTTATGAAGCTTTCAGTTAAATCATAATTGTGTTTTTAATAGACTGCTAGAGTTAAAACTTCAAAAACTCTCATTATTTTAACGGCATGGGTTCTTGCTGTCCCCTGAACCATACCTGGATTTAATTAAACAGTCAAGGTAAGAAATATTTAAGTCACCAGGGGCTCAGTATTAGATGAGCGGATGAAATACCTGGACTCCAGTGCCCACGGCTGCAGGTGGTGGCTCTAACAGAAGGTAAACGGATCCATCTGAGACTAGCCTTCAGTGTCAGCAAGGATCAGCGTTTCCTTTTATTTTTTTTCTTAGGAGTCAATTAATATCGCCTTTCATCCCTAGGACTGGGTCAAGATGGAAAACGGTTTTTTTTTTTTTTTTTTGGTTTTGTTTTTTTCCAAACAAGATAAAAGTGTTTTAATTGCAAGTGGGACTATGGATAGGAGGAGGGAGATGGGCTCTAGGTTTGGATGAAAGGGAGTCCCTCTCCTAACAAACTTAATCTCCAGAAAAGTATCAGCCCCTCTGGAGCACTTGACATTGAGAGGATGTCACACAAGAGACAGAAAGCGGGAGCTCTAAGCTTTTCGTGAGGCCAGTGAAGTAGCTCGTGATCACATTGAGGGGACAGGAAATACACACAGGAGGTGTGCAAAGGAATCGCGTGTGCTGGATGGCAAAACGAGGGACAGTGGTAGCAATAGTGATAACAATCACGGCAGTAGTGATGGTGGCACCTGCTGTTCGTAACACTTTTTGTGAAGTTCGCAGAGAGATTTCACATGCAGCTCCGACCGTGGAGACCACTGGGGACACTCGTCCCTCCGCTTCACCAGCCTGGTGGGTAGATGATGCTAAGTGCTCTCACCAACTGTGAATGAATGGAATGGGCAGAATGACTCAGGGAGGCGCAAACAGACGGACGAAGAGTATTTCAGATGAGTCGTTGGCTGTGGCGACTCTTCAAGTGGGAAAGGACGCGGCAAGGCTCAGTGATCCGGCTCTGGGGATTTTTGTTACATTGAAATCGCACCCATGTTTTCAGTTCATTTCCTTATTATTACTCCTCGGAGAAGAATGATGGCTTTGGTGCGTGGATCAAACATCGTAACATAAACAGCATGCTGGGCAGTGAGCGTCCAGGCCGCGTCAGTTGTTTGAGTTCTGCAACCTTAAGAATTAAAAAGCGGGGCGCCTGGGTGGCTCAGTCGGTTAAGCCTCCGACTTCAGCTCAGGTCATGATCTCGCGGTCTGTGAGTTCGAGCCCCGCGTCGGGCTCTGTGCTGGTGTCTCAGAGCCTGGAGCTTGCTTCGGATTCTGTGTCTCCCTGTCTCTCTGCCCCTCCCCTGCTCACGCTCTGTCTCTCTGTCTCTCAAAAATAAACATTAAAAAGAAAAAAAAAAAAAGAATTAAAAAGCAACTTTATATATCTATTAGGACTTTTTTTGATGTCTGTCAGCACAGGGCCCTTTGCGGGACTCGAACCGCCGGACCATGAGATCGTGACCCGAGCTTAAGCATCAGTCAGATGCTTAACTGGCTGAGCCACTTGCCCCCTTCCCTCCACTTTTTTTAGGACTTTATAAAACATCCTGTTTTTACGTCTTCACTGACCATGGTTAAGAAGAGTTGTCCTTTAGAAAGTTAAAAGCTAGTCAGGTCTGTTTACATTCAGAGGACATCACTGAGGTTGGAGGAACGCTGTTGTCCATGCCCTTCAGCCAGATGGCCTAACCTTTCACGACGAGAAAGATCGCAGTCACTGTCTAGCCCATTTTTTCTACTAAGTTCCGTTATTTTCTCCTCAGGACATTTCCTGAAGTATATTGAGGGATCCGATCTATACATAGGAATGGCTAAGAACCTGTGTTTGGACTTGGGTTGGAGAAGGAGAGACAGACACAGGAACCAGAAGTGAGGATGCGTGTTCTCCTTTAGGCTGTAGGATGGAGTCAGGATTATTCCTGATCCATAGTGTAGAGTGAGTTTCCTAGTTAGAGCTGATCGCTTGGTGCAGGACGTGTGGTTGGCTAGGTGCAGGTGTTGAGAACTGGCACAGACACGCTGAGCACGCAACGACATGGTTTGGAGACTATGTCACCTGAACGGCATGAGTCCGTTCGAAAAACCCCCACGTACAAAGAAGTCATGCCATTTGAGGAGGAGTCCCCTGGACCTGGGATTCCGGATCCACTGGGCATCTCCCACCGCCTGGCCGTGACCGGCGTGCAATGCATGGTCTTCTCTTACTGAGGTTTCCATCTGCAAAACCCAGAGAGTCTGAGGTCCTCGGCATGTGTGTGCAGGTGCACTTGAAGGCGTCTTATTTAAGCTGAGCGTTCCTAACACATAGCACAGGCTTACATGTGTAACTTGCATTATCATTGCAGGCCATCAGAACAATCCTCGAATATATTTGCTGTGCTTAGAAGTATTCATGAGGGGCGCCCGAGGGGCTCAGTCGGTTAAGCCTCTGACTCTTGGTTTTGGCTCAGATCATGATCTCATGGTTTCATGGGTTTGAGCCCTGCATCGGGCTCTGTGCTGACAGTGTGGAGCCCGCTTGTGATTCTCTCTCTCTCTCTCTCTCTCTCTCTCTCTCTCTCTCTGCGCCCCTCCCCTGCTCATACTATCTCTTTCTCAAAAATGAATTTAAAAACATTAAAAAAAAGAAGTGTGCATGAACCATCATTCTGCCGCCTGTCTTCCCCTGCCCGTACTGACTTTCGCCGGGCACAACTTCCACTCTGCCAGAAGAGCCTTGTGTAGGATTCCATGAAAAGACTAGTGACCCACTGCCTCCAGGAGCCTTAACAGAAAGACAGAACAGACATGGCCTGCAAGGGTTGGGCCGCATGGACTGTAAGCGCTGCAAGAGACCAAGTCAGGGAAGACCAGGCAAGTCGAAAGAACCAGACTTGGCTTGCTACCACATGCAGCTCAAGCAGGCTTGGCCGGTGAGGTTAGATGCCCTTGCGAGCATTTGATGGTGAGGTTTAAACCTCCCCGAGTTGTGGCCGTGTGCTGTCATCAACCTGAACCCCTACAGCCGAGTCGGGGAGGCCCCGATTTTGAGGGTTTGTAGAATATCCACAGCGCCTGTAAGATCTCATCTGGCCCAGTGATTGTCAGACTGCCCCTCCAGTGAGCCCAGGAAGGCCGGAGGGTCGTTTCTTACCGATCTCATCTATTGTTCTTCCTGAGATTTTTTTGTTTCTGGACCCAAAGAGCAAGTGAAACCTATTGACCTTTGACTGAACACACACACACACACACACACACACACACACACACAAAACACATGTATACAAGTAACATCTAGGCACTGAGTAATTTTACCGAGACCACAATTTGAATCAGGGAAGTGGACAGAAGTTATGAGTTTTCCTTTGTGATACGTGTGGTGCCAGGTCTTCCGTGCAATTTAAAAGCCAGGTTTTATCGCCCCCATGATATGGGCGAGGAAACTGAGGCTTGGTGACTCAAGTAATTTGCTTGAAATCCAAACGCTTGTGAGTGTCAGAGGCAAGACCCTCCACGTCCCCACTCTTCTGGATGTGTGATGCTCCCTGGCCCCTAAGTCCCACCCGATGCCCCGTCGTCCACACCAGCGCTTTCCTTCTTGGGCTGTGCCTCTTGAAAAGCCCACATCAGAGCTCTAGACACAGGTCCACCTCTGACATGTCACTGCACCAAGGCTGTGATCTAACCATCCAGGTGACATTGGCCTGTGGTTACTTCGAGGGTTTCTTGTTCCCTCAGCTACTGCCGTCGGAACAGTCTGAGATAGCGGGTACAATCTCTAACAGTACTTGGCTGTTCGTCATCCTGGGTCTCTCGTCAGTAATGAGGAAATACGTGCTTGCCGGTGTAATTGGATCACTCAGAACATACCGTGGAAGACATTAAAAGCATCTCCCACCGGATATAATTCTCGAGTCCATTTTCATCTGAAATTAGCTTTACATCCGAGTACTTGAGTGGATGTTTGGGCTGGAAGGTCGGTCTTTGTTTATGCCACAAACAGCAGTGGAGAACCTGTCATCAGCTAGTGAGTGCAGTGGCCCGGGGCTGAGCACGGATGAGAGGAGTTGCTGTCCTTTAGAAACTGAAAAGCTAGTCGGTAAGGAGAAAAATATATATGTATGTATTTGTAGTCTTAACATATGGGGTGATAAAAACTTTGAATAAAATACTGTGGTTCACAGAAGCAAAAAAAAAAAAAAAGTCTGGTATGTAGAGCTTAGTAGTAATTACATTTCTTGGTTGCCAAATACCAATCTTATCCTCAAAATGCACTCTCTTCATCCTCCCATGACTTCATTAACGTTACTATCGAACGCGATCACTATGTGGTACTTTCATGCTAAGGTGCTGGCACCCATCACAGTGCGAGATATGGGCATCACACGACTTGGAAAAACAGCTGCAGATAGTGGTGCTGCGGTCTGGGCAGGCTCAGGAGTCCCTGTTGTGGTGGAGCATACGCAAGTAGCAGTGCCTAACTCCCAAGGTACTGAATCGAGACCTCTACCAGGATGGGCTTTGGGGAGCTCATTCTCAGACATCCTGAGGCACAGAGGGATTTGCCAATCAATTCTAGAAAGAATCAATGAAAATACCTTAGGTGAAAAAGTTTAAGACACACATGTGCCCAGACCCAGGTCGTTGTGGCTTTTATTTCCTTAGAAGTGTAGGCAGAGGGGAAGCAGATTTATCTGGGATTCTCACGGAAGCACAACGATTGTGTCTTCTCCACATTCAGGTCAAGGGCCGGCCAGGGGAGGGCACTTCGATAGTTTTCATAACTTTTTCCCCAAGGCAGCCACCCATATGCGATTACAGTCTGAGCCCTTTTCATAGCCATGACACATTCCCTCTGCTATATGGTTACCCTGGCCTTGATTGATTGCTTTTAATAGAACTTCAGAGGATGGGTGGAGGCTGAAATGACTCCATCGGCATCACCCTTGGTACCGAGCAGGAATTTTGCAGAAATTCAACAACGTTTGCATGCCAGATTTCCTTGGATACGCCCTTCAATCATGCTCGCGTTATGCTGTCGTGTGGGTCCCGCCTGGGCTCTGAGGTCAGGAACGTCAGGTCCTAGTCGTGACCCCGAGACCGTAGGCACGGCTCTCTGCAGTCCTCAGTCTTGCTGCCATGACATTTTAGCCACCTTATAGGCTTTCAGTGAGTTTTAAGTTAGAAAATACGGCTAACGTGTTTAATACCCTGCTTGAAAAATAATGAGTGCTTACAACTGTGAGTTGTTCTTTTTACTGTTACTGTGAAATCTCTGGAAGCAAAGCACTTAAGGGGGAAAGTTGGAGCCCGCTTCCCCAGGGTTCCGGGTCTTCTGTTCCTGCTACCCTGCCTCCTCTCATCATGGGATCCTTGGTGGCAGAAGGTCCCCAGACCCAGTAACCATCTCACCGTTCTTTGCTTTGCCCCCTTCTTTTCCCCTTTGCTCTGTACCCCACTCATGCAGAACCCCATTGTCTAAGAATCCATACAATGATTCGGGAGGTACTGGACATCAATATCCAACAGTGGCTGGATTCTCTATAAATATGTTTGCCCTAATGGGAAGCCTCCGGGGTTTTATGGAGCTCCCAAGTCCCCCAGGCTTTCTTCCCAAGGCAGTTAGTCGTGCTCTCCTGTGGTAGTTGAAGACAGCAGTGTGAGACTCCTACAGGCCAGAGCTCTCGGCAGTTCAGAAGGAGAAGCTGACTTGGTGGAGAGAGGTAACATCAGCTGGTGGGGTCCTTAGAGGCGCAGGGCTAGAGTTTTCACAAGTGACAGTCAGGGGATGCCAGTTGGCATCGTGGAATTTGTGCATCCTTAAAAGAGCCTCTTAAGTATTCCAGGAGCCAATGGGGCTTGACATGTCCCCCTATATTAAGCTAGGGCTGGAGCCCCAGAGTGGTCTGGCCATCAGTCAGGAAGAGCAGGGGTACATTCAAACAATTCCCACAAATCAAGACAGCCAGAACCACCCATTGGGGTTCCCGGAACTCCTTTCTCCAAAGGGATGTAGGGAGTGCGGTTAAGCTCCGTCCAGCTGAGACAGCCCCCAGCAGTGAGGGGGAGCTTCCCTGGATGGAAGTAAGGATGAAATGCCAGCACCACAGGGAGCTCCAGTCACTGCTCGGTTCTCTAATGGCGGCAAGTGCCAAACTCACCCGGGGAGCCTGTGTTTGTATTTCCCACAAAGATCTGGAAATTCCGAAAATCCCTGGTGAGCAGAAAAGAGTGCGGAGAGAAGAAAGCAGTGCAGGGCAGTATCAGCTTTATCAAGATCGAGTGACCTGCCCTCCATACCCTCCTTGAAATGCGGCCTTATAATTAAGACATCTGCCTTCAGCAGACACGTCTATTTTGGTATTGGTGTGTACTTTCAAACTACTCACCGAATGGCAGCTCTGCAGGAAAGGTCTGTGAATGCGTGGGGAATCTCCACAGTTTGGCTGCACAGACCTTGTATTTCTCCCTGACCGGCTCGCAGAAGTGGAGGAGTCTGTGGTGTTGACGTGTGTTTTCTAGAATCTGTTAGATCATCGGCACTGTTCTGTGTTTTGAAGGAACCGTTTCTCTCTCTTATAGCTTTGGCATGGTCCATGATGGAGAAGGTAACATGTGCAAAAAGTCTGAGGGCAACATCATGTCCCCTACGTTGGCAGGACGCAATGGGGTCTTCTCCTGGTCACCCTGCAGCCGCCAGTACCTGCACAGGTTTTTAAGGTATGGAGCTGGTCGTGTGTCTCTGCGTGCCTTTGGTAATCCCTGCCCCGTCCGCCTCATTCTGTCCAAGCAGCCCAGGCTTGGCTGTGACTCCCGAAGATGGTTCCCATTTGAAGGTGTCTCGAGACACTTGGCCGAGAAGTTTGCCAAATTCTCCCTCAGGGTGCCAAGCCTTGCAGGCTTAATCCAATATCATTTGACCTTTAGACTCAAAGGAAGCCCAAGGTACTTACCAAATCAAAGTATTTGTCACTAATGTTTATTTTTTTTAACTTCTCACTTCTGTAACTAAGCATTTTGTATTCATGAACAAAATGAAAAAAAGGGTAGAAAGCCCTACCGTGCACAGTTACAAAGCACACACAACTTGTGTGTGTGTGCGTATTTCTTTTTCGTTTTCCACAAAGTACATTTCTTATTAGGAGGAGAAACTCGAGTATATATACCTTAGCCTGGCTCCAAAATCCTGTAATTTTAATAATTATTTTTGGAAAATTTTACTATAGCGCTGATTCATCTAGGGTCTAGAACACTGGGGAGGTAGGGTTTGACTCCCTGACAAAGAGATGGTCAGTAGATTTTAAACTTTTTAGAAAAATAAGAGATTTTAAGAAGCAGACTTAGCTAGTAAGGCTGATTCTCTCCCAAATGTTAAGACTTGGAGTTTGGAGTTTGGTTTCACCTGTGAACCCTGAGTTCTGACTCCTACGCTCCCGTTCAGGTCAGCGAGTGTGGTCATGCAGACACCAGGTCCTTCCGTCCCGTGGCCTCTCCTTCTTGTGGGACCCAGTCGTCACTGCAGCCTCTGGTGACCGGGAGGGAGAGGGCCGTGGAGGGTGTGCAGGACAGGGCCACGTTTCTGGCAGCGAGAGGGCAACCGACGGCCCAGATTGCAAGGGGTGGGTAAGGATTGTCGTCTCCCCACGTGCTCTGAAGGAGGAGGACATGAGGGTGAAAGAGAGGCCACCTGGGCTCAGCAGCAGCTGCGGCTCCCGCCAGGGGGGAAGTGACGTGGGGAATCAGAATTGAGGATGGGATCTAGGCATTTCAGTCCCTGCCCTGGCCTCTCAACCGATCCCAAGAAGCTTGGACGCAAATAGCCAAGGAAAAGCAATTCTGTTGAAATCATAGCCTTTCTTAACAAAATTACTTGGTTCAAATATTAAAAAGATGAGGGAGAATCTTTGTTCTGAAAGTAGCTCTTGGGGCACCTGGGTGGCTCAGCGGGTTAAGCGTCGGATTCTTGATCTTGGCTCAGGTCATGATCTCACGGTTCATGAGTTCAAGCCCCACGTTGGGCTCTGCGCTGACAGCACAGAGCCTGCTTGGGATTCTCTCTCCCTCTCTCTGCCCCTCCCTCCTCACTCTCTTTCTCTCTCAAAAATAAATAAATTTAAAAAAAAGCAAAGTAGCTCTTAACCCTGTGTCTGAGAACCAACCAAGCAACGGGCACACGGGCCGGAGATCCGAGGCGCTGCGTCCGCCCGAACCCTCGGCTTCGCTTTGTCTTCCCTGGTGAACGCGCTCTCCTGGGACCCAGCGGTGGCACCTGGAACGGACCGTGGCCTGATGTTTTTGTTCCTCCTGAGAGACACACCACTTTCACCATCGTCATTTCAAGAACGTTATTTCCCTGGTTCTGGGAAGAACTGCTTCTGCTCGGCCGGGGGGGCCTGTGGATTCATTACACAGAAATGTATTTTATTTTACCAGACACATGGAAGGCCTGCGCTCACTCTCTGACAGACACGCTGGCTCTCCACAACCCGCTGATCCTCGTCAAGGAGACTCAAAGCGTGTGCCTCTTTATTTCCAGAATGCGTTGGTGCTGGCAGGGGACGGGCTGCCGCTTTTAGTCCTCAATTAAATGGGTTCGCATTTCTGAGATTCGTCACGGAAGGTCTGAACGTTAGCACCCTTAATGTCAATTATATATTCTTGGGAAGAGTCAACGACCAAAGCCACCTTCCTGTAAGAATTTGGAGCAGACTTTGACAGGAAAGCAAACAAAAAATAATTAGAATTGACAGTCGGGTGAAGAGGGGAAGCGAATGCAAATAAAAACTGAAGGGGCAAGGGAAAAACACGCAAACATGTCAATCTTAAAATGCATGCATGTTTAGGCTGTGCTATTGGAGCTTAAAATTGGGCAAATTTGGTCTTTCTAGAAACCAAAGCAAAAAAGGAGATCAAATCTATTCATATTAACAGGAAATAGGGCAATGCTGGTATTTCAAGGAAAGCAAACCTTTTGCCTCCACAGAATTCTTTTAAAAAGATGAAAATGTATATACACACACACATAAATGCGACCAGAACTGTAGATTTGTCAAAGTGCATGCATTGTTAGGTGTGTTTTTGTGTATTTTATAGATATTCCTTATATTTACATAATAGTTATACATCGGCTATATAAAATATATTTGACCTATTCATAACTAATGACTCGTTATATGGTGAGTGCCGATAAATATTAATAGGCACACATAATAAAGACATGGACAGGAAGTGGTTACCTGTGCACGTGCTTCCCCGTGTCCCCTGCTGACCTCCCCGCTTCCGCCTCCTCTGGACCCCACGCTAGACGGAGTCCATCCTGGGCCAGTCCCAGGCACCAGGACCGCATGCCTTTACCTTTCCCGTCTCTGCCACAACATGATGCCAGCAGTCGACACGGGACCCACATTGGCTCGACCAGAGTTGGCGGAAGACAGATCGGCGACACCCGAGAACCCCCCGGTCCGCAGCCAGGGATCTTTGTAACTGATGTACATTCTCACCGTCAGCTCTGAGAACTAGTTACTCCAAGCTCGGGATTAAGGGCAAAAGTCTTGGGCCTCTGTGGTGTCCTCTACACCCCGTTCCGGTTTCCACCGGCCTCTCCGGCTAGCTTCACTGAGCTCCTCATCTTGGGTTCTAGGTTTCCTCTGTTGTTGTTTTTTTTCTCCCTTTCTCTCTGTTTCTCATTATTTTTTCAGCCAAGCCCCTTTTCTTTCCTCTTTTTCTGTTACATAAATGACATCATCTAGTTTATAGAACACTGTGGGGCAGAGTCACCTGGGTATCTCTGTTGGTACCTCCAGTTTGTAAATTATCTGAGACTGTCCCCCGCATGCACGTGGAGCCGTGAGCCCCATGGCTGGTTTCCCTTTCTTGCTGCCCGTTCATTCAGCTTCCCAGACAACCTTGCAGCAAGTCTTCTGAGCCAGCATCCTGACTACCAGCCTTCAGCTTGGGGCCCTTCCCCCATCAGTCAACATACTTGACGCCTACCGCAATGATGGCCACCTTCTGTATTTTATGCCACCCAAGAAGAGTGAGAATTTTGTGGATAATATCCGTCTCCTGGTAACATAAATCTACATTCAAAGAATATATGCTTGACCGTTTTTCTTTGATTTCTATTGCCAAAAACAGTGTTACCGTTATTCTCCCATTGAGTTCTTTTCAACATTTGCTGCTCTCTGTGCAGGCTTCTGGTGGGGTGAAAGTGGGGATTGTTAGCGTGGTTTGCGACTCTTTCTTGCATGGGTTCAGATTTGTTTGAGAGGTGTGTGTGTGTGTGTGTGTGTGTGCGCGCGCGCGCACGCACATGAGCGTGTGCGAAGAATTCTGCTTTCTATCATAAAAAAGGTCATAGACTTAAGCTCACAATGCCCTTATTTGTATTAACAAGGGAAATTTGGAGTTTTCTGTCTCACAAATTGTTCCTGTAATTTTCTAGATTATTTTTGAAAATTTTACAGCTTTTCCACTTTAATGGTTTAATGAAGATAAACATTTTTAATTTTCTTGAAACATGCTCGGACAAATCTTGGAAAGCAGGGAATGTGAAGTTTGGGTGTACAGCGAGTATCAGCATCAGAAAAGAGTCCAGATAAAGTTTTTAAGCTGCCAAGAAATATAGGAGAACTCATGGAAGGAAAATAGTTATATGCTTAGAGAGCAGTTGTTTTGATGACATTAGATATGGGCAGTGATCTTCAAATCAGACTGTGACCCTAGGAGGGGTTGCCAAGAGTCTGGTTCAAAGACCTGTTTGCTCTGGGATCCCAGGACCGTCCCATGTCCGCTCAAGTGTGCTCATTTGTTTTTATGTCCATGAGCGAAACCCTTGTGGGGCAATTCGGTAATAAGCCCTTATTTGCAAGAACTTTGCTAATTTCTCTGGGCCACATGATTATAAACAGATCTGCAAGATTACACAGGCTCACCCATTTGTTTTCGTGAAAGGTTACATTTTCCAAGACAGCCTCCCGTTGTCAGATGCCTTCTTTTTTACTTGGGATGACCAGTCGCGAATCGGACACACACTGTGGTAACCGTGGTGTCTTGTTGGTTTAATGAATCGGAGACTCTCTTGACATGTTTGCTGACTTCCTGATCTCCACGTAATCACGAGCGTGTTATGTTCTCCGCCAGTTAGGCGGCTGTTTGGATCCGATCCCGACAATGAGTAAGGACAAGTGGCACACTTGTATAGATGAATCCACTTTCCTTTGTTAGCAGTCCTAGCATTTGTTACGTGGAAAAAGTATATAATAAAGGACCTCAGTTGGTCTGAAGTTGTCAGCACAACGTTGCTCCATAGTTGGTCGTCAAGAAGGAAGGATATGTGTTTGGAGTAAATTCATCGTCCTAGTCAGTGAAGTCATGTGTCATTTCCTATGAACAGACACAGACCTCATCCCATGTACTCATGTCTGCATCTGGGAGGCCTGGGACTAGGGAAATTTTAGCTCATTATTTTAAGTTAATGACAACAGGGACTCATCCTCAATGTGCTTTTTTAAAAATTTGAATCCTACAGACCCGTACGTACCTCCCCTCTGACCCCATGAATCGAGGTCAGCCCATGGGAAAGGGGGCCGTCAGTGGGAACCAAGAGTTTGAAGGATGCTTGGGTCCCCTTCCATACCCCATACCGCCTCTGTCAGTGAGAAGATTTGATTTGACCCAAGAGCCCATTAAGCATACTTTTGGGCGTAATGGAAAGAATATACTTCAGTTTACATCTTGCATCTGTATAACGTTCGTCTTAAGAAAAACCAAGTCACAGCTGTCCTTAGTTTCTGCAGGAAGACTGGAGAGCAGGCACTGCCCTGTGGCAGAAGGAGCGGTGAGGAGGTCATATCAGAGATGATAGGCTGATCGTGGCTTTATCCTTCATGTCTGGGAAGGTCTTGACCTTGGCAAGTAATATCATTTGTTTCAGGGGCCCCTGTTCCCGACTTGGACAAGGAGGAGAGACGACCGTAAGATCTCTCAGGCTCTTGCCCATTTTACGGCTCGTCAATCAGAGTGGGAAACAGACTTTGAACTATCACTGTGGTGTCTTTGACCTTGCCTTGTTTTTTATTAGCATTACTTTTGTGGTGGTTAAGCAGATGTATAGAAAAGCACAAAATTATCAGGGTGCAGCTCAGTGAGTTTTCACACAATGAACATGGTAGTGTAACTTCTTCTCAGGACAACATACAGAGGACCTTACAATAGCCAAGATAGGAAACAACCTGTCTGTGGTCTGTCTACAGATGAATGGCTAAACACACACACACACACACACAGAGGAATATTTTTCAGTCATGAGAAAGATGGAAATCCTCCCATTTTGGGCAGTGAGGTTGGACCTTGAGGGTATTATGCTAAGTGAGGTAAGTCAGAGGAAGACAAATACTGTATGACCTCACTTATCTGTGGAATCTGAAAAATCAAACCAGCAACAGAGAGTAGAGAGGTGGCCATCAGGGTCGGGGGTTGGGGACACTGGTGAAGGTGGTCACGGGTACAAACCTCGCAGTAAGTTGCATGGGCTCTGGGGGCTGCCGTGTGCAGCAAGATGACTAGAGAATGATGTTGTGTTGTACCTTTGACAGCTGCTGAGAGAGTAGACCTTAAAAGTCCTCACAACACAAATCTAAATATGCGGGGTGATGGATGTGTTAACTACCCTTTATAAAAAGGCACAGAACATAGTGAACGCCCCAGAGATAACTATTCTCCTGACATAAGACACCATAGACTAGGTTTGCCTGTTTCTGAACTTCCAATGAATGGACTCATGAGTTATGTGCTATTCTGTGTCAGGGGTCTTTGGCTAAATATCATGAGGAAGAGACTCATCCTTGTTGCTACACAAAAATATACCATCATTTACTTATTTTTAATTGCATGCATGTGCTCTAACTTACTAATCCATGCTGTTGGTGATGGACATTTGGGATTCAGATTTGGGGCTGTTATAAAAAATGCTACTCTCTGTGTTCTTTGGGTTCGCATACACATGTCTGAGTGTGTGCAGGACTGGAACTGCAGGGTCATAAATAACGCAGGCTGCAGTGTCTGTAGACCCTGCCAGACAGCCTCCCTAGGCACTTGCGCCAGGTCACATGCCTACAGCGATTATTAGCGTTCACGTGGCTATAAAGCCTTGCCAACGCTTGGTCCTGTTGGTCTTCTCCGTTTTAGCCACGTTGATGGGTGTAGCGGCCTACCAAAGAGGTAACTAAAGAGATCATAGAGTATCTTTTTCATGTCTAATGAACACCGGAATAATTTTTAGTGAAGTGCCTGTTCAAATCTCTTGTGAATTTTTAAAAAGGAGGCTCTATTTATTTTCTCATATCTCTTGATGGGAGTACTTTATATATATCCTGAGTAGGAACACTTCGTCCATTACGGGAGACATGTACTGCAAATATCATCTTTCACTCTGTTACTCAGTAGTTACACTTTTAGTGGTGTCTTTTGGTTAACAGAGGTTTTTCTTTGTGTCACGGAGTCCAGATTAATCCACGTTTCTCCTTTAGGGTTAGCACTTTGTGTGTATTATTGGGGAAAGAAACCCACAAAACTCTGCTTATCCCAGAGTCGTGAGTATCTTCTTCCACATGATCTACAAGCTTTATCGTTTTGCTTATCCCCTGAGGGTCACCTGACTTTTGTCCAGGGTATGCAAATGAGTCAAACGCATTCTGTTCCTGTGGACATTATGGGGGATTGTTCGTGCTGTGGCCGCGTGCTTTTCCTTCCTACATCCACACCGTGGGGTTTTCTCGCACCTGCCCATTGGCTGTGCACTTAGCCTTGAGACCTGCTGGGGCCGAGGGGAGAAACCAGACGTGCTCCAACGTGAACCTAACCAGAAGGACCAGGGTACGATCAACACGGGGGATTTCAGCTCTTCAAAGGCGAAGCTAATTGGAGCCGACTTTCACATCCCAGTGGTGATACGTGTGTTCCTGAACCTTCTTCCAGGCTCCCACTCTGTGAGCTTCATTTTTCTTGGCCAGGCAGGAACCTTGTCCACAGGCCATGGGCTTATACTTCCATACAGCCTATAAAAGTTTCTGAACCTGTGAACCTTTTTGAATTTTCAGTCTCTTGCCTGGGCCAGTCGGGTTGGCTGGCGTGTCCTGGTTTCCTGTCCGTGGGGTAGGGATAAGATGGCCTCCCCGGCGTAGCCTCAGGGAGATACTGGGAACAGCGAACTAGTGTATAGAAATCATTTGAGATCCATCAGAGAAAGGTTGTATGGAGTTCCAGAATTGCCAGTTCACCCCTGTCTTGGAGTGCTTTTATTCGTCTTTCTTTAGTTGAACATATGCCTGTGCGTTATGATGGCCACAGTAGTGCTAGACAGGTCGTTTACCGAACACTCACTGCCGCTAGCACTTTCCTATCATTTCATTTAGTCTGTATTCCTTGCTTTGCTCTTACAAGACTTCTGACCTCCTTCTATGTGGGATTAATGTCTCATCCACAGTCGTTGGTACCACCCCTCATGTTTTGTGTGTGAATATTAATTGAAGGTATACACGCGTGGGCCCCACGGAGTGGGATCTGGGACTGGGCCATGGAGACTGAGGCCAACACGATAAGGGTCAAGGTGGGTGACCACACGGAGAAAAGTGTAGGGCTGTGTGGGCAGGTCTGGTAGTGGTCATATAGTGAGACTGTGGGGGGGGGATTTTTTTGCTTGTTGAAATTTGTAAGTAAGACTTAGCTGCTACCTGTAAACACTGTTTTCCCTTCCTCCAAACTCAAATATTATAACTATGCACGTCCCTGGTAGGGAAGGGAATACCATGTTTGTGGAGGAAAAACTCATTTGCTGGTCTTTAGCCTCCTGCTAGTGAACTTAAGCAGAGTTAACTTCCTTCTTCACTTGGGAATCAAGTCAGAAATGAGCCTGAGTGTGGAGCATTGTTGGTAGAAATTGCTGCCGTATTCCATAGCAAACCCCCGGAGGCTGTGAGTTGTGGTGCCGGTGGTCCCTGGCCTGGGGAAGGAAAGGAGAGAAGAAGGGAGGGAGGGAAGAGAGGAAGGGGAGAAGGAGAGGAAGGAAGGACAGAGGGAGGAAGAGAAAGAAAATTCTAGTCTTTGAGATTGATTGCGTTTGCCATTCACGATGTCCATTTCCATCTTTCGATCGTTCGTGGCAAGAAGTATACGTAAGAAGTGTCTGCAGTCGGAGCTTCTCACGCTGCACCTCTGGTTTTGGGGTTCCGTTTCCCTCTGTCCCGTGATAAGCTGGAGAAATCTGGGGAAGAACGCCCTGCCTTCCTGGAAGGATGACATGCATTCTGAGCAATCCGAGGAGACGTGGCCCCTGTATTTAAAGCTCATCGAGATCTCCGTCGGACCCCAGGAGACTGATGCCCCCTCTCTCTTTACTGGCTGTGTTGTCAGCTTGCACGAGCGTATCAAGGCGTAGCTCCGTGTGTACCTCTGGTAAGTCTTCCGGAACCCCGAGCAGCCCGTCTCCTCTGTGTTTCAGCACTGCCCAAGCCCTGTGCCTTGCTGATCAGCCGAAGCCCGTGAAGGAGTACAAGTATCCGGAGAAGCTGCCGGGAGAGCTGTACGACGCCAACACCCAGTGCAAGTGGCAGTTTGGAGAGAAAGCCAAACTCTGCATGCTGGATTTTAAAAAGGCAAGCGATTGTTGGCAAATGCTCAGTGCGATGTGACTCATTAAACCGTTTTATTCAGTGTAACGGACGTTGGTGGGTTCTGCATTTATTGGGCACCTACCAAATGTCAAATCCTGCGTGTGAAAGCTGGTCTCCTCTAACAGGAAACACATGTTTTACTGGCGAAGAAAGCGATGGTAGATACTGGTGTGGGTATCAGTTTTCATTGGAGAACTGACTTGGCCCGTTAGGTCAGCTCTTTCTTTCTGATTTATCACAGGGGAGCTTAGCAGTAACCTTCGGTTGGTGTAAGTTGGCAGACGGATACTCGGCATTTTTTTCCAGCGCTGTTAAGAAAACAGCACCTCCCTGCTTTATCCATAGTATCCTGCTTTAGCCATAGTATGGAACGTACTGTGGAAGAGCAACCTAGCTAGGGCTTCCGGTTACCACAGTTCCCAAATACGGCCTTGCTAGAGAAGTTTCTCCTAGAAGGCGCTTTCTACACCGAGCCCGGGGACATCGCTGGCGTGGCTTCCTAACATAAACCGCACATACCACAGAGACGCGCGCTCGTGGCAGACGGGCAGGCCGATCGGGGTCTAGGAACTTGCTGTACCGAAACACAAGGGAAGCTCCCCATAAATTAAGTGAAAGTAACTATTTTTGAGATCTCTCTTATTATAGTTTATAATGAAATCTAGAGGACAACAGACAAAAATATGATCCTCCAGAAACCAGCATTTCAGAGTGCACGGGGAATATTTCCAATTTAAGTCTAATGCGATAATCTCTTTTCTTCTAAACTCAAGGAGAGCCCCCTCCTCCAAGACCGGTTACAGCCCCTGTGCCAGAACTGGATTCTCGTCTCCTCAGCTGGGGAATCTCAGCGGGGAGCAGGAGCCATGAGTCAGTCACCGTCAGCCTGTGCTCCTAACGCTGCCCTTTTTCATGGGCAGAATGTGTGCAAGCCCTAAGAATTTTTTGAGTGTTCCTATTCTGTTTGTTAAGAAAAAGGAGCATAATACTAATTGTTTTTTCAAAGATGGGATTCTCCTCTGGTTTCCACATTATTTTTGCTCTGTGGCCATGGATTTTATCATCCATGGTACCCTAACGCCATTTGGAAAATATCAGAAGTTAAATGTTTAATACATCTCTTTTTACTGAGGAACTATTTATGTGCAGTGAAATGCATTCATTTAAGGCGTACACTTGGAATTTTAACAAATGTGTTTACCCATGTTACCCGCACACTGATCAAGATGTGACTTACTTCTGTAAAGCCCGAAATTCCCTTATGCCCTCTCCCATTCAGTCCCTTCCCCACTCCAGTAAGCAGCCACTGTTCTGATTTCTAGGCACCGTAGGTACACTTTGCTTATTCCAGAACTTTGTAAGTGCCAAGTAAAGTATTTGCAGTGACATGGATGGAGCTAGAGAATACAATGCTAAGTGTAGTAAGTTAGTCAGAGACGACAAATACCATACAATTTCCATCAAATGTGGAATTTAAGAAACAAAACAAAGAGAAGAAAGAGACAAAGAAACTGACTCTTAACTGTAAGAACAAGGTTACCAGAGGAGAGCTGGGGTGGGGAGGGGAGCGGGGGTGAAACAGGTGAGGAAGATTAAGAGCACACGTACTGTGGTGAGCACGGAGGAAGGTATAGCGCTGTTGAATCACTCTGTTATATACCCGAAACTAACACGGTATGTTAATTACACTGCGATTACAATTAAAAACTTCATTAGCAAATAGAAAACAAGTACGATGTTAGCTGTTGGTTTTACATAGTTCCCTTTATCACACAGAGGAAGTTCCTTTCTGGACCTAGGTTGTTGAGAGATTTTATCACAAAAGTGTGTTGACTTTAGTGAAATGTCTTCTGTGTCTATTAATGTAGTTCTGTTGTTTCTCTTGTTTATTAAGTTAATGTGGGGAATTGTATTCATAGGTTTTAAATTTTATTTCCTATTTGTCACACTTCTTTTTTTATTTTTTTAATGTTTTATTTATTTTTGAGAGAGAGAGAGACAGAGACAGAGTATGAGCAGGGGAAAGGCAGAGAGAGAGGGAGACATAGAATCCGAAGCAGGCTCCAGGCTCCGAGCTGTCAGCGCAGAGCCCGACTCGGGGCTCGAACTCACGAACTGTGAGATCATGACCTGAGCTAAAGTCGGACTCTCAACCAACTGAGCCACCCAGGTGCCCCGGTCACACTTCTTTTTTATTTCTCTCTTTCCTTTTGGATTAAACTTGCTTTTAAAAATTCTGTTTTTTTGCCCCAATTGACATTTTAGCCGTACTTTCTTACACTAGTTTTTCGTGGTTGTTCTAAAGATTATAGTTGCATCTTTAATTTACAGTCTATGTAGCAGTAACATCGTGCCAGAATGGAAGCTCCTTACAAGTGAGTCGGTGTGACCCTCCTTCCCCCCGTGCTGTTGTCCTCGTGTGTTTTATTCTGTGCAAGTTACAAGACACTTGCCTCAGTGTTCCTCGTATCCTGCACCTGCTAGCCACAAAGTATGTCAAGTTTTCCCTATCGAAAATGTCATTAATTCACCCGCCATTTTGAAGAACAGTTTTTCTGAATCTAGAATTCCCAGCAGTTTTTTTTTTTTTTTTTTTTTACCCTTTAGAAAACTTGATGTAATTCCATGTTCAGCTACACTCAGTTGTTCCTGATAAAAAGCTGGTCACCTCCTGTGTCTTCTGCCATTCTTAGTCCCCAGTGTAGACAGTTTAGCAAACTCTACATCTGGGTTATTTTAAGTTTGAGTTTCTAGAAATAACCATCTAGTTCTTTGTAGTTTGTATTTATCACCTGAAATCTTCCATTTTTTCCCTCATTCTGTCAACTTTTTCCTTGATAACCTTGAGTATATGATAATATAATACACTATTACTTTGTTATTAAATTTATATGAATAGGGGACCCTCGACCCCTTGAGGTTTTGTTTCGGATTCTGTGGCTCCCTTTCTCTATCTGCCCCTCTCCCACTCCCAGTCTGTCTGTCTCTCTCAAAAAGAAACAAACATTTTAAAAAATGTAAGTATACTCCTTCTGAAATTTTTAGAAATGGGTCTGTTTTGTTGGGTTGACGTGGAGAGATCCAGAGCTTACTGAGGGGAGAATATAAAACAATAAACAAGGAGCAAATGGCCTGGTGCCTAACCTCGCGGTCCACACGTGAGGGCTCCTCAGTGCACGTTTGCCGAGCAGGGTGCTGGATAGATGAGCGCTGTTTCAAAAAAGGGCTCTTTAAGTCCCTGTGCCATTTAGTTTGGAAAAGCTAATGGATAACGCAAACACATATGTATCTGTCTCTGGGATAATAAATAGGTGTGTATTTGGCGTATGTGGATGTGTGTTTACTACCGTGTGTGAATTCACGCACATGCGTGGCCATGGCTTTCTCTGCCCTCTCATGACTCAACAGTGATCGTTGGAACTAGCGATGAAAGCACCCCACTGCTTCAAAAGCAAAAACGAATAACCGCAATCAAGTAGAGGTCCCATTATAACATCATTTGCAATGGGATTTCGGTTTGTATTTTTGGAGAGTCTAATACGGACAGTTGGAGAAAATGGGACTGGTGGCACTCAGCTCACAGCGTGGAAATCCCCCATAAATTCCCAACAGTGTCATCTGAAAATGCTGCTTGTATGTGGGGTGTTAGGTTGTGATGTTGAACTTACTAACCAAGTCAGTATGACTGAAATTGATCTTCGTGAACATAGCTCTTTTTTTTTAAGTTATTTTGATGGTGGGGGTGAAGGGGCAGAGAGAGAAAGGGAGAGAGAGTGAGTAGTGGAGGGGCAGAGGGATGGAGAGAGAGAATCCCAAGCTGGCCCCAAGTTGGCAGTGCAGAACCCAACATGGGGCTCTAACCCACAAACCGTAAGACCATGATCTGACCCCAAACCAAGAGTCGGACCCTTAACCACGGAGCCACCCAGACCCCCCCCCCCATGGACACAGGCTCTTAAATTAGAGGGTAGACTCGAAGGTGAGTGCCTTCTCTAAAGATCGTGTTCCTTGGCTGCAAAGATGACAGCAAGTGTGGACTCTCCTCGTGAGCCTTCACGTTGTCCTCCCCGAGTTGTGTGTGTGTGATCACAAACCTCTTCATCTAGCGCCTCTTCTGGCCTGTCAGCCTCAGCATGGGCGGGGCCTGGTGGCCTGACCCTGGGCTGAGATGCAAGGCTTCCAGAGTTACTTTGAAATCGGATCCCCTTCGGGTCCGGGTACTGTTGTGAAACTGGGAGCTTCCCCCCACGCCCAGCATGTCTTACGTTCCAGTTCTGGGGCCCTAGACGTATGATTTAATAGGGTCTTTGTTCCCAGAGGGCCCTGAAATTTAATAAAGAATGTAATGGCATGCAACAATAATGCTTAATTTAATACAACCCTTGCCCGCGATGTCCAGAAGTTAGCCATTAAATCAAAGTGTGATCACAGTGAGAGGCTGTCATTGGTTTTTGGTTGTTCAGTTGTTTCCTGGTCATTTTATTATCTAATTCTTTGAGGTACTAGAATTTTCATGTGTTTTCCAGAATGGAGTCTTGTGTCACCTTTTTATTAAACATCAGTTATATTGGTAGGGTACCAAGGTCTCATATACATTTTGCTATGTTGGAAAACAATAGCACGGATTATATGATATTTCAAGGCTCTTCTGACTGTTGTAATTTGTTTTGGCCTGGAGAACGGAGTTGGGGATTAAGCCGGTTCCAGGAAGGGCTGAAATACACAGGTGACATAAGCCAGGCATAGACCGATCGAGTTAGTGGGTCACTGTGTCTTAGGGGCAAGCCATCACCCGCATCCTGTATTGGAGAGCTTTGTCCTCCGTAAAGTTAAAAAAAATCACCTTCAAATGTATCTTCCATTCATAGTTCTCTAGTCTGCAGAATGTTCCAGAAAACTACAATGTAAGAATATTATGAAAATACTTTAAATAGTAGAATCTAGATCTAGTATTTTCATACATAGGTGGCCCACCTATGTCATCTTAGATGTTTTTACAATCACACTCACTGACCATTATTAATTTCCTTTTACACAAAAATATTCCCACTCATGCCATCCAGGGCTTTCACAGAAACAAACTAACAGATGTTCAGCTCACTCAGAAAACATTTATGGAAAGACAGCTAGGTACTGAGCTCTGTGCCAGGTATCCGTGTCAAATACACAGAAATAATTCAACATTTAAAAAAAAAATTAATGTTTATTTTTGAGAGGGAGAGAGAACGTTCATGAGGGAGGAGTAGAGAGAGAGACACACACAGAATCTGAAGCAGGTTGCAGGCTGAGCTGTCAGCACAGAGCCCAATGCAGGGTTCGAACCCACTAACTGTGAGATCATGACCTGAGCCGAAGTCGGACGCTCAACCAACTGAGCCACTCAGGCGCCCTAGTTTAATATTGTAAAACACCATTTACTTTATATCATCTTGGATAGTCTTTGAAACCGCCCAATCTGTTGGGAGTACCTGTCCGTTGGGAGCACCAGCTCCCCGAGGCCACCGCCATGAAGCCTGGCAAAGCTGCATTTGGGCTCCAGTCACCTCACGCCCTTGGAGTGAGGAAGGAAACGTGCCCTGCGCTGGGTGCCCCTAGGGGAGCGACCTGAGTTTGGCGTGTTACCTACAATCACTGCATTTAGCTCCCAGGACAGGTCGTGAGGGGGGCGGGTTGCCATCCTCGAGCTTACGAGGAGGACATCAGGTCCTCCCTGCCCAGATCTGCCCTTCCAGTCCACAGCAGATGTGCCTGCCTTCTCTGAAAGCCCAGCCTCTCTACCCGCCCACCGTGGCCCTCTCCCATCCGACCGAACCACAGAGCGGCTACCTCGTTCACGTCCACCCATTTGGGTCTTCATCCATTCATCCATCTGTGCCTTCGTTGGCTCACGTGTGCACACCCGGCCTCCGGAACTCCTAGTGAGCCACTGCTCCAGGGCGGTACCCCTGCCTCCCCCTGCGGGACAGACTCTGGCTCTGATCGCCACATTTCCGCCGAGACTTCGAGCCTGCGTCCGTGAGCTCCGATTTCAAGGAGCTTTGTTTAAATCCCGGTATCCTACCAAGTCGCCACCCTACAAGCAAACGCTTTCCAGTTGTCTCTTTGGGGAGTTACAGACACTTGGGCCCCCGCTTTTATGGATTCCTTGAGGTCCTCTTACGGCTCTGATCCGTAAGCACTGTTCTGGCCAAGAAGAGGGGCCCCC
This sequence comes from Paguma larvata, assembly GCA_030068075.1. Lineage (NCBI taxonomy): Eukaryota > Metazoa > Chordata > Mammalia > Carnivora > Viverridae > Paguma > Paguma larvata. The sequence continues at coordinate 3,104,134 of CM057826.1, forward strand.
AACTCGGCGTGCTGAGCAGTGTCGCGAGAGACACTAACCACCAATGCGACACGTTTGCCCAGGAGCGCTTAGTGATAGAACGCAGGTTCACGTATCCCAAACAGTCGTACAGACAATTTAAGAAGTGTTAACCTCCTGTGCATTTAGAAGCTGCCACCAGCGTTTCTGAAGGTTCTGTCCTTCTGTGAGTCCTACTGCTCGCCCCTCACTAAGATGTTCCTTTGGGCGCGGAAGGATACAGAAGGAAAACTAATTCCTTGCACTTGGAGAGACTTTCACTGTGCATAAATCTCAGATCTTGTTTTATTTTACTGCCCTATCAGCCGTGTGGGTCCGCGTTCCTCTACACACACCTTTCTTCCTTCACAGTCTTCTGTCCTTTGCACAAGCCCTTTGTTCTTTCTCTTTTGAATGTCATCCCCTCTTCCCTAACAGGCTCCCCAAGCTCAGGAATTGACTGAGACATCGTATCTTCCTATGAGACCTTTCCTGAATCTTCCGGAGTGCACCATATGGTGACTTACAGCAAATTTACCCCATTAGACCATGCTCGAGACCGTGGATCTGGGTCATATTCCTTACGGAACCTCCCTCCTAGCAAGGCAACTGGCATATTCTAGGCCTTCCTCAAAGGGTAAAGATGGGGGCGCCTGGGTGGCTCAGTTGATTAAGCATCCAGCTCTGAATTTCGGCTCCAGTCATGATCTCAGGGTTCATGAGTTTGAGCCCCACACTGGGCTCTGTGCTGACAGCTGGGAGCCTGCTTAGGATTCTCTCTTGCTCTCTCTCTTCCCCTCCCCACTCACACTCTCTCTGTCTCTCTCAAAATAAATAAATAGGCTTTAATAAAAAAAAAAAGATTGGAGATGGCGAGTGGGTGGATGGATGACTGGGGAAGTCAGAAAGTCTCATACCCAGCTTTAATTTAGCAATGAGGACTCAGACTCGGAGAGGTTAATGAATGGCAGGGTCAAGAATGAATTATAAAATGTTAGGCTCTACCGAGTCTTTTGAATTTTCATAGTTTGCTGCTACCTCGGGATTAGGCATATTTTACTGTTTAGTTTAGAAAATATGAGTTTGGGGCGCCTGGGGGGCTCAGTCAGTTAGGCGGCTGAGTCTGGATTTTGGCTCAGGTCATGACAATCATGGTTCGTGAGTCTGAGCCCCAGGTCAGGCGCGGCACTGACAGCACTCTGGGCTCTGTGCTTGGGGTTCTCTCTCTCTCCTCTTTCTCCGCCCCTCCCCCTGCTGACACAGGCCCTTTCTTTCTCTGTCTCTCAAAATAAATAATCTTAAAAAAACTTTTAATAATAATGTTGTCAAATGTACAATAAATACGTATGAATAAATAAAGCTCCAGGGATGGAATCAAGTCGGGCCAAGTCTAGAACATGAGTCTCTGGGCCTTCCTCTTCTTCCCACCGTGTTCATCTGCTGCTAAGTTGATATCAGCTTTTAATTTGTATGCGTTGTTTTCGCCTTAAATTTTTCAGCGATATTTGATTGTGGATTTGTGGACCGTTTGTAACCCTGATGACCTTTTCTCCCTGGTAGGACGTTTGCAAAGCCCTGTGGTGCCACCGGATCGGAAGGAAATGCGAGACTAAATTCATGCCCGCAGCAGATGGCACCGTTTGTGGGCACAACATGGTAAGGACCTAGTCTTAGGTCGCGGGTCATGTTCGGCTGTCGGGGCCTCTCTACCCGTGCCTCTCTCCTCCTCCCGCACCGGTATCTTGTAAGCCCGTCTTCCTCACCGATACGTGCGACCCTACCCCCGGCTCAGAAGGTGGTGTTGCATCTGCACTGGTACTGTGAAGGGGGCTCCGTTCTCCTCTCTTCCTTTCCCGATGAAGTCATTGACGGACTGTCTGCCCGTGGTAGACGCGGATGCCAGGCGACAGGTGGCCACTGCATCTACCTAATAAGGGGAAACTGAAGCCCTTGGCCCTGTTGTAAGCGCGTGCAGGACTCGCATTGGGTAGTGCTGTTAAAGGCACAGAACATCAATTCAGAGACCCTGGAGGAGACCTTTCTGACCCGTCCTCTCTCCTGGGGAAAAAGGAGAGGAGCTTTGATAGAGGAAAGAACCACATAAAAAAAAGAACTATGCTCATTACTCACTGGTGGAGAATGATGATTTTGTCATTGAACTAAAAATATCTTAACACCTAAGAGGATTATTCTGATTCCTTTGACTGAACCTGTGATTTCATTGTTCCTTTTGATACATAAGACTATCGAGGCGGCGCCTGGGTGGCTCTGTCGTTTAAGCACCCAACTCTTGATCTCAGCTCTGGTCTTGATCTCAGGGTTGTGTGTTCAAGCCCCGAGTTGGGCTCTGCATTGGACTCCACCCTAGGCGTGAAGTCTACTTATAAACAAAATTTAATAAAAATGCTTTAGGGGCGCCTGGGTGGCTCAGTCAGTTAAGCGCCGGACTTCGGCTCAGGTCGTGATCTCACGGCTTGTGGGTTCGAGCCCCTCGTCGGGCTCTGTGCTGACGGCTCAGAGCCCGAGCCTGCTTTGGATGCTGTGTCTCCCTCTCTCTCCACCCCTCCCTGGCTCACACTCTGTCTCTCTCTCTCTTCTCTCTCAAAAAAATAAACATTAAAAAAATTAAAAAAATATGCTTTAGGTTCTTGGAAGAGGAAAAGGACGTGCCGGTGTCCCACGGAAACACACATGGTCACAGGACACCAGGGAACTGGCCTGAGTAGTAAGGTGCAGGGGGTCATAACTTTCTGCACTTAGTTGGTTGAAATTTACCCTTTGGGTGGTAGGTTTGCAGAATTAGGCTGCTGTCCTGAATGAGTAGGAGAAGCTCAGCCCGCACAGGCACCGAGCTGCTTCTCAGGTCGCCCGCTTCCTATGGGACCAATTCCCTAGCTGCCACGCGTCCTCGAGATAACCTATATATTCTCGTTACGTTTGATTTACCCCAAATGCACAGTTAAATTGGCTGTTATTGCTATTTTCAGTTTTTTTCCCTTGTTAGTCCAGAATACACACCTAACAAGTACCCAGCAGTAAGGTATTCCAGGCAGCGTCTCGGGGCTGCACGGTGGCCGCAGTGGGACGGCATCAGAGGCTCCTGGGAAAGCTCCCTTTGCCGTTAATTGTGCGCCTTCCCGTGTCACTGATTCTCGAGTGTCCCTGAGGTTTATCAGTTTAGAAGTGCATGTGACCAGACATCAGCGTCGCGGTGCTTTGGCCGTCCCAGTTGGTGTGTTCTGGGTGGGTGGCAACAACCGTGCCGCTTTTCTCCTGGGTGGGAACCTGTTTCCTGCCCCCCGCACTGCCGGCAAGGCTCGCGCGTGCTGGCGAATGGGCTAATACTGATTGCATTTTGCAGCGTGAGGCTCTATCCTTAGTACATCACAGACACGCAGCCCTTACCACCGCCGTGTGACGGTGAGTCTGTATGGGACTGCTTCGGGCATTCGGGAACCTTTCCAGGGAACGGACGCCGGGTCCCTTCGTTCTCACGCCGGGGGGATCCAGGACAAGCAGTTGCGACCACAGCCCAAAGCGAATGACAGCAGACTCTAGGTCTCTAACGTAGAATGAAACCAGCTGTCGCGTCACAGTGACCTGACATCTGGTGCTCGGCGCTTGCCTGTGTTACCTCAGCGGATGTTTGGAACAACTCAGCCTGGTGGCACGCGTCATCCCTGAGGTCCTCAGGGGGACCTGCAGGCTCAGAGCGCGTGAGTGACTTGCCCCAGGCCCCACGGCAGCAGAGCTAGGACCGCCGCTGCTTTCCTCCCGCCGCAGGGCGCCTCCTGCGTGTGCTGGGTTTAGGTGTGACGTGCGGACTCCGGGGACGGTGTCACAGCAGGAACGAGCACTCATCGTGACGTGTTGCTTGCTAAGATAAAGCCTTCTCTCAAAAGCCGCATCGTCCATAAAGAAAATACAAACGGCGAGAAACACGGAGTGGTCCTCAGAAACTCAACTGGTGTTTCAGTGGAAATGGCGTTATGTGTACTTAACACGTGCTCTTGTCCTGACCCGCTCACAGTGGGCTCCGCAGGTCTGTGACTTGCGTGGAATTTATACATGAAGTCGGTGCGCGCGTGACTGTGCGTGTTGGTGCACCCGTGCCTCCCCCCACCCTCCTACGGAGAAGATTTGGTGTTTTCTCCTCAGACTTCCTGTGAGATATTTTTAAATCTTTTTTTTTTTTTAAGTTTATTTTGACAGATACAGAGAGAGACAGAGAGAGATCGAACAGGGGAGGGCAGAGAGCAGGGAAGGAGAGAATCGGAAGCAGGCTCCGCACTGTCAGCACAGAGCCCGACACCGGGTTTGAACCCACAAACTGAGATCACGAGCTCAGCTGAAACCAAGCGTCAGATGCTTAACTGACTGAGCCACTCGGGTGCCCCAAAAGTAACTTTTAACAGGACAGTCATGTAAGGATATGTGGACAAAAGGAGCAGAAGGCACATTGGCAGGACTACTAATCGCGGCAGCAGTTTTGACAGCGGACTGGAAATCCCGCCATGTGCGTGGAGAGGGCAGTGGCTGAAAAACCCCACGTGCGGAGTGAGTGAGGGACACGTCGGCACGCTCCCAGGAGACGAGCCCCAGAACGACGGTGCGTGCGCGGCGGGCTCTCAGCGACCAAGAGAAAAGGAGATCGTAATCTGTACAATTATTTTCTTCCATTAAAAAAAATAAAAGGATAAATTCCAAATTTTGAAAAATAAAAGTAAATATTTTGTGTAATTTTAAAACAAAGCGAAACCACAATTCCTTCAACTAATCCTGAAATACCGAAAGCAAAATCAATTTGACCTAAATACCTGTCAGCTTGTTGGCTTAATCATTACTGTAACAGAGGTGGTTTCAAGGGACTTTAAACCCTGACAACGTTTTCTGAGTTTCAACTTGTTGGTTCTGGCTTTCACATTTTCTGTGTTGGGTGTGAGAAAGCTCTGACCAGATGATTTTTTAAAATAAGACAAAACATCCACAACAGACCCCCGACTTGTCCCTCCCCGTCCCTCCTGTCCCTCCTTGTCCCTCACTATCCCTCCCCTTCCCTCCCCATCGCTCCCCCTCACTCCTCATTCCTCCCCAGTCCCTCCCATCCTTCCCTATCCCTCCTTGTACCTCCTTGTTCTTCCTCTTCACTCTCTGTCACTCCCCATTCCTCCCCGTCTCTCCCCATCCCTCCCCGTCCCTTCCCTTCCCTCCCCATCTCTCCCTGTCCCTCCTTGTTCCTCCCCTTCCCGTCCTTCCCCTGTCCTTCCTCATCCCTCCTCATCTCTCCCTGTCCCTCCCCACCCCTCCCTGTCCCTCCCAGCTCCGGGACCCTGCCCGGAGCCCACAGGAGCCGGCCATCCGCTTCTCTGAGCTCCTCTCCTCTGACTGGAGGCCATCGGGGAGCAGGCGCCCTGCTGTCATCTGTGTGCCCCTCTCTGAGCTGAGGGTGTTCAGGACTTGTTCTGTCACCTGGGGTGAGGACAGGGGTGTTTACAAAAGAGAGACTTATTTTTTGCTTCTAGGAAAGAATCGAAGAATTGAGTAGATGAGGTTTCAGTGCTCGGAATTTCTTATGTTCAAGTTTTCTTCCTTGAATGGATATGAAATCAAACCATTTGCCATCGGCACCTCTGCGTGCCAGCGACGGTCAAAGAGCAGCCAGCGGCTAAGTGTTCGCCTAGCATGACAATGAATTCTCGAAGTCTTGTTGTTTTCCTCTTAGAAAGTCCATTTATTTCCTCTTAGAACAAATCCAGTGGCCCTAATCTTGGAGACAGACAGGAGGGGACTTCACCCCGCCCCCCCCCCGGCCCGGAAGCCAGACTCTGCTGGTCCATGCGGGCCAGCAGCAAGGGAAGAACAACTTCCTTTTCTCCTCTCAACGGATGGCCCGAAGTTCATTGAAGTCCACACCAAACCACAGGGAGGACGCACTGAACACCGTGTGAGATGTTGCGTAGCCGTGACATGCGACAGAGGCAAACACAACACGTGGCTTTGAGCACGAACTGACATCAACAAGCGTTCCTCTTGAGGAAGGGCAGCTGATGACACCTGCAGCCTCGCGGGGACACATGCAGCTCTGTGTGGGCTGTCTCATCTCCTCGGGAAGCAGTGTGGTCCCCCGACCCGCATCCACCAACAACCTCCGGGCTCCGGGCTCCGAGCCCAGGTGCTCGGGAGCGAAGGCGCAGAGCAGCGGCCAGAAACGACAAGGTGTTGAGTCACGAGGAACCTCCAGCTGGACGTTTCTCCCCGAGCCTCCGTGCGCTCTGGAGGAGACGTGAAAGGCTCGTTGTTCTCAGAGAGATTGGAGTTCACTCACCTGAGAGCTGAACGGTCAGGCTGAATGTTCGGCAATACCACTTAATTAAATGCGCTGAATTCCAGCAGCTCGGACGCCAGAAAATGGTTCTTCTGTGTATCTTCCGTGTGTGGGGATTTATAAACCGTGCTAGGATTGGGAAGGAAAAAGAAGCAACATTCACTGTTTGTACAATATGCTACCTGAAGGCCCGACGTTGGTATCTGCTTGTCCACCACGCTCCCACGGCTCAGCGTCACAGCCGTGAGGGACCCACCTATCCATCCACGCGTCCTGTCAACCTTTTTTCTTTTTTTAATTTTTAGTGGTGCCGGGGAGGACAATGTGTGAAATACGGTGATGAAGGCCCCAAGCCCACCCACGGCCATTGGTCAGACTGGTCTTCCTGGTCCCCTTGCTCCAGGACCTGCGGAGGAGGGGTGTCTCACAGAGACCGCCTATGCGCAAATCCCAAGTAAGTACGTCCTCACTTCCCTCCTCACGAGCGATTTCTGTGCTGCGAACCTTCCAAGCAGCTTGTGTGCCTAAATTCAGTAATACCGATCCGTGCATCCCGTAGCGTGGTGGAGCTCACCGAGTAGGTGTAACCACGGCGATGGAGCTAGAGGGTGTTGTGCTAAGTGAAATAAGTCAGGCAAAGAAAGACAAGTACTCTATGATTTCACTCCTATGTAGAATTTAAGAAACAAACAAGCAAAGGGGAAAAATAAGAGAGAGAGAGAGAGAGAAAGCAAGAAACAGACTCTTAACTATGGAGAACACACTGATGGTTGCCAGAGGGGAGGTGGGTGGGGGGATGGGTGAAACAGGCAATGGGGATGAAGGAGTGAACTTGTGATGAGCCCCGGGTGCCATATGGACGGGCTGAAGCCCTATGCTGTTCCGCCTGGAGGCTAATGTAACACCGTATGTTAACTACACTGGAATTAAAAAGAATCACCGAGTAGGAAAGTCATTCTAGTCAAGTATTTCTCAAACGACGATATCTCTTTGGTATAATTGAAGATGCGGGAAGCTCTCTGACCGTAGCACATGGTAACAGATCTAGCGGTGACATTCAGGAAATGGATTTTCACCACACTTGTGTGAAATACCAACAGTCTGCCTAAAATAAGTATATAAATCATGAAGGTATAGAGAACACAAATGAATAAGACTCAGTAAGAGCCATTTTTTCATGTGAAAAAAAAAAAGCCAGATGTTTGGTTCTTCATGGAATATATTTACTTTTGCAACATACGGGTTAACTGTGTCCTTCCGTGAGGAGACACGGACACCAGAAGCAGGCCCCGGAGTCTTGGGGAGGAGAAGTTTCCACATCCTCCGTTTGCACCTCAGTTCGTTTAAAACATGAGTTTATCACAGCTCTTCAGTCCTGTCTTTACCGTGTGGCACCCAGTAGACCCCCCTCATACAGGGTACAGGATCCCCTCGTCCTGGGGTGTCTGCACGAATTCTAGGGGGGCAGCTGGGGGTGTTGCCTGCCAGCACCGACCAGGGTTAGGTGATTGGTTCTTCTGACTCGACCCGGTGTCCTGGCCTTGCCACAAGGAGACCAGTAGTGGAACGAAGCTGCTCTCTGGAAAGCATAGTCCCCGAATGTCAGGCTCAGCTCTGCCGGCTGTCAAGGGCGCGGTTTGGGGAGAGCCGCCCTCGCTTAGCGGTCCCTCCTTTGTGGAGTGCAGAGAGCAGCGACGCCACCCTGCCTTCTGCAGGGGTGCTGGGAGGCGGCGGGGAACAGATGCGGGCAGGCCCATTTCCACACCCTACTTGCTCTGCCAGCATTGTAAATAGCACCGCCCGTGCCGTCAATAGGCAAGAAAGCGCCAGTGTCCCGGAGAAGTACACTTTTCTCGCTTGGTCACTGTAAGCAGTGTAACAGGATCTAGTCATCTCTTCGAGAAGCCTAATTTCCAGAGGGGAGAGTAGCTGTTAAATGTACGGCTGCTTTTTTTTTTTTTTAGTGTCTGTTCATTTTGGGGAGACCGAGAGTGTGAGCAGGAGAGGGGCAGAGAGAGAGAGACTGAGGATCCAAAGCGGGCTCAGAGTTGACAGCAGCAAGCCTGATGCGGGGCCCTAACTCCAGAACCGTAAGCTCATGACCTGAGCTGAAGCTGGACTCTCAACCAAACTGAGCCACCCAGGCACCCCAAATGTAGGGTTTCTAATTGCAAAATGTATGTTCCAGACCATCCCATGGAGGGAAGTTTTGTGAGGGCTCGGCTCGGACCCTGAGGCTTTGCCACAGTCAGAAATGCCCCCACGATAGCATTGACTTCCGTGCGGCGCAGTGTGCCGAGTACAACAGCAAACGGTTCCGAGGATGGCTCTACAAGTGGAAGCCCTACACTCAAGTGCAAGGTAAATCTGACATCCCACCTGCTCGCAATAGCCGCGTGCTTTAAAGAATTACGTGATGGAGAACTCTTTAAAGAATTACATGGTTACAATTGCGGTGTTGGGATAGACCACATCGCGGTGTGAGGTCACTGTCACAGTCTCTTCTGCCTGCCCCCCTGGCCACTGGCTTCGTATTTGAACCTGACCAGCGGTGTGGTCAGAAATTAACAAGCAGATAGAGAGTGCGGGCGTAATACCATGAAATCTTCAAACAAGTGATAAAACATTCAGAATAGAATTTATTGGTAATGGATCAATGGATTTAATTACAAATTAATTTGCAGTTGACGGTGATCTTGCTACAAGATCTTGCTATCAACCATTGAACACCTACAATTGCCAGGGAATGAAAGAAAAATTTTGGTGTCTTTTGGAAAATCAAATGATTTTCAAGTATATTATATTCAAAAGTTTGTTCTACGCCAAGAAGTTTATTTGTACCATATGTAAGATTTTACTCTTCCGTTTGAGACAAGTATGTCTTATTCTTAAGACGGAAATAACTTGAACTTGGTAGCTCAATTGGCATAATTTAAGGAGAAATTGAAAGAACACCTAGTTACCTCCCTCTTGAAACTGGGAATCCTGTCCCAGCAACACTTAAGAAGTATATACATCTCATCTACGTCACCCTTCTCCTTCTCCAGCCCAACAGACATAATGTTTTCACGGAAGAGCTTTAAGAAGTCAGTAAATTCTGGAAGGAAAATATTAAACAGTTTCACACAAAGTATTTTTGGTTGTGTGTCTACTCCCAAACTCAGTAAAATTTAAACCAGGGAGAAACAAGGAGGCAGGAGAAAAAGGAGAAAGAACTTTGAAATTGGGGCCAAAATGTGTGCTTCTCTGGACTTCGCCATCTCGGGAAATAAATACATTCATCATGGAAGCACATACCCGACTCGGTTCTTAGGGTCGTTCAGTGGGGTCTCATCTCGCACAATAAGGAAAATATTTGCGGATGAGTCTTGAGCCCCTGAAAATTCCTAAGGCAGACCGTATTTTCATCAACTCTTCTCTTCTTTATCAAGAAGAACAAAGAAAAAAAACGGTTCTCTAAAAGTCCATATTAATTCCGTAAATCATAAAATCTTTGAAATGGATTATCGAGAGAAGCAACCGACTTGATCCGCCACCGCGAAGTGCACAGTGGTACATTGTCCTTGGATCGGGTCAGTGACGGTCATCATGTTTATAGAAAACATGGCTCTGGACATTCATCTAAAAGCTATTCCTTTTATCGGTTTAAAAATATCCTAAATTTCATCAAATGCATTAGCTTTTTAAAAAAAATTTTTTTGGGTTTATTTTTGAGAGAGAGACAGAGACAGAGTGTGAGTGGGGGAGGGGCAGAGAGAGAGGGATCCAGAACCCAAACCAGGCTCCAGGCTCCGAGCTGTCAGCGCAGAGCCCGATGCGCAGCTTGAACTCCTGAACCGTAAGATCATGACCTGAGCCGAAGTCAGACACTTAACCCACTGAGCCGCCCAGGCTCCCCAAGTGCACTAGCTTTTAAGAAATTGGTGATTCTTTGCATTCTTTCATTACGTTTTTCTTGTGAGAATTGTGTATATTGCTACAAGATAGTAATGACCCGTTACATTTCTGCAAGAGACTAATTCATCATACTAGTAAAACAGTTGGACAGCGACGTTGTAGTTCCAGTCAACAAATATTTATTGAATGCCTACTATGTGCCAACCACTGGGTTAAAGAACAAGGACAGTCAAGGACACAATAGAATAAAAATGAACAGTGCAGCCTTATACAAATTAAAAATTAAAGGGGGGAAAACCAAGCCTCTTGAGACAACCATTAAAAACTGTCTTCGCAATGAATATTGTGTGGGAGTTATTTTATGGGCAAAAAAAAAAAAAAACTTTAAAAAATTCTATCTAAGATTTAGAACAAAAGTGATCAGAGCTTAAGTATCTTTCTTATTTGTGTTTGTGTGTGTATTTCTTTTTAAGATCAGCACTTATGCAAACTCTACTGTATCGCAGAAGGAGTTGATTTCTTCTTTTCTTTGTCAAATAAAGTCAAAGATGGGACTCCATGCTCGGAGGATAGCCGTAATGTTTGTATAGATGGGATATGTGAGGTAATAATGATCATTCATTCATTCAACACACGTCTCCAGACAGTCTGCTGTGTGTCAGGCTTTCCTCTGAGGGGCAAGACACCAGACATTGAAATTCCGTCCATTCCCTCCGCCCACAGCCCGGTGGGGGGCGGGGGGGTGGGAGCCGGATGATCACACACAGAGATACACGGCGGTTTGCCCCAGTGGAGGCGCCCACGGAGGATGGGGAGCAGGGGAATCCTCTCCCCGATGCGGGTCTGGGAGATTCGCGGGGCTCTTTGGAGAAGGGAGCTTCCCAGCTCGATGGGGAAGGGTGAGTCGGCGCGGGAGGGTGGGGGAGCCGACTGGAAACAGGGTCGTGCAGGAAGGCGTGGGTTGGTAGGACGCCGCTCAGGCAGTCGAGCACCCAGGGGGCAGGCAGGGCAGGGTGCCGAGGGAGGTGAGGGAGCGAGAAGGGGTGCCCGGAGGGTTTTTATCCTCCCATCCTGGGGAAACAGATCCTGGGACCGGGAAGGAGCCGAGTGGCAGGATCAGCCAGCGGTAGCACGGGTGGCACCTTGGACAGCAGAGGAATGAGGGGCAGCTTTGAGCCCAGAGGTCACTTTGCATCGTGCAGGGACTTGGAAGACAGACGGGGAAAGGTTGGGTGGCTAAGTGGCCCTAGAGCTGCCGCGGGCAGGGGTGAGATGGGGGAGGAATTCCACTCTACAGAAAGCGAAAGCGTTACAGATCACAAACACTGCACTCGAACGATGGGTTTTTCACTGAAGTCACTCAGTATGCGTACTCACGGGGTCCAGGGGCCTCCGCCGTCATTCTGCTTTTCCCTAAGCGGGATGACTGTGGTCACGCGGAGTCATCCACTGAGACCCACACGGTGTGTGTAGTGGGTTTCCCTACAGCACCCACAGTGCACTACACACAGTTCTAGTAGGTGAAGATCACGCTCGGTTCGATCGAGGTCTCTTTCACCTTTAAAATGTTCAAATCGCTGTCCATTTTGTCTAATTATTAGCGGACTTGTTAAATATTTCATTATTTTCAGGTATTCTTCATGACATAGTGTCACAAACCTTTAAATGTAGTTCTGAAATCCAAAAATCCGTCACACAGAAGATTTTTACTGAGCGGCACAGTACTAAATGCCCTGAATTTGTTCGCTGGCGAAAACCTGCCCTCAGCTGACGGGAGGCTCTTTGTCAGTTTTATTTATCTGGCTTCGAGCGGAGATGTACGCATTTTGCCATAGAAACATCCTTTATGCGTTTTATTGAGTGCTTTCCTGGGCCCTGCTGGGACTCTCACATTGGGTGCATAATATGTTAATTCCCTTTCTAAAATCTAAAAACCTCTGCATTCCGAAATGCATCTGACCATAGGATTTCAATCAAGGAATTGTGGACAATAGTTATTTCATTTCGGAATGGGCTTTTTACACGCATATACTGAACGCTTTGTTAGGAAGTTTAAAACTAGCAAGCACCGTAGAAATCACAAAGGCCCCGAAAATTCTACGACAATGAACAAAGCTGCCCTTTACATAATTTACTGCTGGGAATAATTCCCAAGTGCCTGTATTCCTTCTCTCGTTGCACCCGGCGACTCAGCGGCACAGGGACACATTCCAGGGGACCCTTGCGCGGACACAATGCTCGTCATCTACACTAAGAGCTTTGTGTCCGTCTGAAATTTGTCGTTAATCTCCAATATGACAATCTCATAGATTTAATTTAGGGCTTAGTTTTTTTAAATTTTTTTAATGTTTATTTATTTTCAGAGAAAGAGCAAGGAAGGGGCAGAGAGAGAGAGAGAGAGAGAAAGAGAGAGAGAGAATCCCAAGCACGCTTCATGCTCGGTGCGGAACCCAGCAGAGGGCTCAAACTCGCAAACCATGAGGTCCTGACCTGAGCAGATACCAAGAGTCGGACGCTTAACCGACTGAGCCACCCAGACGCCCCTTAGTTTAGGGCTGGAGATACTGAGGTCATGTAGCAGTACCGCAGAGAAGAGCTCCCAGGGCCTCCTCCTCTGGACCTGAGAGTAGAGTTGCAGTCGTGCTGTGCACATATTTGGTATCCAATAAATATTTGTCAGCTACGGTGTGTTGGTGAATTGTGCTAACCGGAGCGGGGAGGTGTCTCACTGGAGGTTCGTGACTTCGCTCTTGTCATCTTTTCTTTCACGAATGACGTGTGGCCCCGGTCCCCCAGAGAGTGGGATGTGACCACGTGCTTGGATCGGACGCTGTGGAAGACTCCTGTGGTGTGTGCAGGGGAAATAACTCAGACTGCACGACACACAAGGGGCTCTACGCCAAGCACCACGGCGCCAACCGTGAGTACGCGGCACTGCCTCAGGTGTTGGGCGCAGGAGATGCGAACCGGAGCCTTCCGGAGGGGAGCCCTGGGGTTTCCGTGGTAACAGCAGGGGTCAAGCGTCCTGAAAAGATCTACAGTCTCCTTCCTGTTCTGCCTGTCAAGCCTTTCCTTTATTTTTTTTAATTTTTTTAAAGTTTTTTTATTTATTTTGAGAGAGAGGGGGAGAGAGCAGGAGGGGGGCAGAGAGAGAGGAAGAGAGAGAATCAATCCCAAGCAGGCTCCATGCTGTTAGCACAGAGCCTGATATGGGGCTCGAACCTACAAACCGTGGGATCACGACCTCAGGCAAAGTCAGATGCTTAACCAACTGAGTCACCCAGGTGCCCCAACTTACTTTAAAAAAGATTATTTATTTATTTTGAGAAGGAGGGAGAGAGAGCATGAGTGGGGGAGGGGCAGAGAGAGGGAGAGAGAGAGAATCCCATGCAGGTGCCTCACTGACAATGCGGAGCTTGACATGGGGCTCAGTCTTCGAACCGTGAGATCATGACCTGAGTGGAAATTGAGTCAGATGCTCAACCAACTGAGCCACCCAGGAGTCTCCGAACCTTTCCTTTCCATGGGAAGTGTTTGCTAGGTTATTTGAATTAAAGTGTTTCTCAGGAACAATGAAATATTATAAAAGCTCTGCTTCCATTAAAAGAAAAGAAAAAAGAAAGTTACTTAAAGACCTCGTGGCACTGATTGCCGAAATTCTCCTGGTTCCCAGTGTGGATTCTCAGGGTTTAGTTGTGGGGAGCCCCAGCGTAGGGATTTTGCCTCGGCATTATTGAATGAGATTCCACGTTCTTCCCACTCCCGTTTCCTGTAACGTAGAGTATTATCAGATGGTCGCCATTCCTTCCGGAGCCCGGAGTATTCGCATCCGTGAGATGAACGTGTCGACTTCCTACATCTCTGTACGCAATGCCCTCAGAAAATACTACCTGAACGGACGCTGGACGGTGGACTGGCCGGGCCGATACAAGTTCGCAGGCACCACGTTTGACTACAGACGGTCCTCCCATGAGCCGGAGACTTTGACCTCCTTCGGGCCAACCAACGAAACACTGGTTGTAGAGGTAGACTGCAGCCTTCTAACTTCCGGGCTGGGATTTGGGGGCCTTCCGGCATTGTTGCAGGTTGAAGGCTATTGGCATAGCTTCAAGGACAGAATAATGATTACGATACAATGATGTATCAGAAACGAGACCAATCTCTAAATTGAATAGGCAGTGGACTTGTTATCTTTCATTTCTTGGCACTTGATCAAATCTATATTTATGCACATCACACAGTTCCTGTTTTGGGTCTTTATCAGCCAGTTTTTACAAAAAAATCTGCCCCTCTCCCGTACACCGTATGGCTGTGAGAAGCCAGCATGCTCGGGGACTCTGCCGCGTCCTGTGGAATGGGAGTGGGCTGAGAGTCCCGAATCAAAGCCTCAGCTGTGACGTCACATGGATCCCCGTGTGCAGGAAAGGAGCCACACAGGCTGCCATCAGGCTCTTCCTGCAGCCTAATCTGCCCCCAGGAGACTGGGCAGATGGAGGTGACAGGCACTAGATATGCTAATGCCCCACCGTTTTGTCTTTCTGTGCACAAAGTACTTGGTTCAAAAGTTGTCCCATCAGCCTACAAGCAGTATGCAGGTGTGAGCCCCCCAGACGCCCCCCAGATGCTCTTGGGGCCACACAGCCCCCTCCTGTCCTCTCGTATCTTCCTGGGAGACACTTTCCCGGGGGTCTGGGGGCAGGTGCATCCCCTCTGCCTCCCCTCCTGACCCTGAGCTGTCCTCTTCACCTTCTTCACCCTGAACTCTTGCCTTGATGACTTCTCTCCCGCCAGCTCAGCCTTTAGCTTTAATAATGGCACAGGACAGAGACAGGTCAAGGGCGAAGGTGAGTGGTTTATTCGGAGCTGTTCAGATGGAAACAGATTTGCAAAGGCTCAGGATGGGAGGCCGGAGAGCGTCTCAGGGACCTCACCGTGCAGCCACCCGTCCAGAGCTTGTACCTGTCCTCCAGCACCTTCATCGACTGAGACCTGAGCTGTTCTGTCAGGAGGGGACTGTGGTGCCTGGTGTCTTTACCCCCTGGGACATCACATCAGAACCAATAAAGGCTCCCAGGCTCAGAGATGGGATTTCCGTCCACTGACTAATAGTGAGGTTTCCAAAAGAAAAAGCCTTCTCCCTGAGGTCGGTGGATCTGATACATTCACGAGTGAAAAGGGTCACGTGATTGGGCTTTAAACCAGACGAAGAGTCCAAATTCAAGGTGCTAAGATCGGCTCGACCTGAGAGATCTCTATGAATCAGGTATTTTTCGTGCCAGTTGGCGAAAGACCCCCGCATCCGGCCGCACTGGCGAGTACTGTGACGTAGCTTTGAAGGGTGGCGTGGGCGACACCCACTCATGAGTCCGGCTGCGTGGCCCTCACCGGGAAGCGTGAGAGTGCTTTATAGGCACTGCCCTCTGACCCGCTCCCACGGGCAGGGTTTGCAGCGGAGCCCAAGGAAACGCTGGGGGCAGTAACCGATACCTGAGTCAGGGTGCAGAGGTGTGCGAAGCCTTGCAGACAGGAAGACGCGACCCACAAGGTGGACGAGTCGAATGTCTACATTTTCCTAGATGTGCTTGATTCTGCTTGAGCGTTCACTTCCGTTTAGAAAGTTCATCCACATTTGAGAGAATGGACGGTGTTTATCGTTGTAACCAACTGTCTGTTGATATCGTTGTTCAAGTACTATTTAAAAATTAACTTATATTTATCAGTTCCCTTTTAACTTGTTCTATTTTCCTCTCTTTTATTTTATAGCTTCTGTTCCAGGGAAGGAACCCGGGTGTTGCCTGGGAGTACTCGGTGCCCCGGTCGCGGGGTGAGAAAAAGCCCGGTGGCCAGCCTCGATACACGTGGGCCATCATTCGCTCTGAGTGTTCCGTCTCCTGTGGAGGGGGTAGGTCACCTCTCATCCCTCTCCCAGTGCAGGTCACCGAGGGGCCACAGGCACACTGCACTCACAGGTCCACACCTCTTCCTGGCCGGCAGCCCCGTCCCCAGAGGGAGAGCAGAAGGCAGTGGCCCCAAGTGTCACTGGAAGTCCTGGCCTGCCTTCTCTAATCCATCCCTGTCAGCATGTCACTCTGAGGGGGTCGTTTAGTGAATTGGTTTTTGCTTGTCACCCAAGTGAAGATTTGATAAAGAGTAGTTTTGTTATATGAGATTACTCCAATGAAAGTCACTCAAATTCCATATATCATGTTGATGATGAGAAATAGAAGCTTACTTTGAAAATACAGTGATACAGACTAACATTTTGGTCAAATAGTCTTGCTCAAATCTACGGTAAAGTCCTATATTGAAATTCACCCAGAAACTACAGGAAGCTTATGTAAATCATGGTGGAAATGACTAGAAATAGCATGTCAGGAAGAATAATTTCACATGACAGTCGATGACTTGGTCATCCTAATACCATAAAAATTTGACCATAAAACAATGTGTAATATTGATAAACTTGGCTCACTATAGGAATGTTTTCAGCCAGAGCCAGACATACTATCTGCCAAAGTATGGCGAGTAAATGTTTCTAAATTTTTTTTTTAGTGTTTATTTATTTTTGAGAGAGAGAGACAGAGCACAAACGGGGAAGGAGCAGAGAGAGAGGGAGACACAGAATCTGCAGCAGGCTCCAGGCTCTGAGCTCTCGGCACAGAGCCCGACGGGAGGCTTGAACCCACAAACCATGAGATCATGACCCAAGCTGATGTCGGATGCTTAACCGACTGAGCCACCCAGGCGCCCCTAAATTTTTCACATTTGGAAACAAAATACTAAATCCTAGATTCAGAAAACAGACAAGTTTTCATATGGACCAAGGGCTTTCAGCTTTGTGAATTCCAGCTTTTAATAAGAAATTAATTTAGACAGTTGTATCTTTAAGTTCTAGAAAAAGGTACACAAAATGGGAAATTGCATAAATTAAGAATCTAATGAATGAATAAAGAAAAAATAAAAGAGGTGCCTGGGCGGCTCGTCGGCTAAATGTGCGACTCTTGCTGTTGGCCAGGGTGTGATCTCAAGGCTGTGAGCCCTGTGTTGGGCTTTGCGCCAACAGCATGGATCTTGCTGGGGATTCTCTCTCTCCTCTCTGCCCCTCTCCCCTTCTCACACGCCCACAGTGCTTTCTCAAAATAAATAAATAAACTTTAAAAAAGAATTTAAAACAAAAAAGAAAAATGAATTCATATATGGAGAGGATTGTATGGTTTTTATCCTTTCTTTATTAATGTGATATATCGCATTGATTAATTTGTAGATTTTGAATCAGTCCTGCAGCCCACGAATAAGTCTTCGTTGTTGCTAGTACCTTGTTGAGAATTTTTGCATCCATGTTCATGAGAGAAATCGGTCTGTAATTCTCCTTTTTAGGGTTTTGACATCATGGTAACACTGGCCTCATAGAATGAGCTTGTAATTTTTCCTTCTGTTTCCGTTTTTTGGAACAACTTCAAAAGAATAGGTATTAATTCCTTTTCAAATATCTGGTAGAATCCCCCCCCGCCCGCCCCGGGAAGCCATCCAGCCCTGGACTCTTGTTTGTTGGGAAATTTTTGATTACTGACTTCATTTCTTTACTGGTTGTGGGTCTGTTCAAATTTTCTGTTTCTTCCTGTTTCACTTTTGCTAGTTTACATTTTTAGGAATTTATCCATTTCTTCCAGATTGCCTAATTTGTTGGCATATAATTGCTCATAATATTTTCTTCTAATTGTTTGTATTCTGAAGGGTTGGTTGTGATCTCTCCTCTTTCATTCACGATTTTATTTATTTGGGTCCTTTCCTTTTTCTTTTTGATACGTTTGGCTGGGGGGTATCAATTTTGTTAATTCTTTCAAAGAACCAGCTCCTAATTTTATTGATCTGTTCTACTGTTTGTTTGTTTTTTTTAATTTCAATATCATTGATTTCTGCTCCAATCTTTATTAGTTCCATTCTTCTGCTGGTTTGGGGCTTTATTTGCCATTCTTTTTCCAGCTCCTTTAGGTGTAAGATTAGGTTGTGTATTCGAGGCATTTCTTCCTTCTTTAGGAAGGCCTGGATTGCTATGTACTTCCCTCTTATGACCGACCGCCAACCAAACCAGTACTATGCTGTGTGTTAACTAATTTGAGTTTAAATTCAAAAAAATGAATTCATACATTCTTAATAGTTGCTCTAAATCAAAGACGTGAACAAAAAGAGGAAAACAGAGATGAATGGAAAAAACACAACAGTCTGGACAGTTAGCACCGATGCGCTTGACATGTGCTAACGCTTCCCATTATAACCCGAGAATGAAATCTTTCAATCATATTTAAATTCTGATACTCAGAGCTTTTTAAGGAAAAATACTGCTCCAGAGAATGACATGGGGATCCCCGTGGGGATAGGGCCAGACGACATCTGGCCATGTGACATCATTCAGGACATAGCGGAACAGAGCTATGTTCGTGGGTACCCCCTGTGTGTGACGCGGGACAATTAATTTCCAATCATACTTCTTTCTCTTCCGGTCTGACTGCATGCCTCATGCTTCTGCGGATTCTATTCCAACCAGAACCTATTCCGGACTCATTTGCTTAAAGAATTGCATGGTAGAGTCAGCAGATGTGTTGTTTGTTTTCAGTCCGGATGGAAAAATGGTGGGAAGTTAGGGTTTCCCAATCCAACAACTAGATGAAGCCCAGGATGGGTGTCCTTTGCGACCTCGTGTAGGACGTGGCTCCCCTGAGAGTCTTCCTGCCAGAAACCAGTCCTGAGACCCAGCACGTGCTGCAAGTACCCCTCGCTGGCCACATTGGAAGGCAGTTCCCCAGGGTTTGAATAAAACTGGACCCTCCCCTGTGGGCTAAAGCATGCCCTCACTGTCCTGCTCTCTCAGCGCCCCCAGGATTAATTCTTGAGACAGCCACAATGAAAGTGAGAAAAGCACTCTGACCATTTATTGAGTACCGGCTGTGTGCTTTCGCATACATTGTCTTCTCGAAACTCTCCACGGGGGTTGAGAGTGGAAAAACGACATACAGGTTGGAGCACGGGGCTGCAAGATGGCACCATCCACAACATTCTTGCAGCAGCCTCTCATGTCCTCGAAGCTTTAAGATTTTCTGAGTATCAGTGTCTGGAAGCAATCGCTATTAACGTCTCAGAGGTCTGGGAATTACTTCCCCTCATTCTGTGGAAACCATAGGCTCAGAAGTCTCCGGCATTGCCCCCAGATAACCCAGCGAGCGGCATGGGTCCAAACAGCTCCACTGACCCCATGTTCTTCCCACTACTGCCAGACTCCCAGCGGCACCCATGTCTCTTTGATTGGTGTCCATTCCCATTCTTTAACAAAGATTATTCTACCAGCGAAGCCCAGAGGATTTTCAAATCATCATCTTCCTTTCATAATAGAGCACTTAATGACTGACAGGGACTCCACAGTCTCTTGAACATAAGACCGAAATGTAGCCACTGGATACCCCTCTCGGAGTGGACACCGCTTAGTTTCATGACCGCTTGACGGTTAAGACTCATCTCGTTCAGTCTTAACACTCTTGCTCTCTTTCGATCCATATTTGGTAGACTGGCCAGACCTCTCCCAGTAGTCTGTAATCACATGCTTATTTGCCAAATATTAATTACAGTGATTTGTTTCGAGGCAGGGGGTTTTAGTTCCCCGGACTTGATTATAAGTGGTCGTCTTGATTAAACAGTGGACCAGAATTCACCGTCTATACCTGTCTGAACTTTGGCCTTTCAGGATCTGCCGATATTCAATGACACATGTCTTCTGCAGATAAATCCTTAGTTACTCTAAGTTTATACAATGCTTCATTGATTCTATGCTATTGGCGCCTCCCACTTCTAAAAGGTAGGCCAGCATATTTCAATTCTGCTTATCTGGAAAGAACACATTTAACTGTCTACACGATTAACATTGAGGCTGACAGTTCAAAATCGATCCATTCCCGCTTTTTCAGTTGTATGAGAGAATAACTAAGTTCCCCAGCAGATCTGACAGGGCACTCGTTTACTGTCTTGGTTTCTTGGTGACTTTGGTCAACGCATCACCCAACATTCTCAACTCGATCCTCCCCAGGGAAAGGGGCAGGTAAGGCACTGTTTCTGTTTTGTCTTCTATTTTTAAGATCTCTGGTTGTATAGACTTTCCAACATCCTGGATCGTGAAACCTTCAAAGTGTCCTTTTCTTAGCTTGTCTCCCTGTGAAGGTAATGTCTACCAGGCAGTCTTTAAATGACCCAGTTAGGGAATTAATGAATGGGAAGAGAGACACTTGGAAAACGCCTCCACCTCTTGTTTCATTCAAGAAATATTATCTGCCATCAATGGAGGAAAGATGATGATGATAATGACAATGATAGTGATAGTGGTGGTGGTGGTGGTGGTGGTTTATAAAGGTCCCATTTCCTTATCTATTTTAATGGGCCCATCTCTCTATAGAAGATAAGATTTCCTGAAAGACACAGGGCAGATCCAGCCTTTCATCTTTTATGACAAGGTTTCTCTGCTCCTTTTTTCCTTTCCACTCACTTTTATGATGTAACCACATTTTTAATTTCAATAATCTGCTCAGTTGTGCCTTCCCTGGACTCTCAGTCAGTGTCTGGACGTTGGTGAGGGGATAAGGACTTACACAGAGAGACAGTACTGTTAGCAAAGGAACTGGCTTTGCTGATTACATCCGAATCTAAGGCAGAGACTTTTTTCACATGGTCATGTCGTCACTAGACTTGTTTCTAATGTAAATGCAGCAGCCATTTCTCAAAATTCCAGGGACCCCTGGGTGGCTCAGTCGGTTAAGTGGCCGACTTCGGCTCAGGTCATGATCTCACGGTCTGTGAGTTCAAGCCCCGCGTCGGGCTCTGTGCTGAAGGTTCAGAGCCTGGAGCCTGCTTCAGATTCTGTGTCTCCCTCTCTCTCTGCCCTCCCCTGCTCTACTCTGTTTCTATGTCTCTCAAAATAAATAAACGTTAAAAAAAAAATTAAAAAAATTCCATATGCTGGAAATTAAAAAAAATTTTAGTGTTCATTTATTTTTGAGAGAGAGACAGACAGAGCATGAGTGGGGGAGGGGCAGAGAGAGAGGGAGACACAGAATCAGAAGCAGGCTCCAGTCTCTGAGCTGTCAGCACAGAGCCTGGGATAGGGTTCAAACTCATGAACCATGAGATCATGACCTGAGTCGAAGTCGGACGCTCAACCTACTGAGCCAGCCAGTAATTTAAACCTACTGAGCCAGCCACCTCATAGGCCGTAATTTAAAAAAAATCAGCTTCTGATTCAATTGGTTCAGTGCATTTCAAATAATCTCAAACCACTGATTTACTTCTAAGCGAAATGCTTATTAAAATTTGGCTTATAGTCATGTTTTAAACTCTCCAGTATGCACGGTGCAACATCTGGGGATAATGCTTTTCTTTCAAATGAAAGTATTTATCTGATTCACAATTAAAATTTCTCAGAGAAATCTTAAAACTAGCTTGTAAACCAACCTCTCTTATACTTTTCCAATAATATTCTCTAGAATGGTGATCTATCAATAGTGAAAGTGAGCTTCATTAGTTTAGCGATTAGGTCTAGAAAATGAATGGGATCGTTAGCAACCTTGCCCCTGTCTTGTTGATATGAAACCATTCACTTATTCCTTCACTTGTTGCCTCGGTGGATGTTTGTGGGCACGGATCTGAACTTCACACATCCTGAAGCCCGGCGGGGAAGATGCAGAGACTTACTTAATTTCCCCCGTCTGTGAACTGAGCAGTGAAATAGTAACCTCGTTGTTAGTTCACATGAGAAGTTAGCATTGTAGCCGATCCGCACACTCCAACCACGGAAAGGAGGACTTCGGCCCAGCACTTCCTCCTTAAATGTGTGAGGCATTACACCGAGATAGAGGTCTGAAAAGAAAAGTTATGTATCCTCGATCTGTCCTCAAAAACACAAGCAATCTGGAGAGAGGAGGGACACAGGTGTGCACAGGTCTGAAGACACAGAGGACTGGGGAGCTAGGCACAGGGAGCGAGGGTCCTGCTCACCTTGAACGTCTCTGTCACAGCAGTGCAGCCTGGGTAGCTCCGAGATGGGGCCCCCGGGCTGTCAACCAAGTTACTCCGCCCATTGGCTGACATCGCCCTCTCTTGTCACAGCAACTGCTTCAGATGACATCTTCCCCATCCTTACTTTCCTAGACTGCTCCGAATCTTACAGAAAGTATATATATATATATTTTTTAAACTATAAATAAAGGCTGAGCTTATCCTCCTAGGTCCCAGGGACCAACGTGAAATGGTTCCAGTTCTTTCCTCCCTGCATTGGGTTACCTTTGAGCCGAGTTCATAAATATGCCTTCATGTCTTTATCCAACACCCTGCTGAGTTTCAAAATACACTACCCGCCGTTAACATCTTTGCCCCCAAAAGCAGAGGAGTGACAAAATAAATAAAGGTTCATTTCCTGGAAAGGGAGCACCCTTCTCGGGGGTCTGAGCTGTGACGTCTACCACCCTACCCATGTCTCCGGACGTGCTCCAAGGACCAGGTGAAACGGGGAAGCCCATCCCTTCCCAGGAAGCAAGGATCCTTCTCTGTTCTAGAGCCTCCCCAGTTCGGGCGTCCCTCCCGGATCAGGGGCGGCGCGTTCAAGTGTCTGCCCGAGGCCAGCCCCTCTCACGTTCCCATACACGGTCACACCTGGCTCTGCTCGCCATGCTCCTGCTGTGGGGATTCGAGTCCAACTGCCCTGGAACCGGAAAGATGGGGTCTGACTATCAACAGCAAGATGGGCGGCGCGTCCCTCTGCCATTTAGGACAGGGCAGTGCGTCAGGGAAATCGGAGAGTCCGGCCAGTTCCTTGATTAGCGGTATAGATAGACGCATGAGGATGTCAAGGGGCCATCCGTAAATGACCGTGGCCACCACCCTTGGGGCTCCGGGGCGCATTAGGACGCCATACCCTCAGTGTGATCATGCCAGGCACAGCTGCCACTTACAGACACCTGGTAAGAATTTAGACCCTGAACAGCTCCCGGGAATTCATCCGCTCTGGTTTCCTGGACTCCTCCCTCCTCCGATTTCAAGGACTTTCGGTGCTCATTCCTTACACATCGGTGAATATCTGTCACTCGTGATGGAAAGGATGCCTGCTTCTCAAGAGACTGCATGCGTTCGCTTGTGGAATCTCTGCTAGTTTTCCTTAAGTATCCTGTAGTTTTGCTTAAATGATCGGTTTCTTTTTCCTTGTAAGAGAAGGAGAGGGCTTTTGACAACAGCTGGATTTCATTCTACACTTAGTGAAAACTTGGAGATAGTCTGATAAAATCATAGTCTTTCAGACCGAATACTCCCCTTCCAGATACTTTGGCAAAATAGGAAGATTTAAAAACGACTTCCTGAGAGCTGGCCAGAGCCGATTTCCATTAAAAGGTAAAGGTAGAGCCTGAGCACATCGCTCATAAAACTCCCCACCTTCCGTGGGCAGGGGCCGGCTTTGGGCTCCCGGCAGTGAGAGGCTGGTTCTCTTCGACTTTCTTCCTTCAGCCTTGAAATGCTTTGCTCTGCCCCTCTTATCTGGTAATATGGATTGTTTAAAAATACTGGCCAGTGTGATCCTGGCATTCCTGTGTACTATGGGATTGTTAGTGCTGACAAGTAGTTGAGTGATCGTAAGCACTGTTGGGAAGTTGCTTCGCAGATGTGACCTCCGTCAGGGAACTAATGCCTGAGTCTTAATAGGACAGTTCAGTGCATCCAAACATCCAGGGAATGTTTATTCAGCTACAGGGGCGCCTGAGTGGCTCAGGCCATGATCTCGCGGTTCGTGAGTTCGAGCCCCGTGTCGGGCTCTGTGCTGACAGCTCAGAGCCTGGAGCCAGCTTCGGATTCTGTGTCTCCCTCTCCCTCTGTGCCCCTCCCCTGCTCTCTCTCTCTCAGGGATAAATAAACAAAAACTAAATTAAAGATAAATAAACAAACATTGAGCTACCTGGTTGAGGAGACCCCTTTCCACAGGAGGCTCGTCTGAAACGATTATCTATAACCTGCTGTAAAAATAGAACCCCAGAAACCCTAAATGCTATTGGGCATATGGCAGTCTGTGTATATTTTCATTTTCTCAGAATATTCAGAACTTTGAAAACACTCAAAAAAAGAAGTATTTAAGTTCAGTTTTATGCTTATTCTTGTTTATAGGGGCTAGGGAAGTAAATTTCAGATTAAGAGCTGGGGCGTTCCTGTTGCCTCCTGCAACAGATCTGACTTGATGTGTGGTTGAGCCTTGCCATTTCAATTGTAAGAGTCTAGGATTTGGGCATCCCTGGACCATCCAGTGGGCACCTGGTCTGTAATGCTTTATATCGTCCCTGGGGATGGTGAGCCCTTGCAGCCTGCAGGCTGGGGTGTGCAGACGGTCTCGGTAGCCTGGCCGGAAGCCCCCTCAACCTGCCTTTCCTCTGCTCCTTCACTCACGAGCTGATTTCATCCTGGTGAAAAAGCAAGACATCGGGTGTCCTTTTCCTTTCGAGGACGCAGAAGTGGAGGTGAGTGGCCCTAGTGGGACCGAACGGATCATTTTATATCAGCTTTCACGTTAATCTACACAGAATGCCCGGCATCTGGGCGCTTCGGCCGCGTGGAAATGGGAAAGCGTCCTGAAGCTGCGGAAACATCTGCCACCACATCAGTTCCTTCCAGCATTGCTCCTGAATCAAGCGCCTCTTTGGTTTGTCTCTCTTTGGCCTTGATTCTCTTCTGTACCGGTTTCTTTCTTGTAAGTTTTCTCAAGGTCTGAACTTTCCCTTGGGTCTGAGGAAGGGGCTTGGTCACCCGGTTCACTTGCCTGAGTTCTGAGCCTGTGTCTGCCGTGTTCACTCACCAGCGATGAGCCCCCGGCCGGCGGGTGGTGGTCCCCACCACCACTCTCAGTTCCCTTGGCCTGGATATTTGTGGCCCTGTTACACCCGGGAATACGTCTGTTTTTGTTCTCTGCTCTCTCCTTTCTCTCTGTGTTTGGGTTCTGTGACAGCGCTGGAATGGTCTTGGCTGGTGGTTGATTGGTGGCCTTTGCTGCTTTTTCTTAGCTGTCCTGTCCTAGGGCCTAGCGCTGTACCGTTCCAGCCACTGAGAGTGTATTTGTCAAGTGGACAAATGCAGGCTCTCGACACATTTCTGATTTATACATATGTGAGGGCTGTGTTTGGAACGGGGCATATGGGGTCATCCGCTATTACCCAGAAACAGGGGCCCTCCAGGCCTCCACGGGCAGAAGCTTTCCCGGGGCTCTCTCGTCCCCTCCCTCTCGCTTCTGGACCCCAAGAAGGAAGTAGTCCCTGGATGTGAGTTTCATTGTTCAGAACCCGAGTTCCCCTGTTCCAGGCATTCACTCGGAGGCTCGTGAAATATAGTTTAGAAAATTGTGCTCCGTGTATAAAGAGTTCTAAAATAGAAAATGCCATGAATCTCTTTCTGTCTCAAACAAAAATCAAGCCAGAGGGTAAAATGTCTCCACGCGTATATCTTACATTGGACGAAAGGGCCGCGTGAGGAGGTGACCCGTCGCGCCTAGGTGAGCTGTAATACACAGCGTGGCACGTTAGACCCGACTGCCAGGAGTCGAGAGAAGGCCGTGCTTTTTAGAAACCCATGATCTTACGAGCTACCGAAGCCTTGTGTGCCTAGGGGAGCCCATCTATACAATGCGGAAAGTGACATAATCTGCCGCCTAGGGTTCCTTTAAGGATTAAATCAGACAATACCTGTGAAGTACTTAACACTTCCTCCAGCAAATAAATGTCAATCCCTAATCTTTTCTGTTACGTTACAGCTCTGCCTAAGAAACGGGACAGTTTCAGTTACAAAACTCTTGAAGCAAGAGGGAGTTCCAGAATGTTCTTGTGGCCCATGTGACCCCAGCGCGGGGATGTGAGCATATTCCTCCCTGGTTTGCGTGATGCTGCCGTCTTCAAAGTCGCATGTGGGGGCCTGCGGGAGGGCACACAGAACCTTGGAGAAGTGCGTGCACGGGTGTGTACACTTGTAACTGCTACAGCTGAGTGGCCGAAGCACAGCTCACCCTTTTCCAGATGTGCTGTGACAGAGGCCAGCAGCAGGACGTTGAGGCAGCTCAGGGGCAGTGGTGTGAACGGGGAGCACGAGGTTCCGCTTGGAAGCTTCGGTTTGGGTAACAGATGGCTTAGTTTCCCTGATGCAGCGTTTTAAGGAAGATGCAGAGAGGAGTCCTGTAAAATGTCCTGATTTCCCAGCTTCCTGAGCGGAGCCTGCCTCCCACCCCCCGCCGACTCAGGTCACCAGTCCGGGCTCCGTCCCCCTTTGGCACCCAGGAGCTCGGAGCAGCACGTCCCCCTGTGGTCATAGGCAGCCTGGGCCTCCTGACGTTGTGACGCCGTTTGCCCCACGCTAATGCCCCAATTGCCCTTCGGTTTGGTACTCCGAAGTCTCTGCGTGTGGGAGATCTGTCTTCCCTTGTCCTCCAGGCCGCCATCTTGGCGTCCGTCCTTGGCAGTGTACCAGCCCGTGACACCGGCCTTTACCCAAAGAACGTACTCCCCGAGATCTTGAGTATGCAAATCATACACTTAAGGTGGGCCCAAGTCTCTGGTTACGAACACGAGAAAGCCTTTTGAAAAAAGACACGGACGCTGTACGCAGACAGGAGGATGATTTCTCTGGCTGAATACTTGGGTCTTGCCGTGTTTCCTGCAGGTGAGGTTACCGAGGCGGACACCCCAGTGAACACACTGTGAGGAGGAGTCCCCAGTGAAGCAGGCCGGACTTTGAGAGAGCGTTGGGAGGAAATACACACCAAACAGAAATTAAGGCAAACAGTCAGGGTCGAGAGAGGAAATGTGATGGTTCTTAGCCAAGCCCCTGGGCACAGAGTTTCAGGTGTTTGAACAGAACAAAGACCTGATCTCATGTAATTGTCTGTAGCTCTGGCTTAACTGTGAAAATAGTTTGAAAATAGTTTCTTAAAACATAACCGAAGCCTGGTCCCAAGTAGCCAGGCCGTGGGCCACCTGACTGCCCCCCGGGGCTCAGGTGTGCTGTCTGGGCACAGCCTGGCGAGCGGAGCCCCAGTGCGGAGGGGTGCGGGTTGGGAGTCTGCCCTCCTCTCTACCCTCTGCTGAGGAGGGAATTTCGGTGTACATGTGGGTGCGTGCACATGCGCACAAGTATGCAGTGTGTTTTTTGGGGGCCCCCCATCCTGCTTTCTGATTTTATTTTCTGTGTTGCTGTGTCAATCAGAAATTGTAAGACGGATCAAAGAGAAACCAGAATGTCAGCTCTCTGCTTGGCCTGTCTCCTCCCACCTCCGGCACCCCTTCAGTCTTTAGATGCTGAACCTTCCAGGGGACACTGAGCAGGAGAGGGAGGGAGCAGGGCAGGTAGGGGGACAGGCCTGACCGAGAGGTCAGGGTCCCCCTGCCCCCACCTCCCCCACTGCCCAGTGACTGACATGTCAGCAAGACAGCTGTCTGTTTTCATGAAGGCCCAAATTTGTAGATGTGGTTCGTTCTCGCTACATATGTTGTGAACAGAAAGTAAAGAAGACAGACGGCCCTCTGACCCAAGGTCACTGTGGGCATTCTAACACATCCCATCCCGTGTCTTTCCCACGTGCTGCCCTTGCTGTGTGCAGATTACTGGCGACCTCCTCCCAGGTCCATGCGGTTCATTTCTCGGGTGTTGAGTGAACAGCGTCCGTTTTTAATGCGTCCGTTCAGATTCTTGAGCCAGTCACTCGGCATCATTGATGATGCTCGTAACACCGAATCCTTCCATTACCCCCCCAAATTCCTTAGGAATTAACGAAGTTAGCCTCCGTTTTGGTGGTCGTTCTGAAGGCATAGTTCCTAAAGTCTCAGACCCTTTGTCTGGGGCAGAGAACACCACACACACACACACACACACACACACACGCGCGTGTCTTTTTTGCTCGTGGGCACTGATTTGCAGCAGTGAGGTGCGACCTGCTGTATGGCACTGTCAAGAGGCTGATTTCACTGCCCACCAGGGGAAGACGACGGCAGGGCAGATCTCGGGGAAGAGCGGCTGAGATGCCTCAGGCATTGCGAGGCCCCGGCCCCGCGGCCTTAGCTTGAGAACTTGTTCAGTGCAGATTCTTGGGCCGGTCCAGACCTGCAGGTTCCGAGCCCCAGGGGTGAGGACGGGATCAAACAGCTTTCGCGATCGATCCCCCCGGTGCTCCTGAAGCACACGATAGTTCGAGAACCCATCCAGGGAGTCCCTGCCGTTGTGTTTCTGTGAGAGGACTGCTCTCCTGACGTTGTATGGGAAGCTCACTGGCCAGGCCCCTGCCCGGAGCCCCAGGCAGCCGTCAGAGGCCCCTCTGGAGCCCCTCGTGCTCTGGGGTCACGGGAAATCCACTTCCCCGGGAGAGCTGGCAGCGGAAGCTTGCCCACCGGGGACTGTGACGGCCGGAGGTCAGCTCGATGCTGTCCGGGAGGGGGCTTCAGACCGGTTAGTAGATGCGTGGGGGGTTACAGACAAGAACTTTCCTGGACAGCCCCCAGAGGCAGGCTGTCAGCACCTCTGCCCCACGTCGTCTCCGTCCCAGGAGAGCCGGGCTCCCGCCCCCTCAGTCCCAGGCCTCCTGGCCTTCGCGGCTGGCGACCGAAGCCAGCACTTCACCTGCCCTCGGAAGCAGACTGGAGGCCAGCCCGAGGTGGCGGACGGCGTGATGGGCTCCGTGGATTTCCCTGCTTGTGCCTGTCCCCGTGCAGCTCGGGTCCCCTCCGCGGGTGGCTGAATGCCAGCCCCGCTTGTCCCCACCAGGCCATGGCTCCCCGGTGCTCAGTCCTGTCTTTGCTCCACAGGGCATGCTCCTCCCTCCAAAGCCGATGCTCCGCGGACGCCCTGAACCTTGTCACCCGCATTCCTCGCCGCCACCAGGCAGGCCCTTCCTCTCCTGTGTCTTTCCCCTTCTGGTCCCTGAATGTTCTCGGGCGTCCTCAGCCTTCAGACAAAGTCCTCCTTCCTTCTCCCATGCCCTCCCCGTCTCTCCTGCCCTCCCTTGCACGCCTGTCCATGGGGACCACCTTCGTTTCCTTCCGTCCTGCCCACCCTCCCGGCCCTCACCTTTGACACTGCCAGTCCCGACGCCTCGGGCCCTGTCCGCGCCCTGCAGCCCATGGGACTTCACCGGCCATCCTCCACCCCTCTCCGGCCTCGCCCGCCCCTAGGATGTCAGGCCTCCTCCCTCTACGGGCACATTGCTTCCTGACCCCTGCCCATCGTCCTCCAAGCAACAGATCCGCGCTCTCCCCCAGAACGCCGGTTCCCTCTTGCTTCTCACCCCCGGGGCCTTGCACCACCGCGGCTCCGCGCCCCTGTGGGTCTGGTCCTGGGAACAACCTGCCGGAAGGTTCCCGGGGTAGCCCCCGCCTCCCCCCAGGGCAGATTCAGGTTACCTCAGCGGTGGTGCCCGTTCCTCTCCACGGACAACTCTGCCCTTGCTCGGCTCAGCCTGGGTCCCTTGCTGTATCTTTCCTGGTTACCCACCAACCCGCGGTCAGCCCCTGTCTATTTCTGTCGGTCCTCTAGATACATTATCATACCTCCCGATGTAATGTTCACATCCTTCTTGTCTAATCCTATGAGCCCGCTTCTCGAAAACCGCCTTAACTCCAGAGGTAATAATTAAAGTTCTTTCTTTATTCCATCCCTTAATAGGAAATTTTCCATCGCTTCCCACAATGTTGGCTTCTCGATTTGAATAAACATACAAATATCTCTATCCATGTGTATATCAAGAAACCCTGATATACGCAGAAACTCCTATACAAACTCGATGAGGATAAATACTCACCTGCTGCCTATTTTCTTAAACTTGTTTTCAAAGTGGAGGTTAAATTTGTCATATGCTGAACATTATTGCATATATGGGACAGTTTATGTTTGTTCTTAATCTGTTAAAATTAAAAAATTAAAGGGGCACCAGGGCAGCTCAGTTGGTTAAGCATCTGATTTCGGCTTAGGTCATGATCTCAAGGTTCGTGAGTTCAAGCCCAGCATGGGGCTCTGTGCTGACAGCTCAGAGCCTGGAGCCTGCTTCAGAGTCTGTGTCTCCCTCTCTCTCTGCCCCTCTCCCCACTCACACTCTGTCTCCCTCTGTCTCTCTTTCTCTTTCTCTCTCTAATATAAATAATTAAAAAACATTTAAAAAATTAAAAATAAAAACCTGATTTTGCTAATCTTGAACCATCCTGACATTCCTGCTATAAAGGAACATCTGATGATGTATTTTTTTTTCAGTGTGCTGCAGGATCCCGTCCTGTCGACTCATTTTCCTTTTTTGCATTACTATCTCATGGAGCCTTAATTTTCTTTTGTGTGCTAAAAGGTACTTTTTTAATGTTGGACACCTTTCTTACTTGTTTATGCTTTGGCGTGATTTAACTGGCATTGATATTATCTCTTCTTTTACTTTTGGTAGAATCTATCTGAAGCACCTGTTGCATTTTCAGGAACGAGGTCTTCGATACAGTTTCGCATCATGTATGGTAATTAGACTGCCTAGATTATTTGTGTCTTCTGGAGTTAGTTTGCTAATTAAGAAAACCATCTTTTCCTGTAATATTGTAAATACCGTGTTTACCACCTTGAGCAAAGTGCCCTCATTAAGTCATCTTCATTTCTTCTAAGTCTGCATATTTCTTAGTCTTATTTCATATCTCGCACACGCGTGCTTGTTCCTTACTTTCTTCATTAAGTCTGTGCATCAGTGGCAGGTGAGCCAGGAAAACAGAAACTTTTCTAGACATGTCACACAGGAAGATCTTTAATATAAAGGATCATTTGCTTACGAATAGCTGGAAAGAGTGGAGGAGTAAAGGTCAGAGAGAAAGACTGTTAGTTCTCACTCTGGCTATTAAAGAATCAGGAGGTTGTGGAACATTCCAGAAACCACTCAAGATGATTCGAGCCAAGCCAGCCTTGGCACAGATGATGCCCAGGAGAGTGCCTGCATTGCTGCAAATCTCATGGCCGCCAGGGCCCATGCCCGTGCCCACTGCTGCGAGGGAGTGGGGCTGTAGCCATAGCTCTCTTCTGCTTCCTGAATCGGTAAGATCTAACCCAGGGTCTCCCACACAAGCACTTACAACCCTCCCCCTGAAGCAGCTCTTGGATTTTCCATTTTCCCCTTTGTAGCTTACTTGCTTCTTGTACGTTTGCATCACATGTTTCGACATCTGTTCATTTTCTAATACATTGATTTCCGTTTCAATCTAGATCAGGTCTTTCTACTTGCCCGAGCTGTCCTTTTCTCGTATCCTCGTCCGACATCACCTTCTTGTGTTTCTGGCCTCACTTATCAGCATAAGCATTTAGGACTATGAATGGTCCTCAGATTATTACTTTTAGCTGCATCCCACGGATTCTGCTGGATAGCCTGTTCATCATTGTTCTTAAATGAATTTTTTGAGCCTTCTTCACCCTCCCGTTTTGTTCCCCCACTATTAACATGTCTGAGCTAGAAGTTACTGAATGTGACGAAATCGGCCAGTCGTGGTAAGTGAGGGGACAGACTGACCCACACACGCTACAGGGGTTATAGGGAGACAGACAGCACATGCTCCCTGCCCTCCTGAAAGACGCGCCAAGGGATGGCACATACGTCCTAACTGATCTTGTCCTTGGACGCACCATGTGTCTTGCCCACACCCACATGCTTTGAGAGGGAGAGGGTCACTGTTACCATTCGCCAGGACAGATGAGCGCAAGCCTGAGCTAGCCTCATCTGGACTGTCCTTACTCACACTTCTGACACCAAGGGGGTGGCATTGGCAGCACCAGCAACCACTGATCTTCCAGCGACCATCCGGATGTCTACAGTTCAGTTCTGACACTACCTGGAGTCACTCAGACTCTGCAGGGTTAAGGGCTCAGTCCCCGGAGACTGTTCCCCCGTCAAACACCAGTCACAAGTACTAGGTGCCCAAGTTCCTCCCGCTTCTGTCCGATGTGGCTACAAAGTTGAGGGTTCCCATGATCTCTCCTTTCCAGGTTTGTTAATCTGTACTTGTGAGCACTGATTAGTAGAAGGGAACGGAATGTTTCTTAAGGGTCCCTCGTGGCGGAGCCTCTGTCCCTGCGGAGTTGGGGTGTGCCACCCTCTCAGAATCCGGATGCTCTGAACCCCGTGCTTTAGGGTTTCTCCGGAGATTCCGTAAGGTAACTCTGGTTGACTAAATCATGGGCTGTGGATGATGAACCCAGTCTCCACCCCCTCCTGTCCCTGGAGGGTGGGGGTGGGGCTGCAAGTTCTAACCCTTTCCTCCTCCCTGGATCTTTCAGGACTCCAGCCCCACCCTGCGCTCCCAGGGGCCCCAGCCTCCAGTCACTCATTAGCATACAAAAGATACTCCAACCACTCAGGAGATTTTAAGGGTTTTAGGAGCCCTGTGCCAGGAAACAGAGACAAAAATCAAACACTGACTTCTTACTCTCTCGTGCCCCTGTAGCCCTAGACACAAAGGTCCGGGCTTCTGACTTTGCCGACAACGGTGGTTCTCAAAGCGTGGTCCCTGCACTAGCGGCAACAGCAACACCTGCGTGTGGCTAGAAATGTGACCCTCAGTCCCTACCCCACACCCGCCGGACCAGGATCTCTGGAGGTGGGCGCAGCGTTCCGTGTGTTAACAAGTCCAGAAGGGTTCTGATGCCCCCTCAAGCCCAGGAGCCGCTGACCAAAGCACTTCAGAGGAGGGGGTATTTGGGTCTCATTTAAAGGGAGGAGATTTAATCTTCCAGGTGTGCCGAGGGGATGGCCGTGGAGGACACAGTCCAGGGAGAGAGGAGACAGCCTGTGCACTGGCCCTGGGATCAGAGGAGCAGGAGGTCAGCGCCATAGGAGGCAGCGGGGCTGGGCGCGCAGGGCTAGGAAGCCTCAAGTTTAAAGCAAGAAAAATAGACTTTTAATCTGCTAAGTGGCATAAGAGTGTGTATGTTTAAAAGGAAAGGCCTTTGGTATCTGTTTGACATTGGACTTGGAGGAGGAATCCTGGAGGAGGGCGTGGAGTTGGGGCTACAAGGCCGACCCCAGACCCTGGAGGCAGGTGGGGTTTCAGGAAGCCTGCTTTGCAAGGGTGTGTCTGTGCTCCTGTGTCTGTTCAACCGCCTGGTCTGTGTGTCCAGCGGGCAGCCAGGGGACCTTAGGCCGGAGCTGAAACAAAGCAGGACCCACCCCCGGGGACCCTCACAGCGAAACGGAAGAGGATTCTGGGCAGAGCCTGCTTTTCCCTCCTGACCGGGTGGATGCGCCCCTGCAAGGTCTTGAGAGGACACGCGGTGTCTGTGTGTCTGCATCTGTGCCGTGCGTGACATAGTGACAGGCCGCATGGCTGGCTGTCACTACCTCGAGGACGCTGTGGGACACGCTTCCTTCTGAGGTGGAGTCCAACGCGATGTTTGCCTTTCGGAGCGCTGCGTCTGTGATCTGCAGGCACTCGTGATGGGGCCAAGTGTCGGGTTCGCAGCCAACAGGCAAAAAACCGTTCTTGAGACGACTTAGGTGCAAACAGGTGATTTTTATTAAAGTACGGGGACAGGACCTGTGGGCAGAAGGAGCTGGGTTAGATGTGTGAGTGACTGACTATATAGGATTTTCCATCGGGACGCCAGGGGAGCTCCGTTGCTTAAGCGTCAGGTCATGATCTCCCGGTTGGTGGGTTCGAGCCCCACCTCGGGCTCTGTGCTGACAGCCGGGAGCCTGCTTCAGTTTCATTGTCTCCCTTTCTCTCTGCCCCTCCCCCACTCGTGCTCAGTCTCTCACTCTTTCTCAAATATAAATAAACATTTTAAAAAATTAGAAGAAATAATTGCAGAATTTACATGGGGGAGCATAAAATAAAAACTACAGAGCTTGACTAGAAATCTGATCGTGAAAAGTTAGCAGAGAACTGAAAACTTTTGCAAAACCTCGGGGGTCCTATGTAACCACCACCTGTGGTCTTTCATGGGCACCTTCTGGGCTTTAACCCCAGGAAGTGGATTCGGGACTCAGATACATGAGTTTGGATCGTGGTTCCCTGTTGGAGCCGGGAGGCCTTCCTCCTCTGGCGACCTGAGAAAACCGGTCCCCTAGAGAACGTACCGTTTCTGCACTGAAGGCATTACTCCTCTTATTCCTTCTGACGAAGCGAAGCCAGCATGTCAGAAGTGTACTTTAGAGGCTTTCGGTTTTCCTCGAGTAAAGGAAGGATTTGTCTTCACACGGACCCTCGTGCTAGAGATGGCCGTGCCTGCTGCTTCTCCTCTGAAACTGTTTCTTTGGTCCGTTCTTGCCCTGAAGGTCCGCCTGGTGGGGGGATCCAGGTGGGTACGGGGGGGGGGCGTTCTGAGCTGTGCCGGGGCTGCAGACCAGGGGGACGGAGGGGCCGCATGAGCAGCGCGACCCAATCAGGCTTTCCAAGCGCAAGTGGGGTCATTTCTAGAACCTAGTAGATTTTATTGCGTTAATTTTAAATCGGGACTAGTGTGGTTCTTTCTCTTTATTTTTCTCTCCGATGACTGCACGCTTTAATATCATTGTTCAAAACGGGTATCTAGTTAGCGTCCTCTTAGTATTGTGGTAAAATGGACTAACAGAAACTTCACCGTTTGACCGTCTGCGAGCGTCCGTCGCAGTGGTGTAGGTACGTCCACGCGGTTGTGCAGACGTCGCCTCTGTCCCTCTCCGCATCGTTTTCATCGTCCCAGACTGAGACTCTGGGCCCGTTAAACTCTGACTCTCCGTTTCCTCCTCTACCCAGCCCCTGGCAAACCAACGTCCTACTTCTATCTGGGTTTGAC
Organism: Paguma larvata; assembly: GCA_030068075.1. Lineage (NCBI taxonomy): Eukaryota > Metazoa > Chordata > Mammalia > Carnivora > Viverridae > Paguma > Paguma larvata. The sequence continues at coordinate 3,139,178 of CM057826.1, forward strand.
TGTTCCGGGGACATCATGTAAAGAATAGCACCTTTTTTGGTAAACTTCATGAATTGAAATACCGAACAGATTTGGACGTGTTTGCAAAGCTGTAATCAGCCCTAGGGATGTAAACGGGGGCTAAGAATTAACCGAGCTTTCATTTTGGTCATTTCCATAGACCTCATTCCATATAACACATTGGTCATGATTGCAAAAGCATCTCTGTTCAGCTTACAACCATGGCAGTATTTAGCTCTGAGTTCTCTGGTGATAAACTCTGTGTGTGTGTGTGTGTGTGTGTGTGTGTGTGTGTGTGTGTGTGTGTGTGTGTTGTCTGTATTTCTGGTTTATTACTGATTGCTTCTCAAGTGGAAACACAAGTCAGGCATATTGTGCTGCTTTTGAGAAACGAGTGGTGTTCCCAACTCTGGAACAATAGAAAAGAACTAGTATGTTTCATCAAATGTATGTTGCACCAATTACAAGACACATGTTGCCTTTAAAGATGTTAAGATCTAGGAGGGAAATCCACGCATCTTGGATGTGATGGGATTTACCGACAAAAATCTCAAAGGCACGTCAGGAAATCCTAGTAGGTCAGCAGCTGGCTAACAGGTCATTAACGTAAAGACTTGCCAATATGGTAAACACCTTTTAAGAAGAGATTTCAGTAGCTCTTCATCTGCCTTTTTCCAGGGGACCCATTTTTCAGTCTTTATTCTACGTGTCACCCTCTTCTACAGGACACATGACCACCAGAGAAGGCTGCTACAGAGACCTGAGGTTTCAAGTGAATACGTCCTTGTGCAATCCCCACACCCGACCCGTCACGGGGGTGGTGCCCTGCAAAGTGTCTGCCTGTCCTCCCAGGTAAGAACCGCCGTGGCCTCCCGACACGTCTCCCAGCTTTGTGAGTGCACTTGGGGAGTCTTTGGAGTCTAGAGAATGGAAGTGCTAATTACCATCATGTAATCTGAAACTGCTAACAGGCAAAAGTAACCAGAACTGCTCGAGCAGGTGTGTTTGGCGGGAGGTGGCCCGAGGATCTCCGGAATGGAAGTGGCAGTTCTCATGACAGCATCGTGTGGGCTTTATTTTTACTTCGATCACTGCAGGCTGGCAGCAGTGATAACGGACTGTGGTGACAGTAACGTTTTCCCTCTCAGCCTCCAGTTTGTACTGCCCGGCCCCAGCTGGGTGCATCGGTTTGACGAAGTGGACGGGGTCGGCGGCATTAGGAGAAAGGTTGAGAGCAAGGATGGCGTGCACTTGGCAGCTTGCTGAAAGGTGTAGGCTGTGCAACCAGCAAGCGGGGCAGCTCTCCCCCGCGGCTGGAGCTGTCGCACTGACGCCGGCACTGAGCGGGAGAAGAAGAGGAGGGCCCCGCGGGAGGCGCCCGCATCACTGATGCTCCCGTGGGACGGGCTGGGAGGGGGGTGCGGAACATCCAGCCAGGCATCCCTGTGGTTATTTTGGGGTAAACGGAGAGTGAGCGCTTGTGGAGGGAATGCACCAGAAAGTTCTTAGCGCGGCACATGTGCTCAGCCCACAGTGACCCTTGGCTGTTTTTATTCGTGTTGTGAAAGGAGAAACAAGTTCGCATCTGTTGTTTCTTGAGTCCGTGAAGCAAGGCTGTCTGTGACAAAACGCAGAAGAGTGAACTTATACATGTTAGTCCTGTGGATTGCGATTTTGTTTCAGCAGTTGACTTGGGGAAATAGATCTTAATTTAAAAAGTTGTTTTGTTTTCCTCCGTGATGGAAGGCGCGTTTCTCTCCTGCCCAGAATACTGGCAGCTTCTCGTCCCCGGTGAAGGGGGCGGAAAAGCCAAGTTTCATTTGTGCGACCGTGGGGGTGTGTGCCTTGCCTATTAGACTCCGTCTGCTGCGAGACGCGGTGTCCCCTGTGCCTGTCAGCACCCGGCAGGTGCACCCACTGCCTCCGGGAGCCGAGTACCCCCATGCCCCCCGTGTGACTAAATGTAGGTGCGATTTGGTGTTTCGTGTTGCGCCGGAAGGAGGGTCCCCAAAGGACCTGGGAGCGGAGTCTCTAAAACATCTTAATCCACCGCCTTCTCGTCTTTAACGGGCATGAGAAGCTGCCGCCGCGTGGGCTGCAGCTCCTGCCCTCCCCGTCGGCTCCACACGCACGCATGCGCCTCGGGCGCGCAGCTGGAGGGCCATCAAGCCCAGGGTCCTTCCCCGATGGGCCCCCCAAGCTCGTAAATTTCTGTCGGGGGGCGAGGGGCTGGGAGGGAGGAAGGAAGGAAGGAAGAGATAGAGAAAGAAGGAAAAAGAAAGAAGGAAGGAAGAGGAGACAGAAGGAAGGAAGGAGAAAGGAAGAAAGAAAGAAAGAAAAGATCTTACTACAAACCTTTACCTACAACCCATGTATTCACAGTACATTCACTAATCGGTGCTTTCGGTGCTTCCGGAAGTGTTTGTTGAACCCTGGAAGCTTCTCTTGGAGTCACAGTGTTTTCAGGGGAGAACATAGGATACTGTTTTTAGGTACAATTCAGCAACCCTGCTGTACTCTTAAAGCTCTGAGTTATTTAGAATTATTGCGGTTTAATATTTCCAAATTTACGGAGGCTCTGCGGTAATTTTGTGTTGTTATTGCAGATGTTATTACATTGAGATCAAAGAAAGAGTTAAAATTATACCATTTTTGGATTTTTGAGACTGTGGCTGAGGCGTGGGAGTGTTTGCGGCCGTTTCCTGTGGGAACGAAGGAGCGCGTGCTGTGTGTGGGAGTGGGTTATTCATACGGCAGTTCGATCGCGGTCCTTATTTATTCAAATGTGTTCTTTTTGTCTACCTTGTCTATCTGTTTCTGAGGGAAGTATTTAAATCTCACTTGATGATTGCTTATTTTTCAATTTCTCCTGTTACTTTTTTTTCATAATTAATATTAAAATTTCACATTGTGTTGATGGAGCTAGAGTTTCCGCGTGAATTGTTCTCTGTTGCTAGATAGTGACCGTCTTTACCCCAAAGCTGCCTTCCAACTTAAGCTATTTTTTCCTGAAGTTAACAATGTGGCTCTCACTTCCATTCCCCTATTTTTGCGGTGCCTGACACTTCTCCCTTCGCTGTGTTTTTAAATGTCAGCATCACACGTTCACGCACACACACAGTCTACTCTCATGAGTGGTGATGGCTCTTGTGTTTGGCTCCAGGTCTAATTCTTGTGTGTCTTCTATTCACTGTGCGTTTTCCTTGTGTGGCGTTGCTTCACGCGCCCACTGTGTTCTTACGAACTTGCAGGACTGTGTTTATTCTTTTATTCCTACTACGGCTAGGTCTGTGTTCTCCTCTTGTCACACCGTGCGCTCCTGAGAGAAATAAATAAAAGAGCTGTATAAATTAGCGTAACTTGAAAAACACCCAGGATGCCTCACACATGAGCATCCTAGAACCCTTAAAAATAAATTATTTATAGAAAGGTAAATGAAGTATGACGGAGTCAAACCGGAGCGAATCTTGCTGATGGACGCCACGGTAGTTTAGAGTGCACAAGACACGTCTTGGAGGGGGGTGAGAAATCCCTGGGTCAGGAGCCAGACTGGACGGGTCTCCGCCCTGCAGTGTGGGGTCTCAGCAGCAGGACCCCAGGCTCAGTGAAGCCTTCCCTGACAGCACCGTGGGCCGTCTACACCCGGAGTGAGGTCAGCTGACGGAGTGGAGCCCCGAGACGGCACCAGCACTCTGGCGCTAGAAGGACAACACTTCCCCTCCCTGGAAAGACGGCTAGCCTGGTTTTTCTTTTTCTTGCCAGAAAACAAAACACAATAAACTCTAATAATAATAAGAAGAAGAAGAGGAGGAGGAGGAGGGGGAGGATGAGGGGGAGGAGGAACAACAACAACAAAACCGTCCCATTAACCGTGTTCATTAAGAACAAGTGTTTCAGTGTCACTTACTGTTTTCAAGAGACAGAGGCCTCGTTTTCAAGCGTGTCGCCCTGTGTGGAGAGCGCCTCGCCGACATTAACGACCTGTGAGTGATGCTTTGATTCCGATTCTGGACAGGTGCGCCCAGGCGTGTCAGACCCGCTTTCAAGTACAGTGACGTGACATTTATTAAGACGCCGCCGATTTAGATTTTGTGACTTTCTAACACTGCGTTGGCCTGAAATCTACCTTTCTACCGTCTCCAAACATGAGGTTCCCTCCTGTCATTAAAAAGAACGATCGAGGGGCCGCGGAAGGGTTAGGGCTTGCACAGTATCAGAGGAGAAAATCATCTCTTCACCACTCGCGGCCCAGTGTGTTGTGTATTCGTCGGATATTTGAGTCTCGACCTGGCACCTGCCACTGTTCTAGAAGGGTTGCAACTGCGCCCTGACGCATGGGACTCGCAGGGCCAGGCCACCTACAGGCAGACAGATAACGTGTGTGCATTTCCAGGTGTGCCCGGTGATTGGAGACTGATCCTGGCAGGTCCGGGAGGGGGCGCTTTTCTTCCCTTAGAGGATCACAGTCGACTTCCCGGAGCTCTCAGAGACAGGACCTCATGGGAACGGAGGGCGGGAATGCTCCAGCCAAGATGGTCACCAGGTGCAAAGGCCCTGAGGCAGAGGCAGGCTGGGTGTTGGCAGAGAGCAGGGAAGCCACAGTATGTGTGGTCAGAGGGAGCCGGCGGCCATGACCCACAGGGGCCTGGCGGGTGATCCCAGTGTGCACGGCCTTGGAGGCCCAGCGGGGCAATTTGCCTTCTGCTCCTTGAGTGTTGATAATACTTGGGAAAGCTGTGAGCACCGATACAATGGGGACATAGGTATGAGAGAGAGGCGGGGGCGGGGGGGAGAGGGACAAGGGAGAAAGCAGAGCTGGGGCACCACGCTTCTTTTGTGGGGTCTTGCCACCAGGAGCCGCAGAGGGCAGGGCACGACGGCAAAAGGCCCTGAGGCCCCGGAAGGTTCTCTGCTGTTTCTCTGGCTTTCACGCCCGAGCTGGTTCGGTGTGCCTGTGTGCATGGAGACGATCGGGAGGACGGATAGAGAGAGCAGACGTGGCGGGTGCCTTTGAGGGTCACCCGGGCGGGCAGGCAGAGGGACATGGCTTGCGAGGTGGTGGCCCACGGGGATGCAGTTCCTCACTCCTTGTTTTTGTTTTCACAGTGAAAGAGGCCGAGTTGTAGGAGCGTGAGGGGAGGTGCGGGCGGGGGACGGGGAGTGCGAGGCGGGCAGCGACCCCGCCGGGGACGTTGGCATCCAGGCACCTGGCCAAGGGCCCTAACTTGAGCGTAATCACCGCGGTCATGGGTGCAGACGTGGTGGGCAGAGTTGGCTTAACCAGAACTAGGATGAAAAGAAAAAAAAAAACAAAACAGATTATAAGTCATCGCGTTTCAGTCATTTCCTGGTAAAAATATGAGTCCCCAGGGCTGCCCGTGGTTTGGCCCCTTGTGCCCTACAAAACACACAGCTGGTGTTCCGCAGCTCCTGGTTGGTGATCAGTGACATGGGGGGAGGGGGAACAGGCCAATTCAGTTCTAGAAAGGTGGGCCCTCCCTGACCCTCGGGTGTCTTCCAGGGGACTTTGGTTTGGGTCCCCCCGTGACAGCACTTAGTTTTTGTCTGTTTAAAGATGTCCATTTTTTTTCCCCGGTCCGGACACCGAATGTGAGCCCCCCAGGGCTTGGTTTCCGGCTCAGCCCAGGAAGCAGGAGTGACTCACGTGGAGTCCCACGGGCCTCTGACGTCTAGGCACCGTGGTGTCCCGGAAGCTTCTGGAAGCATGTGGCTGTGCCCCACTCGAAGTCTCCCAACCCATTTCTGTGCTGAGGGAGTGGAGATAAACGTGCTCTCAGCAGCCCTGGATGAGGGCATACTTTGTCAGGGTTTGGTAACCAGAGCATCCTAAGAGCGGCGTTTCGAGAGACACAGCCCGGATGACCGCAGGACCAGGGGTTTGTTCAGTGGATCGAGGCTGAGGGTGGTTTTTCATTTCAGGCTGGGCTTGTTTCCCACGCAGTACATTCAGGGCGGTGAGGCCCAGGGACCAGCGGCTGGGGTTCAGAGTCGGTCGTTTAGGGCTCTTCTCTAAGCACCACCTCGAAGGCACTGCAGATTCGCAGACTTGTCTCCTGGGCAGCCCCTGTGTGGTGAGCCTCCAAGCCACGGGGCCCCGCATGTGGGCGCCCGCGGGGCAGTGTGGCCCACGCCACCCAGGGCCCTTTGTCATTCTCCCTGAGCAGGGCACGAGGAGTCACCTCCTCTGCACGTGAGTCCCCAGCAAATTCACATGTTCATCCAGCAAGCTCAGGAAATAGAAACCATGCGACTTAGCAAAAATCGCACAGCAAGAAAGAAGCCCTTCACACCTGCTAACAGCCCGTGGACTCACGGGGGATTTCTGCCCCGCACACAGCTGAACGAAACACCCTCTGGGTTTCCGTTGACCTGTAAACCATCGTATCCTATATACCAAGACTAGTGACTCAACCCCATGAGAGTGGGATATTTTTAGACAGTGTTTGGAGCTGATGAGAAAATTAACGAAGTCTGCTGCTTGCAAGTTGGGGGCATTTCGTGTGACCATCAGTTTCAGAACCCGGCACTTTTCTTTCACGCTGGAAACCGGTTGACAAGCACCCAGCCTGGGTCCTGGTATTTGACACGATACGACATTGTAATGAATTCGGTTTTTAAAAGGGAGACACTGTAAGAATGTACCAGAGGCCCAAGGCCATCCCGTCAGACCGAACTCCTGGACTTTCTCTTCAAAGGGAGTGTGCTCCCTGCCCAGCTCTCAGATTCCGAAGCCAGCAGGCGCGGGGAAGGTGGGGAGGGGACCCGCCCTTGTTCCCCCGTGAGGGTGAGCACACAGGCATCTGTAGGGGAGGGGGAGCCGGTGGGGGGGGGTGGCTGTTTCTTTCCTGCCTCACACTGTAGCCTCTGAAGGGCTGCACTGCTCAGGCGTCACAGAAACTCTGCACCCTGGACTCCCCGGGGCTGCTCAGCTGGACACTCGTCCCCATGGCGACCGCTGCAGAGGGTGGGCTTCTGGCCAGTGGAGGCTTCGAGAGGGTTCTCGAAGGTTTTAGATTTTAGAGAGTTATTTTTCCCACCACAATCCTCTATTTAGCCTCCTGACCGCCCCCGTGAGTGCCACGACCATAAAAAAACCATTTCATTGAAAAAAAAAAAAAAAGGAAAGAAAAGAAAAAGAAATCACGGACATTCTCGAGCAAGGAAAATCGAGTAAATGAGTCCAGCGAACTCCTATCACCTTGAAGGAGCTTTAGCTTAAGAGGGAAACCAAACCACAGTTGAGCCTTAAATGACATGGGGCTTGGGTGCCGAACCCTCCCAAACGCAGTGGAAAATCCATGTATCGCTTTTGACTCCTCCAGAACTTGACCTTGACTACTAACAGCCTACTGTTGACGGGCAGCCTCACTCCTAACGTAAACAGTTGATGAACCCACATTTTGTATGTTCTCTGTATTATGTACTGTGTTCCTACAATAAAGTAAGCTGGAGGAAAATGTTAAGAAAATTGTAAGAAAAAACACATTCACAGTACTGTGCTGTACTTGTCAAAAAAAAAACAAAAACGGAGGGCTCCTGGGTGGCTCAGTCAGTTAAGCGTCCAACTTCAGCTCAGGTCATGGTCTCACAGTTCGTGGGTTCAAGCCCCGCATCGGGCTCTGTACTGACAGCTCAAAACCTGGAGCCTGCTTCAGATTCTGTGTCTCCCTCTCTCTCTGCCCTTCCTCTGCTTGCACGCTGTCTCTGTTTCTCAAAAAATAAATCAATGTTAAAAAAAATTTTTTAATCTACATGTAGGGGTGCCTGGTGGCTCAGTCAGTTAAGATCCAACTCTTTAATTTCAGCTCAGGTCACGGTCTCATGAGTGTTCAGTCACTGTGTTGGGCTCTGTGCTGACAGTGTGGAAGCTGCTTGGGATTCTCTCTCTCTCTCTCTCTCCCTCTCTCTCTGGCCTTCCCCTGCTTGTACTGTCTCTCTCAAAATAAATAAACTTAAAATAAAAAATCCATGTATAAGTGGCCCCACGCAATTCAAACCTGCATTGTTCAACGTTCAACTGTAATTGCCTTTAGAATTTGATACGTATTTCGCGACTCACATTAACATGTTTAAGAAGTCAGGTTAGTTTTGGTTAACATGTTGACATGTTGTCGTTCCAAAGTCACCTGTAAACCCATGGTTTTGGCATGCCTATTTCTAGTCGTAGAGACCTTATAGAGTTTTCCAGGTCGAGAAGGAAATTAAGATTTACGCATTAGTTTTGTCACGTGGCTGTGAGATTTTCCAACAATATTAACACAGTTACCAAACGTTCCATTTTTCCTGCCCTTCTGCTTTTTCTTGGGTTTCTGCTTAAGCAGTGCTTATCTTACTTATAAAGTTTTCAGTAAGTATTACCTATTGCATTTTAAACACATGCATAGATTTTTAAACAATTTTCCCACAACTATAGAAATCCTCAAATTTATGTTATGTGAATTTATAGATAAGTTATATTTTCAGTTAAAATACCGCCTTCAGGACAAGCTCTCGTCCCACTGAAGAAATAGGTTTGCAGGGTGAAAGGTAGGACCCTTGATGGCTTAAGACATTTTCATGTGGCTTTTTTTTTTTTTTTTTTTCCCTATGGGTTCCATTCGGGTCAAAGAGAGCTGAAACAGGAAACAAATTTTTTATGTGTTTTTGACTGTGGGGGCCAGGAGTGTAATCACCAGGGAGGAAGACCACAGTCTCCCAGAAGGTGTAGATTTGTCTGGATCGACTGGGAGACAAGAGCCCACTCAGCCCTTCCCCTGCCTCTCCCAGCTGCCGCGTGGCTGCAGTCTTATTTCACTTCTGTGTCAAACAGAATTCTAACGAGGGTTTTTTAATTGTTTTGATGTTTTTATTACATATCCCCCCCCCCAAAAAAAAAAGAAGACTAAAGAGAAGAATCCATTTAAATTCTCTAGGATTTTGTTTCTTATGCTATCAATTTAGTTGATTTTTATTCTATTTTAGTAACTAACTACGTGCAGATGGCTTAAAAAGGTATATTGTACTTTGAAGCTCACCATGGGAAGTCACAGCCCTGCCCACCCAGCACTCCGTCCGCAGCCCCATGGACCAGGAGCGACAGTCCCCCTCTCCTGGTATCTTTCCCCATCTTCCTAAATAATATGCAGGATCCCCGTGTCCCGTGGGTTGCTTCTCAACATTCTCCTCCTCTCCATCGCAGCCGGGCGAGAATGGTCCTTTTCATCCCCGCTATCCCCCTAACATCGCGGGGTGCCATGGGCACCCCCTCCTTGCCCTACAGCCTTCAGCGTGACTATACCCCCTTGGTAGTTATTGTTTGCATGGTTTCTTATTAGTCCTTGCTGGCTAAGTAGAATACCCTGATTCCAGGTCCTTTTGTATATGAAAACTTTATTTTTCTAAGAGTTAACAAGTGCCTGAATTTTGCCTACTTAGGTTTCTTTACATAAACCCCAAGAGATATGTTAAGTTCATCGATTCGTTCCACTAATTTCATAATCTGAGTATCTGCTACGCACTAGGCACTGGATACATTAGTAAGTTGGAAAGGGTCCCGATTTGGGGGAGCTTATCTGAGGAGAGACAGTCAACAATAAACATAAAGTATTTTAATGAGGGAATATTCTAGAAGGTGGTAAGAACCAAGGATAAAGAGCAAAGTGGAGGACATGAGACTGGGGAGAGCAGGAGGCGCGGGTGTCGGGTGAACCTTAAGGAGCAGGCACTATTTGGACAACGTCTGCATTTCTGTCTGTCTGCCTTTGTTTGTTTCTTTTATGTTTCCTTTGTTTCTCTCTCTTTCTCTCTTGTCTCCTCCCCGCAGGTTATTCCCTCCATATTCCTTTTTCCTAGCAGCCGGGAGCTGGGCTTTCCTCTTTCCTGCTGGTGTTTCCCTCCGGCTCCTCCCGGTCCTCGTCTGTCCGGGCGCATCAAGACAGGGCCAGGAAGACGCGCAGTGAACACTCCCTGCGCTGAGACAGGCTTATCAGGGGCTCTGCCACCTGCAGCATCCTTCCCCTGGGTCCTCGGTGTCCCCGGGGAAGGGTTTTATCATCAGATGTGTGCCCCTTTGTGGGGGGGCGGCAGGCGCGCCCAGCCCTCCAGCACCTCGGGGCCTCGGAACCTACAGTCCTGACCCCTGTCCTGGTTTTCCCGAGCCGCGTCCCAGCCTCTGTCCTGGCCCCTGTCACAACTGGGAGCGCAGGGAGATGAGCACAGGTACTCAGTCCACTGCGTCTCATGCAAGGCCTCTCGTTGCTGCCTGGCGTGACGACGAAACCGTCCTAAAATACTGAACACGTGGGTGCCACTGGGGCGTTCGCTGAAATAACGAGAAGCAAGATGTTGAAGCTAAAGCAATGGAAATAAGGGGGAAGAATTGTTGGAAACCTTTCCAAAACTCTAGGGTTAAATCCATTTTGTCTGGAGAAGAAAGGAAAGCAAATTACCGGTAGGGTGATCCACGTGCCCCAGATGGCCTAGGATTGTCCCGTGTCGGGGGAGCTCCTCCATCCCAGGCCACCAGAGTGGTGGGTCACGCTGGCCTCGCTCCCCACGTGTGACCTGAAAACAAATTGCAGCATGATAGAAAATGCTCACTCAGCGATTAGTGACAGTCACCACTGGACCCTAAGCAGCGACTCTGCGGAGAGAAGTAGAAACATCCAGAGATGAGCGTGTGGGATCCGTGCGGGGATGTTAGTGATCAGGGGGTGACGTGAGCCGCTGAACCTAACGCTGCGAGGCTCCTCCTGTTTCAAACTCCCAGTTTTGTTTTCACTCTTCTTAGAGGAAGGCGTCCTAAATTATATAAGCCCCGGGCCCTACAAAACCTGGCGACGATGACGGTGACAAGGGAATAGCGCCCGTCGTTAACCTAGGATCAGCTCGTTTCACGCTCACGGGAAGGCCAGTCGGTACTGTGCCATCCCACGTTAGACAAGTGGAGACTGACCCAGGCGGGCGCCCGGGCTTGTAGGCGAGAAATGAGCAAGGGCGTGTGAGCCGCCGATCCGAGGATTGCGCAGGTGTTGAATGTGAGTGAATCGATGTGAACGTATGTTGTACTTTGTTCTCTTTCCGTATTTGTGTCTACTAGGAAACTATGTGTGTAATCAAAGTAAATAACACGTGAATATGTACTAGCTAGTATATGTTCATACGTCTGTATCTGTGTGTGTATATAAAACAAAAGCCCATAATAAGGGCAGTCGTACATTCCAGTTTGCTCCGGAAAGTTCCAGTTTATGCCCCGTTACGCAGCTCCTCCTGTTCCTCTGAAATCAGTAGTGCCCTTCCACCCTCCACGGCGGCCTCGTTTGGGTGGTGCACTATTTGCTCACTCAACACATAACTCTGGCCCCCTGGATAATCATTCGTGGAAATTTGCTGAGCGCCTTGTCAGATGAGTTTTTATTACTGTTACGTGGTGTTTAAATTAGTATGCAGTGAAGTTTCTACTAACTTTTAATAGATTCTTGTCTCTATAATGTAACCTGAAAGTTTTTTAGACCCTAATATTATGAAATATTCTCTCGTACTCTCTTCAAACATTTTTGTTACATTAAATATTTGACTTCGATCAAAATGACATGCATTTTGATATGAAGAATGAAGTCTAGGGTTCCAGTTTTTTCCGCAGCCCAGCGATCTGCCCCAACACCACGTAGTGCAAATTCATGTTGTGCCCACTGATTTGGACGGCCAGCCCCGTCGCAGCGAAAGTCCACGTACGTGATTGCTTGACTGGCTCCAGTGCCCTTCCCAGTTTGTTTTCCTATGCCAGAATCTCACTGTTTGATGACTAGCGTTTTATGAATCGTGTCTTTTTTAGATTGTTTCTGGATCTTCTTGAATGTTTTTTTCCCATGTGAACTTCATATTTTCGTTGCCAAGCTAAAAAATAAATAAAAAGGATCCTTCTCAAGTTTCGCTTAGGATTACATTGCCTTAGTAGACAAATTTAGACAAAATTGAAATCTCGAAAATTTGAAAGCTACCTACCAGACGCCAACTTTTTTCTTTGTTATTCCATTTGGTCATTAGGTTCTTTGGGAAGAGGGGTTTGAGATGAGAGGTTAATGGCACCACGTGGCATTTCAACGATGGCCCCGACTCAGTCACCGTGTGTTTCTTAGGGTACAGGTGCCTTTAATTCGGTAGTACCGTATTTCCTTTATAGTTTGCACACATTTCTGCAAGACGGATCTATGTAGGGATTCGCGTACGACCTCTCAGTAGATACATCTTCTGTTCATTCTTTCATCTGGGTGGGCTTCTAATTTGTGATGTTTAAGTGTCTCTCTACTCAATGCTAACTTTGGATTTATGGTCTTCTCTCTTTTGTCCCTCTGATTATTGAGGAAACCCATGATCTGTGTCTAATTCTAGTGTAGTTACCCATACAACTTACAATGATCTGCCCACGCCACTCTCCTTTATCGGCTGCACCAAGTAAACTAAGCTGTAGAAACCCTGTTGGACAGAGTAAGGCAATTGGTATATTTCCGCTTCTTTTATTTTCCACTCATGACATGTCTGCTCAGGCCCCAATCTTTGTTATAATTGTCTTCAGGTGTCTTGCTTTAATTTAGCTTTAATTTCATTATGAGTTTTATCTCGTGGACTTACTTTATTCTTTCAGTCATGAGGGGGTGTTCGTTCTGTGCTACAATCTTACTGGTCCATTCAAGTGGATTTCGCGGTCTTTCCAGTCCCTCGATCCTACTGCCTTACCCTTCTTGAGTTCAGTGGTTTAAATCTTTTCCTGGTCAGCAGGAGTACATCTCAAGGATAATTTGTTTTTATTTTTTAAAGTTTATTAGTTTATTTTGAGGGAGACACAGAGAGAGAAACAGTCATGGGAGGGGCATAGAGATGGAGAGAGAGAATCCCAAGCAGGCTCTGAGCTGTGAGCACAGAGCCTAGAATGGGGAGGCTCGAACTCACTAACTGAGAGATCATGACCTGAGTTGAAACCAAGAGTTGGACACTTAACCAACTGAGCCACCCAGGCGCCCCTCAAGGAGAGTTTGCAAGAAGGATCCTTAAACCACGAACCTCCTAACACCTTGCTTATCTAGGAATGTCTTTCTGCTGGTTCTCTTCTTGGTGCCTGTAATGTCATCCTGTCTTCTTCCTTCTTCCTTGAGGTCTTGCTTCATACAGTTCTTTCTCTCTTTAAAAAGTTTTTTAGTGTTTATTTATTTGAGAGAGAGAGAGAGAGAGCACAAGCCAGGGGAGGGTTACAGAGAGAGGGAGAGACAGAATTCGAAGCAGGCTCCAGTCTCTGAGCTATCAGCACAGAGCCTGACGTGGGACTTGAACTCGTGGACCATGAGATCATGACCTTAGCCGAAGTTGAGCCACCTGGGCGCCCCTCTTTCTCTCTTTTAAATTTCCTGACAGCGTAAGCTACTTTGCAGAGCTGTATTTGATACAGGAAGTCTTCTTTCACAATCTTTTTATTTTCTTAATCTTTCCTGTGAGTGCTACAGGTCTTTATTTTTTTGCATATGCATTTTGTTGGATGGGTTGCTCTAGAATCTTCACACAGGTTTCACGAAAGGCTCCTTTTCCCCGGCTCAGCTGGAAGCAGGGCGTTTCCAGACAAGTCTTCGATGGACCCAAAACGGGCCGGTCTCCTTCCTCCTGGCCTTGTTCCTATGGCGCATTTTTCCAAGTGCCTTCTGGAACAAATACAGATAGCTCGTAGCGTGACTAGTCCTTTTGTTTTGGTTCTTTCGATGTGTTCACAGCTTCTCAGCCATTTATTTGTTTTTGGGAAAAAATCTCTTGTGCCGTGTCACTTGCACCTACTTTCCCAGCCTCTCCGCCGTGATTTTTGAATTTAAAAAAAGTGTCAGAGATGCGTGCTTTGTTTATAAAGCTGTTGAAGAGAGGCCCACACCCACCGAATACTCAGGTGACCTGTCTGTGGTTACCCAGACATGAGGTCAGGATCTGGGCTCTTGAGCGACAACGGCATTGTCTGTCTCTACAGACAATGCCGCCATCTTGCCCGCGGAGGGGGATGCTCGTGGAGGGTTTCCAGGATTGGCAGTCAGCCACACACCCCTAGAGGCCACTGTGACTCCCATTTGCGACATGCCTCCAGCCGGCCTCTGAGTGGCGGGCCTCACACGGTCCGGAGCACAGGCGTCAGGGCCAGGCTCCCTGCCCCAAAATCCTGGCTCCCCCACGAGCACCTGCATATGAGTGACTGTGTGTCTTAGTATTCTGCATTCCACTACTATCCCATCTCGGAAATGGGTGTAATTGCTGTACCTCCTGCACGGATTTGCTGTGAGATTTAAACAGATAAAGTATGTCGGTGATGCTAGCTATCCTTGCTAGTATTAGAACTCAGCGCACCTGATTTGGGCGTCGGAATTCATCCAGGAATCCTGACTGATTCCTCGGGAACTGGGACACTGCTGGTTTCTCTAGGACAGTTAGACTTTGCAGACTGCCCAGGGTCATTTCCTGCTGCCTGGTGAGCCACGCATGAGACGGCCGCCCTCGGCCCTCCTCTGGGCTCGGCATTCCTGACATCTTTCACTCGTTCTGCTGTTGGAGATCCTTTTCTTTAGCTCAAGGAACTGAATCCCCCCTCAGAGTTCTCTCCCGTGTCTGTGAATGCGAGTGCAGTTCTCTCCCGGCCGCGTGTGCATATGTAGACCTTACATCACACGGGAGGTGAGAGAAAGACATCGCAAGACTGTCTAAACTGCCCGGACCTTGTTTCTGTGCTCTGCACATGATATTTGGGGATAAATTATCAGAAATGCTACCCCGGCAGGCTGCCGGTCCAATGTGGGTCCCTTAAACCAGCTGAGCTAGAAAATGAGGTCTTTAAATATGGGACTGCTCTCTGCCCTGACTCACTGGAAGGATAGCGAGCATATGCGAAACCACTTAAATACGTGACAGAGTATTTTCTTATGTCCGTATGCATAATGTAAATACCACTGGGTCATTAGGCCCTTTTTCAACGCAGGCTAATAACTTATACCAATTATAATACAGTCACGTCGTGAATGAAATACCGTGTAGTGCAGTCCTGTTCACATTCTCTGAGTCTTCCAGAACCAGTGTTTTCAAGAGCAGTGGATAAATACGGCATTTATAGGATTCATCTGATAAGTTTTGTGATATAACATCTGAAGCCTTCCTTTAGGATGTCAACCGCAACAGTATCTGACTTAATAATTATTTAGTTAGCTAACTAGACTGACAGCCAGCCATTTTATTTAATTAAATAATAATGTACAATAATTTTTCAGTATTTGGTGTGTATCAGATCTACCTGATGGGGATAAAATTCAACCCACGGGCACCCAAGACTCAGTATGAAACTAAGTCTAATCTGCAAACATCTCAAAGAAAACATGGATGCAGCCGAAAAGGTGGTTTCGCAGGGGTGGGAGCCAGGAGGTTACGTAAACATTGCACTTCCCACTCTGTGTGTTCATTTCCCGGGTACAGTTAAGCGTAACGGTACCACGGTGGGAAGTCCTTCCTGCGGAGAATGGAATGCTTCCAGCCCGGTCGAGAAGGCGACTCTGCGGTCGAATGTTAACCACGTGTGGTTGGCAGGCACCCTGTGGCAGCTCGTGGCCAGGAAACTTCGTCTACATCACATGGTGCCTTCACACCTGGGTCTCCATGTGGAAGCTGTTTGAACACTTAAAAGATAAACACTTAGAGATTCTTAGAAATCATTGCTAAAACTCCATCTTGCTGTCATTTTGTGGAAACTACAGGAAGTATTCCTGTCTGCCATATTCTGTCCTTCACTTTTGACTCTTGCCTGGAGCCCTCTCTGTAGGTTTTTGCCTCCGTCCCCCATCATTCTGTTGTCGTTACTGCTTTCATAAATCAAACCCCCCAAAAAAGCAGAGAAATGTGGTTACAAGTTTTGTTTAGATTTCACGAGCTAACCACTCGGAGAGTGAGGAGGACAGCTGGTGGCCTCGACGTGGCCTCGACGTGGCCTCGCGACTTGGACATGCTTCCTGTCTCTACTACCTGACAGCAAAGAATGTGGCGGAAACTCTGCCAGGATTTGACCTTGACCTCACGCCAGAGGCCGGTTTGCTTGTAGGTTGCATCTGCGTCAAACCTGGATTCGTCAGCTCTTCGTGGTCTCTCCTGAAGCCCCCTGGACTGTATGACAGCCCCTGGGAACCGCGGCACACAAGCCCCCTGTCGCCGGCCCTAGTGGACGATCCTCCCCCCCTCCGCTGCCCCGGGCCCAGACCCTTGCGGCGCCCCCACTGGCCGAGCACATCAGCCCCAGGGACTTGGGGGCCGCTGTCCAGACCCAGACTCTGGACAAGACCACGTGGAAAGCATTCTTAGAAAATGGACCCGTGAGTCTGGAGAGGATCCTCTCGAAGCATTTATCCAGGCGCGAACATCCCAGAAACCCGGAGCAAAGCTGCCAGAACAGCCTGAAACCGTCGGAGGAGCGAGGCCGTCATGTTCCATGCTTCTCTAAGGAAGAAGCCACCGTGGGGAGAGCTCACCTTCTGCAACTGACGTGCTTTGCCCAGAAAACGAGGATCCAGAGACAGTGGGTTGGAACACAGTCGGTGGTGAATCTTCCATGATTTAAGTTCCACTGGCACCTCGAGACATGAATTAAGCCACCTCCGGCGGGAAAGTCATTCATTTTAAAAAGAAAGGAAAATGAACGCAAGTCAGTCGTTGGATATGTAAATAAATGCACAGGAGATGCTTCGAGAGGCTTTCCCCCGCGGCCCCGCTGAGTAGCCTCTCGAGAGGCGGGGAAAGCAACTTCAGATGTTCTAGGCCATCCGAAGACCTGACGACTCAGGGGAAAACCGTGCGGAGAGGCGTTTTGACACAGACTCTATCCTGAACTGTTGCGGATTTTTCAAAACAGGGCACCGTGTGCGTAATTAGCCGTAAGTAGAAATCCTCCACTTCCCGAAGTAGTGACCTCACTCCTGTGGTCAGGAAGAGGACATGCATAACAAAATTTGCAACGGTCCAATCAGGAAATGTCACGACCATGGAATTCCTAAATGTGCGCCCTTTTCCTAGGACGCTTTACAGCTAAGCCACTGTGGGTAACCGCCTCCCGGTAGGTGTCACCGGCCTCGTTCAGTGAGCGGCACACAACAGAATGGGTCAGAACACGGGCTCTCGGGGCTCTCTCCCCGGTCCCGCCGCTTACCGGCTGTGTGACCCTGGCCGTCAAGAGCCTGAGTGGCTGCAGCAAAGGCGCTCCCGCCCCTGGGCCTCAGTTTCCTCCTGTGCAAAATGAGGATTTGGCTGGGACGTCAAGGCATTGGAGGGTGGATGTGGATTCACAGGGCGGGGGGCAGAGGGGGGCCCTTGGGACCCAAACCGTGAGTGAGAGCCCAGGCGCCGGAGCTGGACTCGCTGGTCCCAGTCGCGGCCCACACATCCTGCGGGACCTTTCCGTACTTGGCCCTCGTTCCCTGAACTGAAATGACCAGGAGCATCCGCCTCATTGGTTTGTGGGGACAGTTACCCGCGTCGATCACTCTCAGAGCTTAGGGCTGGGCTCCCCACAGCACGTGCGAGGTGCTTCTGGCTCTCCTCTGGCTCGCTCCGTCGTGGGAAGCCGCCCTCTCCAGGTCTCACTCCTCGTCTTTCAAACACAAGCAAGCGTTTGGCTGGAACTTCGCGATTTAACGTGTAGGGCGTGATGCCTTTGTTGCTGCTGTTTTATTGCTAACTTCTGTCTCCCACGGTGGGGCGGCGTGTTCTGACCCTGCCAGCGGTGGGCCCCGGCCGCGCTCAGCGCTCGCCGAAGCATCACCTTGTGAAAGCGTCTCGGCCACTGTAGAGACACCCGTCGCTTCCCAGTGTGTGCAGATGCACTCCCAGGATGCACGGGTGCCTGTAACAGCCTGGGGGCGGCCCACGGCGGCCCACGGGCCCAGCCCAGCAGTATCTGAGGTTTGGCTGGGGCTCGGGCCCCTGTTTCCGGGCTGTCTCTGGCCGCTCTCTCGCTGCCCAGGCATGCTTCGGTTATGGCCCCGGGGACCGCATGGCCGCGTGGCCCACCAGCCGAAAACATTAACTCTCTGGCCCTTTGGTAAGTGTTTGCCAACTCCCGGGCTAGATAAAAATGCCTTCCTGGCAAGATGAGGGTCTCGATGGAAAGTGCGGTCCCTCTTGCCCTTGTCCGTTTTCGGGGCAAATCCACAGTGTTTGTGTTACTGAGGCAGCATGTCTGGAAAGCCCGAACCTGGCTGTCCGCGGTCATCCCGCCGTCAGCACGGAGAGGTGTCTCGCAGGGGGTTTGGACACATGACATGTTCTTGGCAATCTGGATGACATGTTTCCTTATCCTTTCTCAGGAAAAGGGAGCGTCTCCAGGAGAAGAAAGGGTCTCTGAGTAAAGAAGCAAATTAGATTTGGGGTCAATGAACATGCGTGTTCACACAGCTGGCTTTCGCCTAACTTGTGTGACACCCTAGCCAGCTATCCAAACGTCTAAGCGATGCGAGTGGCCTCACGGTCTCGGTCTCTGAACAAAGTGGGGGAGGAGCCGCTTCCCTCCAGCGTTGCCCACAGCAGCCTAGGGCCCCCAGGTTCTCCTTATCTCCGTGACTCGATGACGGTCAGCGGTGTCTCAGGACTTCTTCAGGTTCCCGCCTCCCTTCTCTCTCTGAAAGACAGGGTGTGGGAAGTGGACTAGCAGGGGCCACTCTTCCCTCACAAACCTTCGCCCCGGACACCCTGACACCCATCGTCCTCCATCAAGGATCCTGGCTTTCGTTCTGTTCTCCGGAGAGATGAGGAACAGCCGTCCACGGCCGCCTCTGCTTCGGTTTAGTATAATCGAGATAGCGCCCGCTTTCCTTTCTTTAGATTATGAATAAATTCCTTCACTTACATTTCGGGGGGGGGGTGGAAAGGCATTGTTTTCCGTATTCCTTTACCCCCATCCCCCATTTGTAGAATGTAATTCTGAACAATCTCCATAAATTCTAAGCGTGAGTATCCTAAATTTGCATACTTTCAGCATCATGATCCCTTTACCACGTTATTTTTGCCGTCAGAGAATGACTTAGAGGTCCTACGAGAGAAACGTATGTGTCTGCAACTGATCGGACGAGGCCCACCCACGTCATAGGGGGCAGTCTGCTCCTGATTAAAAGTCTACTGACTCTAGATGTTAACCTCCTCTAAAACATACCCTCACAGGGTCCTCTAGAATAGTGCTTGGCCAAGTATCTGGGTTGCATGGCCCAGCCAAGTGGCACAGAAAATGAGCCAGCACCGACCTGGATTCAGCCGCGTGTACAGGGGGCATCGGGTTTGCTGGAGAATCAGCAGGGGACTTAGTGGGACCTGGGTGGGGCTGGAGGAAGGAAGCCCGAGGGTTCTAGTCCCTGAAATGCGCACACAGGACAGCGGGGACAGAGGTGAGGGCTGCGGGCTCTGGGCTCCCGTCTCGTGTCCCGTGGAGATGCTCTGTGAGGGGGGTTTGTAGGGGTGAGGAGCTCCCCCAGCAGGATTCAGGGGTTCTCGCCAGAGAGAAGAGACGCTGTCGTTTGACCCACCGATGAAAAAAGCAGAGTAAGGGGAAAATCACTTAAAAATATGCACACACACTGACCCTGTATTTTCACTTAAAATACATAAATGTGCATCCGTGTTTTGATTCTTTTGGTGACGGCCCACAGTTCACCGGGAGGAGGGCCTGTGAAAGGTCTCCGTCGATTATTTGCAATCGAACGCCCATGACTTATGGTGCCTTGTTTGAGGTTTTTTTTTTTTTTTAAGAGAAGGGTGAAACCCATCCCCTCATTTGGATGCAAAATCATTTTACATTTTTAATTTTTCTTCATATATTAGTTGGTCCTCAGCCTCGCCCTAAGCTGACCGCAGTTCCGTTTAATGACTGGTCTCCACTGAGTCACTCCAGAGACTCAACTTAGTTTTCATAGGAACGAGCGTCTCGGTTTACGCGTTCGTGTCTCGTCGAACTACACGAAACTCAGCCACGTGACGTAATTCCAGTACCAGGTCCAGCTGGCAGAGGCTGACCCGAGTGCGGGCTCGGCCGGGTCCGTGTGTGCTCCCATGCCACCGCGTGGTGGCAGAGAGATGCTGACCACCGCCCCCCTCCACCCGGGGCCACCCGCTCCGCCGGCACTCGGCGTGGTGTGGGCGGCGGCCGCGAGAGTGGAGAGGCCTGGCGAGTGTGGCAGGTCGGTTCGGAGTAAGTGGGGAAGAGAGCGTCATGGGCTGGCAGTGACCCGGTGGCAGGGAAGAGCCCGTGCGGGCAGTATGTGTGGTGTCCAGAGAAGAGCAGAGTGCGGGTCAGGAGCCCCGGGGGAGCAGCTCGCCAGGAGTGTCAGCAACCGCCTGGTCCTGGGAGCGGAGCCCAGCGGTCTCCCGCAGGAGGTGGCAGTCCCCTGCCCAGCAGGGAACCCGCCCTCTCTGCCGGGGGGCGGGTGCACCAGAGGAGCGGTCTCTGGGAGTCATATGGTGTCCCCCGTGAGGAGCACGCTCCTTACCACAACCTGCCACATCCAACCGGGGATGAAATGTAGGTTTGCGAGACCTCGCACGGTGGAGCCATGCTCGGACGGACGGATGTCTCCGCGGTTCTCCAGGCGGGCGTTTGGGAGGGCTGGAAAAGTCTCAGCTCTGGGCAGGGTTCCCTTCGCTTCCGGAGATCTTTATCTCAAGGTCGGAAGTGTCCATGTACAAGCAAGCAGCTCCGGTCCAGCCCATCTCCTCGGCCGCTCTGGTTCCGGGAGGGTCCTTCTGGGAAGGAGCCTAAGCTTACACCACTTTGCACGCCACTCGCCCAGCTGCCGGGGCTGGGGCCGGGAGCCTGCTCCAGGGCACGGTCTTAAAAAGCAGGAGCGCTACGCGGAGCCGGGCGCTGGTCCACGGGGGAACCCGAGGGGCTCTCCTAACTTGTCAGTGATAGGGAATGAAGGTGCCTGCCTTCCTCCAGAAGAATCTATTCACCAGGCTCCTCAGCCCCGGGTTTGATCCACCTGCCCTAATTCTCCTAATAGTTCAAAACTAACATCAGTTCAGCATTAATGCAGGAGAGGGAGGGCACTTTCGAACTCAGGAGCCGGTGCCCTGAACCACTCCACAGAGCGGGGGCCGCCTGCCTTTCTTAGGGTTTGGGTTTCTGGCGCCGCTGGCCGTCCCTGGCCACCAGGCTGGGGAAGGGAGGGCTTTGTAAAACTCCACCTTCCTGACTCCCACCCCTGAGGGAGGACTCCCATGGATGGAGGAGAGACCGGGAACGCCGAGGGCTTGGAGAACCCGCCAGCCAGCGTCTTAGCACGGGCCGGCCCTGAGGCAGAGACCGCGGTCCTGCCAGCCCCTCTGCACGCTCCCCGGGCGTGAGAATTGGGGATGCCAAACCCCGTTGAGTGGGGAGAAGGACCCCCCGTGCTGTCAGCACTCAGCTCCAGGTGCAGCCGGCCCGTGTAGTTACCACCCAGCGTGTCTCGCTCTTTGCACACGTGTGTGTCATGTGGACGGCTGGCTGGGCGGTTGGGTGCCGAAAGGGTGTGGACGACAGCAGGAGGGAGGTGCCCCCGAGGGAGGGGTGTTCATCCTCCGAGCAGAGAACAGCACTGGTGGTCCCACCCATCCCTGCTGTGTTGGCAGCCACGTGAGAGACGGTCCTTGCTTCTCGAGACTCAGTCTCCCCCTACGTAAGGCAGGTTGGCGAAGTCCTTCCAGGCTCCGATGCTCAGCCTCTTGTGTCTAGTTTTCCGTGGAGGAGTGTCCGCACAGGGAACCGGCACGTGATTGTCACGTCGACTCTAACGATCGCCCCGTGACCTTTGATGAGCCCAAGTTTTGCATTTGAGTTTAAAGCATGCAAACCCCCCTCCGTGGTGCACAGAGAGGGCACCTGCAGGGGAAGGATTTCGTCGACGCAGCGTGAGGAAGGCTGTCGGGGGAGCGGGCTCGGTTTCTCCAGCCCGCGGGTCCCTCAGATTACACGGCTCCTGGTTTTCCCATGCACGCGACAGCGCCACAGACCCTGCTCATTCTTCTTTAGATGCCCCCCGACGGCAGGATGGCGAGACGGGAAAATCTGGTACAAAAAGCACGTCGGTCCCCAAATAGTAAAACCTCATACACCCTTGGCTTCTCACAGTCCATAAAATTAACGCCCCTTCTGGAGTGAGCTTTTGACGCCCTTCAGCTTGGCTGTGGGACCGGGCGAGGACACCGTGGGTGCGGATAGGGATGAACACAGTTCCCGGCCGACATCTGGCTCGTCGTGAGTCTCTCCGCCAGGGACACAGGGTGGACAGAGTGGTTTGACTTTCGAGGCTGAACAAAACGAAGTAGCCGCCCAGTCGCGTGCTTCCCGGTGCCCGTGGCCGGGCCTGCCCTGCCAGTCCAGGCTTCCTGGCTTCTGAAGTCTGGCCCTGACCTTGGCGACAGGTGTCAGTGATGGATTTGCAGTTCCGAGGGGAACTGGGGGGGCCAGTCCCCGGCGCTGCCTCTGGGAGAATGCGTGCAGGACGTCCAGGCAGACAGACCGTGGCAGATGGGGTCCGGAGTGTTGGGCAGACGGTGGAGGAGGGGCTTGGGGTGTTGGGCATCTTGGCGCCATCTCTAACGTGCCTGAGCCTCAAGTCTGGACGCATCTGGGCACTAAAGGCAGCGTTCCGGAAGCCCGAGTGCGAGCCCCACGCAATCTGTTTGTCCAGCGACTCCGGCTACCTGGGCGCCGTTCACTTACACATTTGGGCACCAAGATCACAGGTTCCTTCAGAGCTGGACGCCTGGTTCTCAGCGCGCCGAGGGAGTAACTGGCACCATTGGGTTCTGGTGAATCGTCCCCGACGCAGGCCGGCAATGAGTTCCAAGAGCAGACGGGGCAGGTCCTCCCAGGACCTGAGGCGACCTGCCAGGTGGGCTCGGGGACCCATTTCTCCCTGGCCTCCATGCCTGGGCCTTCCACGTACAGCTGGTCCGCGCTCCTTAAGTTAACTCGCGACTAATTTTTTTTTCCTATGACAAAGACAGATTCTTCCAGCTGGCATCTGCTTGTTGTGGGACGTGCATTGTTACCTTTAAAACACTTCATTCAGAGGGCGCCTGGGTGGCTCAGTCGGTTAAGCATCCAACTCCTGATTTTGGCTGAAGTCATGACCTCACTGTGAGTTCAAACCCTGAGTCAGGCTCTGCGCCGACATCACTGAACACGCTTGGGATTCTCTCTCTCTCTCTCTCTCTATCTCTATCTCTATCTCTTTCTGCCTCTCCCCGATTGCTCGTGCTCTCTCGCTCCCTCTCTCAAAATAAAGAAAGAAAGAACAGCCTGCTGGGATGTGGCAGGTACACCACCACCAGAGTCGTGGGTACCAGGTCGGACTGAGCGGAGCTGTGGCCCCATGGTTACGGCTGCATCTCAGTGGTACCTCCCCCGTGCCCAGCACTCACCCTGGCACCAAATGCAGCCATGGCGACTTCTACTTACCACATCTTCCACGGCTTCTGCCGGCCACCGTTCGGAGAGCTTACCTTCTCGAAAGACTGCTCCCTACAAGGTCGAGAGTTCTCCCTGAAAACGGAGCAGCGAGGTGCTCAGTCTTCCAATCTCCATAGAGAATAATCAGAAAAAAAGAATCGGAATCTAGCTTCTGAAACAAAGCTGGCAGTTGTCTGCTGTCTGCGTGCCTTCCTGATGTGAAATCCGTGACAGCCTGGGGTGGCCCCGGGCGGGGTCCGGCCGTGAGCAAAGAGCAGCGGGCCCTGTGGTCCCTGTTGCCGCGGCCTCTGAGCCCCAGGGGCCGTTAAGACCCCATGGCTGCCTGGGAGCTGCCTCGAATACCGTTGCCGGGAATTGCATTTTCGAAGGAAACATTGAATTACCGAAACCAAATTGTCGTGATTATTTTTTTAAAGGAGACGAGAACGTCCTTTTATTGAGAAACAGCTCACAGCTGTTGAAAGTTAGAGGAGACTGCCTATTGAACCGATGGCCCCAGGACTCCCTGCCTGAACTGCTGAGTGGCGGCCGTCAATTGCACCACTTTGCAGCACTGGGAGCCCGGGAGGTGTGCCCTGCCGGGGAGCCCGCAGCCGGGAGGTACCCCTGCGTCCTCCGGGTCCTGCCGGGGAAGCCCAGCTGACTTGGGGAACATTGGCTACCTGCCTTGTTCTAGTCGGCGGACTTCGGAAGAACAAAGCAAAGCCGGCTGGGCGTGGCCACCGCTTAGCCCCCAGGCACACCTTCGCCTCTGCTCACGGAAGCCACAGACGTCAGCGCGGAAGCGTGCGTGGATTTTGACTCTTTCGTGAGCTGAAATCAAGATGTTTCCCCAGAGGTCTGCCTGTGAAACAAAACAGACGCTTGGCCTTCCCAGATGCCGTGTGAGTGACCTTGGTTCGGGAGGATTTCTCACGACGTGTAGCGAAGAGCAGGGCAGAGAACGGATCGACCCAGTTGGAACAGCTTAAGATGGCGGAGACAGAAGACATGACGAGCTGGTGTGAAAAGCCTGAGAGCGGCCAACACGTCTTTGCAGCCCCAGTGTGGATACACCAATTACAATTTGTAAGGGCTGAGGGTTGGGAGAGCACATGGAGGAAAGGGGGGTGAGACAACAGAGAAGCATCCAGAGGCTCCAAATCCAAAACCTTCAGAGCCATGGGGCTGAGAATGGAATTTTCGTAACAAGGATACAGAGCTGACATGGCTTAACATGAAATAAAAAACATTAATCTCGTTGACACTGAAAAATGAAAATTCCCGCAGTTGGTCTAGAACAATTCCTACAAACCCAACCGTGTCTTTTTAGGTGACTCAAGCTTTGCGTTACAGCTCTTCGCGATTTTCTTAGGAACACAGTAGGAGACGTTGAGGAGAAACACTTGGTATATAATAGTTAAGGCCTTCTCCAGACAAAGGTACGTAAGACTGGGGTGGTACGAGCCAGCCGCAGGCTCCGGCCCCGGGATGAGGCCACTTCCTCGTCCTGTCAGCCTAACGCCTAATCCATCCTGACAGCTTTCACAAGAGACCAGGCATTGGCTCTGAGAGCGTTTGGGTCCTGGCCCCTCCGAGAGCGTGAGGAGGAGTCCTGGTCATCCCGCTCAGCCAGGTTGACAGGCACAGCACCCCGGAACTGGGATATGGCTTCTCGATGCTCACGGACACCCCAGAGCAGGGGGCCTTTGTTTCCTTCTTTAGATGGCCTGCACCTCGGCGCATAGAGGGAAACATTAGAGACTGAAAATAAATAAATAGAATCTAAATCCAATCAAGCCTTTGGATCCAGCTGCTAAGTTACCAGAAGTACAAAGGATCGAGGAACATGTTAAGCGAAACCACAGAGACGTAACTTGGGAACGCCTGCGATCATCAGACACGGCTGCGGAGACCCAGCAAAGTGAGCTGCATCGTGTCTGAAACCTAGAAAACTACATTAGGAAAGAACTGATAGACGAAAAGAGAAGAAAGGCACCCCAGCCAGTTGCCAAGTGCCGACTCTCTCTGGATTCTGGATTCCACCAGGCAGATGGACAAGTTAGGACGTTTATGACCGTTGGCAACGAAACACTGAATATTTAATGATAGTAAGGGCTCATCGTGAGTGTGTTAACGTGCCATGAAGGTATTATGGTTACGTTTTAAAAAACAAAGAATCGTTGGGGCGCCTGGGTGAGTCAGTCGGTTGGGCGTCCGACTCTTGATTTTGGCTCAGGTCTTATCTCACAGTTGTGAGTTCGAGCCCTGCACCGAGCTGATAGTGCAGAGCCAGCTTGGGATTCTTTCTCTCCCTCTCTCTCTCTCTCTCTCAAAAAATAAAGTTTAAAAAATTAAAAACAAAGAGTCCTCATCTTGCAGAGATGTGTATTGAAATACATATGCTTCTGGAATTTCCTTCAGTGTGCTGCAGGGTTTGCAGGTGTAAGTTAATGATCATCGAAGGCGGGTGGGTGGGGACCCAGAGGGCCTTCCTCTTGCGCCTGTGTGAAATGTCCCACCAAACAGCAGCTAGCGGGGAGAAGGGAGCACTGAGCAGGTGAACCGAAAGCAGGGGAGGAGAGAAACACCAGCAGGAGAGCTAGGCGGGAAGGCAAGAAGCAGCAGGGACCGGAGAGGCTTGGGGAGCGACTCGAAGTAACCGTGTGCTGAGGGCTGTGGGCGGGATTGGCGCGGCCGTGTCTCCTGCAGAGGCGGCACCCCTCACCGAGGCGTCTTTGTCCCCTCCCAGCTGGTCAGTGGGGAACTGGAGCCAGTGCAGCCAGACGTGCGGCAGGGGCGCCCAGAGCCGCCTGGTCCAGTGCACACGACGGGCACACTTCGTGTCCGAGCAGGTGGCAGCCAGCCTGTGTCCGCAGCCCATGCCGTCCAGCCGACAGGCCTGCCAGTCTCGGAGTTGCCCGCCCGCTTGGAGCGTGGGGCCCTGGGCGGAGGTAACTAGGACCGGGCCGGTGTAGGGGGCGGTAGCTGGGTCCCCTCCCGCCGATGGCAGAGCTGGGTTGGAACTTGCGGGGGGGTCGGGGTGGGTCTGACAGACGCCTCGCTGGGACTCGGCCCCGTTTCTTCCCTCAGTGCTCCCGAACCTGCGGGAAGGGGTGGAAGAAGAGGTCCGTGGCCTGTAAGAGCACCAGCCCCGCGCCCAGGCCCCAGCTGCTGCCGGACGCCGTCTGCGGCTCCGAGCCCAAGCCTCGGACTCACGAAGTCTGTCTGCTTAAACGATGCCACAAGCACAAGAAGCTGCAGTGGCTGGTGTCTGCCTGGTCCCAGGTGGGTGCTCCTGGAGCCGGGCCATTCGAACCGGGTCGACCAGCCGTCCCCTCCCCCGCTCTCCCTGCTTCCCGCTCCTCTTCCTCCGAGTCTGGGTTCCCCGCTCAGGCCACCCTCCTGGGCTCCCGTCTCCCCTCCTCGGCATCTCGGGGGCTTTCCGATCACGTCCTTCAAGCCACTCACCCAGTGGCATCCATGAGGCCACCACTCACCCCATCTTGAGGCCAGAACGAGTTGCGGACACTTGTCATGCTGACGAGGTCCTGGGGACCCACTGAACACTAGTGCAGCCGTAGCCATTCCTGAGCCCGTGTCCCTGTAGTGCAGAGCGGGAAGAAGGCGGGCTGCGTTGGGCGGAGTCGGGGACCCGTTTCCTGAGCCGAGTTCCCATGAGCAGTTGCTGCACTTAGGGACGAAACTGGGCGTGTTGGGTTTGCAGGAATTGATGGTCGCGGCACTGAATGCTAAAGGATGGAAATGTGAGTTTTGAAAAAGGCGTGACCACACATGTGGGCGCCCAGCACAGCCTCCCACCCTGGGGAGGGGCTGTCGGGAGGGGACCCTGTCAGGCCCCCGCACCGTGCCGTGGGCACGCAGGGGCTCCCTGAGGGCCGCGGTAGCTCCTGAATCACCCTGCACATCCACCCAGACACGTAGGCATCGTTAGAGTCAAAAAGGACCCCGGAGAGAAAGCACCGGGGAGAGGGAGCGGCAGCAGCGCCCCCACGCAGAGTGCTGAGAGGCTGCGGTCCCAGAGCAGCTCCCCAGTCCCAGCCTCCTCGGGCCGACTGGGGCTCATTCCCACCCACGCCGGGAATGATCGAGTTCAGAGGGCCTCGAATCTCACTTCGGCACTGTTTCCATCCGCCCACTACCCAGGCGGCTCCCTGGAAGTAGCCTGCAGTCACCAGCCGGGGCCTCTGGTTCTCTCTCACCCGGGACACGAGAGTGTAGGTGTCTCCTAGGACTGAGTGCACATTCTGTGCCTGTCCCTGAAGGCCGAGCCCACAGGAAGGAAGCCACCTGGTGGACGGTCCCCGCCCCGGATATTCTGTGCGCATGATCAGGGTGCCGTCTCCCCGTAGTGCAGGGAACACACCGGCGCACACCTGTCAGCCCACGCGTGAGTGTGAGGCCAGACCCGGGCCCCCGCACTGGTGTCATCAGACACGCCGAGCCCGGATGGAGTTTCCCGTCGGGCGCAGTTCCCCGCTCGCTGGCCCCAGGCCGCAACGCCCAGGCGGGGACCTCTCTCCGGAGCCCCGGTGAGCCCGGATCGCTGGTCTGCCTGCCCCGGCTGCAGCCCGGCCGCTGCGCGCTGTCTGCCCGGGGCCCCTCCGCCTGAGCCGGGGCGCGCACAGTGACAGTGACGGACAGCCCGGGCTCAGAGCACCCCCTGACTGGGAAAGAACACATTCGTGCCCGGAGCAGGCTTGCCATCTTCTCTCGGCTTTCTGAGGCACATTCGTGAGCCCCGCACGTCCCCGGCCTGCTCCTGATTTGGGGGCTGGCGCCGTATTAAATTTCCACACATTCCAGCATCAGATGCAACCCAGCGCGTTAACCTCGGTGAAATGACAGCTTCAGAATTCCTCCCTTCATGGTTTACGTCTGCCTGCCCCTCCTTAGGCCCCAAAACGCTGTGCCTTGAGATCGTCCTTTATATATGCTGTTCCGTAACGCCTTTTTAAAAGGCCGAGGTCCAATAAATCTCCTTTGGTTTTTACACTTACATAGATGCTCAAGCGGCTACAATCCGAAGACAGTTTGACTCAGGATGGCAGGGAAGAGCCGCCACCACAGAAACGCTGTTCACTCCCGTCTTCCGCTTTATTTTTAGTGCTCTGTCACGTGCGAAAGAGGAACACAGAAAAGATTCTTAAGATGTGCCGAAAAGCACGTTTCCGGGAAGTACCGAGAGCTGCCCTCGAAGAAGTGCTTGCACTTGCCGCGGCCCAGCGTGGAGCTGGAGCGCGCCTGCGCCCCGTTTCCCTGCCCCAGGCACCCCCTGCAGGCGGCTGCGGGCCCGCCTCGGGCGGGCTGGTTCGCCTCGCCCTGGTCTCAGGTAAGGCGACACTACGTGCCCACAGCCTCCTGCCCCGGGAGTGGGCTGCTGGCCTGGGGGGGCACGTATCTGCCCAGGGTGCACCCCAAGCCCACAGAGCCGGGTCCCGACCCTTCTCTCCAGAGTGAGGCCCGTGTTCCTGGGTGCGAGAGTGGCTTTCCGAGGCTGGGCTCCAAATGTTATTGACCCTTCTAGGGCACTGGGCTCTGCTCGAAGCTGTCACCCGATTGAGTGTAAGAAAAATTCGTGTTTTCCTTTTATGCAAAAGCTGGGAGACTTCCCCAGAGATGAGGGCAAACGGAGAAGAAAGACAAGACCTGGAAATAGTCAGTGACTGCGGGTTCCACCCCGGGGACCCTGAGGCCGTGCACATGGGAAGGGGGTCGAGCAGGCTGCACCGTCCAGGCCTGCCTGGACCCTCGGACGAGGCCGGCCCAGGCCGACGAGCTCCTCCGTGCCGGCACCCCCTTCGTCCTACCACACGGCCTTTGACTTTAGGGGAGAATTCTGCCGTGACCCTCGTCACCCCCTCTCCTTGCCCTGTTTCCCGCTCTGGGTTCCTGGCCGTCCTCACCCTGGGGCGCGGCTCCCCTCTGTGCTTGTGGCTCTGCGCCTCCGGCCTTTGTCTCTGATCCCTGCCTGTCCCAGGGCCCCTCCTGCTGCTGCTCTCGCTGGTGTTTCTGCTCGTGACTCAGGGCGCACCCAGGCCCGGCCCCGAGGGGCGCGTGGGGCTGAGGCACCCTGAGCCATCCCCACGGGCCACACCCGAGGAGGAGTCTGCTCTCTGCTGGTCTGCCCGGGAGAGGGGGTCACTCGCTCGGTCCATCGTCCCCACGAGCAGGTGCAGGGAGAGCTTTCTGACTCTCTCATCCGTTGGCCTGGCCAGAGGCGTGAACTCTGTCTAATTTGCACTTGGCGGCCCGTCTTGGACTCTCTCTTCTTTCTGAAGAGATGAAGGTAGAGGAGACGGAGGGAAGGAGGGTGAAGGATGTGTGGAGGCCACCAGACTCCGTGCGCCCCCCCCCCACTGAACCCTACTTGTGTCCCAGCTTCTGGTTCTGTGGCTCTTCAAACCTGACCTACCTCTTGGTTTAGAAATATGTGACCCCCCTCTCCTAAAAGTATTTAAATGAGAAAGTATTTAGTTTAAGTTATTGGAGCAGGAGATATTTGAACTACATCCTTCTTAAGCATTTTCTATTTTAAATGGAAAAAAATATCAATAACTATAATATTTTCCCAGGCGGCACCCCCCCATTGATTTTCTTGAGAGTGCGTGGTCTTTCCAGTGAGATGAAGCAAGAGACGAGTGGGCGAGATGAGTGAAGTTGTTTCCGGGGCAGAGGCCTCCCTTTCTCTGTCCCTTGGGAGGTGTGGGTCAGAGACACAGAGAGGTGGTCCCCGAGACCGCTGTCTTTCTGTCAACAAGGACCCCGAGGCAGCTTCCTGTGGCCGAAGCGGCTCCTAGCCTCCAACCAAGCCACCGTTCACCCCGCTGTGCTCAGTTCAGAGACTTCGGAAAATTCAGCAACCAGGGCTCCTCGCCATTTCATTTACCCCAAAACCGAAAGCCTAAAACACATCTCGCTGGGCTTTTGCCAGTCTGAAGTACTCCGTGTGTTTGTGTAAGAAGTCATTTTTATCATAAGCTGCCTGAAGCTTTTATCCAGGGTGATTCATCTATCGTGTCTGAGAACGTTCCCTCTGGGAGCAGAAACTCGAAGGGTTATGTTTGCCGTAAGCACGGGTGCTCGGGACTGTGCCCTCCAACTGTGGGGAGCCGGCGGCCATAGCGGATGGCCGGTGCCTGCGTGAACACTGCCCCAGACAGGTTTATTCTTGTAACCCTTGCTACAAGCTCGCGGTTTCCACTCTGGGATCTTCAGGCTTTCTATTGCTCGAAATGGCTTTGCTTACCTCGCATTTCATGATAAGTTGCCTCGTAGGACCGACTGCAATCATTCTTGTCATCTGGGCTTTCATGTCAGGCGGTTCCCACGCTCACTTGGTCTGGGAATGGCTTACGTGGGAACACCTGTTGGACTGTCCGATGCTACATGACAGAGATGGGAGTGTGTCCTCACTGCTGGAGTGCGGGGGCCCCGGCTCGTCCCAGGGGTGCCCAAGTGACCTGGAAACCCAGAGGCTCTGAGGGGCGAGGGGCCACGTCACTGATGATCAACACGGTGTTCCAGCGCGGCGCGTACGAGGGCAGGCGCGTTCACGTCGTACCGGGGCGCCTGGGGGCTCCGTCGGCGAAGCATCCGACTTCAGCTCAGGTCACCATCTCGCGGTTTGTGAGTTCAAGACCCACGTCAGGCTCTGTGATGAAAGCTCGGAGCCTGGAGCCTGCTTTGGAGTCTGCGTCTCCCTCTTCTCTCTCTCTGCCCCTCACCTGTTCGTGCTCTGTCTCTCTCTCAAAAATAAACACTAAAAAAAATTGTTTTAATAAAAAAAAGTATCAAACACACATACATGCACATGGACATGCACATGTACGCAAGCAATAGGCATGCACACACACAGGCGCACACACAAGCATGCACACAGGAGCACGCAAACACAGGCATGCACAAACAGGCACATACAGGCACGTGCACACACACGGGCACACAGACACACACATGGGCACACACACACACACACACACAGGCACACACAGAATGCACAGTCTCCTTGCACCCTGCAGTCCAGTCGCCTGCCCACCTCTAAGAACTTGCTGTCGCTCTTCTCCCCTCGTCTTCCAGTTCCGGGGGGCGCACAGGGAAACAGGAACCTTCCCGCTGACATGGCTGGATAAAGTCACCGTTCACACCGCTTGTATTTGGAAGCCACTAAATTTGTTCGAAAACTCCCCGCTCCGTTTATGTTCAGAGCAGCGGGTGTGGTGACGAGGCCGTTGAGGGTTGTGCTACCTCATCTCGACCCGAGGAGACCCGCTCTCTGGGACCGTGGGGAGCGCTCGGGTGGGCAGAGGCTGCGGGCTCGGGGGGACAGCGCACGGCCAGGAAGGAGGCACGGGAGAAGCGTCTCCCAGGAGGGGTGTCACGGTGGGAAAAGGAAGGCGTGAGATCTCGGGCATCACGGTGGATTTGTGCACCTGCTGCTCCGGAGTTTGGACCCAAGCCTTGCCCAGCGGGACGCCGGTGGTGTTCGTGGGTCTGCTGAACGTGGGGGCAGGGATTTGCCTTTGAATAAAGCCAACCAGAGTACCCGTCCGGCAGGCATCACCAGCCTTT
Source organism: Paguma larvata (assembly GCA_030068075.1). Classification (NCBI taxonomy): domain Eukaryota; kingdom Metazoa; phylum Chordata; class Mammalia; order Carnivora; family Viverridae; genus Paguma; species Paguma larvata. The sequence continues at coordinate 3,171,246 of CM057826.1, forward strand.
TTCCATCAAGGTCAATGACACAAAGAAAGACGTTATTTTGAAAGTGCATCTCTCTGGGTTTTCCGATAACGACCAGGAGTGAAGGTCAGAGCTTGTGCAAGGCGTTGGTGCCGATGTCCCCGAAAACCCAGGGATTGTTACAGAAACAGAAGAAACCAGAAGGGAGAGGCTTCCCGGGGTTACAGTGCTCTGGAAAACATGTGCCCAGAGGGTCGCCGCAGGCAGGCACCCTGGAGCCGGAGCCGGGCCCCCGGGAGAGGCCGTCACGTTCAGGAGTCATTCCATCCTGGAGGACAAGAAGACCCTGCTTGCTGACCTCGGGGTGGGGGGACCGTCCCCCTGGGCCCTGCATTGGCCTTCCCACGGCTGGGTCCCCTGGGCTAGTGGGGCGGTCTTGGAAAGAGCTCACCTCTGAGTGGCCGCAGGCCCCGGGGGAGGGAGGCAGGCGTACGGAGCTGAGGGACGGGGTCCAAGGGCCGGGAAGAGTCTGGGGGCCGTGGAGCGAGCAGCCCCGGGGCGCCCCGCAGAGGGTGATGTTCTTGTTTCCCCTTCTGCGCCCCGCCCTGTGCCGGGGGCGGGAGCTGCCTCAGTGTGCCCGCAGCGGACAGACCCAGTGGCCCACCTGCAGGCCGTCCCGGCCCCCGGGGAGCTCCGACATCAGCAGGAGGCACAGACCTTGAAGACACACCTTCGAGAACACCGCAGAGCCCCGGCGACTCCCCCACAGGGCTCTAAGCCCCGCCCAGGCTTCTCTGGAGTCGGGGCGCGGGTCCTCCCCGGGGCCGCAGCAGGGACCCTGGAGGGCGGCAGAAGTGAGCCGGGCGGGCTGGGCCGGGTGGGGAGCAGTCCGTGTGGCTGCAAGGTGACCGTGACCGCCCAGGCCCCTTTATGAGACGGTGTCTTCATGCCGCACACGGGCTCTGTACGCGCTCTTGTCAGACTTAGACGTGACTGAAGTCAGCTCCGAGATGAAACCACAAGAGAAATGGGCCTTTGCCAACAGGGTCCTGATGACCCAGAGCCGTGACACTCCAAAGGCGACCCGGCCTGCAGCTGCGGCACTGTGGTTCGAAATGCAGTTCTCGGGGCGCCTGGGGGGCTCAGTCACTTAAGCTTTGGACTTCAGCTCAGGTCATGATCTCTTGGCTCGTGGGCTCAAGCCCCGCATTAGGCTCTGTGCTGACAGCTCAGAGTCTGGAGTCTGCTTTGGATTCTGTGTCTCCCTCTTCTCTCTCTGCCCCTCCCCTGTTTGCACTCTCTCTCTTTTCTCTAAAAAATAAACATTAATTAAACAATGCAGGTTCTCGCTCCTCCCAGGCTGCTGACGCTGGAGACTGGGGGTGGGGCCAGCAGGTGAGTTACATGCACACTCAAGTTTGAGAACCCCTGCTGGGGGGCGGAACCGGCAGCAGGGATGGTGGGGTGGGGAAGGGGGTCTGGACACATGGCAACTGCAGTTGTCGCCACATGTAGTTCGATGGACAAGGGCAGGTCCCTGTCACTGTGCAGCACGGTGGCCTCCAGCGTCCTGCCATCAGCGGGAAAGAGTTGCCTAAAATGCTCAAGTTAAACCTCACCAAGCCGAGGAAGACGCCATCGGCCTTGACTTTGCCGTCCGGGTTCCAGAGTCTGTGTGCATGGAGGGTGAAGGACCACAGCCTGAGTAGGGTCATTAAGTCCTGAGGAGGGGAGACTCGCTTGTGTCCACCACCACCGGGTCCCTGGCGCCTCGGTCAGTCCCTGGCACCTGGGAGCTGAGGGGTCCCTTTTGTGAACACGGGAGTCACAGGAGTGACTCAGCAGAGGGGTAGCGGACACGTACAGATGCAGACAATGTGGCCGGCACGAACCCCGCGGTGCCTCCGAAGGCCAGAGTGCAAAGCGCAAAGACCAGAGGTGTGGCTGGGCTGAACGCTCAGACAGACGTCGCAGGCAGCGGGGGCCATCTGTCCCCATGGCGGATGAGCCTGGTAATTGGGAAGCCAAACACGAATCCGCCCACGACGTGTTTTTCCAGTTGCCGTAATGTTACCTCGAATCTGAGCTGCTGACGGCTGTAACTGAGGTCGGTTTTGAAGAGAAGGGGGCAAGCGTCACAGAAATGCTTGTCAGCCGGAGCCTGGGCCTTCACCTCCAGCCTCCCAGCCAGCCTGCACCTAAAGAGGAGGAGAGAAGGAAGAGCCCTCCGGCTTCAGGCTTTTCGGGACTCCGGATCCACAAACATGTTACCTGGCGCCATCAGAGCGCCTGCCCCAGGGGATTTGGAAAAGCCACGTCGGGGGCGCCTGGGTGGCTCAGTCTTTGAGCGTCAGACTTCGGCTCAAGTCATGATCTCCCAGTTCATGAGTTCGAGCCCCTCGGCAGGCTCTGTGCTGGCAGCTCAGAGCCTGGAGCCTGCTTCCGATTCTGTGTCTCCCTCTCTCTCTGCCCCTCTCCTGCTTGCAGTCTGTCTTTCTCTCAAAAATAAAACATTTAAAAACAAAAAAAAACAAAAGGCCACGTCGACCGAGGCTCTGCTCACAGCAGGTCCCGGGAAGGAAGCACGAGACCACCGGCTGCTCCCCGGCTGGGCTCGCTGCCTTGAAGGCGTCCGGCGTGCAGGCTCGCGAGTGTCGACGAGCAGCCAGTGTCGTGTGTGTCCCGGTTCTGCGCAGTCCTGTCCTTGCGTTTCGGAGCCGCTGTCTAGCTTCCCCACCTCGCCAGGCATCAGCAGGGTCCTCTGACCCCATCTTCTCGCCAGTGCTCCTTCATTGCCTACATTCTTGCCATTTTTGAACCACGAACCTTGTGTGAGCACAATTTACATACTTCAGTCTAGACACCACGTAGCTCTCTTTTCAGACGGACCAGTTGCTGTTGGTGTTGGTTGCTCCATCTCCCTGGTCGCCCACCCCTGATTCCTTGTGCACAGTTGAGCTCGGATGGACCCGCGCGTGTAGTCTGGGGGGTGGTGCGCCCGGCCTCATGGCCAGGGTGCTCCAGACACGCGGCTCCGTCATGCCCTGGCTCTGCGGTCTGTGCTCGATTGCCTTAGGGTGACAGGGACTGTGTGTTTCAGAACAGTGCCCTCGGGAGGATGCCAGGGAGCCCAGGCCACTGGTCCACCACCTCCAAGCAGGCATCCAGAGTCCGGGATTTGGGCTTGGTTTCATCGCCCCTTTGGGGGAGTTGGCTTGTCACGTTTTTCCCAGGCAAGAGCCCCAGAAAGGGTGCCTTGGTGATGGCAGTCCGTGCAGGGCACTGTTTTCTGGTGCCAGACTCCTCGCCTGGGCAGACCGTCCTGGTACCCCCAGATACGCACCGGTTTTCTTGTGTCCTGAGACCATGGTCAACCCAAGGCCGTTTTAGATTCCAGATACTTGTCCCCTGTGTCCACACCTGGGGTTAGTCCAGAATCCGGTCAGCCCCCCACCGGCGCCGGGGATCTGGGTGCCAGGGGAAGCCTCGGAAGAGAGGGCGGCCTGGCCCAACGGCCCGGGGTGACCGCTGCACACGTGTTTCCGCAGTGCACGGCCAGCTGTGGGGGCGGCGTGCAGACGAGGACCGTGCAGTGCCTGGCGGCCGGCCGGCCGGCCCCAGGCTGCTTCGCACACCAGAAGCCCATAGCCTCGCTGGCCTGCAACACCCACTTCTGCCCCATCGCAGAGAAGAAGGGTGAGTGTCCGGAGCCCCTTGGCTTGGCCTTGGCATTTCCGGGGTGGCGCTGTCAGGTTTCTGGAGCGGTTCCTAGTGGGCCCCAGAGGTGGGGTAGCCGCTACACCGTTTCTCCATTTCCATCCCCGCCTCCCGTTTGCCCCAGAACCGCTCCCGGCGAGCGTCCCCTGCAGGGCTGCCCTCAGCAGCTCAGAGCCTGTGGGACCCTCCCCTCCCAGGACACCGGCTAACTCGGCATCCGCTGCTTTTCAGACGGCGCCTGCAGAGACCGCTTCCCCTGGTGCGCCCTGGCCCCCCGGCAGGGGCTGTGCAGCCACCACTTCTACGGCGAGCGGTGCTGCAAGAGCTGCTCTGCGTCCAACCTGTGAGGCCCGGGGCCCCCCCCCAGGGCGGAGAGCCGCAAGCGCCTCGTCCGCAGCCCCCGCCAGCTGTGCGCTGTGCGCGGGAGCGCGGCTGGAGGAGATCGGAGCCGGAGAAGAGCCCTGCTCGGCCGTCTGTCGGGACAGCGCGCGTGCGTGTGTGCGCACATCGTGGGTCCGAATGCAGGCCTGGGCGCACGCGCACGCGCGTGTCCAGTGGCAGCGTGGAGACAGGCGGGAGGCCCCACCGCAGATCCGCAGGGACGCTCGCTCCCGCTTGTGCTCCAGCCAAATCAGGTCAAAAGGACAGAACGAGCTGAACTCGGTGAACGCCACTAGATGTGAGGCGCTTCGGGAAAGGGAAGGCCGTGAAATCGGGAACAAGTAAAGAAATTCTGTCACTAAGTATGCCGGCCTCCCTCCCTCCTCGGAGGCCCCTTCCCGAGCTCTGGACTGACCGGCCGCCCTCTGGAGAGGCGGCTGAAAGGGACAGCTCCCGGGTGGCCTCCCCAGGGCCTCCTCTGCCCGCCCCAGCAGTGAGCGTCTCTTGGCCGGGACCAGCTGCTGGGACAAGAGCTGGGTGTCGCCTCTGAGGCCGCCCTGCCCGGGAGAGGCTGGGCTCCCGACTCCGTGTCCCCGCCCCAGACTTTGCCCTGGAAACAGGAGACGTGAAATCGTGCTAAGGTGCTTCCATCCCTTTCAGACTCCTGAGCGGGAGGAGGGGACTTCTGTGTCCTCTGCCCGGTCCTTCCCCGGTATTCACGAGTGAGTGTTTCTCTTCAACCCATTCTTTCCTGCGTTTCTCTTCTAAACGACAGAATTAATTACAGGTTCTACCCGAGTTGCCGGGTGCCCCGTTACCCCAAAACCCTGCTGTCCTGATGAGGTTGTGGCCAGTCCTGCCCAGACAGACGTCAGCTGACGTCGGAACCTCAGAACCCCAGGATTCGTTGTCATGTGTCGTGCTGATTTTAAATTTCTTTCCGTGAATTGTGGTGGTTTTGCAAGGCCGGTTGAGAAGGAGGGCCAGCATCTCCGGAGGGCGCCTCCGACGCCTGGCCCTCGGCTGGTGCTGCTTTCTGTTCTCTTTTCCTGCGCGTAGCTCCGTTCGGATGGGCACCGAGATATTTATGTTTGCTGAAGTTTTATAATAAATTTTATATTGTACTGCTTGCTTCTGACCTGCTCATGGTTCCTCACGAGTTTTGCACCCGAGATCCCAGGGCTGGCACAGAGGCAGGGAACTGGTCCGGGGACAGAGAGCTGGGGTCCTGAATCCGATAGAAAGTGCCGGAACTGGTCCGAAAGTAGCCCTCACTGAGGAGACTACGGGGAAGCCGGGAGGTGGTCAGTGTGGGGGTGGGCGGTGCCACAATTAATTCAAAGGTAACCCTCGAGCCCTGTGTTCCCTGCTTTATGAGGCAGCGTTCTCTAGAGAAACAGAAACAGCAGGTGTCACACAGAAAGAGAAGAGTTTATTTTAGGGAATTGGCTCCCATGATTATGGGGGCGCTGGCAAACCCACATTTTGCGGGGCAGAAGGCTGGACAGCGGGTGGGTTTCAGTGCAGTCTTGAGGCCAAATTCCTTCTTCTCAGGGAAACCTCAGTCTTTGTTCTTATAGCCTTCAACTGATTGGGTGAGGCCCACCTACATCCTGGAGGCTCCTCTGTTTCACCCAGAACGTACTGATTTCACCAGCCAGTGTGAATCACGTGTGAAATACATCTTCGTAGCCACACTGAGTCTAGCGTTTGACCAAACAAGTGGGAGCCGTAGCTCAGTCAGGTTGCCGTGCGAACTCACCCATCACACCACGCCCCCTGGGCCTGGGTTACACCAGCCGTGATGGGGCACCACGGGACAGGAGCTTCAGAAGTGCGCTTCCTGGCGTGGCTGGCCCCACTCACCCGCAGAACCTCCCCAGCTCGCAGACCGCCCCAGCTGCTGATGGAACACACACGCCTACATCCTGTCAGCCGGCCGCGGGAAACCGCCTCACCCCGTTTTACAGACAGGAAGTCGGGATCGCAAATGCGTATGGATGTGGCTGGTGTCACAGCCGCAGGAGGCCGAGCTGGGACTCCGAGGGCCTCGGGCGGCTCATTCGAACACGTCAGGAATCTCGTCGATCCACCAAGGCAGTGGGGCCGCTCCCCGAACCTGTGTCCGCAAACAGATTTCTAGTAATCCTTCACTATTGTCACCCTTCCCCGGCCTGGCTCTGCGCAGGGTACAAAAACGGGCACGTGGTTTCACCTTCAAGGACCTCACGTCCCATTGGGAATATCACAGCGACGCATCACCAGGACAGGGACGGGCAGGGCAGGCGGAGGTCGGCTCCGATCAGCTAGCGAACAGGTCGGACCCACCAGAGAGGGGCAGCCTTCGACCTGGGCACTCAGGCCCAGCACCCGGGCAGCCTCTCTCCCCCGGGCATGTCCGGCTCTGCGTCTGCCGCCCAGCCTGGCCTCACACGTGCCCTGGAAGGGGTCAGTGAGCAGCCCGGCGTCACCTGTGTTAGTCCCAGGCCAGAACCTTCATCTGCGCCGTTTTAGCAACAAAGCGGCGCGGGCGGCGTGTGCCGTGACATGTACTTAGCAGCGCCCATGCCAAGCGCGGAGATGGGCACCGCGTGTGCGAAACCCCGCTTGGCCCTCCACCGTGGGGAGACGGGCTGACTTCCCCGCGACATGCTGCCTCCCCCACCGGGAAGCCCCCCATCCATCCTGCGCCCGGCCATGGCGGGCTAGGTCAACGCGCCTATGGCTGCCGCTGGTTGCCCAGGAGTACAGGGCCTGGAATCTTCTACTCCGTGCCTGGGACCCTGCTCTGCCCACCCCCCACCCCAGTGCCCTGGGAAGATCTACCCGATGGAGAATCTTCCCTCAGGAGGGGTGGGCGTCGGGGTTTCTCAACCTGACTTCTTTTCTCCTAATAATGTTTGTCCACAATATAATCTCAGGACCTGGAGCTGGAAGAGAGTGCTAGGGGCCGAGGTCACAGGTCCCGCGGGGGTGAAGACAGCATCCTTACGGAGGAAAGATCTCCCCCACCGAGCCCTGGGAGGAGAGGGCTGAATTCTAGGCGTGAGCGGGTCCCCAGACGCCCGCCACTCACTGCCCCCCTCTCGAGGGGCAGCGCCGAGGGCGGAGTGAGGAGCCGGTCCTGGGAAACCACGGCTGGTGGGCCCCCTCACTCGGGGTTCGGGCCCCAGGCGTCTCATTGACCCTGCTGCCGAGGAATCCCCGTGACCCTGCGGTGCCCTGGGGGCGAGAGTGCAGAGTGACAAAGGATAGGGCTGACGGGAGTCACAGGGACCTCGTGATAATCTGGGGAACGCACCGGCCAGCCGGACGCCGACATGCCGCAGTGCCGTCGGCTTTGGGGACACCAGGCATCCCCTGTCCCAGTGGCTGTGGTGGCCTTTCTCTGGCTTGTACCCCAGCTCGCTGCAGAGGCCACGATGGAGCCACAGAGAACCTTTCCCGCATTGGGCTTACGTCTTAGGAGCTGAACCAGAGGCTGAACCACACCGAGGGGTGGCCACGTCACCATGTCCCGGGAGCCACGTGCCTGGGACTGAACGCAGCCCGGGAATTCCAGGCAGAGCAAGGCCACGGTGTTGGAGGAGCCCCAGGCAGATTAGCCAGGCATTCGGCGGTCACCCAGGCTGTGTCCTCTCTGCCCGTCACCACCTGACTGTCCCAGCACCCCTGGAGATGACCCCTGACCCTCCAGCACCCGACTCGGCAGCCCCAGCAAGGGGGATCTGCCCGGAGACTTTGCGCGGTGAGCAGAACCTCCCTGCCACCCCAGCACTGTGTCTGCACCTTCCCAGGACCCTCTGCGCCCCCTCCCCGAAGAGTCTGCGTGTCACTCACCTTTGCAGACGACGGTCTCTGTGGTCACGAGGCTGCACCTCCTCGGACCAGCACGGAGGCCTCGCCGAATCTGCGCTTCTCAGGGGAAGGGGGCCAGTCGGGCCCCCGCCTCACGGTCCCAGGCCTCTGGGGCTCCGTGTGCTCCCTCCTGGCTTCCTGCCCACAGCCTTCCCTGATGCCAGCCGCCGGGCTCGGCCCTCCAGACACAGAGCTTCTCGCCCCTTCCCTCACGTGCAAGAGTGCTGTGTCATGCGTGGCCACCGGGTTCGCTGTGCCGTGGGCCGGGTCCCTAGGACTTCCGCATTGACTGGTTGTCGGTGTGTGCTCTTAAACACAGTGTCCCCCCACCCCCGGCCCCCAGGACCTGGCAGGCACGTTCTCTCAGCCCCCGTGTCTCCTTCACGCGGAACGCCGGGCCTTCCCGTCAGGGCTCTGCGGCCACAGCTGCCTGCCCTGGAGGACGCCTCCTTCAAGTGCAGATGCGGGCAGGTCGGTCTGTTTGTCTTCCGTCGCCGGGGCTCCCGAATATCCCATCATTACGCTTGGGCTCAAGCCCGAGGGGAAATGGACCAAATATTTGTTCAGCTTTAACCATCTCTGGTTTTCGAGTGAGCTCAGAGCTGAGGAATGTGCTGTACTGTGTCGTCCTTCTGTCCCCTTCAGTACCACTCCCAGGACCTCGGACGACCCTCTCCTGCAGCACACTGCAAGCTGTGGATGGAACCGTGTCCCCCCAAATCCATAGGTTAAAGCCCTAACCCTCCCCTGTTCGGAAACGGGCCCTGCGAGGAGGGAGTTAAGGTTAAATGACGCCCGAGGGTGAGGCCTTAATCCCGTAGGACTGAGATCTCCTCGGAAGAGGAAGAGCTGGCCAGGCCGTAACGCCTCTTCCTCGAGAATGGTGGCAGGACCCTGAGTGGCGGCCCACCTTACCGCCACGGCCCCGGCCGCCTGCCCCTCTGTCATGAGATCAAGCCCCACATCACGCTCTGAGCTGACAGTGTGGAGCCTGCTTGGGATTCTCTCTCCCTCACTCTGCCCCTCCCTTCACTCATGCGCTCGCTCTCTCTCTCTCAAAAAAAAAAAAAAAAAAAGAAGAAGAAAGAAAAGAAACTTAAAAAAATAAATAAAAGTGGCTAACAAACACTGAGTATTTCATAAAGATTATTTGAAATTAAGTGGAGCTGCCCACGTTTCTAGATCTGTGAACACACAGCCGTGGGGGGAGAAGGGAGAGAGGGAGAAGGCGTGAATGGGGGAAGCCAGGTGCTGGGGCTGGCTTCCTCCTGTGAAGTAAATCTATGAAAAATGCGTTGTAACCGCGAAGCCCTGTAAAGTTGGGCCTGGCTCCGACAGCGGCCGCGGCCCAGCGGTGATGACGTACCACGTGGAAAAGTCACCTTTGTCTACCTAGCTCCGGTCTCCTTGAGTCACCTCCCAGCCGCCGTCTTCTGGCGAAGGAAAACACAGCTAACCATTGGAGGTCCCTTCCTTTACTCCTGCGCAAGCGTAATGTCTCAGTAACCGGGGCTCAGCGAACAGCGGGCGTGGCAGAGAGGCACTGGAGGCGCGCCTGTCTTGACGCGGAGCTCTAGGTAAAGAAAACCCGCTTCCCCGGCATTCGCCAGGAACCCCCATCCTGGTTCAGATCACGGGAGACGTTCTTCGTGGATGTTCTCAGATCCCAGAGCTCGGGAGCCAGGGGGGAGTGTGCACACATCACCCCGGGAGATTAGCAGTGTGTCCTCAATGCCAAGACCACAACGCCTATGGCTTCTAGGCTCACGAAGCCCAAGAGACTTTCCACCCCAGGAACAGCCTCACTTCCTCCTTCTCTCTTCTTTCCTGTCTCGCCCTGTTCTACCCGTCCTCGGGCACTCAAGATAGTTGAGCTTCAAATACCCAGTAACGCCGTGAGATTAGACAAGGTTGCCCCCCGAATCACAAAGGCTAACGATACCGGACATCGAGTAGGCACGTAGATGCATTCATTCGATCCAGCTCACCAGGAGCCGTCTGTGTGCAGCACGCGGGCTGTCGTCTGAAGAGCTGCATCCGTGTGCGACCCACCCCTGTCCTGAGCATTTTCCAATCTCATGGAAATGCGTTTCTCAGGTGTGAGGTAGTGAGCATCTCACGCGGAAGGGTACGTGGATGAAACCGTGGTGCTGGCGTTGGGTTTGGGCGAGGGCAGGAAGAAGACCACTTAGCACATTAGGCGGACCTCGCCGGGCTCTGGAAGGCAGGGACGAAGGCTCTTCAGGGTGAAGCCATGAGAGGAACAAAAGAAGTGACGTGTCAGAAGTGTGAGTCACCGTGTGAATCGCGCACTTGGGCTGTGCACATGGCCGGAACGGGGGCGGAGAGGGCGGTGGGAAGGGCGCCTCTCTCACAAGTCCGGTGTGGCTGGAGGCAGGGCTGGAAGTGGCTCCGGGACACGCTGAGACATGGGCAGTCGTCGAGGGCAGGCTGGCCGATCAGGAAGTGAGTTGCGGGGCTAGCGGACGCGAGGGCAAAACCAGGGGTCCATCCTCAAAGGAAGCCCTCCTTCCAACGTGGCAAAGGACCGAGGAGGGAGTGAGGATCACCAGCAAGAGAGCTAAGGAGTGATTTCTGGAAGGAGAGAACCTACAGAGGACAGAACGAGCCACCAAGGGCACCTGCGACAGTGCCGTCCGAGGAGCGACTCCACGGCACAGAGGACAGAGGGCCTCGCTCCTCACCCTTTTCCTCCTGGAATCCGCATTCTCCTGCACTGACTACATGGTTTCTCAACAAGTATTAAATGAAATTTCCAAGAATTTTTTTAAGTTGATGGCAAGTTTTCCTGAAGAAGGTGGGTTTTCCCCAAGAGGGCACCACTACATCAGGGGAGGAGAATTCTGATCCACAGACGGCGGTGCTGCCCGTTGGGGAACGGTGAGTACCCTTATCCCAAACAGAATGCTGGCCGTGGCTCCCGTCAGCTGTGACACACAGGACACGCCACGCACTCCCAGGGCTCTCGGGGTGGGGGTCTTACCCCAGGGAGAGCCACGCCAGGCTAAGAGAACATTGCCGACACAAGTTTGGTCTAAGCTCGGGTGCCCATTTCTTAGCTGACACCTGTTCAGAGGCAAAGGGGAGCGAAGAACAGGAACAGAAACAAGTAATTACACTTCAGTAACGGAAGCATGAAAAACATCGAGTCCAGAAGCTGCTGGGTGTACAGAGAAGGCCTGGAACGGCTTCCCCCTAACAAGAGAGATGGGGATTGAGTCTTAAACAGGAGGCCGGAGCACTTCGGGAGTGGTACGGCATGCAGAAAGACACGGGGTCGTGAAATATGTTTCCTTACAGCAGACACACAATTCTTTTTAAACAATTTTTTTAAACGTCTATTTATTTGACAGAGTGTGAGCAGGGGAGGGGCAGGGAGAGGGAGACACAGAATCTGAAGCAGGCTCCAGGCTCTGAGCTGTCAGTACAGAGTCCGATGCGGGGCTCAAACCCACGAACCGTGAGATCGTGACCTGAGCTAAACAGACACACAACTTTTAAACACTCAGCAGTTCTATCTATTTTCGAATAATTTTGAACATGACAATTAAAATCAATGAAAATTTTAATAGATACAGTTCAGGGAACACCACCCAGAAATGACTTCATGGAACTCTGAATTTAGAAAGAAAAATAAGTCAGATAATAGATTTCAATTTTTTTTTACAAAAAAAGAAAACAAAGTCAGATAATAGATTTCAATTTTTTTTTACAAAAAAAGAAAACAAAGTCAGATAATAGATTTCAATTTATTTACAAGAAAATTTCAACCAAGACAACTCAATGGGGGAAAAGAAGTCTTCTCCACAAATGGCCCCGGGATGGTGGATATCTGTGTGACAAAGAATGCCTCTGGACCCCTACCTCACGCCACGTACAAAAATTGACTCAAAGCAAATCAAACACCTAAATACAAGAGCTAAAACTACAAAACTCTTAGAAGATATAAATCCGCCTGATCTAATATTCAGAATAAAGAACTCTTCGCTAGTTAACAATAAAAACACAAATCACCCATGTTAAAAATTGGCAAAGGATTTGAACAGAATCCAAAGAAAGTATACACACGGCCAACGGGCCCATAAAATGATGTTAATCCTCAGTGGTCATTAGGGAACTGAAAATCAACACTGCAGTGGGACCGTGCTTCACGCTCTCCGGGTTGGCTGTGATAAAACGCACACACAAAATAACACGTGTTGGTGAGGATGAGGAGGAATGAGCACCCTTGCTGGTGGGAATGCCAAGTCTTGTATCCGCTGTGAAAAACAGTTTGGAGACTCTCCTACGAGTTAAACAGAGAATTACCATAGAATCTAGCAACTCCACTTCTAGGTGTATATTCAAGAGAAATGAAAACGTGTTCACACAAAAACGTGTACACCGATTCCCGCAGCGTGGTTCATGATGGCCAAGCCCAGCCTGGAGGGTCACCTACACAACAAACTTATGTTGAGAATAAATGTTAGTTCTCTCTCCTCATGGAAACATCTATTAAGAGCCTCATAATATGGGCACCTGAGTTGGCTAAGCATCCGACTCTTGATTTTGGCTCGGGTCATGATCTCCTGGTTTGGTGGGTTCGAGCCCCGTGTTGGGCTCTGCCCTGAAGACATGGATACTGCTTGGAATTCTCTCTCTGCCCCTCTTCTCTGCTCATGCGAGCTCTCTCTTTCTCTCTCTCTCTCTCTCTCAAAAAACGGCCTAATAATCTTCACCCTTTTATAAGAAGTCAAGGAAGCACCAATTTTGCCAGGGGCCCACCCGCACCACCTGCCGCAGCCACTGGCCACCATGTTTGAGGCCGCCACGTGAGCTGTTCTACACCACTGCCCCCGCCCCTCCCCGGGCTTCTGCGTGCCGCGGCTCCCACCAGCGTGGGGCTCAGCTGCAGGAGAGGTCCTCACACAGCCCGGGGCGTGGCCACGCACCCACCACCCATGCTTGATTTGGCAAACCCGGGACCTGGAAGAAACTGGCCCGACTTCCCCCTCCCTTGTCCTGGGACACCTCTGGAAGCCACTCCCAGGGTTGAGCTCAGAAGTCAAAGGCAAACACACTACTACCCCGTGGATTTCCTTTCTTCTCGAAGATAGTAAACCATTTCTAGGGCGGGGCCTCCTTTTGTTCTAATCCCTGTATTTTATGCTTGACCCCAAATTGTCCACCTTGAGTCTCGAAACAGTCCAAATTTATGAAACCATTTCCAAGTTGCCTCTCCGATTTGTATTAATGCGATTTGTAATATAGCTGATTAGGCTAGGCAGCTCCATCGTGGGGCCTCCCTCTCTCCTGAAGACTCGAGGCTGGAAGAAAAATGCGTGGGTCCCCAGAGAGCCGGATCCGTGGCGAGGGAGGTGAGGAACTCAAAGGCAAGTTACTGAGGAAACCGTTAATCGGCCGATCTATTTCGGGAAAATGTCTGGCCATGCGCTGTTGTAAGGAGACTGTAATCAGTGAGGAGGGGGTCCCGGGGAAGATGCGCCCGAGCAGGAGAGTACTTTCCCCAGACTGCCCGGGCCCCCCCACCTCTTGGCTGCCCCACCCCCCTCCGCCCCCAGGCCCCTGTTTGTGAAACCCTCCAGATGTTGGTTTCCTCTTTTATTACTCATCCTACCTTCACTCAACTTTCACAAGGCAGGGGCCTCATCCCCAGACACCCTCGCCTCTCTTTCTTCTCTTAATGGATTCGTATGGATTTATCTGCAAGTATCTGCAGAATCGATTGTCCATCGAACAATCGGTAGCACTGGGCCGCCTCCCCGGCCGTCTTTCCTGTGGCCGCGTGGGGGTTCCTCAGACCCCGCCCCGCTCGTGGCGCTGTGCTCACAGACACCTCAGTCCCCGATCAGCATCTTCGGCCCTTCAGACCGGCTGGGGAGGTCTTTCGAGGAAAGCTAGCTGTTCTGGAGAACCGAGCACTGAATTCGACGTCTCCGAGCAACATTAGGGACGGATGGACCACAGAGTCACCCTGCCACTGAGCACCTTGGCAGCGAGAGGGACACGCAGGGCCACCCGGACGCCTGCCCACAATACCTGCATTAACAGGAGGAACCAATCACGAAAATACAGATCTGCTGATGGAAATGATTTGTGGTGGGGAAGGGTGCTGCGGGGGGGAGGGGGGGAATCTCCCCCGCTCATTCTAAATAAATAAATAAATAAACAGATAAATAAGATACTACTCACATACTGTAAAATTCACCCTTTTAAAGTTTAGTATTTGGTAGTTTTTAGTGTATGCACAAATCCATGCAACCATCACCCCTACCCATCTCCAGAACATTCTCACCATCTCCAAAAGAAACTCCCCAGTCTCAGCAGGGGCTCAGCCCCGGGCAACACCCAACTGACATTCTGCCTTCGGACTTGGGCTGCCCTGGACTTGTCCTAGTGAAGGAGTCACACGGCGCGGGGCCTCGCGGCGGGCTTCCTTCGCCGAGCGTGCTTTCCGGTTTCCTCTTGCTGTTGCTTGTACCGGGGACTCATTCCTTGTTCCTGCGGGTAACAGAACACCCACATTTCTTTGATCCGTTCTTCAGTAGATGGAGGCTTGGGCTCTTTCTACCTTTTTGTTATTACGAACAACTGGGCATAGGTTTCGTATGGACTTACATTTTCCTTTCTCTTGGGTTTTTACCTAGAATAGCCGGGCTCTATGGAGAGTCCTTGTTTGACACAGAGGAGCCGGAGAACTGTTCTCCAAAGAAGCTGTGCGTTTTGTGTGCCCACCAGAGAGGCGGGAGGGCTCCAGGGCCTCAACTTCTTTTTTTTCAAGTGTATTTGTTTATTTTGAGAGAGAGAGAGAGAAATGGAGAGAATCCCAAGCGGGCTCCACACTATCAGCACGGAGCCTGATGCGGGGCTCGAACTCATGAACTGTGAGATCACGACCTGAGCCCAAACCAGGCTTTGGCCACTCAACCCACTGAGCCACCCAGGAGCCCCTCCACGTCGTTATTGTTGAATGTCCTCATCTTCATGTCTCGTGGGTGGAGGTATATGGTTTGCCAACATGTTCTCCTATTCTGTGGATTGTCTTCTCGCTTTCTTGAGAGTGGTGGTTTTTTTTTTTTCAAGAACAAGTTAATTTTGATAGAGTCCAATGTGTATTTTTTTCTCTTTTGTTTTTGCTTTTGGCGTCATTTCTCAGAAATGGATGTCCAATCCAAAGTCATAGAGATTTATGTGTATGTTTTCTTCCAGGGGGTTAATCTTTTTTTTTTTTTTTTTTTTTGATGATTTACACTTTTCAAGGAGGACCAGAAAAGAATGACCCAAAAAATGAGTCAGTTCATTTTATTATGTTCGAAGTCACCCTAAGAGATTAGTGCCTGATGCGGCAGAGAAGACCAGTACTTACGGCAACGAGGCGCTAGTTCCACTGTGTGTCCTAGGGAGACTCCCCGCCACCCCCCAGTGTCTCGTCCTGACACTTCACTGACGTTCTCACCGTTTCCGTCTCGCGTGCGCTTCCGGCCAAGCCTTCTCCTGACGTCTGTCTTCCTCTGTCCGTTCTGCCGACGAACGTCCTCCTTGTCCCCTTTTTCCCAGCAGCACTGCCTGCCACTGTGTCCCCTACGACATGACCCTTTCCCGGCGTGTGGCTGGACTGTGCCACCCAGCACATGCTTCTCAGGGTCCGAGCTGACTGTCGGTGTCATTTTAATGCCGCACGTTACAGTATAAACTTGAACCCCCTTAGAAGGACCAATCGGCCTTTCTTCAGGTCCTCCTTAAATCACCCCGTAAGCACCTCTCGGCCCCTCAAGGCCCTTCCTTCCGAGGCGAGCTGCACGAATCCGCGAACTGGTTTGTCTTCTGCACAACTAGAAGCTCACGGAAACGGTCCAGCCCCGGCTGCAGACTGAACGCCTTTCCCGGCCGCCCGGACATAGTGGGTCAAATGTCCTAGGCCCTCAGCCCTCAGCCTGGAATTTCGACCTGTTCCTCCCTGTCTCCCGGACACAGAGCCCAGTGCAGTTCCCCAAAGTGGCCTCCCCGAGACTGTCTCCCTCTGTGAGCCCTGAGCGGCCAGGGAAAGCTGGACCCGGCTCCCATCCCACGCCTCCGGGGCTCACGGCTGATGTCGCGGCAGTCAGGAAATTCAGAAAAAGCTAAAACCAAAAATCCCATTCAACCCACACCTCCTGCCCTGGAAAAACCCGAGGTTGTCCTTTCCCAGGTGACATCCTTGAAGCCCCAAATCTTCACGGGTTTTATCTCATCCGCCCCTGGCGGCGGCGGGGGTTTCTCATTAGTGCACGGTGATTCCTGGAGCGCGTTTGGCTTGGTTTTCTGGGGCCAGGCTGGGGCGGCGGCAGCTGAGGCTGGATTCTGGCATCTTCCACGCACTGCGACTCGCCCATCCACCCTCCTCTCCACCGTTACCAACTAAGTTTTTAAATTTATGTATGTGTTTATTTACTTATTTTGAAAGTGAAAGAGAGCATGCAAGTAGGGGAGGAACAGAGAGAGAGAGAGAGAGAGAGAGAGAGAGAGAGAAACTTAAGTAGGCCCCACGCCCAGCATGGAACCCAGCATGGGATTTGATCCCATGATCTTGGAACCATGACCGGAGCGGAATCAAGAGTCGGACGCTGAACGGACGGAGCCACCCAGGTGCCCCAATTTATAAATACCTTAGTAAATTTCAAGAAGAAGGCAATCTTACCAATAGCCTAGTCTCCAGAAACCTGTAGACTCAGCTTCCTGGAGCCCGCATCCCCCTCCCCTCCACAGTGGTGTGGGAACAAAGGCAGAAGGAAATTGCAGGTGGAATTAAATTTCCTTATAACCTGCAGCCCGTTGACAGACACTGAGGCAAATCCAGAGTAGGACATTTCCCCGGGGGGGGGGGGGCTCCCTTCCTGATGTTAAAGCCTTTCTAGAGGGGAAACCGCCTTCGCTTGACAATAGCTAGGCCTCAGGGAGCCTAGGAGTCCTCTTTAGCCTATCAAAGTCCTCCTGGAGGCCCCCCTTTTGACTCTACCTCCCCCAACTCCACAGTGTTTAATCAGTCCCTCCTCACAAGCCCAGTCCGCTCTTCCTGCCCGCGGGTCCTCTCCCCTGCTCTCATAAAAATCCCCTTTTTTGCACCAAAGACATCTTCAAGAATTCTTTCTTAGCCATCAGCTCCAAACGCCTACCACTCCAAAACCTCATCAGGGGTCTGTGTGTGTGTGTGTGTGTGTGTGTGTGTGTGTTGCGCATGGTGTGTGTGTGTGTGCGCGCGCGTGGGTGTTGTCGTGGTGTGTGTGTGAGTGTGCACTGCAGAGTAAGTGAAGGATGCCAAGGGGTTGTCCCGGAGGCTAACAGGAACGGCGAAGAGGAGTTCCCACGGTTTGGGCAGACACCTCCGTAGCTGAAATCTTTTCCGGGAAGGATTTATTCGCATCACGTATATAATTTTTCAAGACCGGAAACCTAAAATGAGTGGCCACAGCGTGCGGCGTCTGTCGGGGCTGGTCCCAGGAGGGAGAGGCAGGCGTGGGGCGGGGTGCCGAGGCCCGGTCTCGGGTCCCGGTGTCCAGGGGGGGTCTTCTGCTCACGTCCAGCACCTGCCCAGAGCCAGCCCGAGTCTGACCTTCGTACAACAGAGGGGCCACACTCCAGCTGTCTCTCGAGGGTAACTTTGAGCTCTCCAGCACTCCAGGGCTCCTTCCACTCGAGGGCTCAGCTGACAGAAGAAGTATTTCTGGAAGATTTCCTTCAATAGAGTGGCCCCTCTGTCCTAAGGGTGTCCTCACATCCTGCCCTGCTTCAGCGGTGCCAGGCAGGAAGGGGCAGAGCAGAGGGCCTGCACAGCGTGACCGGGCCCCCTGCGTTTCCACGGAGGACGTCCCGGGCCTCCACTCTCAGGGCACAGCGGGCGTCGCTCCGCCCCTACCCCGGACCGCTGCAGACGCCCACCGTGTCTTCTCCACGGGCCCCGGGACATTTCCCCGTGCTTCGATTATTGGAACATCACTGTTCTCTCTGAGCTTCTCGCCTCTTTTTTACCTTATGGGTACCACAGCTAGTAACCACTCCTGTTTCTGTCCTGTTCATTTGTTTGCAAAACTAAAATTCCGGTCCCGTGTCTAGCAGACCCCTGCCTGGGGTGCACAGCACAGCCTGGGTTTCGGTGCCTTTCTGTCTCACTGTCTTTTTCCCAGATGCCCGTGGCTGTTAATCCTGTCGGCCTGTATTTGTTCAGTAAAAGTCCTCAGGCCTTGGCTGATCTAAGTTGGCTGACATAAATAGACCGTTCTTTACTTTAGAAAATAAAAGATGACTAATATTTACACGGCTTCTTAAAGAACAGTGTGCATCCCGGAAGTTCCCTGGAACGTTTCGAGCAGTGCGTGGGCATTCTGTCTTATTTCAACTCTTAGACTCTTAGTTTAATGTACTGTAGGCCACCTGTGTTCACAGTAACACACACATTTCGTTAAACCCATGATCCCATAGAGAGTATTAATTAATATTGTTAATAAGGACAAGGGCAAAGTATGTAACACCTATTTATTTATTTTTTTAAATGTTTATTTATTTTTGAGAGACATAGAGGCACAGCGTGAACAGGGGAAGGGCAGAGAGAGAGGGAGACACAGAATCAGAAGCAGCTGAGCTGTCAGCACAGAGCCCGATGCGGGGCTCGAACTCACAGACCGTGAGATCACGACCTGAGCTGAAGTCAGCCGCCCAACCGACTGAGCCACCCAGGCGCCCCAGTAACACCTATTTAAAGGAGGGCTCCTGCGTGGCTCATCAGATCGGGTTAAGGTTCTTGTTGTTGGTAGCTGGAAGAGAATTCAGTCTGCATCCAAGGCCCTGATGTCCTTTTGAAAGAACCGCGGGGCTGGAAGAGGAATTTTAATACAACCGAAATGATCGACTTCTGAGTTGTTTTATAATTTTTGCTTTTCTGGTTTTTTAGTAATCTTTCTCTTCGAATTTATGGTAAGAAGCAACACATTCTCTATCAGATTTCCAGTCTCACCTCCACCTCCTGAGAAGGTATTTTCTGGAATGCCTTGTGGTACTGCAGCCTGACTGGATGCACACGCACTGTATGCAAATGATGCAAGCAAATTCATTTGTGATTGGATGAAACTGCTTGTATGCAAATATACAGGTGCAATCCTTTAAGATGCCGGGTGGAAGGAGAATCCACCACCTCAGCCACAGCACCGAGATTCAGCTCAGGAATGGATTAGGGCACCTGGGCGGCTCAATCAGTTGAGCGTCTGACTCTTGCTTTCGGCTCAGGTCATGATCTCACAGTTCATGGGTTCGAGCCCCGTGTCCAGCAGTGCAGAGTCTGCTTGGGATTCTTTCTCTTTCCTGCTCTCGTACACTCTCTCTCTCTCTTGTTCTCGCTCTTTCTCTCTTCCCTCTCTCTCTCCCTTTCCCCTCAAAATAAATAAATAACTTAAAAAAATGGATAATGAGACAAAGAGAACCAAGGGAGCCTGAGATTCACTGAGACCCTGCCGTTGGAATCATCAAGAAATAGAGTCAAAACAAGGGAGCCGATCACGGCCACACTGTTTCGGTGATTATAAAATGCTCAATGGTGAAACTCGCTATCAAATCAGCAGTAGCTCTGCTGAGGAGGTTTCTGGGGCAGCACTGGGTGGGAGAAACTAAAATGTGTATGTTAATAGTCATAAAAAACCAAGAGTAGTGCTCATTTAACCTCCTTCTTCAGGATCACAAAGTTTGAGTCTAAATCTTCTTATATTTGGCACAGAGATTCCCCCGGAGTGTCGGTGGCTGTCCCAGCAGAAATGACCAGATGACGGTGGGGGATCCTCTTACTGGCTGAGATTCACGGCTCTGTAGCGCGCACTACGTGACCTCACTTCCGTCCCAGGGCGGAATGCAGAGAGGTTAACAGAGCAGCCAAGCCCCCTTCCTCCATGGGGCTTCCATCATCTTTGCTTCGTTGGGGTGGGGGGGGGTGCAGACTGTAAATGGAAAATTATAAACACATGCTCTTATGGGTTGAGCTGTGTCTCCCCAAGTTCATACATTGAGGACCTCACCCCCAGTACCTCAGAATGTGACCTTCTGTGGATATAGGGTCTTTACAGAGTCACTAAGTTAAAACGAGGTCTTTAAAGTGGGCCTGGACAAAACAGATGTGCTCATACAAAGGAGAGTTTTGGACACAGACATAGCTCACGGGGAACGCCATGCGAACATGAAGGCAAAGATATGAGTGATTCTTCTAGAAGCCACGGGCACCAGAGATTGCCAGCAGAGCACCAGAAGCCAGGAGGGAGGCCTGGAGCAGACCCTCCCTCACGGCCTCTGAAAGAGCCAGCCTTGATCAAGCCCATGCCTTGATCTCGGACTTCCAGCCTCCAGAAGTGGGAGACAAGAAAGTTCTGTAGTTTAAGTCACCGTATTGGGGGTGCTTTGTTGCAAAAGCCTGAGGAAACTAATACACACACACGTACACACACTATGCCACAGGTCTCAGTGTTATGGAGAAAAATGGACGACAAGTGTGGGGGGAGGCCGAGTGCAGGTCGGGTGGAGGGAGGGAGGTCGGTGGCTGTGTGGGAAAGCCTCCCTGTTTAGGATCATTTGAGATCTGACAGAAAGGAGGGAGGGAGCTGACTTGGAGAAGAGCCCAGCGGTCGGAGGGAACAGCAGGACCCTGCTTGGAGGGTGAGCTGTGCCCAGGGGGCGGGGAGGCAGGCATGGTGGGAGCCGGGTCGGTGGTTGAGTGCGTCATATTGGGGGGCCTCGTAGGCCTGCGGGCTCACATCCGGGCAAGTGGGGGCGGAGGGCAGGAATAGAGTAAGAAGGACTGCGGCTGGTAAGGCCGTCCAGGCTGCTCTGAGCGAGAGCGATAAGGAGGCAGGACAGGGAAGGTGGAGGGCGCTGCAGGAGGTTCTGAGAGAGAGGCCATCCTTGGATACGTTCTGGAGGCGTGAGCAAGGAGGACTGCTGAGGTAAGGGACGTGGGCGTGAGCTGAGGGCCGAGGATGACGCTGGGGCTTGGGGCCGGCACACCGGAAGGCTGGGCCTGGCCTCCCTGCGAGACTGAACGGGATAAAAGGCAGAGCCAGTCGGCTCAGCGCACGGGGTGACAGCCGGACGACATGGCTTTGGAAGGACACTAAGTTTTCACCTCATTTCTTCTCTGGTCATTTCCCTCCTTAAACAGTATTGTAGGAAGTTAAATAGCAGCAGCCAGGAGGTTCTGACCCCCGGTCCCCGAGCTTCCCCGTGTGTCCCAAGAGCCTGGGTGCCTCCCACTGCCTGTGTAGACAGGCCACCGTCTCGGTTCACACGACCCTTCCTTCGCCCAGCGGCCTGAGCAGTGATCGGGCATTCAAACATCCACAGGAAAATCCAGCTGTCCGAGTCACTGCCTGTGGGATTGGGTGGAAACAGGATGAATAGATGTTCTCCTTGTACACACACACACACACACACACATATACACACACATGAATGTACACACACACACACATATACGCACATACACAAATGTACACACACTTATACATGTACACAAATAGATGCATCCCTGACACATAAACACACACACACACACACGCATTCACACATATATATATATACACACACAAATACATTTAGGAAATGAGAATCGATGGTTTCTTATAAACTATTTGACTTTGTAAAGAGCAATTTACTTTACAGTTAAAATTGGGAAAGAACCAGTGTTTTGTGGAAGTATCTTAAAACGGAGAGCCGCCTGGGTGGCTCAGTCAGTTGAGCAACCGACTTTGGCTCAGATCGTGATGTCATGGTTTGTGGGTTCAAGCCCTGCTGTCAGCACAGAGCCTGCTTGGGATTCTCTCTGCTCCCTTCCTCTCTGCCCCTCCCCTCCTCATGTTCTCTGTCTCTCTCTCAAACATAAAATAAAAACATTAACATAAAGGAGCGTGTGTAGGAGCCACCCCACTCATTGTCTGTGGGCAACTGAGAGCCAAGGAGCTGAGGTGCCCCCTCCTGGATCCCACCGTGGGGAACAGCAGAGCGGGCCGACTCCCTGCAGTCCTCGCTCTCCATGCCTGGCTCCAGAAATCAACCCGTGTCTCCTTTCCCAGATGCTCTGCCCATCTCTCCTATACAATTTTGGGGACTCTGGTCCTTTCTTGTCAAAAGTCTATGGACACCCGAGCCACCCACAGATCTGTCGAGAACCTCATAGAAGAGAAAAGCTCAAGAGAACTTGGACAGAGCACAGGCTCCAGGCACGAAGGAACCTTCCCATCAGCCGCTCCTGAGGGCCGACTCTCCGGTGTTGATGGCCCCTTACCCACAGAGATACACATATGTTCCCCAGATTGTCCCGGTGGGCTGGCTTGCAGCCTCAGCCCTCCGAAGGGGCAGCTGGAGAAAATGGATCGTGAGACGATTAGAAAGGAGACGTGGCCCAGGGCAGTTCTGGACTCGTCAGGGGTTCGGGAAGAGGAACACATCACCCAGAAAGCAGGGGAATGAGGAGTACCTTATTCCAACAGAGGAACACATCACGCACACCTTATTTCAACCTGGAGTCTCTCCTGGGACTGCTGGGTGCCCCTGGTGGGTGAACTCTAGAGTTTGGGGTGAGGGTAACAGATGGGGGGGACAGGATGAGGAGAAGGAAATGTTACTGGATTTCCACACATCCGTGAGCGAGTCTTTGAGGGTTCCTGGCATCTCCAAGGAATAATCAGGCTTTCCCAAGCTTTCCTTGACGGTGGCCTTTCAAGTTACCAGGGGACACACTGCCCACGTGACTGTCCCAGGGCAGTCCCCAGCTGTCCAAGGGTTTGTTGGTTTTCCTTTTTCTATTCGTGCCCCTGATTCGATTCCCTGATCTTGTAAACTTTCTCAGGCACTTGGTTCTAAGATCCTAGCGACAAGCCACGGCCATTGTCAAAATGCGTGATAAATGGACTCACCAGGCTGACGTGATATTTATAAATCAGCACTAAATCTCTCGGTCTGGGCTATAGACGTCTTAGGTCTCTTTCATCCCACAGAGGAGTGATGTAAATAGTATCTGCGTGCTTGCCTGACCCCTTGTCCCCGTCTGCTGACTGCAGGGGGCCGGAGGCGGGGCGGCCGATGGACCCATGAGGGCCTTGGCCGCCATTCTTCTCTGTGGTCCCTGAGCAGCATTCGGGGATTCCCTCACAGTGGGGCCCAGGGGGATCTTTCGCCCTGGAAGGCCCGCTGCCGTTCCCCCGGGGATCACGCCTTCCACCCCTGCAGACCGGCATAGGAGAGCTCACCATGCAGGACTCCCCAGCGGCAACGGCCCCGCACAGTTGTGGCCGAGCATTTGCAAATCACGCCTTCTTGCCGCCCATTTCTCACCAGGCTCTCCTAATGGGATCCCTGACTCGCCCACTGTTCTTCTCCCCAGTGGAATTCAGATTCCTTTCCTCCTATGATCGTGACGACCCATCCAGCGGGGGCTGCCTGGTCATGGACCAGAGGCTGCCTGACACCCGCAGTGGGTCCAGTGGCCCCTCCCCTCCCCTGTACCAATTTCCCCCTCGTGTCTGCACCAGTGCTGTTCTGGGCGATGAGGGTGGGGTCTTCAGTGACACTTTTCTTTTTTTAATTTTTTTAACGTTTTATAATTTATTTTTGAGACAGAGAAACAGAGCGTGAGTGGAGGAGGGGCAGAGAGAGAGGGAGATACAGAATCTGAAGCAGGCTCCCAGCTACGAGCTGTCAGCACAGACCCCGATGCAGGGCTTGAACCCATGGACCGTGAGATCATGACCTGAGCTGAAGTCGGACGCTCAACCAGTGACAACTTCCAAGTGTGGACTTTGCGACAGACCCTCACTCATCCTTGCACAACCTCGGGACCTGGTGAGGGGAACGATCTTTGTCTATAAGGCTCTATCCAGTGGGTGCCACACCGTGACAAAGAAAGGAGTTCTCCAAACAAAAATCAGTTCATTCGGTGGCGCAAGCAGGAAGGCGACGCCGACGGTAGAGGAGACACGGAAAAATGACTCACACTTCCACCTTCACAAATCCATGCTTCAGGGAAGTTATGATATGAATCCCCTGTAGAATCTACTCCCACTTAGCTGTTCCCTTCCAGCTGCCCGCTGGCCACCGATGCCGAGTGACCTCTTAGTCACTCTCCTACTCTCCTATGAAGCTTCCTCTGCTGATAGAACTTTATTCCGTTCATCTCCGACCCCTGCTTAGAAAGGGACTCTTCTCTTCATTCTCTCAAAGTCTGAACCCCCGTCTGAATCAAACGCCTTTAGATGAGTCATTGCTCCGAGTGTCGGTCCTTGGTGCATCTAAGAAATTGACATCGTTTCAAAATTTCCTCGGATTCTTTCTTTGTTTTATCCAAGAGTAAATTTTAAAATACGTGCATGACCAAACTTTTAAGTAGAACCGTGATGTTGTGATTTGTAATGGGAAAGGCATGTCCGGTCTTCATCCCATTCTTGCACAGAACTCCCAAAACCCTTCGAATTTCCCAAGACTTGAGAGCAATAAAGGAGCCTTTCATACGTCAATAAGATGACTTTCGGAAAGTCCTTAGGTAGCCTAGGGATGGGGCTGTTGCTCGAGAACCAACCGTGTGACTAGATGTTTGGAACTTTCAGCGCCATCCCCAGACCTCAGGGAAGAGAGAGGGGCTAGAGATTGAGTTCAATCACCAATGGCTGATGATTTCATCAACTATAGCTACGTAATGAAACCTACATAAAAGCCCTGAAAGATGGTGTTCAGAGAGCTTGTGGCTTGGTGAACACGCGGAGAGGCTGGGAGGTGGCCCTCCGGGAGGAGGCACGGGAGCCCAGGGCCCCGCCCACACAGCTCGCCCTGCCCTTCCCTCCCATCTGCCTGTTCCGAGCTATATCCATTTCTGATAGTCCGGGGATCTAGTAAGTGGATTGTTTCTCTGAGTTCTTTGAGCTGCTCTAGCAAATTAATTGAACCCAAGGAGGAGGTCCTGGGAGCCTCTGACCTATAGCGGTTGGTCAGAAGCGCAGGTACCGCCTGGACTCAGCATGAGTGTCTTAAGGGGGGGAGGGATACGCAGTGTTGTAGGACTGTGTCCTTCACCTGTGGGATCTGGCACTCTCTCCAGGTCATGTCAGAATTGAGATGAATTGGGGGACGCCCCGCTGGCGTTGCAGAATTGTTTGGTGTGGATAAACTCCCCCCTGCCCCTGCCCCATCAGAACTAGAAGCCGAGTAGTAAGAGTGCTCAACACGAAGCCAACGAGGCCATGTGAGTGCTGAGGGTTTGTCACCTCTGTACCCGGGGCTCATTGTCTCGCCACTTCGAAGAAGGAAGAGGTGGCCACAAAACGAGAATCGGGCAACAGTTTATCAGAGTAAGAATAAATGAAAGCTCTCTTTGCAGAGCGGGCTTTCAAAAGTGAACGCCTGTGGGCTATAGGCAAGGGTCCTTGTTTTATGAGGTCCTGGTCAGCCCCTCCCCCCTTCCCCCTTGTTCCTTCTCAGGTCCCACCCTCACAGGCTGGGTCACTCTAGGTGCTGGCTTGTCCATTCCTGATTGGCTGGACTCCATTATGGGAGGAGTCAGACTGGTCACACCGTCCCTCCTGTAAGAGAAGTTTTATGGTTTACTTGTTTTAGTTCAGTATCTTGAGGGTCAAATTCCTGAGGGGACCCTGAGGGAGAGTAGGTGGGGTCTGTTACATTCTTAGAGGGACCGTACGCCTGAGGGATTTGCTGTGGTGAAGCGTTCCCAGTATTGTTCCAGAATGTGTGTTTTTCCCCACCCAGAGACCACAGGTCCTAGCCTCTCCCCTCTGCCTCCTGAATCCAGCCTTTTCCTTTCATATTAGGCTACCTACAGCTGTGGCTTCGTTGGTGAAATATGCAGATTTGGCTATGGGATTTAACCACTTCTCCTCAAATCACGTGGGTTCTCACACTGTCCTAACTATTAAAGGGTCCGGATTACACGGGATGCCATAGTGGCCACCCGCCAACGAGCAGGCCGGCACCAACATGGCGGTCTTCCAGTCAGAGCTCCCTTCTTGCCCACAGTCCAGCACTGACATGTGGGGGCAGCTGAGAACAAGAACGAGGGCCCGTGAGCCCTGAAAGTGAGGGAACCTACCGTCCAATACCCTCTGACCACAGAGAATCTAAAAATTGTTTCATTTGGGTCCGTTTCAACAGCATCAGGGAACTGGCTATTTAAGGCGGCGCTAGCTCCAACTTACTGATCAGTCTAGGCGCCTGATACAGGTCTCCTCAGGTTTCTGGCAAGAAAGGAGGAGGTGGTGAGGCGGTCCCTGATTGGACCGTGAGGGGTCTGGCGTCAGTCCCTATCAGGGCCACATCGATCACGTCACACAGCAGAAGGCAGCTGAGATGGGAGTTGTCAGACCGGAGCTGGCGTGAGCTGGGCGGGGGGCGCCCCCTCTCGCCCCCTTTCTCTCACCCGGAGGCCCCGGGTGGGGAACGAGGACCACTTCTCTCGTTAAAAAGGCAGAGTGGTGGGGCGCCTGAGTGGCTCAGTTGGTTGAGCGTCCGACTCCGGCTCAGGTCATGATCTCACGGTCTGTGAGTTCGGGCCCCGAGTCGGGCTCTGTGCTGATGGCTCAGAGCCTGGAACCTGCTTCGGATTCTGTGTCTCCCTCTCTCTCTGCCCCCTCCCCTGCTCATACTCTGTCTCTATGTCTCTCAAAAGTAAATAAACGTTAACCAAAAAAAGGCAGAGTGGATGCGTGCAGTTTTGTGCGTACAAATGTGGACGCGTGAGCATGTGTGTGCATGTGTGCTTGAAACTCTGTACAGTCTGTTCCGTGACAAGGTGACATGGCTCGTCCTAACACTTACCGCGCTGTGTAAAGTTACGTCGTGAAAACAACAGGGCTCACGGGGCCGCGGGGGCAGCGGGGAGGCACGAAACGCCTTCACCGCGAACACGCCGCCACAGAAGTAGAAACCCAGCGAAACCAGGGGGACTGTTTATACACGTTAAATGGCGACAAAACACAGGCATACCGCAGACTTCGCCCTGGGAAAGACGTGAACCGAGTCTGAAGTGCACGTGCAGCCCGGCCGCACCTGTTCCTGCCGCCCCCCACCCCGCCGCCCCCATGCCAGTGGCCTGAGTGAGAGGAGAGGGAGAGAGGGAGCCGAGGACCCGAGCGGACACCACAGCAGGCCGAGGGGTGAAGGGAAGGGGGCGGCTGTGGCCTCGGATGGAGGGCTGGCAGCGGGGGTGCCTGAAGCGGGGCTGGAGCCGTCACACCAGGGGCAGTGGGGGTGCTCACTGTCCTAGGGAAGCATTTCGTGCCCACCAGCACGGCAGGGGTCCCCGGGTTCCTTTGTCTACGTTCACCTGCTGTTTGCCGCAAACAGAATTCCTGCCACAGAGGACTTGGGGCCGACGCTCTGGCTTAGCTCCCAGATCTGCTGCATACTAGCCGTGTGACCTTGCGGAAGCTACTTCACCTCTCTGTGCCTGGGTTTCTTCTGCGGCCCAGACAGGGTCCAACCAGGACAATGGAAACCATGCTGTGTGTTTAAATATTTTTTTAAATTTTGAGAGAGAGCGAGAGCGCATTTGGGGAGGGGGGCAGAGGGAGAGGGAAAGAGAGAATCTCCAGCAGGCTCTGTGCTGAGTGTGAACACAGGGCCCCATCCCATGACTGTGAGACCACGACCTGAGCCAAATTATAAAAAAAAAAAAGGGGGGCACCTGGATGGCTTAGTGATTTCAACCCACTAAGCCATCCAGGTGCCCTTTGTTTTTTTTATAATTCTTTTTTTTTTTTTTTTTTTTTAATAGACTGAGTGTTTAAAGACAGAGGGGCATAAAGCACGGATTTGGTTGATCGGGTAAGAGAGAGGATGGAAACCCAACTGACCAGCGGTGGTGAGGCAGTCAGAGAACACACGGGGACCTGGACCGCCCTGCGGTTTGGGCGATGAAAAGGGGAGCGGTGATTAAGGAGGCATGAGCTGGGCCTGTGGAGGGAATGTTCTGGAAGGGTCCAACGGGGCATGCAGGCTTTGGGTCACCCCCCCCACCAGATGGGAAATATGGGGGACAAACAAGAGGCCACGTGCCATGGTCTAGAAGGTGGGCGTCAGGACGGTACCTTCCCAAGGGCTCGCTGGGAGAGACGAGCTGACCCCTGAGGACCCCAAGCCCGCCCTGGGGACGGTCGAGCAGCAAGACCAGTGCCCTCAGCTCGCGTTTTCTGGCGACGGCCAGGGCGAGCTGTGCTGACGCTGACTTTGGTTTGTTACTGTTTTGATATAAAGCTTCCTCGCTGGCGGCCTCGGCACGTCCACACTGCTTGAGTTTAAATCAGGATACTTTGCGTCCTTCGAATGCCAAGAAAATGAGTTTCTCCTGATATCTAGCGGTTTGGGCATTAGGGAGATGCAGTCACAGAAACATTAGCCGTGCTGGCCCTCGCTCCATCTCGTTCGCTTGAGAAACTCCCATCTCTGCGATTCCAAGGAAGTCGAGACCCTGTCCTGGAGTGAGAGGGGTCAGCTTGCTGTCCCCAGTCACAGCGACGTCCCCTGTGAGAGAGCCGCCAAGAACCGAGAGCACTTGGGTGGGGTTTACCGTCTGTGCACACCACGAGGTCCCTCCAAGTGCATTAAAGATCACCCCCTCGGGTAATCCAGCAGAAGGCGGTGCGATACTTCACGAGTTCCAACTTTCTGTCCCACACTTGCCATCGCCAGCACATTCATGCTCCGTAACATAGCAATTACTTTACCCACGTTGGCTCATTTGACCCTCGGAGGAAGCCGGTGACGTGGGCAGGACAGGGCGCCTCTCCCCTGTGGGCAGATTCGAAGATCGAGGCTGGGGTGTAGGGCCCTCCCCGTGGGACTGGGCCGTGGGGGGCAGGGAGCTGAGCGCAGCCTCCTGCCTCTGCTCCAGCCTTTGCACAGAAAGGAGGCAAAACCCCCAGCTTTAGTGAGTATCCCACCTCAGCCTCTCCTCCGATCGCACACACACACAGTCACACACACAGAGTCACGCACACGCATGTGCACGCAGCCACTATGATACAGATGAAGACAAGGTCTCCTTAAGGAACGATTGTTACCCAAACATCTTAATCGTGACCCTGGGACGCCAGCGGGGAGCAGCGGGGGTGCAGAACGCGCACCGCGCTAAGCAGAAAAACAAAGGCGATAGAAAAACTGTTTTTCCCGAAGACAGTTTCATTGGTTACCAATTAGGAAAACGGCTCCTGGGAGAATCTTTAATGTGAAATCCCCATCTGCTTGGAGCGAAGCTGAGCCATCCTTGAAAGCCGCGATCCCTCGGGGAGCCCTCCCTCTCCGGCAGCGCCCACCTGCCGTGGCCGAGCCTCCCCTCTGGCGCTCGCCTCCGCGGAGGACACCCTGCCAAGGAGTGCAGCCCGCTCCGCTTTCCCCCTCATCACGGAAATACTGCATACTCACTGTAGGTGGGTTTGCAAAGCACTGAGGGAAAAAAGAAAAAGACCCTCCCCGGCCCCTCAGCTGGAAATAATCACTACTAAACATTTTGTATATTTCTTCCCAGCCTTTGGAACAGTATTTGTGATTACAAACTGGTGGATGTTAAGAGCCCTGCTCCATTCAAAAAGCAAACCCGCCGACCGACGTTGGAGGCAGAGAATCTCCCCAGGAGAGAGTGAGGGCGGTGACTGGCCGGGGCCCAGAAGCTGTCTGAGGAGGGCTTGGGACTCGGGACTGGACGCCAACCCGGGGCCTGCTGGCTTCGGCAGCGTCTGCTGGGGGTCTGTGTGTGCCTACACCTGGAAAAAAAGATTTTAATTAATTAATTTATTTTTAAGGTTTATTTATTTATTTTGAGAGAGAGAGAGAGAATATGAATGAGCATGAGAAGGGGAGGGGCAGAGAGAGACAGAGAAAGAGAGAGACAGAGAGAATCCCAAGCAGGGCCCAATGTGGGGCTTGAACTCACGAACTGTGAGATCATGACCTGAGCCGAAATAGAGAGTCACATGCTTAACGGACTGAGCCGCCCAGGCGCCCCTGGAAAAAAGGATTTTAGTACTTAATTTTTTTTAAGCCCATGACAGTAGAGTCCTGTGAAATGCCACCTGCCCCTGTGAAGGAGAGACTCACACTTGCCCCGATGTCTTCATGGTGTACCTGTCATCGAGTCCAGCCCCGTTGCACTCTGGGGACACGCCTGCTGCGTGCCTGTGAGCTGGGTCTCGGGGTCAGGCATTCGACAGCCGGAGAGAAACAGACTTCCAGCTTCCTGGGAACGTAGTTTTGTCGGGAGAATCGGGTGTGAATTTCAGATGCACCCAAGTGCGCTGAGGAAGCCCAGAGAGTGTGCAGAAGGTGTGGACGTACACGGGGCGACTCCCACTCCAACAGGCAGAGGGGACCCCTCGCTCAGAGGGTAGATCCTCAAGGTCGTCACCACAAGGAAAAATGTGTCGCCGTGTGTGGGGACGGATATTAAGTAGATGCACTGTGGCGAGTGTTTCACGACCTACAGGCACCAAATCAGCATGCTGTGCTCCTGACACGTGTCAGTTACATTTCAGTGTGACAGACACGGCCTCTTTCTTTCTTTGTAGGTGACCTGCGCTCCTCCAATGCCCATCACACTGCTGATGGCAGAGGACACTTAAGCTGGCTACTTAACCGTCGCTCAGACTTCCCCTGCTGCCCCTTTCTGGAGGGGTGTCTTCAGTCGTCTTAGGGATCAGACTCTCTGCCCCACTTCCTGTCCTTGCAAAGATGCCTCCCGGCGCCTGGGACTCCACTCCCTGCACCGCATCCTCCTTGCTGGTTCCCACCGCCTGGCCCTGCCCCGTGGCCGCCTGGGGGTCCAGGACTGGAGGATCTCAGGGCCCGAGGGGGTCCTAACAGGTATCTCATGACGGGCTCAGAAGTGGCGTCTCCCTCCTGTGTGACGGTGTTGAGCCCTCTCAAGCCAAGTACTTACTTGCCTCCGCACATTGTTCTGGCAAAACGTCTTCTCGAATCTTTTGCCCACTTTTATTGGATTGCTTGTTTTCTTGTTTTTTGCGTTTTGGTTGTTTTGTAGAAGAGCCCCTTATCAGACACAGGCTTGGCGGATGTTTTCAATCCCTGGCCTGGTTTTTGTCTTTCCATTTTCCTAACAGCGTCTTTCACAGACCAGACAGAGCCTTGCCGTTTGACGAAGTCCAATTAATTCATTTTTCCGCTTATGAGTTGTGCTTTCGGCGTTGTGTCCGAGAGGTCTTTGCCAAGTCCAAGATAACAGACACTCATTCTCTCACATGCTTTCTTTCTGAAGCTTCATAGCGCTAGTTTTCTCTTTCGGTCTGGGGTCAGAGACGTGAGGCAGAGACGTGAGGCTCAGTTGGCGTACGGACGTCCGATGGCTCTGGTGCCACTTGTTGAAAGAGTTTTATCTTCCACGTTACAGACAGTGGCGACGCTGCCGTGGACGACACGTCTACTGTAAGCTTTCTCCATTAATCTTCAAACCAATCCCGTGAGCGAGGGTGGGGAGAGTTCTCAATCACCTCCATCTGCGACGGACAGGGAAACCGAGGCAGAGAGTGTGTGCGTGTTTTCTCGGGATCGGCCAGCCGTTAAGCAGTACAGCTGGGGTCTGAGCAGTGCCTAACTGACCCCCACTCCATTTCCTGCTCCACCGTGGGTGGCGGGAAGGAATGTGGTCAGGCCGAGGCAATCTCTTCGACCTCCGGGCAACAGACCGTTCTGTGCTCCCCAAGGCATGGAGAGTGCTGGGGAACGCTCCACACGGTTCCTCACGATGCCAACTCATTATGGGGCTAAACGCGACCCAAAGTTTCCGCATAACCTCAACCTATACACCCCGGAGTTACCAAGACTGGCATAGGCTTGTCTTTCCTCCATCCAGAGAGGGACGTGAGGGAGGGGCAGGAGCCGGGGCTCCCCCAGAGGCCAATCAACATCTCAAATGAAGAAAAGGCCTTGCTTTGGACCTAGAGAGAGAGAGGGGCCCCTCTAGTGCCAAGGCTTTACTCTCAGAAGAAAGGAAACGCGGCCCCACCCGGGATAAACATCTTAATGAGAAAGCCCAGGGACTTGTATTCTGTTGCATTTTGGGGCTTCCTTTATCCTATTCTAAACATTGGTTTTGGACAGCGTGCTAAAGCCCCCCTCCTATTTGATCTTATCCTTTGTACAATCATCCCAATGGTCTTGTACTTCTTTTAAGTTTTCAATAAATAAACACTGTCTGGCACTGTCGCCCCCCTGGGGAGTGACACATCAGTGCCCCAAACATGTCTCATCCATCATAGGATGGTGACACCCCACTGATTTCTTTTTAAAGTCTTGTCATTGTACATGTTTCTGATACTTCTTATTTAAGAAAATCATGGAGTCAGCTTTTTAAAAGTTACTTTTCCTCTTAAGTTACTCAAGAGAAATACTGGCCCGGTGGAACCCAGAAACATCTGATTCCTTTCATCTTAGATCTTTGATTCATTGCAAAGCACTCTAGCCTAACATTAACCACCAGTATTACTCCCTGCAGGATGAAAGTGTGCGTTTAACGTTGGACTTAGCCCATAGACTGATTCGTTCTTTTCACTTGAGAAAATAAATAGCTTCATCTGGTTGTTACGGTTTGATTATAATGTTGGTGCTCATTTTGCCAGTCAGCCTGTTTGTTATGCTATCGGCATCCACGCTGACTGTACCGTGACCAACACTGTCTGCTTGTGCACAACTTTCTCGGGTGCCCTCGTCATGGAGAAGGATCGGTTCCCTGGGGCCGATCCACAACACTCGCCCCGGCCACGCTTCCCGAGCCACCACAGGCCCCAGCGATTGTGAGATGGTCCTCAACGGCCTGGGTGCAGTGACGAGTCACCCGGGGTTCTGGCCACACGTGCACCTGCTTCCCGACTGGGCTCGGACTCCCAGAATCAGAGCGCTGAGAAGCTCTGTCTAGACGACCTGCTCGGAGACCCGCTGCCTTGGTGGCTCTGTCCGCTCTAACAGATCATTACACATGGGACGGCTTCAACAACCAACAATTGCTCATAGCTTTGGAGGCTGGCAATCCGAGAGCAGGGTGCCCGCAATGTCGGGTTCTGGGGAAGGCTGGCTTCCTGGGTTATGGAGGGCCATCCTCTTGCCGAGTCCTCGAATGACACAGAGAGAACTAGTACCCTTCCTCTTCTTATGAGGGCACCAACCCCCTTCGTGGGAGCCCCCGTTCTCAGGAACTCATCTAATCCCATCACCTCCCAAGGGCCCCCTTCCCAGATGTCATCACACCGAGGGCAGGACTTCAAGGTATGAATCGAGGGGGGACACAAACCTGCAGTTCCCTGTCCCCCCACGTCATGTTGGTCCTCAAGTCTCCGCCCATGCTCACACTGGTGGCTTCTGACCTTCTCCAAGACCCCCGCCTTTCTTCTAATTCTGTAACTTCCTCTACCTCTTGAAAGTGAATTAATTTGGACCTGCGAGAAGGAATGAGCTGCCTCTCATGATACATAATTCCCCGCATTATTTCCCACACGAGAGGAAGAACCCAACATGCTACATGTGGAGAACAAACACACGAGGAGGCTGGCTGCGTCCACAGAACTTGTGCTCGCTAGCAAATCAGCTCCATTTGGTTTAATGAGGCCAAAATATTTGGAGGTTAAGGTCACAGAGGTTTAAATTACTCAATTATCAGAAATTTGAGGACAAAAATTATATTTCACTTTTCTGTGAAAATCATCTCAGCAAATTCCACAGTCATTCCTGTAAGGATAAATTAAAGTTCAGTGTTACAAAATGCTGGAGAACGTGCCATGTCTTACTCAAGCATTGTAAATTATTTTTAAAGCCTTTGCCTTAGATGCTCATTGGAAAAATAAAAACCCGTTTTTCAACCATAAAGGAAGAGTCATAGGTGTGAATACACTTACCTATGTTGTGTGTGTGTTTCTATAGTCTTCGTAGAAATAACTTATGATCATAACATTTAATATTTAGTCTTTAGAGAAGACAAAACCCAGTCTGCTATCTTGTATGTCGAGTCCACACACTTGAAACATGTACCCTCAGAAAGATGTGATTTTTGTTCCCATTAAGTTTGTTGCTTCCCAGGAATGGCTACCAAAGGGCGCTGAGGTCTCATCTCCAGCTCGAGGCCATACATATGACAGAGGGCAAAGAGGATGGCATTCCTGAGAGACTGGAGTGAGCTCTACTCAGCGAAATGCTTCCAAACATAAATAGCCTATGATCATGAAACAGAGACTCACTTTTGGACACGGAATGTTCCCACACCTAAAAGCGAAATAAACCAGCCCCGAATCTACAAACATAGAGCACAATGTCGCCGAGGAGGCACTAAGAGACTTCTTACCTTGCTGCGGGTCATGAAAGAAATCGGCATGCGGACGAAACCTTGTCAGCAGTCAGGACGTCCCTGTGCATCCCCGTTCGTCCCCGTGCAGCCCTGTGTGGCCTGAGTAACCGAAGGATCTAGCGAGACAGGAGACACGGTGTCCATGTCTCCATGTCAAAACAAAGAGACACAGCTCAGAGAATCCAGCTGCCCTGTCAATGCAAACATTGACTTATCCCGACTAACGCAATAGTCCCTGTCAGGTCACATCATGAGGAAGTGTCCACCTTCTCTGATGTTCCAAGGGGAAATATGTCAAAAGGACATGGGTGGCATGAATATTTCAGGTTTTTAATGTTTTGGGCTGCCTTTTAAAAAACGTTCGTTTGGCTCATCAGGTCAGTTAGAGCAGTGAAGTCACGTTGTGATTAGACAGCCTGGCTGCTGTCCTTATACTAATGACAAGCAGGTTCAAGTCCACGCGAAAGAAGGGGATTAAAATCATCGGTGGGGGGAAACTTTGGCACGCCTCGTAACTCCATGGCCGAAGGGGAGAGGGAGCGCACTGGGGTCTCTGGTACAAGGACACTAATCCCATTCAAGAGGCTCCACCCTTGTGACCTAATCACCTCCAGTCAGCACCATGGGATTTAGATTTCAACATACGAATTTGAGAAGACATAAGCATCCAGTCCGCAGCGCCGTGGAATTTCCCTTTCATACGCTTTGCTCTCCACAGGGAAAAATCG
Source organism: Paguma larvata (assembly GCA_030068075.1). Taxonomy (NCBI): domain Eukaryota; kingdom Metazoa; phylum Chordata; class Mammalia; order Carnivora; family Viverridae; genus Paguma; species Paguma larvata. The sequence continues at coordinate 3,206,259 of CM057826.1, forward strand.
AGGCTCAGTTGTGAGTTGTAAGGACTAGGATTCAAGGCTGTGAGCCTGCTCTGGTGGGCTGGTAGAGGCGCCCCTCTCACCGCACCTCTGTTCTCCTCCCCGCTCCCCGGTGGGGCACAGGATCCAGTACCCCAGTGTTCTGGACTTGCCAAGGCAACAGGACGTCCCAGCATGTGTCTCTCCCGGCGTTGGTCTGGCCCTTGTGTCCTGTCTGACCGAGATCTCCTCCAACGCCCAGGGCAGACCAGAGACGCCTCTCTCATGCTTCAGAACCAGAACCCGAACCAAAACTTGAAATAAAAAACCCAAATGCGAGCATAGCCTCGCCCCCGTCACACAGCGTCTGCTTCCTGTGGACTTGGTTCCCATCCTGCGCTCGAAGGGGTGAAAGCAGTGAAGAAAGCAGAGAGGCTGGGAAGAGACGGGACCTCACAGGATCAAGGCTAGGAGGGCTCCCACCTCAGCGGCCCCGCACGGGGCGCATCGTCCTGGGGCAGCCTTGTCCCGACACCTGGCTCCCGACACTGTTAGGAAGGCTTTCTGCTTTGCCATGGCTTCTCTGGCACAGAAATGGTTTTTGAGAACAGCGGGTGGATTTTGCTCTGAAAACTGTTCCTGCTGTTTCCGTTGTCGCTTTGCTTTGTCGGTTTTAAGTAAGAGCGATTCTGTGGGAAGCTCCATAGAGAATCTTGTGCCTGGAGACATCTGCCTAAATGTTTCCGTAATCAAACATATTAGCAATAGTCAACCATTTATCGGGTGTTTAGTGCCATGTCATTACATGCGTGCGTGACGTCTCCACAAACTTGGGCGTAGATGCCGTTGCCCCCAGTTTACACATGAGGAAAGCCCAGGGTGGAAAAACCTTTCCCAAGACATCCAGTGGTCCAGTAGAGGGCGGAGCCAGGATTCAAACCCGGGGTTTCTGGTCAACCGGCAGACCCCGCCGGGTGCCTCGGGGGGGCGTTTTCCGGGAGGCTGAGACAACTTCGTTCGCAGTCTCCAGTGCAACCCCGGGCTGTTCTGGCTGGGAGGGAGCCGCACTCGGGGGCGTTTCTGATAAGGCCACAGCCGATCTCAGAAGACAGTGACCTCAGCTGTCAAGACTCTCTGGTCCTCAGCTTGGCTTTCTTTATTTCAGTCCGAGTAAGTGCTACTTTCGTACCTCATTTTGTGTTCTTTTTCCTACAGAGGGCCCCACAAAACCCGGACCTGCCCCCGTCGGCCACAGGATTCCCATCTTACCGCGGATTCCTGTGGCAGATGCTTTTGTGCCGGGCAATGTCCTCAAGCACTGGGACGTGGGACAGCGAGCTCGGATGCAGGGAAGGACGAAAAATTTCACCCCCCAGAGGACACTTTCTGGGCCTGGGGGAGGAGCCCGTGGACAGGTGTGTCAGTAGGAGGTAGACAGAGGAAGCCGAGTGAGAGGGTGGCAAAGCAAAGGGAAGGGTGGGAAGGCCCGCCCCAGGGGTGACCCGCTCCCCGTCCCCAGGGCGCCTCCACTGGCGAGGGAGAAGGCTGGATCTTATCATAGTAGCAGCCAGACCCCCAGCTCAGCAGTGGAAGGCCGGGGGTGTGCAGGAGAGAGGCTGTGGGTGGCCTGAGGACCACCTTAGAGGGGAGAGATGGTTGCAGATGGGGGACAGAGGGCAGGGGCGTGGCGCGGGAATGTGTCTAGTGCACTGTTCGCGGCAACACAGACTGCGAAGCCAGCTGTGCTCTGCTGTGGTATGGTCAGTCGACTGATACAATTGCACTGAGAACTTTAAGCCTCCAGGTTCCACGTATTCTTGCCTACTGAACCCCTCTTTCGTGAGCATACCCTGCTGGCAGCGCCCCTCTGCGGGGGCTGCACCCCACTCCCAAGAAAATGAAGAGAGGCGGGGTCGGTGGGCTGGCAGAGAGCTCTAGCCCCACGTGTGGACTGTTCCGGACTTTCAAGATCGGGCTTAGACCAACCGTCCCATTGGGTGGAAAATCACCCACAAAATAAAGAATCGTCTGACTGCCGTCCCCCGGCCCCCCAAAATTTTTGTGAGACGTCTCTACAAAATATATCGTCCAGGTTTAGACGTTTAAAACATAACCTCTTGGGGCGCCTGGGTGGCTCCGTTTGTTGAGCAGCCGACTTCAGCTCAGGTCATGATCTCACGGTCTGTGAGTTTGAGCCCCACGTTGGGCTCTGTGCTGACAGCTCAGAGCCTGGAGCCTGCTTCAGATTCTGTGTCTCCTTCTCTCTCTGCCTCTCCCCTGCTAGTGTTCTGTCTCTGTTTTCTCTCTCTCCCTCAAAACTAAATAAGGATTTAAGAAAAAAACAAACACACAAACAGAGGTGGATGCTTAACCAACTGAGCCCGCCAGGCGTCCCTGCTGTTTTATTTCCAGCCCAGTTACTGACTCTGAAGGTCAGCACGATGTTTGACTTCATATTCAGATCAGCGTGGAAATGAAAGTAGCCCTTCCCGGGTACTTGCGCTTAGAACTTGGTGAGTGAAAACACGCAGCATCACATGGAATATGCGTGTGCTATGATACATAATAATATCAATCACATCTTATTAATAGCCACACTGACTGATCAAGAACTTACCAAGAGTGATGATGCCATGGGCCGTGGGCACTGCTGGCTCCTGGCAAGACTGGGTTCGAAATCAGGGTCCCAGCTGCCTCCACTGTCCTTCCCTGCAAACATGAATAAGCGCTTTCTTTCTTTCCTGGCGACATGTGACAAGCTAATGAGTCAGTCCTCCGTAAAAGCAGAACAGAACAAAGTGCAGAAGAGACAGGCAAACCTGCCACCCTCTGCCCCCAGCAGCCTCCTCCACAGTCACACAGGAGCCTGGGCTCCGCCCACCTTCTCTCCCTCCAGGCCCCGCCTCTTCTCCCTCCTGGCCACGCCCTCTCTCTCTCCGGCCCCGCCCCATCTCCCTCTGGGCCACGCCCCATCTCCCTCCCTCCTGGCCCCGCCCCATCTCCCTCCTGCCTTGCCCTACCCTGTCTCCCTCTTGGCCTTCCCCATCTCCCTCTCTTCCCTCCCACCCCGAGGTGGCCACTAAGACTGTGGGCGTTTGAAGTTTCCAAGGACAGTGCACACGCACACACTCACACATGTACACCTGCACATACACACTCATATGCACTCACACACACCACACGCATTTCTACACACACATGCTTGCACATACCACATGTACATGTGTGTGCACAGACCATGCACACACCCACACACAGACCCATACATGCTGCACACACGCTCACACGCACGCACACGCACACACTCACTCACACAGACACGAGCGCAGTCTCTCACAGGCACGACTGGTTTCCAACTGCACTTATTTCAGAACCGGGTCAGGTCCAAGATTCCTGTCTTCCAAGCACACATCCATTTCCCACCTGCTTCTTTTTTTATGAAGGCGTGTTTCTCCCTCAGTACTCTTGTTACTTAGATTTTGAAAGTTTATTTATTTATTTTGAAAGAGTAAGAGGGTGAGAGTAGGGGAGGGGAGAGAGAGAGAGGAAGAGAGAGAATCCTAAGCGGACTCGAGGCTGTCAGCGCGGGGCCCGACGCCGGGCTCGAACTGACGAACCGTGAGATCATGACCTGAGCTGCAATCCAGAGTCAGACGCTCAACCGACTGAGCCCCCCGGGCGCCCTGTAAACTTGTTATTTTGAGAGCTCGAGTGCAGCCCGAGGTTAACTCTAGTTGGAGAAAAATCTCACATTTCCCCGTGCGTCTCCGGAGCCGCCCTTGCGGGTTCCCCAGAGGATGTGCGGTCCTTTTCCTGTGGGAGCCGCTTCTGAAGCCCGCGTGCCACCTGCCCTCTTCCCTGGAACGTCTGTGAGCTGGCCAGTCTCCCGCTGCAGATGCCTTCTCCTATCACCCCTGCTTGGAAGCCACCAAAGGAATCACCACGTAAATTCAGGACAGAAGAAAACCAATGAGGACAACTGACTGAGGGGTAAACAAACATGCGTTTTATAAGGAGCGAGTGACTCCCATTTTGCCTCCCGACAACCGGAGTGGAAGATCTGTATAAGTTCCCAGCTGTCTAATTTCCGACCTTGACCTTGGCCCTTGCTCCCTAGACCTTGCAAAGCCTTTCCCACGTCCCCGTTCTGTAGGCGCGCGGGTCTGGCGGCAGGTGTGGCTCCGTCCTGAGCCACTGCCTATGCGTTTCTGAAGCGTGTACCTGCTGCCCCCTCCACCGCTCTCCTGTCCCCTTCTCCTTCCCTGTCGGCTGGGACTTTGGGGAGGAGGCGGAGCGTCCACAGAAGGGCCGAAGCTCGGAAAGCGCCTGTGGAGCCATTTCTGGTTCAGAGCTTAAGCTTTACCTCGCTTCACACTTCAGTGTCTTCCCATGGAAGCGGCGGAAGGACACCTTACCTCAGGTGCAGTGATTTATTCATTCGGGGGTATTTATTGAGCGCCTACTGTGTGCCCTGAGACGAAGGCACTGGGGTGCAAAACAGGACGGCAAGATGGCCACGTAGGGGAGCCCACCGTCCAGGGGAGAGGGGCGTGCGGGCCGAGGAGCCGCCAGGAAGGACCCTGACGCATCTCCCGCTTTGCTAAGTGCTAACCAGCGGCCACCGCTCCCCTTAACTTCTCTACAAGTAGACTCGGTTCAGAGTGAAATGAAACATACAGTTAACACAAACCGGAGCAGGTGGAAGGAAGCCCCATCCCCAAGGCGATAAAGACAGAAACCAGAAGCACAGGACACGTTCGTCCGTCCCAATTCTGGGACTCAGCTCAGTCCTTGCCGCCACCAGTCAGAAAGACCCAGCCCCTCCCTGAACAATGATGGGGTCACGTTATGTGTGTGGGGGGCGGAACAGGATCAAGGAAGGAGCCTTTGGAAGTTAGATAAGCTTATGCTTTTCTCATAGCCAATTTAGGTGTGTGTGTGTGTGTGTGTGTGTGTGTGTGTGTGTGCGTGTGTGTGTTTCCGTTTTGAGAGTGAGCCTATTTAGTGGGTCGTGTGATCCAAGCTCAGGTGCTGGCTGGTGGAGAAGCAGCCAGACTGGGAGACTCAGGCTCACTGTGCCCCAGCCTGGGGGTCCCAGCGGAAGGAGAGGAGGTGGACCCAGAAAGATGCCAGCAGGACTCTCCTGAGGGAGGGCTGGGGGGGGGGGCAGATGAGCAGCGGGTGCCGGGGAGGAACAAGCATGAATCTGGGGGTGATGGAGTGAAGCCCTTTTGTCGGAGTGCCTTCCTCATGGGGAGCAGGGACGAGCAGCCCAGCACCTTCCCCTGAGTCCCTCCCACCTGTGCTCAGAGGCCCCTTGCTTCTTGGGCGACTCTGTAAAGAACTTTCTACTCCTATCACAGGCTGAACAGGTGTACTGTTCCTGGGGAGAGGCTGGGGGAGTTGAGGGGGTACAGAGGGGAGAGGATGAGGGAGCACCTTTGCCCCGTGACTTTCCTCTCAGTCAAATGAGGAAGGAAGCCTGTGCCTCCCCGGGTGGGCCACGGCGGACTCCATCGTGGCCCATTGTGGCACACGTGATCCCACAGGTACCCCAAGACGATGGCAAGGTGGACCCTGATCCCAAACTCCCCAGCGGCCCTGTAGCTTCCCAAAGGGCACCCCTTAAGAAGGGAAGCACGTCCCTCTGCTTGTGAGCACAGGGCCATGGCCCACCTGCCCACACCAAACCCCCATGTTGGCAGAGCTCATGCCCAGTGCTGTCCGCGGGTGGGCACCCCGCTTTGGGCCAGGTCCTGCCGCTCTCCTGGATGCCTAAGTGCACCCCGAAATGCATGTGGACTCCCCCGCTCTGGGCTGGGGCGTAACCTCGGCTCTGCGCCAGACGGCCCCCTGTCAGATCCTGGGGACGCGGCGGGGCGGGGGGGCGGGGGCTTTCACGTATTTGCCGGTCTCTGCACATGCCCTTCGAAGGGAAATCCAACGTGTTCCACGACTCCGGGTCCACCGAGAGACCAACAAGAGAACAAATCCTGGCATCTCATTTTGCAGCAAGGTCGAAACCGCCTTTGAAACCCATAAATCCGGCGTGACGTAATTTTGGATAAACAAAACAAAACGGGAGTGGGAAACGCGAAGTCATCTGGTCCAATTCCCTGAATTTATGATCGGCAGACGATTTGACGTGATCTACCCAGGGCTGCGGGGAGTGATAGGAGATAGATTGGAACCTGCCTCCTTGAGCGGTCGGTATTCCGACGAAAGAAAAACCTCGGAAAAGAGAGCTAGCCCAGTGCCTCTCAGACCCTGGTGGACGTGGAAACCCCCACCCCGGGGCGGTCTGGTGGGGCAGATCATTTGCTTTCGCCTTCCCCCGGTGATGCTGATTCTGTTGGTGCGGGGACCCCGCTCTGCGAACCACTGATGTCCCTTCGGCCGGGCCACACGGCGGTTCGCAGCCCTCTCAACTTCTAGGCTGCGGTGGCGCCCCAGGAGCTCGGGGTGTTTGCATGTGGGTTGGTCCTCTTACTCTTCTTGAAAATGAGAATCACTGAAGCGTTGGGGTCTGACACTGGAGTTTTTAAATTCTTCCTCTCACATTTGGGATTTTAGTTTTTAGCTATGGTTTACTTCCAACTGATGTCAGCTAATATCGGGCAGAATTACACCCTCTAAATGACGCTCGAACGCCCTCTGGTATTTCAAATATCTTTTGTTTCCAACATCCTGGAGTATTTAACGAACCCTTTTCCAGATCAAATAACGTCCTCTGCTCTTTGATTTATTTACAGTTTTTCTGAGGCCGCAGGAAAGCCAAGTCTTCTTGTTGGCCCGCAGCTGGGTTTTTCCGCCCTCTGCTACCTGGAGGTTAATTGCAGCAAACATCCTAGAAAGGAGAAAGTCGCCGAACACGTAGCGCAGAAGTGAGCGGCTCGGGCCCTGCCTGCTGCCCCACTGCCAAGTTCAGATGGCAGAAAACCCAGGCTGAGGGGGCCCCCCAGTGTGAGCGACCCCCCAGGCGGGGCTGGGTTTCCTTCTTTGGGAGCACATTGCTTTTGCTGTTGTTTTTAACACTTTATTTCGCAATAACCGCAAAATTAGAGAAAGGGCTTTAAGACAGAACAAGAACACCTGTATACTGTGTACTCGGAATCAGCTACTGTTTCCTACTTGCCCATTAGCTTCTCCAGCGTCTCTCTCTGGATATAATATTTTCTGAACCGTTTGAGAATAGCTTGTATACATCCCGTCTATTTACCCCCAGACCATGGGTATGCTCTCACCTAGCCACCGCCCGGTCATCACCTACGGCGAGTTTCACAGTGCCACAACCCTCGGATCTGGCCCACAGTCCATACTCCCTGTGTGGCCGTGGGCCCAAAGACGTCCTCTAGGGTGCTTCCCCTCCAGTACTAGCGCCGTCCAGGGTCACTTTCTGCACTCAGCTGTCATACACTTCAACCTCCTTTCCCCTGAAACCTTTCGGAATCCGGCTCTTCTCGTTGTCTCGGGACGTGTTCTCAGCGAGTGTTTGCCGGCGTGGGACGGGTCTCTGCGCTGCGTCAGGCCCGGAGCACAGGCTGTGGCCTGCGCGGACACCCGGCCTCCCCGTGGTCCGAGGGCTCTGCTCTGCACCTGCTCGTTTTTCTCTTGCATCTAATAAGAAATCCGTGGAGAGGCCCTTTACGATACCACCTCGGAATCCATCCCCGCCCCCGAACGGACGGAGCGTTCATTGATGATTCCTGCCGGAAGCACCTTGGACAGCAATGCCTCCAGACGAAGCTTGTTCTACCCAGCACGGCCGCGACATTTATCAGCCCGACTCGGCAAAACTACTTCTATTGCTTGGCAATACGACGACAACACCACTGCAGCGTCACTACAACACCTCTGCAAAACCACCACAGAGCTACTGGCATGCTACAACACGACTACACTGTCACTACAATACTGTCACCACACCACCATTAGAACATTACTACAATGCTGCTATAATACTACTACAATAGTACGATACTACTACCGCAAGTGAGAGCCCTCCCCTCTCCCCCCTCCGTTATCTTAAGTATCTATTTATTCTTTGACATGGCCTCATGGATATTTTGCGATGATTCATTGTCATCCTTGAGTATACTGGAACGCAAATACTCCCAGACTTGGCTAGTGGGAGCTCCTTCCGGCGGCTCCTGTGTCCTGGTGACAAGCCCCCATCTCTGTCTCTCTCTGTGTTTTCACTCTTTCCTTCCTTTCTGACACAATAAGACGTTCCACGCTCATCTTCTACTTTCTCCGCCCCATATCCGGGATCCACCATTTTTATGCCCCAGATAAAGTGTTTGATACCCACCTGGTATGCCTCGATGCTGGATAGAGAGTTTTCTTTACTAAGTAAATAGACTTCAGGATGGAAAGCTACTAGTCAAATAGACCCTTTTGGTCTATTTGAAACAGAAAACCTGGAGTGTATGAGCATAAGGGAAATGCCAGTTAACTGGGTGGGCAGAATCCAGGGAGGGCGTGGACAGCGCTTCTGAACCCCAGCGGCTGCTGAGCCCTGGAGCCAGGTGTCAGGCTTCCTCCGCATCAGGCCCTCGCTTCTGTCAGTGGGCCACTGTGAGCCCGGAGCCCTTCCTCCAAATAGCCTGAGGAATTTCCATTCAAAACCCTGGGGCAGGGGCTCAGTGTTTCCCGGCGAGGGTCGGGTCTCCCTCGCTGGATTCGTCGGGAGGCCCCGGAGATGGGCTCGTAAAAGAACGAGACAGCTTCCGAGCTGGCCGAGTGGAGGCACAGGAGAAGGAGGGCAGGGAGCATCGGGCGGACACGAACATGGTTGGCTGGGTTCCCGCTCTCTCTTCTGGGGTGCTGCAGATGAGTTATCTTCTTTCTCGTAAGTGACGCTGGAATGTGAAGTTTCAGCAGCCGCAAAACCGTATTGCATCCCCAACGGTTCGTGGGTCACGGCAGCCAGGTATCGGGGTAGCAGCCAGCCTCACTTTCTAGGGTGGCATTCCCCTGCCTGTGCTGTGGCGTTTCGATAAGTGGTGGAGAGGCCGCCGGGCGGGAGGGAATTTGGTGACTCGGGCAACTGGCCCGACCCAGCGGATCGTGGGCTAGCCTGAAAGGCACTTCCTCTTCTGGCACCCCCCGGTTGTGGGGTCTGTGTTTGGCCAGAATCACTGTTTTGATGACTGTGGCCTTGCCCTCACAAAGACCTTGGCCAACTCTGACTGTTGGTGGCCACAGACTGACGGAGAGTCCAGGTGTGGACTAGCCCCTTTCCCTCCCGATTACTTAATTCCCAACTCCCTTCTGGCAGGCCCTGGACATTCTTCTGGTTTGGACCCAATCTACAGGTCCCGTCTCATCCATCAAACTCCAGATTAGGCGTGTCCAGGACCATCACAAGGAGTGGCCAGCGTGAGGCCAGCATGCCGGTCCCCTCTACACGGAATGGCAGCCACTGCTCCTGTCATCCCAGGGACCACCCACCACACACAGCCCACGTCCTCGGACCTCACGATCACCAGCCACGGTGGTTCAAACAGCAGCCACTCCGCCACCAGCTGGGAGGGTCTCCATGAGTCCGGAGCTCCCACCACGGTTACGGAAGCTTCCGGAAGACATTTGGAAGTCAGCTGGGCTCCGGGGCTAGGTGACTCGTGTTTTGACTTTATTATGAGTGTGTCATGTTTCCAGGAGTATGGGCATGCCTGAGACTAAACTATCGGCTCCACCATGAGGGACGGGATTAGCAGTTCTGGGCCCTGCCAGAAACACAGCTGTGTAGACAAGCCATGGTGACCTAATCTCCCAAACTATGAGCTGGCCCCATGCAGCTGCAATGGGGAGTGTGAGAGGGAGCTGGAACAGAGTGGAAAGGTATGCATGTGTTTGTGGATATGAGATGGGGAGGGAAATGGCTATGTCAGACAGAGAGAGAGAGAGAGAGAAACATAGTTTATGATTCCAGGGAAAGGCTATGTGTGCAGACGGTGAGCAACCCTGTGCCCAGGGGGGAGAGAAGAGCAGCCGAGAAGATAGGAAGGCTGTAAGCAAGATACAAGGAGGCAGTGACCTTGGCAGAGGCACAGAGCCGCAGAGAAGGGGATGGGCTGCTTTTGTCCAAAGGAAGTGACTTATACTTCACTTCCAGGAAGGTGACTAACAAAAAGAAAAGTACTTGGTTATTTTAAAGAAGGGATTGGTGAGATGCCGAGTCCTCATCTTGATAAGCGTTCCCCCGACCCCAGGGTAGGTGTGGACAAGCTCACATGTCTGTTCCATCACCTGAGACTTAATGAGTAGGCGGTCTGGTGTGCGCTTCTTCCACTCACTTAGTTGACGTTTGCTGAGCACCTACTGTATGCTAAACCCTGTGGTGGATGCGGGGGACGCAACAGTGGGGGAGGCACTGAAACCCAACGCAGAAGAATAGAGGCATGAACAGATGACAGGGTGGCAGGGCTCGCGCTGCGTACAGCACGCGGTGAGCATGCGGTGTGACAGTGGGCGATGGGGGGACCACAGAGATAACGAGGAACGGCCGTGTCCCGTGGGGAGATCAGGGAGTATGCGAATCAACCTGGCCCACTGCATCAGCGTAGCGTGCTTACAGGGTGGTGGCGTGTGGGGCTTAAGGAGCTGGCTGGGTCCCAGTCATTTCCTAGATGGAGGGTTACGGTCATTGGGTCCAAGGCACAGTGGATCCAAACACAAATGCCGTCTCCCAGGCGGGGCTGCTCACCTCAGCTCCCTTCCCTGATTCTTCTCTTACCCCGGCTGTCCGCCTCCACACCCCCCCCTCAGAAAAGAGGGAGCTGCCCTGCGCCGGCCCCAGCCCTGTGGGCACCGTCCAAGAACACAGAGCGCTTCTCGGTTATTCCAGCGGCAGCCCCCTGTGTCACCGTGCGATTGCTGGCGGCCCAGTGTTCTCTCCTCCCTGCCCTTCCCCAGCCTCCCGACAGCCTCCTCTCCCCTGCACACATTTCCAGAACAACCAACAACTGAAGGCAAAAGAGGCTCTTCAACCCTTCGTTCATTTTTTACTGACCGTTTCTATTTTTGGACAGTCACAAAATCATTAAGGTATTATTGAAAGCATGTTCGGCCAGTCCTTTTGAGTCGAAACGTTTAAGTGCAGTATCCTGAGAAAAAGAAAGAATGGAAATTTTGGACAGCAGCTTCAAAGATTCATATCTTCACAGATTTCTTTATCTCGGAACCAAACACTTGAACTAGAGAGACAGCACACGTACTTTCGATAGCTTGGCTGCCGGCTGCTCTAATGAGACATGTAACTGGTTCGATGAAAAGGGGACATTTTGGGAGGAAATGGAGCAAATGGAGATAATTTCTGAATGACTCCAATTAACTGGTTCAAAGCATCCAAAATTTAGTCCAAAGGTTGGAAACCAACTCTCGTAAAGTTGGAATCTTTTACGGGGATGAGTAAGTGTGGTGAATAGTAGGAGGGTTTCCCCGTTATCCGTGTGCCAGTACTCCATCCGGAGTGCTGTTGGGCGAGACACGGAAGGGCCACGGGGACCTTGGCTGGATGTGTGGTCCCGCCTTCCCCTGCCCCCTGGGCTTCCTCTGGGAGTTCTCGTAGAGGTGAGCAGCACGTCGGGAGGTGGGGGCCCGGCTTAGATTTGACTCAAAAGCAACTTGTTTCACGGAGAACGTGCCAAACTAAGCTGTTCAGCTTTCTGAGGACTCGAACGGCAAGAAGGTCATGGATCAAATCTGTTGGCAGTAAATGGTATTTTCTGAACCTAGGAATCTGGAGGTAGGAGTACTCTAAATGGACAGGGGATGCAGGTGCCTGAGGCTCTGATCTTCTGAGCACCCAAGGAAGGGGTGGGGGCGGATGGGGGGATTTGAATCACGGCATAACTCGACGATCACCCCTGTCCGTAAACGCATCCTCTGGGGGGGCTGCCGTCCTCCGCCGAGTCCCAGCTACCATGCGGTGAAGTCACCACACCCCTGAGGGGAGGACTTCGGCAGATCTGGGAGCTGACGATAAACTTGCTGGGAAAACCGGGAAGGACTTCCATCTCGGTGAAACTTCCCTGAGCACCTGAACACCCTCTCCAGCTGTGTGTTCGTGCCCTTGCCCATTCGGTGCTGACACGTAAACCCGCTTCCAGGAAGACGTGTTGAACCATCTCCTGCGCAGCGCTTGAATTCCGAGGCGGGAGCGCAGGAGGGCTCAGGGGCACCCTCGATGTTCCGGACGGCCATCGGACCAGAGGCTGGGGTTTACTCAACCTTGAAACACTGTCTCCTGGCTTCCGGACTGACCAAACTTGCAGTAAGATAAAACCCAATCTTCCCTCCTGTCAGCTGCCGCTCCTTGGTGAAGGTTGGCCAGTGGTTTTCCTGGTTAAGTTTGCAAAAACGAGAGCAAGGTAAGGGTTTCTAATGAACCCCGGCGGGGAAAACGCAGAAGGCCAGACTAAAGCTCTGCGATGCCGAGGAGCTGATTGCAGACCCACTCGGAAATGCGGTGACTTTGGTCCACAGCCAGAGCTTTCTCTGAGCAAGCCAGAGCACTCTGCAAAGACACTCGCGTGCCTTACGGAGTTCACGCAGGTGTGTTTGGGCGGTTCTCCCCAGCCGTGCTGCGTGATAACTTGCCTCCCAGGCCAACTCTCTGAAACAAAAAGGCAGACTTCAGGGGACAGAAAGATAAACCTGCTCGTTCAGAGTGAGGTCACAGCTGAAGTTGGATTTCATCCAACGGGCGTGATTAATTCAAAGAATCCACCGCAGACGGAGACTGAAACACCTCCGACTGCTCCGAGTCCATCACTCGCCGCGCCGGACTGCGGTTCAGCGGCTTAAGAAGGGACCAGGTTGAACAGGGACAGACATTTAAGGAAGGAAAAAAAACCCACCTTATTTTATTTAAAACCTCATTTTATTAAACTCAAGGAATTTGTCTCTAGGTTTAGAGAGTTGATCCCGTGACTCAAAGGTTTCATGTTGGCCTCCTCTGAGGGCTTGGGAAAGCCTCGGGTGCCCACGGAGGGCACAGCTGATAAAACAGAGACGCTGCCTACCCCCACATCGATGGGCACTCCCAGTCAATCCCGGTGGGACGGAAATGCCCCCGGTGCACGGAGTCCTGCAGGGCAGGGAGACAGCAGCAGCAGCCTCGCCCCGGGTGGGAACCCTGTCCCCGTTTCTCATCGGCTGCGTCAAGGAAGCTGGTCCAGCTGCCACCTGCGTGCGGATCTCGTTTCCTTACCGCGTTCCCGCCTCCGACGTCTGCCCCGCAGAAGGAGGATGGAAGCGGAAGTCACGAAGGAACAGAAGGCTCAGCAGCAGCAGAGCGCGACCTGCCCCTGGCCAGGAAGCTTCAGCGCGGCACAGAAGACGTTTCTTCCCCACGGCGCGGCCCACGCCGTCCTCCCCAGCCCCCCAAAGCGGCAGATGTGTGCTCGAGGGGGGGGGCTTCGACTCACAGCTGTGTGCTGGTAACCACCCAGTGGAGAGACACGTGTTCCCCGCCACCAACGCTGAGGGCTGCCCCGTGTGTGTCCAACAACTAAGGACAGATGTTGTCTCTCGTAGGAGATGATTTACGACGGATTCAATTACTGACATTTTTTTTGCCATCCTTCATCACAGAAACCATCCTTGATGAGCCCAGATGCCTTTTTTGTTTCAACCCAGAAAACGCCGAGTGAGGCCTGGATTAGAGGGGGAGGTGAGACCACGTGCCTCTGGATAATGGGGGAAAGAAAACGACTTTCTTCCTAGCATGACTCCGGGGGAAATGGGAGGTCACTTTATTAGAAAGTGGAGTGTGAAACCAGGCGAACTGTTTTTGCCTAACACACACACATGCAATCCTTGCAAATATCTGTGCCTTTAATTATCATAATTAATTAGGAGAGTCGATTATACTCTGAAGAGCTTAGCTGAGACACTGGTTTGTGACGAGCACTTCCCCTCTGTGGAACTAGAAATATCATCGAAAATGTGGCGATTAACATCTCTCTCTCCAGCTCAGAAAGTGTTGACACAGATGTTTGGCTAATCATTCCGAGCAAATAGCTATTCCCATAAAGGCTGAGATTAGTCGGAATTGGCATGCCTTTCTTTCTTCTGTGAGCCCCGTCTGATTACCGATGATGTTTGGTTAGAGTGTATCCACGCAACCTCATAAATGATGTAAAACCCAAGAAAAACAGAGACTCTGCGCCAAAACCAAATTAAATACACATCAGAAAAACACGGCCTTGATTCAGGTTCAGGTACCATGGAGCCTGCCTCGGTCTGTCGTTGCTCAAGCCTTCAGGAAAACTATAAAAAGCAACCGTGACATTAATATCAATTTAAGGTTAGTGTGGCTGCCAGCATGTATTCAACACGAGGTTCAGCTGGCTGTGTCCTCTCGAACACAACACAGAGTGGCAGCAGTCACAGCCTCCAGAAACCAGGAGAAGTGGCCCTCGCGGACCGGGCAGGGAAAAGCGTTCTTAACTGTTGAGCGTCCTGCAGTCCCCACCGTCTTTCCCGAGAGTGGCACAGACGTGTCTGGAAGTTGGATGGAGAGCTTGCTCTCTGGGGGAGCAGCTTCAGAGTCTCTGGCCTGTGCTGTGTCCCCTTCTCCTTCCGTCGGCCAACCCCACGGCGCGCATGCGGATTGCCGCCCCCTTCCCTCCTGTGCGGATCCCCAGAACTTCTTGTTCGGTTACCACCGCTCCCTCCGGAGCTTCTCAGGGAATCTGAGTCCTCCGTCTCCTCTCCCCGCTCCCTGCCGTCCTGGCGGATGGGGTGCAGGACCATCAGAGCAAGGCCCGCCCCCAGCTGGGAACCGGCACGAAACCAGCAAGGCGGGCGTCCGCTTCCCACTCGCATCTTCCGGAGGCAGTCGGCTGCCCGGTCCCGGGGAGCAGCTCGCCAGGATCTGGGGAGAAGGGAAGCCCAGTGCGTGACATGCTTGTACACACCTTGCCTGAACTGGGCCACCGGGAAGCGAAGTCCCCGGGGGTAGTCGAAGCTCCTGGCTAGTAGGCAGGCTTGTAACCAATTACCCGGGCAAGACAGTGACAGCAGGTGAGCAGAGGGAAGGCCGAACCGCCTTCCTCCAGGGGGGAGGCTATGCCAGTACCACGGCGTGCGCTCCGGGGACCCGCCGCGTGGATGGAACCCGTGCGAACGGCCGCTCACCGCTTGGTGCTTTGTCTGCAGAAGGCGTGGGCTCCAACTGCCCTCAGGGTCTTACCTAAAAGCATTTTGTCCCCATGATGATGTGGTTCCTCCCACGATCCCACAGAGTAACACGTACCCCCAGCATTCATACTGAGCTAAGACTCTCTCTATATTAATCTTGCCAAGGAACGCAAGTGACAGGCTCTTTGCTTTGAAACGAGACACGGAAGCAAGTCGGTGGGGTACCCGGCAGGCAGACGCACGCTCGGGGTTTTACACCTGTGTGCGTTTGCGCTGATTTCCAGGACCCTCGGTAGGGTAAGCCCCTGACCTGTCACGCTCCGCCTCGCCTGGGGGCTCCCGCTCGTCCCAGGAAGCCTGGCTCGAAGTCAGCGTCTGCCGGGACCCCTGCTGCCTCTGTGCTAAGTGCCCAGCACCTGTGCGCTTGGCTGCCGGGACCCATCGGGTGCCGGTTACCCATCGTCTTTCTTCAGCTGACTCCGGACTCCTTAGGAGAGGGAGACTGTGTCTTTTCTCCCACGTGGCATACAGCTCAGTGCCGTCAGACTTTCAGCAATGAGGCGGGTGCGGGTGCTAGGGGGGGTAAGGTCTCAGTTGGCTCAGGCCGCCGCGTCCAAGCACCCCAGGCCGGCTGCTCGAAAGACAGACGGGTTTTCACGGTTCTGGAGGCTGGAGTTCTAAGATGAAGGTGCCGTCCAATTTAGTGTCTGGTGAGAAGCCACTCGCTGGTTTGCAGGCGGCTGCTGCCTGGCTGTCCCCACACACCACGGACAAAGAGGGCTCCGGTCTCTCCCTTGTCTTGTGAGGGTGCCAATCCTATCATGGGAACCCCACCCTCAGGACTTCAGGTAATCCTAGTCCCTAGGCCCCTCCCAAAGGCCATCTTGCTGGGGGTGAGGGCCTCAGCACGAATCTGGTGGGGGTGGAGGGGACACAGATAGTTGGTCCCTAACAGGCACCTTAAATGCGCACAGCGTGACTGAGGAGCTGAGTTAACTGCGGTTTGCCTCAAGAAGTTTCCACTTGTATTTCCACAGCCACATGTGGCCAGTGGCCACCGGACGGGATGACACAGTTCCAGACGCTGTCGTACCGGTTGGAATAGAGCATTTGGTCCTGAAATGAACTGAACTTTGGAGGAAAAACTATCTTGGTTCTTAATTTAAATAGTTAAATCTTCTGAGATGGCAGAGAAGTTACACAGCTTCGTCTTCTCGTTGCCCAAGTGTCGGTGGGACGGCCGGTGCAAGCCGGACGCCCTCTTGCCTTGGGGACTCCTGCCCCACGGGGCTCCCGTCCTGAGGCAGAGGGAAGCCGGGACCTTTTGCACAGAGGCCTATGCACATGGGACCATCTGGAGGGCGCGGGCTCCAGGGAGAGGGGCCAGGCCCTGAACGGGCTCCAAGGTGGGAAGGGACAGTGGACAGAAGGGACAGGAGGCTCCTGGAGCCCAGGGGGACGAAGAGGCTGCCCCAGAGAGAGCAGGCTGCGGGCGCCGTCATGTTTTATCTTAAGCAAGACGGGAAACTGATGGAGGGCTTGGAACAAGGGCAAAGTGGTGTCACGTGGGTTTCGAATCCGTTCCTTTGGCACCCGGCGGGGGGGGGACCCTGGGTACTGGGGCGGGATCCCTTCCAGGGGCCCGGCCGGGGGAGGAGGGCAGGAGGACGCAGGCCGAGGAGGACCTCCTGTCACGGGATCTGAGAACACGAGAGACACCCAGGAGCACCTCCCGGGTGAGGTGTGAGCGGTGGCGGGGCTGCTGAGCGGGGAGGGCGCGATCTGGGGCACAGGGAGGGGGGCGCGGGGAGGGGTGCGGGCACCACCCACACCCAGGGGCATCTCTGTGGGCATGTGGAAGGGAGGGAGGCGTCCGGAATTACTGATCTCAGAGCCACCACCCTCTTCTCGGAGGGGACAGGGCACGGCCTGGGAGGCCCAACATCGGCGCGTCTGTGCTCTCCGCCCCAGAGAAGGGGGGCTCCTCGGGCTCTGAGGGGGGGCCAGCTCCGCCCGGAACAGCACGGTCGCTGCCGGCTGAGCACCGCGGCAGGCCCCGAGGTCTCCCCCGCTCTCCTGCCCACACACTGAACTGCTCGATGAAGTTGTTGAGAAATTCTGGAACGCCCCCCCAGATTTCCGTGAAGTTTTATTTCTCACAGCGGACTATCAGCAGCGAGATAAATTTAGACTCCCTGCTAAGTGTGACACGCCACGGTAATTGTACAAGTATGATGTCTTAAATTACACTTTTATTATCTTGTGTTTCTCTTCCAGCTTATAATTCTTCTTTCTCATCACTCTCTGACCTGTATCCCTGCCTCCGCCTCACAAGACAATCATTAAACTTCTCCAATCCCCAGTAAATGGTGGAAAGAATGAAAGAGCTTGGCTTTAAACGCTTCTAAGTAGACAGTTGGGAAGTGGTTGCAAATTAAAACCAGGCGGCTTAATGATATTAGCGCGGCCCGCTTGGGACACGGAGCCTGGCCCCAGGCTCCGGGCCTGCGGTACCCATGACATCAGAGCTCGGAGGAGATGGCGGTAGGGGGGGACGTGGTGACCGGCCCGGGAGCAGGGCGCCCATGCGGTGGGGCCCGTCCACTCAGCCCCCATGGGAGGCTGGATTCATGCTGTAACAGGAAATCACTTCCTAGCCGGAGGGAAGGCTGAGGGTTCCTGCAGGAGGGAGGATGGCAGGGGAGAGGAGGGGCTGTCCCTCTATCATCTCCCCCGTTCAGCCCGCCCTCGCGTTGGTGGCTGAAAACAGGGAGCTGGGGCCCACCAATCAGTGAGCTGGGGGAGCCTGGTTCGGCTAGGGGTTTTCCTGCTAGACTTCACTAAAAACGTAGGGTGACGCAAACTCGGGATTAGGAACCCAGAAGGTGGGGTCAGGTGTAGCGGGGATGTGACATCCGCGTGACAAAGCCTCAGTTGGGGGGTCTGGGAACCGAGGTCTCCATCGATGGATCGCTGAGGACAAACCAAACGTGAGTATTTTGACATCCATTGAGAACGGCACGGCACGGTTGCCGAGGGTGTCGTCGCCCCAACACACCGAGCATCGTCTCGGCCGCAGACAACAGTGGAGCTTAAAACAGTCTTCTTAAAACAGTCACTAGAAGGAAAACACTGGACACTACAGATTCTCTCCAGCCCCAGCATGGCGCAGACAGGCGGCACCGAGGACCGCGGTTTTGTCGGACATGGAAGAAACGTGGCCCAGTTGTCAGCAGCAGCTTCTGGGGACCCGTCTGGTGTCCTCATGCGTTCTACTGATTCTACCTGAGATCCAACTTCCTGTGATTTGTTTTTTATGTCCCCAAACACACAGGGGCCACCTGAGCAGCCCAGGAAGTTTCTAAAGCAAGTACGATCCCGGAGCCCCACCCAGTAGGGGAGTGGATGTGGCAGGCAGAATTCCCCAGATCCCCACTGCTTCCCCCCAACCCCACCCGCTACATGAACTGTGTCCCAGATATTCGGTCCACACTAATCTAGGGACTGCTGTGACTGGCTCTTACAGATGGGATTAAGGTGCAGAATCAATTGACTTCAAGACAGGGAGATTATCCTGGGTGAGCCTGACCTAATCAGGTGAGGCGACAAAAGGGATGGAGCTCCTCCTGAAGAAAGAGACTTGAACCCCCAGTTGCTGGCTCGGAAAATGAGGGTTCACACGGCAAAGAGTGTGCAGGGCCCCTGGACCCGGAGTCCTCAGTCCTACAACCGCGAGAAAATGAATTCTGCCAACAGCCCACATGACTTGGAAGCTAAATCATCCCCTGAGACTCCAGAAAGGAAGGAAGCCCGGCCAACCCTGATTCCACTGTGGGAGACGCTGAGCAGAGAACCGGGCTCCAGTCTGCTGTGCCCCCGACCCAGAGGACTGGGAGCCAATAAAGGCTCTTGGTCTCTGCCACTGAGTCCCGCTGAGTCACACAGCGAAGGAAAGCCAACGAAATCTGTTGTGCAATCATTGGGCGCGACGCTCACTGGGCCCACGGCCGTAGGACGGCAGCCTTCTCGGCCAAGAGGGCTGAGCACGCCTCTCCCGCACTCCGCACTGGGGAGGGGCGAGGGCCGCCAAGGAAGTGTGCAGAGCTCACTCGGGAAAGCCGAAACCGCCACCAGAGACGGAGTGGGCCGCGCTCTCCTTGTCAACGATGATCGTTAATTACAGCTGTTTTCTTTTTCTCTGCTGGCGACATTTTCTTTTTTCAGTTTCGCGTGAAAAATAACAGTATCAGGGAAATAGTCCTTCCCAGGCTGCAGAGCTTAGATAGCCTAGTGTTGACTTGGGACATTGGGTATTATTTCTAGGAGAAGGGTGCCAGGGTCTAATAACACTCCCGGAGAGTCACAGGATATGAACAGATTAAAGGCCCTGAGAAGTCCTGCTGCAGAGAACCTTGTTCAACAGAGTGGAACAGGGCATTTTCTAACCCTATATTGAAAGAACTTTTCTCCAGCCACTCTGATAAATCTCACAGGACTGGAGGAGCCCAGTTCGAGAAAACGGGTTCAGAGTTTTAAAAAAAACAAACAGGGGCGCCTGGGTGGCTCAGTTGGTTAAGCCTCCAGCCTCAGCTCATGTCCTGACCTCACAGCTGGTGAGTTCGACCTCTGCACTGGACTGCCTCTCCCCCTCTCGTTCTCTTTCTCTCTCTCTCTCTCTCAAAAATAAATAAATATTAAAAAAGTTAAATACATAAAGATCAGATGACTCTTCATTGCAAGCACTCTGATCATTCCGTGTCAGGAGCATTCGAGAGTCTGCACCCTCTCAAGTGCCCAGATGTCCCCTCCCTCCGCCCGTTTCTGGACAACCCCCCATGACCCTGGGCCTAAACATTCCCAGACACTCGGGCATAGGAGAAGGGCGCCTGGTGAGAATATTTAAGGTAAGTGGCAACGCCTTCCGTGCCACAGAGGGAAGTCTCATGCCCTCCAAGCATTTACTAAGGAGCAGAAATGTTTTTAATAGGAAAATAGCTGGTTTGAAGAGATGATGAGACACCACCGTCCATAACAAAAAGAGAACACCTTTTTGCTCACGTGATTTCTATACCCCTCGTCACTCTGCCATTTGCAAACGACGGCTGTGATATTTAAAATCAGACCTGCGCTGCCAGATAAGGAAGTGTGGGACCCCGTCGCTAGCAATTTACGTTTCGTGGCCGGGGGCCAAGACTGTAGGCCGATCGGGACAATAGAACAGACAGTCCAGACACAGGCTCTTCTGGACAGAGACTTCACGTCTGAACAGTACAGCTTAAAAACATGAATTATTCAACAGAGCCAAGAAAACTGGCGAATTCTTTGGGGGGAAAATACTATCTCCAACTCTCTTCTTATAGAATGGAACACAAGTATAAAATAACAACTTCTAAATATAGTAGAAGGAGGCGCAGGTGAAGACTTAATCCCGGGTTGAGAAAGGACTTTTATTGTTTTTGTTGTTTATTTATTTATTTTGAGAGAGAAGAGGCGCTCGAGAAAATCCCAAGCAGGCTCTATGTCGTCAGTGCAGAGCCTGACGCGGGGCTCGATCCCTCAAACCGTGAGATCACGACCTGAGCCGAAACCAGGAGCTGACCCTTAAGAGAACGAGCCACTCGGGTGCCCTGAGAAAGGACTTCTCAACGCAAAATCTCAGATATGAGCCCATGAAGACAGATAACTGGTGACCTGGATTCTCTATCGATTTCTCTGTTAAAGAAAACCTAAATGAAGAGGCAAAGGGAAATTTAGAAGAACGTTTCTAACATTTGTAAGAGACAAAGACACCTAGACAAATGGGTTGCGAACGAATGAGGCAAGGCGGAACTCTCGACAGGGAAAATCGGCGAAGGGCAGGACGGCCAGATAACTTAGAGCTGAAACGGCCAATACATGTGTGCAAACATACAGGCCGTCCTAGCAGTGACGGAAAGGGCGGTGAGGACACGAGCTGCCTGTCTGATGGTGGGTAAGAGAAAGGAATGCTCATCCTATGTCGAGGGTGGTCATGGGGGCCGGGGCACCTGATGGGAGAGAACTTTGCGCCCAATGTCAGGACGGCATGTTAAGAGAGAAAACATTGAAACTCAGGAATAGGCAAGAGGATGACTGTGTCTTTTCAAGGAGACATGGGGGTGAGCGTCACGACCACCTAAGACCTATCTCATTCGTGACTGAGTAGTTTCCACTGACGAGTGTATTCACAACCCTGTGAGAGTCCTTGCTGACATGGGGGGAACTGAACTCAGTGCAAGTGACCGATGTCATGGAGCCTCGCAAAGGACACCGCACGCAGTCGGAGCCTCCTTGTGAGTGTGATCTCGGAACTCCCTTTTGGGCTCTGCGTCCCCTCTTCCTCCTGAACCAGCCCTCCGGCCCGCCGGCTGTCTCACTGAATAAAACAAAGAAATCTTGACCTAGGCTCCCTATATATTTGTGTCAGAGTTGTGCTTTTAACTTTCTGAAAAATGACCCTCGGATAGAAATTTGGCAAAAATATATCAGAGTTCTCACTGCGTGTTGCTTCTCTGCAAGAGTAACTTAACAGTGAGGAACGTACCCTCCGGGCGTACTTGGATGCAGGCAGAAAGAGGGCTGCGGGGAGGTTCAGGTGGCTTTGTGGAATGATGGGCAAAGCCAGCAAGCAGATGCATGGACAAAATAAAACCACTTCGGTCCACAGTTCTCAACCTTGGGTGATTCCGCCCCTGGCGGACAACTGGCTGTGTCTGGAGACAACGTGGATCGTCACCACGGGAAAGGGCTGCTATGGCGTCCAGGGAGCAGAGGGCAGGGATGCCACTCTGCCCCCTGCAGCGCTCAGGACAGCGCACCTCGGACAGCGATCTGTCCAAGACTGCAGGGGGGACGGGGCCTGAGACACAAAATGCAAGACCCTAGACGCGAAGTTGAAGCAATGAGATGGGATGTTCTGGAACCATAAGGAAAAGCTAGGGTAGCGCCCGTACGGGTTCATATGTATGTTAGAGCTCTTTGCGAATAAATGATCATAAAATTGTATTCGTGATGGTCACATGGCTAGAAAATATAAATACGGTAATACAATATGTCCGTATTTATCAAATACTATCTTTCACGTTTTCCATAGAAAGAATGTATTTTTTTTATGTACCTCTAGAGAAAGTGGTAAATGAAAGCAATGTTATTATAAACACACGTAGTATAGTACTTATTCCTCTATAGCTTCCCCAATTCTCTCTACAGATGAGCTTTCGTCTGCAGCCAGCGATCCCTGGGGTTCCCTTGTTAAGGAGTCTCGTCTCTAGGCATAGACACTGGTAAATCCGTAATCGGGCATGCGTCTCAGGGACATCGCCCACTGGCTCCTTCTCAGCCGGGCGCCCTCCCTATGAAGCACCTGATTGGATTGGCTGGCCTGTCAGTCACTCAGCCCAGAGGAGCAGACAGCTTCGGCGATGAGCTAGGAAGTGCCGTTCTCAAGTAGGGTCCCCTGCGAGCAGCACACGGAAGACAAGAGGCTGGACATCCACACGACGCTGCTGCCTGCCTGTGGCCCAGCCCTGTCTGTCCACTTGCTGAGTCAGCCTGACAGTGGAAGGCACGGAGAGATGGGGAGACGCAGGAAGACCCCTTTCGGATCTGAACTCCGACACTGGCTCGTCCTCTGAGCCGGGCTCCTCGTCCGTGGAATGAAAGTGCGGAACCGGCCGTCTCCAGGGTATTTTCAGTGCTCAGATCCCCTGATTTCTTCCTCACGTATCCGTCCCTGTGATTTCGCAACGAACGAACGGTTGACATCCTACTGTTGACGGACCTGTTGAAATCATTCCCGCAGCCCGACAGCTTTCTCCTGTTACTTTCGAATGATCGCAGACTCCAGGGAGGAGAATTGAGGTAAACCTCTCTCCGAGTGCTGGGTCCCAAATGTCCCAGAGAAGTGTCTTCCAACAAAACATTCTAGAATGTGACCGCAGAAATCCCGGTTGGCGAGCCCCGCTGCTCCCATGGGAAGAAGGCAGCGGAGGACGCTGGCTCTGTTGTGGATTTTCTAGTCTTCGGTTGGTCCTGATCTTTCACTCGAAATGTGATTTTCCTTTAATTCCTTAAAGCCCAATAAATCCTCCCCCACTCTGCAGCACTCACAACTTTTGGCTCATCTGTTAGTGCATGTGAGTGTCTACCCAAGATTGCTCTGGGATTTAAAAGGTGCTGAGTTCAGTAGGCTTTGCAACTAGGTCGCTTTCACTCTTCACTTCCATTGGGCGGAGCCATGAGGCATGATTGAGAGAGAAGGGAACACCTTTGTAAACCCTGTCCTCCACCCCACAGCATCTTCAGCTTCACCTTCTCACGTGAGGATTGAGACCAGGTTCTGAGCCTCGGCACCACGGATGTGTGAGGCGGGACGATTCCGCGTGTCGTGGGATTTTTCTCGGTGTCCCTAGGCTCTACCTACTAGATGCCAGCAGCACTTTCTCTACCCCGAACAGTATGACAACCAAAAATTCAAAAATGTCACATCACCTGGGGCTCTGCTGGCCCAGTTGACCAGTGGCCTACACTAGCAGGTGAAGAAGGAGCTCCAGAAGCTTCTCTCTCACCGGTGAAGATGGAGTCTCCTCTCTGTGCCCTACGAGAACCTGTTTGGTCCCAGACTGTATTTCTGAAGAGTCCTCAGCCTGTGACATTCAAGTGTTGTAAGTGATCACCTCTTCATGGTAGAAAAAATAATAACCAGGAATGATTTTATTTTCTTCTTTGGATTTATTTGTGTCATCTACATTTTCTATATTTATTCCTTTTGTAATTTCTTTTTTTCCTCAATTACAGTTTATTTTTTAAATTTTTTTGAATAATTTATCGTCGAATTGGTTTCCACACGACGCCCAGCGCTCATCCCAACAAGCGCCCTCTCTCTGTGCCCACACCCCCCCTCTCCCCTTAGTTTGTTCTTAGTCTTTGAGAGTCTCTTATGTTATGTCTTCCTTCCTCTCTGTGGCTTTTTTTTTTCTTCCTTCCATTTGTAATTTCTAAATGCTTAAGAAATGAAAGGATTCATGCAGATATTTAATAAACTCTCGGGTAATGTAGTGGGCAAACCATAAGGTGACCCCTCCCCAATGACCGATGCCCTATACGATCCCCACCTTTTGAACCTGAGCGGGGTTTGTGACTAACTTTCGGACGATGGAATATGGCAGAGGTGATGGGCTGTCACGTCCATGGTTGTAGGTTATATAAGGGTTTGAGGAAGAGAGACTCTCCCTTGCTGCCTTCGAAGAAGTGAGCTGCCATTTTGTGTTACTGCCTGCAAGTGACAGGGAACCGTGCAGCCTCTAGGAGCTGAGGGTGGTCCCAGGAGACGATCAGCAGCAAGATGAGGACTTTTATCCCGTAAGCCCGGCCAACAAACCGAGAAGGCTTGGAAGGTGATCTCTCCCCGCTTGGGGCTC
Source organism: Paguma larvata (assembly GCA_030068075.1). Classification (NCBI taxonomy): domain Eukaryota; kingdom Metazoa; phylum Chordata; class Mammalia; order Carnivora; family Viverridae; genus Paguma; species Paguma larvata. The sequence continues at coordinate 3,230,822 of CM057826.1, forward strand.
TGATGAGACCATGGCCCTACCTGACGCTTGACTATGGCTTGGCGAGACCCAAAGCGGAGGACCCGGCTGGGCTGTGCCAGGACGCCTGACCTGCATAGTGCGTGAGATAATTAATGTGTGTTGTTTTAAGTCACTGAATTTGTGCCGATTCATTATGCATCAATAGATTAACAATGTGGGAAGCTTCCCTGCCCTTTGAGAACACACGGGCCAAATAACTTCCGCAAGTACCGCAGCTCCTCTATATTGAGGGACTAGTGGGCACTTAATTACCCAAGAACTGATGGCTCGGAACCTACGAATCCATCAGAAGAGGAAAGCAGCCCCCAGGTGCTGGCAGACCCCTGGCACCCTTGGCCATGTTCCTGCCCCTGCGGAGGTAAAATGGTGTCAAGAGAGCGCCAGCGGTGTAGAAGGCCACTCTGGAGGCTTGGCGGAGCAGGGCGGGATGGAGGTCCCTCCCGAATCAACCTGGACTCAAAGACAAGTGCATCATCCACACCACAAACGTGACTGAACATCCCTCTCCTCTGGCTCACGTGGGTGACTGTTGCTTTTTAACCAGGCAGCATTAGTCTCTCTCTGCTCTTGTCACCTTCTAGTTGAGAGTTATGACATCCAGTCCTGGAATCATGAGCCAACTCCTTAAAATCTCTCTCCTCCTGCCCTCCCTTCCGACGGTACATGTGAATCAGTGTATGTAGGTACATACGTATCTATCATTCATCGATGTAGCTAGCTATGTAGCTCGTCCATCTATCCACCCATCCATTATCTATCTATCCATCTATTATCTGTCTATCCACCCTATCACATATCTATCATCTATCAAGCTATCTAATCTCCTCTTGGTCCTGTTTTCCTGAAGGACCCTCTATCATACAGAGTTTTTTTTAAATGTTTATTTATTTTTGAGAGAGAGAGAGAGAGAGAGAGACAGAGCGTGACTGGGGGAGGGGCAGAGAGAGAGGGAGACAGAATCCAGAGCAGGTTCCAGGCTCTGAGCCGTCAGCACAGAGCCTGACGCGGGGCTCAAACTCACCAGCCATGAGATCATGACCTGAGCCAAAGTCGGAGCTTAACCGACTGAGCCCCCCAGGCGCCCCTATCACACAGAGTTTCGTGACCACAGGTGGGAGAGTCAAGTACGCTCATCTCTCCATTATCTTCTGCTAAGTGTCTGCAGCTGGCCCCTTCCCTTCCTCATTTCTTCTGACCCCTTCCACTCAGTACCAACCCAGGCTGTTTCTTCTATCTTTGGATCACAAATCCACGGAAACTGAGCTGTGGACAACTAAGACAAATGGAGGGACATCATCCCACAGCCACTAACATTATGTCATTAATTCGAAAGCCAAATAAAAACAACTTCAGAGCTTTGTACTCTTTGGAATCATCTGTGTAATTGCTTTCTTTCACCACCAAATCATTTTAAGGGCTGAACATCTTGTGTGGTGGAGAAAGCCGTCTATCATTCACTGACTTGATGGTCAACAAGTAATTATAGAGGCTCTGTGGCCTCCTGGGCCCTCTGCCAGCCTGTGTGACCTGGAACTGGAACCAACAGACAGCCTGCCCACACACAGCTTTGCGATGTAATATGATACTTGGTTTATTTTTATTTTTTTTTTATTTAAGAGAGAGAGAAAGAGAGAGAGAGAGGGAGAGAGAGAGAGAGAGAGAGAGAGAGAGAGAGAGAGAATCTTAAGCAGGATCCATGCTCAGCAAAGAGCCCAACATGGGGCTCCATTTCACGACTGTGAGATCATGACCCGAGTCGAAATCAAGACTCGGACACTCAATTGTCTGGGTCACCCAGGAGTCCCTAAACTTGGTTTTAAATGGAGCTCTAATAGTTACAGTAATAACCTTGAGTATTCACTGTCTGACTCTGACCTAAGTGCTTTACGTGAATCGCTTCATTGAACCCTTGTAAAACCCCCTGGCTTCTATTTCTACGTCGGGCACTTTAAACATGAGGAAACTGCATTTATTAGTTTCCTGCTGCTGCTGTGACGAGCCACCAGAGACTTGGTGGCTTGAAACCACACGGATTTACTCTCCTGCCACCTGGGGGGCACAAGTGCACAGCAGGCTAGATGGAGGCGTGGGCGGGGCGGTTCCTTCTGGAGGCACCGGAGATTTTGCTTCCTGGCCTTTTCCAGATTTCCTCAGCCACCTGACTTCCCGGGCTTGTGGCTCCTCCCACTGTCTTCCAAGTGCGTCTCTGCCTTCACGTGGCCTTCTCCTCTTTACCCAACTGCCCTCCACGTCCCTGTTAGGTCACCTGGGTTTACGTTTAGGGTCCTCCTGGGGAATGGGGGGAAATCCCCCCATCTCGAGACCCTCTAATCACATCTGCAAAGTCCCCTTCGCACACCAGCTGACGGGGAGGGGAGGCTGTGACAACAGACCGTTTCTCAGCTCACCCCACGGAGACGACACCAGGAGAACAGGTGCTGGTAAGTGGGGGAGTCTGGACCCGCAGCCAACACTTTAAAAAAAATGTTTATTTATGTCTGAGAGAGAGAGAGAGACAGACAGACAGACTGACAGACAGAATCCCAAGCAGGCTCCTCACTCTGAATGCAGAGCCTGATGTGGAGCTCATACCCACAAACCATGAGATCATGACCTGAGCAGAAACAGAGTGTGGGATGCTTAACCGGCTGAGCCGTCCAGGCGCCCCTGCAGCTGACGCCTGGCCCTGCCCGTGGCCGTGGCCAGTCCTCAGAGACCCATGCGCTCAACACAGAGGGCGGAGCCCCCAGGGAGGGGACTGAAAGTGCCTACGCGTGCGCGTCACACTGCTGAGAGCTGGCTCCCGGAAAATCCTACCGGTGCGGCCTGGGGACCGGCCAGGCTGAGGGGGCTGCTCGCTCGCCCTGGCGCAGGCAAGCACTGCCCTGACGGTCTTGGATTTCTCGAGGAGGGGGTTGGACAAAGGTGACATACTTGCGAGGTTTCTGATTTGTGGTTTAAGGCCAGTCTTTCCAATGGAAGTGGGGCTGGATTACGATTGGTTAAGATCCACGATGTAATCCAGCTGACCTTCGAACAACACGGGTTTGGGCCGAATAGGTTCACTTCTCCATGGAGTTTTTAATAAACACAGTAGAGGACTGCAAACATTTTCTCTTCCTTATGAGTTTCTTACCGTTTGCCTTTCTCTGGCTTACTTTACTGTAAGAACACAGCACAGGACACCTGTCACATATAAAATGTGTGCTAATCAACTGTTTACGTCCGTGCTAAGGCTTCCAGTCAACAGTAGGCTGCTAGTAGTGAAGTTCTGAAGTGTCAGCGTCCTACGTGGAGTCCGACCGTGCGGGCGGCCGGCACCCCGACCTCCGTGCTGCTTGAGGGTCACCTGTAGTTTAGCAGACGCAGACTCGGCCAGCCTTGAGAGCATACGGTCTTGCACTGTTGTTCCTTGTACATTCAGTGGACTGATTCCCATTTAAATTAATATCAGGGAAGTTCCTGCTATTAGGAATAAAGCTGTTGGCAGAGTTTACCTTTCTGGGCAAGAGTCATCTGGAGTGGTGAAGCCAGATTGATTCAGACGGAGGAATAGAGAGTAGATGTTAATGTCGACAGTTATGTGGGTAGAGATACTGTCGTTCTCAGTCCTCAGCCCACCCCAAATTCCCGAATCAAATTAGAACAGAGCAAGCCTCCGTGAGGTCCGTCCTTCATAGGAAGCCCAGAAGTCACTCTTACAACGTGAGGACAGGAGGGGGGTCACCTGGGTAGTTTGTAAGGAAGGCAGCTGTCAGAGAGGAACGTTTTCTCCACGTGACTTCCCACACCCACCCCCCACATGACTTCCAAGGGTGTGTTCAAATGACAGAAAGCGTGGAACTGGAGAGAGAAGGGAGGAGAATTCCGTAAGTGACAAGGGCACGTGCGGCAGCCCGGCCACAGACCCGTGCCGCGCGCCACCTGACCACGGAGGGAGGGGTGCTTCTGCACCCAGGAGCGCGCGCGCCAGGGGCCGAACACCGGGGCGAGTTCAAACGCCGACGACGTGGGAGCCCTTCTCATTATTTACAAGAACTAGGGGAGTGTTCCGGTCGCCGTGCAGTGTTCCGGTAGCTCGTTCTGCTTCCGACGGGAGAGCCCAGCCCGCGGCAGAGGAGCAGAGGGAAATGCACAAGTACCGACTTCACGAACATAGTGCGTCTTCCAAGCTCAGCGTCTCTCACTCGCTGAGCACCTACGTGCTGCTCAGGCCCATCGTATATGCAACTAGCTCAGCACAAAGAAGGGTCTCGTCGCCCCATCTTACAGAGAACCCTCCAGGAGGCTGAGTATTCGGCCGCTCGGCGAGTGGCTACACCCTAAACGCTTAGCCTCTGCGCAATGCCACACCGCCCCCTGGCCTTTCTAGAAAGCCACTGTCGCGGCTCCTCTTTGGCTCTGCAGCGCCTGCACAGGACGTACCTATAAATACACCTGTTGCCATAAATCACGCATGCACTCCATGTGTGTTTTATTTCTGTCCCACTGAAAGAGAAGTCTAGCGCCAGGAGCTCTCTTCCTGAGAAGCCCAGACTGTCCTACGAAACCCTTCTCCTCCCCCACCTCCCACAGAACGCGGTGTCCTCGGTGCCCAAACTCTGTGTCTGGAACTCAAGGGGCCCCGCAGCCCACCTTATATGAGCCCATCCTCACTGTCCAGTAAGACCTTCTTTCTAGCTCTGTGCTTCCATCCAGCTCCCCTCCTGAAGCCAGGACCTCTGCCGAAGCCATCCCTCCCCCAGGAAGGCCCCGGACCGAATGGCTCTGTTCGTGGGAAAAAACCTTTCTGGGCGCCCACCTTGAAATTTCAGACTCCTCTTCTTTGTGAGTCATCCCGGGATGTCCACTGAGATTTCTGCCTCTGACCCCGCGGTGCCTCTCTGTCCCTCTAGTGTCTGGCCCAGCGCAGCGTCGCGGCCAGGGAGCGTCTGCCCCACGTCCACAGCCTGAGCACACGCTCCGTCTGCACGCTTCAGTGAGCACGCAGGGCAGGCGGAGGCCCTAACGTGAGCCCTCAGCGCTCCGGGAGGCGCTCGCATGAGGACACTGCACACCCCCTCCTAGAACATACAGACGCGTCCCCAAACCTAGTGCAAAACAGGAGTTTCCCTTCCAAAAGAATAGGATAAGTGAATTAAAAACATAACCTCTGGCGGGAACAAAGATTTTTCTTTTTTTGGGTCTTCTTTGCTAAATTAGCAGCCACTTGGGTTCAAAGACAATAGATCATGTTTGTCAAGTTTGGAATGTATTAAATTCCTTTTGTCTTTCCCAAAGTTTAGATCTGTGACTTAAACATTTTCATAAAGAAAATTACGCTGTCCTCTCCACATGGCTGTTTACCAGTGAGAAACGAGGTGCTTTACGAATAACGCTGCACTTCACGGGATCCCTTTTCAGTGAGACAATACTACAGACCCCCACTTCTTAGTCAGGGAATCTGAAAGGCACGTGAAGAACATATTTTTAAGCACACAGGAAATGCACGACCAGGTTGCTAGTAGACATCAGACCACCGCCCTCCAGGTCTGATGGCACGAGCTATACTGCCCACCCATCACGCCCAAGTGTCCGCTCCCCGCGCACGGTCACAGATGAAAGTCGGCCTCACGAGGGACTTTGCGATGTGCCCTGAGGAAGGCAGTGCTGCTGTGTGGTTCTGAGGGTCTGTGCCCTACCTGCTCAAGAGTGTGGAGCGGCTCAAGAGAAAGCACTGAGCCCAGGCCTCAGGCGTGTGGGGCAGGGTGCTGTTCTGGACCAGACACACTGGGGATACAACCCGCCTGAGCTGTCAGCGCAGAGCCCGATGCGGGGCTCAAACTCACAAACCACGAGATCATGACCTGAGCTGAAGTCAGACAGCCAAGTGACCAAGCCACCCAGGTGCCCCCTTTAATGTTTATTTTTAAGAGACAGAGAGTGACCAGGGACAGGCCGAGAGAGACAGAGAGAGAGAGAGAGAGAGAGAGAGAATCCAAGGCAGGCTCCAGGAGCCGAGCTGTCAGCAGCGACTCAGGGCTGAAACTCACAAACCACAAGATCGTGATGTGAGCCCAAGTCTGACGCTTAACCGACTGAGCCGCCCCGGGGCCCCACTAGCTATTTTAAGCAGAAAGAGATTTCTTGCAAAGAACTGTGTGCTTCCATCAGCATCAAAGGGAGGAGAATCTGTGCCTCGGGCTCCAGGAATGAGTCTGGAAGGCCTTTCTGGAGAGCCCTGTCCCCAACCGCTGCAGGGAAGCCTGCTTATGAACACGTGCAGCCTTGGCCACGTCCCCAGGGACACGTGCCCTTGGCCGCATCCCAGGCACCAGCGAGCTGCCTCCGGGTGCAGCAGAGAGGGCCTAGAGCAGGCCGCGGCTGCAGAAACCCAGCGTCTCAGTCCTGCCTGCCAGCTGCGTGGGCCAGGACGACAGCCCCCCTGCGGTCCCCTGCCTGGCAACCTTCCCATGCGGGTGGCTGCTTCCTGGAAGTTATCATGCATGTGCGAAGCGGCTGGGATAAAATGACAGAAACACCGTCTCAACCTTGGACCTCTGGGAAGTCACCTATGCAAGAGTTCCCAATGGACCCAGAGTGCCGATCTGCCAAGTGCGCCATGGGAACCCCCTGTGACTGCTCAGTGTCTACACACACGATTGCACACGGAAGCGCCTACACCGCCACGAGGACACCCAATGCTCCTGCCCAACGTGACAGATTATTTATTCTTCATACAAATGAGAAGTAATCCATCTCCTCTGCAGAAGAGAAGAAGGAAAGCGGGGTCTAGACAGACATTTAAGTTCTCCCCTCATCAACCGTAAAATGCTCTACGGGATTGGAAATCTCTTCTTAAAGAGAAATGCAGGCTGTAACAACGAATTCAACAGGATGCATCCCAGAGACATTTGGGGTCATACTTCCCTATCTTTCTTTCGATGAAGAACATTAAGCTATTTTTTTTTTTTTTATTGTAGTATATGGTCTCCAACTCTGGGAGCCTCCGCCGCAGATCTGGAACGCGCTGTTCCAGTGAGCGCCATTTCTCTTTATGGCAGGGTTTGAAGATGAGCCCAGAGGAAAATTTCTGGCCAAAGATGTTTGGTGTCATTTTATCCAAAATTCAAACAATTGCTAGACACTTATTCTAAATGAAAGACACTTTCACCACCCCCACTCCCCCTTTGTGGCAATCATTTCTGCCTGGATAATTTATAGAATGTACTATATTCTCACGATCTTAGAAGAAAACCATTCCAACTCATAATATGAATCATCAGTTTCAGGAATAAGGAGGTTTTGAGAGAATCATGGCTTCTCAAGACCACTTAGAAACTCAAAACACTGCTTTTCAAAAGCTTTTTGTCCCTCTGGGGTCCAGATAGTTGTGTTGTGTGCTTTTTCCAGGGAAAAAGTAAACAGCCTCTTTGAAGCTGCATACATCATTGAATCGACACATCCTGACTTCCTACCTACCCAGCGCCAACTTTTCTTTCCCAGTGGAGGAGACGACACCCAGCCTCCCAGCGATTTCCAGCAGGCAGCCGGAACAAAAGGTTTTCATGCAAACCAGACAACACCACCCTGTGTCTGAAAACCCTTTATGGCTGCTCCTTGCACTTAGAATGTAAAACATTTCTACCCTGGCTTCCAAGACCCTGTGGCGTTGGCAGGTGCCACCGTGCCCCGCAAGCAATCGACATCAAGCAAGTGGCTTCGCATTCTCTACACTCGACCAAGCTGGTTTCTGATGCTTCAGTATGGCAAAGTCACTTCTGCCTTGGAGACTTTCTATTGTCATCTGCAGCGCCTGCAATGTTTTGTTCTTCTTTTTTTTTTTTAATAGACTTTACTATTTGAAGCATCTTTAGGTTCACAGGAAAACAGAGTGGAAGGTACAGTGTTCCCACGCCCCCGCCCCCACACTGTGCTGAGCCTCTGTCATCGTCAGCAACCGGGTGTAGGTCTGTCACAGCGGATGAGCCCGCACGCACCCATCATCACCATCCCGCCCGTGGTGTGTGTCAGGGCTCGCTCCTGGTGTCGCACAGGGTATGGGTTTTACCACACGTACGGACGACATGGCTGTGTCATCGCAGCTCTGCACAGAGTAGTTTCGCCGCCCTAAGAATCCTCTGTGCTCTATTCGTCCCCCCTCTGTCCCCTAACCCGTGACACCACTGACCTTTTTACTGTCTTTATGGTTTGACCTTGTCCAGAATGTCATATAGTCAGAGTCGTACAATATGTAGCCTTTTTGGATTGACTTCTGTCATTTAAAAATATGCATTTGGGGCACCTGGGTGGCTCAGTTGATTAAGGGTCCTGTTCTTGATTACAGCTCAGGTCATCACCTCACAATTTGTAAGTTTGAGCCCCATGTCGGGCTCTGCGTGGGCAGCGCAGAGCTTGCTTGGGATTCTCTGTCTCGCTCTCTATCCCTTCCCCCATCATGTGCTCTGTCTCTCTCTCTCAAAATAAATAAACTTAAAAAAACAAACTGAAAATATACATTTAAGATTCCTCTCTCTGTCTTTTCAAGACTTAACGGCTCACTTCTTTTTAGTGAATAATATTCCACTGTCTGGACGGACCCCGGTTTATCTCACCTACTGACGATTTTTAATAAAGCCGCTATAAACGTGTGTGCGCAGGCTTTCGTGTGGAGAGAAGTTTCCACCGCTTGTTTAAATACCAAGCAGCATGGTTGCTGGAGCTCCGGTGTTTAATCCCACCACGTTAACCTTTTATTCAGATGAATATCCGTTTATTCATTTGCTCATTGCTTCTTTCAACAACTATCTGGTGAATGACTGCTTCTTCACTCCTCTTCCAGAAAGAAAAAAAAAAACAATCTCTCCCTTGACTCCAATTGCCCTCTGCCGGCCACCAAGGACGTTTCGATCCAATTGCCCTCTGCTGGCCACCAAGGACGTTTCAAAAGCCGCTGCTGAGATGTAGGCCGGTGGTTCCCCGCCGGGGAGCTTCTGCGCCCTCCCCCCCGGGACGTAGGGCGAGGTCTGGAGACAGTTACGATGCTACGGGGCTGGGCCGGGCGTTCCCGGTGGCTGGCGTGAGACGTGGGGGCCGAGGCACAGGGCACAGGACTGCCCCGGCCGGAGCCCCGGCTCTGAGAGCCCCAGGAGGCCTGCTCCGAGTAGCCCCCAGGTTCGCAGCCTCCAGCAGAGCCCAGTGGGAACTGCCTACACCAAGCGCACAAATCCGTGGCAGTACTTCCCCTCGTGGGACTGAAGACACCAGCGGGCGAGGTCGTGCCAGACCCTGAGTGCGGTTCACCAGACCTCAGGTGTCTGTGGCTGACGGCAAGTGGGGCAGGGGTGCTAAGGGAGGGGAACCCGGGAGCCGGCACACCGGTTCCAGAGTGGGCGCCTGGGCAGAGGCCGTGGGACCCGAACCCGCCCGGCTGGGAGGGCACACGGTGGAAGCGGGTGGGGGGACGGCACCAGGGTTCTCCACGCGGAGAGGGATGGAACTCGAGCTCGGTCTCTGAGGAACCCTACAACAGAGAATGCCTGGAACCCTGTGACACCCACGGCCAGAGGTGAGCGGACGACTTGGCCTCTGTGCGGGACGCTGGACAGAAGGAGGTGGTGGCAGACCCCCAGGGAGGGAGGGACCTCCAGGGCCGCGGCGGCGGGGGCAGAGGGTGGGCAGTGCGGCTGGCAGGGGACAGCTACCCTGGGTCCTGGGCGACTCGGCGGCCGTGACTCTCGCAAGGGAGTCCGTCCGTGAAGGAGCGCAGCCTTCCCTGGACAGCGCCGGTTAGACGACCCCCTCCTTCAGACTTGCCTGGAAGGATCAGGGGGTCAGATCTAAGCCAGTGAGGGCGTCCATGGGCACGGATCCCCGTGTGGCCTGCCGGGCTCCCGTCACCCCCTGCAGGGACCCAGTCTCTGGGCTCCGACTCTGGGTCTGTTTCTTCTGGGAGTGAGAGCGCTCCGCGAGGAGGCATCATGGAGCAAGCCCGGCAGCAGGTCCGCTGTGGCGGAAGCGGGCATACGGGGACCAGAGCCCCGTGACGGCAGCTGCCTCCCGTCCTGACGGTCTCTAATCTCTGCGTTGTCCAGCCTCCTCAGGAGTCCTGCCAAGTGTTTGACCGGAATTCCCCCCGAATGTCGGACCCTCCTGATGTCCAATCCGCTGCCCAGGTGACACGTGGTCCCACCACCGGCCAGGCCTCCTTCCCCCCACTCCGTTTTCGGGCTCCTCCTGGGGTCACCAGGCAGGTGCCCCAGAGCTCCCAGGGTCTTATGACCACAGCCCCAGGAAAGAGGAGGGACATACAGCACGGGTGGGCAGGTTCCTGTGTAAACCGGAACCGTGAAGGGACTGGACAGACAGACGGAAAGGGCAACGTGAGACCTGGAATCCAGGTTTGGCGAGGGTGACGGGGGTCAGTGCCCGGGCTGGGCCTGAGGGCTGGGCCGTTAGGGCAGAGTGCCCCTTCAGTGCGCAGTCAAGCGGGGGCGGGCTGACCCTGTGACTCCGGCCTGGGAGGCGGGGCCCCGAGGGACGATGGGGCGGGAGCAGGTGTGGCCAGGAGGGGGCTAGTTGCCGCTTTCCCGGGCGTGGGATCCCCACTCCGCTCTCGTTCTCACGCTTTGCTGCCGGCGCCTCCAAAGCTCCAGTCCATTGGAACGAGGGGCCTGGTGTTTTCAACTTGCACCGGGCCCCACAAACTGTGCAGCAGGTCTTGGCGCTGAAAGGCGCTGGGCCTGCGGTGGCCGGTCTGAGCAGATGACACCTGGGCTGAGACCCGGCAGAGGGAGAGGGCCGGCCCCAGGAGGACTGTGGGGTCACGTGCAGGAAGTGTGGCCCAACCAGAGCCCGGGGAGTCTCGCGGGTGGTGGAAAGGAGTCCAAACTCTGTTCCTGCCGGAAAGGGACTCGAAGCGTTGAGTCCGGAGCCTGTCTGCGCCTCTCCTCTCGGCTGTGTCCTCCTCCTCCGCAGCGGGATGCCGCTCACGGCTGGTGGCGGAGCGGGCGAAGCGGGCTGCCAGGGGCTGGTCCCCGGAGGGCAGTGGCGGCCGTGGAGGGGAGCTGTGGGGGAGCTGAGGGGGCAGAGCAGGGATGAGGGCGAAATGAGGCGACGAGAGGAGGGGGTTCCCAGGGGAGGAGCGCTGGCAGGAGCCTTGAACCAGCAGAGTCACCTGCCCGGCACGCGGAGCGCCACCACTCAGTGGCTGCGCGAACAGGTGTCATGTGTGGGTCGCCCAGCTGGGCGTTGCCAGGTGCCCGGAGCCCACCTCGAGGCACATCCGGGGTGGCAGAGGAGGGAAGGCGATGATTGCAAGGCCGGCACAAGCGCGGCAGGGGAGGAAGGACAGCCTGGGCAGGGCCACCGTGAAGTCACTCCTCTGACTGAGTCCTCCGTGGCCAGTCCCTGCGGCTTGGGCTGTCTGGGGCCCCTCGTACCCAGGACCAGGTGCTGGGCCCGCGGCCTCCCAGGCGCTCTCCCTCCACACGAAGTCCAGCAGCTTACCGGTCACCTCCTGTCTTCGGCTGGTGGCTTCTCGCGTCTGTGGAGCTCAAGCCTATGCTGGGAGGCCGCAAGAGGCTGGGGAAGAGGGCAGACTTTCTCTCCATGGCAGCATCCACAGCCACCATGGCGGAGGGGAAGGTACAGTCTCTCGTGGCCGGTTCTGCCGGACTTGGGTTCACAGACCGCTCAGATAGGGGACAGAGTGTGCGGTGGACAGGCTGTGGAAGGGAGCTCCCTCCTTTCAGGATGGACCTCCGTGCTGCGTGAGGTGCCTGCCACCCCGCAGGCTGCAGGCGACCACGGGCAAACCAGGGAACCTGAAAAACGTGGACACTTGGAGGGCGCAGGAGCTGCTCCTGGAGCTCAAGTTGGGATGTGGGAGGAGGGGTCCTGCGGCCGGGCCGGGTCCCTCCACTGGGAGACTCTGAGGAAGTGAGGATGGGGTCCGGTGTGGCCTGGGGCAAAGCTGGGCGGAGAGTCACCCACAGGACCTGAAGTCCACGAGGACGGAAAGGGAGGCCGAGGCCCTTCTCCCCCTCCCCCCCCCCACCGCTGTGGCCCAGCCTCCAGGCAGTCTGCGGGTCCCCGGCAGCGGGAGCCCGGCAGGCCTGGCTCCGGGGTCCCGGCAGCACAGGCGGGTTCGCGGGGGAGGGTTGGGGAGCGGAAGCTCCGGCCCCGGCTCAGAGGGGCGGGGCTCCTCCCTGCTCCCAGGGCCGGAAGTGAGGCGCACAGAGGGTCTCCGGAGCCAGGCCCCTGCTGCTGACATCCAAGCAGGAGAGCGGAGCTGCCCGCCTGGGGCCCGCCTGGGGCCGGGGGAGGGGATGCCAGAGAGTTCGCGAACGCCTAGGAAAAACTGAAAGGCTGCTGAGCGGCTGACGTGGCCTGCTGCTGGTACACGACCCGGGAGGTGGCCCTGCTAGACCCGTCCGGCGGCTGTTCTGACGGCCGCGCAGGAGCCACGTTTCGCTTCCGGCGGCCTGCTTCCGCTCTCCCTCGGCCGTGGCATCGGCACAGCTGGCCGGCCGCGGACCTGCCTGCGGGCCGCCCTCCGGGGTCCCTGGCGGCTTCTCGCCGAGAGCCCCACAGTATCCGGTGCACAGAAAACCCCCGCCTTTCGCCTGCCACGCGCCCCCCGTGAGCCCCGCCTCCCACCGCCTCAGGAGGGGGTCCCTTGGGGGTCACACCGCAGCCCCCTCCCTCTCCTGCCTCTTCTTGGCAGGGGGTGGGTCACCCCTGCACACCAGCCCTCCCTGACGGAAGCCTCTCTCCCTCGCCCCGAGGCCCCAACCTCCCTTCTCCAAATCCCCGAGGCCACACGAAGCGCCTGGTAACAAGCCGTTACTGCTGCCTGGTGCTCACAGAACACGCCACGGGGGCAGCGAGCCCGTACCCCCGCGAAGAGGCCTGCACAGCCGTGAGGGTCCTCTCAGGTCGGGCTTGGCCACGAACACACGGGTTCTGCATTCTCCTCCGGATGACACTTGTTTTGGAAAATGGGTTCTTCCGCTTTCTGAGTGAGCTCGAGCTTCCAGGCAGCGGCCGCGTTTCCCCCCAGCTCTGCATCGCTTCGGTGGGAGCTGGGCTCTAAGGGCCCGGGGCACTGGCCCGCGGAGACAAATCCCTGCCAGAACCCCGGGCAGGGAGCAGCGCTGGCGCAAAGGGAGCTTAGGAGCGTGTGTGGTGGGCCGTGAGGGGGCAGATGCTCCCTGCGGAGTGCCTTCTACCAAGGAGGCCACAGAAACAATGTAAATGTGGTTCCAAAGCCCCTTTGTGTCTAAGACACAAGGAAAGACTGACATCTGGTGGCCATTCGTTACATGACATCACGGGGCAGAAATCAACCTCCTCAGATGCTGTGTGAATTGTAAACTGTTGCAAACTACTCCGTGAAACATACCCAGGGATTTTTCTTTCCTTGACTCGCCTACATTCCCGTACAAATGGACCTTGAGAGCTTGTTTGGAGGTCCTATACCCTTGACCGAAGAACGGTCCTCCCCTATCGGGGAAGGTCGTCCTCTTCGCCGGAGCGCGCAGCTTGGGGAGGGACCACATGGAGCGGTGAGGGCGGAAGGGGACACCCGCCTAGCCAGCCCGATCAGCCGAATCAACCCTGGCGATCGGCGGGGTGACAGATGTCGCAGCCAGATCGCCCTCGCATCCCAGGGATTTTTAAAAGATGCAACGTCACGCGGTTTATTTTTGTCACGCAGAGTGCATCCAACAAAAGAATAGCTCTTGCTAAAGCAAAGTACAGGAACTTTCAAAGAACAAGTATCTTTCCAAGTTTAGACAATAAAAATCTCCTTGGCTTCTGGTCCAAATGGGTTAGCCATTTCAGTGGAAGACTACATTAATAAATTAAGTCATCAGATAACTAACCCCTGAATTATGTTACATTCTGAAGCTTTAGTTTGGAGACGTTACAGAGTATCCAGGAGGTGGTGAGGCAAGAACTGACACTTTGCGTCAGACTCTCTAAACAACGGACCGGATTCCACATGTACAAGGCAGCCCCCACACCAGAAGCCAGAATCTAGACATCCCTCCGGGCCTGAGGACACTCAGACAGGAAAATGCAATGTTTTCCTTAGAAGTTTGGTAAGAAAAATGATTAAACAAACAAACAAACAAAACCCAAACCCCAAAGCCCACAGACTATTTTTCTACAAGTAAGCTAAGGACATATTTGTTTTCCAAGATGGATAACGCCATCGATGACTTGTCACTAAGTACTCTCTGCTTCATAGATCCTATGGACTTGGACCTGTCCTGGTCGCTTTCCCCCTAAATGACAAGTAATCCTTTATAACGAAATATCAGCTCAAGCAGGCCACTCACTTGAGAATTTGAAGCAGGTGCGTGGTTCCAAATTCATTGCTCACCACTTTCTGCAGTGTAGACCTCTGCTTGCTTGTTCCCATGACAATGATGAAACAGGTGTGGCTGTGGGAAACGGTGGGGGGGGGGGGGGAGGGGGGAAGAGGAAAAATGTCATTTTCAGCATTCCTCAGTTAGTGGCCCGACCTCAATTTCTACTACCACGTCTAACTTGTGTTTTTGTCCAGCCTGCAAGGTAAGAATGACTTTTACATTTTTTTAAAGAGTTACTTAAAAATTTTCTTTTAATGTTTATTTATTTTTGAGAGAGAGAGAGAGAGACAGAGGGGAGGAAAGAGGGGAGCTAGAGGGAGACACAGGATCTGAAGCAGGCTCCAGGCTCCGAGCTGTCAGCACGGAGCCCGATGTGGGGCTTGAACTCAAGAGCTGAGATTATGACGTGAGCCGAAGTCAGAGGCTCAACCGACTGAGCCACCCAGGCGCCCCAAAAGATTCTGTTTCTTTAAGCAATCTCTGCACACAACCTGGGGCTTGAACTCATGACCCCAAGATCAAGAGTCACAGACTAAGCCAGCCAAACACTCTTGAGTTTTAGGGGTTTTCTTAACTAAAAAAAATTTTTTTTGACATTTTAATTTATTTTTGAGAGAGAGCATGAGCGGGCTAGGGGCAGAGAGAGGGAGACACAGGATCTGAAGCAGGCTCCAGGCTCCGAGCTGTCAGCACAGAGCCCGACGCGGGGCTTGAACTTACAAACTGTGGGATCATGCCCTGAGCTGAAGTCGGAAGCTCAACCGACTGAGCCACCCAGGCGCCCGAGTTTTAGGTTTTTAAGAGATTCTTTAAAAACCAAAAAATAATGACAAATATGCAGCAGATATCAGGTGGGCCCCAAAAGCCTCGAACAGTTACCACGCGGCCCTCTGCGGGGTTCGACTACCGTACTTTACACAGACAAGACCTGGGTTTCTTTGAATGTCTTAGGCACCGGTTTGAGAAAGGTAGAAGGAAGTGCATGTTCAGTTTTGAATGTAAGTGCTTATTCTTTCGTACCTTCACTTAGTTGCAGCAAACTTGATTCATTCTGGCATTCACTGAGCACCTACTGTGTACAGCACTTCAGAGGTTTAAAAGGAAGGCTGAGAGGTCTTAGAAGACATGACAGTCGGTGTAATCCAAGTCTAAACGTGGTGTTACAAAAGATCGGTCAGGGGCGCCTGGGTGGCTCAGTCGGTTAAGTGTCCAACTTAGCTCAGGTCATGATCTTGCGGTCTGGGAGCTCGAGCCTCGCATCGGGCTCTGTGCTGACAGCTCAGAGCCTGGAGTCTGCTTCGGATTCTGTGTCTCCTTCTCTCTCTGCCCCTCCCTGCTCCTGCTGTCTCTCTGTCTCTCTCTCAAAAATAAATAAGCATTTAAAAAATTCAAAAAAAAAAAAAGATCAGTCAGTGTTAAGGGGCAGAAAAGAAGGCAGGTGTCCCTTGGGGTTGTGGTGTAAACTGTGGGATCCGGAGGGATTACCTGGTAGGTGACACCCAGTAGAGCTGGGAGGAAGGTGTTGTTCCAGGCAAGGGGAACGAACGGGCTGAAAGACAAAGGCAGGAAGGCAGCAGTGAGTTCTGAGTTCCAGCAACAGCAGGTGCGCCCTGGGTATGGGGGACAATGTGAGGGAGAGAAGGCTGGAGGGTTAGCTGGTGCCTCCCCCGCTCAAATAACCCGGGGAAAAACACTCATCTGGGAAACGGTGAATGAAAGGGAAGTTACTGTGAAGACGCTTTTGTCTGGGGTCAGAAGCCAGAACTGGGAAGTCATCAGGACGCAGACCCGGGCTCCTCTGCCCTTTCTCTAACGGGTCACGCGGCGGCCTTCCGAGGGACATCTGCTTCCCGCCGCGCTGCCGCTCACCTCCTTTCCCTGCAAACTCCGCTCTTGTTTTCCGCTCCGGGGTCAGCGGATCCGTCAGGTCTGGGTGCCCGGCCCCTGACTCCACAGCAAGTGGCGGCCCCAGATGTAAGAAAGGGCAGGGGTGCCGTATTTGTAGAGGTCCCGGGCTCTCTGGGAAGGGTTGTTTCCGGTTGCAGTGTCGGTCCCGAACATTTTGGAAGAAGCCGGCGAAGTCGGGGCGTCTAACGCAGCACATACAATGCTTGTATCGAACGCTAAGAATTTGGACTTCATAACCAGACGTCGGGAAACCGCAAGAAGTTTCTGAGCCAGGCATAGACACGGCAGCGAGCTGGGATCCTTAAAAAGAGGGATCTGCTGGCGGGGGACAAGGTGAAGAACTTGGCTCCAAGCCGAGGACCGGGGCCCGAATTTACCCAGGAATTGCGGCCACGGGGAGTTGTTTTATTTTCCCCCTCCGAAGAGGTATAGACTTGGGATTTGAGAGCGGCTTGCTGCCGTCCGTAACTGGGGTCACCGGCTGCGCCCCAGCCAGGACTTCGGGCCGCGGGGAGGGCCCAGCAGAGAGACCGACCGACCCATCGCAGCAGGCGCGGGCAGCTGCCAGGAAGAAGGATGATCCCGCACGAAGAAGCGGCCGCTGTCGCGGAGGCCGCGCCACGGCGGGAGGACTCTCCCGGGGTCGTCCGCCGCGCGGGGCGTCGGGAACCGTAGTCCGTCCTTCCCCTCCGGGTGCCCGGCCGGACTCGGACAGAGCGGTTCCCTCCAGTTCCAAATCGCACACCTGCCCGTCCCAGCGCGGGGCCTTCCAGTCCGGCGGGCGCCTGAGTGACGTCATCAAGGGAGTCACCGCCCCCTCGCTGAAGACTTTAGGTGTCTTTAGAAAGTCAGCCACACGGCAGGCCGGCAATGAAAGATTAGCCCCGTACTCAGCGCAAGGGGTGCACCTCCGATACCTCTGCTCTCCCTGACCTTTCCTTTGTGGGCGCCTCCCCCGCCGCCTCGGCCCGACCTCACTCCCTATTTTGTTCAGGCGGCACTTCGGGCAGCCCCACGCCGCGGCGAGGGGCGGGGCGAGCCAGGGCGGGGCGGGGTCCTGGCTGGGCAGTGTCGCGCTCGGGGGCCGCGCCGGGTCGCGTTTCTCTCTAGTGCCCGAGGCGGCTCCGGTTGGAAGAGCCCTTCGCCAGCTCCACGGGGACCTCTGTGCACGGATGGACCCGCCCGGACCCGGCGGGAAGCGGCCTGGCAGGCGGCGGCCCCGGCGGCGTCAGCAGAGGGAGGACAGGGCCCGGGCCGCGGGTCCCTGAGGCGCGCGGGCCCAGCGGGCCCGGCGTTGGCACCATGATGCCGGGCGAGACCCACTCGGCGGCGCCCGGGACGGCGGCGGACCTCTCGCGGTGTCAGGGCTGCGCTTCCCTGCAGCAGGTGCGGCGCCTTCCCGGCCCGGGGGCGCGGACGAGCTCGGCCGGCCGGCCGGCCGGGGCGCGGGGCTGTGCCTCCGCGCGCAGCGCCCGCTCCACGGCGGAAGCCCCCTCCCCCCTGCCCGCCCCCCTTCCGACTGCAGTTGCGTTGAGAACCGCCTCCTTTGCTTTATTGAGGCCTGCGACCCGGGACTCGTTTACCGGGGTGCGGCGGTGGGGGGCCCTTCCTTCGCTCACCGGGTCGGGGCGCCCCAGGGCCGACGCGTGGAAGGCGGGATGCCGAGGGCAGCCGCCTCTCTGGGGGTGAGGTTTGGGATTGCTCTGGCTCATCTCGAATTATTTTTTGCCTGGAGGCAGGCCGGCCGTGCGGGTTGGCTGGGAGGGTCGTTCATCAATTAAAGGCGCGCACATCCTGGAAGGTTCTAACAGCAGGAGGGACTGCTCTCTGCCGTGACGGAGGAGGGGTTCCTGTGTCTGGCCCGCGGCTGGGGAGGTGGTGGACGTGGTCCCGGCACGTGTTCCCCACTAGACGCTCGGAGCTGTCTGATGCCGAGGGTCGCCGCGCCCGCCGTCAGCGCCTCTGGCGGCCAAGAGGGACCGCTCACCGCCCTCCCTGCTAGGTGTCGTCGTCACTCTTCCAGCCTGGTGTTCTAGGCTCCAGGGACACCGAGCAGAACACACGCCTGCCTTTGCGAGGAAGCCTCGTGTGTGCAGATAGGACTTCGGGATGTTACGGGCTTGGAAGAAAATAGGAGAGGAGGTGGACGGGTGGTCTGGCCGCCCGCAAGCGGCGGTTTCCGAGGGGTGGGGTGGGGTGGGGAGGCCTGGATGCTGAGCAGGGGAGCGTGAGAGGAGCTCCCTGGGAGGAGGGGTCGACAGGTGGAGACGTTAGGCGAGAAGGAGCCGCGTGTCCTGGAGCAGACCCGTGTCCGCTTGGCAGGAGCGCATGGCGGGCAGGGCGGAGGGGAGTGTGGGCCTGCCGGGCCCTGGGGACAAGGCGCCTTGTTTTTTCAAGGGCGCTATCTCTGAGTGATCTCACCTGGTTTAAGTGTGGAGCGCAGGGGAGAGAGAAAGGGAATCCTGCAGCGGCCGCCAGGTGGGAGGAGAACCGAGTAAAATCGTGTCTGAGCCCAGCTGCGCCGGACAGGAGTCTGTAACCGGCTTGGGTTTCCCTCAGAACCCCGGGAACAGGAGCGGCGCTCTCTCGGATCTCCCGTAAGCCACGTTCTTTGGGCCGGTTTCATCCAGAAGTGTTTGTGGGTGGCCTGCTGTGATTATAGCAGCAGGGGGGACAGGCAGCACTCTTGGTTCTGGGAGCTTCCATTCTAGGAGGTGGGGGGAGGAGATCGATGAAACAAGTTGCATCTAGGAGGTGGGGGGGGAATAATGACTACGCTGGGGGTAAATTAAGCAAAGAAGGTAGCACAGGTGGGCCAGGAAGGGGCCCTGGGTGGTGGAATCTATGTGGGGAGTCCTGGGCAGGCCTCTCAGCGAAGGTTCTGTTCGGCAAAGGGGGTGAGATCGTGAGCTCCGCCGACGTCTTGGGAGGAGGGCGTCCGTCCGGTGGGCAGATCGGGCATGGACGCCTGACACAGGAGTGTGCTGGGTGCGCGAGGGCCCAGCAGGCCGGTGTCGCCGCAGCGGAGTGACCTGGATGTCTCAGGCCCTTCCGGGTGTGTAACGAGGCACCGCGAAATACACTGGGGGTTCGCTCCTCGGAGTTGTGCTGACCGGGAGGTCTTAGGTCAAAGCACAGGCAGATTCGGGGTCTGGGGACGGTCCGATTCCTAGTTTCCTGACTTCTCGCCTGGTGGAAGGGGGAGCGAGCCCTCTAGGGTCTTCAGGAAAGGTCACAAACCTAATCACCCCCCAGAGACCCCCCACCTCCACACACACTGGGTATCAGATTCCAACCTGTGGATTTTGGGTCGAGTTTATTAGCCGGCAGGGAGTCTGATTGTGGGGGTCTTTTGGACCCGTGTGAGGATTTTGGCTTTTCCTCTTAAAGAAGAGTGAGTCGTTGGAGGCTTTTGTGCTGGAGAAAAATTCCACTTTTCAGTCGTGGTTCTGGTCCTCCTTCAGGAGCCTGGTCCGCGGTCTGGTGGTAGTTCCAAGTAGCAACTGTAGCCTTCTGGTTGTTCAGGCTGGAAACTAAGTGTCATCCTTGGTTCCTGTCTTTCCCTCACATCCTGCCCCCAGTCTGTCAGCCCATTCCGTTGACTCAGCGTTCATTTCCCCCCCGCTTCTCGCTGTTCCCTGCTGCTTCCAGCCTGGTGTGAACCGGTGTGATCTCTGGCCTCGAGATGCTTGCCGTATCTTGCTGAGAACCCCCCGCTCCCGCCCTTGCCGCATTCCCACTCTCGGGGCCAGAACAGCAGTAGGAGGAGTCCTGCTAAGTCTCTTCCATCCAGGGGCCCGCAGGCTTGTTCTGTGGGGGGCACGGTCATCGAGATGGAGGTGTCGTGGGCTGTTGGCAGGTCCTTCCCTGGCCGTTGCGGGGCGCACGCGCCGCGGGCAGCGGGAAAGGAGCGGGCGTGCTCGGGCTCTGGGGAAACTTGATTCACAGAAGTGGGGCCTGCCCTTGCAGAGCTCTTTCCTAAGTCAGGACATGCCGTTGCGTTTGGGTTTCTGCGTGGAACGTCCTTTGGGGGGCAGAGCATGATTAGATGTGTGTGGAGCCTCTGGAGCCCGAACAGATCTTTACTTTTGCAAAGCGGGGCTGGAAGTTCAGTTTGTGCAGATGGTGGAAGATCTCGGATGGAAACCACCTTACAGTTTTGTATCAGTTGTGGCAGCTTGTGGGTAGAGCAAGGTGGTGCAGGATTTCCACAGGGTAGCTGTGTTTTCGTGTTTTCGGTAAGGGGAGCAGGTGGGGAGGTGCCGTTGGACTGGAGGAGGCGCCCCTGGCTGGGGAACGCACGGCGATAACAAAAGCCTGGGGGAACCGAAGCTTCCCAGGAATGGAACAAAGAAGAAAAAGGGTCTAAATGTGAGAATCTGTAAAGAATAGACGGATCTCAGGTCTGCGAGATAAGAGATGAGAGAGTAAAGGCTGTGGCTGGGCTCCGGGAGAGGGAAGGAAGTGGACGCGCGGCCGGCAGAGCGGTTGGAAACGTGAGTGACGTTCTGGAATGGCCGCGGGATCGGGGTCCCCAGCTGCTGCGCGCGTGGCGGGGGCGGGTTGCGTGGCGCACAGCGCCCCCGGTAGCCAGGGAACTTCCAGGAAAACGGCCAGGAGGAGTACACTCCGTCACTTACGGAGTTTGGAAACCCTTGTCACGAGACGAGGTGCCGTCGTGAGGAGTCAGTGACAGAAAGCTGCCGGCTGCTGGCGGGAGGCGAGGTGGACTGAGTGGGGACGGAGGACACAGGAACAAGAAGCCGCCCGTGACGCCCGGGCGGGGAAGGTGGAGAACAGTGAGGCGAGGGATCGGCCAGCCTGAGCCGGGTCAGCTCTCCGAGAGGCGCCTCGTAACGCACCGCAGCGGGTTCCGCGCCGGAGGGAAACTTGTGCCGGAAAAGCCGAGGGGGTGCCCCGCACAGAGACGGTGGCCAGCGTGCGGTGCCACACAGCTCCTGGCGTCTCGCACACCACGAGCAAGCACAGGTGTCGTCCCCACGGGAGGCGGGTGCTGGGCCTTCGTTCTGGACCGTGGCGGGAAGCTGTCTCTGTCCTGAGTCCAGCAGTCCTGTCCTCGAGCTGGAAATCTTTCTCCTGCCCCCTCCTCCCTGCCCCCTCCGTCCTTCTCTTCCGTGGCACCCCTCGGCCGTCGCTCCACCCCGCAGGGTGCAGGTCAGCCACGTTTTATGCAGCCTCTGTTGTCTTTTGTCTCACATCTCACCTCCTGTCTCATGTCACCCTCAGTGCTGATAGGGGTTTGTCCCTGAGCTCTGACCCAAGGTGCCTATGGTCCTGAGCGTGAGTGGTCACCTGAGCCAGCGTGGGTCCTTACTCTGGTGCTGGGGACACTTCCTGCGCTGGTGGTTGTAGGCCCGGTACAGGTGGCTGTTCTGGTGGAGGAGGGCCCCCTTGCCACCAGTTCCGCCCACTGCAGAGCCACACAGTGTAACCCTGGGGGCCCCTGACGAGAGGCCGAAGCACATGGTGATCCTTTGGAGTCGTGTCACTGGATGGATTCGGGACAGATGCTGTCCGGCTGTCCTCGGGACATGGTGGAGCCTCTGTGTGAACTTGCGTGGGACTCCCACTGATACCGGCAGTGGTTTAGAACCTGAGAGCTGTTTTCTCCTAGACACGCTGACTGGTAAGCGGGCGTGCTACAAGGAGCGCTCACAGAACGTGGTCGTTTAGCAAGCATTGGTGGAGCGTCGGTGTGCGTGTACTCCATGGCGTGTGCTTGGAGTACAGTCACGGACGGAAGGGGCTGGCGACTCGCCTTCTAATTCAGGTTGCAGATGGTGAGGAAACACCACGGAACAGATACCTGTGTTGGGGGGCGCACGGGGTACCCTGAGGGCACTGTGGGGGGACAGCGGAAGGCTTCCCACAGGACGTGGATCTGAATCGAGGTCTGAGGAGGGTTCTTAGTTGAGTGAGGGGGAGGACATGGAGGGAGCGTGCCGTGGCCAGAGCGGGGCCCCGTGCCGAGCCCGGGCTGGGAGGGGGTGCTTCGCGAGGAGGGAGGGAAGGGCGAGGAAGACCAGACATGGGAGTCTGTCCTGCCTTCCAGGGAAGCGGAGCCACTCAGCTGGTCTGCTGGGGAGGTGCCCGGAGCAGAGCCGGAAGGGGCGTCCCCACCTGGTGGCCGTGGTCCGGCCACTTGGCGCCAGGGAGGCCACGCGGGGGTCCTCGCTCACCACTCAGGAGGCACGCGCAGCTCTGCCGGAGACCAGGGTGGACTCGACACGTGACTACGCTTAAGTGAAAGGGTGACGCGGAGGAGGAGGAGGAGGAGACGGGGCGCGTCGGGGAGGATTCTAGCCGAACAGTGCGCGACCTCACCCCCGCCTGGCGCTTAACGGGATCAGTGTGAGTTTTAAAAACAATTTATTTTGAAAAAAACTTACTTAGAACTTACAAGGAAGTTCACTTACGAGAAAGTGCCGGAAGAGCACCCAGAACTCTGGTGTCCTCTTTACCCCGCTCACCGGTCGCCCAGGGTCTCCTCGTCGGCTCCGGCGTCGGCGTGCGCACACACCTCCTCCGCCCCGCACGCTGCAGGCGGGCTTCCCTGAAATCCGAACACTCCTCAGCGTGACGAGCCCGCTGCCGTCCAGGCTGGACGTTCGCAGTGGAGCAGCCGTTCCGTCCGATCCCGTTTGCTTCCAGGCCCAGGAAGAGCGTTTGCCTCTCGCTGCTTCGAGGTCCTGCCGGGAAGAGGTGTTGTGGAGCGCCGTTTACGTCCCTTCAGCCTCCTCCCTCGAGTCTTTCCTGAACTTCGTGTTCTGGAAGCTTCAAGAGCATAGCCTCGTATTCTCAGTATTCTCATTGGCGAGGCTGGGAGACACTGCGGAGGTCTTGCTCTCTCAGGGATCCCCGAACCCACACCCGGGGTCGGCAAGGTACCAGGAGCATCCAGGCGAGTGTGTTGTCCTCTTCGCCAGGGGCTTACGCTGAGTGCGTACGAAGCCAAGTCTGCCGGGTGGAAAGGCTGTGGCGCAGGGTCCTGAGGAAGCCCAGTGAGGGTGCCTGGACTTGACCGAAGGTACCCAGCAGTGTGTGGTGACACGTACCAAGTGTCTGCTGGGGGCTGGTCAGGTGGATACGTCCTCAGGTTCCAGGCTCCCAGAAGGAACGCAAGTTTGCGCATAAGCTACCCTTTGCAGTTCAGCCCAGGGAGCCACTCTTAGCATTGAGGGAAGGGTGGGAACCCTCTAGAATCCAATGCCCCAGATATCACCAAGGGCACACTTGTAGCAGGTCTTTCTAGGCACAGAGTCTCAGACCTGCTGTGTTCTGCGTTCCCTCATGGACACCTGGGGGCTGCGGGAGTGCTCTGACCACCTCGTGAGTAGAGACACTGCAAACACTGCACAGTGCACGGCACGGCCCCCACGGACAAGAATCTGCCGCCCCAATGTTAAGTGGAGGTTGACGTTGGCAGCCTGCTTCTCCCGTGACCACCTCCGATTACGGGCTTGCTGTGCGCGTGCACGTTTGCTGACCCCATCAGTGGTGCCGTCTTCCTAACCGCACTGGCATCTCCGCCCCAGCCCCGCCGGCTCGCCCCCTGCCCAGGTTTTCCTGCCCCTCTGCGCCCTGTGCGCTCCGCCCTGCTTCGATTCCACTTCTCCGGGAGGAGGGAGGGAAGACCGGCAAACGGTGGGTTTCCTTATTTTTCTCAAGTGCTCGACGTGCCCAGTGACGTTCCAGAGGGCCCTGTGCGGGTACCGTCAAAGCAGGGTGCTGTGGACCAGGACCGCCTGGGGAACGAGTGGGAGCGACTGATGTGCTGCTCTGGGAATCGCGTTGGTGGACGAGTGAGCAAGTGCGGAGTAGAGCTGGGGGGGAGGACAAGGCGGTGGTTAGAGACGGGAGACCACGGGGAGGACACCGGGCTTTCCAGCAGATGTCGCAGTGGGATTTTCAGAGGAGCCAGACGGCCGGGAGGGAAGCCATGGTCAGGGGACCCACAGGACGTCGGCCGCTCCTGGAGGGGAGCGCCCCACAGCTGCCTCCTTCCCGAGGCCGGACAGTGTCGGGTGGCATGTGCTCCTCGGTGAACACGCACCGCTTAGGCACAGCCTGCGACACGTTCACAGCCCTGAGATGTGCCAGTTAGAGACGGCGGCAGCCACCATAAATGACACTTGGACCAGACTGGAGAGAAACAAAGGCCTTGTTTCGTTGAGGTGCTGCAGCACCTGCCGGATCGGAGCTGCCTGACACCAGGCTCCGAGAGAAGAGGCAGGACCCCCAGTGCCGTAGGACACGGAGGCTTGCGATGCCATGTTTTGTGGTTTTCAAGTCTTGAGCAAATATACGTGAACACAGTTGAGAGAGGTGGCTAGATGTACGAGGGTGTGAAGCCAGCCAGCAGCCCTGGCCGCACCTCTCTCCCCTCCCGCTTGGAATGGTTGGCACTGTGTTTTGTAATGAACTTCAGTAGCGTTAAATAGACTTGTATTGCTGCTTCTTGCTTTCCAGTGTTAGGCGTAGCGTCGGTGGCTGACTTGGGCAGGTGCACGCTGAGCTCCGCTTGCGGCCAGGACCCTGCTGCATCTGATACCCCTCCCGCCGCTCCCCTGTCTTCTTGGGATTTCGGTTAAGTCCCTTCTCGGAGAGGACGTTATTCTGACCGTATGTTCTTCAGAGCTGTACTCTGGAGTAAATTATGATTACTTTTCCTTTCTCGTGTTTGTTTGCCTCCCTGATGAATGATTCTATCCATAATTCAACTTCCTCATCTTGAAAATGTGAAGGACTGTTTGCTGCCAGGGACCAGGTTAAACCCTTTCCGGGGCTCATCCTGTTTCCTCCCAGTAGCAGGCCAGCTGTGTCCCTCCAGAGTGCTTCGTCTCCTTATCTGTAGGATTGGAAAGCGTCCCGAGGCAAAGGAGGCCAAATAAATCTGCCTGAGGTTCACTCAGCCAGAAGAGGTGGGGCAGGAATTGGAGTCCAGCTGTGTGCGACTCTGGAGTCGAGGTTTTTGGAATGTCTCCCGCATGGTACTTAACGCTATAGAACGGCATCCGGAAGCAAGGTGGGCAAGATGGGATCCACTAGCAAAGAACTGGAAGGAGGATGGGAAAAAAGGAAGAACCACTTGTGTTTAAAAAATCATAGTTTAAATACATGGTGCGGACCAGCTGCGTGTCCTGGCAGCTCTCTGCGTCAGAGCGTCCCCAGTGCCGTCGTCGGAGCGTCCTCAGTGCCGTCGTCGGAGCGTCCCCAGTGCCTCGTGCCAGCAGTCACTGTCCTTTTCTCCTCGTGGGGAGAGTCCCGTGCGGAGCCTCGGGGCCCGCTCCTGCCTGGGGCCCAGCCGCCTCCCTCCAGTCTCATCGCCTCTGTCTTTTGTGCCACGTCCCTTTTCCGGGTTTACTCCCGGAGCCTGGGGGGGCGTGTTCCCGTCCTCCGGCGCCTCCCTGAGTAAGGGCATCTGTGAAGTCAGTTTGCAGAAATTGTGCAGATTCGAAGAAGTCTGTTTTTAACTAACTTGAATTTAAATAAAATCTTGTTGGAAGAAAAAAAATGAAAATGTCAGTTTTGCCGTGCCAGTGGATTGCTGGCTGGTATAGAATTTTACCTTGAAATCCACTCGTCCTTCAGAACTTTGCAGACTAGGGTTCTAGGCTTCCAGATTGTTGTGGAGGCCGAAGCCCTTCGGATTCCAGATTCTTTGCATATGACTTGTTTGGCTTTGTTTTTCTCTCAGGATGCCTATAGGATCCTTGCCTTGTCTCTGGTGCTCTGCGCTTTGGTGCCGATGTTTCACGGTTTGGATTCTATTTCTATTTATGCGCCGGGACCTTTCAGTTTGGAAACTTCTGGCTTCCGTTCTGAGATTTTTTTTTTCTTGAATATCAGAATGACTTTGGTTATCTGTCCATCTTTGTTCTTCCTCCGTCTACAGCTCTCACTGTTGGGCACGTGGGGTCTTGCGCTGATACTTTGATTGGTTTTTATTTTACTTTGTCCTTAGGTCTGTGTTTTACTTTATCCGGGAAACTTTTATTTTCCATTTTATCATCAACTCTTTGAGGCTTTTATTTTGCTTTCCTGTTTATAATTTAGTTCTGACAGATTTATTGAGATATAATTCCCGTACCATGAAATTCATCCTTTTTATGTGTACGATTCAGTGGTTTTTAGTTCAGTCACAGTTATGCAACCCTGTCACCACTTTGTAAGAGACGTTCGTCTCCACCCCTGTCCCCCACCATGCCCCTGCCAGAAACCTCTTAGGCATTAGCGGGTCATTCCCTGTCGCCCTTCCCCTGGTCCCTGGCAGGCACTTTCTGTGTCTGGATCTGCCTGTTCTGGACAATTCACATGAATGGAATCCTACGGTCTTTTGCCACCTTGTCCAGGTAGCGTGACGTTTGCGAGGTTTACCCCTGTCGTCGCGGGTGTCATTCATCCGTTTCGTTGCCAGGTAATCATGTCACGTGGCTGCTGACGTTTTGCTGATCCGTTCATTAGCTTATTTTTACTTCTTTGCCTAGCGTGACTCATGCCGGGAGTCTCCGTGCTGAGCTTGGCAGGGCCGTGTGTGCACAGTTCCTCAGGGCGCGTTCCCAGGAGCGGGATCGCGGGGCGGTCCGGCGGGGGGCGTTTGGAGCACCTGCCGGCCCCGGAGTCGGGGGCTCCGGCGCTCCACGGCCTCACCAGCCCTTGCCGTTGTCTGTCTTCTAGAGTTTTTTAGCCATCCTCCTGGGTGTGTATGTTTTTAATTTTTAAGAGCTACCAAAAATACTCCTAGGAACCCAGTATGTTCCTTTTAAAAATACTGCCGTTTCAGGACTATCACCTCCCTTCGCTCCAATCGTAGTGATATTTTGAAGTTTTCTTCTCAGTGTTTGTTTACTCCAAGTTGCTTTGTCTTGTTTTGGTCTCTTTCGCTCACGTTCCGGGTTCTCTCTGATGTCTGGAGATCCTTGATGATCTGTTCGCATCAAACCTGGTGGCTGACATGCTGGCGGGCAGCGCCGAGTGCGTGGGGCTTCAGGACCCTGGGCTTCCCGGCGGAGGGGCCGGCGGGCCGGTTCCACACCTGCAGCCTGGTGACGCTTCCTCAGAGGGAGTGCGGGGAGCGCCCTGCCCGGAGGGCGAAAGCCCTGGCCGCCCGTGTCTGGGAGCTTAGGGGGGCCCGGAGGTGGTCAGTGTCCCCTCTGTTTAGGGTGTCTTGTCCCTTGGTTTCTGGCGTTCAGTGTCCCAGGCAGAGAGTTACTCACGCAGCTGACCTTTTCCTGGGTGGGGGCACGGCAGCGAGGCAGGAATTCGGGGATTAAATGCTCCTAAGAGAGCTCGCAGCCAGCTCTCATTTTAGCGCCCCTGCCGTCCTCCGTCCTCCCGGCTCAGGGGAACCTGGTGTCCCCCCGCTCCTCCGCCCGCCCCCCTGCTCACTTGAGCCCCCGAATCCGAATTCTGGACTCTGCTCTCCGGTCGCCGTCTGTCTCTTACGCTGCTCACATCTTCGTGGGGTTTGCCTTTGGGGGAAGGTTCCTTGACTTTAGTTTTTGTCGGTTTTTAGGAAGGGAGTAAAAGCAGATGCATTATTTATCCTCTGGGCTAGAGGTAGTCTATTGCTACCCCCGATTTTGTTTCGTATCTACTGAAAGATTGTCTCTTTAATGTGGGAAGCCAAGTATACTTTGAATACAAGTATCAAATGGGCCACTCATCGCCCTTTTGACCTTTAGTGTTGAGAGTCTGGATTGTGCAGGGCGCCAGAGTGGTTAGAGATATAAATACAAAGAAGCATAAAAGTACTGGGATAGCACTGAGTAGAGTCCTTTTTTTTTTTTAGTGTCTTGGATAGGATAGAACTTTCTTAATATGTCAGGAAACCAAATTTTCTTAAAAGTGACAGATTCAACTCTGAATATTTAAAACTTCTGCCTGCTTACCTGTGTATATTTCAGTGATCAGTTGACAGACATACTGTGTGTATATTTGTCATGTTTGGTGAAGTGTTACTGTGCTGCAGCCCCTCAGAACGGGCAACCTCACCAGTGAGCAAACAGGAGTAAAGAGCTATTAATTAAGAAGAGAGAAACTGAGTGGCCGGAAGAGATTTCTCAGTCATGCTCATGGAGAAATATAAATGAAAAAATAACAGCTTTAAGATTTCCGCTGCCCGTAACTGTCACTGCTGAGGGGGCCTGTCTGCACTTGGCCCTAAGGACAGGAGCAGGGTCTCACGGGGGAGTGGGCAGGGACGATTGTGGAGGGCCGCGGTCCCGTAGTGGCCCCCACCTAGCGTCGGGTGCGTGTGCGGGAGCGGTTCCGGGGGGTGCTGCGTGACGGGGAACCGTGATCTTTAGTTGGGAGTGGGACTAGAAAAGAGCCACGACTTTTTATTTATGTATTTCAGTGTGTACATATTTTATTTTAACAAATAATCACATTACGTGTATGGTTGCAAAGAAGGTGTGCGTGGTACTGTAAAGGGAGATATTTCTATAATTCTCAAAATCATTTGGGTTGTCTAGGAAAAGGTGTTTTAGTATAACCAGTGAAAAATAAGTATTTCTGAAATACTAATGAAGTGTGGCGACATTAAGGGGAAAAAAAAGTCACTTAAAGAAAAAAATACCTGCTTTTAAATCTTGGAAACATTTTGGGCAGTGTAACTACTGATGTTTTTCCTGTTGATAGCGGAGAGCCAGATTTGTAGTTGGTCCCTAAAATATACAGATCCTTATAAAATGAATATCGCACTGAATCTTGTCCCTATTTTAATATTCCTATTTGTCCTTCCCATGTTTTTATTTTTTTTAATTTTTATTTTGTGCTTTTTTTTAAAAATAACTTCTGGGTCTTTTTGGTGGTCTTAAGTCCCTTCAGAAGCGATGCAGAGTGGGGTGTAGACCGACAGTTGCTAGTAATTGGTGAACTAAGGTGGTGAGGACTTACCAGATGCTTGAGAGCGCAAGCCAGAGCCTCCGCATGGCACCCTTGCTGTCGGAGAGGGAGCGCCAGCCACGGAAGGGTTCAGGGAGGTACGGCCCGGGTTCAGGATCGCTCGGAGGAGGTCCGTGTTTGTATGTAATGTGAGCGATGTCTTCATGTTTCTCCGTTCGTGTCACAGGATGAACAGTATGCTCGTGGTTTACAATATGCCGCATGGTGCAGAAAATCTAGCCTCATTTACACTACAGAACGAGCTGACTGGAGCTGTTTTTGTCTTTCAGAATTTAAACGAGTATGTTGAAGCATTAATTACCTTGAAGCAAAAAATTATTAATACAGAGTGAGTATGTTTTCAGGTGTTCGGTTGAACTTCGTGAACCTGACAGATACGCCGGAGCAGGTGGTGTGTCAGACCCCCGGGCCAAAGAGACTGGAGTCTGTCACCTGGAGCCTGCGTGCTGTGGGTCACGGCGACACCCCCGTGACGTTAGCGGTCCGCAGGCCTTCACAGCCAGCCCTACGGGTTCGGAAGTGACTGGTGCCCGACAGAGGGGACGGACGGGGCTTTAAGCTGTTTTCTGTCTTCGAAGCCCTCTTAGCTTCAGGGCTGGACCTCAGTGGGATGAGATTTAGTCTTTGTGTTTTCTTAATGTTTGTTCTAAAGTCACATGAATTTGTAGGCTAAGATGCGACTCCAGTCAAAGGGATTAAAATCACAAGCTCGTGTATCAGTGGAGGGGCGGCGGCTAAGGGCTTGATGGTGAGATAAATCTACACGTGTGTATATAGTTATCTAGTTATGATTAAGCATAAATTTGTTGCTGGAAACCTAGGAAAAAGGTGCCTGGCATATTTTGAAATGTGATTTTTAACAATGTGTTTCCCAGATCGAAAAAGTAACATAATTCTTCTCTTTGTTGCAGTAATTTATTAACTGAATATCAGAAGAAATGTGATGATATCCTTTTACGAGCTTTTCCTTTCAGTTTTAAAATGTACGTCTTTATAGTTTCTTAAAGACCTGTGGGGACTCAGTTATCTTCCGGAAGGGGGGACTTACCGCCTCTAAGGAAGGAGCACACCGTGGACGTGCTCTTCCCGTGACCGCGCGGAGTGACGAAGACTGCCGGTGTCCATTTTAGAACAATCTCCTTTTGTCCCCGGTTTCGATTTTCTTCAGGTTTCCTAACTTTCTAATGGGTGGGTCTTTGGCACTTGTCCCGAGGACGCGACGGGAGTTCCGCGGGTGCAGGAGTGATGTGAAGCTGAGTGTGAGAGATTTCGAGAACACTGTGGGAGCGTTCAGAGTGTTGGAGAACGGAGGTTCGTGATGCGCGCTCTGACCTGCAGAGAACCGCCGTAGGCGCTGCCGCTCGCCGCGGGGCGGCTCGCGTGGTCGGCAGCTGTTCAGTGACCGCTGGAGCATTGTGTTGCCAGGGTGGAAATGGCGTGTCTGACGGATTTTTCTGCACTTTGTGGTGAGAACCTTCCTCGTGAAGGGACTCTCCCCCCGTAAAAGCGAACCCGGGTGTGTGCGTAGGAATTCCCTGAAATTCAGCTGCAGTCGCGGGACAGATTCTGTTCCTGAACTCTGTGGGAACTTGAGGCCTGCCTCCTATCCCTTCTGGCCCTCTTGAGCGCACGTGTGAACGCTGACTGCGGCCGTGCTGCCGTATCTGACTTGTATGATTCGAGTAATGGAACCAAGGCATAAGATGTAGATTTATTTTTAGTACTGGATTTTACGTTGAAAAAATAGGTCAGCGAAAGCCCCTTTTTGTGCTTTCTGTGTTGAAATTCTCCGTCTGTCTGACTAAATATGTATTATGACAAGAGCGATAATATCTTTGATACTCATATCAAAGATAGTATCTTTCATAGCTTCGATTATAAAAGCTGAATGGAAACAATTATTAGAAATACTTAGCTAACCAGGGAAATGGGCAGCTCCAGTATTAGAGGAGTATGCTTTCATTATGTCCTTTTCGGCATAAATTTTTGAGATAATTACACATGTAATCTAGCAGGAAAATCGATTTACTTTTCAAAATTTGTTACATTTTAAGGTCAAAATTGTTAGAATAGTTGATTAAAAACTGATAAGCCTTGGGCTTATTCTCGAATGCCTGTTCTGTGCCGTGATCTTCCGCGGCCTCAGCTGGCACTTGGCGTTTGTCCCAAACACATACTTCCGTGCCTCACGCTCGCGGTGGCTCGCTCTTACAGCCCGAGGTGCTCGCGGCGCAGGCTTAAATGGCTTTCTCATGTAACTTCATTTCTTACTTTTTTGTGTAATTCTGAGTGTTGCGTTAAGTTTATTATTTCCTTTTTCTGAAGGACAGAGAGTATACTTTTTCCTTTCGATATTTTCGAACTTTTCCTTTTTGCAAAGACTGGTAAGTTAGTGTGGATACAGTCTTTAATACGGAGCAGTGGGCGAGGAGGGTGGAGCCATGCTCCACATTGCGGTGTTGCCATCGGAACTCCCAGGAGGTGACGTCGAAAGGGAAATCGTTTTGCTCCTTTAGCACGTTTTCCTGGCAGCGTGGATGGGGGCGAAGTGGCCGTACTCTTCACTTCACGGACGCTGAAAGGAAGAGGTCATCTAGATTTTTTGTTCTCCCTCCGTTTCTTTCCTCATTAGTCGTGAAGTGTAGTGGTAGATGGTTTGTGCACGTGCCTCAACTCTTGTTTGCTGACATGGGCGGGACCATCAGAAAGCCAGGATAGGCTGTTTCGGGGTTTTGTTATTTATGGGATTGAAGGTATTTCATTAGTCGAATATTACTTTGTGTTTATTCTTGGAGTTTCATGTTAATCTGTATTTAGTTGAATACCTTTTTTAATTTAGAAAAGCAGGTGTTTTGACTTTAGGTACATGGTATGGTCAATAGAATAACTTAGTAAAAATTTTTATTACTGTGTTATAAATGAAACTTGGAATAATTGTTTTCTAGGCATTGTGATCTTGTTTGTGTGTTAATTGAACAGAGATTATTACAGATACTTGTAAAGTGAGTTGAACCTTCAGCCAAGTGTCCGTAAACTCTCAGAGCTTTCTTTAACAAGTTTCACAGCTGCAGTTTGCAAGAAGGTAAGCTACCTGTTTTCATCGTTGTTTTGGGGTAGACATTGAAAAGACTAGATTTTTTTAAACCGACTCCATCAAAGTGCCATGTGGCATTGATCCATGGTCGCCATAGAGGATGATTCACATTTTCCTCATTGTCACACTGTCCATATCAGTTTCTTACCAAGGTCTTAAGTTACAGCCTGCTGTTTGACTTTTCTATACTTCCACTGATGGCGTTGCCATTGAAATGAACCTTATTGTTAATCGAAGTGTTGTCTGTATGAATTGGACTGTTTCATGTGGTTATCTTGTGTATTTTAAACAATTTAAAATGGACTTAAAGTTTAGCAGTGTTTTCATACTCTGAATACATTCGTCACCCAGAAGAAGGCAAAACATTGTTATAAACTGGATCACAAAATTGCCTGCATTTAATTTGAGTAACAAGATTGGAAAAGCCAAAGTATCTGGCAGATTGTTCTTTAATGTATTCTCTGTCAGGTTGAGAATCTCTAAGGTAGCTTTTTCATATACTTTTTATTAGAAACAGACCGAAATGTCAGAGGAGTAAAGGGCGGTAGGAAGATTGTGTTAGTGTAAATAGAATGCTTTTTAAACAAGCTGTTCTTTTATTCCTCTTTCGTTCCAAGTTAGAAAAGTAGGAAGTCATCAGTAGAGCTATTTGGAAACATGCCGGAGGTACTTTTGGAGACTAACGCTAACGCGCTGTCCGTTTTCAGAGAGAACAGTACTCTGCATCACCAAGTGGAACAGATGCTTCAAAAAATTTCTCCTCTGCAGAAATGTCAGGAGGAACTGGGGTCTTTAAAAGCAGAGCTAGAAGAGAAGAAGGTAGGTGAAGGGATTTTCCTGCAAAGCTGATCTTCCATAACTTGAGGTCTGCTCGTTCACCATCCTTGGAATGAGGGGGCATTTTACGGCTCCACAGAGGAAGCAGGTGCTAGTCAAGAATCGCTCAGCATGTCGCTGTTTGTAGAGGACGTCGCAGGAGTTGATGGCCGGCCGGGCCCTCACAGTAGTTACTGGCCTGCATGCTGTGAGTCGCTTCCGAGTTCTTCGAGGTTCTGCCGAGGAGCCTGCTCGCCGAAGCGTTGGGGCTCTCACGTGGCCTGCATTGATTGCCTTTTCACGTTGGTCTTGCTTTAATTATAAAATAATATACAGAAATTCAAACTTAAAGGTGGAGAAAACACGTTCTCTGTTTCAAAATCAAGTTGCAGTAAAACAGTTCATTTAAAATTCTGTAAACTTGGCGGGGGGGCAGTGCAAAAAACACGCTGTAAACTTGCACTTCCGTATAAATTTGGGCATACTCTTCCCAGGAGTCTTAGGAGAGAAATTATGGCTTTTACAGATGACGTAAGCTGGAGGCCAATAAAGTTAGTTGGTTGGTTTGCTTGAGACATGTCGTAGCCACGCTGGAATGACACTCGGCTTCTCAGCCTGTCCTCCAGGCCCTTGTCACAGCAGTGTCTGTGCCTCTCAGCCCTCAGCGCGTGCTGTTCTAGCAACGCGGTGCCCTGATCGGAAGTCCCACCTGCTTCCACCGTAACCTGTCATAATACTTTTGTAAAAAGTCTTTATTCTGTATCTAACCACACAAAGATAGTGAAACAGAAACAGCCACAACTTTGAATTTTGTCTGCCTCTCATACATAATAACTTCGGCGCCCACAGCGGAGAGGAAGCGCGAGCACTGGCGGCAGACCCCAGTGACGAGCCCTCATTCGTCCCTCGTTCTCTGTGGCTTTAGAAGAATAGGTCAGCTCGTGGGTCCTCAGACGCCTCGTGTACAAGGGGGTCGTGAAACCCCTCTCAGAGCTGCGGCAGTTAGAAGCCCAGCCATGATTCTTTCTCGTTCTGTGCCGGCCCTCAGGATGGACGCGTTAACGTGTGTGAACACATTTTCCCCAGTTATCGTTAAGTATAATGGTTTGCTTGATACTTTTGTATAGTAAAAACGATAGCTCACATTAAGCTCTAAAATTTCCTTAGATTTTGTTGAATTTTAACTGGTTGAGACAAAAATATATGATAATCAGTCTTAGGGAGATTTGTGCCCTAAAGTGAGCACGTTTTAACATTCTTAGCTTTGTTCGATGAGACTGTTAATCATGTTACATCCATATTAAGGATCCGGTTGTCTTTATTAAAATGTTCGAAGAATTATACTTTGGTTTCCGGCCTAATGTATATACTCATTTGGTTAATTTCTTACTGTTAAATGATAATAATTTTGCTTGTCAAGGTCAAAATAAGTTATCACTGATGGTCACTGACTTTCAGTAAGAGAAGATGTCTTTTTTTTTTTTTTAGAGTTCTCTGAAGTTGTACCAGGACACCCACCAGGAGTACGCACGCGTGAGAGAAGAGTGCTTGAGGACAGATGCTCAGTGAGTGTTAGCTGTGCGAGTACAGCTTTCGTTTCTGAAAAGAGCCAGTCCTTATCCGGCACCGTTTTCTCTGTCTTGGGGCGGCGGGCTCTAACCAACCTTGTGGTCCTGAACTAGTCAGCCCTCTAGCCTCAGGCTCTCCGTCGGTAAGATGGAGGTTACAGCTCCCATGAGGATTGTAAGGAGGACCGGGAAGCCTTGATGCGCTAGAGAGCTGCCCAAAGAAAGCACTGCGAAGAAGCTCTCGTGTCTGTCCATGCGCGCGCAGGCGCCTCCGCGGGTCTTCAGACACGCCCCTCAGCTGTGCGGCGGGGTCTTTGTCACCATTAGTAAGAAGAGCTGTTTGAAAGCTCCCGTCGCTTATTTTCTTCCTCCTCACAAAGCTCGTGAGCTCCACACACAGCGCTGTGCCGTGGACAGGACGTAGTGGTAGCTCAGAGATGTCCCACCTGCCCAGATTCTGGGGTCTGTCTGAAAACCGGTGCAGCTCGGCAGCCGCTGCCTCCCGTGCCAGGGGACCGTGAGCACCTGCCACCACGCGGGCCCCTGGAAGTCACAGCACCAGCATCCGTGCTGGACTGCTTCTGGGAGAGCATCTGCAGACGTCGGCTCGGCCTGGCGGCCAGGCCACTGCGGTTCAGGGAAGCCCCACACTTGGCAGAGAAACCCAGAGTTCTTTCTAGAACCAGCGTAGCGTTCTCTCTCAGGTTTACTCTGCCTTCAGGACAGTCGCTGGTACTCCCGGTGCCTGATCCTGATGCGCGTCACGACCGACGTGTCTTTGTTGCGTAAAGCGTAGTGATCTAAGAGAACACGTAGCACGACTCATAGTGTCCATATTTGTGGTTTGAAAGCTGACTATTTTCACCTTTTTAACTTATAAAATTATCTCACCAGGAAGAAGAAACTAGAAGCCAAGGTGAAGAAGCTGGAAGGTAACGGGCACTATTGGTACCTAGCTGGTGGTAGTCATTGGTCTCACCGATCGCACTGGTGACTTCACAGAGTTGTAGGACTTGGCCCCGTGGCTGTGTCGTCGTGGTTCTCGAGGGCACGCCCTGAGCGATTGCTCAGGCGGGAAGTTCGACTGTGACTCTCCCTCAGGGAGGAATCTGAGCATACCGTGTGGCACGTCCTTCAAATGTGGTGCTCTCAGAAGAGTAGCAGCCCATTTGTTTACCTTAAAAACCAATCAGTAAAAGGATTTAATTTTGAGAGTTGGGTTTTATGAGACTCATTTTTCCTGAAATAAGTGGTTAGTAGAAAGAAAATACTACTTTTAGTACCAGGAAACTTGATGTTTTTAGACAGCTGTGACACATCTCTGGGAAGGTTCTGAGAAGTGGCGTGCACTGGGTGTCTTCCCTTTGTCCCTGACCCCCTCCCTGCCCCCGCATTCGGATTCGGGCTTCTGGTCCACACTGAGTGGGCAGAGCACAGAGGGCCGCCAGAGGGTCCGCTAGTCCCCACGTACGGC
Organism: Paguma larvata; assembly: GCA_030068075.1. NCBI lineage: Eukaryota > Metazoa > Chordata > Mammalia > Carnivora > Viverridae > Paguma > Paguma larvata. Next base: position 3,266,993 of record CM057826.1, read on the forward strand.
CGACAGCCCTTTCGGGGACTGACCTCCAGACCCTTGCTCGGGTTGCTTTCGTTTGGTGGTTGGGACAGGAAAACACATCAGGGAGAGCCCAGGGTCTCGCTGGCCGCACCCCTGCTCCACATGCGCCCTTTCACTCCTGGGGGTCTGTTGCATCACGCCAATCCCACCCTGCTTCAAGCGTGTTATTTTTCACGTGGAGCAAAGTGCCATTGGATCGGGACACGGAGAAGAGACGTAGCTGCAAATCTGTCCAGTCGTTAATTTACCCTGGATTGAGGCTAGTGTTTTAGATTCAAACTCTATAAATATTTTAACAGTTTTTCCTCTGATTGGGTTTTGCTCAAACACCGACAATATGGTAGTAAGTGTGATATGATTGTGTTTTAAGTATTGCTTTCTCTCACTAGCGTGTAGAGAGAAGTGTCTATTTTAGGAAATGTTTCAAAGACATTTGAAGTGCCTAGGACACTGTGTGTAGCTTTTAGAACAGATTTCCTTTGACTCAAAAGTATGGTCTTTATTTCCCGTGTGACAAAAATATTTTTTCCTGGTGAGCAATACAGCATAATAATTGGGTAAAGAAACACGCAGGCTTGTTGGAGTGGGCAGGACTGGATGGTTACTCTGGTGGTTTACGGAATCTTAGTTTTTGTGGCAATTGTGTCTGTATTCAGGTAAAGTCAGTGCTGGTTATGTTTGGACCATGTGCTTCAGAACCAAAAACCGCACTGGAGAATTGGCTGAGCTCTAACAACACCTTGAAAGTAGATCTAGAACAAAAGGTATTGGCTAGAACTATGCGCTTGTCGAAGGGAATGCCAGGAAGGCCTAACAGTGTAGTGAGCGTGCAGAAGGCGGTCCCCCTCCCCAGTACAGAGAATGGTATGAACTTTATTCTGAGATGAAGCCACACTCCTAAAATGCCTAAAGCGTGAACGTTGCTTCTTGCTGAAGAGCCAGGGGGAGCAATGCCCCTCCTTCTGGAAAGTTCACGTGTGTTGGGTTCTTGCCTGACCAGAGGGCGTGGGCTGACTTGTGCTGGATTGGGAAGGAGTCCTAGGATCTGTGCCAAGTCTGCGGTTTCACAGATAACAGTGCAGACCAGAAGTGTTCCTGCCTTTGTCCCTGACTGATCACATGCTGAAGGAGCAGGGACTTTTCATAAAATTTGTGTTGAAGTTCTTATGAAAGGAGGAAAATCGAGATTATGTTTGAGTCTTTCGGTAATGGTAGTTGTGAAGTTGGTGAATGACTGTTCTCTGTCTCCTTCATTGCACTCTTGAAAGAGGCTGCTGTCAAGCAAACTCAGGACTTCAAGCAGCTGAGGAATGAGAAGAAAATACTCGAGAAGGAATTTAGGAAGACACAGGTAAGAGGTCACCGTGCACACACACGTGGACTGCTAGCCTCGGGGCTCTGGTGTCCGTCAGCCCAGTGGGTCCTGGTCACGCGGGAGTGAAGAGTGAGGCACCCTGCGACACAGTCTGCAGGGCGGACTCGACTTCCCGTCTTACACTGGGCGTGGGGCGCCTGCTCTCCATGTCCCCCTCTGTCCCCTACAAACACTGGCAGCCCTTCATTTTCACAGGAACGGCTGGATGAATTCTCTAAACAGAAAACCGAAAAGGGTGAGTACTCACTTCATGCCTACTTAAGAATTCTGTGTCAACATGCAGTATTTTTTATTAACAGTTTTTCCCCCATGTTTTTAGAGTTGAGACATATTGGAACACAAATTTCAAGTGATTCTTACGGAAGCATAGATAAAAGTGAGTATATTATGGATTTCTTTTTAATTGTGCATTATTTCAGTGGTTTGGGAGGTTGCTTGCTGCTCTTACCTGAAATTGGGAAAATACTGAGCCTTAGCGGATGTTCACTTGGGGGGAATCCTGTCTTCCGTCTTCCTCCGCACCTGAGCTGCACGTGTTCTCACTTTGCCGTCTGATCAGATTAAACAGTGAGTGAAAGACTCAAAAAGCAATATTGTTTGGAAATGGAAACCGGCAGAGATAAAATTTCCATACTTTTCAATAAATAAGTATACTTTTCATATGAAGTTAGAGTTTATCAACTTAATTTATAAAATTTCTTAGGTGCCAAATGTATAATGGTTATTAAAGTCAGGCAGGAAAACCGGAGTCAGCCCTCTCCTGTGTGTCTGGAGGACAGAAGAATTTGGGGAAGGCCAACATTCATACCGGAAAGTAGACGGGCAGTCGGGGACGAGGGGTTGTCGCGGGGCACGTCTGTCACGGGCTGTGTCATCTTGCAGAGGCAAGAGGGTCTAACCCTGGCGGCTGGGAACTGGGAGCTTCTGCTTTAATCTTTCTCTTTATCGTGCAATCCTTGGCCATTTACTTCCCTTCTTTGTGTTTTTTCTTCATTTTTATTTTACTTATTTCTTTAAAATTTATTTATTTTGAAAGAGAAAGTGTGAGTCGGGAGGGGTAGAGAGGAGAAGGAGAGAGAGAATCCCAAGCAGGCTCAGCACTGTCAGCACAGAGCCTGATGTGGGGCTTAAACCCGCAAACTGTGACCTCATGACGCGAGCCGAGGTCGGACGCTTAATAGACCGAATCACCCGGGTGCCCTTCTTCTTCATTTTTAAAACGGAGATGGTGGATTTCTGCTTTCTCTCACGCTTTCTTGGTAGGGATGGATTTAAAATGATAAATAAGTCACTAACGGTATTTTCCTTCACTGGCATGTGATTTTTTTCCTCCAGGAAATTACTAAAACCACTTGTTCTGGGCACGAAGATCGTGTCTCTTCAGAAGTCTCCTTTACCTTTCTTTTTTCCTTTTTTTGTTTTTAAGTTCAGAGCACAAGACACCTCTTCCTGGGCTTGAGGCTTTAGCAGTTGACACCTTTCCGTTGCCTGGGCACCGGTTCGCCACTTACCGCTGTCGCTACGTCATAGTTCCGTGCGCTCTGACCCTGCTCTGCCTGCGCTCACACATGGACAGCCGGGCTTCGAGCAGCAGGCGCTGCCTGGGGAGCTCGCGGGCGCGCTGCTGCTGGTGTCGCCGCCGTCTCTTGCACTGGCTGCTTCGTTTAGGGTGTGAGGTTCTCGGGCCTTGCTGTTGAAACCCGAACGTCCCGCCCTGTCCCCGTGGTCCCCGTGGGCCCCGTGGCTGCTCTCTAGCCTCATGTTCTGTTTTCTTTGCTCTCTCGTCTGCTCTCACCGTGACGGTGAGAATGCTGTCTGCTGCACATTTCGCTTCTTCTGGAGAAGTGAAGTCTTTACAAACCTGCGGATTACTGAGCCGAGCACCTCGGTGGAGTTAATTCCTAAGTAGATCTTTGACACTTGTTCTAACACACTCTTTTGGCCCTTACCACTAGTTTGAACTGCACGTGTATCACCTGTCTGTGGGTGTTTTTTTCCCTGTAACTGCGATACAGCACCGTACTGAATGTTTCTTCTGATTTTTAACATTTTCTTTCTTCTAGCTTATACAGTATATAATGTGTGATGTTATCAGGAAGGTTTCTGGCTGACAGTGGGCTCTTAGTAATTAGGTTTTAGGGGAGTCATGGTTACACGTGGATTTTCAACTGCAGGTGCCCGACCCCCATGTCATTCCAGGGCCATCTGTACTTCTGAAAGAATTCGCAAGGTAGAGTATCGGGTTGGCCTCATTTCTAAAAAGCCTGCTCGAAAGCCACATTTGCCTTTCATTCCTTCTAGATTCCATTAAAGATGGCAGGAAAAACATACTCTCCTTTAGAGTTAAAAAGTTTGCTCCAGTGGAGGAAAGTGTGAAGCAGATGATATCAGTTGGTGATGAACCCCAAAACTACAGAGAAAATAGCAGCCCTCAAGAAGCAAGTCGCATTGCAGAAGCCCTGCATTCTCTCAAGCAGAGGCGCGGGGAGTGCGAGAAGGAGCAGGGCAGGACAGGGCTGCCAGGTATTTGATTCAAGGGTGAAAACTGTGTAGCCTTCCGGTTTCAGAAACCGTTTCTGGCACTTGTCCGTACGCTGTGGCCCAGCGTTCAGTTCTGTGACAGAGAAGGCACTCGGACTGGGTGCGGGCGTAAGGAAATCAGGAAGTTGAGTAATTATGGCTGCTTGGAAGGATGGCCTCTCAAGTTCCCAGAAAATGAGACGCTTCTGTTCTCCGTGTGAATCCTCATCACTGCTGCAGTCTGCATGCCTTCCTTCCGAAGGTGGAGTCCTGTAGGCCCATGAAACGAGCACCTGCGTTTGTTGCCAGGGGAATGGCGGCTGAAGAAGTATACGCTGCCTCTCCAAGATGTCCTGCCTCGATTTTCATTTAAAACTGACCGACAGCGGTCGTGAGAAAGGAAGCCACCAAACTCGAGGAGAAAAACCTTGAAGAAACAGGATTAATCACGAGCAAGGAGAAATGTTACGTAGAGTGAGGGTCGTTAGGGCATACCCGTCGGCCGCGGCTGCCAGAGCGCACCGCCGGGGCTCTCGGCTGTGGAAACCGGTGGTCCTCCGCAAGACCGCTCCTCAGAGAGACGGTCAGGCAGGAAGTAACCGAAGGAGGCTCGCCGGAGCGGCCACACATGCGATGTTCCTGTCAGAAAGGCGTTTCGGTGCCGGCGTGGTTTTTGTGTGTGACCTTCATTTGGGGCATGTTCATAGGACGTATTTTTAAAGCCAAACGGAGTTGAATATAGAGGGATGGGTGAAGAAATATCAAGCAAATGCTAACTCGAAAGCCATAATCAGGCAAGGAGTAATTAATTCAAGCCTAGAAGTGAGTTTACATGAATTAAAAGGGAATATCCAGGTTGATTAAAGGGACAGTTCACCGAGAGGATGCTGCTCTTACAGACCTGGGAACATGAAACTGTGTCAAGTAAAAGTGCCTGGAAATTCTGGAGGGAATAGTCCCATTGCTTCCACGAGGGGCCTCAGTATTCTCAGAGTGCTTTGTAAGAGCAGGTGAAGTCGGAGGTGGAATTGATTTCCTAATTGCACACTGGTGATTTCCATCTAATCCTGCTAAACCACAAACCTAGAATTCTTTAAAATACTTTTCCAACACCTGTGAAGGCTGACGACTAGACAGCAGGAACTGTAGCCTGGTGTATTATTAAGATACTGATATTTAAGAAGATATTAATAAAAATTCTGCCCTTGCCCAAAGGGGAAAAAATACTTTCCAGGTTAAACCTGTCTGGTAACTGACGTGCATAAACTCAAACCACCTCTTGGATAACAGAGAAAATAAAAACTGAAATACTAAAACACTCTCTTGGAAGTAAACAGCCGGGCAGTGTTGAAATCTCTGAGACCCCGCCAGCACGGCATTCCCAGGATTGAAAGAATGGCTATTCTAGAAAGCAACAACTACAGAAGATGAATAACAAAGTAGGGAGATGCAACAGAAACTAAGGAAAATGGGAGGAAGGACCTAACTGAATAGGAAACAAAGCAGTTGATTTGGGAGCATTAAAATGACAGCTGGATCTTGCAAGGCTGGTGGAGCCCACAGCTCCTCGGCAGGTGTGACCGAGACAGGAAGGGACAGAAGCACGAGGACGGGGAAAGCTGGAACGAAACTTGCAGTTAGAGACTTACTTAGTTCACAAGTTTATATTCAGGCTTGATTGTGTTCGTGAAATGGGCCTTTGTCAAGGAAGTGCTCGGACTGACTCGGGATAGTTGTCGTGAACCCGAACAGAAAAATAACCCAGAAGAAATTTGAAAACTAATAGAGCTCTAACCCCGTGGAACATCCGGATGACTCAAAGGCTTCAGCGAATGAGACCAAGGTCTTCACTGTTAGGTATTTACTGTAGAACTTAGGAAACTAAAGACCGCTCTCCGAGTCATTCTCTTGAACTCAAATGGGCCCGCACCAAAGGCAGCTGCGGATGACGTGCTCACGCCCTCAGGACTCCGAGCGCGGTCACTCAGGAACACGGCTGCAGAACACTCGATGAAAGCTTGGGGACTCAAGTTTAGTAGTGACAGAGAACATACACAAATCATGACTTAAGGATTTATCTCAGGAATACTACAGCTGCCAAAGGGAAAAAGTCCCCGTTCCTCAGGGAAAAATATTTGGTGAGGTAATAAAGAAAAACACATTTGGAATCAAAAAAGGTGAAACATAGGAGCCTCGTCACTACCGCGAGAAGCAGGTGCGCGTGCTTTCTGTCCCCGCCCTGTGCGGGTGGAGGCCCTGCGCGGTGGAGCAGGGCCCGCGCAGACGAGCGCGAGCGGTGAGCACCGATAAGGAGGAGTCAGGATTGTCATCATTTCACACGGTAAGGCTGCGTGCCGACTCTGCTGGCAGCGTCGTGTACGCCGTGGACGCACGCAGTGCCGCATGTAACCTGCCAGAATAGGCACGGAGGCGGAACAAGCCCTTCTCCAAAGGCGGCAGGACCGTCAGCCGTCTGGGAAGGGAAAACCTATAAACGGTGTGTGCCCGGCCCGGACGGGGAGAACTCAGCCTCCTCAGGAGCGTTCAAGACCAGAACGTGTAAGTGAGCCTTACGTTGCCGGGTCAGAGACTCGCCGGGTAAACATGTGAATTTTCCCATCTTACTCCAGTCCCGTGGGGCTGTATAGGGAAGGAGCGAGCAGAGGGTAAAGGCTTATCAGGAGGGACGGGTGTCAGAATAATCAGGTGTTTGAGAAGGAAAAACCTGGGCGAAGCTCACGCCCACACAGATGTTAAACATAATCGTGAGCTTATCGCGATGAAAGAAGCGTGGTGTTCGCGTGCTGGTAACTGACACGTCCGTGGGGCAGACAGGTACAGGAGTACTCCCCGATGCCTCAGGTGTTGACACAGGGAGGATTTTGCAGGGGGGGGGGGGGTGGTGTGCAGTGCGACCTAACGAGGTTTTCTCTTCACAGCTGAGTGACGAAACCACAGGGCGGATTTTTTTCTGCTTTACTGGGAATGGCTACTTTTGTTTAGTCTTTGTCAGATGAGAAGTAATGGGTGCTCCCTTAGGACAGGCATAGCTCAGGTGAATAGCCTCTGTAAGGATAGAAAAGTAACTTTTTTTCTTTTTTTTTAAGGTTCCTTGTTTGCTGCTTTGGGTATACGTAATAAGCAGGGATCCTGGTCAGGTCATTTAAGCAAAGGGGATTACAGTGTTTGGAAGCAGGCTTTTGGGTAGGTTAAATCACAATGTAGATAAGTTACTTACTGAAGAATTTTGGAACCCAGGAATGGATGTGGCTCACACACAGTGAAAGTCAGAAGCTGACTTGGCTCAGGAGAGGTTGGAAATGTCAGACTCCTTTTTAAACTTGCCCGTTACTGTGCCCTCACCACTTACCCTGGCCCCCTTTGGGGCCGATGCAGCCCGCCACCTTCAGCAGGGCTGACCTGTTTCAAAGTGTGAGTTCCTGCAGATATTTTGGCTTAAAAGGTTGGTCTTTCATTCTCTCTGGAACTGGATTAAAGATCTCAGTATTTTCAATAAATGCTTCAGGCTAATTTAAGAACTTCAAGGAAAGTATAATGGAGCTTGAGATGGCCTGAAATTACCTAACACTTAAAGCGTATTTTTAATTGAACTTTTGTTAGTCTGGTTGGTCTTTTTATGCAGATTTGACCACAAGCTATTCATTCATACTTAAACTTTAATGAATGTTTTTTGTTCTGGGAGTTTTTTGGAATGTAGGTACATATTAATGTTAAATTCACTTTAAAACCACAGTGTCATGTTCTTAATGTTGTATGAATTTCATTAGGCCTGCCTTAGGTATAAAAATCTGAATTCGCAGATCATTAAGGATCTAAATCTGTAGAAATATACATCCTTTAACTTGAACCAATGGTTCTTAACTATTTTAGGAATTCAGACCCATTTGAAAATTTATACAAATTCCAAGGCTTTCACTTTCCTTACGAAAGCATGCGCTTCTCTGTGTGTCTGCTCGTGTGTGTGCTCCCCTCTCCCTTTCCGTGTGTTCACACACATACATTTTGTCTCCCGCGCTGTTACCCCTGAAAACCATTAGTGGATTTCCCGTGACCCACGAAGCCCCGGGTTGGTTACAGCACGGTCAGTTCTCGGGGGGTTTCTGACACCCTCGTTGTGACTGCCACCGTGCGTAGTGTACGGAGAGCCGGCATCTCTGATGTCGGTCGTTCTGTCCGTGTTTCCGTCGTCATCTCTTACCGGAGATGTATCGGTCCTCGCCTACACAAAGATGATGGCACTCTAACAGCAAGTAGATTTGGTCTTTTGAATCCTGTGCCCTCTCATTCCCGCACCCCTCCAACAAAACCACGCGTGTGTTCAGCCTGCAGTGTGGAGCTGAAGCGTTGCGGGCCTTCCCGTCAGCAGTGAGCGTGTACGCGCAGTGGCTGGGTTTGGGGGAGATGTTGCAGGTGCCTGGTTTTCTAAATCCCTTAGAACTGATCTCCCACGAGTGTGTTTTGGCCTTGTGTAGACTGAGCCAAGTGATGTATCTTTAATACTCTGCTCTTTTTCACAGGAAAAGTAAAACTACTTCTGAAGGAACTCTGGCTCTGTATAAACACAACACACAGACTACCTGGTGAAAGCAGCAGATGTGTCCCAGGTGAGAGAGAAGCTTCTGGAAGTACTTCTCACACATGGAAGTAGAGCTGTTTACCCTGGGTATCATAGGCCTCTAGTTTGTTATGCCTCCTGAATCTCATGTTACAGGAATGAACGAGGCTGGCATGGCTACTTCTGATTACACAGCTCTCCTTTCCCTTCAGTGGGACCGGAAATTAAAATTAAATAAAAGCACCTTCAGCATTTAATGTTGAAAATGGCGGCTCTCGTCCGAGAACGTGCAGGGAAACTGGACGGACACACGACGGAGCAGGCGTGGCAGGAGCCCGCAGGGGACTGGGGCACGGCTCTTTCTGGACCCAGCAGCAGCCTAGCTGAGGGTTGTTGTCCTGGGACGCACCAGTTCCCTTGTCGACCTTGCATCGTCCCCTTCAGAATTCCGGTGCTGTCGACGAGAGCCTGTTTCCTTCCACACCCGCGTGTCACCTCGTGACTGCGCGGCGCCGCCCCTGACGCACGCTCAGAGATTGGACTCCATCTGTGGGAGGCCCCGGTTTGCGGGGAACGTTGTGGAGGCATTCTTCCGTGCACTCACTACCCCTGACCCGGGGTTTAGGACTCGGAAACGGGTGTTGGCCGTACCAGAGCGGATGGGGGGAAGTTAGCGGTCTAGCGTAACGGAAGAGGAGAGTCCTTCCTACGTCGCTTTCATTTTACTAGTTTCTTAGGGTTAGCCGCGGTGAATTCCCGGATCAGTGGGGACCTGCAGCCGTAGAAATGTGACAGTTTTTACTCTCGGGCCTCCGAAGGCAGAGTTCCCTCAGAAAAATGTTGCTAGGCGAGTTCCTGGTTCTCGTCAGTGCTCGATTCAGAACTCGTGAGGCTGTGCGGGGTGAAGAGGGGATGCGGACGGGCCGCTTCGGAGGAGTGGCCCGTTCTGGGTCCAAGCACTGCTGATCCAGGCCGCTGGGCCCGCGCCTCCCGAGTCTTCTCTGCGGTTCAGAACCGATCTCTGCGCCCGCTCAGGCAGCAGCGGCCTGGGGCTCCTCGTCTGCCTCAGCAGGCGGTAGTCGTGTTTGATCACGAGCACTCGACTCCTTGTGGTTAAAGACGTCACGGAAAGGGCTTTGCATTTAATAATCTGGTGTTTTTGTATAAAAGTGAACTGTTTTGAGGAGGAAGTCTGTGCCTAATGTTAAATTTTTCAAGTAAAGAAAACCTGGCATCTTTGGAATCTTAAATCCAAAACATCTTTTTCTTTTTTCTTTTTTTAATTTTTTGTTTTTATATGAGAAAATTTATAAAAATCATGCAGAGAATTCCCTTAGACTCCTCATCCAGATTCCCCCGAACAGAACCCTCAGTGCAGTCTCTCAGCTGAGCTGAACCTCACACGGACGCCTCCAGTTTCGCTCCAGGCCGGGTTTCCATCCCCGAGCCCACGTTGCCCCGAGCAGCCCCCTGATCCCGCATTTCGGCCCCCAGTCTGGCGGTCCATCCGTCTCGCTTTGTCTCACGTCTCCTGTCATTTTGTAGGAGACCCGGCAGTTTTGTCTGTGTACGGCTTCGTCATACAGGTTCAGACTGTGCTTGTGGCAAGAACTCCGCAGCGGGGCCCCGGCACTCTGCTCAGGGCATCGTACCGGGGAGGGGAGATGGAGGACACCGGGGCCGAGCAGGGCCGCGAGGTGGTGTCTGCCAGGTTTCGCCACTGGAGAGGTACCGTGGAGTGTCTTGAGGGACACACTTGGACCCTCTGCGTGTGGTGTGTCTCGCCCACGCTAGCCCGCTGGCAAAGCCCATGTGCTACAATTACTGCTAAGTCTGTTCGCGATTTTGTCGTTCTCTCATTCCTTCTGTACTGTTAGTCAGAACTCTTTATTCTTTGCGTCATAATTCATCGTATCATTTCACTGTTCAGATTTTTCCCGCCTTGGTGATTGTGTCCGTGTTCAGCTTGGCTCTGGGGCCCTTGAGGCGCCCCAACCTATTTGGAGAACTTTCTGGCTCTGCGAGATGTTTCCGGTCCTCCCCGGCTCACAGTCAGTCACTTCTCCAGGCAGCCCTGGGTTCGTGTGAAACACGTTCACAACTTTTATATGTGACAAATGGTTGTTTCCAGTTACTTCCCAGGACACAAATATCTTCCCTGGCAGTTCACTGCAGTTCACCAAAATCAAGTCCCCAGACCACTGGCTTTTTACAGTAACGTTCCTGTTGTGCTCTAATACAAAGTATTTATGTGACCTCGTCGAGTCCTTTAATTAGAGTATTGCGTAGATACGGGCTTGATATCAGCCGAGTTTTGATTGCTTTCACACAGAGAAGATCATGTCCCCCATCAGCCTCTGCGCACAGCAGAGCCGTCTCCCCAGGACCGCAAGCTGTGTGGAAGGCTTCCGGAGAGCACGAGTGTGCTGTCTGGGCCCGTTACCATTGTCATGGTTCCGTCTGCCCAGGCACCCTGCCGCCCGTGGGCCGGGGGCGTCCCCTCGCCCCGCCTGCCCGCCTGCCCACCCTCTTGGCTTGCTTGCTGCGAGGGAAGTGTGCTCGGGTCTTCTAGGCTAATCTTTGGGAAGTGAGTGGTAGGTTACTTTCTAAAGGATGTGTCTGCTTATTTGGACTTCTAGGAGCATTTTGAATGGTTCGAGTACTTTGTTAAAGTTTTCTCGATATTACAGATGTTTAGTGTTAACTTTCGTCTCCCACAGAGAAACCTGCCAAAGAAAACCCCCCCGTGCCCAGGGAGTCCAGAGGCGATGGCGCGGCCCCTCCGGCAGAAGGCGGTCCCCTCGGAGCCGCAGCCGTGCAGACATGCCTCACGGAGCTGTCCATGGAAATAGAGGGCGACTTCTCTGCCTGTCGGAGTGTGGGCAAAGAGGGACCCAGTGCCGCTGCTTCCTGTCCTGACCCCGTGCCTGCGGAGGGCCGGAATCCTGAGGTCCCCGTGCAGAGGAGTGACGAGGACCGTGCCGACTTCTCTGAACGTGATCGCTCTTTCGATGAAGATCTCCAAGCTGCAGTCGACTTCTTCAAACTTCCCCCTCCTCTTCTGTCTCCGGTGCCGTCACCCCCTCCGGTGTCCTTGCCACACCTGGGCACGTTACCTTCTTCACTCGCACCTGTGAGTTTGCGCTTCGGACTGGAGTTACCCAGTGGGCACATCTCCCGCCCTGACACATTAGCCGTGCTCAGAGGGAGGTGCTCAGCGACACTCAGGCCAGATTTTATTGGGGGCTGAGCGAGGACTCCATAGGGCGTGTCCGTGCTCTCGGGGCCAGCGTGGGTACTGTGATGTCCTTTACTTGTGTGAGGGCTGTGCTCTTTGTCTTTATCTACAACCAAATTATGAGTCCGACAAGCTGTTCGCAGGGGTGGAGTCTGTTCCAGAGATGGGGCATCTGTGTTTGTGGCCCGCGTGCCCATTAACCTGAGCTCGCCCCGTTCCCTGCCGTCGCTCGATGAGTTCATCGTCTTTCCGTGTGTGTGTGTAGAACGGTTTATTGTAATTTCTTAGGAAGTTAGTCTTGTTAAAGCAGATTTGTATGCTTTTTGGCTTAAGGAGCGGATAAAAGCATTGCTTCTTTGAGTCACTCCCTAAGCCGGGGAGCAGACTCAGGGGCCATGCTGGCACTGGGAGCCCGAGGTGACGCAGGCTGTGGTTACAACCCTGCAGGATCGTGTGGCGGTCGGGCGGAGAAGGGCTCAGACGATTGCGCGGTAGCGGTGCACTCTGGGGGCTGGGAGGCGCGCCTGCGGGAGCAGACCCGAGCTGGAGACTCGGCCCTCAGGGAGGCCGGCAGGGCCGCTCTGGGAAGACGACCCTACTGGTGTTCGAGAGGGTGGGGCTGTTTCCCGTGGAGCTCCTTACACACTTGTGGGCCCGAATGTGAGGCCCGAACGTGAGCTTGTGCCAGAGGGCGTTCACGCGGACCAGGCCTGCAGGTGCCGTCTGGGACCTCGAGCCTTTCCGGTTGGTCCTGAGGGCAGTGGGAAGTGCTTGGTGGACCCTGAGACGTGGGCTTGCTGGTAGATTTTCAGTTGGAGGGTTCCATTCAGCCAGTGTGTGGTGGAGTGGGCAGAGCGGAGAGCCCAGAGGGAGGCAGGAGCGTAGACAGGGGCATCACCGACAGACTCAGCAGCCGCCGGCCTTCTTCACATGTCATCCCTGCGGCAGCACTGGGGTTCGAGAGGTGGGGCTGGTTTGAGACCCGTCAGGAGGGTGGACGAGCAGCGTTTGGCGAGGTTTTCAGCGTGGTGGATACGGAGGCGGAGGAGTCAGGGATGCGGGGAAGTACGGGAAAGAAGCAGCCCAGTGTGGGTGGGCAGGCGCTGTGTTAGCTCCGGGTAGAGCTGCGCGTGGGTTTCCGGGCGGATGCCGGCAGCGTGATGTCGGGCCCAGGAGGAGGCTGTAGTGGGCCCAGACAGCAGGGCTCCGCGGCCTGGGGTGTCACAGAAGCCGTGGGGACGGGAGGTAGTGCAGTGTGGGCGGGTAGCAGCAGAGAATGGGGGTCCCCGGGCCTGTTCACCAGTGTGTGACCACGTGGAAGAGGGGAGGAGGTTGAGAACAGGAGGGGAAACAGATAAAAGTGCCTGGATTTCGGGGGGAAGGGTGTTTTAGTGGGGCAGGTGCATGCCCACATTGTTCCCTGCCAGCCCCAAGGTTGAGGAGTTAGCTCTCCTGGGGGTGCTGTGTGATTGGGGCCAGTTCCCCCAAGGCAGCAGGGCTGCCTGGGGGCCGCGCAGTGGGGGCCAGTTTCCCCGAGGCCGCGGGGCTGCCTGGGGTGGCAGAGGGCTTCTGGAGCAGAGGTGGAGAGCGGGCTGCGTGGGAAGGAGCAGTGTTGCTGTGAGCCCTGTTGAAAGAGTGGAGCCTGTCCAATCGGTGACAGCACCCCGGGTGCAGCTTGGCGGGGGGACTGTGGGCACGAGACGTCTACATGGCGTCACCAGAGTGGGGACCAGGTGCGCCGCCTAAAGGGGTTGTGCTGGGCTGAAGCTGGATGCCTGCACCAGGGCAGCCTGGAAGCCGGGGACTAGAGGGCTGTGTGGCCAGAGTCGGACACTGTCCTGCCGGAACGGAAGGGAAGACTTGGAGGGAAGGACTGTTGGGGCCTTAGGAGAACAGACATAATCCGAGGGCTGTGAGTTGTGGGCGGGGCCAGCAGTGAGGGTGGGGCTCTGGGAGAGGGTCAGGAAGGAGGCTAGGAGCTGCTCTTTGTGCAGATGGGGGTTAAAAGGTTCTTCAGGAAGCAGGGGTGTGTTCTGTAATGCATGTAGTAGTTCTGTTTACTTGTTCAATTAGCTTTTAACTAATGAGAGTAACTCATTCATTTTTAAGGAAACCTACTTCGGAGAATATACAGATTCCAGTGAGGATGAGTCGTCCCAACCTAGAAATTCTGCTGCCTCTGTTTCAGAAGACGAGACGTCTGAACCACATTACTTTGGCTCCTCCGGAAAAAGTAAAGAAAGGAGGGGGACGTGGGAGGAAAAGCTCACGTCACATGAAGCAACCCGAACTCTGACTATGTTGGACGTAAATGAAGTGACAGCAGTCGGGTTTGGGACAGGCACAGCGGCCCTGAGAGAGCCTCCCACCACACGCTGCTTAGCTCGTGAGGAGCCTTGGGCAATGCCCTCTGAACCCACGAGTGACAGCAAAAGAGGAATTTTAGATGAGGCGCAGAGGCAGAGAGAGGGTAGGGAGGCGGACAAGTCGGTGCAGACTGAGCACACGCTTGAGGACGCCGTCAGAAGCGTGTGCGCGGGGACGTCTGGTCGCCAGGCCCAGGACGGGGCAGCAGCCCTCTGGAAGGCTGACGTGTGTCACCCTCCCCTCGGCAGCAGACCGTTCAGCGAGCTCATGGAATCTGAGGGAAAAGCCCTCCTATCCAAAATGATAGGGTCGCCCAAATCACAGTTTGCTACGTGGACACTAACTGACGGAATCCCTTTCGAGTCGGATCATCCGTCCGTCTCTGACCACCTTCAGGGAACGTGTAGGGTACCGGGAAGAGGTAGGGATGTCCGAAGGCTCATCTTAGGAGCCTCGCCTGAACCAGCAGACGACGCAGGTCACGCAGCGGGCGCCACGGGGCTTGGTGCTGCTGACGCCAGGCTTCCTTTCTCTTCTACCTCGGGGGCGTCCTCGGTCCGCAGTGACTCGCAGCCTTCCTCTGACACTCACGTTCCTCCTCACCCGGCCCCTGCCGAGCTGCGGCGTGTAGAACACAAGTTACAAGCTGAAGCCTTCACCATGCTTGACCTGCAGCCGGAGCCCCCAGAGGGTCCTGCCGCAGAGAACCATCTGGAAAATAGCTTGTGTGCTTTGAGCCCTGAGCTGGGAGCATCACATTTTAATAACCTAAGTAACGATGAGGTCGAGTGCACAAATGTTGCGAAAGGCATGCCCAGAGTCTGCTCACTTCCACAGTCAGTGTTTCTAAAAGCCATGACAGAGGCGCAGGGTCGAAGTCAGGGTCCAAGAACTGAGCCCCCCCTGACTCGGGCAGATTCCACGTCGTCGGTAGAGTCTCAGTGCGGCCTGACCAAGAGTGGGTTTGGTTTTGTTAAAAGCCCTTCCTGGCACCACAGTAACCTGTTAAGCAGAGGTGGCGAGGAAAGGCTGAGAGCTAAATCAGAACAGGAACAGAAGACTGAGCATCAGTCACCAAAGGCGGCCCCAGCCTTCGAAAACAGAGGACCCGCCTCTAAGCCTGAACTCTCCGGAGAAAATAACCCCGTGGGGCTCAGGGCCTCTACATCACTGTTGCCTAACCAAGTGTCGGTGATCACCAAGCAGGCTAGGCCCGCCACGGTGCAGGGCACCGGATCAGAGCGCTGGGGGCCGCAGAGGACTGAGCAGGCCTTTGTGACGGCGTCTGCAGCGGGACGTGGTGGGGAAAGAGAGGACGCGTCCTGGAATGTGCCGGGGGCGGCTGCTCCAGGGGGGACCTCACCACAAGTTTCTGCCTCAAGGAGAAAGTTAGATTTCACTTTTCCAAGTGGTTCTTTACCTGTAGAAAATTCTCACTGTTCCATCAATAGCAAACTGTCTTTCTCTTCTGAAGACATCCCAATCCCAAACCAGGCGGTCCTGGAGGGAGCCTCGGCACAGGAAGCCGTGCGGGGGGGAGCAAGGGCTGCTGCTTCGTGCCCCGAAAGTGGACTCATCTGGGCTGGCTGTGGATGGGCGCCTTCCCGCCACACAAGCGCCCGTGTCGGGAAGCTTTCCTGGTAGAGAAACACCATGTGGGGGCTCAGTCAGATCTGGTGGGGAGGCCCTGGCCATCTCCGAGGACCCTCCTAGCGGGCGGCAGAGCCTGCAGGGGTCTCTGGAGCTGCCGTCCCAGACTCTGGGTGGCGCTTCACCTAAAGACCCAGACCCCATGGGGACGGTGCCTCCATCGGCAAGTCTCAGGAAAGATGAGGAGACGCCTGGGGTCCCTCAGAGCAGCGTGGCCACGGCACCGTGTTGTTACTTGGGCATCCGGGAGGCGGGAGGTGGCGACACAGAGGTGGAGGAGAGTGAGGCGCCCAGCTGCAGCGAGGGCGAGAGTGAGCCCGAGGCCGTGACGGTGGGTGCACACCTCGGGGCCGCCAGCGCCCCCGGGGAAGGCGGGGAAGCCCTGGGGGCTGGCGAGGCTGAGAGCAGGCCCTCCGTGGAGGTGGGGTGTCTGACTTCAGCCCTGCAGGACTTCAACATCAGCACTCTCTCCGAGATAGATGGGCTTTCCACATCCGAGGTCGTCATGTTTCTTGAAAGTTGTCAGTTAAGAGATTATAGTTCTGGGGACTCTGTTTCCGAATGTTCTAGCAAAGGAACCCTGAGTAAGGACGTGAACAAAGAGATAAAGCAGGGTGAGCTGTCATTGGGAGCGTTCGGGAAGCAGCTCTGTGAAGAAGCAGCGCTGGAAACCTCGGAGGAGTGGCTCGAGTCCGAGGAGGAGGACGGGCCTCTGCGGGGCCCGCGGCGGCTCTCCCGGCGCTCCCTGGACACGCTGTCGGAGGTCCTCACCAAGATCGGACAGGAGCTTCAGGCCAGCTGCGAGGGCTCCGCCGACAGAGATGCTGCCGACTTAATGCTCTTAAATCTGCACGACGCCATGACCGCTGGGCCCCTCCGAGAGCACGGCCCACCCCAGGAGGCGGGGGGCCTCTCGTCACAGCCGGCAGGTACGCCCCCTCCGGTGGGCCTGGTCGGCAGGGGCGGCTCTCCCGGCTGCAGTGCGGCGGGGAACAGAAACGCTCCCAGTAGCCCTGAGGCGGACTACCACGTCCCCAGCCCAGTCCCCAGCCCAGTCCATGGCGAGGAAGAGGGCTTGTCAGGAGCGGCAGAGACCTCACCCCTGCGCGCTGGCTCGGGTGCGGGGCGGTTGGCGGAGGGCGGTGCCGACGGGGAGGCGGAGACAACGTTCCAGTGTCAGATCTCCACAGTGACCTCCGAGGTCATAAACGTGCTCATCAACAGGGATCAGAACCTCGTCATTGAGAAGGGGGACCACTGGACCATCATCAACGGGGTCGCGCTCGTGCCGGACGTGGACCAGGTCATACTGTGCGACACTCCCAAGGACATCCCCCTGTCCCCGGAGCCAGGAGGCCCCGGTGCTGGGTTCATTTCTCTCACTGCTGCGGACAAGTCCCCGGAGACCGGTCACCCCAGCCCTGCGTTCCCGGAGCCCCATGGCGGCAGCCTCGCGGCTGCCCAGGAGGAAATCTCCAGCAGTAGTCAGAGCACCAACTTCGACAAAAGCCGTTTGCGCAATAGGCCGGTCAAACCTAGCGTGAGGCTTAGCTCCGAGATCTACGACCAGAACTTCGAGTCTCAGGTGGTTGCGTCCGATCACACGTATTTTAATTCAAAACTAGAGCCGTTCGGCAAGAATAAGAATCGATCAAAGGTGTCCAACAAAGACCAGTCCAACAAGCCAGCAAAGAGCTCAGCATCAAGCAGAGGTGAAGCTAATCAGAGTGAAGGCTCCCAGTCATTTTTAGGGGAAAGAGAGAACACAAAAACCCAGAGAAGTCAAACTCAGACCATCCTAGCCAATGCAGACACGTCGACGCCCACAGACTGTTCGGACACCCTGAGTAAAATACGGCAGGAGGTGGGGCCCCCTCTGCCGCCCTTGCTCGCTCCTTTGGTTGCTACCCCTCCACGGACTTCCCAGCTGGTGTCTCCTCTGATAGCCGCTTCCACTCCCTCCTCCCCCGCCTCTCCGATTGGCCCCATTTCTCCCTTGGGTGAACTCCCAGTGCCTCCTATGATGTCTCCTTTGCCAGAAGAGCCCGGATGCCCCTCGCCCGCGTGCACGTCTCCATCCCCGTCCACCGCACCAGCCGGCGAGAGGATCCTGTCATCTCCCCTGCAGTTCTGTGCTGCGACGCCAAAGCACGCCCTCCCCGTGCCGGGCCGCCTCCCCCCCTTCGCTTCTGCCCACACGGCTGTGGCCGGACCCCAGGAGAATTCCGTCAAGATCCTCGACACCATGTACCCAGAGTTGTCTGCCAGGGCCCGCACCCTCAACATCCTCAAGGGGAACATTCAGCTCACTCGGGGCCCACCCGCTGACTGTAAGAACTTACCAGGCCCCGTCAGCGCCATCACAGGATTCAAAGCAATCACGTCAACATCGACCGCCTTCGTGAAAACGGGCGGCAGCTCCGGGAGTGACTGTAGTCAGGATAAGTCAAGAGATACGGGGACTCGCCAGGATTCAGGCGGGAAAAGGACGTTGTCTGCATCTACACTGAGGAGCGCTAAAAGGTTGCGGCTGGACAGCGGGTCCCCAGAACCAGAACCTGGGAGCACTGCCACAGAAGGAGTCAGCAAGACCCCCCGAAAGAGCCTCCCTCAGGCTGAAGGCGTGACCGCAGAGGAAGAAGGCGGTGCTCTGCTGACTGTTGGTACAGCCTCACAGCTGCCTCCAAACCCGAAAGAAACCGTAGAGTCCCACGACAAAGCCATAGCTGATGCCCTGAAGAAGATTGCAGAGTCGTCTTTTGATCTCTTACCCGTCATTCGGAGTCACGTGTATGTGGGAAATATCTCCAAAAAGCCCGTGATGAGAGATCAAGAGAAGGAAGTTGTTTATGAATTTAGCACGACCAAAAAGGTACGTGGCGCTTTTCTCTAAGGGCACCGGGAGCTGCGGGGGCTCCGAGATGGGCCGGCTGCTCTCAGCAAAGCGGTAGGTTGCCCCGAACAGAAATGTTATTCCCGAGATGGACAGTCACCCGTGTGAACATCGTGACCCATACTTGGTTTCTGGTCGGCACGTTATACACGTGGGCCGTGATAAAACAGTGGAGGTTTGAGCACTTGTGTTTATCAGATACCTTCCAGTTTGGAAGAAAAAAGTCTCTGTCAGGACTCCAGGTGCTCGTTCCCCACCGATTCTGGTGCGCCGAGAGGCTCAGAATGGTTTGCTTCACAGCATCAGACTGCTCTCCCGGAGTGGAGCCTCTCTCTCCTGCAAATAGCACTGTGTCCACACGTGGGAGTGAGCGTCTTTCAGAAAGATAGCTCGGGGTTTCCCGGCCCTCCCTTGCTGCGTGTCAGGACCACGTGCCGGCTTCCAGGTGGGGAGGACACCAGTGGGAGCATCGTGCAGATGGACTCGTGGTTTGTCAGGACTCTCCCGGGGGTGTGTCTTCTGAGTCCCCATGTCGACACCTTGTGTGGACTCCTTCCGGAGCCCGGTGGCTCCTGCTGTATTGCCTATCTGCACGTCATTGCAGAGTGGTAGAAGTACGCGTGTAGTTTCCCCAGATCGAGTACTCTCAGAAAGCACAAAGAACAGTCCAAGTAACTTTGAAAAGTTCATTTTCAAATGAACAAATGAATCAGATTATTTAATACCCTTCTTCCTGAGTGAGAAAAACGTTGCCCAGTGTTTTTAAGATCTAGGCAGGATTGCTATGCAGGTCACACCGGAGTCCAGACCACAGGACGGGAGGAGATCGGAGTCCCTGTGATGCACGCACAGAATCACTTTAGCGAACACCAAGGAAGTGAACGTGGGTGGAGTGTGGTGGCTTCAGGGACTCAGGTGTGCTGGGGCGTGGCCCGTGGCACGCGAAGGTAGCTCGCAGCGGTGGCCCCTGACCCCCACGCCACGTGGCTCCCTGGGCCGAGAGCTCTCTACTTGCTGGTACGGGGCAGGTCGTACAGTCCCGACAGAGACTTGACTTTGTAACTTTTAGCTCCTCTTTACTGAGCGAGAGAAATAGTGGTATGCGTTGCTTTTTCCTTTCGTTTTTCAACCAGCATCTAGCAGAGTGCTTGCTTCACTCCATCCTCTCAGAACTGAAGGTCCAGAAAGTCTCTCTGGAGCGCAATTACATTCACGCCCTCTGCAGAGTGTACGTGGGAATATGCCGGCAGCTGGGAGATTTGGAGCGCGCCCGCCTGTTCTGCTACAGCCTACTTAAGGAAGGTGGGTCGACACAGCCCTCGTTTTGTGTCGGGTGTGTTTCCCTCCTTCTACTTGGGTCTGTACTTGCAGCTAAGTGATCGCTGTGCATCGTTACAAATACACAAAACGTTCGCGCGTTTCTCCGAGGCCGCGAAGAACCTTGGCTGTGTGAAACCGTGCCTAGTTTTCCGGGGGAGAATTTACGTGTCTTACCTGCTCATGTCGGCACGTGCCTTTTGGCTTGTATGTCGAGTGTCTCTCATCACTGCGTGTCTGTCTGTTCTTGGCGTAGCTACTCAAATGGCAGGTGTAGACCACACAAGGTAAGGGGATGATTTTAAAGTCGGTGACAACCCGTGCTGCTGTGTCACTGGCTGGAAAAGGCAGCAAGTCTAAAACGGAGCAGTAAGCCCACAAGACGAGGACCAGAGAGGTGCGGAATCCTGGGAGGGCTGTCCGGGGCCCTCCTTGCCCCGCCACTCCCTCCGTCCCCACAGACGGGTCCGCACAGAGGCCTCCTTGGTGACCGCACATCATCAGTGGAAACGTCTGTGGACAGTGAAACGGGGCACGAATACCGTTGAACTGCGTATCAGGAAGTCTGGTCTAGAGCGCGAAGATCTTCTTTTAATAACCGAGTGTTGGACACACATCTCATTAACAAATGGCCTGTACTGCTTTTTTAAAATATAATTCATTGTCAAATTGGCTGACATACAAAACATATGGAACGCTTCAGGAATTTTCGTGTCCTCTCCGTGCAGGGGCCACGCTAATCTTCCCGGTGTCGCTCCAGTCTCGGTGTGTGTGCTGCCGCCGCGAGCGCCGGGCCGTGGAGATTTCAGTCTCGATAGCATCACGTTAACGCGCTCGCCCATCACGCGCGAGGTGCAAGCGAGGCTGCTGTCTGTTGACACTTTTGGCCCCTGCTTCCCTCGGCGGTGGTCACAGGGTGCACGCCAGGCCCGGCCTCGGGGCTCGGATGGTGAGCACAGCCCGACGCAGACGCACACGAGCTAACGTGACCCCGGCTCTCGTGGGGCTTCCTCAGCGCTGGGCAGGAGAAAGGCGAGCCGCGTGCACTCTGAGCCCCGCCGGGGTTCAGCCCTCTCCCCTCAGGCGCGTGGGGCACGGCTCTCTCCCCCGGGAAGCTTTCCCTTCAGCTTTCTTGGGGCTCCCGTGGGTCCCTCCCGCGTGGACTCCTGTGGTTCTTTCTCACCCTGCGTTCTCCTGGCTTTTTCTTCCTGGCTCCTACCCCCCTTCCATTGTGTTCTGAATCTGTTCGTGGTCTTTTTCCTCCACTAGACCGCATACTCTGTAGGGGAGGAACTTTGTCTTGTCCGCACTTACCCTGAGCCCCGAACAGTGTGCCGTCCACAGTCGCTGAGCATCTGTTAAACGCATGAACGAAGGGCGCTGTGGACGGAGGACTTACGAGGGGGCCCGACCACGGGACTCCGGGGTGATGGCGGCCAGAGAAGCTCTCCTTGTTGGAGCGACTTTGAGCTGAAGGTGGCAAGATGCCAGAAAGCGCATCTGAGGAAAGCTAGGGAGGCAGTGCCAGGCAGAGGAGCGCATGCAGAGGTCCTACGATTTCAGAAAGAACAGAGTTTGTGCTTTGAGCTGGGTGCCCTCGAAGCACTTTGCAGCGTTAGATGAAAGAGAACACTGAGGAGACGCGCTTCCTGCCGAACGGGGTAGAAGTCTGTGCCGGCTGGGTCGGCCAGGGGGCAGAACACCGACAGTTTCTTATGCAGTGAACGTAGACACTTACCACACGACCCAGGAATCCCACTCCGGGTCCTTGTGTACCAGAAGCAGAAGCATCCGCACCAGACTGGCTCACAGGTGTTCACAGCATCCTCATTCACAGCGGTCCGGGGCTGGAGGCACACGTCCATCCGCAGGGGAATGAGGGACAGCTGTGCTGTCTCTGGCGGTTGCCCACTGCTTGGCCACGCAGAGCAGGGGACTGCCGGTGTGTGTGGCGGCACGGGGGGGCCACGGAAACATCCTGCAGAGTCAGGGGGCCGACGGAAAGGAGTCCGTGCCTCCAGAATCCGTTCGTAAACATTTGAGAAAAAGCAACGAATTGAAAGTGACAGCACATCAGGGTTGTCCCTACCTGGGACTGAGGGGCCTGACACTGGGAGGGGTCAGACCGTGGGAATCGGAGTGATGCAAATGTCCTTAAACCCGTGCGGTAGGGGCTACACGGACATGTTCATTCAGCACGCCTTCTCTTGAAAAGTGTGGCTTTATCGTTATGTGAGCTGCACCTGGGTTAGGCTGATCAAACAAAGCCAAATGCGGGCAGGAGCATTCACAACAGATGGTCCTCCCCAGTGTATGAAAACGTCTCTTCAAATCGAAAGGCGTTCATGTGTTGCACAGGTGAGTTCTGTCTTACAGATGCATAAAAACCTGGCCTGAAATGACACGGCAAATGGCAAGGTTCTAGGGTTGCAGAGTCTGGAGGGAGAGGTTTGCCTTTGCCTCATGTTTTGGATTTTATGGCTCTTTTCATAATTGAGTGGTGTACGTGAGGTGTCACCTTTCAGATGTACTTCAGGAAGGTTCGCCAGAGCGAAGGGTTCGGGGGTGGGGTGGGGGGAAGGAAGCAGACTTTGAAATAACTGTGGCCAGGGCCTCTTCGGGCCCCCCGCCTCCGGTGCTTGGAGGCCTGGCACGGCACAAGTACTGTTACTGAAATCTGCTTTTAGCTCGTAGCTTACTCACCTGATCAGATGTGAAGGCTGATTGTCTGTCTGTCTTTCTCCCAGATTTTCCAGAATCAGAAAAATTGACCTTGTTCATTGCAAACATGTGGCACGATATATTTATTTCCCAGTCGGTGATTAATAAAGCAATGCAGCTGGTTGCCAGGCAGCGGGCCAGAGGAGAGGTTCGGAACTGTCTGAGAGCGTTTCTCAACTGGGAGAAGGTGAGGCTGGCTTCTGTTTCTTGTCGTAACCATGCCGGTAGCTCTTACAGGAATGTTCTCACTTGGTTTTGTATTGAGGGTCGTACTAGCTCATCAGCGTTTCAGAGACATTCCTCTTTGTATTAGATCCTTTGAAATCTCATTTAAGCCTAAGCTTCTGCATTTAGTTCGGGAAACATGCACAAGCCACTTCGGAGAGAATTGTAGACGTATGTGTTGTGTCAATTTAACGAAAGTTTCTTCTGTCCACTGATTTACGGCTGCTGAAGTCCACGTGTAGTGTGTGTGTGGGTGAAGGGCTCGGGGGCCGATACCGCATTCGCTTCTACAGTAGGTACTCGGGGAAGTGAAAAAATGGCAAAGTGAAGAATTTCAAAAATTCCAACTCCTTGTTTTGATTTTTTTGAATCTAGACTCTATTTTTCGTTTTGGTTGATGGGATTTTTATTTAAGTATTTTGTTCCTGTGTGTTTATTTGGTAACTGAGTGCTAATACGGCATCTAGATTGGTATTCCTTTATGTACAGCTGTTACCGAGTGAGAACCTCTGGATGTCCAGTTGACAGTGGGAAACTTGAAGAGATGTTGAGTCCAGCGAGGGGTTGACTCAGCTTGTTTTGAAATGACTGTTAATTTCCTCTTAAAATTATCCTGGCTTTTGCACGTAGTGGAATTTCGTGTGCTGTTTGCTTTCCTTTTTAGGACTTTTTTGGTATTAATATTCATTAGACTTCTATTTTCTTATGAAAAGGAAAGGAAAGGGCTATTGGTGGCTAAAAGTTAAGGAAATATTTAAAAGCAAGTCTGTTATTATCTGTTTAGCAACTTGTGTAGACAAAGCAGAGTGTAGTCCTAGGAGGCATCCTCAGATTCACGGAGTCAGAAGGGCCCCTCATGTCCTGCCGTCGACCATTGTGATGGCCACCGTTACGCCCGCCCCCAGGGTCCCTGCGGGGGGCCCTGTGCCTCTGCCGGGTCCTCCTTTAGCCTCTTCAGGATGAAGCCGGATATGGTGATTCGATGATAGAAGAGATCTTTTATGAAGAAAGAATTTTAATAAATGCGTTTGCCCTGTACCGTATCAGATAAAAATAAAAATATCAAGTCAAAGATATAAAAAAATGAGTGATATTTGGGGGAAGAACGCCATTACACTCCGAGACTTCCAGATTTTCTCTCTCAGGGCTCAGCTGATCGACAAAAAGGAGTAGACACAGTAGAGTTCAGGAATATATAAACTTGAATGAAGAGTATATATTTTTCCGTACGCCTGTAGCACATGTACAAAACCCATCATGAATTTGGCCACGTGAAAACCCTAATTTTTAAAAACTGAAGGTTCCCGGGGCGCCTGGGCAGCTCAGTCGGTTATGCATCCGACTTCGCCTCAGGTCATGATCTTGCAGCTTGTGATTTTGAGCCCCTCATCGGGCTCCGTGCTGACAGCTCAGAGCCTGGAACCTGCCTCAGATTCTGTGTCTCCCTCTCTCTGCCCCTCCCATGCTCACCTTCTGTCTTTCTCTCAAAAATAAATAAACTTAAAAACAATTTTTTTAATGAAAATTCCATATTAAAAATTCTCTGGTAGTAATTCAGTGAAATTTGCTATAAATAATTCAGAGCTTCCATAAATACTACTTGAGAGTTGGCATATATGATCCTGGACAATTGGGGACAATTGGGGAAGAAGTAAGAACTCAAAAGTAGAATCAGTGTTTTGAAAGTCATTGAAAAGGAAAACCCTTCATACCAAAGATCTCTAGGTTTTGGAAAACTTTTACTCACTAGGTAGTTTAAATGTTTTCGTTATTAAACAAATAATAAAGTGGTCGATAATTATTTAAAAAAATAAAAGGTCTGAGAAAGAATCTAAAAAAAAAAAATACAGCTTAAAAGGTCATAGTAATGAAGCAGAGAACAAAAAGAAAATGCATAGAAGAAAAACGCATAGTAACAAAACCGCTCCCAGGTCAGATTCATGACAAAAGAGAAAAGGGAAAACCCCGAAGGTTTCAGAACGAGGAGGAGATAGACCCGTGGCCGCAGGTGAGGAGTGTGAGAAGACGCTAGCCGCCCCGTGGCCGCAGGTTTGGGCGCCGCGGGTGATTCTGACCAAGCAGACGGTATCCAGTTTGGTTTTGGGGAAGGACTCTGGAAGAAACGGTTGTTTCCAGATAACGTGAAAGAGGCGGAAAAGCTGATGCAGAAAGAACATGAAAGTGTGTGTAGGTTCCACCTGAACTTCGCCTCGTCTTTTAAAGAGCCAGGTTACCTAGTCTTTTTCAAGTGTGAGAAAAGGTTTAAGGCGTCCTATTTCTCTCTGATAACAAACCAATAGAAAATAGGATGAGAAAGAAGAACTTACAAATCCGCCGTTAGGTATTTATCCGAGAGAGGCCGGAGTGACGTCCGTAGGAAGACTCGGGCGTGGGTGTTCACAGCCGCATTCTCACACGCCGCCTAAGGCTGGAGCGGCCCGGACGTCCGTGGGGGGCGAGTGCAGAGGCCGACGGCCCGTCGTGCGGTGGAGAGCCGCTCAGCAGCAAGGAGCGTCCAGACCGGGTAAACCACCGTGCGGGGCGGGAAGCAGCCAGACGGAGGAGTCTCGGCCCAGCTAGCTAAGTTTTAGGAATTTCTGTAACAAGACTGATGCCTCGGATCAGAAAGATTAGAATTTGAAGAACTTTTTTAAAGTTAAAAAAAAATGTATCCTAACCTTAGTTCTCTGATTGGAGGTAATGACACTGTGCGTTTCTCTCTGGATTGCAGCTGATGTGTTGTCTACCTGACTGGATTCCGCACCCTGCCTGGAGCTCTCTTTTCTGGCCTCCCCCCCACCAGGCTTATGATCAGTTTAGGACAAGTATTGTGACTAAGATAAACAACATAGTTCCTCATTCAAATACAGCTTTCAAAAGGTGTCTTTTAAAATGAAATGATTATTTATGTGATGCTTGTTACACGCGAGATCACGAATGGAAGATGTGTTATATTTGGAGGTCTAAGTTGTATTTTGTTGTTTGTCCTTTTTCATTTGCCAGAATGCTCCTGTGGATGTGGGTTTCATGGTTTCTAAGCTGCTTTTGACCATCCAGCTATGTCCAAAAACAGAATTTCAGTCCAGTGAAAAATTTGGTGAAGACTTGAGTGATAACACTTGGGAGTACATATTTGCCATTGACCTGCTGTGCTGCTATCAGAAGTGGATTTGGACGCATGACAACATTATAAGGTGCCGGCCGTTTCGCTGACTTGGAGTTGGGGTACTGGATCGGAAGGCAGTCTGTTGAATGGTTGCCGAATTTGGTTGGAACGGATTTTGCCGTTGAAGGCAGCAGAAACTTGTACAAATGACATTTTAATTTGGATAGGAGTTGGTCAAACTGCCCTTGAAGGGCTTGTGTTACTGTCCCGTCCCTTTGCTTTCTCTTTTTGTGGTGCCGGTCACTGCTTCTCAGCAGGGCGTTTTCTTAGCATCTCTCTCCCAAGGAGAAATGGGTCTCCTGGAGGCGGGGCTTGGGTTCCCTGGCAGACCCCGGCACGCAGGGCAGTGCCCACGAAGGGAGGTGCTCAGTGACTAGTGTGGGGTGATGGCACGTTCGTGTCTTAACCTCCAAATACTCCGGAAAACCCTTGTGGACGGGCTCTTCTCACCTGGCGTTTCGGGAGAGAACGACGTCTCAGGCGTCCGCCGCATGCACTGAGTCCTCCTTTCTCTGGGCTTGGGGAATTCTCGCACCGGCCGGGTAGCATCTTTGGGAGAGCGGAGAGAATAGTCACTCAAATAATTGTTCTTATTAGGTCCTAATTTTCTTGGAACCCTGACTTAGAAAGGCTGCGGGGTTTTTTGTTTTGTTTTTTTTTATTTTTTTTATTTTTTTTTTGAGAGCCAGAGTGCGTGAGTGTGTGTGGTGGCGGGAGGGAGTGAGTGTGTGGAGGGAGAGGGAGAACCCCAAGCAGACTGCACTGTCAGCCCAGAGCCCAGTGCAGGCCTCATTCCCATGAACGGTGAGATCACGACCTGAGCCAAAATCAAGAGTTGGACACTTCAACCGACTGAGCCACCCAGGTGCCCCAGAAAGGCTGGCTTAAAAGAATTTATGACCTTACAAAGGATTCACACAGGAATCCTCCATACTCTGGAGGTACTTGACTGTAATCTGTGGAAAAGCGTACTCCGTTCCTTCCTCCTTATCTCTAGGGAAGATCCCACATCAAATGTGAAACGGGGGATCGAGCGATGGCGTTGTGCGTCACGAGGCACAGCTGTGTTCAGCAGCTGCCAGCAGACATTCCGCAATCGACACGATGCGGCTCACATCCTTCGCTGACGAGGAAGGATTGGCAGAGCTGTCTGGGCTGTCCGGTGCGGTCTGTAAAGGCACGCGTGTCTCCTGTGGGCCTCATCTCCTGGCTCTTGGTGGCAGCCTAGCGGGCAGGGCGACTGATGAGACCACCAGAAGTGGTGCTCGTCAGAGGCGCCCTGGCCGGGTGGCCCAGCAGGGAGTGAGGACAGAGTGCGGAAGGCCAGGATCTCCGCCCAAGCGAGTGCAGACCCAGGCCCCTAAGCGCTGCGGTCACCCTACCAGGTTTTTACGTACACACACAGAGAGAAGCGAGTGGGAGGAAAAATCCAGAATTAGTGGAGTAACGTCATCTGCAGATGCATTATTGGGAGTACTTTTAAGTTACGTTTTTTCTCCTGTGTGTCGTCATCGAGCTTTCCTAATACTGCAAATGCTCTGTAAGAAGGAATGTGCTTTTGGAAGGAGAGAAAGCAAAGAGGAATCGGCAGTACTTTCAGTCCGTAGAGAGGGTCTAAAGTGTGCCTCGCCCGAGCTCCTTGCTCCTCCGAGGACATGCCAGGCTTCTAGGACACAGAGGCCACGCTCCCTTCTCAAAGGTCTCAGCGAAATTCCAGACCCCCGCCTCTTCCGGTTCTGGGACCCGGAGACATTGGTCAGCTTCTCTACTCGAAGCCTAGTGGGAAGGGAAGAGCAGGATGAAGATGCAGGCCTCGGTCGTCGCTAGGCGTGCGTGGCCTCTGCCGGCGTGGGCGCAGGCGTCCTCAGGAGCTGGAGGGCGTGTGAGCCCCCCGCCTGTCCTCAGTGTAACCTAGGACAGCACATCTTCAGAAGGCCCTCTCTTGGGCGCCTGGCCGGCTCAGGTGGTCGAGTGTGCACCTCATGATCTCAGGGCCGTGAGTTCGAGCCCCACATTGGGGGTGGAGCCTAGTTTTAAAAGTAAATAAATAAAATCAAAAAAAGAATTTTTTTTAAAGTCCCTCCTCTTTATTAATTGTCTTTTATGGACCGTTTGTAAGTGTGAATTTCTGAGTGATGACGTGCGTACATCCTTTTCCTGCGCATGTGCATAAACACATACACGTGCTGTTGTTGTTTTGTAGTAAAGAGCTGTGGCCTGTAATGGATAAGTGGATAAAATACCGAAAAGGACACGCAAACATTGCATATACTCCTGACATTATCATAGCGTCAATTCTGAGGCTGATTGGTGAGTTGTCTGTTTTATTAAGCTTTTTCTCGTTGTCGACCGTGTTATTGACCCTATCTTGGTAGGGGAATAAAGCTATGATAATATGCGTTGACTGAAACGTACCACAAGGAGTGGCTTTACCATCATCGAGTAGAGATTTTCTCACTCACTCTCCTAACTCATACCCTTACGAATTCTTGCTTTATCCTGCTCTGTCAGAGATGAAGTTTTCCTGCTGGCGTATCTTGTGTATGATCGAGCGCGTGCTTCTCAGTCCGTCCTGTCTGTCGGCACGCAGGCGCACACTGCCTCTCGCACTCGGGCCCCAGTGTTGCTGTAAACGACACTCCGTTTCATTCGGTCTCTAAAACTCGGCTCTCTCCCCGCCGTGCCCCGAGGTTCTTTCCCGTGTCCCCAGGCAGGGTCACGTCTTGCAGTTCTGTGACTGGGGACTGGCTTTGTTTTCCTCCAAGCCTGTATGTGGAAATTAAAATTGTTGTTTAAACATACTTTAAATGAGACAGAGGTTCTTCCCCGTCTCCGGTAAGGAGGACCTCAGTGGCTTTTTGGTTCTGCTCCTCCCTGTCACCCACAAATTTTTATTTGTTAGTTTTACTCATTTTTCACCCTTTGCCTCATCTCTGACAAGGTGCTCTCCAAGCCCTCTCCTCTGTGATGAGCTCTGCTAACGTTTAGAAGGCTCTCCTTACTTGGAACTGACCTCCCCACCGGCAGCATGTAGCACTGCCCCCGGGGCACACAACAGACCAGGTTCATCTGATGACCTGTGCTGTAGCCCCTCCGTTCCTGGAAGGTACTTCCCGTGACTTTTAAGTGTCTCTGGAGTTGAACGATGGAGAACTTCGAAACGCACCACTTGAAGGAAGGTTTGGGAGTGTTGTTTAATTTGCCTCAGTCTTCTGCGCAGATCTGTCTGTGGCTGCTTTCATTACTGTCTCGGCAAGTGGGTGCCCCTGCTCCGCACGGTTACACATGCAGACCTAAGAACCTTGTGCTAAGTGAATGTATAAAACGGTTCAAGACAGCAGCCTGCTTTCAAGGAGGATTCTGATTTCCTGCAAATGACCGAAAACACGCTTGGAGGGAAGTGTGCGAGCCCAGTGAGCGCCCGCGGCCGTGGAGGAAGTGAGGCGCCCGCAGAGATGAACCGAGGTGTGGACGGTGGCCGAGCGAGCCACTCCGTGGGCACTTCCGCCACCCGTGCGCTGTAGAGCTCCTCCCTCAGGCCCTGGTCAGTTCACAACCTCAGCGGGAAGCAGGGAGGACACGAAGGCCAGGGCCGGGGACGGCAGGCCGGTGGCGTGGGTGTCTGCGCGTTCCCGTCAGTAGCATCTTCTCTCACAGACTCAGGAAAAGTGTTCGTAGTTTGAACTAATTTATTTTACTTTACAAAACCTCCTTGAAGACAAAAAATTAGGAGAAGGTGTTAAGTCTGTAAGTACATACATCGACCTCGATAAAGTGTCCTTGGAATTTTGAAACGAACACGAAACTTTTCGAAGTCACACTTATAAAATGTGGTGTGATTTTTGCCACTGTTGTTGCAGGCAGTTGTCTGTTGACACGTGTTGTTGTAACAAGAGAGGAAGCGGGTGTGAGAGAGTGGAGGGCTGTGCTTCTGGTGGCTTCTGTGCGGTCTGTGCACCTGTGGCGGGGGTCGGCCCCTCGCATGCTTCGCCCCTGCAGCTGGCTCTCGGGAGTCTGTGCTTTCCACATTTGGCTGTTCGTCCAGATTCCCTGAGAAGCGTCTTAAAAACTATGTGTATGCTTACATAATTAAGGCACATATAATTACGCCATACATTCTAGGAATAATCGATAACTTACAATTAACAGTGTTGTAGGATAAAATGACAATTCTAAATTTGTAAATGTGATTCAGAGGATGGGTCACTAGGAGGCGGTAATGGTGAAAATAAGAGGAAGCCGGACCAGCATGCCTGCCCAAGGCATGTGTGGGGAGAGAGGGCTGGCGGGCAGGGGCCGGTGCCGGAGAGCCGGGCGCAGCTTGGCTAGTTCTGTTGGTGCCAAAGCGATAGCGCTGGGCGGTGGGGGCGGGCGGTGGGGGCAGAGACAGGTGAGGCTCGCTCTTTAGAACCGGCAGAGTTCTGAGAAGTTGTGTCCGGGCCGGACGTGTGTGGACCCCCTGCACACCTGTTCCATTTGGAGTTTGAACTGTTTCTAAGAAGAAACTCCATTAAAGAATCTTCTTGCGGTTTCTGAAGCCGATGTTAGAGAATTCAGCAAATAAATCGGTGAGCCGTGATTTTAATAATAATGACATGCCAGTCATTCGTGAAATAGAGGAGATGTCTTTATTTTCACTTCCAGATTTGCACAATCCTCAGTACATTTTCACTCCGTGGGAGGTAAAGGCGCTTTCTGCCAGACGGTTGAGGGTTACCTCGTGTCGGGCGGGGTTGTGAACAGGGCTCTTAGCCGGCGGCCGTGCATGAGTATTAGTGGGTATCTTCTAATGTACTTGAGCGACGATGTGTCTGAGCATTTCGCGGACTGTTTGGATTGCTCTAGATCAAGGGGAGTGGGGGGAGGTGCTAGAACCTGCTTCAGTCTGCTCATTTCAGGGCAGGGATGAGCCTAGGAAAGGTCATGCCCTTGTCTGAGGGCCCTCGCCGGGAAGGTGGCAGAGTGGGGACCGAAGTCTGCTGCTGCTGGGGGCCCACCCGGTGTTTAGTGCCGCCTGGGAGCGAGGGCACCACTTCCCACGTCCGGCGTCTGCAGACCGGGCCGGAGCAGCCGGCACTTGTCGGTTTCCGCCCAGCCTCTCGCCAGGCCTCCCTTCACCTCTTCTTTGAAATTGCCTCAACTCGTGTGTTCCGTAGCATGCCGGCACCTGCGGGGGAGGGTGGGGGGAGACAGCATTTGATCTCATTGGAAGCAGATAACTGAGTGATCACTAATTGAAATTTTTGATCTCTAAAGTACATTACTTTTCAACTTCAGTGAAAGATTTCCCAGAAATTATCCAGATGTTTATAGTTGCATCCTTGGATTCGAATTTTCCAGGCATCCATCCATCAGTAGGAATTTATCAAGTGTTTGCTGTCTGTGTCAGCATTCGAGGGTGCGTGTAACCAGTACTGAGTTGGTTCCTGTGGGGTCTACTAAGCGATAAAGGTTGCTTTTATGTCGCGTGCCTCAGTTTCTCCGTGTTCAAAATGGCGGTGAAGCTGATGGCTTGGGTTCACACACACAGGTGAGGATGCGTGGAGTGTTGAGAAAGCGTGGACACAGCACAATGAGATTACAGGGTAAGGTCAGGAAAAGTATCCAAGTACATCCGGAATCCTCTTCCTGTGAGAGAGGAAGGGCGGAGAACACGACCGAGGGAGGGAGCGGGGCTCCGCTTGGAAGCAGGCTCACCTCCAGGATCCAGCTGGGCGGGAGCCAGCCGCGCGGCACCATCCTGTTTGCCTTCGCCTTCGGCGGGATTTAGCGCCCCCGGTGAGGACCCCGGAGCTTGTCACCCAGGTGCTCCCGGCGGGGGCGAGCGTGCGCACAGCCTAAAGTAACATTTAGCTAGTCGCTTAAAATCGGTGATAATAAACCGGCGTTAACGTAAATGACAGTCTCAGTGAGAGGCGGTCGACAAACAGGGACAAGCGTGAGGACCGCAGGTTCTCTGTGCAGACGCCTCACCGTCCGCCTCCAGGCCTGTCTGCGCCGCACGCGCTCGGGCGGGGGTGGGTTGGCTGAAGTGTGTGGAGAAGCGCCGGTGTTGTACGGAGCGGAGTGTTTTAATAGCCTCTCGATCATTGTGCTCTCTGGCGCTACGTCAGCATCCCACGAGTGCAGCTCCTGCCCGGATGCCGTGTCAAGTGTGACCCCTCCCCGGGGGTTCTGCCTGCCCGCCGCCGCATCTCCCGCCGGTCTCGGGCTCCAGGGGCGCGGTCCCGACTTTGTAAGGCGCACTGCTCACTTGGAAAATACGGATTTGCATAGATCTTCCAACCGTCAGCACTATCGAGAGAGCAGACTTTAATACCATCTCTGATCTCATCAGAGAAGTCTTAAATTTTGAAGCTGTCAGGCTCAGGGTGGCTGATGGACGTTTTCCCAAAATTCTAATTTTGCTTAAGAGCTCACATTTTGTCATTGACAGCAGTGATAAACTTCCTCGCAGTCACTGGCTCACCGTATTCATTTTCGGGGAAGCGTCTGGCTCTGAAGAGCTGTGGTGTGTCCGTCATTCCGCCAGTGAAACGCGGGCGTTCCACGGAAAAGCACCCGCTTCCTTCCCGGTTCAGGCGGCCACCTCGAGGTGTTTCCGCGGGACGGCTAAGGGTCTCGACGTAGTAGGAATCCAAACGGGGCATCGTTCAGTGAAATTCGCTTTTCTGACCGGGAGCTCCTGGTGACCTACAGTGGCCCCCTTGCAGGCGCTGCCGTGGTTGGTGCCGAGGGCCCAGCCGTCCAATCGGCTCTGGGGTCGGTCCTACGCCAGCACCAGGAAGCAGGCCGCGGCCACTGCTCAGGCAAACGTCGTTTCGCCGTGAAAACCATCTGGGCCCTAGGGACCCGGGGGACTCTGCGAACCACGCCCATTCGCGCCCTGGCCGCGCTGCTCACAAGGTGTTAGTCCAGAACCGCAGCCACGCCTGGGGCCCCCTGACCCGATGGAAGTCAGCCGTGTCACACGGAGCCTGCCGAGACCATGCGTTCCACTGAACTCCACTCACTTCCCTCGGCTGAGAAAGCCGCACATTGTATGTCACCCGTGTGTGACCGGAAGAAGGGATGGTTAGTCATCTGGGCCACCCCTGCCCCCGCCCCCCCCCCGGGGGACAAGTGGTGCCTTAGGAGTCCTGATGCTTGACCGTCCCACCCCCTCTCAGGTGAGGGCAGGCACCCGTTCCAACTCCTCCACCTTAATCTCCGTAACGTTGTATGAAAGAAAACGCGAATTTTAATTTCTTACGAAATGTTAACATTTAACTTTTCCTACAAAAAGTTAACATTAAATATTTAAACATTTAAAAATTTCGATTTGTTCTCCCCCAGGACGGTTAGGCCAGCTGGGTTTGAAGGAGGGCTTCCCGTCCGCCGTGAAGAATATCAGCTCAGTCATCGGCATGTTTATCCAGCACGCCCAGGACGAAGGTAGGACCTCTGTCTGTTGAGGTGACTCTAAGTCCCTTGCACTCCTGTAAGCCCTTTCCGAGTCCCTACTGTGCACCAGGCTCTATGCGCCCCTTGCCGCCGTGTGTCGGGGCAAGTGAACAATTTTGTTTTACCTTTTTTAATGTCTGTTTATTTTTGAGAGGGAGTGGGTGCATGTGAGCGGGAGCAGGGCAGAGGGAGAGAGACTCGTAGGCAGGTTCCACGCACAGCGCAGAGCCCGACGCAGGGCTCGATCCCGCGGTCCCAGATCACGACCTGAGCTGAAACCCAGAGTCGGCGCTAACGGACTGAGTCACCCAGGCGCTCCCCCCGCCCCGCCTTTTATAAACGTTTGAGGGGCGAGTAATTTAAAAGCTGCATTTCTGCCTGTGTTTCAACACTCACGTTTGAACGCATGTGGGTTCTGTGTTGTGTTCTTCGAATTGTAATTTAACTGAAATTCAGCCAAATTAAATTTTCATTAAAGAACTCGTAAATACCTTATGCTCAGTGAGAAAGAACCCTGTCTGGCATGTGACCTCGCTGTGACCTCCCGTCCTCTGCCGTCCTCTCTGAGGCGCACGGTGGGTCCGGATGGCCGTGGGCCCCGGGGAAAGGCTTCCCCCACTCTCGTTTCAGAGTCCGCGCGTAAGCGCTCGCAGTGGCTGTCCCGTGGAGTCCTTCATGCGAGGAGCTCTGGGACCCGCCCTCTGTGGACACACAGACGCGGAGCGCCACCCTTCCAGAGCTTCCCGCTCTAGCTGCGCGGCGCCCTGGACGCTGGCTGGCGCGCGGCTCCCGCCTGGTTTTCTTCCCACGTGTGGATGGGTCTTTCATGAGCTTTTTCGCTGCGGGTTTTTTCTTTTATATCTTTCATTGCTGGCAGAAAGTGTCCTGAATAGGATTGCAGCAGGTTGCAGCATGAAATTCTGAATAACAAGCCTTTTCTTGCGGTGACCGATAGGAAAATTCTTTGCAGATATCCCGTGGGGCATACAGCTCGCAGCCGTGTACGCGCTCTGCGACCTGAGCCCCAGCAACCCGGCGGAGATCTCCCGCATCCTGGAGGCCTGGCGCAGGGACACCTCCCACAGCGTCCCCTCCGCCGTGCTCAGCTGCCTGGAGGAGGTCAGCTCCCTGTGCGCCGAGGAGGTCGGCTAAGCCTGTGCGCCCGCGCCTGGAGAAGTGCCTTCCCGTGTCTCGAGGACGAACGGCTGAGTCCGCTCTCAGAACCCAGACCGAGCCTTCGGCAGGAAAGCCGTAGGAGAGAGAGAAGGCCCAGACGCTCCCGTCACCGTGGCGAGGACGTGGAGGCCGGCAGTGGCCGGGCCGCCTTCCCCCGAACCGCGTACACTTCCCTTACGGCTGTTGTGATTCCATGACATGTGGGTTGTATTATTGTGTCTTGGTCAAACGACAAAAACTTGAACTTAGCCCTTTTTTGCTGCAGAAAGTGTCCTTTTAGTCGCTTTTTAAAATTGAGTGGCATTTTTTAATGAATTTAATATAAAAGCATTGATTTGGTTCCTGAGCTAATTTTCGACTTTGCGCTGAAATGGTTGACTGGGAAAAATGAATTGGCTAAGAAAGAGCTAGAAGACTCTCCCACAGTCGTAGCTGGAAACGGGCT
The DNA here is from genome assembly GCA_030068075.1 of Paguma larvata. Taxonomy (NCBI): domain Eukaryota; kingdom Metazoa; phylum Chordata; class Mammalia; order Carnivora; family Viverridae; genus Paguma; species Paguma larvata. The sequence goes on from CM057826.1 coordinate 3,302,123, forward strand.
ACAAAATTGTGTGTCTCCAGGTAGGCGCGCCACGGGTCAGAGGAGACCCCGGGAGAGCCCTCGAGCCCCGTTCCGGTGCGTCTCCTTCCTGTCTCTGCAGTCCCTTCAAACCGCGTCACTGGATCAGGACAAGGAGCGCCGAGGGCAGATGGTCCCCTGCAGGGTCGTGTCCGCGTCGTGTGTCTAGACGATCCGGAGGCCGCACGGGCGGGTCTCTGTGTGCGCCGTGTACATATGGACAGTGCTCTATAATGTGTTTCACATTCGAGAATATTCCACTTTCGGAATTGTAGTACTTGTACATAGAAAACGGGTTTAATAACTCACCGTGGTTCCGATTTGTCTTATATTCATCATTTCTTAAAACTCTTGTATGTGTTTTTTATAATAAAAAATAAAAAGTAAGCCATGCACGTGCTTGTTCTGATCCGTGAAGAGTGACACTGGGTGTCCTCACCAAAGGTGGGGAATCCTCCGCTCCAGGCACAGACCAGGCGGCCGCTCCTCGTGCCGGTACCCAGCCGGTCGCGAGCGTCCTCCCGTCCGCTCCTAGCCACGGCGGGCACCACGTAATTACATGCCAATTGCCCCTCTCCGTTTGCTCACAAATACTGCCGCCCTGTAAAAATTACATCTGACAAGGATTCCGTCACTCCTGCCTCATGTTTTTAAAATAATTGTAACAAACATAATTGATATTTATCAATAACTCTGCGTTGCCCTCTGGAAGCTTTTTGTTGGCGCGTTGTTCTTGCTACCAGTATTTACTGAGCGTGGGCCCCGTGCTGGGCCTCGCTGGAGGAGCTGGGGAGCAGACAGCCAGGGCCGGGTTCTCAGAGACCTGTGCACCGTCGGGAGAGAAAAACCCATCCCGCGGCGAACCAGCAGTCTGGGACTGGAGCGGGCGCAGCGAGGTCGGCATGGTTTGCGCACCAACAGTGGGGGAGACTGCGCACGCGCTGCTCAAGGAGGGTCCCTCTGAGGACTCGGCTGGCACGCCAGGGCCTGGGAGGAGGGGGCGAGCCTTGAAAGGAGACAAGTGACCCTCCTGGGCAGGCGACTGGCTCTGACAGGGAAGAACCCGCTGGGTCCAGAAAGGAGGCCAGCGTGGCCCGGACACGCTGTGGGAGGGAGGGTGTGGTGTGTGTTCGGTCACACAGACAGCGGCCCATCACCGGCACCCGGGAGTCTTCTCGCTTAGAGGGAGGTTTGACTGCGGTGTCACGTGAGGTCACCTTTCACCGGGGCAAATGATGGGAGGAGGGCAAGAGGGGCAGCAGAGACCTGTCGGGAGGTAGGGGCGAGCACAGGGCGGCAGTGCAGAAGGTGAAGGGCAGGGGGTTTCAAATCCATCTTGGAGGCAAGGTCACTTACGAACGGCGCACTGCAGGAGGGGACAGGTAGGAATCAGGATCCTCAGGCCACGGAACTGGGCGTCGGGGCTGAGAACAGGCACACAGGTTGGTGCTCGGAATCACCAGTCCTAGGTGTGCGTTTGGGACGTGGGAGCCACGAGACATGCAAGCGAGGTGGCCCCTTGGTGGCTGTCTCCTGGCCAGGGCTGAGAAGGCAGGGGGGAGGCAGGTGGCCGTCTGCTGGAGCCTCGAGGTCAGGTGACGTGATGCATTTTGCCCCTGTGGGTGGCGGGGACTCCGAGAGCCTTTCCCAAAGGAGGGGGTTAGAGGAGCAGACCCGCACACGGGCTTGCGGGAGAATCTGCCTGGTAATCGGACCCGTCACAGGCTTCGGAACACCTCTTCAACCTCCGCAGGCGTATGTGTCTCTAATTGGTGGAGAGTGGTGACATTTTGTGCTGGGTGGTGCTCTCCGACCCCCAGGCAGGTGGAGTCAGCTGTCAGCGTGTGTCCTGTTGCATCCTGATAACGGGCCGGAGCTTCCGGGTGGTGGTCCCTCCGCTCAGAGGGTGTGCCACTTGTAAGCTGTTGTTAATTTAATTTCGGGCACCCAGGCAGGACACCGTGGCCGGTTTCATCGTTGAGGAGAAATGAATCAACAACAGAGTGAATGTACAGTTGAACCTGGAGTTGGATGGGGCGTTAGGCTAGAGCTGCGTCCTGTGCGCCCAGGAAGCACACAGGCTCTGGGCGGCCCACGCCAGCTCCCACACAGCTTAGTAGCAGCAGCCCGGGGCAGGCCTGGCCCCCAGTGCTGCGGCGACACTCAGGCCGGGCCACGCACTCTGGGCTGGGCAGCTGGACGCTGATGGCCCAGGAACCTGAGGAGCCGTCCCGGGGACAGTGGTGGTGAGCAGGAGCAGTGAACCGTATGGCTCTGTGATCTTAACTCCCTGCCGAGCCCTGTCCGCAGGGACTCGACTCAGGAAGTCCCAGCTCTTCTGAGCACAAAATCAGTCTGCATGTGGCACCTCAGGCTGTCATCTTCCACCCTGAGGGCACTCGGTCACTGCTTGCTTTGTTTTTTAAAGACAGGATGTGATGGTGTAACTCACAGATGGAACTTTTTAAAAGAATTAGAAGCCTGGATTTAATTTGGGGATGGAAAGAATTGCACAGTGGCCAGTAGAGGGCGCTGCAGCCTCACCCATGAGCACCTCCAGCTGGGCCACACAGGGCCCCTTTCCTGGGATGTGGCTAAGGAGCACAGTCCCCCCGGGAGACCTAGCTCCCTTCATATTTTGTGCCCTGGAGTGACTTTCCTGCCCCGGCCCATTCTCCCCGGCAGTAAAAGGGGAAAATGGAAAGGGTTACGTAAGATCGGCGGTATCTGAGAGCACTCCTACCCCTCCCCGCCAAACAAAAATGCTCATGCCTTGCCCGTTTGTGGGATTCTTTTCTGGATATTTTTTAATGACCCTAGAGCAAAGTGCCTGGGCAAACGGATACGCGAGTAAGGTGGCCAGGCGGGCAGGCGGTCGCGATAGTGGCTGGGAAGACTGCGGGTGCCTCGCCTGATGAGCCAGTCACCTGTGCACGGCAGCGCGATCCCCCTGCCCACACCGGATGTGCCGGGTTCTGTTCAGCTCCGATTCCTCGCACGTCCTCCCGGGCAGGACCATGGTGAAGGCGACTGGTGGTGCGTGTGGAGCTCAGGTAAGTCCGATCCACCTGCCTGAGACTGAAGAGACAAAGGGTTCCCCGTGGAATGTTCTAGAAACGTAGGAGCAAGTGTTTCAAAAGGAAGACCGAGACATTAACTTAAACACTTTCTTCCCTTATTTCCTTCTGTTCGCCGTATCCCTTCTGGGAGAAATTCCCTGCGTGGGGGTGACACGGAGAAAGTTCCTTTCCATAGTTCTGTCATGGCGTTGTTCGTGTGAAGTGAGGAGCGGGCCCTGAGCCGGGTCCTGTGCTCACACAGCATGCTGTGACTTCAGTTTTGGGAGAGTGATGCGGCTGCCAGCTCTGGGGGGAGGACTTGGGGCTCCCTGGCGCCCACACCGTGGCTGGCTTTCCCTCTGGGGAAGCGGTACTGCCCTGTCGGGGGCTGTGCACGGGGACGGGGGCCCGGCGGGCCGATCCCCGCAGCCCTGGCTCTCAGAGGGCCCAGCCTCACCCCGCACCCACGAGTGCCAGAGTGGAGGAGTCTGGGGCGCGGCCCCCCTCATTCCGTTCGGGGGAAGCGGGAGAGGAGGGACCGGTAACCTCCCCCAGCCATCTGGAACCGCGGCTCTGTTTGAAGTTGTTCGCGCATCGTTAGGAATATTCTTTTCTTTTTTTTTTTATTTTTTTTTTTAATGTTTTTATTTATTTTTGAGACAGAGAGAGACAGAGCATGAGTGGGGGAGGGGCAGAGAGAGAGAGGGAGACACAGAATTCGAAGCAGGCTCCAGGCTCTGAGCTGTCAGCACAGAGCCCGACGCGGGGCTCGAACTCACAGACTGTGAGATCATGACCTGAGCCGAAGTCGGCCGCTTAACCGACTGAGCCACCCAGGCGCCCCAGGAATATTCTTTTCTTAATAACTGCTCAGTGGTTGCTGCCGTCGGATGGCGTCACCCTGCCTCACGGTGCACAGCTGACAGAGAGGACAACGAGGGGTCGGAAACGTCAGCCCTGACACACCCCCCCCCCGCGCCTTCCGCGTTCACAGAAGCGGGGGACCCGCCTGGTTGCCGTGTTTCTGTGTCACGTGTGTGTTACTGAGTATCCACTTGCAATAGTTTAAATTGGGGCCCAGTGCAAGTTTTAATGTAATTTTCCACATCAGTTGTCAGTTCTGTGCCCTGAGCACAGAGTAAGTTAAAGACGGAAGCAGGTCCCCCTCTGGCCCCTCGGTCCCCCTCCGGCCCCTCCGGCCCCCTCCAGCCTTCCGCCCGGGCCCACGGCTCCTTCCACATCGGCCAGCCACTCCCGACTCTGCCACAGGTGGCCCGACGTCATCGTGGGGCACCGGTGCCCTCCTCACCCCTCTCTGCTAACGACCCAGAGCTTACTGACAGCGGAGGTGAGGACCCCCCCACCCCGTCTCTGCTCCTCTCGAGCTCGAACTCGTGAACCGTGAGCTCATAACCTGAGATCACGACCTGAGCCAAAGTCGGACGCTTAACCGACTGAGCCACCCAGGCGCCCCGAGACTTGCCTTACTTGAATAGAAAACAGCAGTCATGGCTGCAGACGTCTGGACCCCTCAGATCCGACCTGTGGAAACGCCCCTGGTAGGAGGACTGCTGGTAAGGGCTCGGGCCTCCTGATCTGCGTCTCTCTAGTTTTCCCACCAGTGCTTCTCCTTTGGGGGAAAAAATAAGTTTGTGGAGAAAGTGTAGAGTCTTTCAAAAACAGGCCTTTAGCCTACAGGGGTTTGTTCCGCTCCTTGGGGCCTCTGTCAGCCCCCAGGCCTGCCCCGGGCACAGGGGGTTCGGGCGGAAGCCCCCCACAACCTCGCGCCCGCCGAGCAGTGGACGCCCCATCAGTATTTCGTAGGGTTTCAGGATTTTGTCTGCAGCATCATTTGCTTCACGTCACCCTGGGGACCCTGGGGAGAAGAGGAGAGGGACCCCGAGGGGGAGGCCCCGCCCGCCGTAGGGTGCTCACTTCCTCCGGAGTCTCGTTCGTGTGGAAACATCCAGGAAAGCAAGAGTCGGGGTCCTCCGTGGTGGCAGCCAGTGCTCCGGAGTCCTTGCTCGTCCGGAGACGTCAAGCGAGAGAGCGACGGAGAAACCAGGCAGGGCCCTGGCCCCCACTTCAGATGCAGAAATGCTGCACAAAATGCTGGGAGGCCTTTTCCAGGGCGGGCTCCAGGGGGCCTGGGGTCCGCATCCCCTTCCAGCCCGAGGCCCCAGGGCCGCCCGCCGCCGTCCCAGGGAGCCGCCTGCCTGCGGGCGGAAGGAGGGGTGTGACTCAGCCAGCCTCCGCCCTGCCTCTGCAGCCGGGGACCAGCCTTCGTGTGTGCTTCTCGGAGGCGTGTTTGTCAGATCAGCCGTGGAGCGGAAAATTCGTTTTTAAAGCACTCACCCCTGACCTTTCCAGATTCGTGTTTTTAGGGAGCCCGAAGCCACGCTCCTGCCATCGTGGCCATCATCCAGAATAAAAAGTTCATGCGTCTTTCCGTTCGCAGAGCCTGTTGAGTGATGAGGAAATGAGCTTTTCTGGACTCCGATGCGGTTGTGAAATGTATCACTTTAATTTCTAAATGGAAACATTGACATTGGGGGAGAAAAATAAAGCGAGAGGAATACAATTCCAGGAACCGTCAGTTCTCGCTGCTGTTTCCCGGCTCTGCTCAGCTGCACGGCCCCACTTTCTCGGCGGCGCTTAAGATCAGGAAGACGTGATGGCGAACGGTGTTTTACACCGTGCCCTCTACCTGCGTCCCCTTCCCTCTCAAGGTCCACAGCAGAGAGAAAGGAGAGGGAGAAGAAAAACCTTGCAGTAAGAAAACACTCGTGCCTGGGATGTAAAAGAAATCAGGTCCGTGGGAAGCGCACTGCCCGTCGGGGCCCAGCCTGCCTGCAGGGGGCGCACCTCCTCGGCCGCAGGAACGCGGGGTGAGGCGAGAACAGACACAAAAGGCCCCCCGCACGGATTGCAGATGAACCCAAAGTTCTCCCGGGATGTGTTCCCCGGGGAAACTGCCAGAGGCGCACAGGCTGCGTGAGCTGGGCTCCCCTGGGAAAGGGGCTTCTGGCAGGGAAACTTCGAGACCCTGCTGAGGCATCACTCCCTTACCTCGTTAACCTAACCGCAGCCTCCCTGGAGCCACCGGGGTGGAGGCGAGGCCAGGAGCCCGCACCCTCTGGCAGGTGGAGGTTGGGTGCGGGAATGCCCGTGTTCTTCTGTGACTTCCTGAGGCCGCTGGCGTCCCCGGGACTTGTCTTCCATCTCGGTGTAACAGGACAGGAGACCCGCACACCACACATCACATCTCTCTCAGAGTCACCCAGGACATTTTGGTGGGGCTTAAAACTCCGTTCTATAGAAAATACAGGCAGTAGCCCTGAAAGACGTTGACTCGGATCATGGGAACTTGGGCGCAGGATGGTGAGGTTTGGGGGTGACGGGGTGGTCCAGAACCGACGGCCGAGAAAGAATTCTTGAAGACGACCTTGGTGCAAGAAAGGTGATTTTACTAAAGCACGGGGCAGGACCCGCGGGCAGGAAGAGCAGCCCTGGGGGTGTGATGTCAGGGAGAGAGCAAGTCTCTAAGGAATTTTGGAAGCGAGGTTTCCAGGACCTCGAGGGGCTGGCTGTTGCTAGGGAAGCACCACTTTTATTACCGTTTAATAAAACCTCAGTCATGAGACCCTTCAGATGTCTATCAGGGGAGCCATAAGCTTGGGGTGTGAGTGCCCGCATATACTTGGGGCAGTTGAGATGAAGCAAGTAGACACAGGATCCTCGAGGTTGGGCTAATGTTAAGCCAAGGTTCTCTCTGGCCCCCAGCCAAGTGTCCTCATCGAGGCACCTGCGCTCCTAGAGGGCGGTCGCTCTGTCAGTTTCAAGGACTTGTCGTCAGTGGGCTGGAGGCAGTCAGGGAGTTTAATTTTTCACTTGCCTTAGTTTCCCGCGTCACCATGGCAAGCACTTAGCCCCTTTCCTTTGTTCTCGGGCAGCCAGGAGTGTCCGAGGAGTATCACATATCTTCCGGGGGCGGGGGGCAGCCTGTATTTTGCCCTCAGCTTGCCCCCCGCTCCCCCACCAAGGAGACATTCACCTTGGAGACATTGCTTTTTATTGGCAAAGCCCATTAATGCTCTGATAGCGTTTGGCTAGGATCCCGCGGTTTGGTGATTGACAGCTAGTAGTCTTTCACCTTCGGATTGGAATTATTTCCATTGCTTCCTTTTGCCTTTATTGTTTGCTTGTTGGTTCTGGTTGGGTTTTTGGCGGGGGGTGGGGGTAGGGTAGGGAGCTTTGCTTTAAATATTCAAGTTTATGCCCAAATATCACAATGTCCTTTGTTAATTATTGAACTACTTAAGTGCCACTGATTTCATTTGGTTTAAATTTTTTACTCGGTGGAGCTTTTCAAGACAAGCCACTTTTATTAAAACGGAGGAGTATTGTATCTCTGTCTTCCTCAGACCGCTTGAAAATCAGGCAGGGCATCGCCGCGGCTGCTTCCAGAGCTGAGCGGCAGGCAGGCCGGGTGACCTCAAATCGGTGACGACGGGGCTTGTGAAGAGCACTGAGCAGAATTTAGGAGCTTGTTTCTGGTTCCGGCAGCCTCGCGAAGCGTCAGCGGCCGAGGACAAGGCGTTTCCTGAGGCTCCGGTCCAGATGGACTGAGCAAAGCCATGACCAAAGGTATCTGAAAGGTGAGGCTTGATTTATAGCCACTCGCCTGGCCTCAGAAGGGAGCCGCTGGGGCACCCCGGCCAGCAGAGCTGGTGGCCCGCACGAGGCCGATGAACAGGAGTGCTCTCGGCCCCGCTGCCCCCAGACCCGGCCACGCGGCGTCAGAGGGGGCAGTCAAGCCACTCGGGCTCCGTGACTTCAGTCTGGAAGCCGCTGGTCCTGATGCCCCTGCCACCACCTGCCCCCAGCGGAGAAACGGGAGGCGGTTCTTCTCTGCAGAAAGGGGAGAGCACCGCGTGCGAAGCAACCCCGGACCGCTCGCTTCCACTCTTCCCCCGGGCCGGCCCACAGCCTGTCCACGCGATTCCGGGTCCGATCACTTCCCTTCAGTAAGCTGGCGCGGAGTTACTCAGCCTTACTTTTTTTTTTTTTTTAACATTTATTTATTTTTGAGAGACATAGAGACAGAGCATGAGCAGGGGAAGGGTAGAGAGAGAGGGAGACACAGAATCCAAAGCAGGCTCCAGGCTCTGAGCCGTCAGCACAGAGCCCGACACGGGGCTCGAACTCACAAACCGTGAGATCATGACCTGAGCCCAAGTCGACCGCTTAACCAATTGAGCCACCCAGGCACCCCACTCAACCTTACTTTTAAACTTAGTAGTATCCGCGTTCATTTCAGCCTTTATAGCAGCCAGAGTAAAGACTAATGTACAAGTCACTTTAGCCCAAGTTTTTAAAGTCAAAAAGGGCCAGTGGCCTGAGGAAGGAGCAGGCTGTCTCCTTCGGACATTCTGCAAGGTGGTCGTCTGGATGGGCACGTAGAAGTACGCACAGCTACCCCGCACTTAACCCCCGACCTGGTCCTGAAGCATGCTTTAAAAACACAGCTCCCGGGGCGCCTGGGTGGCTCAGTTGGTTAAGCGGCCGATTTCAGCTCAGGTCATGATCCCATGGTCTGTGAGTTCGAGCCCCGCGTCGGGCTCTGTGCTGACAGCTCAGAGCCTGGAGCCTGCTTCGGATTCTGTGTCTCCCTCTCTCTCTGCACCTCCCCGACTCATGCTTTGTCTCCCTGTCTCCCAACAATAAATAAACGTTAAAAAAAAAAGAAAAATACAGCTCCCGAAGGCCCCTGAAAGCAGGAATTTGCACACTGGTTGTCAGGAGAGCCCAGTGGAGGTAAAAAAAGGCATCCTGCAGAATTGGAGACTAAAAACCGCTGAACATGGGGATGGTGGAGAAAGTGGGATCCAGGGTAAGTACACTGAAAATCACAAAATTTTGCACCCTCCTCAAGTTTGGTCTCAGGCTCCCCTCCATCGTAGTCATAAAATGCCCAGCAGTGACTTCAGAATTGTTACCAAAACCAATAGATAAATAATGCAGAATTCACAAAGCCAGCCAGTCTCTGCCGCAGGCCTGTTCGTATTTGGAGACTCTCATCATGCTGCCTCTGCTGTGCCACCATGCCTGCTTCAGCCACATACCTCCCAGGTGCCTCCGTTTCTTCAAATGTCAAATGGAAGTAATATAAAAAACAGGGAATTTAAATAATATAGGAATAATCCCTCCACATTTAGGAGAAAACATCCTGTTATTTAACAATGCAAAGTATCGGGGTGCCTGGGTAACTCGGTTGGCTGAGCAACCCAGGGTGGTGGGTTGAAGCCCTGCCCTGGGCTCTGTGCCAAGCGTGAAATTGAGATTCTCTCTCTCTCTTTCTCTCTCTCTGCCCCTTCCCTGCTCTCTCTCTCTATCTCTATCTCTCTGAAAATAAACTTTAGAAAAAATAAAATAAAATAAAAAACGCTGAATAAGACACTTAAAACATAGCGCACAGTTGAGCTGCAGGAAGTAAGAATCTGCCGAGGGTGAGACAGGGCAAGGAGCTGAAACCCACACGGCGGGGCATCACCGGCATCTGCCCGGGTGAGACGGGAGGGAGCCAGCCAGTCTCAGGTGGCAGACGGATTGAGGCTCGCAGGCCAGAGGGAAGGGTAGAGGTAGCAAGGCCTGGGGAAGGAAGTGCGGGGGTTCCGTCGGCGACAACCACACCCCATGAAGCCAGACATGGGTAGGGATGAAACTCTGGGTTAAGCCAAGAAAACAATCCGCAGAAGGAAAAGGTAGGGCTCTGAGCCCCCTCCATCCTAGCTGTGGACGGAGCAGGAAGAATCACCCCCGGCACACGCAGGCCAGGATGCTGCATGAGAGTTCCTACCCCACGTCTCGCACTCGCGACCTACGGATGTGCACCACTTGTGTGGCCCCAGTCCCCCCAGATGAGCTGACAGCGATCCCAATTTAGTTTTCCCGGAAGCACCTGGTAAAGTCAAAGGCAATTCCTTGTTAGAAGAGTTTTTAAAGCTCCGTCCTCAAAGAATCCCCGCAGGTAAAGTTCCAAGGAGCATGAATCCATACTCACACCCATAAAATTACTAAGCAGATGAGAACCTCCAGTAGGAACAAACACCGCATTTATGGAGTCTGCCTATGTCTTATTTCTCAGATTTAGAAGACCTACGATAAGCGCGTTTCACATTCCAAAGAAATCGGACGGGACTATGAAAGCGTAATGGAAGAACAAGAGATTATGGAAATTTATCAGACAATAGGTGTGAAGAACAAAACAGAACTAAAAACGAGAAGATACAGACACACGGGTAGATTTCAAAGTATAAAGCCGCAAGACGGGATGTAAGCAGATTAGTTACAAATGAGATAGCGGTGTAAGAGGCTCTGCAAATAGTTACAGAAAACAACCCGAGACAAAATGGTAGAAAATAGAAGGTAAGAGACATGGAAGGTGTCTCCCAAGAGACTGATGCTCCTGGTAACCCACACAAGCCACAAAATCGTGGTCTTTCTCACCCAATCAGAGAGCTTAGACTGTGAAAAAATCCCATCAGGAACTTCATTCCAAAAACTGGCAAGGTTTTCAGAGGAGACAAGAGACCCGAAGGTACTCTCGTTCTCGGCGTACATACAAGAGAACCAGGATTCTGCCGTAGATGGGGATAAGAAGTGGGTGGGAACTTTAAGGGTCTTTCCATGGCTACCCAAGGCTGACAGACTGGAATTCCCAGGAGCCCCAGTCACAGAACAGGTCTTTCCCACAGGCCCTCCTCCAGTGCTCAGGATCGGGGCTGGACAGGAAGCTGGGGATTCCCCTGACATGCATGGCACCTCCTCCAAGTCCAAGACAACCCCCCCACGAAAGGAGGGGTGAAGCAGAGCATGAGAACTGCTGGCGATCGGTCAGTGGCTGAGGCTGGGCAGGAGCCGGAGAACCGGGGGGGATTGTCCACGGGGATTAGCTGCAGTGGGGCGGGACAGCCGGAAGGGCCCGTCCACGTCCCCAGCCAGAACAAGATCGCCACACGAGCCCCAAGGCCCGCGGCTGCACCAGAACACGAAGAGAGCTCAAAACTCTCGGTCGACTTGCAAATCTCAAGATCTCACGGTGCGGAAAGCCGGTGGTTCGGGTAACAGGAAGAAACCTTGGGAAATCTTGCCACTGCCCAGACCCCAAGCACGGCAGAACGGAAAATGCTAGTCCCATTCTCAAAACGTTTGCAGGTGGTGAATGAACTAAACTTGCCAGAAAAGCTCAGACCTAGCTTAAGTGTAAGGCACATTCCCTTGGTCGCTCCAAACCGGTGGCTTGAACCAGAGAGGAAGAGCCCTCTCTTAAAGGGACATATTACTTCCTTCGGTCTCTACTGTTCTCTTTTATGTGGAAATAGCATATTATACTGGCCTTCTTCCCACGGGTGATAATAAATTTCTTCTAAGGTTGAAAGGAGAGGGGCGAGAGGGGAGTGTGGGCAGATAATACGGAGAGAGAACGCAGGGGCTCTGAACTCAGGTGCGGCTCAATTCCGACAGCCGACTTTTTCATTCATCTGCTTTCCTGGAATCGAAAAGTTATTTGCAAAATCGTTAAGTCAAAAAGAACTGAATATGACCAAATCGAATGACTTTTCAGTGCTATAATAAAAATCAATATGCCGCAAGTAGCTTCAGAAACAACGGACGCTTCCGAGAACACATACTTACCGAGACGGGCGCTCCGGCGTGTTTAAGGATCTTGCAGAATGATTTAACGGCATACGGTCGACAGTCCGTTCATGTTTTTTCTGCGACTCCATTCCCAATGGGGGAGGGAGCCTACAGGAGATGTCGTGGGAGCTAGAAGCACACGTTTGGGGATTGTCACGTCGCAAACTGCTGTTGAACTAAAGAAAGCCCGTGTTCTATCATAACAGCAAGCGCAGACGGAGGGGAAGTGACGCCATCATCCACAGCCGCCTCTGGCCTTAGAGATCGCGTAAAGAAGGGCTGTGCGGGGCCACACCTGCAAGTGTGGAGCCCCGTGCAGCCTGCGAATAGAGTGTAGCCACGCCCATTCACGTGCCTACGTGGACCGAGGTAGGAGGGTTGTGACGGAGACCACAGGGTCCCGACGTGTAAATATTTAGCATCGGATGCCTCGTGCGGGGGGCGGGGGACAAGCCTCCTGAACAGAGCTCGCCCCTGTGTGCACAGGCGTGAAGGCGCTGCCCAGAATCCTGACACTTTGGGTGGGGAGGGCAGGAGGGGTGTGGTGCCGCGGGGGAGCCGCGTCTGGGGAGTGAGGACTCAGACCCAGGACCGCCCCCAGCTCGCGCCCGACCCTCGACCCCCCACTAAGAGCCCCCAGCTCTGTGCCCAGTGACCCGAGCAGGCCGGTCAACCCTCTCATGCCTCACTTTCTAATTTCAGTGCTGAACAAAACCGGATACTGGGGGGCTGTTCCTTAAATCCCTTGATGTTATAACCCCGTCCAAAGGGGAAGGTGGGATTATTTTCACTGAACATTTTACTGCGAGGATCCACGCACTTACCCAGGTGGTAGATATCGCTGGTGGCCCATCCAGTGTCTATGTCCTTTCCAGCTGTGGCGGGCAGGAAAACGACGCCCCACCACCCAGGACGTCCGCGTCCTACCTCCTGGGACCTGTGACTAGGTTACCTCACGTGGCACAGGGGGGTTTAGGCTGTGGTGGAATGTCACGGTCAGCTCAAAGTAATCACGATTTCAATCCTTGAAAATGGAGGTGGCGCAGAAGAGGGAGACCCAGAGAGACCAGAGTTCGAGGGGACTCCACCAGGTTCTGCTGGCTTTCGAGACCAAAGGGGCCACAAACCAAAGAATGCACGTGGCCTCTGGAGCCAAGGAAACAGGTGCTTCGCGGCAGCCTCCAGAAGGAACAGAACCCTGCCCACACGTCGAACTCAGCCCGGTGACACGCGTCAGACGCCTGACCTCTAGCACTGCAGGGAAACAGATGCGCTGTTTCAAGCCGCTGAGTATGCGGCGATCTCTTACGGCAGCGATAGGAAACCAACACGCCCGTGGAAACATCGTTTTGGAGCAGCAGGGAACTCAGATAAGGAAGTATTATTTCTTAGCCTCCTCCGCTCAGGATGTTGCCATGTGAAACTGTTCTGACAAATACATGTCCTGGGGTGAGCTTCCGAGGCAAGCTTTAAAAAGTAGAAGACTCAGCTGGCACTGAGCATTCTCCCTTTGCCCTTTGACTCATTATTCTTGTCGCTTGTGGTTTGGGTGTGAGGGCTGGAATCGCAACAGCCATCTTGTGACCTTGAGGGAAGGCCAAGAGACTAGCAGACTGTGTTCCTGCCATCATTGAGTCACCGAAGCACTGCCGGCAACCACTGCCTCTGGAACTCCCATTAGGTGAGGGAAACAAAACTGCCAGTGTTTGAGGATAGCCAAATGTTTTGTAGGAGCCAGCCGGCCATCGCGCGTGGGAGAGGGTGGGTGTAAGCGCCCGTTGCACAGAGGCTCTTGAGAGAGTGGAGTTAAACACGTGCGTAGTTGTTCCGTCCACGAGCCGGTCTCACACTGGGCTCGGGGACCAGAGGCTCACTCCGGCTGGAGCCGGCCAGGCCTCTGGCCATCCGGGGCCACCAGGTTCCCTTTCTGGTTCTTCCTGCTCCCCGAACGTGGTTCTTCAGTGATTTCACGATTAGCAAGGATCTTCCCGTACAAGCTTACCAGCTAGTTGTGACTTCGTCTTCCAGAGGAGGAAACAGGCTCCTACACGAAGGCAGAACAGAGAGGCTCGTAGTACGGGCCCTCGGTGCAGACTGGGACCCCGGCCCGGCCACCTCAGGAATATGACCACAGAGGAGCAGGGCCTCTAGCCACTGAATCCACCTCTCTGTGCACAACCCACCCATCTGGAAACTGGGGATAGAAGGGCTGCCGTAAGGATGAAGTGAATTCATGTGCATACGTGCCTACGTGTCAAATAATCAAAACAGTGCTTGCCCGTGGGGGACGCCAGTGCCTTCCTCCCATCCCCCCAGGTCCCTCGCTGCTGCTCCGTGCTGGCCCCCCTCTTCAGCGCCCACTCAGTGGCCGGCAACCGGGGCTCTTCCCTGACGCACTGGCCTCCTCGGGCTGCTGGGCCCGTCCGCCCGGGAGCACAGAGCAGGAGTGCCTGGCCCAGGGTGAGTGCTGACCGTGTCCCCGGGGGCGGGCGCCTGGCGCCCGCTGCCTTATCGGGGAGGCGGAGCTCGCACCCGAGGCTCCCAGTGGGGTAGCCGAGCTGCCCCCGAGGGACTCTGCTGGGCACCCCCCTTGCCCAGCTTCGACCTGGCGCGGGTTTCTGCTCGGCCCCCCTTCATATTGCATGCACGTCACTGCTCGTCTCGGGTCCGCTTCTCGGACCAGTCGCTTCTGACTGGAAACATCACCTTCCAGGGGCTCTGGCCGTGGGCAGCGTTAAAAGCCGCCATGCTGTTTTCCTCTTCACAGGCCCACAGAGGAAAATCTGAGGTCCCCAAACGGGGTGCCCTCCACCTGAGTAGGGAGCTGGCTGGAGGGCGGCCGAGAGAGGCCTTTCTGTCCCATTGGGGTTTCCCCTGGACGCCAGGGCGCTCTTCGGGAAGTGATGCTGAAGGCTGTCGTCAGAGCCCCGAGACCTGACAAAACCTTTCGTTCTCCCGGGCCTGGGCGAGGTTCACTGGGAGAGCCGTGGGTGCCACAGGGGCACCTGGTGATTATGACGGAGCCGTGGATGAGGGCTGCTGAACCCAGGGGGGCTCTCGGGCACAGCACGGGGTCCCCACGGAGGCTGGCAGTGCAGTAGGGCTCAGGCCTGGAGTTCTAGGGGCCCAGGTGTGGTGGGAGCCTGTGGGTTCGGGTGTGGTGGGGGCCTGAGGCCTAGGTGCAGTGGGGGGCCTGGGGGCCCAGGTGTGGCTGGAGTCTGGGGGCCCCAGTGTGGTGCAGGCCTAGGGGCCCAGGTGTGGTGCAGGCCTAGGGGCCCAGGTGTGGCTGGAGTCTGGGGGCCCAGGTGTGGTGCAAGCCTGGGGGCCCAGGTGTGGCGAGGAGGCCGGGGGCCCAGGTACAGGAGGAGAACACACATCCAAAGGCACATTCCGTGGTGCTTAGATGACTTCCGCCCTCAGCACTGGCTACGCACGGGCAGGTGGACCCGTCCTGGGACCTGTATTTTGAAAAACGGAGACATTCATAGCGTTTGGTCAGGATCATGCGAACGGAACGGGGTACACGGGACACCGTCGCTCACACCGCAGGTCAGTGTGCAAGTACAGGTGAGTTTTAGTGATGGGCCATCCGCCTGACATACGAACACGGCTTATCCTGTAAACTAGAACATTTCGCTTCCCCTCCGCCCAGCCAAGCGGAAACAGTTCCGATGAGTTTGGAAACTCGAGACGTACGTGTGCGCCAAGCACGCGGATGCGATCTGGGGGAAGGGGAGTCCCTCTCGGCGAGTCCGGGGGCGTCGAGAGCCCTGAATGACGCGCGTCCTGCTTGCCAGCACCGAGCGGAGCCTGGACGAAGCGGGTTATTCTACCCATTGTTCTCTTCCTGTTGAGGAAGCTCAATGGGCGGTTTGCCTCATATTGCTCTTGGAAAGCCGGGTAGCCGCTGACGTCAGTTGCGATGGTGCGATGCATTTTAAGCAGAGATTTGTTTACATCGTGTGCTTCTGCCAAGCCCGGCTCGCACGGACCAGATGTTCCTACCACAAACCCTCGGTCTCCGGGAAACACAGGGCATCGCAGCCCGCCGGCCCTTAACCAGTGGGATTTCAAGGAACACGCCCCTTAAAAATGCCGTTTTGAATAGCCTCATAAATCACTGCCTTCCAGGAGCTACGTTTACCTGAAAAGAAGATGAACCGTTAGTTGGAAAATGGTGGTGAGGACATCTGAATCCCGTTTCTGGCCACGTTCATGCCCATCTCAAATATTTTTGTGTGTGATTTTTTCCCTGAATGCTGTTTATCTAAAGCTCGTGTTCTAACCTCGAGCTACACTTGGAGGAGACTCCGGGATGATCAACAGGGCGGAAATCTGATCCTAGTGACAAGAGCGCTCAGAATCTCCCCTCGTTCTCTTGATGGCTCCTGTCTGGGCCTCTCCAGTACCTGGTCTGCTCGTCAGACCCAGCGATCCCGAAAACCCCCTGAAAAGAAGTTGCCTCTTCAGCTACGATATTCGGCCAATGTTCAGCTCCTGTGGCTCGACTGGAGCCTCGGAACCCTCGTGTCACAGTGATGCACGCAGCTGCTTAGAGCTTTCTGTTTGTGGGTCCCTCCCTTCTGCACACGGCGGTCTAGCCACGGCCTCTGAGCTTCCCTTCTGCCGCTCTGTTCCCTCCCGCCTTCTCTCTCTCCCTCGGGCCCAACAATTACTATTTTCTTTTGCTTTCTTCGCTTCCGAACCATACGTCATCTGGTTTTTATCCCACACTGTCGAGCGCCTCTTGTTTAGCTGCCCTCGTTCTTAGTCCACATCTACGTGTGTTTGGGAGATAAATTAATCTGTGCATTTGATGCTTCGAATTAATATTTCTCTTAATTTTAAAACTTAATTTCACTGGAGAGGGTACAGCGATAGAGACATGCTCATGTCTTATTGGTGTCACTCTAAATTGTTATAACTCTTTGAAAATAAATTTGACAGTATGCCTCCAGAGCCTTCAGTCATTAATGCTCTTTAAGCCAGTAATCGAACTTCTGAAAATGTGTCTTATGAAAACCATCCCAAACTCAAGTGCAGAATCACACACAAAGCTCTTCATGATGGCGTCATCCCCAATTGCATCCAATGGAAAAGAATCTGAACATAATATTAAGGTGGTTTTAAAATGGAAATGAATATACTAAAATACCACAATGAGAAAAATGCTGGTGCAAATTGGGTGAGTGGTAAGATGGAGAAGTTGCGTGAGGACTGACAGAGACCATGAGCTCAGGAGAGAAGAGGACTATGACCTAGACACTGGGCAAGTTTGAGCGATGCAGCCAAAATCACGGTAGCTGTTGTAGTTATTGAGTGCTGTGTAACAGACAAACCCAAGCTTAGTGGTGTCGAGCAACAATCATTTATCATGCTCACAAATCCTATGCGTCAGGAAATTGTATAGAACGCAGAAGGTTTGGGGTCTCATCTGGAAAACTCGAACGGCCGGGTGACCTGTGTTTGGGATTGGAAGCATCTAGAAGCTTCCTCACTGAGACATCTGGTGTCTGGGCTGGGGAGACTTGAAGGCTGGGCTTTGCTGGGACGGGTAAGGGGGAATGCCCTCGCAGGGCCTCTCCATGAGGCTCGGTCAGCCTCTGAAAAGGAGCATTCCAAGAGAGAGTGTTCCCAGAGGCCATGGGGAAGCTGCATGATCTCCCTCCAGAAGTCAGGTGGTGTAACTTCTGCCATATTGACAGCCTGAAGCAGTCACAAGCCTGCCTGACTTGAGGGGGAGGTCTAAGGAGAGGCATCAACATAGAGTCGTCACTGTTGAGACAGCCCATGGACCAGCAAGTTTAGAAACTAGTAACGCAACTCTAAAGTCTCTCTCCATGTGCCCGATGCCCATGCGTTTAGCCTTAAGAGAAGAGCTCACAGCACAAAGGGACTTTGAACCCAAACGCTTGATGCAAGGAGTTCTCAGATCTTGTTTCCAGGAAAGCCATAAAATAAGGTGAGTAATAGTCTAGGCTGGATAGTCTAACGATATTTCTACTTGAGGCAGAAGGAATTACATCAAATTCTTGGTTTCTATGATTCATTTGTAGAAGCCATTTTCCTTTTTATTAACCTTTGAGGATCTATAAGCAGAAATTAAAACCCATGCCATGAGTTCTGAGATAAATTGGTTTGTTGTTGAATGCTCGTCACATACCGTCCTACGAAGGAAGGACGTGAGGACACGGGTGCCCTGGTTTGTTCATATCCGTCCGAGGATTCTGGGGAAAAGAATAGGAGCTGATTCAATCCACAGAACTGAAAGAAATACTTCTCCCTCTCTCTTTTTCCTTCTGGAATTTGAAAGTAAATTTTAAGTATTTATAAAAATGAAGTCATGCTCATGTAGTAGTCATCATTCTGAATGCTTGTTTCCAAATCTCCTGATTCGGTGCTCTCCCGTGATACTGTCTCTGTGTCCCTGCAACGCCGGCTGTCATATCTAGCTTTGGATTATAGTTATTTGTACACTCGTCTAACCTATACTAGATTATATTCTAGTATATTCTATGCATAGTTTATACTCTATGCATTGGCATATGGTCCAATTAAATATTTATTTTACTGAATTGAACTGCTTTTTTTCTGCCTTGTTTTTGGGTATGCACATGATTAGCAGCTAAGGTTTTCAATCCTGAAGGCACCTTTTATATTTTCTTAGGTGTTTATAGCATTAACCACTTATGGTATTCCATCAGGAATATGAAAAAAGTCTGTATTCATGATTCTTCATAATTTTTGTATTTTAATTATGTAAAAGAATATGAATTATGTGTTCAAATTTCAACATGAATGGACAGAATTATTTGCTCTTGTTTAGAGAGTATTTCCTGTGTTGTTTGAGACCAATGCTGCGAATATCTTTTCCTGGTCCATTTTTTTACACGAAGCCCTGGTCGTCAGGTGCCTGCCGTCTTCCTTACAACTGTCGGAAGGTTGAGTGGAAATTGGGGTATTAGTCAGTAAGGGTCTGTGGGTGATGTGGTCAAATCCCGTTACATTCTGTATGAATTTTCTTACTCGTAAATGGGATTTATGATACCTTTCTTACCTACATCATGAGGCTGTGTTAGAAACAAGTGAAAAGATAATGATGCACCCTGACATGCCACAGCAGTTCTGGAATAATTGTCCTTGTACACGTATTTTAATGGGAGGAGTGGCTTGTGCAGCTCCAAGCCTGTGGCTGACATCACCCCTTTGTAGTAGTGTTCTTTGCCATTGACCTTGATTCAGCCTCAGAATATTTCTCAACACGGTGCCAATTGATAAGATTCGTCACGTGAGATCAATGTTTTTTAGCGAGCATGTTTTCTAAGTGACCTAAAATACTCATCAGGCAGGGAAATTGCTGGGTTTTCTCCCTGACTTGCCCATACGCGTCTGTGAGCACATCTTTGCTTGTTCATACAGGGGGCTGCCCCCCACCCCATCCCCCCAAAACCCCATCTCTGTTGGGAGCTGTTTTGGGCTCACAGGTTGAGACCCTTCCCTGTGTAGAAAAGTGGTTCAAGCAAAGCTCCCGCTAGCCAAAATGGCGGGCTTGGATTTCTTGAGCTACTCTCCTTGTCCCCAAGGAATGTAAAGGGGAAGGACCGGAGCTCGATGCCTTGATGGATTTATAAGACCTTAAGGAAAGACCCTGCTCTCTCCCCCCACCCTAAATTTATCCTAAATCCAACATACAGGATTAAGGAGGTTTGCCACCCTGCTGGTAAAAATGGATTAATTTTAAAGAGATCAAACTACCTTTTAAATAAAGACACAGACCAGCAGGGAGAGAATCCCAGGATAGAGAAGACGCCAGACTGCTTGGTCATTAGACTACACTTTTCTCGCGACTCGACTCTCTCACTTCCCTTCGCCTGACCGGCCATCCTTTATGGACCCCTAGATTCGCCGGAACAAGGACCCCGGCACATCTCTACTTTGTACAATGAACTCTCCTTCTTTGCCCCTTTTCCCAGCCCTCACTCTCGGGCTGCACGATGGGGGCCCGTGACGAGGACCGGGTCGGTGGGGGTTGAGCACAGGCTGACTCTGAACTAGAGTTTGCCGCAAACTAATCGCAGAGTCTCATTCTCCAAGCTGGATCTCAAGAGGAAATGGATAAAAAATGAGGCTGTGTAGCATCGACTTGCTTGATTATATTTCTCTGATCTGTCATTTTGCTTTCTTAATCAAAGTTCTTTTTTTGCCCCCTGAAAATACATTTATTAAGTTTGAAGCTAGGTCATCCATCCTGAAAGCCCTTATCCTGGCCCACCTGCTACTTGGAACTTATAATAAAATGCTCTGCATGCTTTAATGAGGAGTGGACAGTGTCTACGAGTACAACACAATGAAACCCGAGAGAAATTTGCTAGTTTCATAAAAATGAACTCTTTAGGCTCTTTCTGACACAAAATGAAGGAGGGGGCAGAAAACATTAAGGAGATTACTTGAAGGGATGTTCTAAATGCACTGCATGAAGTCATTTGTGTTTACACCTGTGGGGACTTCCCAGTGAACGGTGTTTTTCTAGGCACCCGCCTTGCTGATGGGTGATGAATGCTTTCAGGGGAGACTTCTATTCCTAGTGATGGAAGTCTAGATGGTGCAGCACAACCTTTCCACTGAGAACAGTAAGAAAATTGAACACGATAAAAAGGAAAGAGACTCATCTGTTTGTAGCCGTTGCGGAGCTCTCAACATTGCAGGATTTGAGGAATCGAGCCCTGAGGTCAGGCGCCACTTCCCTCTCAAGACACTGCAGTAGCCAAATGTCTCAGCATCTGCAGAACTGGAAGGACAGGAAGGGGATCTCAGAGACTATCTTGAAGGAGTCCAGGCTTTCAGGTGAGAATCTCACAGGACAGCATGTAAGAGTAGGGATAAACCAGAAAACGGTCAGATCCCCCAAAGAAGGCGTCCACTGTGAATTCACCCCACGCTGGTCACCAATCTGAAGAGAGAGGGAATCTTCCCTGCTGAGTGATGGTATAATGAAAACAGAGGGGGGATGAAACAAAGAAGTTAGACAGCAGGAACTAAACCACGGGGGATCCAGATATTGGAATTAGCAGACATGGGCTGTAAAATAACTGTGATGAATATGTTCAAGAATCAAAAGAATTTCACCTGAGAACCAGAGAACAGGAGAAACACAGTATCCAGACTGGATCACAGAAGGAGTAAGTGATGGAAAACATGACCAAGCAGGTAAGGACGGAGCAGCATAAGGGAAAGGTCAGATATTGATGGAATGAGCACCCCGAAAGGTGAGAAAACAGAGAATGGGTCAGAGACGATCTTTAAAGAGATGATGGCTGAGAATTTCCTCAAACCGATGAAGGGCATTGACTCACAGATACAAGAGACTCATTGATAATGATCAGTTGGTGATATTTGTCTAAGCCGTACACATCTGGACTCATTTTCCTGTATTTAATTTTTTTAATGTTTATTTTGAGAGAGAGAGAGAGAGAGAGAGAGAGAGAGAACATGTGTGAGCGAGGGAGGGACAGAGTGAGAGCAAGAGCATCACAAGTAGGCACCATGCTGTCAGCATAGAGCCTGATGTGGAGTTCGATCTCACAAACTGTGAGATCATGACCTGAGCCAAAATCAAAAGTCGGACGCTTAACTAACTGAGCCAGTCTGCACCCCTTTCTTCTATTTAATTTTTAAAAATTTTTGGAAAAACAAAGAATTGATACTGACCCATAAAGCAGTGCAGCTGGAAGTGGCATGAATGATACAGTGGCCCAGGGACTCCTCTGCCAGTGACATATGGCACGATAACTATATAGAATATCCTATCCTTTCTCGAGCAGTAAGGATACTATGGTGGAAATATCTGTGTTTCTCTACTCCAGCGGACCTGGATTTGAATCCCAAATCAGTGTCTCACCAGCTCAGTGGTCCTAGGCAAGTTACTCATCTCATCTCCCCTCATCAAAGAAGGAATAAACTTCACATACTGGTTGTAATGAGCTGGTTTCTCCTGTCTTTGTGCACCTTCTGTGCTTGGTGGAGAACCAGTCCCCTCCAGCTGGGCAGCCTTTTGTGAGTTCTCTCCCTCTCCCTGCTCTCCAAGCCTTCATGCCTCTTCCCTCCTCTGCTGACATGTAATTCTCCCGGTTTTAAATGTTGTAAGTTAGCTCTTGGTTCCCAATTTGTACCTCCAGCCATGACCAATACGTTGACTCCAGACTTTCATCTCTAAGTGGCTCTCCAGTACGTTCCCCTGTGAGTCCAAGGGGTGTCCTAGTTGTGACACGTCTAGATACAACCCTTGAGCGTGCCCTCACTGCCTGTCTCTTGCTCTCTTTATCACGGTACCCGGAAGCTCCCTCCTGCCTACTGCCCGGGCCTGGGAACTCGGAGTAATCACACACCGACTTCTCATCCTTATCCCCGTCCCTCAGTAAATCTGGACAGCTGTGTCCTTGACCTATATCCTGAGTACATTCCCTCCTCTTCAGGATTGCCCAGATCTCCTGTCCCTGAGGGAAGGGAAGGATCCAGAAGCTAGGCATTCCGCTGTCCAGGGGGCAGCCTAGACAGGGGAAAGAGCACGGGCAAAGGTCCTGAGGTAGAGCTGACAAGTTTAAGGACAAGCAGGGAAGGCAGTGTTTGGGGAGGCCAGCATGTGCTCGGCCCAGTGCCTTCTCCATAAGGTTTGTCCCCACGAGGCAAAGTCAGCTTTGGTCTTGATGGAAATTTTACAGCCAAAAGACTAATGTCGCTTCCTAAATGTGACATAATCCAGTCTCTTTATTTTATGTGGAAAGAAACTGAGACCCAATGAGGTGATGCAGGGGCTTCTTCGGGGCAATGAGGATCTGGGAATTTTTCTCCCAAGTCAAAGTGGGTGTTGTGATTTGCTGCTCTGGAGGAAGCTGACGGTAACTCCAGCACCCACTCAGTGACACCAGCCCAGAGGCCACATCCACCCACTGGAACCAGCAGGTGTTTGGAGTCTCAGAGTGCCAGAGCCACACTTTCACTGGCACCGGGGTCAGCCATTGGGCCCCAGCTTTGATCCCACACCTCCGTCCACAGCCCTGGCTCCGCTGTCACCTGGACCTGACCCCATTCGCTGGAGAGGCAAGGAGTTTGCAGCTGAAACGGAAGCTCTCCGAGCAGCTGGAAGGGATGCAGACGTGGGTGTACCCAGAGCTGGGCATTGCCTCCGACCCCCAAAAGGTGGGCTCTCAGAAGAACATGGGCACCTGTGTGTCCCGAGAGGCGGAAGGTCTGAGAGCACACGTGGGGGAGGGGGCAGAGACCGCCAGGGCCAGACCCTGTGTGGGCAAGAGCAAAGCTCAGAAACGGGCTCTTAGCCTGCCCCGCAGGGCTGGATGCAGGCAGGGAGCCTGTGACAGGGAGCCGTGACGTGAGCAGTGACAGAGGGAGGGAGGGCCGGCTCTCCAGCTGTCAGCTGGCCTGGGTCCCCCCGCAGAGAGTCCAAGTCCTACCCCCTAGTACACGGTGAACGTGCGTCTGTTTGGAAATAGGGTCTTCGCCGAGGCTAAAATGAGGTCACGCAGGGGTAGGTTGTACCTACTCGTCCTTTGACTGGTGTTCTTATAAAGGGAGAGACACAGACAAGGACATGCAGGGAGAGCGGCACAGGGGTGCTAGAGAAAGAGATCGGTGCGACGTGGATGCAAGCCGAGGACCCCAAGGATTGCCTGCGCTCCCGGAAACGAGGAGGAGGCCTGGGATTCTTCCCCGCAGCCCCCGGGGACCCCGCCGACACCTTGACTGCACGCGTGTGGCCTCCAGAGCTGAGGAGAGTGTAATTTCTGCTGGTCTAACACGGAGTTGGCGGTGCTGCGTCACAGCCGCCCTAGGACACTAACGCACCTGTGTGTGCAGGCACGAGGGGGCTGGAGGAAGCCTGGCATGCAGGGGGGAGAGCGAAAGGGCCAGGGGAGGGAGAGATGGGGCAGGGCGGGACCGGCATGGAGGTGATAACGGACGCCGAGGCAGCCGGAAACTCCAGGTGAGAATTCCAGAATCTCAGCGCAAAACCATTGACGGTAGAGTGAAAGCCAGTCCAGGCTCTTGAAAATTCAGGCCGGATGATTAAGGAAGTAGTTTTCCATCAGCCGGCTCATCACACACACGGGACTGGCAGGCTCTCGGTGGCGTGAGGCACGTGGCACAGGACAGAGTCCCTGTCGGAGCTCCGTGCATTGGCCAGTCACCCAAGGGGGGAGGGTTTCCTAATCTACTCCAGCAGTTCCTTCCCTGCACAGAGTCCCAAAGGCACTTGAATGCTCAGGGTGGATGGGTCCCTGGAAGGCGCTGTTCTGTGGACTCCGTTCTCTGGATGGCCAAGGGACCAGGAATGAGTTTCCTGCAGTTACAAGAGCCACAAACTCGATGGTTTGTGTTCCCTCCGAAGCCTCAAAGGGGGAATCTTTCCTTGCCTCGCCCAGCTTCCGCTGGTTGCTGTCCCTCCTCGGTGTTCCTGGGCTGGTAGACATGTTACTTCATTCTCTCCTTCCCTGTTGTCTCTGCGTCTCTGTTTTCCTTTTATTAGGACACCAGTCATTGGGTTAGAACCCAGCCTGACCCAGAAGGACCTCATTTGAGCTAATGACACCTGCAAAGACCTTATTTTCAAATAAAGTCCCATCACGAAGTTCAGGGTAGACGTGGGCTTTGGGGGAGACGCAGTACGTACTCCGTAAGTACACACACATTCATCCCCTCAAACTCGGGCCCCGAGTCCTGGTCAGCCTTGCTCATTCTTCATATTCTTCCTGTAATGAAAACTCCTCAAGGTGTCACTGGGGTTGGTGGTAAGAGTCACGCGAGGGTAATAAAACCACCAAAGAAATGGAGAAATTGTATCCACAATCACACAAACCAGTATTTTATTTTTTTTTTAGTGTTTATTTATTTTCGAGACAGAGACAGAGCATGAGTAGGCGAGGGGCAAAGAGAGGGAGACCCAGAATCCGAAGCAGGCTCCAGGCTCCGAGCTGTCAGCACAGAGCCTGACATGGGGCCCAAGCTCACGAACCTTGAGATCATGACCTGAGCCGAAGTCGGATGCTTAATTGACTGAGCGACCCGGGGCCTCCCCAAGTATTTTCAAAAATAAATAGAAACTGGGGCGCCTACGTGGCTCAGTCAGGTAACCGTCTGATTCTTGATTTCGGCTCAGACTGTGATGTCAGAGTTCGTGAGTTCCAGTCCTGCGTCGGGCTCTGCGCTGACAGGATGGACCCTCCTTGAGATTCCCTCCCTCTCTCTCTGTTCCTCTCCCTCTTGTGCTCTCTCTCTTTCTCTTGCTCTCTCTCTCTCTCAAAATAAATAAACTTAAAAAAAGCTTTAAAAAATAAAAAGAAAGTTAGAAATAGGATTTTTTTTCCCTAACCGAGTGGGTAAAGAAATTACATTAGAAACCCAGTGACAAAGGGATGTTTTGGATACACTGTCGCCTATGAAGTCGCGAGAAGTGAATATGCAAGAGCAAATGCTTTGCCTTAGCGACATCGCCAGACCCACCATCCCCAGCCCTGCTCGGCAGAAGACCGTGCAGCTCCTGCGTGCGCAGCCTGGGCACCCGTCCCTGTAGGTCTCTCCCTGGGAGCACGCGTGGAGGTCAAGTGCTTTCTATGGCTTTTCTGGCACCATGACCCACGCGCCTCTGTTCCCTGTTGTTGTATACGAGACACCGGGCAACGTGCGACTTCACCCTGAATTGCGGGAGTGAAGTCTCTTCTGACAGCACATGCGTGCACCTGCAGCCACAACCCCAGACACGTGGGGTGCGGCCAGCCTGCTCGTCCTTTGCGCGCTCACATTCCAGTCGTTGTCTTGACCTCTCACGTTTCTATTGCCAAATTGAATTTGCCTCTTAGCGGCCCGAGGCTTCGACGGCCTTGACCTTGGTCCCCCCCCCCCAGCATGGGGCCTTCCGACTCGTGACCTGCGACGGCTCCCGTGTCACAGCAGGCTTCTTTTTCCCCCTTTCTTTTCTTTTCTGATTCCGAAAGAGAACTATTCAAGTATTTCCTTGTGAAATTAGGAACATATAGATTGCTTTTCAAGAGCGTTCTCTTTTGAAAGGAATGTGAGATTAAGGTGCACACATCTGCAGTCTGCGAAGGCCTTGAGGACACCTCTTTTCAATGAAGAGATTGTCTTCTTATTTGCTTTGATTAAAAACAGCGGCATCCCCTGCTGCCAAATAACTCACCTGGGTTTTATCTCATCACTATGAATAAGCAGCACACGCACGCATCACAATGAGCTCCATTCAAAGCCTCAAAGCCAAGGAGTCTCAAAAACAAGGCTCCCCACGGCCACGAGTCGGTTGCACTTTCAAGATCACAGGCAGCTGGTTTCTTAATATCCTTATTCATAGCCATCTGGTCATACTGCTTCCCAGGGACCGTGGTCCTCCTGCTCTGTGTCCACGGAGCTCCAAGCCACGTGTCCGGGCTGGTCATGGTGTGTCTGGCTCGCACGGTGCACTGTTGGCTGTTGATGTGTGTCCCCGCTACTTTCACGTGGTCAGGGCAGGGGCACACATCACCTTGCCAGTGCCTCTGTGAACGGGCAGGGGTGGGCGCATTTAGTTCTAGAGGTCTGAGGTGGAGCCCTATATACCAGCCCCAGAATGACGATGACGATGGTGGTATTGGTGGTGATGGTGATGGTGATGGCGGTGATGGTGGTGATGGCGGTGATGGTGGCGATGATGGTGGTCGTGATGGTGATGAGGACCATGACGGTTGAGATGATAATGAATGAATAATGAATGATGACGGTGATGCCTATTGCTTGCAGAACTTAGCCTGTTTCAGGTGCGTTACTCCTAATTTACTCTAATTTACGCCTCAAGCCCCAGGATGTAGTCGCTATTGCGAGCCCAGTCAGTAGACTTGGGAACTCTCCTTGATGGAGACTTGTTTCCCTTGTTTGGGACGATTCTTTCGGAAAAGCTATGATATGGACTCTTGGAAGAGCCCTGTCAGGGACCCGTCTTCGCACGGTGGTGTCGAAGTCAGGACGCCATCGCTGTCCTGTGACCCACGGGGTGAGAGGCTGAGACGGAGACAAAGCGCTCGGACAAGAGTCAGAGGAGATGAAGGGAGTTTAACAGGCCGGTCTCCGCCCGGCGTGTCACCTGCTTTACGCCGTCCGAGGGTAGAAGGGCTCTCTCGGAGTTCCCGATGAAGGCGCGGGTTGAGGCACGGTTATCATCGCTGATCACAGTCTCGCTGTTTCCTGCGCCGGACGGACCAGGGTGAACGAGCATGCGGTCAGGACAGTGATTCCTGAGCTGACACCTGCAGGCCCAGCCTTGCATACTTACTCTCAAAGCCGAGGGCCATAGGAGGTGCTGGGGCTCCTCAGGCCGTCTCTCTCGGGCCCTCGGAATCTCGGAAATTCCTAGGACGGGCTCTTAGGGAGAATGTGAGCCCCCTGGTTCCCGATCAGATCTTCATTTTTCTGTGGTTCACCCACTCCCGACCCAAATGGGGTGTCTGACTATATGGCCATCTACACGCGTTTAATATCTGTATGAACGAGGCTGTACAATTGCAGTGTGTCATGCTACTTTAGAAGATGGTAAGGGGCACCTGGGTGGCTCGGCTGGTTAAGTGTCCGACTCTTGGTTTTGACTCAGGTCATGACGTCACAGTTCACGAGATCGAGCCCCACATCGGGCTCCACGCTGACACGGCACAGGCTGAGGGGATTCTCTCTCTTTCTCTCAAAATAAATGAAGAAACATTTAAAAAGTGATCAATACACTATCTTTTCTCTTCTAATGTCTCTTGTTAAAATACCTGCTAAAGCAATGTAAATTAATGTTTGTTCTGGGTCTAAACTGTAGTCGTTGTGATTTCAAGTTCCATTATTACATTCCAACACAACCCCTCTCTGGTGAGGTCAAGGGAAAGGGTCCAACTTAGGAAGGACCCGAGTTCCTCCTGGCAGGGAGTAGTTTCTGGGCCAAAAGACACTCTTGCGCTCTGATTAGTGCTTGGCAGTTTCTTGGTGAATGATTTCCTTGCTCTCTGGAGATGTTTTTCTGTCTAAGATTATCTTTTTTATTAAACTGGTTAAGTAATTTTTTTCATTGTTCCATTCCCCACCCTCCTTAGCTTCATAGTTATGTACCGTTGTGTGTGTGTGTGTGTTTGTGTATGTTTAACATTCATTTACTTTTGCAAGACAGAGAGAGAGGGGGCATGAGTGGGGGAAGAGCAGAGAGAGAGGGAGATGCAGAATCCAAAGCAGGTTTCAGACTCTGAGCCGTCAGCACAGAGCTCGACGCGGGACTCGAACTCACAGACCTCGAGATCATGACCTGGGTCGAAGTCGGATGCTTAACTGACTGAGCCGCCCAGGTGCCCCCAGTTATGTACTGGTTTTAAAGCAGTGATTACCCTAGAGAATGCAGCAGGCATTGTGACTTGCAATGTCTTCCATAAATTCCTGCTTTTACTCGTTTCCACCCCCAGCAGGAAAAGTAGCCTGCTCCCCCTCCTGTGTTACTGCTGTCACTTATGTTGATTGTGTATTATTAGCACCTGACACGGACACTTCTATTCAGGTTTATTCACACGTGTGATGCTTACCATCCTCCTTGCTGCCCGGAGTCATTTTTCTTCCACAGAGGGGCCTCGAGTACTTCTGTCCGTGTGGCTCCACGCCAAGAGAGTCTGTCCATTTTCCCTTAATAGGTTTTCATTTTACTTTCACTCTTGAGATGTGTTTTCCTAGAATCCGAATGAACTTAAATTCTTGGTTTTGTTGTTGTTGTCTGAAGACACGACTTTATTTTCTCCTGGCCTCCGTCCCTTCTCGCGAACAGTCAGCTTTGACTCTTACTGGCATCGCTCCGAAAGCTGCTCGTCTTTTGTTCTCTGCCCGATTTCTCTCTTGTTTTTCTATGTTGCTCGTAGGCATGGGGTTTTCGCAATTACCCTGTTCGAGTTTGTAGAGCTGATCAAATACGTGGCTTTAGGTCCCTCGTTAGTGTTGGAAAACTATCCTCATTTCCTCCGTCTCTTTATTTTTCCCTTTGGGCTGGAGCTTCAGTTAAAGGTCGTGTAGACTTCCACACCATCTCCTGCATCTCTTATGTTCCTTCTGTCGTCGTCATTGTACCGTCTGGGTGAGTCCTCCTGACCTACCTGTCTGTTCGCTAATTCCTTGTTCAGCTCTTCATAATTTTCTGTTAAGTTCATTGACATGGTGTCCCCGTAGGTTTGTTGTTGCTGTTGTTCTTGAAGACCCACATGGGCTTTTAAAAATAATTCGTAGCTCTACGAAACTCTCGACAAAAAATAGCGTCTAGCTCTGTACAACTTCTCAGCCTGTGCTTGAGTTTCCGTAAGCCCGTTAGGCATCTCTGCTTCACAGCCTGCGTCTGACAATGCCATTGTCTGGATCCCTTGTGGGTGGACTGTTTCTCTGGATTTTAAATAATGCTTTCTTTTCTCCTCACGCGTGGTAATTTTTGACAGGGTGCAGGGATTGTATTTGAAAAGTTGTCGAGATAATTTGAAGATCTTTATGACGCTCTCTTCCTACGCAGAGGGTTTCAGCCTACTTCCGGACCATAACGAGGTGAGCAGACTCAAAGCTGGGGTTACCTTGACTCTCGGTTAAGCGTGGATCAATGCTTAACTACAGTCTTTTTCTTTAAATAAATTTTTTTAATGTTTATTTATTTTTGAGAGATAGAGAGAGAGAATGAGCAGGGAAAGGACAAAGAGGGAGACACAGAATCTAAAGCAGGCTTCAGGCTCCAAGCTGTCAGCACGGAGCCCAACACAGGGCTCGAACCCACAAACCATGAGATCATGACCTGAGCTGAAGTCAGACACTTAACCAACTGAGCCCCCCAGGTGCTTTGACTATAGTCCTTTCTGAGGGTCAGTCTACTTCTGGTTGGTCTTTATTCCTAAGTTTTAACTCTCCAGTGCTCCATCTCGCTGCCTAGGGGTTTACAGAACCACCCTCCATACCCGGGATGCACTGAATTTCAGTTTCTGTCTCTGTCCCTGGGAGTCAGCCAAAGCCTCTGCTCATTGCTACACGTTCTGCCTATTATTTCAGCAGGAGGAGAAGGTTCTAGGGCGAATATCCCCTGATGCTAGACTCACCTGTTTAATTTTGGTCTCAAACCTTGTTTCTGTAATTTTTTTTTTTTTTTTTTGCTGTATTAGTTCTCTGACAACTTTAAATACATTTCAACAATATTTTCTCAGATTTTATAGGTGCTTTCATGGAGAAGGGTTAGTCTGGTATTAGTGGAGCTAGAACTCAGCTGCATCTTAACCATTAAGATAAGCTGTATCTTAGCCGTATCTTAACTGTTAGTTAGATAAAACGATTTCATAGCAATTTTGCACATAATACATGGGAAAGGAGTTGAACCTACCAACCAATCTTCTTCACAGCTATCTATAATCATGCTGAAAAAGACGGCTCTCATGCCAACACTGGAATATTTTTGCTCTAGAATATTCATGACTCTGGGATACTCTTGGCAACTTGATTGTGTTTTTGGCTATTAACTGGCTGTGAAATCCGGGTGGAGACAGTCATCCCCTTAAGCCCTGTGCCGGCCCATCTGGTCACATCCCCTAATGTCCCCACCTGCCTAGAAACTCCGCAGAGTCTTGGCCACCACCGCTCCCCCTTCCTCCTCAGAGGTCAGATACTTCTGCTGCTCAGGCAGCTCCTTGCCTTCACGGAGTCTGTCTTTGTTCCGCTGTGGACAGTAGACAGTGAGCTGAAACCCCCTCTTTCCCGCCCTTTGCTCAGCCACAGCCGCGTGCCCGGCACGGCCTCCGAGAGCCCCCCGAGGGTCTCCGGCGCACCTCCTCACACTCGCTCTGTGCCTTCCGTGCTTCTGTGCTCACTCGGCAGATTAGGGAAAGAGCCGAAGAGATTCGGTCACTTGTAGGAGCTCCCACCAGGGGTCTGTAAAGGAGCCGAGGTGTGAACTCAGATCAGACCGGCTCTAGCGCCTGCGCCCTGGGACTGGCACTGCACTGCTTTGTTAGAATATCTTGTGCAGACGGAATCACCTCAATGTCCAGAAAGGACAACTTAGGTACATAGAGGTATTTGTTGTTATGAATGAAGAATGTCTAATGCCATCGACTTTGATTTGATTTAATAGGACTTTAGCCCCCAAGGCTCAAACATAGTACCACCTGCAGGTAGACAAGCAGCACGTTCTATGGACACTCTTTCCTATTTAACTGTTGCCTGCGTCCATGTGTATGTGTCATTGGTAATTTAATGTGTCAACCTGGCTCTATCCCCAATACCCAGTGTTTGGTCAGACAGCAGTCTAGATGTCCCTATGAAGGTAATTTTTTTTTTTTTTAGAAATAATTAACATTCAAGTCAGAAGATTTTGATTAAAGCAGATTTTCTTACTTAATGCGGGTGGGCCTCATCCAATCAGGCGAAGGCCTGAGGAGGAAAGACTGGTGTTCACCGAGGAAGAAGGAATTTTGTCTGCAGACAGCCCCCAGACTTGAGCTACAGCGTGAACTCCTCCCTGGGTCTCCAGGCTGCCAGCCTTCCCTCAAGATTTCATACTGGCTAGGCTTCACCACGCATGAGCCAATTCCTTAAAATAAATCTCTCTCTCTCTGTCTACACACGCCCTATGGTTCTGTTTCTCTGGAACCTGACTAATACGGTATACATGGAAATGGATTTTATTTGTCCATAGATTACTGAGTTAATCCCAGGCCTGTAGGCATCCTCACATTTAGTAGGGATTAAGTTCTGGAGGAAAAGTTCTGTAAGTGGAGCCTGGTTTCATCAGGAAACAGTTTCTAATGGCCCCTAGTGAACGAAAGACCAGGTTTTCGAAATACCAAAGCCCCAAATTAGTTTATAAATGGTTGGAACCACTCGAAGGGCCAGGTGCGACACAGGAGACAGAGCGGGCTCAGCTCACGGGCCGTGACTCACCAGCCTCTTGTCTGTCACCTGGTCTGGTGTGCGACCACTGTGTCGCTGTATGCAGATGCGCTACGGACACGTGAGGGCTGGGCGGACTCCGGCTCGTGGGCGGTGGCATTATTTCGTGTCCAGCCACCACTGTGCTTGTGGTGACAACGCGAGGCTTTTATTCGTGTAAGCCTCCCATCGAACACAAGTGCTCTTTCCTTTAGTGGAAGTTTCTAGAACACGGAGCAACCTCAGTAGGGTTCCAGGCGTCTTTGTCTTCAAGGTGGCTCGTCTCTCAGACACGCAGCATGAATTCTGCAGGCCGACTTCTCACTCAGCGCTGTGCAAGGTCGGGGCTGAGTGCTTTCTTTCATGACACGACGGCCACCGCAGCTGTCATCGCAGAGCAGGGAGACGCCTGGCTTTGAGTCACAGAAAGTGCAGCAAAACTAGACAGGCCACCCAAGGGACAAGGCCGAGGGGGCCGGGAGGGAAGCTGCGATGACCAGACGGACGGAGAAAGCCCTTGGTCCTTGTCAGAGCCTCAGGCACAGTGTAGTTCAAGGTTGGGCAGAGGAGGGGCTGCACCAGGAACCCCCATAACGTGGCTTCTGAGCACCCACGATAGGAAGTATTTGCCTCGGTTTGGCTGTGGTTGCTCTCCGGAGTCAACGAAGGAAGATTAGTGGAGGAAAGGTGTCATTTGACACTCTGAGCGAGAGAAATCCAGCAACCACTTACCTCACATTTTACCCAGTTCGGACTCGCCTGACCCGTGTGTCACCGTGGGTTTTTCAGCAAGACTGGGTGGGTCACTCTGCACGCCGGGCTCAGGGGCTTGTGTGGTTCTCAGCGACAAAAGGAGGCTCAGAACGAAAGTCCGGGTGCCGCCGTGCGGGGCAGAGGCAAATCGGGACTCGCGGGAGAAGGAGAGCGCACAAGCCAAGGCTGGCGGCGGGCAGGCGCCTTTCCAGCTGTCTACGCGGGCCGGTTTCGTCGGACCCTACTGTCTGTAGCCGGAATGCTCAGATGCGGGGCGCGGGCTCGTTTTCGGCCGCAGGGACGACTGCGATGGATCTTTCCTGTTCACGGGCCGCTCCGTCGAGAGGCCTGAGAGCACGTTGTGAGTCACGGGGGGGCACCCGTCTTTCACGCGCGTCCGTGTCGAAGGAGGGCCCCGCCTGTCGTTCGTTAGTGGAGCTTCAGATCTCTGTTGCCCGATCCCATGAGAAACGAGACGGGAACTCGCGTGGGGCGCCGGTGATGACCTCGGTGGCACTCGCGGCCGGGACCGGGCCCGGGGGTGGACGGGTCAGGGTGCCAGCATAGAGGAAGTCGGAGTCAGATGGTTCCGGAGGCCTGGAGGAGAGGGCTGTTCTCGGAGGTGCGGGCTTCTCTAAAGGAAACAACGAGGGAAGGTGACCGTCGCTTGCCAGACCCGGAGGGCCAAGGCGGTGACGGGCTCCTCTGTGACCGCACTCTGCTCAGGGCTCTCTGAGCGCTCTTTCCAGGCGGCCCCTGACTTCCGGACATCCCTGCCCATCTCTGCTTCGTGAAATTTTCGCACAAGTCCTGCTAAGTTGGTTTAGCCAGAACCGCCCTCCCTGCGTCTCCAGTCGCCCCCAATATCTGCTCAGGTCTCTGACCCCCACTGTCCCGATGACATCAGACCCCCTGGCCCACCTCCAGCCAGAGTCCTGTCAGGCCGGCGAGCTGGACTCCCTCCTGGGCTGCAAATTCCCATGTTTCCTTCTCATATCCAACTTCCCTCCTCCACTACCAGCCCCTACTGTGGCGGTTCCTGGAGCTATTGAGAGTGTTCCCTCAATGAAGTCTGGCTTACTTACCGTCTTGCCAAGTGTCACGAATAATTTTTCTCTTTTTAAAAAGATTTATTTATTTTTTTGGGGGGGGGGCGGGGAGGTTGTGCAGAGAGAGAGGGAGAATCCCAAGCAAGCTCCGCACTGTTAGCACAGAGCCGGATGCAGGGCTGGACCCCACAAACTGTGAGATCGTGACCAACCCTCCCCCAATTCATATGTTGAAGTCCCGGCCTCTGGGACCTCAGAATGCAACCTTATTGTGAAATAGAGTCCCTGCAGACATATTCGGTGAGGAGGAGGTGGTTCTGGAGGGGGTGGGCTCCCAACCCAGCATAATGGCGCCCTTATAAGGAGGGAGGATTTGAACGCAGGCAGGCACACGGGGAGGGCGACGTCGGAGACTGGGGTGACGTGTTCAGAAGCCAAGGAAGGCCAGAGATGACCCGCACACCCTGAAGCGAGGGGAGGGGTGTGAAATTGATTTTCCCCGCGGCCTCAGACAGAATCTTGAACTTCGGGCTTCCAGAGCTGAAAGTACATGGCTGTCGTTTATGCCCCCGAGTCCACGGGGCTGTGCAGGACTGCTCGGCTGACTCACACGGGGGCAGCGGGTGTCTTATATGCCCATCTTCGTATGAGCTTATGTGTGTCTGTAAGTTTGCGAACCCACGAGGGCACCGACACACACACTCACGCTCAGTGCATCTCCCAAATGTATAAAGAAGTCCCTCAATGCTCCCGCCTACACCTTAAAGTCCTGTTGGCCTTCTCTCTCCTTCCTCAGGGGTGACGGACGACCGGGGATCCACGCCAACCCCAGGCTACAGGCTCACCCCCGCTTCTCTTCCCGTCTCTGCTCTACAGGTGTCCCCCATCACGGGGGGGGGGGTCCCCCGGGGGGAGGTGACCGCAGCCCTCGGCAAGGGCCCGGGCCTGGGCGCTGACACTGTCCTGCCCTCTGACTTGGAGGAACTCCAGTACACGGTTGTATATTTGATCCCAGATTCCTAAGGAGGAAGTTACAGAGACAGCGAGGGGGTTTAGGTCAGTGTGAAGGGCAAGCAGGAGGGCGCATGCGGCACGAACGCCCCCCTGCGGTGCTCTCTTAGGGCACGGGATCACAATTATTTTTTATTTCAAGTTTTTATTTGAATTCTAGTTGGTCACTGGGTGTTATATGTAAACCAATTTGAAAATAAACTATTATAAAATAATAAATAAATAAATAAATAAATTCTAATTAGTTAACGTATCACGTAATTCAGGAGTGGAATTCAATGTTTCATCTCCTGCGCGCGACGCCCCGCGCTCATCCCAGCAAGCGCCCTCCTTGGCGCCCATCCCCCACCGAGCCCACCTCCCGCCCACCTCCCTCGGTCTGTTCTCCATCGTTAAGAGTCTCCAATGCTTTGCCTTCCTCCCTTCTTTCTCCTACCCTATGTTTATCTGTTTTGTTTCTTAAATTCTACATATGAGAAATCATCCGGTATTCGTCCTTCTCTGACTGGCTCATTTCGCTCAGCATAATACCCTCCAGCTCCATCCACGTCATTGCAAGTGACGAGATTTCATTCTTTCCGATGGCCGGGCAGCATTCTATTGGATGTCCGTGCCGCCTCTTCTTCCGCTGGAGGCACGTGGGCTGCCTCCACAGTTCGGCTATTGTGGATAACGCTGTCGTCAACATCAGGCACACGTGCCCCTTTGAATCTATACTTTCGTCTGCTCTGGGTGAGTACCGAGTAGTGCAATTGCTGGGTGAGAGGGCAGTTCTATTTTCAGCTTTCCGAGGCCCCCCACAGCGTTTTCCAGAGCGGCTGAACCCGTTCGCATTCCCACTGACAGTGCAAGAGGCTTCCCCTTTTCCCACAGCCTCGCAACGTCTGGTGTTTCCAGAGTTGCTAAATTTTAGCCATTCTGACAGGTGCGGGGTGGGATCCCATCGCGGCGTGGAGCATCAGGGACCGTGCATTTATTTATTTTATTTTTTTATTTTTTAATGTTTTTATTTATTTTTGAGAGACAGAGTGTGAGCAGGGGAAGGGCGGAGAGCGAGGGAGACACAGAATCGGAAGCAGGCTCCAGGCTGAGCTGGCAGCACAGAGCCCGACGCGGGGCTCGAACTCACGGACCGTGAGATCATGACCTGAGTTGAAGTCGGCGGCTTAACTGACGGAGCCCCCCAGGCGCCCCAGGGACCGTGCATTTAACCAAGCAAGGTGTTTGTTTACATGTTGGTGTAACATCCAAAGCAGCCTTCCTTCTCCACCAGGCACTGGGGGTACACACCTCAGGAGCCTAGGAAGATTCGTGATTTTTGAAACTTTATATATTAGTTGTTTTTCTTTCTTTTAGTTTCATTAAAGCCTTCCGCTTTTCTTTGAGTATTTAAAACAAAACCCATTTTAGCATTTAAAACAATCTTAAGGTGGAAATTATTTCTTCTTACGGGTTGGATTGCTTCCATTGGCTATGGTGATTTTTAAGCCCTGCTCCAAACCAAAGAAAGTAACCCAGGCTGCTGTTAAAAACAAGACAACAGGCTCAAAACAGAGTTGCTTACGCTAAGCCCCACGTCACCAAACTGAGAACTAACTTACTTGAAGTTTGGGCTCTCCCAGAAATGGAAGCATAAATAAGTCGATCAGAAGTCACTTAATTAGCAGTAGGTAGGAAAGCTGCCTGACACACCTGTAGGGGCCACGACCTGCCCCAAACTGCACCACTCTGACACACTGATTAAGTATTTTTGAAGTAAAAGATACTTAAGAACAGCCAGTGGAAAAAGAACACGATGAGCCCCACTTCGCCTCCAGAAGGCAGGAAATGAATGTCCCGTGTGAAAGGGACCCTCCCTGCACCAGGGACGGAAAGAGACACCCTTATCACCAGAGATAAGAAACATACAGCCCGAAGGCTATGTAAACACCCCTTGTTACTTTTTACTAATTTACTACCCCGGCCCAAATTCTGTTTAGAATTCCTTACGAATTGAAGCTCCTAAAGTGCAGTTATTTCTGTCTCATCAATGCCTCACCGATTTCTTGTCCATCTAAAAAGCATAAAAACTGTCTGGCTTGGTCACTTCTTTGGGTCCCAGTTTGTTATTAGGTCTCCGAGGGCACGTAATAACACTTTGGGTTTTTTCCCCTCCTGTTATTTGTCTCGTGTCAATCAAACTATTAGACCAGCTGGAAGAACTTTAGAACGCAGAAAGGATTTTTTTTTCTTTCTTACAGCTCCTTCGGTCCCTAAAGGAAAGTGACCTTACAATTATCAACCTGCTATATATATATATTTTTTTTTTTTTTCCAGTAGAACTTCCTTGTTTCCAATCGCCTCTGCCTATGAAAATCTTTAATTCCGTCCAGCGCCTCAGAGCTCCTTTCGATCTGCTAGCTTGGATGCTGCCAATCTGAATGGATGGTTTGCTCAAATAAACTCTTAAATTTTTTAATAGGCCTCAGTTAATCTTCTGAGTGTCTGGACACACCTGCCCTCCTTTGTGAAAAATGTCTTGGTCGGAATGGGTTCCACCTTTCTGCAAAGAGCCTGACCCTTTGAAGTTGATGGTGGGGTTGACAAGGTGCTGGAACATTCTGGAACCCTGGAGTCGCCTTTCCTGGCAGCATCAGAAAGGAAGGGAGGGGCTGTAGGTAAAGAAAGTCAGACGGAACCGCAGGATGACGGGTCGGCAGCTGACCTTCAGCGCTCTGCCACCTCCCATCTGGAGCCCAGCCCTACCTTCTTTGGTTGAAAACCACCTCCTTTTCAGAACGGCCAGGACTTTCCTTCCTGTCTTCTGCCCGTGCCAGCTTACAGGGTCTCCGGCTGGGGCCAGGCTTTTGTAGCAAGTGCGGTCTGGTTTAGGTAACTCAGAGGCCAGCTGTCTCCTCCCCAGGACTACCTCCAGAACAGGTTTTGACTCCAGAGTTGGGGACCCATTGATGCCGGTGGTGGAAATAAGGTTGGTGGGAGATCTCAGGGTCCTGAGGGACAGGCAGCCACCTGTGCCGAGGGTCGGCATTGACCGTGATTACACTCAGACCTCTGAGTCATGGTGAAACGAAGCCGCGTGGAGTGGTTAAAAATGGAAGCGACAGACCGTACGCCAGGCCAGTGATCAGGGCCTGACTGACGTCCAGCCACGTGGATTCATTTTTCCCGTCCCAGAGCTGGGGACCGGGCGCCAAGGGCAGACGATGTAATTTACCATCTACAAACACCTGGCGTTGTGATCATTCTTGCTATTTATTTGGCTTTAGGTTTCGGAAGTCAACAGATTCCAAATGGTTTTTCACGCTTAACTGCCGTCCCATTCAAGAGAACTCCTTTTATCAGATTTTCCCAAGTGAAGGATCCCAAAACATGTTGTTGTTTTTTTTCTCTTTGGAAATTGAGATAAATTCATATAATACAAAATTAGCCACTTAACCCCTTGAAAGTCTACGTGTTCATGGTTTTCAGTACATTGTCAACGTGTGCAACTGTCACCTCTACCTAGCTGGGGAACATTTTCCACCCCACTCTCCTGTCCCTGCTTTCCCCCAGAAGTCAACCGGAAGTCACTTAATTAGCAGTGGTAGACCATCTGCCCGATACACCCGTAGTGCCCATGACCTGCCCCGAACTCTCCAGTCCCGGCTCACCCAGACCCTGGACGTCACTAAATCACTTCCATCTCAACTGACTTGCTTCTCCTGGAGGCTTCATAGAAGTGGCATCCTACCACACGTGGCCTCTGCGTCGTTCATTTAGCACAGCGTTTTCAAGTTTCATCCCTGTTACAGGCGATTTCAGCTCTTCATTCCCACTCCTGGTTATCCGTCCATCAGGCAATGAATATTTGGGTTGTTTCCACCTTTCGTCTATTGTTACATGTCTTTTTTTAATGTTTATTTTTGAGAGAGACAGACAGAACGTGAGCAGGGGGGGGACAGAGAGAGAAAGGGAGACACAGAATCCGTCCGCAGGCTCCAGGCTCTGGAGTTCAACGTGGGGCTTGAACTCCTGAACTGTGAACTCATGACCTGAGCCGAAGTTGGACACTTAACCGACCGAGCCCCCCCAGGCGCCCTTACGTGCTTATTTTGTAAAGGATTTTTTCTTTGTTGGTTTCACCACGATTAAAAGAAAACAATCGCACAACTCTTTCTTCTTCTAGACGCATACTAGACTCCAAGTTCCTGGCAGCCACTTGCCCAGGGTTTAAGAGGGGCTTTCATTTTCTTAGTATCCTGTTGCCCATCAGGACGGGATAAGTCATCAGAAGGTAGCTGACTTCTAGAAAGGACTGCAGCAAGTGAGGCCGGTAAGAATACAGCCTCTGCAATTCTTGCAGAACAAAATCGACACACGGACTGTGCTGAAATTAACTCTTTGAGACACCTCCCTCCTCCCTTCCCCGCCCCGCCCCCCCCCCACTTCCCCACATTCCGGAGCTGTCCCCGCCCAGATCTCTGTGTAATCTAAGCCAGCCTTATCAGCCAGCAACATCTTGAACAAGAAGACAATGCTTCGGCAGTACATAAGGCAGCAGCAATGAGTCGCCTGCTCCGTCCCTGTTTGGACGTGTCAATATTGGAAACTGCACTTGTGAGAAAGATGACAGATCCCAGGATTTGAGTGTGAACTCGTTCTGATGTCGGAGGCTGCAGGCGAGCTGTGATTTATTCCTGTCTTTCGGCTAGCCGTGGTGTGCGGACAGACGGCCTCTGCCGTATGGACTTTCTGCCCCGATCGCCGTCCCAGGGGCCATCCCGCACACGGCAGGATGGTGAGGTCCATCCCTGGCCTCCGTCCGCCAGAGTTAACGGCACCCTCTGCCTCCGCCCCACCCTGACCTTCAAAAATATCCATTCAGATGGCCAACAGACACATGAAACGATGCTCAATGTCATTCATCATCAGGGAAATACAAATCAAAACCACACTGAGATACCACCTCATACCAGTCAGAGTGGCTGAAATGAACAAATCAGGAAACTATAGATGCTGGCGGGGATGTGGAGAAGCAGGCACCCTCCTACACTGTTGGTGGGAATGCAAACTGGTGCAGCCACTCTGGAGAACTGTGTGGAGGTTCGTCAAAAAAATGCAAATAGAGCTACCCTATGAGCCAGCAATAGCACTGCTAGGAATCTACCCGAGAGACACAGGAGTACTGAGGCATAGGGGCACGAGTACCCCAATGTTCACAGCAGCACTTTCAACAATAGCCAAATCGTGGAAAGAGTCCAAGTGCCCATCAACGGATGAATGGATAAAGAAGATGTGGCACATATATACAATGGACTACTACGTGGCAATGAGAAAAAATGAAATCTGGCCGTGTGTAGCAACATGGATGGAACTGGAGGGTATTATGTTAAGTGAAATAAGTCAGTCAGAAAAGGACAAATACGATATGTTTCCACGAATAGGTGGACTTTGTGAGACTAAGCAAAAACCAGGGGGAGGGGAAGAGGGGAAAGGAAAAGAAGACACAGAGAGGGAGGAGATAAAACATAAGAGACTCTCAAAGACTAAGAATAATCTGAGGGTGAGGGAGGTGAGGGAGGGGGGAGAGGGGGTGACGGGCATTAAAAAGGGCACATGTTGGGATGAACACTGGGTGTTATATGTAAACCAATTTGAAAATAAACTATTATAAAATTAAAAAAAAAAAATCTCTGGATGCTGCAAATGTCTCCTGAGCGGTACCTGTTGAGGGGTCGTCCCTGCTCGAGAACCACGGGGTAAGATAAAATAAACAGACTTCTTACTCCCCAAACCTCTCGCCTGGGTCTTAGTGGGAAGGAGGGACCAAAAAAAAAAAAAAAAAAAAAAGCAGTGCAAAGTTACAGGGGGACGAGGTTCCCTGGCGAGAGGCGGCCACATCACGTAAGATGTGAGCTCGTTTGGATTCGGAGGGTTTTCTCATCTGGGGACACTTTCTAACACGGCGGCCGATTACAGGCTCAGAGCTCATTACTCCCGGATTGCCGGTCTGTCTCTGCTCATTAGAGAGCCTTCCTTTGAAATCTGTTTCTGGGTTTTGCCCTCTTTGAAGAGAATCGTGAATGGGGTCGCAGGGATTAATGGCCACTAAAAGCCGCTCTGTTCTGATTTTTCTCCAAGGAAAACAAGTCGCCATGTTTTCCGCGTGCGAAGCGCCGAAATAGACACACGCGCCGCGGCAGGTGGTCCGTCGTCAGAGAGCCGCAGAGGAAATCTTTAGGTGAACTTCTATTTCTGTTTCTCAAGCCGCCTCTGGACGGGAGGCGTCGAGAGGCAGAGAAGGCACGCCCGGAGACTCCTTGACTCCAAAGTGTCACCCGGTTGTGATCAGGGTCTCGGACGTGGGAGTCGCCTCTGCCTCGGTTTCCCCACCCCACCCGTGGCGTTTCCCACACTGAACCTGGCGAGAACCCTGACCCAGTCTTCCGTCCTTCCTCTGTCCTTCCTCTGCTCTGTCTGGAAGTTTCTCTTCACCTGCCGTTTGCCGCTCTCCTTTCGACTTCTGGCTTCTGCACTTCCGGCCAGCTCCTTCTGAACTGTTACCCTTCACCGGCTGCAGTTTCCTTGCCGTGCACGGAGGCCGCGGGGACGGGATGGCCGTGTCCCCAGGCCTTGCCCCGGGCCTGCACTCCCCCCCCCCCTTCCTCCGCTCGGAGCTCTTCTTCCTGGTTTGGTTCCTTCCGTGGCGTTTCGACATTGCCCCTGCTGCAAGTCATTCTGCCAACTCCCCGCTGCTCTCCTTAAAATTGTTTTTTGCTTTATTTATTTTTGAGAGAGAGAGAGAGAGAGACAGAGCATGAGCAGGGGAGGGATAGAGAGAGAGTGTGAGGCACAGAATCTGAAACAGGCTCCAGGTTCTGAGCTGTCAGCACAGAGCCCGACACGGGGCTCGAACTTGGGAACGGCGAGATCATGACCTGAGCTGAAGTTGGACGCTCAACCGACTGAGCGGCCCACCGGGCGCCCCATCTTCTGCTCTGCTTTAAATCAGGGCTATTACATGTATTCCTCCTTGAGCATCTGTCTTTTTGGCATTAGCTGAGATGCTAACAGGAGTCAGGACGCCTGGGTTAGCGAGGCCGGCCGCGAACCAGCTCTGGGACCTTGCTCGGACCACGGGGTCTCCCCTCACCTCTGGAAGGGAGGGCTGACGCTCCCTGCCCCGGGGGTGCGGCCGGCCGATGACGGGATGCGGGTGTTCCGAGCGCTTTGTGACGTGAACCTGTGAAGGGAACGCTGTGTCTGTATTTACCGGCGTCCCGCCTTCAGCTCTCCTTTCCTCCTGCCTTCTAGCACGTTCTCGACTTCCTCCGCCTGCTTCTCCACGTCTCCCCATTTCCGATTTCTCGTTTGCTCTGTGTCACCTGTCTTCGAACAGCCTGGAAAGAAAGGCAAACTCGAGAAGCT
This sequence comes from Paguma larvata, assembly GCA_030068075.1. Taxonomy (NCBI): domain Eukaryota; kingdom Metazoa; phylum Chordata; class Mammalia; order Carnivora; family Viverridae; genus Paguma; species Paguma larvata. The sequence goes on from CM057826.1 coordinate 3,344,079, forward strand.
CCATCTTCCTAGAGGCCGTCTGGACTCAAGACGCAAGCAGCTTCTCGGCACGTCCACCCGTCAGCACCTTCCAGAGCTAAAAAGCGGGGTGCTCTAGCGTTCCCCTGTCGGGGAAAGGCCGCGGGCAGGAGGCTTTGCAGGGCAGCCCCGGGGCTGCGGCACGGACGTCGGAATCAGACCATCGGGGCGGAGGGACTCGATCCTCTCACATTCCGCGCGGCAGCTGCCGAGTCCGCTCCCTGACGCTCCTGCTCCGAGTTCAGGGGCAAGGACGCTTCCATCTCACTGAACCGTCTCGGCCCATGTGGCTTTGATGAGGTGCCAGCCGCAGAGCAGGAATTTTCAGAACTGTTTTCTCAGGGACGCCGGGACAGGGGTCTGTGTCTGGCATCCGAGGAGGCGTATTTTGTCTCTGTTGCGTCGTCCCTGCCCAGCAGGCTCGAGGGGACTTTGGTCCATAGGATAGTTCAGCTGAGACTAGTAACTTTATTTACGCTGCGTAGTTTCAAGCGTCAGTTACTAATCCTCCATGTCCATTCTGAAGGTAATGAGCGAGAGCCGATACAGCTCTGTCGGGATGCAGGGACCCATTGTGTCACTTGTGTCCCAGTGGAGGCATCAGCCAAGAGCCACCCGTCCTTATGGGGCCATCGCACCAGGAACGGGGCTTCCGGGCTCTTCCAAGGGAGCCGACTTTTTCAATCTCTGGGCTAAAGAAATATGGAGGGCGAGCTTGCTACATTTTCCAATGTGCGATTCATTTTAACACTGAAAGGAAGAGTCCAGATGGAGCACGGTTGGAAAAAGAAGGAAAGAGGGGACAATTATCCTTGGGGTCCAGGTGGGGTGAGGAGAGAGCAGGACACGGGGACCGAGCTAGTGGCCTCAGTCTGGAGAGAGGACAAGTGAGCAGAGCTTCTTGGGAAGGGAATTCAGCAACAGCGACTGAAACTCAGAGTTTTGCAAAATCGTGGGAAGGAAGTTATTCTGAGGACTAGTGATGGTTGATCTCATTTATGAAACCACAAGCGTGTTTATCATGTTGCTTTTGGTAATGAAGAAATATGGACCACTTACACAAAAAAGGTTGACTTATTACAATATTACAGGAGAATATTTATAGTGCTGTCATTGCAGAACTTATTCTGTTTATTAAGTAAAGCCAAAAAGTTTATAAACCAGTATATGCAGCTACAGTAATAAAAATGGTATAAAGATAGATAGGCCGATGGACTAAAACCGAGAGTACAGAATGAACCCATATATCTACGGTCAACGGACTTTCAACAAAGATGCCAAGAGTCTTCATCAGTCACCTCCTCACAGGGCAGGGGAGAGGCTCGTCTCTGGGACAGGTGGTGCTGGGGTCACTGGGTCTCCACGTGCAAAACACAACCGAGTCAGACCCCTCCCCGCAGCACGGGCAAATATTAACACAAAGTGGGCCAGTGATGTAAATATATGCGCTAACATCATAAAACTCTTAGGAGGAAACGTTGGGACTAAAGCCTCATGACCTTGGGGTTAGTCTTGGGGGTTCTTAGGCATGACATCAAAAGCATGAGCAACAACAAACCCCGGAAAAACTGGACTTTGTCAAAATAAAACCTTCCGCGCCTCGAAGGATATTACGAGGAAGTGAAGAGGCACATACAGAATGGAAAAACTTGGTTGTAAATTCTACACTGATCATCGGCCTATAAATCACAGCATGTAAAGAGCACTTAGAATTCAGCGACAGAAAAACAAGCCAGTTAAGAAAGTGGGGCAAAGAGCGTGCACACGTATTTTCCAAAGAGGATGTACGAACGGCCAACAAGCTGATGGAGAGATGCACCATCACTTATCAGTCAAAAGAACGTGACAGCCGTGTGGTCCCATATCAGGCCCTCCGGTATGGCTACGAAAGAAAGGAAAACAAGACGGGTTGAGGAGGTTATAGAGGAATTGGAGCCCTGAGACATTGCCCGTGGGGAGAAAACAGTTCGGCGGTGCCTCAAAAAGTTAAACACAGGGGCACCTGGGTGGCTCAGTCGGTTGAGCAGCCAACTTCGGCTCAGGTCATGATCTCGCGGTCTGTGAGGTTGAGCCCTGCGTCGGGCTCTGTGCTGACAGCTCAGAGCCTGGAGCCTGCTTCGGATTCTGTGTCTGCCTCTCTCTCTCTCTCTGCCCTTCTCCTGCTCACGCTCTGTCTCTATGTCTCAAAAATAAATACACGTTAAAAAAAATTTAAACACAGAATTATCCTATGACCTTGCAATTCCACACCTGGGGATAGACTCAAAATGATTGGAAACAGGTCCTCGACAAGGACATGCTGATAGCCACCAGCACGTGTGCAACAGCCAACAGGCAGAAATAGCCCGCGTGTCCATCACGGGATGAAGGAGTCAAGGGTAGTGTATCTTCACAGAAGTATCTTATGCAACCATAAAATGGAAGATGTCCTGACCCACGATGGATAGCAGACGAACATTCTCAAGCAGCGCTCGCCGAGAGAGACACACACGAAAGGTTACATATTGTGTGATTCCGTTTTTACAAAACACCCAGAATACACAGATTCACGGAGACCAAAGGCCCACTGGTGGTTGCTGGAGGGGGAGGGGAGAACGGTAAGACGCTGCCTCGTGGTGTGTGGATTTTTCTCTGGAGGACGACAATGTTTTGGAAAGAGGCAGCGATGGTGATTACGTAACATAATGAAGGTACTAAATGCCACCAAGTACTCTCATTAAAATGGTTAATTGTGTATTTTGTGAATTTCACTTCCATAATTTTTTTTTAAAAAAGCAATCTGTGCAATATCATATTTTTGTGAAAAGTGTGTACACACACACACACACAGGCTCACACAGAAACACAGGGTGGTTACCGCCAGGAGGTGAGGTTACAAGTTGAGAGGCAGTAAGTCATAGCCCAAAGCTGGGGCCTGGTCTAGGGGAGCCCAGAGGGGCCGGGTCACTTCTTGGCTTTGTGAACAGGCAAGTGACTCACCTCTGCCTCATGGTGGTCAGTTTTAAATGAGATGACACACGTAAAACCCTCTGTGGGGAAGCAGTGTCATCTGAGAGGGGCATGCTCAGGACGGAGGGTCATGGGTGTGGACCCCGCAGGCCCTCCGCCTGAGACCGGTGTCCAACCCCACTGCAGCCTGCTGCCCCGACCGAGCCTCTCTGCGAGCATCCTGTCCGGGGCAAAAAGAAACAGGGTCTGAGAAAAGCAGGCTGTGACAACATCTAGGACGCTCAGATGACACGGAGCGCTCACAGGCAGAGGGTTCAGCTGTGGATGACACATTTCAAAGCCATTAAAAAAATTTTTTTAATGTTTATTTCTTTTTGAGAGAGAGAGACAGACAGACAGACAAAGCATGAGCGGGGGAGGCGCAGAGAGAGAGGGAGACACAGAATCCGAAGCAGGCTCCAGGCTCTAAGCTGTCAGCACAGAGCCCGACGCGGGGCTCGAATTCAGGAACAGTGAGAACCTGACTTGAGCCGAAGTTAGACACTCAACCAACTGAGCCACCCAGGCGCCCCTCAAAGCCATTTTAAAAGTGGCACTGGAATTTGTAGAGTGGAACCCTGGTATTGGTGAACAGCTGGGGACATGACGGCAAGGGAGGGACAGGCCATTTATCCCTGCTCCCCAGCATCCTGCAAGGGGGCAGAGATGGGAGGAAATGCCCTGGGGACAGTCAGGAGGTGAAATCCCCCAGCCTCCTGGGGAGGCTGCCCAGGCCTCCTTGGTTTCGCCGCCTCCCTCCCCGGGTCAGAGCGTCTCCAGCAGCCGGGTCTCACTCTCCCATTATCCACGTTTTCATCGGGGCGTGTTTGCTTGGTGGTCTTTGTTCAGGGGAACCCAGACTCTTCTGTATGTCCGCTGCTCCAGAGACACTGGGGGAGGTGTGCGGGGGGCTGAGGGCAGCGGGGGGGGGGTGGTGCTCCAAAGAGCGACATGGTCTCTGCTCACTCACCCGACTGGCTCGCTTCCTGCTCACCTGGAATGGAGACCTCCCTGGAGAGGGGGGCAGGGGTGGTGGTGCAGCCGGACCCTTCGCCCCTGGCTCCCCCCCCATACTCTCTGTCTTCCGAGGGGAGTCGCTACATCCAGCCCACGCTTAGGAAGGGCCGCGGGCTGGGCGCATCCCGCTCCTGGAGGGGCAGCGCTTAGAAGAGTGTTGGAACAGCCTTTGCTCGGTCGGTGTCCTCGACGGTAGACACAGACGCGTCTAATTCGCCCTGCGGAGGGCATGGATCCTTCCTGCTCCAATTAAAGAAAAATCACCGAACCAAGGCCATGCTGTTTTCACTTTCCTGATCTCGAAGGCATTTGATAATATGAACTGCCCCCTCTTTGGGATTCTATCTTCCCTTGTGCCCTTGACCCAGGCCCCACTTGTCTGCACAGACCTACAACCAAAACCTCTAGGTTCCCGTCTCCAAAGACCTCGTCCCTGGCGCGACATAATTTATTCCCTGAGCACTCTAGATGCTCCTTTTTTTAATTTTTTTTTTATCAAAAGCACACAAGCCTTACACCTCACTTTTGATCTTTTCCCCCAATAAATCTCTACCCCAAACTTCCAGGTTTTTATATGACGAGTGAGTATGTTCATTTCCCTGGAGCTGCCTCTCGCGTCCACCGTCTGCATGACCAAACCCAACACCCCTACACCTCAGGGCCCCTCCAGCCAGCTGCAGCTGCTGCTGCTCCTGCAGGCACACCACGTCTCCTCTCCATGAGCTCCCAGGGCCCCTGCAGCTCTCTGCCTGCCCCCGGCCCCCGGCCGAGCCCTGGAGAGCGGTCAGGCAGTGTGCAGGAGAAGGGAAGGGACGACACAAATATAAAAGACGAGGAGGCAGAACCGGGAGGCCACTCCCTGTCAGGACTCCGCTCTGCGGGGGACTCAAACTACCTTTCAAAAGCCAAAGAGCACCTTTTCTCTTTACTAACCTCAAAGCTGGGCTCTAAGAGAGAAAGATCACACCCGTCAGCCATCTAAATCTCACTGGGGGCACTTGGTGCCTTTTCGTTTCCTTCTTCCACAAGAACTTATGTTCAGGACGGTGCTTTAACGATCTGGGGCTCTGGCTCCTTTCCAGGCTTCACAGAACCACGTGAGAGGGCCTCCTCGCTGGAGGAAGCCGGGGCAGGCCAGCACGGGGGCACCGCGCACCTGGCCGGCTGCCAAGGCAGACCCCCTGCCAAGGTTCAAAGTCAGTGCAGTTATCACCCCGGGCAGTGAGAGTTACAGTGCTGAGCGAAACGCATTCTCTCCCTCGCCCGCCCGTTTGAATACGGATTCTCAGACCTCCCAGGATGGGGAGAGGGGCCTCCAGGCTCACAGCCTGCCGCCTAGCCCACCCCAGCCTCCCCCACAGCCCTGGGGGCCTGTACTCCTGCGCCAGGCTGCCTCCCCCCTGCACCTCCCCACCTCTGCCCTGCACCTGCATCCTCTAGCTGGGGTTTCCTGCTCTGGTGGTGAGCTCTCGCCGGACGGGCCGAGCCAGGGAGAACGGCTAGGCGGGGCACGTGGGCATGAGGGTGTGGAATTCTGGGGCCCTGAATGCCCTGCTCAGTGTCCTGGAAGGCGTGTGCGTGGCTCCCAACACGCACCCGTCGAATATTAACTCCTTACAGAACGAAATAAGGAAAAGCGTGAAGGGCAGTGTGGACTCTAAGCGAAAAGATGCCCGTGTCAGGTTAGGGGGCACCTGGAGCCCTGAAACGGCCGTGCACCCCGAGCTCTGACGGCCACTGTCTCTGCCCCCAGCACCGTGCAGGTCCGAGTCCCAGAGCTCGGTCGTCCCTCCCCACGCGAGAACCCCAGTGACCGCGGCAAGCTGGGACCGCTCTTGCAATGGATTTGTGCTGAGCCTCTGCCGTTCTAGCCGGAATGTGCTCTGGGTTCGGTGCGGCCAAGTCGAAAAAAATTACTTCCCGGCTGGAATTTCGAACGGTGATTCGTTTTGGTGGAAGCGCTTACAATTAAAAACGGTCGCCACAAAACCGAGGCGCTAGCACGCACGAGTCCCGGACAGTCGTCGAGCCCAGGAGGTGCCGGCGTCACGACAGCAGGGCGTGAGAGCAGATTAAAGTCACACCTCGCTGGGGCCCCCTTGCCAGGGGCGAGCTCGCAGAGTTGGTCGGTTTATGCAAGTGATTATAGTGTGCCATGCCTTTCTGGAAAACGATTATGCATGTTTAAGAGTCATTAGGATGTCAGAAATACCTAGGTGTGAATACCAGGAAGGAGTAATGCTGGCTTCAGGCGAGGCGGCGGCAAACAGGCTCCCCTGACGTCGCAGGCGCAGGGATGCAGGGGGGAGCGTCTCCGCAGATGGCACAGTGTCAAGGTTAGCTCAGTGTGGGAAGGCAGGGCAGCCTCGCGGTGACCTTGGCTCGGATGAGGGATAAAGAGCTCGTTTCCATGCCTCGCGGCCATGCTGCCCTCGCGGCAGAAGTGGGGGGGGACGTCCTGGGTCGTGCATCTCTGTCGGGGTCGAGGAAGCAGAAGGCGGTGGCCGCGGTGTCCAGGGGTGGGGTGCAAAAGCTTTGCGTCCCTTTCTCCAAGCTTAGTGCAGAGCTGCTCGATGGCCCGGCGGGCGCTCCATGCCGGCGCCCGGCGGTACCAGCACCAGCACCCAGCGTCTGCAGGCGAGCGCTTGGGATGTGTCTGCACCTGAAAAAAATAACACTCTTCGAAAACAGTTCCATCGGCCAAGCACCAAGTGACGTGGTGCCTGGGATGTCCCCCCTGGTCCCCCCTGTGGTGAGTCCCGGCATGGAGATACTTCCTGAGAGGATGTCCAGGCACGGGGGGCTCAGGGACTTGGAAGGGAAGGTCAGCAGCAGAAGCATGTCCTCCTTTGGGCTCTGAGCCCCGGCCGGGCTGGAGGAAGGGACTCCCCCAGCACAAAGGCCTGAACTCGGCCACCTGGGGTGTCTCCCTGCTGGGGGGCCCTGCCGTGCCTCCCTTTCCCTCCCACGCACTCGCCGCGTCCTGTCTCCTGCTGCCTCGGCCTCACTGGCTTTCTCCACGTGGAGCCGATGGAGGCCACAGTCCCGAGGGTCTCCTGTCGCTGAAGAACTGGCCCCGGAGGAGAAGGAGGAGCCCTCTGAGGTGGGCCGGCGTTGAGGGAAGTCAGGCCCAACTGCCTGGTTGGGGTCCGGCTGCTTTGCAGGGCAGGTGGCCTGGCTGCGGCTTTCCCCCCATCCCCTGGACAGCAGATCTGCTGAACCTCCTTTTGTGGCCACGTGGTTCCCAGGCAGGGCCGGAGGGCCCTTGCTCACCTGCTGCCTTTTAGGCACATTGTCGCCCTGGCCGCCTGGAGGCTCCTGGTTGCAGGTGTGCCCAGATCTGGGCCACCACCTGGCCTGGGGCTCGAAACTCCTGGCAGGTCCCCGCCGGCAGAGCCGGGACGCAGCAGGAGCACTGGGGTCGCAGTCGGGGTTGATGGGGCCGACTCAGGATGACTGAGCATTAGTGTCAACGATACAGGAGATGAGGGCTGCTCCCCTCCCCTCCCCCGGACCCCAGCATGTTCCCTGGCCTGGGTTTCCCTCCTGGAAATTGTGGGGAGGCGCAGGGCTGGACGACTCCTCGTCACTCTCGGGGTCGTGCTGGCTCCCTTCTAGAAGCCCTTATCGCCCTCACTGCCTACGCCTCCAGGGCGGCCGTTAGCCCTGAGGGGACTCCTCAGGACAGGTTCCCAGGTCAGCCGCGCTCCAGCCATGTAGCAAAGCGGCAGGGAAACAGCGTCCCACCTTGTCCGGGAAGCCGGAGCCAAAGCCTGGGAGAGGGTGTGTTTAGGAATCTCACGATGGACCCCGAGTTAGCTGCTGGGGCTGCTTATGGAGCGCGCGGCTTCAATGGCAGCTGTGTCACCTCACGCTTCTGGAGGCTGGGGGTTCGCGATCACGGGTGGGCAGGTGGGCTCCTTGAAAAGCTCCGGGAGAGCTTGCCAGGCTCGCAGTCTGCTGGCCAGCCTCGGCGCCATCACCCGGTCTCCGCCCACAGTTCTCGTGGCGTCCTCCCCGCGTGTGCGCCTGTCTCCCACTCCCGACCTCGGTATAACCTCATCTTAGTTTAAGGACACCTGCTAGGACACCGTTTCCATGTAAGGTCACGTTCTGAGGTCCTGGGGTTGGAACTTCAGCGGATTTTGCAGACAGGACAAGTGCCATCTGCTGGCACAAATCCAACCCGCGACGGGCCAAGACCGGCTTGGAGGGCCTGCCGTTTCCTGCGCTGTCCTGGGTGGACCGGCCTCGTGGACGGAGCACTGACATCACTTTCGACTCCTGTGAGTGTGCGGCCCAACGTAGAATGCGAGGGTGCCGTGACTGTGGGGCCCGAGCTCTCCGGGGTGAAGTTCCTTGGGTTTTAGGATGTTTGAAGGGTTTTGGGGGCGGTCCTGCTGTTGTTCCCCAAACAGAGGAGCAGATCAGTCTGTAAACGGTTCGGTGAGTCAGTACCTTCTTCGCTCTGGTCGTAGGAAGCTAGAGTTCCTACACCGATGTCCTTGAGACACATCAGTGCGTGTGTTCAGCTGGACACAGCCCGGTTCCCCCTGGCGGAGGCCTTGGGGGTGGGAGAGGGGGTTGGAGAGAACAGGATGGACGAGGCTCGTGATGGTTCCATCAACAGCCAATGTGTAGAACTGACTGGGGGAAAGGGATCTTCACTCATTGCAGGTCGGAATTTTGATTTTTAATAATGTGATATTGTTTTCCCGTAGAAATCGGTAAATGTCAAAATCCTTGAGTCTCAGAATTTACCTTTCATGAGAGTCAGTTGTGTCTCCATCCAGACGACCGGGTGGAGAGGCAGAGGTCGGGGCCCCTGCAGAGAGAGGGGCAGAGGGCGGCTTCATAAGGAGGCTAGCTGGCGTCGAGTAGACACTCACATCCGTCTTGAGGAGCATTGGGATGGGACCGTCGTTTCTCCTCTGCCCCCTCCCTTCGGTCCTCCATCAGCTCGCAGTCCGCTTTACACACCCGAGGTACTGCCTTCACACGGCGCCTGTAACACAGCTGATTCTCCCGCCCTGGATCTTTATGGAAGATCTTGTCCATTATGCTTCTAAGTCAGTTTCTATGAGTGTTTACTGAGCACCTACTATACGGCAGGCCCCTTCTGGAGAACCGACGTCGCGGGCATGAACACGAGGTGAGCGGATGAATCGCAGTTTATTGGGAAGAACGTAGCCGTGAGATTGGCAGGCAGGTCAGTACATTGTAGGCAACAGGGTGAACAGCGCCTGTGTGGAGAGGAGGGGGCTTGGCGGTGTCGGGAAGGGCGAGAGGTGGCGGGTTGGGTTCGAAGGGCAGCACGGGGAGGAAGAGCCCCCCGGGGCTCACTAGGAGGATCCGCGGCAGAGAGAGAAAGCAGTTCTTGGACGGTTTACCCACTGGATGCGGTTTAACTCGACTCCAGCGAGACTTCCGGGTTGAGCGCTGGTAGATCAGGTTCCAACGTACCGTCCGGGTGAGAAACAGGTGACACGGCAGGACCGTCCCAGAAGGGTACAGTCGGCCTTGGTCACGTCTCCTCGGTAAGGGCATCTGTCGAAGGACCACTTCATCTCTCCTTGGAGATGTTACCCGACCTTACCGAGTGTCATTAATTTCCACTCGCAGCGGGTGGAACTCTACATCGACTGTCCAGAGCTGCTAGACCCCCAGGGAGTGTCCCCGCCTGCGGGCGAGGTAGCTTGTACTTCCCGCGGGGGCAAGGTGACTGAAGTTTGCACCCTCTTCTAAGACGCTCTCAGCAGGGCGGTCGGGAGAAGAGCAGGTGAGGCCGCTGTGCTTGGGTGACGGGCTGGGCTTTTGTGGAACCGGTAGAAGCTTGAGTTGCTCTTCTGGTGAGACGGCAAGGGACCCTGGGCTTCTCCCCGCTGCCTCTCCCCTGTGGGGGCTACCCCCCGATGAGGGTGACTTTTTCAGGCGCCTCGCCGAGAAGATTGACTGCCAAGGCAATGAAGGCAACTGCATTTAATCATTTTCCTAATTAATGCATTTATTGCAGCTCCTCGCTGCTTTCCGAGCGGAGTGTAATGAGCGAGAAGGAAGTGCGGATCGCGGGGATCCTCGGCGCCTTCACCTGAAGGTTAACGAACCCGGAGGCTCTCTGGGAGCCGACGGTGCCCTACGCCGGCAGGGGGACCCCGAGGACAAGCCGGGCCTGCATGCGGAGCAAGGTCGCAGGAAGGGAGAACTCTGTCCGATGGGCTGTTGCCTTTGAAAGGCTGTTGAGGCGGATATTGATTGAATTCAATGCCGAGCACATTATACTCAGAAGCTTCTAGTAAAGGGGAAATGAAAGAAAAGGGTTGTTGGGCAGGACCAGAAATAGACTTAGTGTCCATCCACATACTGATCTGCGTTCATAGCCGCCGTCCCGGCGCAAGGGCTGTTTTCGAATGAAGCCGTCGATAGACCTTGATGGCAGGTCCTTCCAACAAGCTGGCCTCGCTTCCAGACTGGCGCGTTTGCACCAGCGCGGCGGAGGGCCGTCCCTGGTCCCAGAGGGCGCGGCGCCCCAGCTCCATAAAAGCGTCCCGTGTGGTTTATCAGCAGCAATGCGAATCGGCTTGGCCCACCCGGAGAAGCTCGGAAAGAGAAGGCGCCTCCCGTCTTTGGCACGGAGGTCCTGTCTGACCAACGAGGGCTTTGCCGCGGTACATGAGAGACGGGTAAAAGCAGAAATAACCGCATCTCCGCCACCAGCCCACAAATGAAGACACGGCGGAGCGCGATTTAGGAAGACGCACACCAAAAGTCTTTAGAATAATCATATACTTAAGCTCTGTAATTGTGCTTCTAAAAACGTTGTCCTAGAGAAATGATCGGATGCACATGAATACTTGGCCATAAAGATATTCATTATATTATTTTTAGTAATAACATTAGGGACAGCTCCGATTCCATGAGTTTTGATAGGAAAACCTACTAAATGACGGGCCTTCCACACCACGCAATTCTCCAAGTCTCTGTGGACGGCAACGTACAATTTAATTCAATTCTGGCACGAACTAGAGTTAGCACAGACCCCGCACGCGATGGGCTCGGGCACAAGACTGCCCCCACTTCAGGCGCCAACCACAGGTGTCAGTTTATCGCCCGGGCTCTGACCGACTGGCCACCGGGATGTCTCCAACACCCCTTGGCTCAGGTTTCAGTTTGCACTAAGGGCTCACAGAACTCTGGGAAGCACTTCACTTTTATGGGCTTATTACAGAGGACGTAATTGAGGGCACAAATCAGCAGCCCGATGAAGAGGTACACAAGGCGGGGTCCACGAGGGTCTGTGTCTGGGGGCCGTGGGGCAGCGCCCTCTGGGCACCTGAGTGTACTAACCCAGAGGACTCCTAACCTTGTCATTTAGGGACGATTTTAAAGGAGGCTTCATCACGTGGCGTGAATGGTTGTTAACTCCACATCCAGCCCCTCTTCTCTCCCTGAAGAAGGTGGGGGGGGCTGAAAGTTTCCAGCTTCTAATCCAAGTTTAGTCTTTCCGGTGACCAGTCTCCACCCAGGAGCTACCCAGGGGGCCCTCCGAGAGTCACCGTGTTAGAACGAAAGATGCTCCTGTCACTCATGAGATGACAAGGCTTTCAGGAGCTCTGTGTCAGGACCTGGAGATGAAGACCGGTACCCGTTTCGTATTATACACCAATATCTCCACGGCTAAACGCATTTTATCTGCGTCAGTTTGGGTACTTCGTGCCTCAGTTTCCCCACTGCAACGTCATAGAGCTGCTTTGAGCTTTAAATGCTTTAAATGAAACGGTGCGTGTGCATTGCTGAGATGGATGCCTGCTGAGATCAGAAGCCCCCCCCCCCGCCCCCCTCCCCCCAGCCAGCCATTATTATGGCCATGCCGTTGAAGTAGAATTAGGTGGTTGAAGTGAGGTGGGGCCTTTGTGGATGGCAACATGCTCACAGACTACCTGGAAAGAGATTATCTTAACTCGGTAAGTAAAACAAGCCTGTACTTCAGACAAATGTATGCGTATGCACCTACACATATGATAAAATTTAATCATATTTCTCTAGCTATAGATAATACATATGCATTATATATATTCATCTATCTATAGATGTATGTATTATATCTATCTATAGACAAATGTATTACACACACACACACACACACACACACACACACACACACATATATATAAAGAAAATCACAGCTAACACCTATTGTTTTGGGGCGCCTGGGGGGTACAGTCAGTTAAGCCTCTGACTCTTGATTTCAGCCTGGTCATGCTCTCATGGTTCAGGAGCTCAAACCCCACATCAGTCTCTGCACTGACAGTGTGGAGCTTGCTTCCAATTCTCACTCACCCTCTCTCTCTGCCTCTCCCCCTCTAAAACAAAACAAAAAAATAAACATTTATTGTTTTATCTCCCTATATATATGCATATATACACATAGAGAGAGAGTATATATATATGTATGTATTGTGTACTTCATATATATATACATACATGCTGCATATGTATGTATTGCATACCTTATGTATTTTATGTACATATTTATGTATAATACATGTACATTTGTACATTACATATGTATTACATTTTTAACATTATATATGTACATATCTATGTGTGTATGTATATACAGGTACATATGTATAGTGATAGTGTGTCCATATCTATGTTATCCATATACTAGAAGATACACTGAACATTGTTCTCTTTAAATATAGGAAATAGAAGCGATTTAAAATTTTGTCTTTCTGTTTGATATAGTTTCCAAGCTTTCTTTAGTGAATATACATATTACTTTCTCAATAAGAAAAAAGTTCTTTAAAACATAATTTTTTTAAGTTCATTTATTTTGAGAGAGAGAGAGAGAGAGAGATAGAGAATGGAGAAGGGAAGAGAGGGAAGAAGAAAATCCCAACTAGGCTCCATGCTGCCAGCGCAGAGCCCCCCAAGGGGCTCGAACCCAGCAAACTGAGAAGTCATGACCTGAGCTGAAATCAAGAGACAGATGCTTAACTGATTGAACCACCCAGGCGTCCAACACATAATGTTAAAATTAACTCAGCATTAGATTCCAAAATCGGCAGTTTAGGATTGGAAATTCATTGTGAGAGACTACTGTTCAAATATTTACATACAGCTATATGCCCAAATTTTACGGTTATTTGTGTCTAGTGATGTCACCAGACCAAAGGCCAGAAGAAGAAGCAGGTTGGACAGCACAGGCACCAGCCGCCCAGAGCTGGGATAGGACTCGGCCCTACGTTCCTGAGTTGCTAAATTCTGTAGGCATGTGTGTGTCTGTGTCTTGTTGTGGGACCCACGGGTTCACAAGACTCAGTGGCCTGGACCCTTATGGAAGCCTCGCAGCCCCCACACAGCTGTGCAGCGCTTCTGACGGACAGAGGTGGGCAGTCTGGGAGAGAAGAATCGCAATGCTGCCTGGCCCACCTAGTAGGTATCCTTTGCCCTCTGACGGTGGCCCCTTAGTGGCCGAGGGAAGTCAGCCAGCATGGAAAGATATGAATAAAGGAGAGTAAGATACTTAGCAAAACTTTAGAAATTATTCACAAAACACTGATACATAAAATACTCTATTCACATTTTTTTTCCTTAAAATGAAATTCGGTCTGCCGTGTGCAAGGTACTCAAGGCTGTTTCTCTGGTTAAAACCCAAACCCTGAGAACATCTGGATGGAACCCGAAGTTTGGAGATGCTAATGGTTGTTCTGTAAGCTGACCACAGAGGATGGCCTTAATATGGCGGGTGGGGGGTGGGGATGGTGGCAAGTAGGAGCTTAAATAATAGAGTGGCAGATGGAAATCCAGCGAAATTGGTTTCCCCGTAGGTTTAAGCCTCATTAGGTATAGCTCTGAAGTGAAGACAGTAAAGTAAAAATAGATTTTCCCTCCTTCCCACTTGTGCTAAATAATCACATCTTTAATTTGCGGTCACATGGACAAAGTGCAAAGTGTTGGCGAATGGAAGAGAATCGGTAAGTTGATAAGAATCATCTAATCAAGTGTTATCTAACCAAACCCTATCACCTTTGGGATCCTCCAGTGGGCTTCACTCCAGGGGGAAAGAACTGACAGGTGTAGAATCCCAAAGCACCCATCTGGTGTTTATTTTTCTTCAACAGGTCCCCTTTGCTGAATAAGAGGCACCGTTCTGGCCAAAGGAATTTCTTGACACAGGAATAGTCAAATGAATCATGCTTTTATTTTTTGAGCTTCTCCCAATTCGTAAAGAAGACCCATTAGTTCAAGTTTTTATATTATTGTTCTCGTATATTTGTTATTATTTTTTTTCTTTATAGAAATGCTGCATGTTTCAAAATTCTCCGTGAGCTTGTTCGACATAGGATACATGACAGCTGTCCACCTCCTGCGGCTATCACTGACTTCAACCTCTGTGAAGCCTTTGAGAAGTCAGTGCCCCCTTGATACAACTGTCTCCTTCTTGGTTTTCGTACCAGGGACTCTTTGGATTTTTCTTCCCTGTCTTGCCCGGACCTTCTCAGGCTTTTTTCCCTTCCAGGTCTTTTCCAAGACCCAATGGCTACAGGTATCATTATTGTCTGTTACCAGATAGTCCCTTTAATTATAGAAAGTGGGGGACCTGCGGGGACTTAATTAGCATTTAAAAGAAGAAAACTTTGACATTTGGTTTAATGAGCAGAGTGAAACTATAGCTCTGAGCATCATTGCAAACACAATGTGAGCTGAAGCGGAAGTTTGCAGCTAATCTGAATATATTAAATCCATTGAACTCTTGTGTAGCCACGTACATAGAGCCATATGTTTAGCATCAGGACAAAGCTATTGATGGCATGGATGATGACACATACTGTGGTTACATACATTGGGGTCCAACGCGTGTGACTGCTGTGGCCTCCTGGCCTTACCGTGTCTCATTCCCTCATCTGCGAAACAGAGCATTAGTGTCAACCTTGGCGGATTGTTGTGATGATTCAGTGAAATAGTAAATAGCCAGTATGTAGCCCTGCGCTTGGCACCCAGCTGGCACTAAAGGAGCAGATGAAGGGATAATGAAGAGAAAATAATGTAACAGGCGAGTCCTAGGTGGTATCTTGTAGGGTCATGGTAAGGAGTTACATGGTATCTGACAGGCAAAGAACAGTTGCTAGTTCAGCAGAGGGTGACTTGCTCAAAGTCGGGTTTTATGATTAGTTTTGCAATCATATAAAAAGTGGATTGGAGGGGAAAGAGGATAGAGACTGAATATAATTGCAAAAGTCTATGCATCAGTGATGAATATGGCCATGCAAATGGAAGCAAAAGGCAAATAGAAGAGATTTTAAAAGAAGAGATCCAAAAATCAACTGGATAAAAATATGACAGCACATTTTTTGAGGAAATTCTTTCAACTGTTAAACTGGAAAGGAGTGGAAAGTAGAGATAATTGGGAAATGTTAAGGTCAACATCCAGCCTGTTGAATTCGACATGCTTCTGCAACATCGTTGGAGTGGACCGAGAGAGCAGGGGCGAGGACTAATGGTGAGAGAGAGAGAGCAGGAGTGAGGACTAATGGTGAGGGAGAGAGAGCAGGGGTGAGGACTAATGGTGAGAGAGAGAGAGCAGGGGTGAGGACTAATGGTGAGAGAGATTCTGTGCTAGGACCTTCAGATTTGATGTTGGGCTGGATGGGATTCTGTGGTAGGGTCTCCAGACTTGACGTTGGCTGGATGAGTGAAGCCACTGAAAGAAGGGGTACTACAGGAGGAGAGTAAAGGGAAGATCAATGTTGGGGATGCCGTGATGACGGTAGTAGAGAAGCCCAGTGGGAGAGAATTGCAAGAGGAGGCATCGCTGAATGTGTTAAAGCTGGGAGTGAAGACTGAGGAAGGGCCACTGGGCTGATCAGAGGAAGGACTGAGAGCTGCAGACTGGTGGGAACGGATGGGAAGATGGAAAGTCAGGTGGTGTCATGTTGAGGGGAGAGAATGGGAGGTGAGGAGCTGTCCTCGGTGCTGCCTCGGTCTCCCAACTGCCAGCTTTTTATGGAAATGAGCATGTCTTCTGTTGTGGTTACAGTGCTCCTTTTCTTCCCCCTGAAGGCTGAACGTTGCAACCTCAAATGGGATCCAAGTTGCCAACTTTTTTTTCTTTAAGCACCTTTGGGAAGATTCCCAACATGTTACTAATTTCCTAAGTAAAAAGATTTGTTGAATTACATTACCCATTTGGGAAAACTGAGCTCCGATAAAATTCTCAGAGCTCAATTTTCCCACTTGTGCTATCTCTGAATAAAGCTTTATAACCGGACTTTTAAAAGTATAGTTACGAGACATGAGGTGTGGTCTTTTGTGCGTGTGTGTAAACAGTAAATCCACAAGGGCACGGGATACCCTTTTAGAATTTAGTTTCAGTCAGATTAACAAATGTGCTATAATGGGACTCAGTTTCTCTCTTTCTCCAAATGGAAATCATATCTGTCCCCAGAGATGGTACTTTCCCCTCCCAACGCCAGTAACCACCCCCGCACTCAGTCAGTGCTCGTGTCTATGGAAAGTGGTTTAGTACAGTCTGAACTCAGGAGAGCACTAGCTGGGGGTGGGGTATGATTCACTGAAAACCTGTCCTGTTTTCATTCTTTATAGCTCTGCTCTCATACCACTTCTATGCGTGAGAGAACTAGAAGGATGTAAACACAATAGCGACTGACGAAATCCATGGTTATCTTAATTTCCCACAACAAGACTGGGATCAAGAACAATTTAGTAGTGGATCACATAGTAGTGACGCACATTCACACCCCGAAAGCCCACGTGGATCTGGGAGTGGTTAGGAGGGCTAGCGCCCAGGGAGTGGAAGTGTGGGGTGGTTGGCGGAGGCAAGTTGTCTATAAATTGCTCCTTGTCTGAAGCACTCATGAACTTCCCACCTGACCTCCTACAGAATTGGTGCATCTGGCTTGCTGAGATTAATAGAAGGGATTGTTGAAAAATCCCAACCAAATATGTTATGTGGTCTCGTGGGGTCTTGTTCACATACTAGGTGATCAGTGACAATTCTCTACTTGACCTAAGTTATTCAGATCCGAGTGAAGGAGAACTGGAGACAGTGCGTATGACAAGTGTGATGGTCAGATCACAGAAAATATTCATGCAAAAGCAGAAGAGAAGACCGAGAAGTGAGCGAGTGGAATACCATGTGTACATGGGGTTTCATGCTCTGGGCTCTGCTAACTTTTTTGCTTCATCTCCTACTGGTTTCCTAGAAGCATTCTGGGTTCCAAGCATCCCCGGTAAGGTTCCCTAACATGGACAGGGTTTACTAGTTACATGGACATTCCCATCCGCTCTACTGAATTGCCACCACGAGGGATAAATAGGTCCCCAAGCTGTGCCTACATTCATTATATTTTCACCGTGTACTCCTTGCATTCATCTAATTGATTACTGTGCAAAGACCCAGACAGTGTCTGCGGGCAGCTCACTGTGTCCTCTAAAGCTCCTTGTGTTGTACTTGCCAACCATATGCTGAGAAGCAACACCTTCTATCACAAGTGACATTATCTGGTGTCACGTGTTTCGCCTTGTCTCCTAAGACACAGTGGCTGAGTAGCTGCTTCATCCAGGGTAAGATGGGAGGCAGGCCACCACGTCCCATCCCCACACGCACTGCAGGGTGTGTTTGGATGCATGAGTGGGCCATGCAGATGGCTGGCTTTCAGGATGAGCCAGGGGGTGTCCAGGTGGTACGCAATGGCCATTGGCTGCAGCTCAGACTTCTGGTACTAAGCACAGAGTGATGCTGAGAGGAGGCAGGCAGAGCCATCTGTGTGAAGGCAGCTTGCAGCAGCCTGCAAGACAGGGGCAGCTAAGTGTTATCGGGACGAGTCTTTCTCCATGAAGAACTCATCCCATTAAGAGCAGGGGATGGACTGCTCCCCTACCAATCTTTACCTGGTAGGGGGACAGATACATCCTGTGGACAAAGCTGGCTTCTCTCTCTGTAGACTCTGTTCTTTGCTTGTCTGTGACATCCATTTTGGCATGCTTCTACCTATCATGGCCCTGGCTAGCAGGCGGAACTGAGTGATGCCAGCTGGGTGGCTTGTTGGGCAGAAGGACTTCTGTCCAACTCTCTCTTCATCCTCCCCAGGCAGATGGGGGAGCACAGTTGTCCAAAGCCCATCATTTGGGAGGGTCAGTTTTAGGTTTATCCCTTCCTGCCTGTGTCATCCCGGGCAAATTACTTAACCTCTCAAGAAATCTCTGTTTCTTCTTCATCTGCCATTTGGGAGTAATTCTAGTGTCCTTATCTTGGTGGTGGCATATGGACAGATGAGATGACTCACCGCGAGACACTTACCCGTCATTTAACCATAAAGAGATGTATTCTTAAACTCTCCTCCACCTGTCACTTGCTGTCCCATTGTCCCTGTCCACTGGAGGGTGTTTTTTTTTTTCCCATGTAAAGAAAACTCTACCTGGTTGTCTAATGTTACAAATTCTAGTCACTATTGACAGTAGCTACCTCAAGATGCAAGAAATTCTTCTCCCTCCCCTTCAACTCATTAATCCCAAATGGTCACTTCCTGTGCTACCATTGCAATAAAAATGCTACTTCTACTTGCTGGGGGTTTTAATCTCACCAGTGATTTCTTTTTCTTTTTAACCAGAGAAGTTCAAAAAGAAATGTGTTTTCACCTCAAAAAAGAAATGATAATTTTGTGAGGTGATAGAGCTGTTACCCGTGGTGGTAATCATTTTGCAATATGTAAGAATATCAAATCAACACACTGTGCACCTTAATCTTACACAAAGCTATATGTCAGTGATATCTCAATAAAGCTGGCAAAAATAGGGAACAGTTTGTGATCCACTTTTTTCAAGGATTCTTTGAACTAAAATTAAAATGCCAAGCATGTATGAAACTATGCAGAGTAACTTTTTTTTTTTTCTCTTAAGGTACCCAACAGACTAAAGGGAAAAGATTAGGCAATAGTGGAGTCTTAGAATAGAAAGGATCCACGAGACCACGTGACTCCTGTCCAGGGAAAGAAGTAATTCTCAAGGCCATGAGGCATGCTCCTGTCTGTTTGTTAAAATCACCTGGGGACCTCTTAAAAATCCCAATGCCCAGGCTGTACCCCAGATCCGTTAAATCGGGTCACAGTGTTTTAAAAACTCAGATGATCTCAGTGGGTTCCCACCTTATAAGTTGGTGGATTCCTTGATTATTGTCTTAGTTCAGGCTGCGCTAATAAAGCACCATGGTCAGGGTGGCCTATAAACAACAGATATTTATTTCTTGTGTTTTTGGAAACCGGAAGTTGGTGAACAGGATGCTGGCATCGTCAGCTTCCGGCGAGAGCTCTTCCAGGGAGCGGATGCTGCCGTCTCACTGTGTCCTCATATGGTGGAAAGAGAGCTACCTAGTCTCTGTCTCTTCCTGTAAGAAGACTAATCCCATTCATCGGGGCTCTCCACCCATGACCTGCTCGCCTCCCACAGGCCACACCCCCAGATGCCGCCACTCTGATGACTCGAAATCCCCATGTGAATATTGGAAGGACCCAAGCATCCGGGACAAAGCACAGCGGCCCACTATGGCAGGGGGAGAGTCGCGTTCTGCACTGGGTGAGATGCACCAAGCGGCCACCACCCCCCGCTCCAGCCACTTAGTGCCACGTGGACGTCCCCACTCAGGGTTGCCCGATATTCTATTTATGAAGTAAAGCTGGAAATGCACATGTTTATGCCCTTGGGTTTAAATGTGAGGAAATGATTTGAAGGTTTGGAGCATGGAGCGGGAAGAAACGCACTGTACATGCCGGTCATTTATAACCTCAGCCCTGCAAGGTTGGGCAGTCCCCGGAGAGACCCTGGGCAAGGAGGCGTAGGCACTGTGTGGAGAGAAGAAAGCGGAGGAACGGTGGGGCCTACAGACTTGCTGATGGAGACACAGAGGCTGGGAAATGGAGCCAGGAGGAAGGCAGAACTGCCGTGTACAGAGAGGGGAAGTCAAACAGCTGACACACAACAACTTTACTCTCTTAGTTGTGAGCACACTTTCCCTCCTTACAAATTAAGGCTGTCTGGAAAGACTCCAAAACCTCACTATCCAAATTACTGTGACCCTGCTTAGAAAGGCAGATGTCTTCTGTTTAGGCGGACCATGGGCAGGGGACTGCAGGTTGTGACAGACACAGAGAAATGAAATGGCCATGACCAACTGGTGTTAGAAGCTCTCAACCAAGGGTCACTTCCTTGGCTTATCTGTAGGGCTCCCTGGGCTGAACTCTGAGGAAGCCATTGATTCAAAACATTAATGCCTCTCAGGTGAAAAGGAGGAGCAGACCAGGGTGAGAGCTGGGTGTCGACCTTATCATGGATGTCTAGGTGACAGGGCCGGGGACAACAAGAGAGCTCAGAGCTCAGGAGAGTGATTTTCATAAGGAGCAAGAGACAGCCGTAAGGCCAGTGTTTACAGACTGAAGGAGCCGAGGGCTCATCGAGCACTGGGGGAGGAGGTCGGACGTGGGGCCTCTGGGAGAGCCTCATGTGGGTAAGCGGTCACTGGTTTGTCCATCCGTGGGGCATCTTAAACCTTCAACAGTTGAAGTCGGAAACTTAATCTTCATTATCCTTTTTAAAAATGACCTGATTCTTTTACTGAGAGTAGATTAAATAAGAAATGGGGAGTTCCAGAACCAAGATCTCTAGGAGCCGTTCACACAGGAACCACGTCCTCCTTTTGCCATGTCCTGCTCTGAAAGATGTATCGGCAATTCAAGACCACAGTAAGCAAAGCGAAGGACTGGACTATGAGGGAGGATGATTTGGCCTAAAAATCGAAGAAGCGCTTCTTACCTGCAGAGTTTAGTTGACAGGCCCTTGCTGGGCAGTGTGCATGCAGAGCCAGGCCCTCAAATCATCCCATGCTGACCACTGAGTCACAGTCCAGTGTTTGTGCCCAAGCAACGCCTCCAGGTTTTGGGAAGTGCTAGGGAGCAAGCACTGCAGTGTGCGTGGGGACAGTGAGCTTAAGAGGAATATGAGTCAGTCCCAAATGCGTCCTGGCTGTGTGGGACTCAGAACAGATGTGCAGGTGTGGTGCCAGCTCAGGGGCAACTTGATCCGTTGGCCCGAAGTGTCAGCTTCCCTTGGGGTGCTGATTTATGAGCTGGCAATCTGGCACAAGATCTGTTTGCTAGTTCCTGCTGAGCAAGGTCAACAAGGATCCTCCTGATCCATGTGAGAGGAGAAGAGGCTTTGTAGCCTGTGACTGGGATGGAAGGAGGCTTTGCGTGGCAGCATTAATAAAGACTAGTGGTGTTTTCGATGCTTTGATAAGAGTAGGAAAACTCATGACTGTGTGGAGTTCAGACCCTCCGTGGTAACGTTCACCTGACTCTTCTTTTCGGCTCCTTTTCTTTGACTTGGAGAACACTGTGACCGCTGCTTCCAGAGCCAGTGCTGGGAGCCCAGGGTATCCAGACAGCCTGGTAGTCGAAGCTGCACCATTAAGGTCACATTGTACTCAACAGAGACGGAGAGCGATGTGTGAGTGGGGATTTAAAATCAAACCAACGGAAAGGCACACACGCTTGACAGATCAAGCCTTTCCTTATCTGATTGAAAACTCATAAGGAAGGGAAATTAAAATACACTTTCCCACCTCTCTGGCTATCATCTAATAAAGAATATTGGCTAGTGCTTTGTTTTAGTGTCTGCCTGTCTACAAATGATGTGCAAACAATGCATAAGGCATTGATTTCACTGCAATGGATCCCATTAGTCGTCTTGAGATTTCTACACATCAGATAGAGTCTGACACATTCACAATAATGAAAAAAAAAAAAGCACAAGTTCCATGGAGTGCAGGATTCCACACAAAGACCCAGACAGGAAGGCGGAACACAGCTCGCTGGTATGAAGGCGCTGAGAGAGGGCACGTATGGTTGGGTAGACAGCAGGTCTGTTCCCTATTGTATTGACTGTTCAGAGACTGATGCACCTGTAGTGATGTCGGCAATCTGGTGTCAAGAGGGGGCAGTATTGCTCCCATTCTGGTCACCTCTCCTTGGCTTCTGCTGGTGCAGTGCACAGACCTTGCATCCATCCTTCTCCTGTCGTGTCCACTCCAGGCAAAGTCCACGTAAAACAAAGTGGCAGGTGAAAGTGCTTTGAGTGCTGGGTGACAAACACGACTCATTAATCCTGCCATCAGCCCCAGCTGGCATTGGAAGCCACGTGATCAGGAACTGAGCTGATGTGACTCAAACCAACTACTGGCCCTAGGAGACTGTGGCTAGAGTATCTGACCTCAGTGCTTCTCTGTTTCCCCATCTGTGAAATGGGGAGAATAATAACTGCCCTGAGTTGTTGAGAGGGACAAAGTAGGTGCTGAAACTTCTGCAGAACACCCAGGCACATGGTTAGATTACCATAAAGGGGAAGGGCCACTTTGTGGTCTGCAGGCTCGAGGAGACGGTGGGTAACGGAGCCTAGGGCAGTGAAGGTGGTCATTCCCGGGCATTTTCTGTGCACCAGGATGCTCCACGCACTGTATCAACTCTGGAGAGATGACCATTAAGGAGGCACAGGAGCTAATATGAGGATGCCATGTGTAATCAGAGGGCCAGAGGTGCCTCAGGGGGAAGCATGGTGCATCGTGTTCTATGGCTGCTATAACAAAGACCGCCCATGGGTGGCTTGAAAAAATGGGAATTTATTCTCATGGCTCTGAAGGCCAGAGCTCCAAGATTCAGGTATTGGCAGGGCGGGTCCCTTCTGAGGGCTCTGAGGGAAAATATCCCCTAACTTTTGGAGATGGCTGGCGGACCAGGGCTTGCAGACGCCTGTCCTTGCCTCCACTGTCTCATGCCCTTTGGCTCTCTGTATCTTCTCCATGTCTGTCTTGCGTAAGACCTTAACCTGGCGTAGTGCCCACCTTCATTCAAGATGATCTCATCTCAAAATCCTTACCGCGCTTACATTTGCAAAGGCACATTGGGGGAATATGAGCACTGGGGGAACTTAGGAGGCCTTATTTTCTACATCTCAGCATTAGATTTGGCTAACACTCATCTGAATTTTGGGAATCAGTCTGGAATGGTGGCTTTTGGAGGCAGAGAAACAAGTTCATGTGGAGGCTGTTTGCGGGGTAATTGCCATGCAATCATCTTACGTGAATGGAGGTCCTTGTATAGACATACAGGCTTGCTGGAGGTTTTCATGACCCAAAGAAGAAAAGGTTGTTTCCTGGAAGGGACTCCTTCAAGTCCATTTCCGACCTTCCTCTTGCCTACTCTCATATGCCAGCTTAGGCAGCTCCTTGTATTAAAGTACAGTGTACATTTAAAATGTAGGTATTTCCAGAATGTTTTCTCCTAGATACAACCTACTCTGCACACCAAAGTTTATGACTTAAACTTCATCCCATGAACTAATTTCTGAACCACGATTTGATGAACAAGAGATGACGGATTGCAATGGCTGGCTAGGCAGCCCCAGGTACACGGGGTAAGCTCCACAAGGAGGCACACAGCCGTGCCCACAGGACCAACCCAGTGACGCCTGTGCTGGTGGACTAAGAATAACCTCGCCCTCCTCACTCTTTCCTTCTGCAAGATGGACGGCTCTGCCCCTTACGAATGTTTAGGTCTTATTTTCTTCCCTTACGATAATGTCAACCCTGTCTCTTCGTATCTGTTTTGGGGAAGAGTCTAGGAATGCTCATTGTCTTTGTAAGGCAGCTGATCTGTGCTAAAAATGGGAGAAGATGACCTTAAAGTTCAAGGGAGGAGACAGCCCTGTTTTCCTTAACACTGGTTTGGCCTTAAATGGCCGATCATACAGATTCCTCCTCACGTGGTCATAGGCTGCGGCGTGGCTGGGGCAACTGGTCTACCTGTAGTTCAAGCAGCACACTGTGACGTAGGATGTGGTGTTGATCCCAGACCCATGGGGCCCGGAGACTCAGCTGCCCGAGTCACACCAGAATACGGTCTAGATGGTGGTACCCTATCCACTGGTAAATAGCTTACGGTGGACATAATCTCAGATCTTTTAACTTCAGGATAAATTTTGTCTTGATTAGAGCTACATTGCAATGAAGTATTTTATTCTGGAATTTCTCAGCCTTAGACCTTTTAAAAGGAGAACATTGAAAAGAATTATTTTAAATGGTTTGCTTATAATATGGTATCATTCTAGTGCTCCTAGTAATGGCTTCCATCAGCAGCCTCGGTCCCACTATGGTCTCTGAGTGCTTTCTGATGTGACTTGTTCTGTCCGAGTTCCACTGAGCCTTTAGAAAATCCTCACATTGTTCTGTACGTTTCAAGGTCTTTGAAGATTATTGCTGTGATTATCAATAACCCCATCATTTTCTGAATATTGAAGTCTTTTTGGTGTGGTAGAAAACACATTCTGTGACTTTTACTAATACGAAAATTCAAAATCAATAAATAATACTCAGGTAAAAATAGCCACGCTTTAGAAGCAACGATTAAAAACATGTTTATATATTTTGTTGGTCTGACAAGAAATCATAATAAAACTTAAGAAATTTGGTACCCTACTACAATGGCAGTGTTATGTACTAAAACTTTCAAAATGTAACTTAGGAAATTCCTGCAGGAGACTTATTCCTGTCTTAAATCCAGACAGCATTCAGGAAGAACGATGTAAAATGAATGGCCCAAATATCGAAATCAAAATAGAGAAAAATAGTGAAACAAATTAAATAAAAGGGACAATAACAATAAGACAAGGAATTAATGAAGTATACAATATATAAGCTCAACAACAACCATAAAAATCTGCTGTTTTACAAAGGAAGTTTGAACATTGACTAATCTCAGGCAAAACCAATCAAGACAAGATGAGCACAAACCAATATTAAGAGTAAAAATAGGGAAATAGATAAAGATAGAACAGACCTTAAAAATTAGAAGTCAATATCAAGAGAAAATGTTATGCCAATAACAATTTTGTTGTAAAAAAAAAGATACAGCAACTGACCCACACAAAAAGCAAAAATCTATTTAAGCCCTGGATTACTCTCAAAATTACCCACAAGCATTTATCAGGGATATACGACTTTCCTGGTGGTTTACCAAACCTTTATGAATTAGGTAACTCCAATCATGTGTGAACTGTTCTAAAACCACTGAAAGAGGAGGAAAAAGTCTCAACTCCTTTTATGAAACCAGTATAACCTCCTTACTAGATGAAACATGGAGAGTATAGGTAAGAAGGAAAGGTTAGTATGACCCAGGATCAGAGATTTAAACCCCTAAATAATACATTGGCAAATGAAGTTCCGTAATGAATAAATGTAAAATGAGAAATAAAAAAAATCTATATAAAATATATGTATGTATGTATGTATGTATGTGTATATACAGACACACACACAAAGACACACACACACGGAAAACGGTATTGAGTTTTCTCAAAAAACTACAATCCAGCAATTTCACTTCTGGGTACTTACCCTGAAGGAAACACAATCGCTAACTCAAAAAGATATCTATATTCCCATATTTATTTCAGCATTTTCAACAACAGTCAAGAATGAAAGCTACCTAAGTGTTCATGGATGGTTGAATGGGTAAAGAAAATGGGCTATATATATATATATATGTATATATATATATATATATGGCATATATATATACACACACACTATATTATATATATAGTATGTATATATACTATATTATATTACATACACTATGTGTGTATGTAATGAAATATTACTCACCCATAAAAAGGAGGAAATCTTGCCATTTGCAACAGCATGGATGGACCTCGAGGGCGTCATGCTTAATGAAATAAGCCAGACACAGACAGACAAATACCATATGATCTCATTATATGTGGAATCTGAAAAAAAGCCAACAAACCAAATTCATAAATACACCATAATACAACAGATTGGTGGTTGCCTGAGGCAGGGGGCGGAAGGTGGGCAAAATTTTTAATTAAAGAAAAAAGAAAAAAATAATTTTCTCTCCTGCTAGGACAGGAAAAACACGCTGCAGAGGAACAATTCAGAATAATTTGCTGTCCACGTAAATCTAACATCATACAAGATCGCAATTATTTCTGCACGTGAACACATATACTAAAAACCTCACCCGTCAGGAATGATAAACAAATTTCAGAAAAATAGTGACTTTTGAAAATGGTGACTTATAAAAGCTGGTGGCAAATCTGTAGAGTTTTCAACAGAATCTGAAAGAATTCTTGTAACTCGTCAACGTTTCAATATTTTTTAAGAGTGATGTGTAAGTGGATGTTGGCTGTCTTTTTTCCTACCTTCTGCATCTTTAAAATGTTCCCAAATATGAAAAAAGAGAAAGAATTATTTAAAAGTCCTATATGATTGGATTAGCTTCTTTCTTCTATTGTTATGGGACAATAGTTAGGCTGTTTGCAACCCTTTGGTCATGTTGGCCCTTGTCCTTGGGATCTACCAAGTGGCTCAAAGTGGCTTAGCAGTGATTGCAACCAGACACGTCAACACTGCTGTGTGTCTTCCTTCCCGAGCTTCTGCCAGGGTTTGGACGCCAGTCAGGCCCGTGGGGTGACTGAGTTCACGGCATTGCTGGCTTTGGCTGGAATAATGAATTTATTTTCATTTGAATGTATATTGTGTATTCCGTGTGTCATGTGCCCCCAGCTTTCTTCCCCCACCTTCAGATGCTGACCTCAGGGAAAGTCTAGACTAAGGCCAGAGGTCTTAGGTTTTGCCTTTTCTCACATTCCCCGGTCAACCCCCAAGCACTGCTGTATTATCCTTGAAATCGGTGCCCTTGTGCGCTGTTGGGGGGAAGGCACCACGGTGCAGCCACTGTGGAAAACAGTATGGAGGTTCCTCACAAAATTAAAAATAGAATCAGCATATGATCCAGTAATTCCACTCCTGGTTATTTTCCAAAAGAACTGAAATCAGGGTCTCAAACGGATATTAGCACCGCCATTAGTCACAGAAGTCAAGATGTGGAAACAACCCAAATGCCATCCACAGAGAAATGGGCAACTTAAATCTATATACACAGTGGAATACTAGGTCAGCCTTACAAAAGAAGGGGATTCTGCAACGTGAGACAACATTGACGACATTGGTGACATTATGCTAAATTAAATCACCCAGTAATGGAGTGTCTGGGTAGCTCAGTAGGTTAAGCATCTGACTCTTGGTTTTGGCTCAGGTCCATGATCTTGTTTGTGAGATTGAGCCCTGCGTCGGGTTCTGTGATGATAGCGCAGAGCCTGTTTGGGATTCTCTCTCTCTGCCCCTCCCCTGCTTACTTTCTCTCTCTCTCTCTCTCAAAATGAATACATAAACATTAAAAAAATAAATTAGCCAGGTACAGGAAGACAAATACTGCATGGTTCCCCTTAAATGACACACCTAAAGTAGATCATAGAATTGAGGCACTGGATGGTGGCTAGGGGCTGGGGAGGGGAAATGGGCATAAGTTCCAGTGAAGAATGAGCTCCAGAGGTCGCCTGTGCAGCACTGTGCCTACGGTCAACAATACAGTGTCATATACTTACAAGCTGAAGAGAACGGATCACACGTGAAATGTCCTTGCCACAACATAATAGGATTACGAATGAACAAAGACCCGAAGGACTCATGGAAGAATGAAGAGCGGGTGGGTGGGCTTGAAGACTTCAGGCTGCAGAGGCCTGGTTACGATCCCCTCTGAAATGAAACCTCTGTGTCGTCATGTGTTTCTGTCCCATTGATAGCGAACTGGGTGTCCCACACAGCTCTCTGGGCTCTGATTTCCAGAGCCTGGGGACAGAGAGACACGGCACAAATTCTTCATATCCTGGCTGTGTGTGAGGCCCTCTGCAGAGGCTAAACCATGAGCGGAAACTAGGTACATCATTGACAAGTTGACAAATTACGGTCATCCGCAAAAGAGATATTATTTCAAAAATATCATGGAAATATTTCTTTTCGAGTTTTGATGATGAATTTCTGGAGACCGTGAAGAAAACAATCTTGTCAGTGGGAAATAGGAGTCTTCTTTTGGGAAGATGGACGGAAGCGTATCCCATACCTTGAATAGAATAGAATCTTAGCAAGTGACAACAGGAACAAATTAAAACCATCCATTTAGACTCTTGGGTAATTAGGCAGCCATTTATTGATGAATCGGGGCTGTGTGTAGGCAGATATTGATTTTTTTATGAAGCGATTATATCATGCTGGTGACTTTAATTTTGCCGTCTCAGCTGCTCAGAGCATCGTTGCATCCCGCACTCTTGTGTCCTGTGCGTGGCTTCAGTTTGCTATTGCAGTAGACCCAGTAAAGCTTGAAGGTCTGTTCTAGACCAGCCGCAAATCAGAAGCTGTGATTTTCTTCTTATGCGAATAGTGAGAACTAAAGATGGATTCACCTCCCACCTGGTGACTTAGGTTGAATTCCTCAAAAGCAGAATTCAAGGGGCACCTGGGGGGCTCAGTCGGTTCAGCATCCAACTCTTGATTTTGGCTCAGGTCATGATCTCATGGTTCGTGGGTTCGAGTCCTGTGTTGCCCTCTGCGCTGACAGTGTGGAGCCTGCTTGGGATTCTCTCACTCCCTCTCTGTCTGCTCCTACCTTACTCATGCTCTCTCTTTCTCTCTCAAAATAAATAAATATGAAAACAATTTTTAAAAAGCAGAATTCAAGACAGGGATTTAACTCACTGAGGGATGGCTCTGTCGGAGAACCTGGAAGGAAGGGGTGAAGAAGGATGCCAATGGGAAGGGCCCACCAAGGACGTGCTCACAGACAAAATCCAGCTTTGATCTGGTCCTGGGGGTGGTGGCTCTCCAGAGCAGGTGCCAACTGCTGAGTGGCACCCACTTGAGTCAAGGGGGCCAGGTTTTGTTTCCTCATATCAGTGACTCGTTAATTATAGGCCGCACGCTGTGTGACTTCCTAGCCGAAGCTGTTCCAGTCAGCAGATGAGTCTTCCTCAAAGAAGGGGTGGCTGTGGGCCATCCATCAATACACGCGACAGTGGGGAATGAGGGGTCCAGCCTGGTAAAAGGGGTCCGGCTCGGGCACACGCCACCTATGACAGTCACTCCATGCAGGGCTCAAACTCGCTCGTTTCCCACATTAACCTCACTCTGCTCATGCGTCTGTGTTCACGTGTCTTGCACAGGGAGGCTTATGAACAAACCGTCTTTTCCTGTCACAGACACCCCCAACTCCCACTGAAAATGCTCCCGCCTCTCCGACCAACTCAGAGTCCTTCTCCATTCTAACTGGAAAGGCTGATCTACCTGGACCACCTGGTGTGTTGACCCAACGCTCATCCAAGAGCCTGGTGACCAAACCCTTATCAGTGTCCGGTTGCTGTACGTACCTATGACTTTACACCGCACGAGGGACACCAGCATTCCCGGGCGCGCGCATTACCTGAGAGCCTTAGTGCAGCATCGACCTCACGGTGGTCAAAGTAAATTACCCCTGGGCGCAGGGAACTCTTTCTGTGCTGCTCACTGTCAGCACGAGGTGCCCCGCTGAGCAGGACTTTGCTTCACATTTAGAAGGACTCTCTCTGGCCCATGAGCAGCACCAGCTCTCTCAGTGAAAGGGCCTCAACACTCTGAGTGAAGACTGGTCACAGAGCCAAACCTCATTGAGATAGGAGACACAAATCCTACAAGTGGGTCCCTGGGGGTGGCCGTGGCTGAGACCTCCCCTACTTCTTCCCCTTGCCTTCCAAAGGCAACCATCCTGCCTTTGAGGACACAGCACCAACTGTCTGAGGTCATATTTCCAAGAAGTGGAGTCTTGAGATAGAGGTTCAAGTTCAGGTACACATGAGCGCAGCAGTCACGCTCCTCAGGGAAAAAAAGGTGAAAGAGAAAGCAATTCAGGACAGGGAAGGAGAGAGCTGAGCACACGCTATGGTCTCAGGGAAGGATCCAGGGATGGAGGGAGGTCTGGAACCGAAAATCACACCAGCAAGTGTTACCCCTTTGAGGCAGGAGACAGGTTTTTGTAGGTGGTATCGGTTCGCCATTGGCTGTGGCCACAGGGCCGGGATCATTAGCAGCCAACTCTCACAGCCAGTTGGTAGGCGGGTACCAGCCTGGGGAAGGGGACTTGCGTGACTCACCGAAGTGGCTACTTTACCTGAGTTGTGTGGGTTCAAAATCCACCTCTACTACTACCGGCTGTGTGAACTGGGCAAATCAGTTCATCTCAGTGCCTGATCTATAAAATGCCACATAATATGTTCCCAATAATAACTTTTATTATTGGTATGTGTTTATATCAGTACTGTTGCTATTCATTATTCATTTAATGACATTTCCCCCCCCCCCAAAATCCTGAGTACGAATCAATCTTTCGGTTCATTGGAGATTAAAACTTTTTGAATTTGAGATTAAAACATGGATGCTCATTTGCTCTGTGCTGTTGAATATTTAAAGGCACACTTAGCAGCTGCAAGGTCAGTGCTAAAATTCCCCACACTCATTTGTTCTTATAAGGTGATACAATTATTCAATGCTCATGCTGAGTAAAATAATTAATAGCCTGTTGAATGAAAATTCTCATTATCTAAACATAGGAGATAAATGTGAGACACACCGTCGGGTCTGGTTTATAGGTCAGGAGAGTTTGGTCTCGCGCCCAGATCCATTCCTGGCTCCCGGGAGGACGTTGGGGAGGTGGGAAGGGGTGGCAAGGATCTCTACGCCCCCTGCGGCTTTCTTAGTGAATGGGGGCAGGGAGGACACTGACATCCATGGCTGTGAGCTCAGCCTGGGACTGGTTTGTCATCAAGATGGAAACCCACTCAAACTAATTCAAGAGAAAGGTCATTATTTTAATTCCGTTCTGTTCCCTCCATCTGATTCATTGTTTTTTTTTTTTTATTTTTTTTTTATTTTTTTTTTATTTTTGATTTTTTGTTATAATAGTTTATTTTCAAATTGGTTTACATATAACACCCAGTGTTCATCCCAACATGTGCCCTTTTTAATGCCCATCACCCCCTCTCCCCCCACCCTCATCCCCCTTACCCTCAGTTTTTTCTTAGTCTTTGAGAGTCTCTTATGTTTTATCTCCCTCCCTCTCTGTGTCTTTTTTTTCTTTCCCCTCCTCCCCTCCCCCTGGTTTTTGCTTAGTTTCACAAAGTCCACCTATTCGTGGAAACATATGGTATCTGTCTTTTTCTGACTGACTTATTTCACTTAACATAATACCCTCCAGTTCCATCCATGTTGCTACACATGGCCAGATTTCATTTTTTCTCATTGCCACGTAGTAGTCCATTGTATATAAGTACCATACCCTGCTAGGAATCTACCCAAGAGACACAGGAATGCTGATGCATAGGAGCACGTGTACCCCAATGTTCATAGCAGCACTTTCGACAATAGCCAAATCATGGAAAGAGACCAAGTGCCCATCAACTGACAAATGGATGATTCATTGTTTTGAGGTGGATTTATGATCAGTCTATCATAGTCAAAAAAGAGATTTGAAAACTCAAAGAGAAGTTTGGACTTCGGGGCTGGGAACGAACAATTCCGTTTTCCAACTGGACACAGGCCTGCCCGCCCTGCTGGGACAGTGGATGGAACAGAGTCACCTGTGGCCCAGACACTGCGGGCCCGGTCCCTTCGCTTCTGGCTGGGCGTGCATGTCTGAGGCTGCAGTGACCCTGCTGGGGAACCCGACCTTTAGTTGTGAGCAACGCATTTAAAAGTGTGTTTGCATATACTTTGCGGACTGTAACTATTTACATAATCTACATCTGATTTCAGGAACGTAATAGCCAATTAAACCGTCTTGAGTGTTGGATTCTTGCAGAAAGACATTAACAGTGACATTTTCACTTCTGTTCCATGAGTTCCTGTGAAAATCATTAGCGCGCTGAAGTGTTTGCTAATAATACGTTAGGTGGGAAGATGACTGCTCTTTCGAGGGATTTCTGTTCAAGTGGAGTCCTGTTTTACTTGAAGTTTAAAGATTAGATTTTCTTTCATCGTTTTAAGTTATTAATGCTATGAAGACTAATTTCGATGAGATAAAGCAATCTTGTAGGCTTAAAAAAAATCCTACTTCCTGAATCTTTCTCCAGTCCAGGGATGCGAATTCCTTACAGATGTCTTCTCAGTCGCTGGGACACTGTTGTTTGATGAACTTTTGGTGATTGCTTTGTATGACCTACCTATGCAAACTTTACCTGTTACAAGGATGAAAATATTCTCTAAATTTCCCTTTAAAGCTTTGCAATTTTACCTTACACATTTAGATCTATTCTGCATGGTGTTGGGGGGGGTGGCAATGTTTTGTTTTGTTTTGTTTTGTTTGTATCTATGTTTTCCAGAATCATTTTATTTATTTATTTTGTTTTAAACTTTTTTTTTAAAGTATATTTATTTTTGAGAGAGAGAGAGGGAGACACAGAATCTGAAGCAGGCTCTGGGCTCTGAGCTGTCAGCACAGAGCCCCATATGGGGCTCGAACTCACGAAACGCTAGTCCACGACTTAAACAGAGATCAGATGCTTAACTGACTGAGCCACCCAGGCTCTTTTTTTTTATTGTTTTATTGAAAACAATTTTTTCTTCTTTGGATTGTTTTGGCAACCTTTCTGAAAATCGAGTCACTATTGAGTATGGATCTAATTCGGGGCCCTCTATCTTGTGCTATAAATCAATCTGTCTGTCTTTGTGTCCTTCATGGCCTTGCTTACCAGAGCTTCATGGTAGATCTTATATAAATCCTCCAGCTTTGAGCCTCTTTCACGTGATGGTTTTGGACACACTAGGCCTTTCATACTTCCGTACACATTATGGAATCAGCTTGTCCGTGTTTAGATTCCGAGACTGTTGGAACTGTCTTTGGAATCACATTGACTCTCTGGGGCACTTTGGGGAGAATGGAGTTTTCTGATCCATAAATATGGCCTCGCCATCCATTCAGTTAGATCTTATTAAATGCATCTCAGCAAGAGTTGCTGTTTTCTGAAGAAGAAATTAATATTTGATTTGAAAAGGCAGAAACGTGCCTACCTTTTGTGGCTTGCATGAGAACCGATGAGAAAGACCTGGGGGAACTTTTGGGGTGATACTGTTCTCTGTCTTGGTCGAGGACAGGTTGCACAGGTATGCATGTGCACACTTGGAAACTCAGAAACATAATTCTAAGTTTGTCTACTTTATCGTATATGGATTTTAGATAAAAAGAAAAAAAACTGTTAACAATTATCAAATTCTTATAATAACATCAGTAGTAACGTGTTTGGTCGGAAGTGTGCCAATATCTAAAATTTTCTCTCAACTGTAATAAAATAAGATGAGTTGATAGATGCATAGACGGAAGTTGTATGTGTGACAGATCAAGTAGAGTCAAATGTTCATGGTAGAAGCTGGGTGTGTATGTAAGAGTTTATTGTGGGGGCACCTGAGTGGCTCTGTCAGTTAAGTGTTCGACTTCGGTTCAGGTCATGATCTCTCGGTTTGTGGGTTTGAGCCCCACGTCGGCCTCTGTGCTGACAGCTCAGAGCCTGGAGCCTGCTTCAGATTCTGTGTCTCCCTCTCTCTCTCTGCCCCACCCTCCTCCCGCTCATGCTCTGTCTCTCTCTCTCTCAAAAGTAAATAAACATTTTAGAAAAAGAGTTTATTGTGAAAGAACTGCAGGTGTGCAGTGGGCTTGAACATTTTCATAATAAAAGGCCAGAGGAAAGGTTGGAGTAAAGCCATTTGGGGATGAATAAAAACTAAGGGAATTTGTCATCAACAACACACGCTAAAAAAATATTTAAAGAGTTTTTCAAGCAGAAGGAAAATGGTTACAGTTGGAAGTATGGAAATGTAGAAATAAATGAAGAGCAAATGAAAGGGTAACTAACTATGTGGGTGACTGGAGACGGTCTTGGACTGCCTAACACAATCGTAATATCATCTTATGGAATCTAACATGCGTTGAGTTGAATTCAAGATGATAATTATGTGGGAAGTGGCTAAAAGTGTTAAGGCCCTGGCCCTGTCAGGGTAGCGTTCGAGTACAATAAATCAAGGAGCACGTTATAGTGTGTATGATAATCACTAAAAGAATATTTAATTGCTAATCTAATAGATAGGAATATAAAACAATGTAAAGTATGTGATTAATCCCAAAGTAGACAATAAAGGAGAGAAAATAAAACATAAAATGAGTTGCTCAAATTAAAAATGAAAGTATGGGGCACCTGGGTGGCTCTGTCGATTAAGCATCCAACTCTTGATTTCAATCCAGGTCGTGATCTCACCGTTTGTGGGATCGAGTGCCAGGGTCCTTGTTCTGGTGAATCTAGGGGTCCCCGAAGGACGGACAGTCAGGTGAAAGGAAGTGAGAGAGCCACGAGAAAGGTGTAGTCTGATAACCAAGCAGGCAGCCCTGGCAATTCTGGCGTCTCCGCCCTGCTAGTCTTAGTTTCCTTATTTAAAGGCAGTGAGTGACATTACATCAGTGACAAGACATTCTTTACAACATACATTGTTGTCGCAAGACCTATGTTCATCTCCTATAGGTAGATTAGGAGTCATTCTATCCATAATCTTTAACCATATGGTAGTTTCTCTAAGAGTATTTTGTTATTGCCTTTTCATTATAAGGGAGCGAGGGGATGAGAATTACAAAAGGATTCGTGAAATGTTAGCCTCAGGGAGGTGCTCAATATTTGCTGCTGATCAGTGAAGATACGTGTAGCTACTTTTGTTTGGCTACTGTTTGTACCTTATCTGTAGACAGTGCTTCTAACTTTTGGGCTAGGCTAACGTCCGGGGAAGGTCCTAAGTCTCTTTACAATCTCTCCTATCAGTCTGTTAATCAAATACTGAGAGAAGCTTTAGAGATGTGCCTTGAGGTTTCATGGTGGGGCTGAGGGGATGATTAACACAATGCGATACCTGCAGGGAAAATCTAGTTTGGGTCAAGGAGTCTTGGGGCCTAACGCCTACTAATTTCTAGCCAACTCATAACTGCTATTCTATATGATCAATTTGTGTAACCTATCCCCAAGAGGCAACCTTGAGGTTACTTCTGGCCAGATTATTCTCATTCAGATTTTATCCATCAAGACATCACACTCCAGGTCCCCTTTTCCATGTGCCATAAAACCAAAGAGCATTATATCCCTTGGGCCAATGAGAGCAGCTCAAGAAATCCAGGCCTGAAAAATTATTTAGAAGGAGGTAAAACTAGGCACCAGTTTGGCTGGTGGGAGCTTTGCTTCAACCTTTTCCACACAGGGAGGGGTCTCAACCTGCGAGCCCAAAATGGCTCCCAACAATCCAGTCCCATGTCGGATCTGTGCTGACAGTGCGGAGCCTGCTTGGGATTCTCTTTCTCCCTCTCTCTCTCTGCCCCTTCCCCACTTGCATTTTCTGTCTCTCTCTCTCTCAAAACATATAAATAAATATTAAAAAAAAAAGTGAGATGGTAGAACATAGAACCACATCTATCAGTCATTCCTTTGAATGCATATGGACTAAATACTTCGATGACCAGATTTGAATGGTCAGACTGGATAAAAAATAAAATCGAACTCTATTCTGTTCACAAGGAACACAAGCATCAGAATGGAAGAAATAGCACAAAAGACGTGCAAGACCTGTACTTTGAAATCCACAAGACTTTCCTGAGTAAACTTGGGGAAGAGTTATCTATATGCCTTACGCCTCGCTCCCAGGCGGATTAAGTGTAAGCATGTCAGCTGGCCCTGAGCTGCCCTACACAATTAAGGCAGGGCTATCCCACCCCCGCTTAGGTATTTTTGTTTTTAAAACAAGTGAAGAGCTGATTGTTTTGATGCTAAAATGAAAAAAGAAAGACAAACCTGTATCAAGTTTGGCAAAAATGTGGGGAAACCGGCTGTCTCGCACACTCAGGAGAGAGGGGCAGATTTGCACCACTTTGCACGCCCACTTGCTGAGACAGACTCTGACCCTCCATGTCTTCAACACTATGGACACCAGACAACACCTGGAAACAAGGCACCTACGGCAGGACAGATAAGCAGCCTCAGTATAGACAGCCTCAGTGACCTCGACAGCCCTGAGCCTGAGCCACCACCACACACAGCAACAGGGGACGGTGGGTTCAGACAGCTGCTGATTCAGCAGCTATTTAGAAGCCCAGAATGTTCAAAGAGCCTTCAAAGAATTCACAGAACTGGATTCGTTTACTCTCTTATTCACATTCCCCATGGCCGAGGTGCGCGGTTGTTGAGTAAGGACTGGCCGCATTCACCAGTGTGACGGCTGAGCGTGCAGAGTGCTTGCTCGCTGGTAGTGATGACGGGGTGCGCCCAGCAGGTGCTAGCTGGTGAGGAGTTGTTCTCGAGGAGCTCTGAGCAAGCGCCCCTCGTGGAGCTTACGCTCAGGTGCGTGTTACTGCTTGGAAAGAAAACAGGGATATGCAGACATGGGGTTTCTGCAAAATGGCCAGCGTTCTCCAGTTCCATCCTTGGAATTAGGATAAAAGCACCCAGGGCTCACTCATCAAACGTTCCTCACCATCACAGCGATGCTCGTTCTTCCAGAAACCGTTCGTGTCGCTCTTTTGTGGGTTGATGATGGCTATATTTTAATCTGATCATTTCAGCTAAATAGTTTTTTTTTTTTACCAGACTACTAAGTGATGTGAAGAACACGTTTCTCTCATATTCAGTAATAAAATGTACTCAACAGTAGGCAAAATAGAAGTTAATGTTTGTAAAAAAGAAAAAAGAAAAAAGAAAACAAAGACAGCAAACATGAGGAAGAAACATAACAATACTCGGGGAGCAACCCCCTCTGAAGGATCATGTTTATGTTACATCTTCATCTTCGTCCACTCGATTGCCTGCTGATGCAACACTTACGCAATCACGCGTACTATTGTAATAGACTAGACGCACTTTGTTTTGTCTTACTGGTACATTAGGCACGAAACTTCTACCGAACGCTGATAATACGCAAGGCATTGTTTTAAGCGTTGAAGACCCCAAGGGCGGCCAGCTCACCTATCAGCAGATCCTTCTACTCTGTCTCAGCTCTGGATTTTCTGGAGTCTGCAAAGAATCAGAGAGAACATTGTCGGCCTATTTCTCCGACTTGCAGGCTTGGATTTTCCTCCAGACACTACGGTTGAATGTCTACTTGGAAAAACCCTTTCTGCACGGTGAGACTAAACACTAAATTTATTTTAGAAATCAGACACGGAGACAAAAAAATCGTCGTGGTCAGTTTTATTTTTGGAAAAAAAAACCACACTTCCCAATACTATTAGCCTGTTCTTCCATTAAAAAAAAATTAAAATCGCGACCATTCGTTCATGCATTCCCGTCACTATGTAATCACTTCTTAGAAGACAGTTGTTTTGTTTTTTGAGATGCACTATGAAATAAACATCCAAGTATGGACAGCAAGTATTTTTTCTAAATTTTTAAATGTTTATTTAGTTTTGAGAGAGAGAAAGAGAGAGAGAGAACGAGTAGGGAAGGATCAGAGAGAGAGAGACACAGAATCCGAAGCAGGCTCCAGACTCTGAGCTGTCAGCACAGAGCTCGACTCGGGGCTTGAACTTGTGAACCACAAGAGCTGAACTTGAGAACCTCCTGAGCTGAAGTTG
The DNA here is from genome assembly GCA_030068075.1 of Paguma larvata. Lineage (NCBI taxonomy): Eukaryota > Metazoa > Chordata > Mammalia > Carnivora > Viverridae > Paguma > Paguma larvata. The sequence goes on from CM057826.1 coordinate 3,381,704, forward strand.
GAGGCTTAACACACTGAGCCCCCAGGTGCTCCTGGGCAGCAAGAATTTTAAACAAGAAGGGAGCCGGGTGAGGTAAGAAAGGAACCAGAAACGTCTTTCTTTGCCCCTGTTTGCAGCCAGCACCTCTCGTGCTATCAGCGAGGTTGGTGTGGAAGGAACCTTTGGGATCCACAGGAAGCTATTCATGAGTGTTACGCTCAGCTCGTCCTTACACATTCGAGATATTGCCAAATACCCGCCCTGACATTTACGCGGGCCCATTACTGCAGTCTCCGAGGCTCCTTTCTCGTGTCTACTGCCAGCGCCTGGGCTCTGGGTCCCCGGCCCCGGGCAGGTGGGCAACCCTCGGGAACTCTGACCTCACTGCAGCGGCGGTGGGCGGGCAGGCGGGCGGGCGGCGTGTTCGGAGGGCCTAGAGCTGTGCCTCCTTTTGGCAGGTACGTTTCCCATTGGCTTCGGCTGGACACACTCTGGGAAGGAAGGGTGTAGGCTCCAGGAGCTGGGCGGCTGAGATCTAGAAGCTGGCATCCCACCGCCGGCTAGCCCTGAGCTGAACGGAAGCGAGAACACTTGTCACTCGTGCATCAGCACGTTTCCTGACCTCGTTACAGCGGCCGTCGAGTAGCTAGATGCGCGTCCCAGCATCGCCGTTGCTATTTGCTCAGGACGCTACAGCCGTGCCCGGGCTTTCTCGGTGTCAGACAGCGCGGCCTCCAAAGATAAATTACGGGCACCGCGAGCCTTAAACCGTAGGCTCTGTTTCCGCGTGATATTGAGCCTACTCTGTTTCCATAGGTCTGATGGCACATGCTGTGTACACCCTGAGAAACTCCCTTGCTCCGGGGACCACACGCCGTCTTCTGGAAGCTTCCACCCGGCAGAGGCAGGCCTTCATTTCCACATCGCCCACCCTTCTCTGAGCACCACGGCGGCAGGAAAACTGGACCGTGCACCCGAGTGGTGGCAGAGGCCAAGGTTGTCCTGACCTTGACAGCCGTCGCATCTTCCTGCCGTCGTGGACAGAAGCACAGAGACAGGCATTTTGTGCCCCCGAGGACTTAGCTTCCATCTGGCCCACTTCTTCCAATCGTTTATTTCCCAGGCTGCGTGATCCATGAGCCCAGAACCTTGGGCCACGGCTGTCCTTTGTGGCAGCCCTCTGCCTTGTAGTGTGAGAGGCCTTCTGCGGCCTGGTGGGGGCGGGGACAGCCCCGCCAGCGCTGTCCAGCGACCCTCAGTGCCGGAGGCTCCCACACGCCTCCCCGGACACAGGAAACAGCTGCTGTTCTTCCTGCCGCAGGTGTTGATGGCGTCTGGGGGTGTGATGTGACTCGTGGCAGGGCCCGGCCTGCGCATCTCCGCATCGGGGTGCCAGGGGTTTGGCGGCACTGCGCAGCGCTCCACTCGCAGGTGGCGAATGTTTATTTTCCTTCAGCGTGGAGGGTCCCCACAAGGCACTCCACCTGTGGGTGTCGTTGCAATCGACTCAGAGCTCATTTCATTTCAAGCAGGACTCGAGTCCTTGCCCTCCGGAGCAGCACCTCGGACAGGTCTCCGGGGCACCCCGGGGCAGTCCTGACCGGGCGGGGCACCTGCAGCAGTGACAGGTGGCTTGGGGCACAGTCTTCTTTCCATCCTCCACCACGTGCTGGTACAGATGCAACGTCCCCCTTCCGAAAGCCGCCACGGGCTGATCAATCCACGGTGAGTGCAGAAAGGGCCACCTGGCTCCTCGTGCTCCCCGGGCAGCAGCCCCTCAGGACCCACAGGACACACAGGACCATCTGGGGTGGCGTAAAGAATCCACGTATCCTCAGAGCAGCACACCCTCCGGAAGCGTCAGCAGCGACCGTGCACGCCGACTTCAGGTTCTGGGTAAGGGTGACTCGCCATTTGTGCACAGCGGCTGGACTCCATCCACACAGCACAGAGCAGCCTCGACGTCTCGTCACTCTAAGGAGAGGCCTGACGGCCACAGTCTCCAGTTCACTTAGGTGGTTGAAGGAGAATATCATAGCATATTCCAAAGGGCATCCTACTTATGTAGTTATTGCAAAATTTGGCTGTATTGGATTTTATTTGAAGTAAGGAACTGGTTGGGGCCCCTGAGTGGCTCAATTGGTTTAGCATTCAGCTCTTGATTTCGGCTCAGGTCATGAGCCCAGGGTAGTGGTACCGAGCCCCACGTCAAGCTCCACGCTGAGTGTGGAGCCTGTTTAAGATTCTATCTCTCTCTCTCCAAAGGAAAAAAAAAGAAAAAGAAAAAGGAAAAGGAAAAGAAAAAGAAAAGAAGTAAGGAATCTGTTACTTAGCCTTCAACACATTGCGTTTTCTAGGGGGCTGTGTATCACCGTGGTCTGTGTATCACCGTGGGCTGACCGATGGCGGAGCTCGAACAGATGTGGAAGGCACGGGGTTCTCGCTGCTCTAAAAACCTGCCTTTTGCCTGCATGAGCTTGTAAGACAGTGACTCATAAAAGATGTGCCCAGACTGAGTGGGGTGACACCAGGCAGGGGGTCTTGAAACTGTGTCTAGAGACAGAAAGAAACCCAAGGGGATGGGCGTATCTCTGGAGGTGGGAAAGGTATACACCAACAGCTTTATAACCAGGGAAGGAGAGGGGACAGGCATCAAGAGTCGCCGAGACTTCTGATTGCTAACAGCTGGTGTGCCTCTTAACAATTATGTCCTTTAGTCCCCAGTGACCCCAGGGACAGGTGGGATTGCTCAGAAGACTCAGAAGGGTCTGGTGAGATGACCCAGGCCTCGGAGGAACTCTTCCGCAGGGGGCTTGCAACTGTGAATCCTTCGAGCCTTCATGCTGCCTGTGCCTGGGGCCGTGTGGCTGGAGCTGTGTGACCAGGGCCGTATGGCCAGGGCCATGTGGCTGGGACCATGTGCCCAGAACTGTGGCCGCAGTGGGGCTTGCCTGGGGTGTCGGCACTGCCTGCCCCAGGACAACAGCAGTAGTAACAGTCAGACTTATTTTGTGCACACGGTGCTGGGGTTCTTCCAGCTTTAAATCAAGGGCTTGATTCCAGTTCACGGGAGTTGGACAGCCTCCCGGGTTCACTCTCATGGACTAAGAAGACCCCAGCAGGTCCCTCTCTCTCTTCCTGGCTGGGCCCCGGGGGATTCAGGCAGGAGCCCTTCTCTGTTCAGGCTGTGCACTTAAATGGCCATCACTGAGGTCCGTGGAACGCCGCGCGTGCGTTGTCTCAGGCTCCTTACCCTGGGTCTCAGCTCTCACACCTTGCCAGGTGGTGGCCTCAAGACACTTTTACTGCTAATGAGGACAGTAACCCCACTGCCTCATATTCAAACAGTTTATGCTCTGGCAACGGCTTCCCTGACTGCTCTCTGATATAAAACTCTGCCTCAGAGTCAGATCCAGAATCGTCCTTCACCATCCATAAAAGTAAAAAAAAAAACGGAGCATTAGCGTTGGGAGCAGAGCTCTTAAAAAAGTGAAGGTTTTTGATTGCTTGTGATCTATCAATGGGATTTATAATGCTGAGTGTCGGAAAACAGTATTTACCAAATTACCATTTTTTTTTGCTTTGGAAAATCGGGCTTTCATTTGCTTTCACCCCATGTACAGAAACCACAGGCCTTGAAAGGAGAATGAATCAGCGGATGAAACGCAGAGCAGAGAGAAGCATTTATAGCAAAGGCTATTTTGGGAATTTGGTTGTTTTCCTTTGTGAAGATAATTCATCATGTGCGTGTGTGTGCGTGCACAGCATTTTGGCAAATTGCTGGCTTCCAATGCGATTAGCAAATGATTGTTTTGAATTATAGCCAGCCAAACACCTTTACTGCACAAGAGGCGGATGGATGAGAGGGACCGGAAGTAACCACTGACGGAGCCGTGGCCCGCAGCAGTTGGCAGTCTTGCCCTGGCTCTGGGCTAACGTCCATGGGGGGTGGGGAGGCTTGTGCATTTGTGTATGCCCCCCCATTCCACGTCCACCCGTCTTTGTAAAAGCTCCAGGGCTGAGGAAGAGGGAGTTCAGAGACACTATCCACTTCACCGTGCTCCCTGGAGCTCTCTCTCAGCCCATCAGGACACGTGCAAACCTAGGCTCCCGTCCGGGGTGTCTTCCAGGTAGAGGAGCGAGGGAGCACGGCCTCACCAGGGAGAACTCTGCATCCATTGCTTCTACTACCTTCTCTGTAAGTGGAAATCGGGCCGCCACTGGGCGAGATGCAGGTATGGACGAGAAAACCCAGCTCCTCCAGCCCCAGACTGAGCTCTGTGGGGGGCGCACGGCCCGTGGATCCGGAGGTGGCCTCTCTGGATGAGCCGGAGAAGGCTGCGATGTGGTGCCCAGAGCCATCGTCTGGAGGGAAGACCTCCCTCCCCAGCTGCGGAGCGTGCTGGGATCCGCCCAAGTAGACACAGCTGTCCTGCCCAAGGTCACATCCCTTCTTACGGTGACGGCAGCCATGATGCCCACCGCCAGCTCGGGATTCCCCTCAGGGGGGCTGGGCTTCCAAGGGGCCACATCACATCCTGGTTCCCCGCTCCCCCAACCCCACCTGGTGCTTCCGTGAGTCGCGATTGTAGGAGCTGCATTAGCCTCTTATTAAAGCCACTGTTGTGCTACCCTTCGTCCTGAGCTGGCTTCCGGGAAACCCAGCCTGCGGCAGTGAATGGGCCTCATAGTGACCCCCCCCAACCCAGCTCCAAGCTTGGGGCTGGCACCTCAAAAACGTGGTCATCATCTATTTCCTAAATGTACTTTAGTGATGTTTGCAAAACGGTACATGGACCATGCTGTAGGAACAAGCGGCAGCCTACGTCATGGACAGTAGCGTGATCATCAAATTTGCCAACCACTCTGGGATGGTTTGGGAAGTACGAGACAGAAGAAAAATAATTTAAATTATGTAATTTTTTAAAAAGTTTATTTGTTTTCAAAGAGAGAGTGGAGAGAGCAAGCAGGGGAGGGGCAGAGAGAGGGAGAGAGAGAGAGAATCCCAAGCAGTCTCCCCACCTCCAGCCCATAGCCCAACGCGGGGCTCAGCTCATGAAACGCAAGATCATGACACAAGCCAAAATCAAGAGTTGGATGCTGAATTGACTGAGCCACCCGGGTGCCCCTAACTTATGTGATTCTTAAAATGTCTATTTGCTGAACAACACCTGATTTTATTATATTAGCGGACCTCTAAAATCATTCTATTGAAAAACTATTAAAATTGTCTAAACATTAAAATAACGCTAAAGGAAGATTTAATCTTCATATGGAAGATTTTAATCTCCACATTGAAATAATATTAACAGAATCATTATTTTTGGTATATATTCACGAACTGTGTTAGTTATTTCACGTATAAATTACTAATATAAGTTTACTAATATTTCTCCATCCAATGTATTTTTAATACGGTCTTAGTTTTTAAAACATTTTCAAAAAATCAGATGTAAGTGTCTACACAGGTGCATTGCATGGTTAATGAGTGTGAGCTCACTGATGTCCTTATTTGACTCAGAGAAAATCTTCTTACAGATTCAGGCATGCCTGAACTCAAAGCAAGTCATTCAACAAAAGAGGGAATTATTTATTTTAATGTTTATTTATTTATTTTGAGAGAGAGAGAGAGAGAGAGTCCCCAGCATGCTCCCCACTGACAGCGAGGCTCCATTGCCCCCTGACATGGGGCTTCATCCCAGGAACCGTGAGATCATGACCAGAAGTGAAATCAAGAGTCGGATGTTCAACCGACTGAACCACCCATGCGCCTCAGCAGAGGAGGAGATTCTAATTTTTATTTTAAAAAACATAAATATTTCAGGACAAATTTCCTCCTGGCTTCTGATATTCTCTCTCCATTCAGAGCGCAAATCTTTGACAAATATTTTTAAGGACCAATTGTATTAAATAAATGGTCTCTATTTATGAATTTTCAAAATTGCCCCGAATTTTGATGTCAGAAATCGCAGGTCTCCACTGTATACCGTTCTGCTGCCAGTTATGTATTTATGCAGTTAAACACTGGCGTTCCACCAAAAATCTTGCACCAAAGCTGAGACGGAAAATTTCAAAATTCTCTTTGGAACCCTGTGTAAACTCTCATCTTTTCCTCTGTTTAGTTGCTTATCTCCTCTTTGTGGCCAAATTTCATTGTCGTTCTTTGTACATTGGCTAAAAGCTTCAAAAGCTGAAGTTCTCTTGCCCTACATTGCTGAGTGCTCGGATTTAGAATTTTCCAGTTTTGTTCAGATGACTTCGGAACCCTCCATCTTTGGGCGGGACACTGGTGATTTACAAGTAGTGCTTCAAAGACACAGGTGCTTTTCTTGGAAAAGTTTTTAGGGACATGTATTTAAAGCGTGTACATTTTACATGTGCATCTTGATCTTGATGAATTTTTATAAATTAACATACCTGTATAAAAACCACCAAGACAAAGATTTAGAATAGTTCCTCCACCCACACCCTTCCCAGCTCATACCTCTTCCAGTCAACAATGGAGTCCCCCATGGGGCCTCTACTCCTACATGGTGCGCAGAAAGGGCCCCCAAAATGTTCACGTCCTAATGCCTGGGGTTTGTGAACGTGCTACATTACATGTGAATACGATTAAGGCACAGGCGGAACCAAGGTTGCTAACCAGCCGACCTGAATGTAGAGAGCAAACCCTGAATGACGCAATGGGCCCGGTGTGGTCACCAACGTCCTTCCACGTGGACGACTGAGGCAGAAGACACACAGCTGAAGTGACGCCATGGGTTGAAAATTCTGCCGCTGATTGCTGGCTTTGGCGACGGAGGAAGGGGCTGGGAGCCAGGGGATGCAGGCAGCGTCTGCATCTGGAAGCTGGAAGAACACACATTCTTCCCTGGAGTCCCTGGAAGAAGCACGGCTCCAAAGCAGCTTGAGTTCGAGTCCAGGGAGACCCATTTCAGACTTCCGACGTCCAGCACTGAGAGAGAAAAAATCTGCATTGCTCCAAGTCACTGAGTTTGTGGTAATTTATTGCAGGAACAACAGGAAACTGGTAAAACCCGTCTCCGTCTGTTTGGGCCGCTGTGACGGAACGCGGGCTTATCAATAACAGACATCTACTTTTCACATTTCTGGAGGCTGGGAATCTAAGATCAAGGCACCCGAAGATTCGGTGCCTGGAGAGCTCCTGCTTCCTGGTTCGCAGCTGGCTGACTTCCCTCCGTGTCCGTGTCCTCGTGTGGCAGAAGCAGGGAGGGAGGTCCCTGTGGTCTCTTTTGTAAGGCACTGATCCCGTAGAAGGGACCCCACCCTAATGATCTAATTGTCTCCCAAAGGCCTTACCTCTTAATACCACCGCAATGGGGGTCGGGTTCCAGTATATGAATTTGGGAGGACGCGAACATTCAGCCTAAAGCACAACACATGGATGTTATTCTTGTTTTCTGGTTGAGGTATAAATTAAAGGAAAGGGTACAATTTATAAGCTTACATTTTAAAAAGTAATTTTTAAGTAAACTCTACCCCCAACATTGGGCTTGAGAACTCACGACCCCAAGATCAAGAGTCACATGCTCTACCGACAGAAGTAGCCAGGCGTCCCTAAGCTTACGTTTTCGATAAGAGTCGACAGTGGTACAGACACCTGTGGGACCAACATCTCAGTCAGACGGAGAACACTTCCCTCGTCTCACAAAATTCCCTCAAGCTGCTTTCCCAGTAATCTCTGGTCTGGTCCTCAGAGACCGCCACACAGTCCGTTCTCTGTCCCTGGGAGTTAACTTGCCTGCTATTGCACTTCATGTAAGTGAATCATAAGTCAGAGTGTGCCTTCTTTTATATCTGGCTTCTTTTTCTTAGCATAATGTTTCCTCCCGTCTCCTGTTGTGGATGTTGGGTGGTTTCCGGTTTGGGGCTAATATGAAGAAAACCGTGCATCATTTCTGGCCGCGTTCATTCGCTCCTCTTACATGCGTGCTTTGGAGTGGGATCACGGAGCTGCACGGTCAGAGTATGTCTTTTAAAATTTTTTAATGTTTATTTATTTTTGAGAGAGAGAAAGGCAGAGTGTGGGGTGGCAGTAGGGAGAAGAGAGAGATGGAGACACAGAATCCAAAGCAGAATCCAGGCTCTGAGCTGTCAGCACAGAGCCCCTCTCAGATCTCAAAGTCACAGGCCGTGAGATCATGACCTGAGCTGAAGTTGGACGCCTAACTGACTGAGTCACCCAGGAGCTCCAAAGTTTGTTTATTTTTTAAGTTTATTTGAGTATTTGAGACAGAGAGAGAGAGAGAGAGCATGAATGTGAGGGGAGGAGGGGCAGAGAGAGAGGTAGAGAGAATCCCAAGCAGGCTCAGTGCCATTAGTGCTGTTAGCACACAGCTCGATTTGGGGCTCGATCGCACAGATCGTTAAGATCATGACCTGAGCCGAGACCCAGAGTCGGAGGCTTATCCGACTGAGCCACCCAGGCGCCCCCCCCCGCATTTATGTTTAACTTCTATGAGAAACTGCCAATTTATCTTCCCAGGTGACCGTGCTTTGTGATGCAGGAGAGATCGGGTTTCTCTGAATTTCCCAGAACACACGCCCTTGTCGGTCATTTTAACTGCCGACACTCCAGCGCGTGCGAAGGGCATAGTTTGAACATGATTTGGACGTGCCTGTCCCTGATGAGTAAGGAATCGTGTTCTCTTTCATGATTTTATGGCCCAGCAGATTTGTCTGTCATGAGTGGTGGGTTCAAATCTTTGGTCTACTTTAACGATTAGGTTGTTCGTTCTTACTCTTGATTTGTTCGAGTTTTAAAAGTTCCACTCTGGGTACCGTCTTTTGTCAGGTATATTCATTGTGGATACTTCCCCCTGCCTGTGTCTTGCCTTTTCTGTGTCTTCTGAAAAGCACGAGTTTATAGTATTGATAAAGTCCAGCTTACAGTTTTTCTCCTTTCTGGCTAGTGTTTTATGTCCGTAAGTTAGTATGAAGACAAAAGCTTACATCTTGTGCTAGAAGCTTTGTGTTCTTAGCTTTACACTCCGATCTGTGAGCATCTTGAATTAACATTTTTACACAGCATAATGTAGAGGCCAACCTTTATTTATATTTCCCTGACTGTTTGCTTGTTTGTTACCATGTATCACACATTTTTTTACATTTATCATCATCCTTAACCAAAACATACATGGTTGAGTGACTCTGTGAATATGTTAAAAATGTGTACATCTAATAATGAAGCTTCTATTTTGCCTAGTGGGGTCTCTCAGCTGGTTTGAATGCAGTTATGAATTAATGGATGCACCATCATCAATTTGAAGTGAAATCCTGGTTCATAGAATTTTATTCCAGTAAGAACTTTGCTTTTGGCATAATATTTTGCTCCATCAAAATTTGTGTGCCCATCACTACGCAAAACAAATGCTTCTCTGCTCAGGGTTGAATATACAAGGACGTTAACAATAACGTTTTACCTCCATCAAGACAAACTTCTGAAAGCTTTTCTCTGACTCCATGAATTGCATAAAATATTTAACAATTATTGTAATTATCTGGCTTTCTATTTGAAGCACGTGACGACGCTGACACTAACCTGTCATTTAACTGTTTGGAAAGATTTTCTGTTACGGAGCCATCCTATTAATAGACGTTTCTTTGCTTTCTGTCCATGCACAAAAAAATTTGGAATTGAAAATGGACACAATTAATTTAGAAAACGGTCATTTGACTTAAAGTTCAACGAGTCAGAGCGAAAAGCGACTCCACCGTCTGCAGCTGGTTATGTGAAATCGGCATCTTCCAAAGTCTTCCCGTTAAAATCACGGATGGTTCCCTGCGGGTCGGTGTCTCTGATGGTTGTGCGGGCCACACACACACAAGGCTGTGGTGTCCCCACGTCCTTCCCGAGCAGGGCGAGTGGCAAATATCGGCTGCTAAGCCACGCGAGGGTACAAATTTATCACCAATATTCCTGAAAAATTGAAGTAATTTCTCCCCAACATACACTTTCATGTGTTGGGTCACAGCTGCTGAACGTGTCTAATGAAAAAAGGTCAAATAACATAAACCAGCGATGGTAGATTTGCTAACGTGTTAGGAAGCTGCGGCGGAAAGCGTATTGTGATGCTCCGAGTCCTACGATTCTGCCTCCTTCTCCTGAACCCCTGGTCTGTGACTTCCCGCATTTCCCACTAACCTCGTTGGTGGTGACAGGATGCATCTGACAGGCTTCGGCAAGCGTGTGACAAAATCGACTAGTGAATCAATAGATGGAAAGAGAAGCAGATCTAAAAAACGTTTCCGTTCTGAATCGAGAGAGGAGGGCCTCGGCTGCATTTTTATCAGCAGGTGCCCTGCAGGCTGCCCTTGAAAGGAAGGTCGCACAACTCCCCCGTGCTCTCGGACTGGATCGTGCTCGTGGCGGAACTGTGGAAAAGGACTCTGCTGAGCCCATTTTACTTTATTTTGGCACAACCAGCAATAATGATACTTTGCTCACGTCCGAAAAGTTCGAGACAAATACCGAATCAAAAGGGAAGAGAATCATCAGGGACAAACGGTCCTTCTGGCTGGGACAAACAGTCACGTCCGCCCTCCATTACGACCTCGTGGATCTGGCCCCTGCTGCCCTCATCTGCCTCGCCATACAAGCACTGGACACCAGTGAATTGAGGCCTCATGAGAGCATTTGGCTCACGCCCGTCTGCATTCCCAGACCTCAGCTCTGCAGCGCGGTGATCATGACAGACTTGATTCACCGTCGGGTCCCCGGGCCTGGCACGTGGAGGGCGCTAATGCGTATTTGTTGAGCGAACCCGAGTCACGAGAAGGGAAGACACAAGAGGGAAGCATGGCCACTCTGGGCCGTCAGGGGAGAGAGCACCCCCGGGGGAAGGATGTGTGCAATCCACTTTGCGGGTGGAGACAAGACGAACTGGCGGATGCATTCCAGAGACCAAGTGGTACATCAACTAAAATGTCTGACGTCTTTTTTTTTTTAATATTTTTTTTTGACATTTATTTATTTTGAGAGAGAGGGAGACAGAGCATGAGCAGGGGAGGGGCAGAGAGAGAGGGAGACACAGAATCCGAAGCAGGCTCCAGGCTCTGAGCTGTCAGCACAGAGCCCGACGTGGGGCTCGAACTCGGAAACGGTGAGATCATGACCTGAGCTGAAGTCGGACGCTCAACCGACTCAGCCCCCCAGGCGCCCCTGATGTCTTTTAATTATTCTTTTTCATTACTTTGTGGCCACTTATCATTTTGTGATCAGGTGCTTTAGTGGTACTGAGTGTAGTGCATCAGATTCTTTTTTTAAACGTTTCTTTATGTATTTATGTATATATTTATTTTTGAGAGAGAGAAAGAGAGAGAGCTCACAGAGGAAGGAAAGAGAGAGAGAGGTAGAGAGAGAATCTCAAGCAGGCTCCATGCTGTCAACACAGAGCCCAATGCAAGGCTCAAACTCACCAACTGTGAGATCATGACCTGAGCTGAAATCAAGAGTCGGATGTTTAACTGACTGAGCCAGCCAGGGCGCCCCATGTATCAGATTTTAAGGGAAACTTGCTCCAAGTGTAATCTAAATCCATAGTCTACTTGCCCTCCTACATCACAACACACACATGCTTACACATACACACATGTACACTTACCTACACACAAACATACACACGCATACACATACACGTATACACACACATACACGTACACCACACACACACACACACACACACACACACACTAACTCAGGCCATTTGATAGCATGGTAACATCTCATATAACTCTCAATAAATTTATATATCCAAACTATTTTCAAATTACATATATAAAGGTAAGTATGCACGTATCAATAAACATGGGTTTATTCAGGCAAAGCTAACATGCACCGTGTAATAAATTAACCCCTGAACTCCCAGAAAATCAGACGTGGGCTCTGGGGAATATACGTGTTTGGAGAGGAGGACCACTTCGTCAGCCCACTTTCCGCCTTCACAATATTGGACCCCAGGTTTCAAACATTCACATGCTTTTTGAGGTCAGGGTTAGGGTTCACAGGATGACACGACTCCCGTCAAAGCCTAGCGGATGGCTGGTCTGTTTTCCGCAAGCACACAGTTACGTTCTAGCTGTGAAAGGAGGAGTGCCCCGGGCAGACTTACACGGACAAAGAAGAACTGATTCCGGACCCCGCAGCTGGGGAGGGACCGAGCGCAGCTGGACCTGTGGTGAGGACATCTGGGCGTTCAGAGCGAAGGGTGGCAGAAAGTGCACGGAGGGAAAGTCTCCAACAGGCACTGGATCGGTAGCAGGGGCGGCGAGGGCTCCCCAAGCTGGCTCAGCACACGGACGAGGCCCAGCTGAGAAGAGGGCTCAGAGGAACCCAGGACGGCTTGGTCAAGGAGGCATCCTGGTTAGGACGCCGACCGCGCGCGTCTGTATTTCTCCGCTGAATCATCCCCGTTAATTCCCCGTCCCTCGCGGAGGCTACTTGGAAGCCCTATTAGATTTTTCATCTTTCAAAGTCTTTTTGAAGCCCCGTGTTTTAGTCTTTAGAATCTAGCAATAATTAGGTCACCCAGCTTTGCGAGGGCCCCGCGTCCGGACTCCCGGGACTCTCTTTCATCCAGGCTTGCAAAGCAGCTGATTCCTTTCTGGGCTCATCTGCCGTTCCTGCACTACTTTCGGGACCCAAGTCGCCCCTGTTCCGCCGTAGAATGCGGATGCATCTCTGTCGCTTTCCTTCTGGAATCGGCGCCTGGCCGCTGAGTCAGGCGCGCATTTTTGAAAGTTTTGTTTCTGAGGCTCTTGACTTTTGTACCTTAAAAAAAAATTTTGCAGTTGCATCGCGCTGCGTGCAGTGGCAGAGAAATTCTCAGGTCGCACTAATCTAATGCAGCGAAAACGCATGTCTGGCCCGCATCACAGATACCGTGCCAAATGGCAAGACGGTGGGTGGGACGACCGGGGGCGTCTGCGGAGTGGGCTCTGCCCGCGGGCACCTCACGCGTGGAAGAAACGCACCTCGGCGGCGCGGCCGGAGGGACGACGGGAGGTTTCGACGCTCGGAACGCTTCGCCTGGAACCGACATAGTCCCTGTGCTCCTGTGCTGTCGTCCGGGAATGGCTCCACGGCCCAGAGACGCCGGCAGGGGGCTGAGCAGTCCCGCGCGGCAAGCGGACATCGGGGCACAGTAAGTGTGTCTGCACACGAGGTGTCAAAATTATTCTAAACGAGTAAGTACACACGGCACGTGCTCGCTGTCTCCGCCTCTGTCGAGGGGACCTTCGTGGGAAGGCTGTGTCTCATCCATTCTCTGCTTCCTGTCCATTCACGCTTCAACCCTCGCAGCAGGGTGACTTCTCCAAGGATGGCTGCTGCGGGCTCTGCCCCGCCACCTGCTCTCCTGCCGTGATGCTGCCACCCTCCTCCCTCCCCTTCGGAGCCGGCTCTAATTTCCTTGCCCACACCTTCAGCGTAGGCAGGGAGGGAGGCAGGGGGCAGGCAGGGAGGGAGGGAAGAAGGAGGCAGGCAGGGAGAGACGTGGGGTAGACAGAGAAGGAGGCAGGAGACTGGAGGCAGGTGGGGATGGAGGCAGGGAGATAGGGGCAGGCAGGGGAGAGGCACGGAGGGAGGCAGGGGAGCAGGCAAGGGGGGGCAGGGAGGGAGTAAGAGAGGGAAGCAGGAACAGGGAGACAGAGAAGAAGGCAGGAGTCAAGGGGCAGGCCGTGGGGAGGCAGGGGGAGGTAAGGGGGAGGCAGGGAGGGAGGCAGGGGCAGGCAGTGAGGAGACAGGGGGAGGTAAGAGGGAGGCAGGGGGAGGCAGGGAGGGAGGCAGGGGGCAGGCAGTGAGGAGGCAGGGGGAGGGAAGGGGGAGGCAGGGAGGGAGGCAGGGGCAGGCAGTGGGGAGGCAGGGAGCAGGCAGGGAGGGAGGCAGGGAGCAGACAGGGAGGGAGGCAGGGGGCAGGCAGTGAGAAGGCAGGGGGAGGGAAGGGGGAGGCAGGGAAGGGGGCAGGGAGCATCTTTCTGGAAGTGCGGGAGCAGCGGTGAGGCGCAGCCTGGCTGGAGGTGCAGGTGCAGAGCCAGGGCCCAGCCGCTCCTTCCTCCTCCTCCTCTGTCGCTCTGAGTCTGTGTCTATTTCTGCACCCGGGACCCTCTCCACAGTGACCGTTCCCCTCTCCCAGCTCCCCCCGGAGACCGAGGCGGTGTAAGGGAGCGAGGGGTGGTCCAGGGCTGATGCCTCGGGGCTCCGGGGATGGACGTGCAGACGGACAGGACTGAGAAGGAGAGGAACAGACAGACAGACAGACACAAGGGGCTGCCCTCTGCGCCTTGCGGGAGGACCGGAGGGACGTTCCTGGGCCGTCGCACACCCTCTGCTGACTCCACCCTGCACGATGCATTTGCACTCCTGACAACCCGTCACCCCTCATCCTTCAGGACTATTTTCCAGTCGGAACATCTAACATAAAGGTGCACGATCAGGCCAGCGTGCGCCCTGTGCCCCGTCGCCTGTCCCCGCGAGCTGGGGCAGGTGCGCTCGGCAGGGGCCTGGGGCCTGAGGGCTGTGACTTCTTTCCAAGCTGCTTCCCACTGTGTCCTTCCCCTCCCCATTCTTTCCCGCTCCCTGCTCTCCAGCAGGGAGGACAGCTGCGGGCGTGGCGGATGGGGCGCCTGCCCCAGCGGTGGGACGGGAGTGTCATCGTGTCCCCTGATACCTTTTAGACACTCCCCAGGGCCATGGAGCAGGGGGTGTGTGGGGCGGGAAGCTGGGGTGCAGGGCCGGGCTGGGGAGGGCAGCTCAGGGCGGAGCAAGCTTCTCCTGTAGTTCTGCCCTTCCCCCAGGCTGGCCCTCCAGCTGATTTAGCTTGATCTTGGCTCTCACGTCTCCCGGTGTGGGCCTTCGCCCGGCTCTCCTGTTGCCGAGTCACAGCTCAGTTCGGACCGGCTTATGGTGGCGATGTTCAGGCCGGGCGTGCCTTCGCCTGCCGAGGACCGACGGCCCGTGACCTCCTTCACCCTCCGTTGATCTCCCCGTGAGTTTCAGAACCTGCCAAGGTCACCGAGCCCGCGGCCTTGCCCACGGATCCACCGCGCTCCCCAGCGCTGAGCTCTGGGGACCTTTTCCTCGCTCAGTGCGGCTGCGGGTCCCTGCTCTGTTAGGATAGGAGCCTCCTCTGGTCATAAACAGATATGCGAATATGCCGGGGACCCCACCTGGGGACCGTGGTCTTCTCCTGAATATTCATCCCAGGCCGTCATCAGTCCCATATTTTCTGATTACTGGGGAAACTCGGTTCTCGGTCTTGTGTACATATGTCTTTGTGACAGCAATGAAAACGGAGCCTTTAGGTTTGCGTGTTTGTTTCGTAGAAGTCGCCGGTTCTCCCAAGGCTCAGGAGCACGCCAGCGTAGGGTTCCTACCCGGCCACAGGGGAGCAGGGACACTGCAGCGGAGACGGCCCGTGGAGGGTGTATGAAGTCTCCATTTTCCGGAAGGAAGCACGAGGCCGAGTCACACGTTCCACTGGGCACTGTCGACGAGCTGTTCGTGTGACAGGTCGTTGGGACGTAGGCCGGAGCCATAGGCGCGCTCGCTTAGCACGCTGATTAAGATGACCTGAGGCCCTGGCCCAGACTCTCCTGGGGCCCCGAAGCACCCAGTGAATTCAAACCTTGAAGACGAGGAGGGAGAAGGGTGAGATCAGGGAGCGTCCTCGGCTGCCCTTGGCTCTGGGCTCTGGTGGCAGCCGGGGCTTGGATTTGCTTTGTTTCGGGGACAGCGATGATGTATCTGATTGCAGCTGCCACTCAGGTCCCGTCAGGCCTCCGGCAGCCTGTGCGCCCAGGGAGACCAGACAAGCTGAATGCATCTCGCAGGGAGCAGCCAGAGGAAGGAAACCGCGAGGCCGTCCGAGTTACTCGGAACCTTCCAGCAGAGCCGTGTTCTATGCCCCACATTTTCGTCTTCACTGAGGTTTAGGGGGATGACCTGATGGAGGTCCACCCCGTTTCGGAGGTGGAGACAAGCCCAGAGAAGAGTCCTTGCAGGCCATCCAGAACCGCGACGAGCCAGGAGGCCGGAGCCTTCCAACAAGCTGGCTCTCTGAGCTCCGCAAAGGTACCGTCTTGACAACTGGTTTTTCTAGTGGTCCAGCCTGAGCCCCGGGCTACCTTGGGCCCTACAGCCTTTTCATGTGCTCCGTGGTGAAAGCGGGGAGACTGCCAGCACTGAACGGCCTATGTGGGTGCTCGGCTCGGGGGTAGGGAGGACGGCAGGCCTCGCCCCCAGGCCCCGCAGCTCGGCACTGAGGCAGGGGTCTGTGGGAGCCAGGCGGAGGCCGGGGAAGTGCAGAGAGGGGGCGAGCGCCGAGTCCGTGTGGTGTCGGCACAGGTGTACTGAGACCTCGGCTTAGTTCCTAGCTTGCCCAGCTGCCTCGATCTTCCTGGGGCTTCCTTTAGTAGCAAATACTAATGGCTTTTATGTTTCTCTCCTGAGTAGATCCCATATAAAGAGGTGCCCTCGTTCACATCTGTGGGGGAAGGACCCTGGGAACACAGAGTCCGTGCCAGAGCCGTTCTCGTCACAGGGTCCCCTACTGTTTACCCGAAGCCTCTGTGTCATCCCCGTGCACAGCTACCCTTCCTAAATTAGTCCCATGTGGTTCCTAATGAGACGAGGAATGAGGCGGTGGCTGTGTGTCCTTGAGCCTCTGCGCGCACAAGGACACATGATTTGGGGCCCTGCTGGAGTCCCGCCCACCTTCCAGACACCTTCTCTCCGAAAGAATGCGGCCCGAATGGACGGAGTGGCGCTGTCTCCCCACCCTCTCTCTTCCCAGAGACCCGTCTCCTAGCTCTCGGCCGGGGCTGAGCTCCTGTCTGTCAGATCGATGGCTACTTTTTGCCCTTGACTCACATTGCACTACAGTGTCGTCCCGAATCCTCAGGCTCAGCAGGAGGTGAAGGCATCTTTGAGATTTTAGTTAAAAAAAGAAGACAAGACAAGCCCAATTCTAAGTCGCGATGGTTATACTTTTCATACTTTGTTGCTACTTGTGAAATCTACTTATCATGATTTTATGAACGGTGAAGATTCTCTTTTTCCTGTTCTTCCTCCTTTTGAGGACGTCGGGGTGAAAGGATTCTGGCTTTCTCTCTCTCCCTCTCTCTCCTTTAAGCTCATATCCAAATGTCGATGCCTGGACCTCCACCCTAGGTCTCCATTGACGACAATAGAGACTTTTATATCTTCAGATTTGTATTCTCTTTCTTGGCCTTCTCTTTACCCCCATGGCTTTGTCAGTACCCGGCCTCTCTCTGTAGTGCCTCTAACGGGGGGCAGGAGAGAAAGAGCCAGGAGAGACCCCTACCAGCGACCTGCATGCCGCGCGGCCAGCGGAGCCCAGCGATGGAGGGCCAGGGAGCCAGGGGTTACGGGCAAATGGCCTTGAATAGGGCCCATTGAGCAATTCCAGGTGAGCTGAAACCCCGCAGAGAAAGGTTTCCACCGAGGAAGGTAACAGCCCCCCAGGACGTCAGACCAGTGGAGAAATGAGTGGAACGGGAGACAAAGATTGCCTTCCTTCCCCACCCGGGTTCTCCGGACAGCACCGCTCCAGCCCCAAACCCGATGTCAGCACGAGAGGAACAGCAGCAGGCGGGCTGAGGGCACTCACTCGCAGCGCCCATCCCCTCCCTGGGAGTCCCCTGCCCCGTAGCGTGTGGGGATGGTCACATGAGAACTCCGTTATGGTGACCTGAGGCACGCCGTGCTCAGAAAGGACTGGACTCCCTCTCATTACGTGCACTGTCAATTAGACGGCGCTGTCTCACCCGTAGCCGAAGTGCTGGGCCTGGGAATTAAGGGGCAGCCGAAGGAGCGGGTGCTGTCACTATGGCCTTGGGGAGCCACAGTCGGGGCGTTCGCCTCCTGCCCCTGCGATGCCTCCTCCGCTGACCCACCCAGAGAGAGGGCAGGGACGTCCTCCACCGTTTCCCTCGAACCCCATCTTTCGTCCAAGGTCCCTCAGTCTGTTCTCTCATCTCCGTGTGAAACTCTTTTGGAGTTTCTCTGTTCGTGTCATTTTCGTGAGACGTACTGGGCGGCGAGAAGCCTCGCAGGGCGCTTCTGGGGTAATTTCCCTTCTCCCCAAGAAAGGGCCGTGGCGACTTCCTCGGTTCTGGAGGAACGTTTGTATTTAATAATGCTTGAGGGGCCCAGGGTGCTTCACTTCACACGGAAGGAGGTCTAAAAATAGAGGCATTTCGGAAATGCGTGTGTAAGTGAAACTCTCCTCCTAAATCAAACCCAGACGCATTTTCGACTTACACGATAATTTTGTCACACTATATTTTTAAACTCCCACTATTCTGCTTCCCTCCGCCCACCTCTGCCATTTATATGAACAAACCCGTCATGTGAGAAGGGAGAGGACCTCGAAACGTCAGTGGGGGGATCGGAGGGGAAAGGAAGGAATCACCCCGGGTCTGCCACGTGAACCTTATTCGACTCGGGGTTCTGTGCTCATCTTTCTGGACCGTGAACCCTCTTCAGACACAGCGTTGGCCATCGACCCTTCTCTCCTAGTTCATGCCGACACGTACACGAGAGAGGTTTTTTGCTCCCGAAAGGAATTAGAAGTTGTACCCCGACTACTGGAAGCATCCATGGGAGGGAAATCCCAGGGAGCAGCTCCTCCTGGTTCACGACATCTCCCGGGACCCAGAGTCACCGGTGCCCAGGGCTGTGTAGCCAGGGGGTCGGGCAGATCTCCCTCCAGCCCCCACGACAGTAGGGGCCGTGAGTCTGGGCCCGTCTTACTGTTTCCAGAAGGTCTGCAAGGCTTCTCCCCGCCCCTGGTTCCCGGCTCCTTGTTTATGAGTCTTGTGCATCTTGGTGCACAGTCGCCGTGCGTTATATGCTTCGATCATCAAAGTTTTGCCTAGAAAGGCAAGGGGCAGGGTATGTGTGCTCTGATATAGTGTCTAGGAGTGTGTGTGTGTGTGTGTGAGAGAGAGAGAGAGAGACAGAGACAGAGACAGAGACAGCACACCTTGAAGCATCCCCTGAAAGCAAGGGCGAGGGGTGCACACGCCCCTCCCCGACGCCGGGGACCACAGCAGGCCTTCCCCCCCTCCGGGCGGTGAAGCGCAGAGAGGGGTGGCCCAGGCTATTCGGGAAGCGTCCTCGGGGCGCCCCGCTGCTCTGCCCTGCTCGCTCGCGCTCTCCCTGGCGTGCGCACGCTGTCAAAACACAGCCCCGCGGGAAGACACGGCATATGCTCTGTGTGGGAGTTTATTTTCCACCGTACCGGGCCTGGCGCCGCGCCTCCCGGGAGAGGGCTGGGAAACGACGAAGTTTTGTTCTCCTTGTTTTGAGCGGCTGGCACGAAGGACAGAGGGAGAATGCTGCATGGCCGCAGATTGGGAACAGAATGGGAAGCCCTCCTTGACCCGGGGTTTCCCCGTGACCCTGAGTCACAGGGACCTGAGCCCCTGACCCTGAGGCTCTCTCGCTGCAGGGCCACGGGGCAGGGGGTCAGTTCAAGGGCAGCTGGGCACCCGTGCCTGCTTCCCTAGTGCCTGTGATGGATTTGGGGGATTCCACCTGCCAGTTAGTGGATACCCAACAATCCTCTAATGAGGATAGAGTATGGAGGAGAGGGAATGTCCGAAATCAAACCGACCTTTTCCAAGGCAGTAGAAGTCGGAGCCCAAAGAGGGGCAGGGGAACGAATGCACGGAAAATACCATCCGTTGAAGCTCTGAGCTGGGCTCTGAAGCTAGGGCCCCTGAGTGCCCACATTCCAGGGGTGCCGCCCTGGGGCCCTCTCTGCAGGGCTCGAGACAGATGACAGCACTCACCCTCACGATGCTCACAGAAAAGCGGGGGTTTGACGTCGGAACACAGCCTCGGCGTCCGGCCCGGGTTTGTGACCTGCGTTCCCTTGGGCAAGTTCCTCCCCTTTCGGATCCTCGGTTTTGTTGGCATCTGGGGTAACGAGCTTTGCACGGCATGCTGTGGTGAGGACATAGCTAAAAATACGTTGACCGGTAAACGCGTGGCCCCGGGTACTGGGCCCGAGTCAAGGCCATGGGCACTTGGTGATCACATCAACTCAAATACGATGATTTCTCATAGAGCGTTGGCTCCTGAAGATTTACCTCTGAGACGGGAAAGGAGAGACAGCTTGTGAGGACTCACTCTGGTGAACATATGGTGGTGAGGTCACGGAGCAGGAGATGACATGATGGGCTGGAGATTTCTGCCACTGGGCCGGGTGTGGGAGGGGGGGACACGGGACATAGCGGAGCCTTCGTGGGCCTTAGGTTTCCCCAGAAGCAGAGAGGGAGCTTCAATCTAAATGACCTCTTGTTGCAGACATTGGTTTAGAGGAAGGGGGCTCAGCCAGGCTTGATCTGGCCGCGCAGAGGCAGCTAGCAAGGCTTGGAGACATGTCTGGGTGTCACGACTGGAGGATGCTATTGGCACACAGTGGGCGAAAAATGGGTGCTGTAGACATCTTACAGGGCACAGGACGTCTCCATGACAGAGTCCTCCAACCCCAAGGTCAACACCACCAAGGCTGATTAGATGAAGTCGATGAAGTCCGTGTGTGTGTGTGTGAAGAAAATATGTTCCAAGGACAGACACGACTTAGAAGTTTGAAAACTTATTCCTGACTTAGAAAAAAAGCAAAAAAAAATAATAATAAAGTTGGTTCACATTTAAAAACTAAATATCTTTTAGTACGGGTTCAGAAAGTGTCTCGTGCATTCTGGACACACACGGAAGATGCTGGAATCTCGACCAAATATATCACCTGCTTCAGAGATAACATGTCGTCCTGTGGAAGAAGAAATCATGTCGTGTTTGGTTTCAAGCCCCTTCCACTTAGCCCACCTGGTTTTAATCTAGTTTTGGTTTCTTACCAAGCCATATCTTTATTGAAAATAAATGAAATTCAAAAACGTGTGATGTGAACTATCCCCTTTCTCCCTTCGATCCTCCTTGTCTTTCGATCATTCTGTAACTAGATTTGGTAATAATTAAGCCTTATCCAGATGGAGGGGTCGATATCTACTAACAGAATTATCCACAGATGCTACATAAAATCCATCTGGCCAAGAGAAACACAAAGCTTAGCTGTTGTTTAGGTAAGATGCGTTTTACCGTGGATACAAAGAAATGCCTTCTTCTTCAGAGGGCTTAGGTTTAATAAATGAAAATGTTCTGGTCCCTCATTTTTACTCCATTTTAGCATACACCACATGCAGGACGAGGGGCAGCTAAGAATGGCAGTCGGGCATTCCAACAACGCTGCATGCGGCTGGCCGGAGCAACGCGGAAGGACAAACGAACGATTCTCTCCCTCCCTCCCTCCCCTCCTCTCTCCTTCTCTCCCCTGGCATGAATAGCAATGGTTGCTGGGAAATACCCAAGTATGTAGATACCAGTTTTGTGTTGTGCCTACATCTGGGTCCCCACTAAAGAGTTCATGGCTGGATCCTGGACTGTCCTCAGAACCTACCTTAATCTTAGCCTAACCCACGAGAGGCTAACCTTTCGCTCCTTCCAGAAAATATCAAAGGCCCAGTTAGTCTTTCTAGAGCTTTCTGGATTTATTTCCTCCCCAATCATTCCATCCATAATTTTTGAGTGCCTACCATGTGTCAGGTGTTGCTTTAGGTGATTCCATCCGAGCCATTCACGCACCCACCTATATACATTAATTATTCATTTCGCCTTTCCATGTTCCATTTCCCTTACGTAAAAGACACCGATGACATAGAAAATTGCTCATTAAGTAATGTGCACGCTCCCTCCCACTACACACCCTGTGTCTTCCGGTAATAGCAGCCTTTCGGGGACCTCCCCCAGGCTCATCTGGGCAGTCTGTGAAACTGTATCCCCCATAGACAAGTCTAGACTATGCGCTGTTGTCCTGGGTTGCTTTCACTGGTCTTGGCCCCCAGGCGAGCCCAGGTATGCCGGCGATGACTCCCTGAGCTCATGACGACCTGGTGGTCTTGACTGCTGCCTCATACTTTACATAATCGCCCCACAATTTGATTCAACGTTTCTTGGCATTCTAAAAATAATCTATCCCTTTCCTTATTTTTATACCCCTAATATGGCTGCCAAGTTTTTGCCTGAAGTGAGATATGAGTTAAAACTAATACACCACAATGGTATTAATTATAGCGCCCTGAATAGTAATGCAAAGCAGCATTACGAAAATTACTAGTTAACCACATACAAATACTGCCTGCTGTCAGCTTTTTATAGCTGAAATGGGAGACTAAGTTGGGCCTAATTTGTCTTGAACAGTGACAATGTTCAGAGCTATTATCTTCTCCAGGAACCAACGTGCCAGGAAGTTAATCTAAAGACTCAAAGATGAAGGACTTTGGATGCATGTCCCCTGGATTTGGGCTCAGGTCTCTTGTCCTTCCTGGGACATACTGTCTTTTTCTGTATTTGAAGCATCAAAAAGAAAATACAGCCTTATACTGCCTCTGGGGGGGAGTAACTCATTAAAATATTCAGAGCATGTTGAGATTTTTGCACTATAAATAACTAACTCTGCTGTTTTTCGATTCTATCCCCAAGCTGTAACAATAGCTGTAGCACAATTAGGTAAAGTTTGGATTTTCCCAGCGATCTAAAATTTTGACCCTGTTTTTTAAGAGGAAACTTCTTTTGTAAAGAAAGTGAATCAAATCCTGGAGAGAAATGATGGTTCTTCCCAGGGACCAAGGGACGATCAAAGGTGACGTTATAAAGTAATAAAAGCTAATTTGAGTTCAATCAAAGGTGTCCCTGGAACTTAGGAAATTTCAGTTCTAAAGTGAAAACTTTCCCCCAAATCTAAGAGCTATGTAAAATTTAACTTCTTGGTAAAATGAATGAATAAACAGAGATCCATGAGCTGTTTCACAAACATGTTCAAATAACATGGGCATAATTCCTCGATTTCTCTTTAAAAGGCTCCAATTGATTTGGCAAGCACGCTTCACGTCACACAGCAATGGCAAAAGCTTGAGAGATTTTCATCGGCTGCCAATGAAGATACTTTCTCGTATTTTTTTCCCCAGATAATAGCGGTGCCTTTTAAGGGCTATTGGTTTTATTAACCATCCCCGAACTGCTAAGCTCTCCATCCCATGCCTAGTAGGAAAGACCCTGGTCTTAGACAATGCTTTGCAATCTCCAATGGACAAATGAAATTAGCACGCTCACTGGTGGAAATGGGTAAAGTGGACAGAAGGTTTCAGACACACCGCGCTGATCATAACTGGCTCAGCGGTCTAGAGGCAGGAGCTTAGAAAACTGAGACACTTGGTTGACCAACACAGATTTCATTTCTGTGAAATAAGAAAGGAAGGCATGGAATTATTTCTTCTCCAACAGGAGTATTTTACTCACCAGGTATTTCCCCCACCCGGGACCACCAGCCCATTTTGTTTCTTCTGACACTTCCAACCTCTACACAAACATTTTTGGTGATTCCTGTTCCTGTTCTGAGGCTTAATAGCAGTATCAGAAGGTTGTGAAGGGGACCATCCTTTTGCAAAGAGAAAAGTATCATGTCCTCCTTGGGCACTCTCTCTGCAGCTACAGAGGGAGTCTTTTTCTGCCCTGAGTCTCAAGGACATTCTTGGCTTCCGACCAAACGTTGCTGGTCAGGAGAATTTGACTGGACTTGATATTAACTCGCTTCCAATCTGCAGTCTCTGATCTAGTCATCTGACTCCAATTGTTTCTCCTGTGTCTGTGCCCACCTGTTATCGGCATTACACCTGGCTTCTGGGTGAGTGTCTTTCAACCATGGGTTATGACCTTCAAACAAGAGATGATACGTTGTAAATATATATATATATATATATATAAAGCACCTGCCTATTTTCCTTGGAGAACTAGGTGTCTGCAAAATTATGCTTCTGAACACATAGGTCCTATTCAATGCTCTCAGCCTTCTCGCCTATTTGGTGTCCTGGCTCCCACTGCCATGAGGTTGTCTCAGCAGCCCGGCCCAAATCTCATCCGGCTGAGATCTTCCTTCCCTGATGATGGGCCCATGCGGTACGTCCTTGTCAGTGCTTTTAGAAAGATGCTCCCAGCGCTGCCTGAGTCAGAATCATGTGGGATGCTCATTAGAAATTCAGGTATTCTTGGCCGCCACAACAGCCTCCCTGAATCATAATCTCTGGAGATACAGTCCAAGAATTAGCATTCAAACAAGCTGTTCTCCAAATTGAGATTAGAACGCACACCTAAGTGTGAGCTGTGGATCATGTATAGAGAGTTGCAGCTGAGAAAAGGGCAAACAAAACACAGGCTGTTGACCGGTGACTTGCCCTTGGCTAGAGAGTTTTGAGGGAGGAGGATGGATGCTCTTTTGAAATAAAAAACATAGTAACAATCAGAAGAATGAAATTGCAACACATTATAAAAGGAATATTTGTACATAAATAAGTTTGGATATTTCTATTTGATATAAATCCCAACAACTGCCTTGAGTGTCTGGTTGAAGAGAGCCCATAGAACTTTCAAATAGAAGAAACTGGGGTGCATGCCTGGCTCAGTCGGTTGAGTGTCTGACTTTGGCTCAGATCGTGATCTCACTATTTGTGAATCTGAGCCCCGCGTTGGGCTCTATGTTGACAGCTCAGAGCCTGGAGCCTGCTTCAGATTCTGTGTATCTCTCTCTCTCTGCCCCCCTCCCCCCTCCCCCCCAATGTTCTGTCTCTCTCTCTCTCAAAAAAAAAAAACAACAAAACAAATAGAATTATACAATTCCACAAGAAAATCAAACAACATCACTCATAACACACACCTACAGGATACGTAGAATATAGGAATACTACAAACTGCAAATAAAGAGCCAGATTCAGGCCATGAACTCTGGAGCCTGTCCTGAGGCAGAAAGAGAAGAAGGGAGAGGTGGTCTGGGGGGGAAGCCCACCTGGGTGGGGAAATACTGAAAACTACTTCCAGGGAGGAAACGGAGCAAGAGGTGACAGGAAGATGCACAGAGAGACAAGAGGGGCACAGAAACATGACACGCCAAGGCCTTCCCCAACAGAAAAGGAGACGGAGGGAGGGAGGGACTTAATTTAACTGCCAGTGGAACATTTTGTGCTTGAATTAAGACACTCAAACTCCATATGCATTTCTACATTCAAGTGTCACTGCTGGTTTGGGAACAACAAAAGCAAAAGATATTTGAAAACGATTGCTAGAAAGGGAGAAAAATTTTAGAAAATGCAGGAAAGAGCACAAGAAGATTACAGGGGTGCCTGGGGGGCTCAGTCAGTTGAGGGTCCGACTTTGGCTCAGGTCATGATCTCATGGTTTGTCGGTTCGAGCCCCACGTCAGGCTCTGTGCTGACAGCTCAGAGCCTGGAGCCTGTTTCAGATTCTGTGTCTCTCTCTCTCTCTGCCTCTTCCCCACTCATGCTCTGTCTCTCTCCAGTCTCAAAAATAAATAAACCTTAAAAAAATTAAAAAAAAAGATTATAACAGTTTTAAGTGTTTATTAAATATATAATTGAGATCCCAGAAAAGCATTTGTAAATGGGGCGGAAGCATTATTTGTTCTAAATCTGATAACATGCATCAACCCACAGGTACAAGGATCGTCATAAAAACAACAAAATGAAAACCAAAGCAAAATAAACAAACAAGCAAACATCCGGATATATCCTGGTTAAAAAAAAAAAAAAGGCAAGGACAGGACGGAACAGGCTGCCAGAAGGGAAAACTAAGACACCTTCAAAGGAACAACAGTACAAGTAAAAGCTGACTTTCAGCAGGCGCATTTGAAGCCAGAAGATGATGGAAACACTTCTCTGTCTTTGAAGTGCTCAAAGGAAATAATTGCTAACCTAGAATCGTCTACCGAGTGATCACACACTTTAGGAATGAGGCAAAATAAATAGACATGAATATCCACAAAACAAAGAGAAGTAATTACCTGCAGGTCTTCACCGAAAGAAATTCTAAAGGAAGTTCTTCGCAGAGAAGGACGCTCCTCATAGCTGGAAGCCTGGAAGTGCGGAAAGAAAGACAGAAGAATAGTAAGGGAGAATTAGGAGAGGAACAAACATGTAAATGCATATCGATGACATCGCAATAATAATACAGTCCCGTGGGATCGAAAACACGCGTGTAACTGAAATGCAGGACAGCGATAACACTGAATGTTGGGAAAGTGAGTGGATCGCGAAATTCTCTGCCCTGAATTCCCTTACCAAGAAAGTAGTAAAAATGATTTGAATTAAGTTGTGTAAGTCGGGCATGCCTACGTTAACCTTTGGGTTACTGCTAAAAGACTGGGTAACTAACGGAACAATAGAGGAAAATATAATAAAATATTTGCTTCATTTGACATAAGGCAAGAAAGAAAAGAGAAAGGAAAATAGCTTACCTCGAATCAGACTTTAAGTAACGCCACACTGCCTTACACAGAATGCTTCAGTTTTTCCTCTACTGGAGTTTGAGCAGTCCCTGTAAAGATTTTACCTCTACATAATGTTGTCACCCCCATGGTAGACTGTACCCACTTTTCCTTTAAGTAATCAGTTATCTTGTTGAGAGACATAACTAATAAATAAGAAAATAACCGCTGTATTTACCCATG
Organism: Paguma larvata; assembly: GCA_030068075.1. NCBI lineage: Eukaryota > Metazoa > Chordata > Mammalia > Carnivora > Viverridae > Paguma > Paguma larvata. Next base: position 3,408,301 of record CM057826.1, read on the forward strand.
CAATTACCATTTCTGATATTCCTCATGCCCTTGTGTAGACCTAGGTTCCTGTGTGGCATCGTTTTTCTCTGCTTGAAGGACATTGCTTGTAGTGTGAGTTTTCTGGTGACCACGTCTTTCAGGCTGTGTATATCTGAAAGAGTCCTTATTTCTCCACAATTTTTGGAAAGTATTTTCAGGGAGTAAAGAATTCGAAGTCGACAATTTTCTTTTAGAACTGTAACGATGCTTCTCTTCTGCTTTCTACTTCACAGTGTCTGATCGGAAGTCTGTCAGCCTTTTGTGCTGTTGTTCCTCGGTACGCAAAGTGCCTTTTCCCTTTGGCTGCTTCTCAGCTTTGCTTCTGGGATGTGTGAGTTTGCAGTTTTCATCAAATCTGGAAAATATTTGGCCATGGATACTTCAAATCACCTCTCTGCTCCCCACCCCCTCTCTCCTTTGGAGACTCCACGTAGAAGTATATCCGGCTACTTCAAGCTGTCCCACCATGCATTTCTTTAAAAATTCTCCTTTCTCCCTGGATTTCATTTTTTATTGTTTTTCTATCTTTAGACTCTCTATTTTTTTTTCTTCTGCGATGTCTAATCTTTTATTAATAACACTCGTTGTATCTCGTATGTAATGCCTAGCACGTTTCATCTTTAGAGGTTTGATTGGGGTGTTTTTAATAACTTCCCGTCTCTCCTCAACATTCCCTTAGGCTCGGGCCATATGGTGCACAGTCACGCAACCACCCTGACTATCTGTGTACCAACTCTGTCGTCTGTGCCTTTCTGACTGACTTTTCTCCTTGCAATTTGTATTGTCCTACTTCTTGGCAGGCTTGGTGGGTTTTGATCAGATGCCAGATAGAAATTTTACCCTGGGTGCTGACTATTTTTGCATTCTTTTTTTTCTTTTAATTTTCTTTAACGTTTATTTATTCTTAGAGACATAGAGACAGAGCGTGAGCAGGGGAAGGGCAGAGAGAGAGGGAGACACAGAATCCGAAGCAGGCTCCAGGCTCTGATGAGCCGTCAGCACAGAGCCTGACACGGGGCTCGAACTCACAGACCATGAGATCATGACCTGAGCTGAAGTCGGTTGCTTAACCAACTGAGCCACCCAGGCGCCCCTACTTTTGCATTCTTGTACAGGTCTTGTACTCTTGACCCGTGTTCTTGGAGGCATAAAGGTAGCCAGGCACGGTGTGGCTCTTTCGGAGCTTGCCTATAAGCTGACTTCAGCGAAATCAGCACGACGCTTAGTCCAGGGTTGATATCCCCTCCCCTGGGCTTAGCACGGCCCTTCTCAGTGCCCTGACATACGTCCTATGAAGACTGAGATTTTCTCCTCTGGCTGGTACCCAGCCTGTGAGCGACCTGGGTAAGTTTTCCCCAGTCCTGTAGATCCTTCTCCCTTTCTTTCTGGTAGTTTCCTCACACACGTGTGCTGATCACTCTTCGACTGACGGACACGGCCCTCCGTGGGCCTCCACGTTCTGTCCTCCTCGGTGCTCTGCCCACAACCTCCAACAGTCCTGGCTTCCCTGAGCCCACCGGTCTCCCCCGCTGGGGCTCTGCCCGGATCCCTGCCCTGCACTGCCGCCTTCTCTGGGCAGAAACTGAGTCATCGCAGGGCTCACCCCCATTTATGTTCTGTTTCGTGGAGATGCCTGCTCTGCGTGGCCTCAGGTCCAGTGTTTGTAAACCGTTCTTAATATATTGCGACAGTCTCTCTTCCCCTCAGGCAGGACAGAAGTCCAGTGACTGTCACTCCATCCAGACTGGAAGCAGAAGCCTCACCATAAACAACTCTGTATATGCAGGAAATCCAGGGGGAGCACGCGCAGTGTATCACAGTCTCAGAGGAAGAGGATTAATGTTCTTTTTATCAGAGGGCACCCGGGCGGCTCGGTCGGTTGAACGTCTGACTCCTGATTTCGGCTCAGGTCATGACCTCACAGTTTGTGAGTTTGAGTCCCGCCACAGGCTCAGTGCTGACAGCATGGAGTCTTCTTGGGATTCTCTCTCTCTCTCTGCCCCTCCCCTGCTCGCTCTCTCTCTCAAAATAAATAAATAAACTTTAAAAACTATTCTTTTTATTAGAAGAGGTTTTAGGACTCAGGAAGACAGATTTAGCCACAAAAAGAGACAAAAACACAGGCGACATTCATAAATGGTCTTTTCGGAGAAGTTGAAATCTGGATGGCTAAAGAGCAAGGAGAGAAATTCTCACCTCAATAATTATTAGGCACATGAAGTTTGGACATTAGCGAAATCCCATTTTTCTCAATCTCGGTTTGGCAGTGGCGATAGAGATACCCATTGTTGATGAACTTGTCATAAAAGACGGAATCTTATACAATGCTCAGCTGAGTATAACTTGGCTCCATTTTATTATATACATATATTTTTTATTTGTATGTTTTGTTTTTTATGTTTTATTTTATATATATGTAACATACATGTATAATATATCATATATATAATAAACATATGATAGGTATATAATATAAAATATAATGTATAAGGCATGATATACCATATGTATAAAAAATAAAATAAAATAAAACATACTATATATATACACTACATACTACATATATATGCTACATACTATATATATATACTATGTACTATATATATATGTGTGTGTGTATATATATATATATATATATGGTATAATATATATATTTTAAGTTTTAAAATGTGGTTTCCCGGGCACACCTGGCTGGCATAGTCAATAGAGTCGGTGAATTTTTTTTTTTTTTTTTTTTTTGAGACAGAGAGAGACAGAGCATGAGCGGGGTAGGCGCAGAGAGAGAGGGAGACACAGAATGTGAAGCAGGCTCCAGGCTCTGAGTTGTCAGCACAGAGCCCGACGCGGGGCTTGAACTCACAGACTGTGAGATCACGACCTGAGCCAAAGTCGGACGCTCAACTGACTGAGCCACCCAGGCGCCCCAAGTCGGTGAATTTTAAACTTGGGGTCGTGAGTTCAAGCTCCACATTGGGTGTGGAGTCTACTTAGAAAAAAATATAATAAAAATTTTTTAAATGTGTTTTCCTATTTCCCAAGTGTGGTTTCCCATCTAATTATTCTCATTAAAATTTTTCTTGAAGAAAAGAGAACGAAATTCACGTTACAACGATGCACACTAAAACTTTGTTTATGAAAGTCAATATTAAATAATACCACTTGTCTCACTGTAGCACCTTCAATAAACAAGCTGTGGCATGTCCGTAAAGTGAGATAAAATTTTAAAAATAAAATGCATAATTAGGACATATATATATATATATTTCTTACAGGAAAGTATTTTGCTATATAAGGGGCTATGGGCACCTGGGGGGCTCAGTCGGTTGAGCATCTGCCTTCGGTTCAGGTAAGGATCTCACGGTTTGTCGGTTCGAGCCCCACGTCAGGCTCTGTGCTGACAGCTCGGAGCTTGGAGCCTGCTTTGGATTCTGTGTCTCCCTCTCTCTTTCTCTCTGCTCTCCCCCCACTTGCACTCTGTCTCTCTCTCTTTCTCTCAAAAATAAATAAAGATGAAAAAAATGAAAAAAAAAAAAACAAAGAAAGAATGGGCTAAAGACCGACATCAAAACAAGATTACAGCAGGAGCATGCACGTGTGTGTCACCGTATGAGTGTGGTTGCAAGTGCGAGGGTGCACGTGGGGGGTCTACGTGGGCACGGGTGTGTGTGTGTGTGTGTGTGAAGATGAGCGTGTATGTATGTCAGTGCATGCGAATTTTATTTTCTTTATTCTTGTGTGTATTTTCCAAAACGTTTTTTACAGTAAACATGTATTTCTTTCTAATTAGAGTTAACCAAAAAGTTCTTCTCAAGGAAAAAACAATCGTATTAATAAACAGAGACCACCACACTCATGGGGAGACCTAACCTCAGTAATTCAGTGGAAATATAACCTTGGAGAGCGTTGGTGAGTCTCGGGGCCTAATTATAAGAAGAAGGGGTTGATCCGGGTTGGAGGTGTAAGGTACAAATACAGTCAGGGCGGACACCCGGACAGAGAGCAGAAGCTGACGAAGGGGGGGAGATTGTGGCTCCTGATCTCAGAGGAAGCAAACAGCCTGGCCTGAGTCCCCGTCCCCACCCATCTCCGGGCAGTCTGAGAGAGCTTATTCGGTTTTTGGAATCACAGGGATCCAATTCAACCCACGCTGCCGCCCTCGCGAGCCGTGCATCTCCGGGCCTGCGCCCATGGATGATCCACGCATGAGACAGTGTGCATCTGAGCGCTCGGCGAGGCACCCGGCCTGGAGGGCGTCCACGGTAATCAGGCACGTCGCCCCCAGATAGGACGTGAGACGGAGAGGTCACCGTGCCTGGGGACTGATCCGGGCCCCATCAGCGGTACCTGCTGACGCGCAGATTAGAATTTCTGTGGGTGGAGGCCTGGGCCGGGAAACTTGGGGCTTGGAGCTCATACGTCTCTTCCCGGAGATGCTGATTCTCTTCCCCCAAAGGCAGGAACGCTTGTGACATCGGGGGCACAGAGAACCCTGTATGCTCCCGTGTGTCTGGTCTACCTCACACCTTTTCCTCTCCAAGAGACGGGGCTTCATGATAATGTCATCATTTTTTCTCCCCGCCCCCAAACATCTCAATAGCCCAAGAGTTAAGAAATCAATAACCCAAAAGTCAATACTCTTTGTCGGTAGGCGAGGGGACGGGGACTCTGTGAAGCTGTGAGTACAGCGTTGTTACCTGGATTCTGTGCTTGTCACGACTGCCTGCTTGCGCTGGCCAGACCGAATGGACTAATGCCCTCTCTCTCTCTCTCTCTCTCTCTCTCTCGTTTTTTCTGATGTCCCTTGTTTTGATGCACAGTAAGGGACCTGTGCATGACGGGGGAGACCAAGGCGGACCAGCGCTTCTCAGGACAAAAACTCAGGCTGTTTAAGGACCCTCCGAAGAAGGCTTACTTGGTGCATCTTGGTATTGTTTTGGTTCAGCCGAACTCGCTGATCTTGTGCAAATCACTTCTCATCAGATGGATAAGATGGGTGAATTCTCCCCTACGTTCCCAGAGATCAGCGCAACTCATGGTAAGGCCCTGACACAGCGAGCACAGCGTGAAGGGGGCCCGCGGAAGGCAGTGTCCAGTTCTTCTGTTTTAAGCAGCATAGCCCCGAGCTGTGGAAGGAACCACCATTACACAAACTGTCTCGTTCATTCCTCCTGTATCCTCGGGGGGAGTGTGGGTGGCAAACCCTGTCGTCTCCATTACTCTGGACGGGAGACCTGACGTCAGTGACCTGTTATCTTTTATATCTCAGGTCACGGTGCTCATCAGGGACACAGCACACAGCGGGGGAGAGCACTGGGACCGTGATCCGTTTGCCCAAGGACACCCCGAGTTTCCCATATGGAACGAGACACCATCTCCCACTTCCTGTCCCCTCTCCCTTTGGGTGAGAAGTGCCCAGCCTTATCCTTTTAAAGCATGACATTTTTTAAAAAATGTTTATTTATTTTGAGAGAGTGTGAGTGTGGGAGGGGCAGAGAGAAAGGGAGACACAGAATCCAAAGCGGGCTCCACGCTCTGAGCCCTCAGCACAAAACCCAAAGTGGGGCTCGAACCCACTAACTGCAAGATCACAGCTTGAGCTGAGGTCGCCTGCTTAACCCACTGAGCCACCTAGGTGCCCCATCCTTATGCTTTTAAAAGCAGGTACAAAGTGAAAGGCAGCCATCCCCCAGCGACACACGGGGATTGATTTTCCAAAGACACAATGAAGGTCATCTATAGAGAATGAGCGAGCGAGTAAAAGATCGTCGATAAGGAGCCACCACAAACTTCCAATATTTGGCTTTGGCGAGAGCAGCGACCAGCCTCTCAGATCGGCGCCTGCAAACATCTATTGTTTGTTCTCCCGGCAGCGATGACTGGGCACCCACATAGCCTGGTTTACTTCCGATCATTTATCCTTGTCAGCAATAGATGTGATGAGAGGGTGTTAATGTCTTTATTGGGTGACAAAGCCTTCCTTAGAAGGAGTCGTAAGAGGCGTGTTCTGTGTATATTCTTCATTGTTATAATTCATCTCCATTTTATAAATAGATTACAGCAGATTAGGATTAATTTACTACAAAATCATTCCAGGGCGAAAAGTAAAACAAGGCGCAGAGATGATCGATTGTGATTCTTTGACTCCACAATGTAAGGGGATACCGGTCCGATCGTTAGCTGTAACTATGGGCTCTATCTGCAAGGTCCTTCCCTTCGGGGCTGAGCAAGGCAGCCAAGCAGATGTTACCGATGACCTGGGAGCCCTGGACGGGGTGTTCCTGCACCTGGGGGAGCACGGGGGCCTCTTTTCTGCCTCGAACACAGCTATAGGAGGAGAGGAGAGCAGGCCCCAGGGGGACCTCCTGCCCTGCGCCAGCGAGAGCCAGCCTAAGTCCCTCGGAAAGTGCGGTCATCACGAGGGACAGCCCAGATGGCCTCAGTGCGGCTTTGGGACACACTGTCGGAAAAGGCATGGAAAGAAGGAACAGGGACCATTGTCGCTGAAAATCCCACCGACCCGACACCTAACTAAGGGCATGGGCAGGAGAGGAGCCTGTCAGCAGAGTGGGAGGAGGCTGTCCCCAGGACCTGTCAGTGCTGCTGATGGCCCGGGAACAGGAAGGCACAGGACATCCCTCTGGGAGCGCATGCCCTTGGTCCTGAGCCACCGCCCGCTGTCCAATGTGGTTGCGAGCAGGGTGGTGGCAAGATCGGGCCAGGAGAGATTCATGACTGTCCTCGCTGTGCTGAGGACTCCTTGTGCTAGCGTGGGTGGTGAGCCCCAGGATCATGCACATGGAAGGATCTGGAAGGCTGTGGCAGGGCTGATCACACCACAGAGTCCTGGAGACCCTCCCGGGTAGACCGTGCCAGGGAGTGACTCATAAAGACAGAAATGCCCACGTTCACTGTCGCTGCAGGGCTAAGCCCTCAGTCTTCCCGGGTCACAGCCCTTCCCGAAGGGGCCTCGTGCGCCGCTGGGCAGGTGGTTTAATTCCGCATCTATGGAATGGTTCAGAGTGCTGTGACAACCACAGTCCCCTCGGAAGCCGGTCGGGAGATGGGCTCACATGTTAATGGGCTAAGGACAGGGCCCGGCTTGTAATAAGCAGTCTGGACGCACTCGCTGTCATTGCTGTTTGAGAGACGCTGCTCGCTAGGGGCACGCGTCCTGTAGGCCCCCAGCCCAGCTGTCTCCTTCCTGGGTGACCTCGGCCAAGGCAAAACCTCTCTGTGCTTTGTCATCTGTGATGTGGCATCTCGAGGCCTCGGTCTGTGATGGTGTTTTTGTAGATGCCCTTTTTTCCCGACCTGTGAGCCGAAAGGGCGGGGGCCCAGAGTGAACGCACCAGGCAGCGTCTCTCTGGGGCTTTGGTTCCACCTGCGCTCCCAGAAGGCCAGCAGCCGCCCCTTCGAGTCCGGGCCCCGGCGTGTGTACGCGCGTGGACAGAGAGCAGGGCAGACGTGGCACTACATGACTGCCCACAGGGACACTGAGCGTCGCCAGTGGGCAGAGCCAGGCCCGGGGCTCTCTCTAGCACGCAGGAGTCTCGAAGTTTCTTTGTATGACATCGCTTGTACCCTTGGCACAAAGCGCCCAGCGTCCACTGACTTTGTCGGGGGCTCGAATGAGGAGACCGTTGTTAGCTTCAGGCCCGGGCGCGGGGTCTCGGGGGAGCAGCTGGGTCCAAAGTCAAGTCCCCTGGGCTCTGCGGGGCTGACGTCACCTCTGTCCCCAGCCCTCACGTCCCCTGAGCCACCCCCCATCTCCTGGCTGCACTCAGTCTCGTACTTACGTGAATGTCCCCACCCCACTTTCTGTTCCCCTTCTCAAGACCTAGCTGACGTGGGCAGGTGCCCAGAGTTCATTCACTGCGCTCATTTCGTCTCAAGGTTAACTGTTCACTAACCTCGGCATCACTGCCCCCTTCCTCCCTCACGCGTTACTCGCTCCCAGTGCTGCCCACCTCACGGCACGTCAGGCACATAGGGACCAATAAGCAATAATTAGTTATTTTTTAAACAGAAAGCAATTACGGCAGACCTGGAAGTTTAGAAAGAGCTGGGAAGCTTGGGCAAACGAGTTCTTGGAACGGGGCCTTGCCCCCCGCTGGACTCCTGCGGTAGAAAGAGAGTACACTGGGGACTCCTGGGTGGCTCGGTCGGTTGAGAGTCCGCCTCTGGATTTCAGTCCAGGTCAGACCCCAGAGTCCTGGGATTCAGTGTGGAGCCTGTTTCAGATTCTCTCTCCCTCACTGTCCCCCCTTCTACCCTGCTCGTGCTCTTCCTGAAATAAAATAAAATAAAATAAAATAAAATAAAATAAAATAAAGTAAAATAAAAGTTTAAAAAATGAATAAGAGAGAGAATATCCTGGAATTCCAGGTCCCGGGGCCAGGATTCCGGCCCCTCCATGCGGCCCGTGAGGTCCGTGACTGCCCGAGGCTCTGTCTGCCCATTTCCGACTGGAACGGTGAGCTCAGCACTCAGATGTGGCACGGGGGTGCACTCAGTGGCTGGGTGGGTTGCCTGGGACAGTGAGGTCACCTCACTTTTGCTGTGTTCTGCCAGGCTCCCCAGAGCTACCACCACCCCTTGTGGTAGAGACGAGGGGTTTTAGTCTGACAACACAAGGCACACTGGGGACCAGGATCTCTTGACTGGGGCTCCTTTGCCAGTCTGGCGGGGTGGCTCCCGGTAATTAAAAGCCTTTGGAGTGGCCAGATGGAAGGAAGCTTCACCTCACACTCACTCTCCAGGGAGGGGCCCCAGAGCCCGCAGAACCTTCCTGAGGTGTGACCGAGAAGCTGATGACACCGTAAAGCTGATGGCTTGACTCCTGTCCGGGAGAGAGCCCACAGAGAACACTGCGCTGACAAGTGATAAATACTAATTTCTCATTCTTAGGGGTTTGTTTACATACCGTTCATTTGCTTCCTTGAACTGAGGATAAGATGCATCTTTCGTACGACATGCGGTGTTGACAGAAGACTCTTCCAATTTTATTAATTAATTAATTAATTAATTAAATTTTTAAATTTTTTTTGTTTGTTTTTTTGAGAGACAGAGAGAGACTGAGTGCGAGAGGGGAAGGGGCAGAGAGAGAGGGAGACACAGAATCCGAAGCAGGCTCCAGGCTCTGAGCTGTCAGCACAGAGCCCGATGCGGAGCTCGAACCCACGAACTCTGAGATCATGACCTGAGCCGAAGTCGGACGCTTAACCGACCGAGCCTCCCAGGAGCCCCAGCTTGACCCCTTTTTAATCGGAACATTTCCACTGCTTTGGAGAAAACAGCAGTTCAACAGCAGACGTGCTGGTTGGAACGCCCATGCAGACACACGGTGTGTCTGTCCCCTCGCCCCCCTGGGAGCGCTTAGCACCACGTCTGGCACTCGGTAGGCTCTTAATGAGCGCTTTTAAGTGGATGATGACTAAGCGGGGGAATATGTGGTGACCCCCCGTCTCAACTGCTTCTTATTCTTTTCCCACTAGCTCGTCCTTCTGGGGAGACCAACCGGCTCCCTCGACAGGCCAGCCTTGCCCTTCTGGGGCCCCGTTGCCTTTGAACGCGCTTCCCAGAGCACAGTGTTGCAATCCGGGCATGTGTTTATGCTTTCCTACACGTGCTGAACACGAGGCCGTGCTGTCTCAGCCACGACCGCATCACCAGCAAATGGTATAGTATCTGGCATCGTCAGCCTCCGAAGCCATCCATTTTAATTAGAAGACTCAAGTGCCAAGAAGGAATATAATGAAAACACATCATGTCTTGTTCTAGGCACTGGGCTCTGTGACCTAGATCATGGCCCAGATGGCCGGCTTACGCACGTTGCTGAGGGCCCTGGCTCGGAAGAGGACTAGCGAGATTTAGGGTGAAAATACCTTGTCCCTTAGTGAAAACCTGTGAACTCTCCCCCCCGCCCCACCCCAGGGAGAAGGGATTGTTCACCCGGCAGGCCTGACCGACTCCACACCAGTGTGGTCACAGGGGTCCATCGTTCTGAGAACTCCATGCTGTCCTCACTGGGTACACCTGGTGTGAGCCTGTGAAGACATGGCCAAGGTGAAAGAAAAAATGCAAAGGTCCAATTGCATCATCAGGCATCCTGACTTTGAACCAGAAAGTCCAGTAGCTTAGATTTTTGCCTCATAAAATGAAACTGAAGAAAAAACCCAGGCTGAGACATGCTCCCTCTTACCATTGCTTGCTCTCAGTTTCATCATCTTCCTGATACAATTTGCAATACTTGCGCTTTTAATATCCCCCTCTGTTAATGATCTCATAACATTCGAGAAGAAAATAGGGAGAAAAAGGAGGCCTGCCGTCCTTTCGTGAGGCGACAACCACTTCATTTTCAAGGGCAAATTCACCCCTAGGTTGTACTTTGGAAAGTCAAGTACTAATACGGTGTATTCTGTTTGAAATGTAACCTCTCCTGCATCCCAGCAGGGAGAAGGGCAACTTGACACAAAGATCGACTCTCTGATGCCTGTTCGCGTGTTCTAGCCAGCTAGCTGAGGGTGGGTAACCCTGAGGGGGAGGCACAATCTCCACCCTCCTCCCTTAAAGGACGCCCTGCAGCATTAGCTCTGGAAGCTTCTAGAACATCAGAGAAGGTGGCTGCCTAGTCTTTGTTCTGAACACAGGTGACTCCCCCCCCACAAAGATACTCAGGAGAGTCTGAGATTCTGCAAATATCTCGAACTGCAGCGATGGCTGGAAAGGCAGCCAGCCTCTCAGAACCACGAAAGTCTGGCACCCTCCCGGCTGGATTATTTCCTAGAGCCTGGCGTGAGCCTAACTTCTCTCTCTATTTCATTTTGTAATTGGTTATTATTGGTAAAAACACAAGTACAACTGGTTTTTGCATGCTTACATTTTTGTACAGCAATTTTGCTGAACTATCTGCTCCTTTCCGGGCAGAGGAAAACATCGTGTTCAGTGGGTAAAGATTCTGGGTTTCCTATATCGTGGCTACATTCCCTTGTGTTTTCACTTGCTGCCTTTGATTTCCGCACTATATATATGCATATAACAACGAATCATCCGTTATTTCGACTCTCCCCTGAATGCAGGCTGGACCTTAGTTAGCATCCATTAACTGCCACGCGACGGATGTGCCGTCTCCATGCTGTTTAGTGTGTTTCGGAGGTTCGTTTTTAATTTTTTAACCCCCAAATTTGTTATTAATATGTTACTGCTCATCTATTTATCTCTGTATCTTGCAGTAGGCAAAACATGACTAGAATGGGGAGGCCTTGTGGACGCCAAGGGTGCGGCCGTGGGTCCCGTGGGGTGGGCAGTGAACACTGCCTGCTCGACGGACAAAGCTCCTGAAATTCTGGACAATGTGCGAGACGGGTTTCAGGGCATCGACCGCTTCGCCGCTGAGAGCAGTGTTTCCAGGGGAACCTGATCCTCAGTCTGCGACCGTTTGCTGTGGGCATTTGGTTGGCGAGGAGTCTGAGTTAGGTTGACCTAATGGCACCTCAGCCGCGGTGTAGCAAGATAGACATGGGCTCCTGTGCTGTACTGGAACTTTCCAAACACAGAGCTTCTGATCTGTGACTGTCACGAGACTGGCCCTGATGGCAGGCGAAGTTTCATTCAGAGGGGCAGCTTTGCTTTTCTTTGTTGAGTCCACTCAGAACTCCCTTCTCCGATCAGTCAGGCTTCAGCCAAAGAATGGTCCTTTGTTCTGTAAAGTTCTATGCACAGTTCCTAAGTTTCTGCAGGGGTGACCTTTGCTCTTGTCCTGACGAATAGCCTGATGGTATTTTAGCAAACATTTGGAGTAAAGACTGCACACAAAGACAAAAAAATGACTAGAATATAAATATTAATAAATTGTGCTATAACTAATCATGATAAACATATAATGTATTTTAATTTGTATTTCTCTGATGATGAGCGATTTTGAGCATCGTTTCATGTGTCAGTTGGCCAGCTGGATGTCTTCTTTGGAAAAGTGTCTATTCATGTCGTTTGCCCATTTCTTCACTGGATTATTTGTTTTTCGGGTGTTGAGTGTGGTAAGTTCCTTATAGATTTTGGATACTAACCCTTTATCCGATATGTCGTTTGCAAGTATCTTCTCCCATTCCGTCAGTTGCCTTTTACTTTTATTGATTATTTCCTTTGTTTTGCAGAAGTTTTTATCATGAGGAAGTCCCAAGAGTTCATTTTTGCTTTTGTTTCCCTTGCCTCCGGAGACATGTCTAATAAGAAGTTGCTACAGTCAAGGTCAAAGGGGTTGCTGCCTCTGTTCTCCTCTAGGACTTCGATGATGTCCTGGCTCACATTTAGGTTTTTCGCCCACTTTGGATTTTGTATACGGAGTGAGAAAGGGGTCCAGTTTCATTCTTCTGCACGTTGCTGTCCAGTTTTCCCAACACCGTTTTTTGACAAGACTGTCTTTTTTCCATTGCGTATTCTTTCCTGCTTTGAGAAGATTAGTTGACATATAGTTGGGGGTCATTTCTGGGTTCTCTATTCTGTTCCACTGATTTACGTATCTGTTTCTGTGCCAGTTACCATACTGTCTTGATCACTACAGCTTTGTAAAGCAGCTCGAGGTCTAGAATTGTCATGCCTCCCGCTTTGTTTTTCTTTTTCAGAATTGCTTTGATTATTCGGGGTCTTTACTGGTTCCATACAACTTTTAGGATGGTTTTCCCTAGCTCTGCAAAAAATGTTGGTGCTATTTTGATAGGGATTGCAATAAGTATGTAGAGTTGCTATGGGTAGTATAGACATTGTTCTTCCAATCCATGAGCATCGGAATGCTTTTTCCGTTTCTTTGTGTCGTCTTCAATTTCTTTCATAAGCTTTCTATAGTTTTCAGAATACAGACCTTTTACCTCTTGGCTAGGTTTAATCCTAGTATCTTATTGTTTTTGGTGCAATTGCAAACTGAATTGATTCCTTGATTTCTTTTCTGCTGCTTCATTAGGGGTGTATGGAGACGCAGCAGATTCCTGCGCATCGATTTTATATCCTGCAACTTTGCTGAATTCAAGTACATCACCTCACACCTGTCAGAACGGCTAAAACTAACAACACAAGAACCTTGTGTTGGAGAGGATGCAGAGAAAGGGGAAACTTCTTGCAGTGTTGGTGGAAATGCAAACTGGGGCAGCCACTGTGGGAAACAGTGTGGAGGGTCCTCAAAAAGTTAAAAACAGAACGACTCTATGACCCAGCAGGTGCACATCTATGTATTTACCCAAAGGATACAAAAATACTGATGCAGGAGGGGTACATGCGCCCTGATGTTTATGGCAGAGTTATCAACAATAGACAAACTGGAGAGCCCAAATGCCCATCGATGGATGAATGGATAAAGAATATGTGGAATGGAAATTCATTCAGTCATCAAAACATGAAACCTTGCCATTTGCAACAACATTCATGGCACTAAAGTGATTTATGCTAAGTACAATAAGTCAATCAGAGAAAGATAAATACCATACGATCTCATACATGTGTGGAATTTAAGAAAGAAAACAGATGAACATATGGGAAAGGGGTAAAGAAAAGAAGAGAGGGAGAACGATGTCATAAAGCAACTCAATGGGAACAAACTGAGGGTTGCTGGAGGGAGGTGGGCAGGGGATGGGCTAGATGGGGGATGGGCGTTAAGAAGGGCACTTGCTACATCCAGATGGCCAACAAAAACGATGCTCAATGTCACTCATCATCAGGAAAATATAAATCAAAACCACACTGAGATACCACCTCACACCGGTTAGAATGGCTAAAATGAACAAATCAGGAAACTATAGATGCTGGCGAGGATGTGGAGAAGCAGGCACCCTCCTGCACCAAACTGGTGCAGCCGCTCTGGAGAACTGTGTGGAGGTTCCTCAAAAAAATGAAAATAGATTTACCCTATGACTCAGCAATAGCACTGCTAGGAATCTACCCAAGAGACACAGGAATGCTGATGCATAGGGGCACGTGTACCCCCATGTTCATAGCAGCACTTTCGACAATAGCCAAATCGGGGAAAGAGACTAAGTGTCCATCAACTGACAAATGGATAAAGAAGATGTGGTGTATATATACAATGAAATACTACGCGGCAATGAGAAAGAATGAAATCTGGCCATGTGTGGCAACATGGATGAAACTGGAGGGTATTATGCTGAGTGAAATAAGTCAGTCACAGAAAGACAGACACCATATGTTTCCATGCATAGGTGGATTTTGAGAGACTTAGCAGAAAACCATGGGGGAGGGGAATAAGGGAAAGAAAAAGACACAGAGAGGGAGGGAGACAAAACATAAGAGACTCTCAAAGGCTAAGAACAAACTGAGGGGCAAGGGGGGTATGAGAGAGGGGAGAGTGGGTGACAGACACAGAGGAGGGCACTTGCTGGGATGAGCACTGGGTGTTGTATGTAAGTGACGAATCACTGAATTTTACTCCTGAAGCCAATATTAACACTGTATGTTAAGTAACTAAAATAAAAAAAGACCTTTTACTAGATTAAGCTGTTTATTTTATGCACAAAAATATAAAAATAATCTTTCTAACAAACAACATATATATGTAGACTTGACTATAAATATAGTACTATACACTAATTATGAATTCTAATATTTGCTATATATGTTATTTTACTATATATAACATATGCTCATATATTATACTCATAATGCATATGTAATATATAACCGTTATACTCATAATGCATATATAATATATACCCATATATTAGATATATTTGCATGTATTATACACGATTATATATATTATATATTCTACATGTAGTTCATATGATATATATCAACTATATATGCTTCTCTGTCAGGAGTCAGAGCATTCTCTTAGTTTGAAGACCCTTGACTCTCTTCGACTCAGGCAAAGCCTCAGCTGGACGCTTCTTTGGGCGCATGTACCGCATCTACCTGGAAGCTTCCCACTCTGTCCTCCAGGTTTCTTTTGTTCAAGTTTATTTATTTATTTTGAGGAGCACGAGCTGTGGGGGGGGGGCACGCAGAGAGAGAGAATCCCAAGCAGGCTCTGTGCTGTCAGTGTGGAGGCTGAGGCGGGAGTCGATCTCAGGAATCATGAGATCATGGACCTGAACCGAAATCAAGAGTCAGACACTTAACCGACTGAGCCCCCAGGCTCAGTCCTCTGGGCTTCCTAACTGCCAACACACACGCACACACACACACATACATGCACACACAAATGCATGCACATGCACACACACGCATGTGTTTATTTTCCTGATGCTTGCCTCTCTGAGCCTCCCTCCACACCAGGTTCTCAGTTCTGTGTCCACTTTTCTGGTTCTTTCTTTTACTGTGTCTGGGTGTGAGACAGTTTGACCAATTTGGCCTTATGTTAGGGTCTATATGTTTAATTTCTAATATTTCTAACCAGGTTTTTACCCACTTACTTCTTCAATTGTGTCTCCGCTACTCTTTCATAATTTCTTGTTCCTCTCAAGATGGACTTCCATAATTACTCACTGAGCAGCCGCCGGGTACTTGCAGTCTAGGCCAAGCGTCCATTCTGTTAGGAGAGAAGGCATTTTCCGATTGTTAATTTTGTGGGCTGTGTGTCTTAGCAGAAAATTTCTTCCCATGTTTTGGTGTTTGGTTCGTGAGATCATTCAGAGTGGATGCTTGGGGATTATTTATGCACACTCTCTCTCTTTCCCTCTCTCCTCCCTTCCTCCCCCCCCCCCCCCCCCCGTTACCTCCTCCTCTCCTGTCCCTGCCTCTCCCCACCTTCTCCCCTCCCTCAGCCGGCCTCCAGCTCCCCTTTGACTACAGATACTGAGACACCTCTGCCCTGGAGGAGAGTCAGGCGTGTAGCAGCGCCAAGTAGCTCCTAGCTGGGGGTGCCGGGGATGGACCCGGCCACTGAGCGGAGGGCTCAGGGTTTAATTTGATCTCAAGGCTGGATCTCTGCCCTCCAGCCCTTTTGGCCCATTGCTGACTGCCAGGGGGTCCAGTCCCCAACAGCAGTCGAGGTTTCCTTCATTCCGCAGGGGCTGAGTATCGGGGGCTTCGTACTGCTTCTGGACTGAAGCCCACGGCTCCGGCCCCCATCGCCACACTGCACTTATATCCCGTGGAAATTTTCTCATCGTATTTGAGTCCAAAGTGTCTTTTCAGGTTTTCTTTGTTCTTTTCTTTTTTTAAATTTATTTATTTATTTGAGAGAGAGAGAGAGAGAGAGAGAGAGAGAGAGAGCAGGTGGGGCAGAGGGAATGAGAGAATCCCAAACAGGCTCCACACTGAGCCCAGAGCCCAACATGGGGCTTGATCCCATGACCCTGGGATCATGAGTCAAAATCAACGGTAGGATATTCAACCAACTGAGCCCCCAGGCGCCCCCCAGGTTTTCTTCTTCTTTATGTCATCTATTGCGGCTCTGGGTGTGGAGCCAAGGGTGAGTGCTCAGAGAGAATCAGTACCAGAAATGGTTCCCATTAGCATTCAAAGAGCAAAATGTAGGCTACAGCATCCTGGCGGCTATTCCTAAGATGCCACTTGAAGGAATAGAAAGGCTTTTAGAGAAAGTTCCCTTCTTTAAATACATTTAAATGTAAGACACTTTCATTGAGGCTTTATGCTTTTCTAAGAAAGAAGTCAAATATAGCAACTTTGGTTTATTATTATATTAAATCTGCAGCCTACATTGGGTCTCCGTGAACACTTGAAGCTTTGGCCATCATAAAAAAGGGGTTTGCTGGGGGGCTCAGAAACTCAGGTGGGAGGAGGGGGAGGTTGGGGGCGCAGCTCCCCATTTCCTGCCAGTCCCATCAGCGAATTCTTGCAACCTTGGAGAGCTTTCTTTCTTTCTCCAACGCACTCTCTCCCTGACAGCCACAGCCTGTCCTGAAACCCTCGCTCAGGTCGGGCTTCCGTGCTCACGGACCTACCGCGTCCAGCACTCCATCCTCCCCAGCCCTTTCTGAGCTCGGCCTCTTTAGTCCTTTCTCTGCAAGGACCTGACTGCCGTCGCACCTTTGACACATGCGGCTTATTTCCTGCTTCACTGGCTGTCTTTCCCCGCCGGCTCTGGGGAGGCCGTGGAGAGAGAACAGGCTCTGCCTTTGAGGCCCCCCCTGCACAGAAGGAGCCAGCCCACCCGATGTTGGCAGTGGCTGGGCAGAGAGAGGTACTGCACACGGCCTCAGGGAAGACCTCCACTTCGATCCCAGAGTTCCGGGTCAAGGCTATGCCCCCTCCTGCTGGCATTCTCCACTTGTAAAGCAGCTTCTGGGTTTCTGTTGGGACATATCGTGTGCTTTGGGGACCCACTGCCCGGCCTGACTTGAGGGTTGTCTTAGCTAATAAACCCCACAATTGGATGTTCCCAGCGACATCCCACGGCGAGTTCCCATGATTCAGCAGAGGAGACGGACTGCCTTGAATGGCACCCCGGAGCAGGGAGGTAGGGTTTCTCCCATATGTCCCGGGACAGGAGGGCAGAGCTAAGAGCCTTAGCTGCACTGCGATTGTCCTCATTACGGGTGTGACTGAGACAGAAGTAACCCTGCAGGGAGTTGTGATCCTGCGGGCTCCAGCTGCTCACCTGGAGCTGGGGGTCACCCTGGCAGAGGTGGGCAGGCCAGTGGTATGGACAGCGTGGGCATGAAAGTACATGCAGGGCCCTGGGTGTGGGTCAGGGGCGTGGGGCACAGACTGCAGGGACCAGGTGGGCCCCAGGGCGCAGGATGACATGGCTGGCAGAACCCCTGTGTCTCAGAGAGATAATCGATTCGGCTTAATTATCTGCTTTACACCTGGCATTGCTTTTATGAAGATATTTAACATCAATAACACAAAAACACAAAAGGAGTTTTAATAATCCTTACCCCAATTCCTACAAGGCTTATTTATGCATTGAATCTAACAGACCCTCAAAAACACGCGGATTAAAAGGGTGAATCACTAGGTACCGTTGTCATAAGAAAATGCATGATTTTCCCAATTTATTGAGAAAATCATTCAGTTTTGTCCTTTAATCTGTTAATGTTGTCACTAATATTTATAGACTTTCTAATATCAAATCCTACTTCCATTGCTGCGGAAAGTGCCCTGTATACATACGGATTATCATTTTTTATATACTGCCGGGTTCAGTTTGCTAATATTTTATTTAAAGGATATTGAATCAGGGCTCGGGAGTGAGTTTGGCCTGTCATTTTTTTCTTTTTGTGTTTGCTTTTTTAATGCACTGTTCCTGTTTTAACTTTACTTCAAGGTATACGGCCTCATGAATACTTGGGGAATATTTTTTTTCCTATGCTCTGGGGGAATTTCCGTAAGATTACAAGTCTGGTAGGACTTTCTTGTAACACCATGTAGGCCGGTATTTCCTCTGTAGGAACATTTGTAACTACTGCGTCAGCTTATTTGGTATTCTTTTTTTCTCTTTTAATTTGTTTTTAGCCTTTATTCCTTGTTGAGAGACAGAGAGAGACAGAGTGTGAGTGGGGGAAGGGCAAAGAGAGAAGGAGACACAGAATCTGAAGCAGGCTCCGGGCTCCAGGCTCCGAGCTGTCAGCACAGAGGCCGACGCAGGGCTTGAACCCACGAACCGAGAGATCGGGACCTGAGCTGAAGTCGGATGCTTAACTGACTGAGCCACCCAGGTGCCCCTTATTTGGTATTCTTGATGCTTTCGGACTTTTGTCTAGATTGGGTTTTGCCAAGTTAGATTTTTCTGTAGTTGGTCCATTTCAAATTTCCACTTTTGTTGGTGTACACTTGTGTATGTTTTATTTTAATGCGCTGAATGTGGAGTTATGTCTGCTTTCCTTCCTCGGGTGGCTTATCTTTGCCTTTTCTCCTATTTTCTTAATCAATTCTGTTTATTCAATTTATTAACCTTCCCCCAAACCAACGTTGGGCTCTCTCTCCTCTGTTGACTATTTATTTCATTGATTTCTGTTCCCACGTGATTATCTCCTCACATTTGCTTTATTTGGGTCTGTTCAATGATTCACATTCTAACTTTTAAAGTTGGATCCTTAACTCCTCAGTGTCCAGAGCCCCTTCTTTTTCGTCAAAGTGCGTTCGACTAAAATCTTGTCTGTGTTAGCTTATTTGCATCTCACACATTTCATAAAATATTTTCATTGTCATTCTTCTCCCAACGTTTTCATATTCAACTTCTCCCTTGACCCACGAGTCATTGAAAAGTGGGGTTTTGGGGGCACCTGGGGGGCTCAGTCAGTTAAGCCTCCAACTTCTGTTTTGGTTCAGGTCATGATCTCATGGTTCATGAGTTTGAGCCTCACACTGGGCTCCATGCCCAGCAGGGATTCTCTCTCTCTCTCTCCCTCTCTCTGCCCCTCCTCACTCACTCTCTCTCTCTCAAAATAAATTTAGAAACTTAAAAAAATTTTTTAAGTGGGTATTTTATTTTTTGAGCATGCACAGGCCTTTTCCTTCCCTTTCTTTGTTGACCTCTGGTTCAATTGCGTCATGGGCATGCAACATGACCCGTCCAACGCAAATCATGTGTGCTCTGTGGAGGCTTGTTTTATGCCTCTGTGCGTGGCCGATCTTCATAAACATCTCATGTGCGTTTGAGCTCAATGTGATTCTTTAATCGTAAGGTGAAGTATTCTATAAAGTCCATTGAAACACGCTGGTTAATTGCCGTATTAGGCAGGGTTTTTCAAAGAAACAGAGCCAATAGGGGATAGATTGATATATACAAAGGGAGAATTATGATAGGAATTGGCTTATGCAGTTACAGAGACTGAGAAGTCCCTTGGTCTGTTGTCTGCAAGCTGGAGACACCGGAAACCTGGTGGCATGGCTCAGTGTGAGTCCTGAAGACCTGAGGACAGGGAAGCTGATGGTGTGGGTCCCCGAGTCCAAAAGCCCAGGAACCAAAAGGTCTGATGTTCAAGGGCAGGAGAAGATGGATGTCACAGCTGCAGGAAGGAGGAAATTCGGCCTTCCTCTACTTCCTGTTCCGTCCTGGCCTTCAGTGGGGTGGATGGTGTGCCCACGCTGCTGAGGGCAGGTCTCTGCCCAGTCAGCTGCATCAGTGCTTCGCAGACACACCCGGTGACGATGTTTTACCAGCTTTCCAGCAGCCCTGAGTCCAGGTAGGTTGACATAAAGTTATCCACCAATTCGGGGCGCCTGGGTGGCTCAGTCGGTTAAGCCTCCGACTTCAGTTCAGATTATGATCTTGAGGTTTATGAGTTCGAGCCCCGCATCGGGCTCTGCGCTGGCAGTTCGGAGCCTGGAGCCTGTTTTGGATTCTGTGTCTTCTTCTCTCTCTGCTCCTCCCCTGCTCACACTGTCTCTCTCTTTCTCAAAAATAAATAAATAAATAAATAAAACATAAAAATAAAAATTATCCATCGATTGTGTTGTTCAAACCTTCTGTATCTTTGGTAATTCCTCCCTGTTTGAGCTAATGGTACCTGAGAACAGTGTTGAAAGACCACGTCGTATGGATAGATTTTCATTTCCTCCCTGTATATCCATCAATACTTTAAATATTTAGGAACATTTTACAAGCTTCACAGAGGTTAGAATTGTTACACGCTCTCATTGAACTGATTTATAAAATTATTTTGTAGTGACGCTCTCTGGGTCTAAAACGCTTTTTGCCTTAAAGCTTTAACTGCGATCGACAGAGTGAGCTCAACTTTCTTTTGATTAGCATTTGCATATTTACACTTTCCTGTAGTTTTACTTCCACCCTTTCTGAGCCACTAAATTCAGATGTGTCCTTTATACGTAGCATGTAGTTGGATTTCAAAATTCAACCCGGTAATCTCTAATGGTCATTGTTGAGTTTCACCCGTTTGCTTTTACGTTACTTATCTACCTGGACTTGCTGCGCAGCCTTGAAGTTCTCAATAATTTTCAACAAGGGGCGCTGCACTAAACCCCACTAATTCTGCGGCCCATCCTGCAGTCGAAGAGGAGTCTGGGTGCCCACGAAGGCCAGCGCCGACCCTGAGGGTGAATGTGGGTCGGCTCAGCGGAGTTCACCTACCTGGGTGCCATGGACAGTCTCTGTCCTGTTTACGATCTGATTTTCTTTCTACGCTATATTTTCATTAACAGCTGAATTTGTCGAGCATGGATTGTGGGCTGGACTTTGTGCAAACAAAAAGACATCAGTCCTCCCAATAACACTGAGAGCAGGGGTATTTTTATTCCCGACAAACGGAAACTCAGAAGCTACAGAACTTGTAAAGATTCAATACCAGGAAATGGCAGGACTCAAGTATGATCCCAGGCCAGTGACACTATCCTGTCCCTTTCAACTGACGTGGATTTAACGAAATGCTTATTCCAGGGTGAGTTCTCTGATGATCCCGTTCTCCCCTCAGCTGCTTGTTTGGCGTGAACGCTTCTCCAGAAGTCCCTACCTCTGTCTGAGGTTGCAGGTCTGCCAATATCCAGAGTCAGGGGCTCCAGCCGCTGCGTTCCACTGGCCTGACCCAACTCCCTTCACTGTAAGGATTTCCGGAGCCACACTCACCTGCGTGCCTCCATCTGCATTGTCACAGCCTGGCACTTTGGCTTACTAAACCCTCTACAGTTTCTTGAAGGGGCTCTTGCTCCCCACCTAGAGGACCCTGGTTCCTGCCTCCACCCCAACTTCCTTGTTCTACTCGAGAAGATTAACTGGGGTGACTTATAGACCAAGCCTGGACTGCTTTGGTTTTGACTCTCAAATTCTTGCCCAGATAGAAGGACTTGGTGCTCTGCGGGACCCTCCCTCTGTTTCATGGTTTTAAAATTAGACATCCAGCTTGGCTGCTTAGAGTATCCCTCACATCTACCTGTTTCCAACAGCGGGGCCCCGTGAGTCTGCTTTGAGGTTCTGGTAGGCAATTCCTTCTTCTCTCATGCTACTGTCCAGTGTGAGTTTGGAATCAGCTCAAGTCTTTCATGACATCCCTGCCCAGTAACACAACCCCTCCACACACACACACACACACACACACACACACACATGCACACACACTGCACGTGAGCCCTTCTCTCCTGCTGAAACCCCACATCATCACTCAAGACCGAGTTCCCACCGCAGCTCCACAGGGGAGCCGCTGACCCGTCCTGTGGGGTCACCACCTCTCCCATCAGTGCGAGCACACCACCACACCCCGCTCCCATGCGGCCTTCCATAAACCGTGTGGCGATGTCACCTCTGATTCTCTCTGCTGACAACTATCAGATTGGTCACAAACCCTGAAAACGGTGCTTTCGCGTCTTTGGGAATCGCTGTAGAACCTGGCATATTACTGGAACTTGGTCAATCCTTCTGGGGGTCAGTCTCAGCTGCTCCAGCCTTCCACTAGAAAAGCTTAAAAAGGCTGGTGGTGTTAAAAAAAAGAAGAAGAAAAAGGATAAAAAAAGGCTGGTGCTGTCTCAGCAACATAAAGAAATAGTGATTCTGCATAATTATAAGCTAAGCGTCGGAGCAGCTTGGCAGACTGAA
The DNA here is from genome assembly GCA_030068075.1 of Paguma larvata. NCBI lineage: Eukaryota > Metazoa > Chordata > Mammalia > Carnivora > Viverridae > Paguma > Paguma larvata. The sequence continues at coordinate 3,430,781 of CM057826.1, forward strand.
GTGTAGACAGTGTTGTGATAGTCTGTGTATTATAAACGGTTTTAAAGAAATCTATGGTCTCCGGGTGGACATTTCATACATCATTATTCTTAAGCCTACGTGCTTAACCATTTGTCAATATTTTATTTAGCGTACGTAAGGTACGACTGACTGGTTATTACGACTCTGTTCGAGGATGGCACTTCTCAGGAATGGGTACTTTACATGAGGCGCAGAGCACAGTCTCAATGAAAATATGTTAATACCCTTCTTAATATGCAGCTAGCAATCTGATGTTTGAAAGCTCTTGATTTTCGCTTTTAACTGAAATTCTCCCGGTAATACATGAGGGTCTGGAGTTTTCTTATTTTTATTTCTTTTTCTTCATCTCCCCGTGTGGTGTCTGAATTCCTTCGACCTTTTTCCTGTTGTAGGGCGCATTTCAGTCTCTGCCTGTAATAGAACATGATAATTATTCTTAATGATATCTGCCATCCTGAGCACGGTAATATTCATGGGATGGGTGGTATTTGGTCTACTTTTTTTTTTCTCATTTACACCTGTTACATGTTTTTTGGTGGTTGTCTGCACTCCACTGACAGTCTGCCTCGGAAGTGAGATAGGGTTTACTCTCACATTTGCTGAAGGGGACAGATTTGTTCTCACCATGAATATGCTATGTGTTTTAAGCATTCAGATTACAGACACCTTTTTAAAAAATGTTGATTTATTTTGAAAGAGAGAGAGAGAGCACGAGCAGGGGAGGGGCAGAGAGAGAATCTCAGGCAGGCTTCTCGCTGTCAGTGCAAAGCCCAACACGGGGCTCCATCTCACGAACCGTGAGATCGTGACTTGAGCTGAAATCAAGAGTCGGATGTCCAACTGACTGAGCCCCCCAGGTGCCCCTGGATTACAGACCCCTTTAAAAGAGGGGGTCATTTTCACAGGTGGTGACAGGCTTAGCTCGTATGCTTGCCAGGGTCAGGCCTCAGGTTACTTTCTTCGTGTCGCTTAGAACACAACTTTATTTGTCTCCTTCTTTGCCTTTTCAAAGGTAGTTTGAGGCCTGTTCAGCAAGAATCCCCTATCTTTAAAAAGATCCACGTTTTTAAAAGATTAGCTGGACACCAAATATAAGTTAAGAGCGACTTAGTGTCGTTATTTGAGGCTTTTTCCCTGAGAACCAGACCACCGAGATAGAAATAGCGGTTTCGTATGGAATAAAGACAATGAACCTTGTTCAATAAGAGGCAATGGATGAGTCGCATTTGAGCTTTCAGTCGCATAGAGGATCAGTCAAGGGCGGAGAACAGAGGGCTATTTAAGGTTTGTAGACACAGGCAGGAGTAGGACGGGACACCAGGTTAGGACTTGGAACTCAGGTCCGCAGGGGAAGCAGATCTGGGAACAGGAAGGCTCAGGAAGACTGGTGGCCTCTTCCTGCCCAAGCCTGCCCCCCGGGCTGCCTCTGTCTATGCAGCAGGGGACACTGAGGGCAGAGGGGCTGAGGAGGCAGAGGATGGAGAGGATACTGGCTACAGGCAGTAGAGACAGTGCTTACTCAGGACTTGGGTGATGGGGGGCTTCAGTAAGATGAGCCCCACTGCAGATACAGCAGGGGCAGTGAGGGATTTGCCGCCAGGGGCCAGCGAGGGTCAGGGATGGACACGTACCAAGAGGGGACATCGAGGTAGGGGATTCTTGCTAAACAGGCCTCATAGACCCTTGCCAACTGCAGGCCAAGGACAGGAACGACTAAGGCATTGTTGAGGGACCAGATCAGGCATCAAGGGTGAGGAATTCTCTTGCTCAGCAGAGTTGGTGGGATTCTGCCTAAAAGCGGGTCGGGCAGGTCGAGGCCCAGGGCTGAGGCTTCAGTGAACAGGGGGCTCCGAGGAGCCTGTCAAGAGTTTGGTCAAGGGGATTCTTTGTCACTGTGGCAAACGGTGGGACAGGGAGCAGGGACAGGGGCTGAGGACAGTGTTCTGCGTCCCCCTCCCCAGCAGGGATCTTCTCCACCTTGGCCTTGCTCCCGCTCTCTCCACGCTCCTGGGCCCCACTGAGCGAGCGGACTGCCTCCACCAGGTGAGTCCCCCGCCCAGCCTTGGCCACGTGGGTTCCAGCCTCACGAGCAGAAAAGCTGATGGTGTGGGGCCGTGGGACCACCTGGGAGACCCCCGGGTCCACCCACTGTGTGAGGCAGCATCTCCCCACTGGCTCCCCCACCCCCGGCTTCTCACCTGGTGCAGGGCCCACGCTGCGACTCCGCCTTCCTCCCCAGGCCACAGCCACCACCAAGCTGTTCCCCTTCCTCTGGGAGAGAGGGCCCTGGGTACCCCCACTTCTGTGGTGCACAGCGAGGCTGGGTTCGCTTTCATGAGGAGGGACAAGGTCTCCTGGCAGACACCCCACACCGGAACACAGCCAAGCCTGGTGGAGTGCAGGCCGTGTGGGGCAGAGGGCGGCGACTGGGGGCCTGGCTCCTGCTGGTCAGAGGGCTGTCAGGTGCACGATGCCTGTTGACACGAGGATGAAATGCAGAGGTATCACGACACATCCACCCGAGATGCACTCTTTAATAGAAGTGACGGGTTTGTTCACAGTGGCTCATGAACTCTGCACCTGTCGCCTTGGGTCCTCTGCGCCGGAGGTGACACCCTGCTAGAGCTTGGGAGATGTGTTCTGCTGTCCAAGGACCTGGAGGGGACAGAAATCAAGCCACGTCTCTGATTTTTCCCGGATTCCCTGAGCTGCCTGTACAGTGAATGTTTGGCAGTTCAGTCCACCCTTCCAGGGAAGGCAGGAAAAAGAATTCAGTTATCTGTTTGAAGTTGTCCTGTTCCTAACGCCTTTGAGACAGAGAACTTGGCTTTTTTTCTTTTAAGGGTCAGAGGTCGAGAAATCTTTGCCATCTCATCTGCAGTCGGGGCTCACGCCGCAGGGCCGCTCGCCGTGGTCCCAGGGAGTGGTGGTTTGTACACGTCTCTCGGCCATCGCCCAGCGTCGTGGCTCTGCTGCCGTGTCCTCTCCCAGGCTTCCCTTTCTTGGAAGTGAAATGTGGCCAGTCTGTGTGTGGGCTTCACGAGCGGCCGCTTTGTCGCTCCTTTGCTGTCCCTCTGGCTTTCTCCCTAATGTCTGCCGATCCCTTCACAGAACTGCGATGTTGAGGGGCTCATGCCGGCTCCTCGCTTTTCCTCTTCGGCAGAGGGGTCCCCACCCGAAGGGCTGCGAAGATGGTGGTGCATCTCAGAAGCGAAGAGTGTCTACCTGTGTGACCAGCAAGCCCAGGGACCTAGTAGCCGATGTCCCTTTCTGCCTGGTGTAATCAGCACGCCTGGTCCTGACGGCTGGTGTGGGGGAGACCAGTCAGTGTTAGGGGGACTTGTCCTATGCTAACCAGACTCAACAGCTTCTGGCCCCGTGATCTCGTGGTCTCTTTCCCCCAGACCAGAAGTGCAGGACTGAAAACACGTCCTTTCAGCCACCGTGAAGGACAAGTGTCTGCAGCTCAGACTCAAATGCGACCAAAGGTTTATTTATAAAGACAAATAAAGTTCATAATCAGGGAAGTCGTCTCAGAGATGAAGGTAAGAGAGACAAGTCCAGTTCTTAAAATTTTTTGCAGGGTTAACAGACGTTAGTGTGTTCCGAGCACTGCTTGGGGACTCGGGATGTTTTCCGCGGCGACATCTTCAGAACCCGTCCTGTGGGTCCAACGTCAGTGGTCTCCGTCTGTTATTCTTCAAGCTCAATGTAACCATTGCAACAGAAACTTCTGAGATTCAAGAGGAGAATGGGGTCAGCTTTCTTCCAGGCACTGAGCCCTTCCCTGGCTCAGCTCGCTTTGAAGCGACTCGAGGCTCGCTCCTCCCCCCGAGCTGTTGCCCCGCCCACAGCAAGCCTGCACATGCGCTCTTGCCTCCGGAAAAGCAAAGTGGTTGCTGCAGCGCGGGGGGCACGGGAGTGGTTTGCAAGGGTGTCCGTTAGAACTCTCTGTGGTAACCCGGAGGCATGCATCTGCTCCGGTCAGTCTGGTGGCCGCTAGCCACCTGCGGTGTGAGCCGTCAAGAGTGTGGCTCATGGCTGGGAATTTTCGGAGGACGGAGTAGTGGCCTCCCCAGAGATGCGCCTGTCCTGATGGCTGGCGAGGTCACGGGCTATGTGGCGAAGGTAGACTGAGGAAGCAGACGGAATAAAAGTTGCTGATGCACTGACCTTGTCTTGGAAGATGGTTCCTGGATTCCCCAGGTGGGCTCGGCGCAATCACAGGGTCCTTCAGTGTGCGAGCGGGACGGAGGAGGCTGTCAGCGTGGCGCGTGGGAGGGGGCCGCCACCAGTCATCCTGGGCTGTGCGGACAGAGCAGCCAGGAGCCCAGGAAGAGGACGCCTCCAGAAGCTGGAAGAGGTCGGGAAGCAGTTCTCTCCCAGAACCCTCCAGAAAGCGGTGCCCTGAGACCTGGGCTGGGCCTCTGGCCTCCAGAATAGTACTTTCGTGCAGTTGTGTTGTTTTATCGCTAAGCGTGGGGTAATTTGTTATAGCAGCAATGGAAAACTTACACAGAACTACATTTTACATGTATTTAATTTTCTTTAAATGTGAGGAGCCCCAAGTGGCTGGTGGCTCCTTTGCCATTGGACGCGGGGAGGAGGGCAGGGCCGTGGCATATTCAAGACCCAGATGGCTGCCGTCAGCGATCCGGTCTCGGTCTGGAACTGGCTTTTGCCAGACCCGGAAGTCTGCCCCGTCGTGTTCCCTGTCGCCTTTCTATATGGCAGTCTCTCTCCCAGTTACTCTTGTCCCTTGATGGGATGGAGGAGGCCGTGTGGGCTGGTTCGCCGTGGGGAGCAGACAGAGCCTGTGTTCAAGTCCCCTTGGAGCCCTGCTTGCCGCTGACCCGTGTCCCAGGCAGGCTGGCAGAGAAGCGGACACGAGCCAGGGACATCCTGCTCCGGATACAGGGCTCTTCCGAGGGCAGCAGACGGAGCAAGAAGTCAGAGGGGTGACCTCGTGGGTGCAGACCAGCTCAGAGCGCCACAGGCCGTGGCGGGCCATCTCGGAAGCCGCTTGGAAACAGAACCGAAAGCAAACAGAGCAAAGTAAAACCGAGAGGCGCCGAGAGGGAAGGGCGGCGGTGCCCGTGCACTACTTTATCACGGAAGCGGACGGGCAGGAGGACGCTTTGGCTGCTCAGAGCCCCGATGCCACTTGAGAGGTCAAAACCCGAACCGCTCTCTGCCAAGTGTCCAATTTTCGTATGAAGCAGCAACCGCATACTTCCTGTAATTACCACTTGGACTTCGGGCTCCAACTCAGTAGCTGCTAAGCTAAGGGTATTTGTTTTTATCACCAAAATGTGTTTCCGTCAGAGGACAGGTGGGTGGAGGAAGGGTGAAACAGGGGAGGGGATCGAGCGTTCCCTGGCGGGATGAGCACTGAGAAATGTGTGGAACTGCCGAATCACTGCATCCTACCCTGCATCTGATGCAGCACTGTGTGTTCAGCATGCTTCGAAACCTCTTTAAGTGATTAAGTTAAAACGCTAATATTCCCTCCAAATAGGTCATATTAACTCTTTAAAAAAATGTTTTCATACGTAAGCAATGAATCACAGGGTTCTCCTCCTGACACCGAGACTACACTGCATGTTAACTGAATTCGATTTAAATTAAAAAATGTTTTCTTTATTTTAGCATAAAAGCAAAGACTACAAAGCTCATAGTGGAAAATTTACAGGAAATGTAACAGGAACACACACAGAGGAACATATAGTCAACCATTCACGTGGCAAATATCATTAGCGATGCTTTCCTGCACTTCCCAGTCACAAGAGATATGGGAAAATGGGGGTTTGGCCTGTCTTCCCCTGCGACTGAGTCAGGGAGGGCCGTGCCAGCTGTGCCCGGGGTGTAGACTCTGTCGAGTTTAGACAATGGGGAGACTCGAAGGTGCGCCACAGGGCAGGTGGGCCCCCAGCTGAGCTCAAGAGGGTCCCTGACGCCTGCGGGCGCAGCCTGGAGAGAGAGGGGGGACATGGACTCAGGGATCCCAGAGGGACCCGGGGAAAGGACGAAGATGATGAGCCTTAAAGCGGCCGTAAGGAGACAGAGTGGCAGACAAGCACCCCATCTGGACACAGTGCCCAGGATTCAGTAACTTGCCGCATGCGTGGCGTGGAGGACAGGAGAGGCTCCGGCATTCCACACTGGAAGTAGGCATTCTCGAACATGAATTTTCTCCTCAGCCCCTCCTGTTTCCTTAAGACAACTCCTAAACATAGAACTGTTGGGTCCAGAAAGATGATTCGGCTCTACGGGACACTAAACCCCCATCTCTGCTTTCCTGCCCGAGTGCGGAGCTAAGAGGAAGGAGAGCCGTGGGGGGAGTCAGAAAGCGACCCTGGGCCAGCCCTATTTCCCACACGCACGCAGCCACAAGGTCTTCCTGGCATTGGGCCCGGAATTAGGGGGGCCTCCCTCCTTGTGGGGACGTGGGCCTGGGGGTGGAGAAGCACATGCTTTCTCTGCACACTCTACCTCCAGAAGAAGGTGGAGAAGGGCCAAGTTAAGCAGACGCCACGGCTGGCCATGTCCCAGCTGCCATGGTGGGGAGTCCTTGAGGGTGGGGAGTAGTCCTCGTGGAAACCAGAGCAGGGGCAGGGCTCCTTCCCCAAAGGGCAAGGAGTTTGATGTCTGCTGTCAATTCGGCATCTTCCGTTTAGAGGCAACGGAAGGCCTTCTGGGCAAGATCTTGGACCGGAGGGCGCGTCATATCCCAAGAATGGAGTCTGGAAGGGAAAAATAGTGACTCGTAGTAGAAAATCCTGGCTGAAACCACCTGACCTGATGAAGACTGGCATGTGGGCATCACACACCTGCGGTGTCCAGCGATGACACGGGCATTTCACCCTGTGCTGTCCTTCCCCCAAATCCTTCATCCCGGTCCAACGCGGAAACATCAGGAGGCCCATACAGGACACTCCGCAGGAGGCTTGACCAATCCCCTCCAGGCTGTTAGGTTACGAACCACAGGTGCGCGATGGGACACTGGGGAAATGGGACAGGTCTGTGGGAGCCTGGAGGGGAGCCTGGAACAGAAAGGGGGAGAGACGAGACGTCCCGGCGAAGTCTGCGGTTTAGTTAACAGCAGGTACCTGTGTTGACTTTGCTTCTTCCCGAAGTGCCTTGGCGACGAAAGATGCAAGGCAGGCAGCGGGGTCAAGGCTGAGCCCGCGGCGTTCTTCATAACTTCCCAGAAATTCTAAAACTCTTCTAAAATAAAAAGTTTATTTAATTTGAAAAAGCATTTTTAATTGGAGAGTGGGAGAGGAATGCCAGGGCCCCGCGAAGGGTTTTCAAGGCCATGACCACAACATGCATTTCATTCTGAAGATTGAGAAGGGGGTTCTCTGGGCAGTTTTGAGAATGGACATGGCATGTTTACATGTTGGGACAATACTTCTGGTGGAAGTTTATAGTGAGGGAGTGGAGGCTGGGGATCCATTTAAGGCCAGTGTAGTAATGAAAGTGACATGTTATGAGCATCTGGTCCAAGACCGGGGCAGAAAGGGAGGAGGCCATGGGGAGACATCTTACAGGAGAACTAGCCAGGCTTGGTTTCTGACCCAACGTGGGAGAAGGGGAGGCAGGGGTACAGCAAGGGGACAGCCTCCTGTGCCTAACGGGATGCGGGGACCACTGACCCGACTGAGAGAAGAGCGACCAGCTTCATGGTGGCAGACATTGGTATTGGTGGATTTGGTATTGGCGAATGTTGGGGGAATATTCACACAGGAGCCCCAAATCCAGAGTTAGAGCCAAGGGAGGCTGTGAGGGTGTAGGAATGGGCAATCCTTAGGTGTAGACGGAGAAGGTGGTCAGGGTTGAGGAAGAAGACTCTGGAGTGTGGGCAGAGGAAAAGGAGCCAGAAAAAGGAGAGAGCTGAAGTCGAGAACGAGAGAGGGCAGTGTTGGGAATCCAAGGGAGGAGACTGCGTTCTGAGCAGGGCCACGGCTGCTTGGCGCGCTCTGGGGTTCCCGAGCTGTTCCTGACTCGAGGCTCATTCGGTGGCATTTTAATTGACACACAGTTTTATTTGTGTATCACTTCCCAGATGAGAGGTGCGGGGTAGGTCCCCTAAGCCTTCCGTCAGCGGACCAGAAAACACCCTTCCCCCAGAGGGATTTCCTCTAGTGGCTTATCTTTGATCCGGCAACAGAGACACAAAGCGAGGCTTGCTGTTCCCAAAGCCGCATCGGTACATGTGCCTCGGATGTCCTACGCTTACGCCTTTTCCCGTAGGTACAATCACTGCCAGGTTCCCGCAGGCCCCAGAGGTAAGGCCCTCCGCTCCTCAGAAGGGCCGGTGGAGGGAGCAGCCTGGGATGGCAGGGAGGGGGCGCGTGGCCGGGGGGCTGCCTTTGCAGCAGGTGCCGGGGGAGACGAAGGCACAGAAATGGCAGAAACAGTGATGAGGTCTTGCTGGCTGGACCCGGGAGGTCCCAGAAACGAGGGCTCCGTTACAGAGCTACATCCTGGCTAGAATCCAACCTGGAAATGAGGCCAGGTGGGTGAAAAACCTCATCAGCCCATAGGTGGAGTTGGGGAATGTTCTAGTTCTGGGGCTTCAGGAAGGCAGGCCATCAAAGGTAGACCCTCAGATCTCTAGGACCAGAGCGCTAGGCTGGGAAACTAGGCAACACGTAAGGAAAGAGGGAGAGGCCAGTCTCTTGCTACGCCTGTGATAATTTTGCGTATGAATCCAGTCAAAGCTCCGGAGGCTCTGAAGCGGTGCCGGCAGGACCGCCCCAGTGGGCTAAGCTGTGGCTGGGCCCTGCAGAGGCCGAGGGACCCAGGCAGGGGCCGACACCGACCCACTTCCGGCCGGATGGCCACAGACGGCACCCAGCGCCAGGTCTGTTTCGGCTCAGTCCGTCACGGCCACGCTGGGCTGGATGCTGTGGGCGGTGACGACCCAGAGGCCACCCAGGTCAAGTCCGGGTCAGTGCTGGAGGTTTAGACATTGATCATGGGCCAGTGCGCTCCGGTTCAGACCTGAGCAACCCAAGCCGCCTTCGCCGGTGCAAGAGGAGCAGGGCTCCCTGGCAGCTGGTGGACACAGGGCTTGCTGACCTAAGGACACCGTTGGTCTATTTTATACACTCCGAGTGTGTCCGGGAGCTGGGAAGTTTGCTGTGTTGAAATTACCCACTACCTCTTTCTTTTTGTCTTTTCAGACGTACGGCCCTTCTCCACTGCTGTCTCTGGGTCCCGTTGTAATTGCATGGCTCATACAAGGGGAACCTTCCATACAGCTGCAAGGAATTTCTGTCCTCTTTTCAAGTGTAAATCTAGAAAAATTTGGTTGGGGGCTATTACAGTTGCATAAGCATCGCGTCTAATTCACCTTCAATGAAAGATTCGAGCGAAGTCGTTAAAGGAGCTCAACCAGAGCAGAATGATCCAAAAAGAAAAGAAAAACAACACAGCCCTTTCCGAGTGCTCCATGTGAAGGCTAAACACACGGCTTGAAAGAAAGGGGCAAAGTGAGCTTGTTTGCGTCTGCCTGATTGCACACAGCATTGTCTGTGTCTGTGTCCGCGTGGGACTGCAGGGAGCGCACGTCTCTGCACCGGCGTCAGGAAAGGGGCCCTCCCTCGGAGAGAGAACCTATGTGCGCCGAGCATCCGAGCATCCGTGCTTGGAGGCTGCCCTCCGCCGATGTCCTGAGCCTCCTCCGCCGGAGTCCTGAGCCTCGCCGGGAGAAGACCACAAGTCCCGCCTCCTCCTTCCTCTGTTCATTGCGAAGCAGCAAGCGGGTGATCTCTGGCTCTTAAGACACCGCCTTGACAGACAGACTTCCTGTCTGGCGTGTTGACTCCCCCAAGGGCATTCTCTATGGCACTGAAGGCCGGGAGCACCCACCTTGAGCCCCCGCAGTATCCCACCTGGGAGCCCCCCTCCCCATATCGGTACTCGACCCCACTCCCCACGCCAGGGCGGCCGAGGCAGAGCAGGTGTCTATGTCACGCTGGGGTTTGCTTTGGACAGCTGCTTTCATTGTACCCCCCCCCAAGGGTCTTCTGGGGCTTCCCCTCCTCGGTTCTTCCTGCCTTCCTCACGCCCCCTCCGCTGCAGGGATCAGGTGTATATCAGATTGCTGCACGAATGGGCCCTGAAATAATTCCTGGTCGCTGCTGGACTATTCAGAGGCCCCCACGCACAGCAGACCAAAGCTCTGTGCAGCCCAGGTTCTGATGAGTATTTTCCAGAGGAGTCAAGGCTCTTAGATCACTGGGGGCCCTGGTGAGCAGCGTCGTTTGGACAGGGACAGGCAGCCAAAGAGGCAGGGCACCGGAGGACCCAGGGTGCATGCTGCAGGCCCGATGCTGCCGGACCAGGGCTCCTGAGGCAGCCTCCTCTCAGGCTACTCTGGTGGCACGCACGGCATCTTCTAGAAGTCCAGAGTCATGGTAACAGGTGGAGCGGACCTGGCTGACTTGCCCTTCTGCCTCCTGCCCCTCCTTCTCTCCCCTGCCTCTTGGCGGATGAAACAAAGGCAGTAAATTAAAGATGCATGCGGCTCTTCAAGGAGAAGAGAGGGGCCGCGTGACCTCTTTCCCTTCGGGGGGCGGGGGGCAGGCCTCCACTTGAGCAGAATCCGAGTGGGTAGCCAGCTGAAGTCAGGTCTGAGGGCTCAAGTTTAGAAGGTACAGCCCGAGTCAATTAGCACCTCGGCCTGAGGTCTTGATGCTAATTTATTTGCGTGTTCCTCCGCTGCCTTTGCGCACCCTCCATGAGGATCAATTATCGCTTCCTGCCAGTGCTGAGAAAATCACAGATGACTAAAGGAAATGAGGTCACTGTCCCTGTCCCCTGGTCAGTAGACACCTCTAACAACAGTCACGCTGACAGTGTGAGCCTTTTGAGTGTTTTATAGCAATTAAAAAAATAGCAATAAGATGGGGCGCCTGCGGGGTTCCATCGATTAAGCGTCCAACGTCAGCTCAGGTCATGACTTCCTGGTCCGTGAGTTCGAGCCCCGCGTCGGCGGCTCTGTGCTGACAGCTCGGAGCCCGGAGCCCGCTTCTGATTCTGTGTCTCCCTCTCTCTCTGCCCCTCCCCTGTTCCCACGGTCACTCTCTCATTCTTGCTAAAAAATAAATAATCACTAAATTTTTTTTAAATAAAAATAAGAAAAATAAAAAAAAACAGCAATAAGAACCCCGACTAGGTCTTGAAACCGCTTCTTGGTCTTTGCGCCTATGATATGCAGCTCTTAAGAACGAGTTGACTTTTCTAACGTGCGATCTTGATTTTCAGTAAACAATAAAACAAACCTAAATCGACTATTTTATTTTCTTTTGCTAAAAAAAAAATTTTTGCATTTTCCTGGATATGTGTGTGGCACTGAATATATATAGAAGATGGTGGGTATGCATTGATGTTTTTAATAAGGAAAAGTGCAAATTCTGTTAAAGCTACACCCTCCTGAAATTTGGCACCCTGAACAAAGAGTTATAAAACCTTATTTTGACTAAGCGATTATTTTTTTTCTAAACATAAAATAAGTTTTTAAGTAGTATGCTATCAAATAGCTAGAGATGTTCCAAATTATAGACATAAAGTTGTGACAGTATTTTTAAAAGCAGAAATTAGACACAACTTCTAGATCTAACAAGACATTGGCTTAACAAATAGCAGTGCATTATGAACTCATTAAAAACTGCATCGTAGGAGATTTAACGATGTGGCAAAAAGCTTAGCTTAGTTTATTGAGTTAAGAGAGCAGGTTACATAAGAGTATTAAAGTTGTAAGAAAATAATGTATATAAAAGGAAAGAAAAGAAAGTAGATAGAATTTTTTAAAGGCGGTTAGTTTGGAGGAGTTTAATGATGGATTATTTTCATTTTCTTCCTTGCACTTTCTTAATTTTTCCCAAATCTACAATAAGTACCCATGAAATTTGCTCAGCAAAGAATTATAGATATTATACAAAAATTAAATCTTCATTTACAGTATTTATTTATGGTTAAGAACATTATAAGGTATTGTTGGCATTCATCAGACTGTATATATTTAAGGCGCCCAGTTGGATCAAGTTTTGACGTGTAGATACACCTGTATAACTATGGCCCCCAGTCCAGAAAGGAAAATATTAATCATTGCTGGATTCTTCAGGCAATCTCTCCCTTCCAGACTCTTTCCCACTCCTCTGCTTTCTGTCCCTCTGTTACTCTAGTTTGCGTTTTCTTACTGTTTTGCGTAAATGGAATTATAACCAGGATGCGTACTACTTTTGTCTGGGTCCATTCACGGAAAACAGGCATTTTGAGCTTATTGCCAGTTGTGGTGTGTATCGGTAATTCCTTCTTTTCGTTGCTCCGTAGTATATGGTTGTCCTGATGTACCGGCTTGTTTATCCATTCACCTTTCACCAGCATTTGAGCTGTTTCCAATTTTTGTTAAGTTAAAACAAGCTAGTATCAATATCTGCCTCCAAGTCTTTGCAGGAACGTATGCTTTCAACTCTCTTGGGCGGATACATACGGTAGTAGAAGAAGGCCTGGGCCATATGCTGGCTGTATCATACCTTTGAAGAATCGGTCACATTTGTTTCCAAAGTGGTGGTAACATCTTACATTTTTTTTTCAACATTTTACATTTCTAAGAGCAGTGAATGAGAGTTCCATTTGCTCCACGTCCTTGCCAAAATGGGTACTCTTTTTTTTTTTTTTTAAGCTTCAGCTATTTTAATAGAGGTGTAATGACGTTTCATTGTGGTTTTAATGTGTTTGCATTTTCCTAATGATGTTGAGCGTGTTTTCACATGTTACCGCCCCTCTCTGGAGGGGCGAGTTCATCGTTAGGGAAGAGTTCATCAAATATTTTAAGAAGAGAATATTTCTCGGCTCATTGTTTGTCATGATGCCAAAACCAGGCAGATGTTACAGCGACAGAAAGCTATAGATAAAAATCATGCATGAGCATAGATGTGAACAGCTTAGAAAATACTATAGCAAATCTAATAGAACAATATTAAAAATCGTAATGCACCATAATGGAGCAGGGTTTATCCCAGAATGCAACGTCTGTTTAACATCAGTCACGTGGACCAACTAAGAAAGAAAGATCATATGATAAACCCAAAAGATACAGAAAAATGTAACATCTACTCCTGATTAAAAAAAAAAACAAACTTTCAGCAAACTAGGAATTGAAAGAAATCCCTCAACATGATGAAATGTACCTGTGAAGAAACATCGTATTTTGTGGGGAAAGGGTGGATGTTTCCTCCTAGGCTGAGGATCAGACACGGGATGCTCTTGCTGCCGTTTCTATCCAACATCGCGCCAGACCTGTAACCAACCCGACAACGCACAAAAGAGAAATAAAGCAGCATTCTGATCACAAAGGAAGAAGTAAACTGTCTATATTCCTGACGACATGACTGTCTGTGTGGAAAATCCTCTGGACTCTACCAGGAAACTTCTAGAACTAACAAATGGGTTTTAACAAGGTCGTAGGGAAAAAGATCAGTATATAAAAATCCATGATTATGTCCATAGCCTTGCATTGAACAACTGGATTTTGAAATTAAAAAAAGAGAAAACATTTACAGTAGCATCGGAAATGTGGAGCATTTAGGGAAAGATCTTAGATCTTAGAGAGATCTTAGACAAGACGTGAGCAACGTGATGCTGAAAACTATAAAACGTGTTTCATCGAAATTCTGAGAAATTCTGAGAGCCCTGAATAGATGGATAGACAGTCCATGTTCATGGATCGAAACCCGTCTCCCAAATTCCACTTAATTCCCATAAAACTCTAAGCATCCCTTTAGTTAGTAGAAATCGATACACTGATTCTGTGTCACTTGAAACTTCCAAGGATCTAGAAGAGCAAGTATGAAAAAATAGGATAGTGAATATGTAGCCGCTCCGTACGGTGACGGGAGATAACTGACTGCATTTATCACCATGGTCACTTCCTAATATACACGGATGCTGAACCACTGTGTGGTTTGCATAAAACTATTATGCTGTTGTCAACCACACTTCAATAAGAAAATAAATAAAAATAAAAATGCTGAAAAAAAAGCAAAAACAGCTTTTAAAAAGAAGAGCAAAGTTGGAGGACTAGACTATCTTAGTTGAGGACTCGTTATAAAGCTATAATAATCACGACGGTGTGGCGTCAGTGTAAAGATCGGTAAATAGATCAATGGAACAGAGCAGAGTGCAGAGACACAGCCACGCGGACGTGGACAACTGAATTCTGACAGAGGCGCATTGTTGGTTCAGTGGAGAAAAGATGCTCTTAAACATCTGGCGATACACATGTATAAGAAACAAAAAGAAGAAAAAAGACCTTCCTTTGAGATCTTGTGCCATACCCCAAATTAATTCAAAATAGATCACAAACGTAAATGAGTATCTAAACCAATAAAGCCCCTGAAAGGAAATATTGGAGCAACCCTTGTGGTCATGCATTAGGCAAGATTCCTTAGACGACGAAAGTATGATCCCCAAAAGGACAAATTAATAAATTGTATTTTATACAATGAAACTCTTCTGCTTTTTTGATTAAAGTTTTAAATGTTTATTTTTGAGAGAGAAAGAGAGACAGAGTGCGAGCAGGGGAGGGACAGAGAGAGAGGGAGACACAGAATCCGAAGCAGGCTCCAGGCTCTGAGCCGTCAGCACAGAGCCCGATGTGGGGCTCGAACTCGCAGACCGTGAGGTCATGACCTGAGCCGAAGTTGGCTGCTCAACCAACTGAGCCACCCAGGTGCTCCAACTCTTTTGCTTTTTCAGAAGCACTCTTTAGAGAACGAGAATAAAAATCGCAGACCGGGAGAATTTATTTGCAAATAACATATCTGATACAAGACTCATATCCAGAATATATGAAGAACTCTTAGAACTCAGTAACTAGAAAACAAACAGCCCATGTAAAAATGTTCTGTATGTATCTTTAAAATAATAACCATTTGATATATGTCAAGGCATTGTTGTCATTTCAAAAATCAGCTACCAAGTCAGAACTAAAACCCTTCAGGTGCTTTTCATGCTTCAAAGAACTGGCAGCCGAACACCGACTGAAAATTCCTTTCTTCGCTTGAGATTGTCAGTGGAAACAGCGGAATGTGAATCAGAAATATCAAGTCTCAGTTTCGTGACGCGCCGCTGACTCCCCTTAGCTCCGAGAGGGTAAGGCGTTATTGGTTCCAAAGCACGTTTCAACTCCCTCGGGCAATTTCCGGCAGCTCATATTTCGATCAAGCCTCTCTGCGGAACGGAGGCGAGGGAGGAGGAAAGGGAAAGAATGACATCACTTGCCAGTGTGGTTCAGGTCACGGCGAACCGGGGGAAAGACGGCGGTATCTTGGTTCGGTCTCACGCTTCCAACAGACCCGGGCGTGAAAGTAAGTTATGAGGCTCGTATATCCAGAGCCTCGTGCTGACGATTTCTGTAAACCGTTCATAACCGGTGGGGTCGTTTTAGATTGTCTAATAAGTACAAGGGTTCGTACACTTGATAGAATGCCATCCTGAAGGTCTGTTAAGACGGCCTGCAAGCTGCTCCGAGTGTTTGTCTCTGTCCCAACCAGCTGCGGAGGCCGACATGAAAACTTCCTTTGAAGCAAGTTCGCGGAACCCCGACAGGTTCCTGCTAATTCCCCGAGAGCAGGGAAACGTGCTCTCTTCCCCTGAGGTCTGGTGGGTCCCAGCCAAGGGGGCCTGACTTCAGACTGTTTGGGCCGGCTGGAGCTGAAGATCGAAGCTGGTCTCAATAATTTTCTGACCGTGCAGGAGATCTCGAGTGCTGACGGCTAACGCGCCATCAGGCTGATAAGAGCAGACGTACGGACTCGACAAAAATGCTGCTCGTCTCAAATGAGAACATTTCCTGTCGTTCGTGGTTTGTGACGAGACCAGAAGGTGCTGGGAAAGCAGCCACGCTCCGTCAGGTGGGTCCTCAGGCAAGGAGGTCCTCGTGCGGCGGGTCGCTCTGCCGGCCCCGGGCGGTCCTCCTCCGTGAAGGAGACGGTGTCCCCGCTTGGTGATCAGTTACACAGCTGAGGACACCGGGCCAGGGACAAGGTGATCGTGTTCGAGGGAGAGGCAGGGGGTGGAGGGGAAGACGAGGCCGGGCCCCTCGGAGAGGCAGGGCGGCGTCCAAGCCCGCGGGCCCGGCTTCCTGAGGCTGCTGCCGGACACACTGCCTGGGTTTACGTAGTAACGTTTCGGGGCGCAGCGATTTCCAAACACAGAGCCGACTCCCTTGGGGACACCAGGTCTTTCCCTCACCGGGTGGCGTGTCAGGTGCCTCCGGAGGGAAGAACATCGTGCCTGAGCAGCCCTGCTGAGCTCACCCTGGGCTCACACTGCGCTCCTTGTTCGTCTGTGGAGCTTGCATTTTAGGTGCACTTTCTTAACACCACTTTTCTCCGGACCTTTGTTAGCACGTGTTGGGTCCCCGGATGGGAACGCCTGTGCGTCAGGCAGGGCCTTGTGGGAAAGACGAGAAGGATTGACGTGTGGTGTAGACTCACCATCCGTGTCGATCCCAATTCTCCCCCTGACTTTTTTCCTCTTCGCAACATGGAGAGGTGGGTTTATGCGCCCATGTTCCAGACGAGGATGCTCAGGGCTCCGAGAGCTTGGTTAAGTGATGTCTCTACAGTCACAGAAGCAGTAGGTAGAAAATCCTGGAGCCAAACTCGGGTCTGGTGTTTTCGAAAGCCAGCTTTCTTCTTAGAGGCGGTCATCGAAACAAATCTTGTTTGAACATTTGCTGCACGCCAGGGACGGTTCAAGGTGTTAGAAATATAACAAAGAACAAAACGGATGAAAGTTTCTGTTTGGGTGGAGCTTCCATCTGGTGGGGTGACCACACAGACCACACAGAAGGTAAATAGAATATGATATGTTATCATGCCAGGTGCAAAGGACAAAATAAAGCAGGGAAAGGTGCAGAGAAGCACGAGGAGGAGGGCTGGCATTTTAGACGGGGTGCCCGAGGGTGGCCTCCCGAGAAGGAGGGAGAACCAGCCATGCGGCCATCTTGGTCAGTGCAGGAGCACAGTAAGTGCAAAGGCCCTGAGGTTAATAATGTGCCTTGGGGGAAAGTCTCTGCTGTTTAAGAAACAGCCTCAAGTGCATTAGCATCAGAAGGGGGTTGTCACACGGGGTTGTCACACGGACTTATTTCTTACGTAAAGTATGTCAGGATGAAATTATACTGAACTATATTACAGTTTTGTGTTTAGGCGTGCAGACACAAAGTTTTAAATCACTTTGTTATTCTGGTGCCCGAAGTATAAACTTTCTGTTTCCCTCATATGTTCTGCCAACTAACATTAGTAATGCCCTAAGGGGAGGTTTGTCTATCATGTTGGCACATTTGGTTTGTTTTCACACTCACTTGAGAGAATAGGCCGATATTAAGACCTAGACCCCAGACCACACTCTAAGCCAGGCACTTGGTTGCCGCGAAATGCTGCTTCCTAGCTGGGGAATGGTTGCCATTCTCGGTACCCGTCTTTGCCCTGCACCCTTTCTTCTGTTTACTGTCGCCTTCCCTGAGTTACCGATCGGTGCCTCCTGTGAACCAAAGGCTGAGCTCCTGAAACTCCCCAAGGCGTCCTTGCCTCCATCGCCTGGGGCGCTCCCTTCGCTGCTACACTTATGGCTCGTGCCGCCCTTCCTTCTCCTCTGCTCCTGCTCTGCAGATCGCCAGCTCCCACAAGCACTCCTGTTCTCCTCAATGCCTGCTGTGTGCCGAACGCACGTCTCCTGGACTGAATTCTTTAAGCTCCGTAGCATAGCACGCAGCACTCTCGCAAGTGCAAGCATCACGGTGTGAAACGCCCATGAACCACACAGGAAACTGCGGGGTAGAGCTGGAATTACCGCAGCCAGAAAACACGAAGCAAAGGAACAAGGTATCGACAATCTCCCTACGTTGTCGGACCCTTTACAACTCCGGTGCTTGAAGAACATGCTTGACTCTAGGCTTCTGAGTCAATCAGTCACTTCATGATTTTTACAATATTTCCAAGGATATGATTAAATACTACAAAGTATTTTCAAAAGAAAGGAATATATTTAGGAAGGCAGGCAGGCAGACAGGTGGAAGGAAGGAAGGAAGGAAGGAAAGAAGGAAAGAAGGAAGGGAGGGAAGGAGGGAGAGAATGACAACGGACAGAGTTTGAGTACAACTTACCGAGGACTAAATTTGGAGTGATGCAGTTCAAAATTTAATGAAAAAAGGAATTAATCCTTGCACCTTAAGGATGAGGGCCAGAGGAAATGCAATCTTGTTTGACAGTTGAGCCCAGACGGCGGAGGTTTCTGGAAATGTGCCCCCCGGTGGGGCAGATCAGGACTGCGATGTGCGGCAGGGGCATCTGGTCTACCCGACAGGGCTCTCATTTCTGGTCGTGAGCGCCCCGTGGGCCAGGATGACTCGCGGGTACATTCACAGTAGAATAATCTTGACTCGGGAGACTCTGACTGTTCAGTTCCACATTTCGCAGCTGGCTAGAATTTCAGAGGAAATACAGCAGGGAGCGGACAAGGATCCCGGCGGGAAAAGATGGCACCGGGTCCTCGTTCGGTTCTCTCGAGAGCATCTCTGCCTACTCTGTCCTCGTGCCTTTGCTTCACCGCAGTGCCCGGGGAGGAGCTGAGCCCTCTTCCCTGCCAGCTCCTCGAACCGGACCTTTCTTCCACCCTCATTCCTGTCCAGGATTTCGGTTTCAAATGGATTTTTCGTTAGGCAAGGAATAAAGTATTGGAAGGCTAGCTTCTCAAAACACTTATTTTTATATGGATTTTAAAAGACAAATTTCAAGGGGCCCCTGGGTGGCTCAGTCGGTGGAGCGTCTGACCTCGGCTCAGGTCAGGATCTCATGGTTCATGGGTTAGAGCCCCGCATCGGGCTCTGTGCTGACAGCTCAGAGCCTGGAGCCTGCTTCAGATTCTGTGTCTCCCTCTCTCTGCCCCTCCCCCGCTCATGCTCGTTCTCTCTCTCTCTCTCTCTCTCTCTTGCTCTCTCAAAAATAAACATTAAAAATTTTAAAAAAATACAAATTTCAAGCAAAACCTTTATTGACTGAGGCTTTAATGAATATCTTATGGTCTTGAAAGACATACATTTTTAAGTTTTATTTAGCATTAAGGAATGAGTAGGCATTCAGATGATGTTATAAAGATCATAGTAATTCTTCAGTCTTATTAGACAGATAAAGCATGCATCTGTGAATCCAGGAAATGGGAAAGATTTCACGAGTAGATGGAACAGACTGTTAACAGGATTGTGGAGTCAAACAGCATTAAGATTATCAAGGATTTCACATACGAAGTGGTGTAAGTCACCCTCACAGTCGAGAGCCCTTTAGACCTAAAGTGAATGATTTCTCCTCCACTATTCACCCCACAGTGAATTCCAGAATGCTTTCCATTTTCTCGACGACTACGTACTTTTGAAATATGTTAAAATAAGTGGATCCGAATGGCTTTCCCAGTAGTTCACAAGTTCCTCGGGTTAGACCAGGACCCAGATGCCCCGGCGTGAAGGGCTACCAATCGAGACGTAAATAAAACGTGTCTGGAAAAATCACATTACCCTGCGACCCACGTAGAGAGTCTCTGTTTTCCCAGCGATCTCTGACATTACAAACAGTATTTTCCAAGCAGATAAAAAGATTTTTTTGATAAAATGATTGTTTTAAATATGTAGTGATCTTCCATGTTGGAAAAGTAATAAAGAAAACACGTGTCAAAATCCCACCTGCCCGCTGTTCTTGCCAACTTGCAAGGCCGAGTCCGGCCGATGGCATCTCTACCGGGGAACGAACCGCTGACTCCGACGAACCAGCCTCCCTCCCCTCTCCCACGCGAGTTCTGGAGATACCCGTAAGACGCCGGGTCTCACAGTGGGTGACACAGACCTCACGTGCTGCAGTACCGGGAGTGGGAGGAGGCAGCCCTTGACACCCAGCCCACGAAGTCATGGGCTTGTATTGGGACATACTTGTTACAATTTTGTGTGCCTGTGCATCTTTCGCCACATGAACTGTAAGGTCCAGGAGAATAAAGAGCTGGCCAGACTTCCCTCATCTGCGATCCCCATCGCCGAGAGGAGCACCGAGCTCACAGCTGATATAGTTGAATGTCAATAAATATCTCCTGAATAAGATAATGACTTTGTGAAAAGGCAGATAAAATTAATTTTTGTATCTTCCCGTCTCAAGATCTGACATTCAGAGGGTCTAAATCATTGAAGTATCCAGACGCTTAAATTCTTAATTATTCAGAGATTGCTTGAATACATGTTTAAATAGTAATTATTTCAAGAGCTTTTATCTGGCCCCACATTCGGAAGGGGAGCAGCGGAGAACCATGGGAAGGTGGGACAATTACAGACGCTTTGTCTTGGAGCTCGAGGCCCGTCTCTCTCATTACAGGACCTTAAAGCAGTGAAGTCAGCTCTATTTGGCAGGTCGGGTTTCCCGGGAAAAACACATCTTCTTTATTTGCATGGAAGAGGGAAGATCACGCAGCCCATGCCTGGGTAATTACGCTGCTGATAACAAGGCTCCGCAGCAGAATGAGAGGAGAAAGAAAGGTCGCGAGGCTCCCGGTGACTCAGCCCGCCACGCTGGGCAGAGAGCCGAAGCTGTGCCCCGGTCCTAGAACGCAGGGATGAACCGAGGTGCAAAGTCGTTTTTACCCGCTGTGACCCACAAGTACTTAACTCCCTCCTTGACAGACACAGAGAAGTTCGGTTGCCAAATAAATATCATATGGACGCGTTCGCCTGACTGACGCTCAGACGGTACCTCCTGGTAAATGCTGACGGACTTCTGTTTTTCGGAGAAGTCAGTGTCACAGCGTGACATTGAACTCCAGAGCGTCCTGCTCTCAGAAACCGTTCCTAATGAACGAGGTATTTGAGGCATCGCCAGTATTTCCTTTAGACTTCTCTCTGGTGTGCTCTGACCTGAGATTTTGAAGGTTACTTATTTTATTTTTCCAAGAAGCTCTGTTTTAATACAAGCCTGATGTACAATCCACAGAGATTACGTCAGTTTCTTTTACCTGCGAGCTTCTCTCACATTGAGTAAGACTGCCTTTGGCGGTTCTGATCGCCTAGACGGGTCCCAGGAGCCCATCCAGGCTCGGTGGGTTACCTGGTTATTTGGTTAATGAGTGTACACGGCAAAGCTCTTACGCGCTCCCTGGGGGTGGCGGTGTGCCCCGTTTCACAGGCAGCCTTGACCGACGGAAGCAGAACACAGGAGGAGGGATCACACAGGAGGGAAGGAATCCCTGGCCTCATGGAAAGTGATTGGTGCTGGGCATTCACGGTGATGCTAATTAGCAGCAGGCCCCTGGGTTCGAGGCTGGCCCCTGCGTCCAACCCCCGTTGGCCTCTCTCAGATCCCGGCTTCCTGCACCGGCCTGGAGAACCGACCAGCTCCTCTCTGCACGGTTTCCTTTCCCTCCCCACCTGAGCTCCCCCCGGGTCACCCTTTCACGGGACGTTTTCATCGCCATCTCTTGCCCCGACCACAGCTGAGCCGACCGGGGATAACGGCACCCGGATCCCACAGTTCGGAGGATTCGACGGAGCGACAGGAAGCCCGTGTGCCCCGTCAATGCCAAAGCGCGACTGGAGTGCCCGGCGGGTGTAGACTCCCCAACAACGGGTCTAGCGTCCTCTGCGCCGCTCTGACGCCTGACGCTGGCCGACTGCTTACAGCACATTATGCGTTTCTCTGTGCCTGTCAGGGGTATAGCTTCAAGGGAATCAACAAACTAAGGGAATTAACATTATGAAGTCGGAGGTCTAATTGTGTTCATTTTACAGGAGATACGTTGTGGCTCCGATAGTTGAATGACTTCCCATGCGCACCCAGCCGGAGAGGGGAGCTGGGTGGGAACCGGGCGTGGCTTTGCTTTGGACAGTTCAGCCATTTCTTTACGGCAATGACATCAGTCTCATACGTGGCACGTAGGTTAGGGCTCCAGCGCAATCTCTCGGGCTTCCGTTCCTTTGCCCCAGAGATCACAGTAACAGTGCCCCAAATTCTTCTCCCCGGTGGCCAGGTATCATCGCTTCTTTCCCGCTCCTGATGCTATCGCCTGACTCGGATACCAAGGCTCCCACCTGCCTCTCCCATTGGCTCTTCCATTAACCTCCTCGGTGGCCGCCGGGCACTAGTCTTCCTCCGCTCCAGCTCTTCTGTGCACAGAAGGGTCCAGTAATTTCATTCTTCTCAACATTTTTATTAACGCTGAATTAACAACATTAAACTTCTAATTTTCTCATTTAATACACCCCACGACCTCATGTAGACCACCAACTCGCCTTCAGGGCCTTCCGTGTGACTGTCCGCGAAGGGACGTGCAGCCCAACTCTCCAGGCAAGTCCGAATTTCTCTCCCTTCCCTAGACATGCTGGTGCTTTACCGCTTCTGCCCTGTCTTCCTCTGCCATGGATGGCTTCCTTGTTGATTTCTCCTGCGAAGCCTCTTTTGCCTCTTCCACAAAGCCTTCCCTGATTCCCCCAGGCAGAAGCAAATCAGAAATCCCCACAGCTAAATGGCCAATGAGCACATGAAAAGTCTTCAACACCATTAGTCATCAGGAAACAGAAAACTAAAACTACGAGACATGAGACCACTACATACTTACTAGAAATGGCGACATTTCTGAAAGACCCAAAACGGCAAATACTGGGAAGCACCTGGAACAAGTCGACGATCTCACATATTATTGACGGGGGACAAAATGGAACCATTTGGAACCATTTCTTTTAACACTAGACCTTCCCGGCCATTCCATAACTAGACATTCCTCCAAGGGACACGAGGATGTGTGTTTACAAACCACGTGCACAGAAATGTTCATAGCAGCTTTACTTGAAATCGACAAGAACTGGGAATGGAGGAAGTGACCATCGGTGGAAGCAGGGAGACATAGATTCTGGTGCACTCACACAATAAAATTATACTCAGCAATGAAAAAAGAAGAAGTATTGATGGGCGCCATAACATGGCTTGGTAGCAAACAGCGTCAGGTAGGGCGAAAGAAGTCTCTCGGGAGAGCACCGACTCTGAAGTCCTGTAGCAGGCAAAGTTGATCCGTGGTAGAAAGCATCAGAATCTGATCTGCGGGGATGGACTTGTGGTTGACTGAGGGGCCTTCTGAGCGACGGCGATGCTCCGTATCTTGATGGGGATTGGGTTACAGACGCGTGTGCCTTTGTAAAAATGCAGTAAACGTGCATTTACGACACGGACAATCCACGATGGGTAAAAATCACCTCCAAAGAAAATAACGCATACCTAAGTATCGTGTCTCGTTAACCTTATAGATAGGAAGATTTTATCAGGAAGTGTGCCAATATATGTGATCTATTTCGAAATGCATCAAAGACATAAACAGTGCGATGGATGGAGGAAGGGATGGGCTGATGGCTATCTATGTGGGAAAGTAGATGTAGTGAAATATTAATGGCAGAACCCGGATGATGGGTATATGGGCTTTCGTGATAAAATCCAGTCAACCACACTATCCGCTTCAAAATTCTTGTCATAAAGCATTGAGAAAAAACGAAATCCTGCAACAATCGTCTTTCACCGCCTTTGGGATTTTTGATGTCTCTCTTTAATGTTCTTCAATTCCCTGGGCACGGAGCCGAAACTAAGGCAAAAATCAATAAATGAGTGGTTTCAAAGCATGGCCGGTGAATCTACCCTGAGAAAATCTCAGGCATCTGCAGGGTCAGAACCATTCCCGGAAAAGTACTGAGACGCCATTTGCTTTTTAAAAGCTATACTCTTAGCGGCGCTAATGACAACGGCCAAGCTGTGGAAAGAGCCCAGAAGTTCATCGATGGATGAATGGATGAGATGTGGTTTATATCTACAATGGGATATTACTCGGCGACCAAGAAGAATGAAGTCTTGCCATTTGCAATGACACAGAAGGCACTAGAGGGTATGATGCTAAGTGAAATCAGTCAGTCAGAGAAAGACAAACATTGTATGATTTCCCTCAGATGTGGAATTCAAGAAACAAAACAGATGAACCTAGAGGAAGGGGAAGAAAAATAAAATAAGATAAAAACGGAGAGGAAGGCAAACCATAGAGACTCTTAACTATAGAGAACAGACTGAGGGCTGCTAGAGGGAGGTGGGCGGGGTGTGGGCTGAATGGGGGATGGGCATTGAGGAAGATACTTGTCGGGATGAGCACAGGGTGTCATAGGTAAGTGCTGAATCACTGCGTTCTACTCCTGAAACCAGTACTTCACTATATGTTAACTAACTTGAATTTTTAAGATTTTTTTTAAAAATAAAGATGTTTGTTTATTTTTGAGGAAGAGAGAGCATGAGCAGGGAAGGAGCAGAGAGAGAGGGAGACACAGAATCCAAAGCAGGCTCCAGTCTCTGAGCTGTCAGCACAGAGCCCGATGTGGGGCTCGAACCCACAAACTGTGAGATCATGACCTGAGCTGAAGTTGGACACTTAACCAACTGAGCCACCCAGAGGCCCCTAACTCACTTGAATTTAAATAAAATCTTGGAAGAAAAAAAATTCTTTCAGAGAGGCCCGGCTGGCTCAGTCAGAAGAGCATGTGACTCTCGATGTCAAGGTTGTGAGTTCAAGCCCCGCTTTGGGTGCAAGGATTACCAAATAAATAAATAAATAAATAAATAAAAACTTAAAAATACTTATTCTTTTATAAGCGTGCAGTGGAAATGTTTAGAGCCTGCATGATTTGTGGTGTTGCAACAAGTTCATGCAGAAACGAGAACCCAGCGGTCTTCCATGACGCTGGACCACGAAGAAATTTGTAAAAATGTGAAATGATTCCATTTTCTGACTGACTTTTCGTATTTTGGAAAAGAGAGCCATTTTTCACAAAAATGCCTTATATATATTAACCTGTCAGGGTTTTACTTTTCAATTTTAAAATACATACATAACTTTTAAGAGGTCACAGTTTTAATACCTGATACTATAAATAGAAATTCGTATAGTCGTAGTTAAGATCTGGATCGATTCTAATCACGTGCACTTTCTGGGAAAAGCTTAAGTTAGTTTTATTTGCACGACGGAAGTCAGGGACTCTCCAGTTTATGTTAACAGAGCAAGAGGTCCCAAGAGAGATCCGAGTCTGAAACCCGTGCCATCAGCATTTGCTGCGTGAAGACAGGTTGGCCGGCACCTGGGCTAGACTCCACTCCCCACCAGCGCTCACGCTTCCCAACCTCCCTGGCCTCAGGCGCCGTGTATTGAAACATGAAGACAGTAACCTTACGCAGCTCACCTGGATCGGGCAAGGATCTCGAGACTCGATACGCAGGAAGTCCTCGGAGGCAGTATTAGAGAAGTATATTTGCAAAAAATAAGCCAAAGCTCATATTCTAGTCATTTGTGCATGTGGCTTTCTTGTTGTTCAGGGATTACGGACTCCTTACGACAGTCGACGTAGTTTCCTGCTGGCGTCTCCGCATCCCCCCGGAGCCTTTACGCGTTCACACAGAATTACCGCCAGTCCGATAAGGTAAAGGCAATAAATATGTCCCTTACCGTTTGCCCCAGTGCTGGGCGCGGTCCCGTATGTGTCCTCAACACGCATTTATGGAATGATTTAACGCATATCTGTTATATGGCCCCAGTCTTATCTGGCCAGAAATGGGATTGTGCAAAATTCTCGAGGAAAATTATTTTGTTGCTTTGACACGTGGAGATACTAAACAGAGCCATCCTTGAAACCATTTATCTTTTCAAAGGGGTTCATAAGGAAACGTCTTAATAAAGAAACAAGAGTGACTTTCAATCAGTCCCAAGTGTTTACAAGTCGATAGATGCTTCTAGACCCTTGACGGTGCTCGAAAACAGTGTTCCTCTAAACGCTTTTGAGTATTTGCTTGAAATATTATTTCCACTACAAGTTCGTTTAATAGAGGCTCTCCAGATGAAGTACAAAATTAAACTTAAATTCCGGTTCCGTCTCAGTCATTAAGCACGGGCAACCCGGACGATTCCCACAGTGGGAAAGAAACACGGGTATTACGAAGTCCCCACGTATGTTCCACGCGTGGAGATAATTGGTCTACGTGACCGAGGGCATGCCCGGAGAGGGATCGGTGGTCAATTAACATTGTATATTGAAAGAGATAGCTCTGTTCTTCAGGGCTGTCTCGTCCAGAGGCAGACCTGCTCGCTGTGTTGCCTTTCGCAGCTAGAAAAACGGAACGGACCGGGAGAGATTCGGGGTACCGCTCGTGTCCCTGATTCCAGTGGTGCAAACAACACGGAGCTAAACTTCCCAGCAAAACATTGATGATTAAGGCGCTCTGGCCCCAATCGCTGTAGTTTGGAATCGCCTGTTATAATGCTTCTGCTACGAAGGCAAATTTGCTAAGAACATTTAATTCCGGAAAGAGCTGACAAAAATAAATTATGGACGGAGCGTGCATTAATACAAATTGCTTTCATTCACTACACATTAATTTCAAAATGAATAGGTATCTCAGAAAGCAAAATAGTTTCAGGTCTATCTCCTGATGCAATTACTCGGGCCCGCTTCGACGGAAGCGTGGTAATGAATGCTAAGCCGGCCCAGGAGCGGTCCCGTTAAAAAGCCCGTAAGCACTAACCCGTAAATACTGCTGACCTGGTTTCTGCTTCGGAGACTCTCTCTGCTTGTTTTATTCAGAGATATTTTTAGGGACCTGAGGTCCATCGGATTTTACCAGACTCTGTTAGATCTCTCTGCTAAATTAGTAGAAACTCCATGTCCAAATGTTTAATGGGAAAAAGGCAATCTTAACAACATTCCTTTCGTGTTTTGTCTGGCCGAAGAACTCGGTGATTGGCTTCCTGCTCTCTGTCTTAGCGGGATGACTTTTTCTTGCCTACCTTCAAATACATTTAGATGTCTTTCTGTTTTCCTTGAGCTTCGTTGTGTGTGTGCCACTGAGATCTTTATTGTCCTAAAAAAAGACAGCGTGGCGTGGTTCAGACTCCTTAGCGGAAGCGGGCGGCCAAGGGGCTGTTCGCGGGTCGTTCTCTGCAAGGTCGCCCCACTGCCGCCTGGTCTTCTGCGGTGTCAGTCCCTTCCCCGGAACGTGTCACTTCTATGGCTCTTCCTAGGTACCTGCTCCCTCCCCTTTCTCAGGGTCAAAGTTAATCCCTCCTCCTAGGAGACAGGAAAAGCACGCTGCGTTGGGTGGAAGGGCGGTTGGAATGGTAGGTCCTGCTCCCTGGTTCTCCTGCCTTCCTCTGTCCCACACAGCTCCCCAGCCTCCCCTTCTGTGCTTGGCGGTGGGTGGCCCCGCGTCGTCCCTGGGTCTTGTTTTCACCCACTTTGTGGCCAACTCTGGTCCTGATGCGTGTGTTCTCACCTGTTCCGACCTCTCACGTTTTGCTGATTGATCCCCAGCTGTCACTGAGTGTCCCCGATCCCACGCCTCATCGGACACTTTGCCTTCAGGCTCCAATCCTCCCTCCCTCGCTTCACTTCGTCCTCTGGGAAATGCATCGTCACCAATGCTATGGCTTTCTCCTTTTCCTCCTGACGTGCTCTAAAATCATGGCAGGAAATAGGTCCTCAGAACACACGTCGAGTAGATACATGGGGGTCGTGTGAATTTCTCCCGCCACGTTTTCAAGAGTCCCCCCAAATCTGAATTGCAGCATTTCCAAATTATACTTCAGCCCGTGGGGAGAGAAGGGTGGGGGCAACAGAGCCGGGCCATGACATGTGGAGAGGGTCGTGGCAAGTGGTATGGGGTTTGGTGCTGAGCATTTTGTAAAAAAAAAAAAAAATGGTAATAATAAAAGCAAGAAACACAACTTGCTGAGTATTGATGCCTTCGACGCTGACTATACCAGTATTGTTTTCATTTAGTTTCTGTCTTTGTTATTTATTGTGGCAAACACGAGACATTATTAAAGTTCCCTGCCAGTTTTCCCCGTGAGGTCTTCTACTCCTGAACCCATTCCATTTCTCTTAATTAAATTCACTTCAACCAATATTGATTAATTATCCATCCTGTTGTTCTTACTACGGTCGAACACAACGACGGATAAGGCAAAGTGCCTGCCTCTTAGAGACTTAAGGAGCAGAGGGGCTTTGGAAGAAGGGGCGATTGGGATTCACGGTAAGGGCGTGCCGGGCACGGGGCAAAGGGGGCTGCCGGCGGGACGTGTGCAAGGGTGACCCCGAAGGGGCCGTGTCCGATTCAGGAGAACGACCTTCCCTACGCTGCCCTCCGTCCACGTGATTTGGACTCCTGCTGTTATACCCCTGTGAAATTTTACGAACACCTTTATTTCTTTGTCCATTCTCATATTTACAGGGTCGCCCAGCACTGCATAAATATACCGCTGGCCGACCCTGACCGGCTGGGCTGCCCTCCCATGCACTTCGCTGTGTAATTTAGAGCTCGGTCTTGGCTTTCTTGGAGAAATTTAGAAAGCTATGTTTAAATTAAAAAAAGATGTAATACTTATTTATTTTCGAGAGACAGTGCGAGGGGAGGAGGGGCAGAGAGAGAGAGGGAGACACAGAATCCGAAGACGGCTCCAGGCTCTGAGCTGTCAGCACAGAGCCCGACGTGGGGCTCGAACTCACGGTCTGCGAGATCATGACCTGAGCCAAAGTCAGAGGCTTAACCGAGTGAGCCACCCAGGCGCCCCAAACGCTACATTTAGTAATACACGATGGGACACACATTAGTTTCCTGTTGCTGCTGTGACACAGTGCCACAGGACCGTGGTTGACAGGATTCGTGATGACGAATTCATGGTCTTACAGTTCAGGAGGTTTGGCCAGCCTGAAACCAAGATGGCGGCAGCACTGTGTTCCTTCCGGAGGCCGTGGGGGAAAACTGCCCCTTCGCTTCTCCTGGCTTCTAGAACCCGCCTGCACCCCTTGGCCCGTGACCCTCTTCTCCGTCCGCAGAGCCACCTGGAGCATCTTCAGATGTCTCTGTCGCTCTGCCTTCTCTTCTGTCTCCTTCTCTTACTTACAGGGACCCCTGTACATTGGATCCGCTGGGTAATTCTGGTCAGTCTTCCTGTGTTTGGATCAACTGATCATCAGCCTCGATCCCACCTGTTACCTCAATTCCTCTTTGTCCTGTGAGGTGACAGGCTCTGGGGACTAGGGTGCAGACACCTTTGGGGGCAGCGTTATTTTATCTGCCACAACATTTATGATTCTTCTCTTCTTTGAAGGCTTTGGCGTCCCAAACGCATGTCCGATTTAGAAACCCATACAGGTTCTGCTTCTGATGATGGTATAATAAACTCTTCCATCCACCCACTGTTGGAAACAACTAGAAAATCCTGAGAAATGACCCTCAGAGAACTACTTAGGCATCTAGAAATGACAATAGAGTGTCCCAAAGAAATTCCCGCGATGCGTCCAGGATTATGCAATACTGCACTCTTTAAGACGTCTGTTAATTCATAAGCATTGCAGGGCCCCGAGAAAAGTATTTGAGCAAAAAGCAGCAAACGAGAGTTTGGGAATCTGAGCCAAGGTTGGCTGTTGCTTCAAAACGTGGAGTTTAGCGTGACTAAGGAATCGCAGACTTGAGAGGTCAAATCATAGAGAAGAGGGAATGCAGTCGGGTGAGCACGAGCTTCTGTGTCCTTCAGACATTTGCTGATCCATAGGCAGCTTCGGGCAGAGAGATGCGGAGAGGGGCGGGACTCGGCATTCAAGGCCTTCCAAAGAGGAGGCGTCCTTGTAAACTTGTCAAATGCTCAGAAAGAACCCCAGAGCCGGAAAACAAGGACCCAGAGTGTCTTTCAGCGAATTCCAAGTCAGATGGAAGTGACCTGCTCCTCACCCGAATGCCCGCCAAGTCAAGAGACGCTCATGTTCATTCGAGGGAGGTGACCACGCAGGGGACTCGGGTGCTTCCGCCGACGTTCATACTCAGTGTCCGGCTCTCGGCAAGCCTTCGCCAGGCCCAGCAGGGGGCAGACATAGGTGAGGAAGAACCGAGAGGCGCAAGAGAAAATAGAAACAGACCAGGGAAACCCAGCTGGCTCACTCTGGGGAAAGCCACTGGTGAGGATACTCGGGCAGCTTCAGGAGGAGTCCCAGGGAGAGAGGAACTGCTTCTCCCAGGGACGGCCCGCTCGCCAGTGGTGGGAGTCGTGACTCAGACATCTGCGGTCCCCAGTGACATCGGACCCCAAGCACAGGACAGACCACAGGCAATAACTGCCCTCCCAAATCTCCCCACCCATTGGAACCACCGAGAGATCACAAGCGGCTTTGTCCAGCACACTCACTTTTGGAAAGATACGTCATATGGTGTCAGATAAGCCACAGGGTGCCTGCCTACATACGTACACCGAGGACCTGTTTGTCGTGTTCATGACGACGTTATTTGGAATAGCCCCAAACCTGAAAAAGCAACAGTGGAATGGATCAAGAAATCGTGTCCCGTGTACACAAAGGAAGCCTACGAAGCAACGGAAATTAGTAAGCACGCAACGCGGGTGAGCCTCCCGAATGTGATGTTGAGCAAAGCCTCCAGGCTGGATAATTCCATTTATACTAAGTTTAAAAGCCGGCAAAGTTCATCTGTGGTGATAAAAGTCAGGACACTGGCGATCTTTCCGAAGGAGGGTAGGTGGCCTTTGGGAGGGGACGTCTGGGTGCTGACGGATTCCATTTCTCTGTCAGATAGTGGCTACTTGGGGGACAATTTACCACGCTCTGTCGTATGACAGTGTTCCTGTACACTCAGGACAATACTAATCGAAAATACACACAAGCAAGGAAATCTCCGAATATTTTGTAGAAGTAATAACTCTTCTAGAAATTTCTCCGTTTAAAAACAGAGCGGCTTGCCCTGCAGATGTAAACCTGTGATTTGATCAGAGAGCCTGGGTTAGGAAAGAGAACCATTTGTCTCTTATTTGCCCGGCTTCTGTCCTTGCCGCAGGTCCTGAGAGGGAACTAACCAGACAGCCAGCAGCTGCTGAGGAAGCATCTCCCCCCCGTCCCCCCCCCCCCCCCCACCTCAGTAACTAAAGTCCGCAAACAGCACCAGTGATGCCCTGCGGCATAAATCTCTTCCGGCCCCAGCAATGCTGATAATTGCTCCGACCTGATTCCGATCACACGGTGTCAGAGCCCCAGCAGCCGCGGGTGGGCGGGCAGCGCTGGGCCTCTCCCGGTGGGGGGCAGGATGCCCGCACAGCACGGTCCTCCGTGTTGCGGACTGCTCAAATGCAGGCAGCTCAGACCGACGCGTGTTCCTGAAACTTCGTTTTGGATAAACTGTTTTGAGTCTGGAGAACGGGAGACCCGAGACAGCTCTCAGCGAATTCAGCTCTGCCCTGGATCGAAACGAAGTTTTCGCCCGGCCGCCGGGCTTCTGAAACGCATAATCAAACCACATGGCTTTCACGTTGAAAATCATAAAACAAGCACTCCAACACTTGGCTGACGGTGGAAGACAAACCTTAAAATTACTTTATCTGCTTTAGGGATAAATTAGGTTGTCGGAGCCTCATTACGTCCTGTTTCCCCAAATTAAATTGCTCTGAGATTCTCTCTCGCTCTTGAAAGTTTTGCACCAACAGCGTTTTGTCCTCCCCGAGGTCGTGCGATTCACTAACCAGGAGGGAGGTGTGGGAGCTGCTGGTTCCTGCACAGGCGGGCACCCGCCTGCGGCTCCGTGAGCCCCGCCGCCCCATGGCTCACCCCCATTTCTGCCCCAAAAAAAATTAAACATAAAACAAAAGACTCCAGGGGAAACTGATTTTTATCCGCTCTAACGCGGTGCTTCTTTTCGGCGCTTTGCGAAAACATCAAGAAATAGCAATTAGAATCAGTTTTCTTTCTTGCGTGTGTGTGCGCACGCGCGCTGCTGCCAGCAGCCACCGTTTTGAGAGAAATGGGGAAAAATCTCTGTTTTGATTTCTCGTATTTACTCTCTTCTCCTGTGAGCAAGTGCATTGGAAATAGAACTGGTATCTGATAGATTTGTGTTTCACAATGTACGGCAGTAACTGCTTTTCGGGGGAAGCTTTTATTCTTAAGCCTTGAACCGCCGTGAACACGGCCACCGCTGACTAGTTATGTAACATAAAAGAAGAATTATTTGAAGCATTGAATGCTTTTTTTTTTTTTCCTTTCTGCTTCTAACTCTAGCTCACGGTGAAAGTGAATTTGAAAATAGGGCTTTGTCGCCTAACTCAAATAACAATCACAGCGAAGTCGGCATTCGGTTTGCCCCATAATGAATGACTGTCTCCCGCGGGCCAGAAAATGCCCCATTGGAGGCCATGTAGACACGGTGAGGCTGCCCCATTCGGAGGGCAAAGAGATGCTTCAAACATAACTGGAGCCTCTTCTATGACTGAAAAGTATTTAATCCAAGAGGTAGGCATTCTATAAGAATGAGGAAGCTTCCTTTGGTCGAAGGTCTTCACACCTGCACGCGCGCGTGCACACACACACACAGCCGCTTCATCACATACACCGCACGGTAATTTAGTTCTGTTGGCTGTTTCAGAGAGAAACAGAGCAATCCTGCTTCTCGGGTTTTCAAATTAGTAACAGGGAATAGC
Organism: Paguma larvata; assembly: GCA_030068075.1. NCBI lineage: Eukaryota > Metazoa > Chordata > Mammalia > Carnivora > Viverridae > Paguma > Paguma larvata. The sequence goes on from CM057826.1 coordinate 3,463,394, forward strand.
AATTCCCAGTTTAGTGAATTCGTTATGTTAACATTTAGTTCATCTACGTACAGTCTAAGACGGGGAAGATTCGAGAAAGAAGGGGTGTGTTGATGGGAAGCAAAACACAGATGAGAAAGAAGAAGGTACAGATTCGATTCGAAGGTGGCACAGGTGACAGACTGAGGTTTACTAGTTCTCAGGGACTTGGCTGGTGGCGGTGCCCGTGGTGGAGGCAAGCCCGGTGTCAGCCGGCAGTGGCGTGCACTGAAGGAACAGTGCACTGTCTTCGGGTGTGTTAGAATTAAAGGTATAAACTCTCAGGGTTCTGGTACCCACATAGCTTTTAGGTCAACCCTACACCCCACCCTGTCCACAAATTCATTTAGAAGCAAATAGCATCATTTGGAGAAGAGAAATTGTGAGTGCAATGTACCCACAGCACATCCGAATTTGTGAATCCTTGTTTAATAAACACCAGATTTGCACACACTGAGACCGAGCTTCTGGAAGCCTGAGATTTGGTAGAAACCGGACCAGCGCCAGGCGCATGCCCGGGCGGATCCAGCGAGATAAGCCTTCCCGTACCCTCCCTGCCTGGGGTTCCCAACCCTCGTGAGACTTGCAGCGAGAGCCAGCGCCGTGCGTTGTAAAGATGAGCCCCCGAGCCATCCAAAGATCCTGCCAGGTCATATTGGCAAGTGACGTGGTAGCTTTGAGTGTTCCCTTCTCAAAGTCGTCTCTGGTTTTTCAAGATAAATAACAGTCTTCTGTTATGGCTCCCAAAGTGAAAATCTATCCCTGCTAAATAGCCTTTGTAGAGCCTACACACACACACACACACACACACACACACACACACACTCATAGGCATCCATGGGTGCATCTCACCATAAAGAGTCTGGCTAATTTGGTGTGCAGCACACACACACCCAGTTCAGGGGCGCACCAGACAGCATGGTGCGTGGAATATGCGTGAGCACTGTGCACAGACAGTAAAGATAAACAAAAGAAAGGCCTGTATATTTCATGTACAATTTTCCAAGGTAAGGTGGTTCTAAAAGTTTCAGTTCATGGGCTTTTATCACAGCTATGTGCTAACACAAAATCGATGTTGCTGAAAATCAAGGCTCCGGGTAAATGGTGTTGCTATGGCTAACTGACCCTCTGGTGAGAAACAGCATCCACTTGGGCCAGGAATTAATAGCTTGTTTGCTTTCTTGTCTTCTTTTATTGTTTCCCTGTTTAATCGTTGCTTTTTTCCCCCAATAAACATGCTGTTTTAGAATAACAATTGGTAGAGACCTGTCTTGTGTTTTGTAGCCATAAATGGAAATCTGAAGAACACTTTTCTTTCTCTTTTTTGGTGACAGTTTTCTGAATTGGTAAGCAGCTGCAATTTCTCAGACCCAGCGGGACTTCCGGGCTTTGCTGAGTGTCTGGCACGAGCTCCTGATTTCCTGCATAACCTTCCCACCAGATTGTGCATTTCTACCGTCTTTACCTGTTGTCTGGTGCACAGCAAGGTGACTTATTCCACAGAGACGTTGTGTACTTTTCTGGCCACAGAAAGCAATTATTCTCAGAGATAACCCAGGAAAGCTCCAGGAAGTCCCAGAAGGAGGTACATCGGGAGAGATTTTGATCCTGCAGAACCAGACTTGATGGTGTATTGCTCGCTCCCTGCCTGCACTCTTTGGACCTGTCCTTGCTTGGGCACCCTTTCTTTCTGACATCCAACTCCCTCTTGCTGCTTGTGGTCTTCCGCTTGTGTCCCTGGAGAGGGTCTGTCATCTTGAACTCGAACCCCAACTACACAATCGATATAAATGTATCTGGCGTTGAAAATAATTGGCTTTCAATTTTTAATCTTTTTAACATTTATTTATTTTTGAGAGAGAGAGAGAGAAAGAGAGAGAGCTGGGAAGGGGCAGAGAGCGAAGAGGACAGAGGACCCAAAGCAGGTTCCAGGCTCTGAGCTGTCAGCACAGGGTCGGTTGCAGGGCTCGAACTCACAAACCATGAGATTATGACGTGAGCCAAAGTTGGATGCTTAACCAACTGAGCCACCCAGGTGGGCCTTGGCTTTCAATTCTAATAAATCCCCTTTGACTTGAATAAGGATGACCAGTGTCCCTAAGACCAAAACAGCCTTGGGAGACCTATGGCGTGGCCATGCCTATATTAACTTGGATTTCACTGGCTTCTCTGCAACTCGATGATGAAGAATCCCGGTTTCAGGCAGCGTCCTCCCCAGGTATTTTGGGGAGCTCTCGGGAGCACCCGATGCTTCACCAATGCCTTTGCTATCACAGACATTCATGTCTACCAGGCGCTGTCCATGGTCTGTTCCCTTTCAAACACTGCGGTCCCAGAATGGGTACAGGATTCAGAGATAATTCGTGTTCACCGTACCCACGGGGGGGCGGGGGGTCATCTATGTCGGGGCCACATTACCTTAAACTAGAGTCATCAGAAAATGAGCCAAGTTTTATACAAAACAAATCTTCGCACCACACAAGTAAGTATTCTCAAAGGAGACTAGGAAATGAATTTGTCTAAATCTGAGGAGCATTAGAAAGAAGAAACAAGCTTAGGGTATTTTTTTTCTGGAATTTTTAACTTAAAGAGGCTAAGGGTGACTCTGGGCATAATTGTAAAATGGGTAAAAATATATCTGACATTTTTTTTTCCATACAGAAAGCAAATCCTATATTATACACTATGTTGGGATGATTTGGGGGCAATAAATTCGTTGTCAAAATCCTGGGGCTGGGCGGCATGCCCCATCTTTCATGCTGACCCATTAGCGGTGTTGGAGAGCACCTGTCCCCGGCCTGAGTCCTCCCTCAGAGCAGCACATACCCAGCGTGCCCTGGGTTCTAGACTTTTCAAAACTGCTTTTCTACAGAAAAAAAAATCCATGTGGGAGACCAGATGACTGTGAGAAAAGAATGAAGTAACCTCAAGGAAAAATAAACGTATTTCCTATGATTATAAAATTATAAATTTCATAAAGTAAGATGTGATCCTCCATAGCTTAAAATCTTTTTTTTAAAACTTTTTTAATGTTTATTTAATTTTGACAGAGAGACAGAGTGTGAGCAGGGGAGGGGCAGAGAAAGAGGGAGACGCAGAATCCGAAGCAGGCTCCAGGCCCTGAGCTATCAGCACAGAGCCTGACACCAGGCTCAAACTCACAAACCGTGAGATCATGACCTGAGCCAAAGTCGGTGCTTAACCGACTGAACCACCCAGGCACCTCCCACCTTTTTTTTTAAGAAGAGCTTTGCAATTGTCTTTACGTATTAGTGGTTGAAGGAGGTTTGTTTCATTTGGCGAACGTGTGTGTGCACATTCAAGGTCCTAAAATCATTTAAAAAGAACTGAATTGATAGAATCCCAATAACAAGGAGGCAACGAGTCACTCTGTCGCATGGTCCTCACAGAGCATATCACCATTGTGAGTATTGGGGCAATGTGTTAAATACCCCCGATAGTTCTAACATGTCACTTTGAGGATTCTACCAGATACTGAAAAAGTTGAATACATTTTAAACATAATCAAGCATGCAGAAAATAAAGATGACCTTGAACTATCAAGAGGGCATGCTGGCAGCACGCCACAGCATTTGAATTATGAGAGATGGTGGCAGGGCACCAGATGGCACCCACTGCTGCAAACCCGGCCACCTTGTTTATTTCAGGGATTGAACAATATAAAGACAAGGAATTTGCGTAGCATCAGAGCTGCCTGTGGTTGCCAATATGCCCAAACCATGACTTGCGAGAGCACAGACCAGTCAGACACAGTGGCTCAGACTTGTGCGCCCTGAGTTCGTTGTCTTGCCAAGCTGTCCAGTGTGATTCGTGTAATTCTCGCGGGTCCTCAGCATGAGACATCAGGCGTGAAGAAATACACACCAGCGGCTCCCAATGTTCCATTAACAAGACCTCAAGGATGGCTGATATCAATTATTGTCCAACGAGGATTGTATTTTTGTGAGATGGAAGCAGTGCCTGGTTTTGCTGATATAGTCGCTCATCAGTGCCAAGACAGACACCGAAATTGCACTTGACGTGCTGAGGTCAACTGCTACAATTTACCTGTATAATTCTGTCATCACCCATAACTTTATTTTCTGTTCTGACCTTGGGAATGTGGTTATGTGACATGCTGTTCTATCTTTGGGAAAGCTTTCCCCAATGAAAGGAGAGAGGGACTATTTATATTTGGATGAATTTACTTAAGATAAAAAGTAGTTCCTGTTTCAGAACATTCTGGTAAGACGGCTGCTCAGACCAGTACTTTCTTAGCCAGATTGTCACCTGGTGAAAGGCTTTCACTTCTCAAAGTCCTAAATAAGCTATAGGACATTAGGTGCAGTGCAGGCTGAGAGGTGGCCTTGAAGCCTGGGTTCTGGATGCCTGACTTTGACACCCAGTTCTGAGGGTTCCCTAGGAGTCTGCTCCCAGTGGGCATCCTGAAATTCTGAAGCCATTTATCTATACTGGGGAGTCTTTTTCTCCAGGAAGAGTTTTATTTTTCTTAGAAAGCCAGAGTCCAATATAGCAGGCTAAGAATCATCTACCATGCCACCCCCTTTCCAGGTGATTCTCTGGAAGTCAAGGTAATTAATCTAGTCTGTAAAATAGAACCTTGATCTTTTTGTCCTGCAGTGCATCCCTTCACTGCTGAGACGTTATAATGCACTCTGTGGTTTCTGTCACAATCCAACGTCTTAATTTTATTATTTCCTTCTTTTTCAAAGTTAGCGAAGGCCTTGCAGAACCGATGTTCATTTCCCTGCACTTCTCTGGTGGGTCAAAGTCCATCTCGGAAGGAATCGACTTCAGTTCTAAGACTCGCAAAGTGTGCTGGAGGAATATTCTGAGTTCTGGAGTGTGGACTTCACCAGAGGAGCCGAATCCATTAGGGGCCAGTTGGGAGAGCAGAAACCATGGGAGCTGTTTCCAACAGAGAGGACACAGGTAACTGTTTATACAGATGCCGAACATCTGAAAAGGTAAGAAGGAGTACCCCAGGTATTGGTGAATCTCAGAAGCACATAACACCTCCAGAGTTTGGGTAACCTATTTATCAGTGAGTGAAGGAAGCTGCTAATACCTCCACAGTTTGGGGAAACACAAAGACGAATTGGGATTATTAACTTTGAAGGTTGGAGGGGGGCCCCCCACAAGGCTGGTGCTCAGACCTCAGAACCAAGGGACGGCTGTGTTTAGATCTGAGAGTGAGTCACCATATGTAGGCCCTGGAACACCACGAGTGTGGTGTGTAGCTGGTTGTGGGAGTTAGTGCCCAAGGAAGTGAGAGCCTTGAGCCATAGCTGCCATGGGCTGGGTGTGGGTGAAGAGATGCTTAGGGGAGCTTGAACCAAGAAGGATATGCCTTTCCTGTCCTTGACTGGTGTCTTCAACCACAGCACATAAGAGGAAATGGGTGAGAAAACGTGAGAAGTGGTTTCAGAGTTGCAGTATCAGCACAATATAGTCTTGGAGCTGAGACACAATAGGTGATTGACCCAAGCCGTCCACCCCTTGGGTTACTTGGCATCCATATCCACCCTTCTACCTGTGTTTCAATTCCTTCCCAACCTAGCACCTGCAGGCTTCTGGCTTAGAAAATGCAACTGGGCCCCGTAAAAATGAACACGTTCTCACCTACAAAGAAAGGAGACTCAATGCCTCAGAAGTCACTATACCTACATCTGGATCTTGTTGGTTTCTCTGCTAGTTCAGTCACAATCATATTTGAGCATTCTGTGGACTTAGAATCATTTACTCTAGCAAATGCATAATCTGGGGACATTAGGATGGCCACAGTCCCAACTCTGATTCAGCGGAACCACTGCTGGTGGCTTGGTGGAATCACTTCTCTCTTAGGAAATATGATAGTTTTATGTGTCAAGATGACTGGGCCACTCACATATTTGGTCAACCAAACATTGTTCTGGGTGTATCTGTGAGGGTGTTTCTGGGTGAGTTCAATATTGAATTGGTAGACCGAGTAACGCAACTTGCCTTCTCTACCTTGGATGGACCTCATCCAGTCAATTGGATGGCTTGGACAGAACAAAAAAGGCTGACCGTCCTGTGCATAAGGGGGAACTCTGCCTGTCTGTCTTCCTTGAGTTGGGACATGGCTCTTTATCTAGCCTTCTAAATCAAACCAAAACATCGGTTCTTCCTGGGTCTCCAGTCTACCAGCTTTCAGACTGGGAGTACACCATCATCAGCTCCTCGGGGTCTCCAGCTTGTCAACTGCAGATCTTGCGATTCCTGAGCTTTCCTGGTGTAAGTCATATCCTTATTTAAAAAAATATAGCAATGGGCAATTGATCTGTGTCTCTGGAGAATCCCAATATAGGAACTAGACTCAGGATTGGAATTCTGGGAAATAAGTGAAACATTTGCTCCAGGCAGAAAATTTAGGGGGCACCAAAATCTATAAATAATATTTTAATGCAATATTTCAAAAATCAAAATCGATGCAAAAAATCCACGATGAGCAACATTATCAACATTTGAAACAAAGACAAGAACTGACATTAGCGAAGGGATATTGGGGCCTGAGGCAAAAGGAAAAATGAGGGCCCTTATATACATGATTTTATGTATTTTGTTTTGGTGGTTAGGTTTTTTTTCTGCTTTAAAATGCTTAAAAATTATTGACAAATTGAAAGTAGGTCTATTGAAACTTACAGCATGAAATTTAAATATTTTACTTATATCGAAAGCAGAATTCGTGGCAACACTACTTTTCTGGCTTGAATAGAAAAGCTCATCAATAGTATCGCCAATGTCATCTTTTTCATTTCCCTTATTTCAGCTGAGAGAACTGCCATGTTTAATGCTTTCTCTTCACCAAGTGGCAGTCTTAAATTAAGTTGAATTAACTTTAGGTTACTAATCCTATCTATATTTCAATTTCTGACAATTTGTTCATCAGAGATTTTTTGAATTAACGTTTTTAAAAAATACATTGCATTAAAATGTAATCTACCCTGATGACTGAATTTCGGGTGACCTTTAAATTTTATTTTATTTTTTTAAATTTTACTTTTAAATGCTTATTTATTTTGAGAGAGACAGAGAGAGACAGAGAGAGAGGGAGAGAGAGAATCCCAAGCAGACTGGGACGCAGAGTCCGACACAAGGCTCAAACCCACAAATCGTGAGACTGTGACTTGAGCCAAAATCAAGAGTTAGATGCTTAACCAACTGAGCCATCCAGGCGTCCCATGGTGCCCTTTAAATTTGACAGTTGAGGCAACTGTCTTGCTTGTCTCACTCTCAACCTGGCCCTGCCCTAATTCAGTGAGGTTTAAAGAGGGGAGCACAGGGGAAAATATTCTTCAAGCATGTTGCTACATGTACTAGTGAGACAGGATTGTAAGAGAAAAAGTCAGTTTCCACCTCTCAGATTTCAGGATTAGTCCATACGGCCCGTGAGAGACAACACTTTAGGTTCACAAATAATTATTTAAATTATTTAAATATTATTATTAAATTATCTACTTAAAATAATATATAATTATATGATATATATTAACATATATACCAATTTATTTTTTGCTTCCTCTACAACAGTCCCTAGATTTTTAGGTTATTGTTTCTTAACAGGAACCACAACTAAAGAGTTAGATCAGTTTACTGTTTTATCTGACCATCTGCTTCTCAGTGATGGGTTATATACTAAAACCAGAAAATTCCGTGGACACAAGTGCATTACTGTATATCTTTTGTTGTGACATTTTTTGTTCTATTAGGAGCCATGATGGTAGTTACCACAACAGTGAATTGGGCATTGCACACATCCATGGATACTGGTGCTGGCAGAGTCGTTATAGGTCAGAAAGTTATATCCACATCCAAAATTCGTGTCTATTCTGGAAGGACCAATAATTACTCCTTTCATGACAGAAAACATTTCATCCAACCCACTTGGCCCCGGGTGCTGTTGGCAGGGTAGGAACTCACAGTGACAGGAGCCAGACTAGCACCGGTGAGAGTGCTCCATGCCGTTGAGCCCATGTGTTGCTCCAGAGCAAATGTCATGACATTTTGTTAAGCACCAGTGTGGCAGGGGAGGGAGGACACCTGATGGAACGAGTCATCTTTTCCACCTGGTTTTGCCAGCCTCCTCTGGGAGATGCCCTCTGGTAGGCATTCACACCATTTGCAATGGCCTCAGTCCATGCCCATTCTACGGGATTCTTCCATATACATATTCTGTAAGCATTGAGCCCTGTATATTCCAAGTCTCTGACAATCCAGCCGACCCACTGGCCAAAGCTTATAAATCACTGAAGAAAGCTTTCTCTGCTGGATTTTGGTCTAGGAAAAGTGAGCCATACTTATGTTGCTTAAAGTTCTGGCTGTGAGGAGGATTTGCTTTCAACTCTGGTCATTTATGGACATCCCATTCGATGTTCCAGTCGTCAGTCATGGATTGAGGCCATTATGTCATAAAAATTAATATAACAAAGAAGAATCAGGTTTGGCGTTTATAGACTTATCATTTTATATCTGTACTCTATGGATGATAGAGAACCCTGTGCGAGGTCTTAGGACAGGAGGTAATAGGAGTAAGTTCCACGAGACTCAGAGCAAGATGGTCATGCAACTTAATTTTGGTTCAACTATTTGATCAAGCCTTGTTATTTGATTTGTCTTTTCCACTAGATGATGGATTTTTCTGCCACTCACACTCAATTCTATGCCTTGGTGACCATGGGCATTCCATAGCAAGAGGGGAAATATGTCTTAAAAGCAGAATGCTTCTGAGTTTGTGTTCAGAAACCTAAGATCTGCACCGTGACTCATGTGTTGGGATGCATCAAGGTCTCCATTCAGCATCCCTACCTGCCGCAGATGCTCTAAGTACCACTGCAGCTGCTGACTCATGAGACTCCTGTGGGAGAGCGGTTTAGCTAAAAGGACAAAAACAGTGTGTCACAGAGGGGACACCAAAGCTGTTCCCTTTTTAGGCAAGCATGCTCAACACATTAACAGTCCTGCACTGATTTCTCTACAACATAAATAATTTAAGATACCAGTTACCTAGTTATTTAGCATTTAATGAACTCATTAGATTGTGCATTTGTTTGCAGTATGCGGTGATACTGCAGAGACTCATATGCAAATTATATTTTCCTTCTACGCTGAAATGAACATGTAATGTAACATAAGTAAGTAATGAAATAATACGTTAAACATACATAATTAATGCAAAAAAGCCTTCCAAAACAAAATGTATAAACAAAACAATATTAAAGCAAAGGTTTCTTAATGAATGAGAAGTTTCCCTCAATAAGGCTTGGGGTGAAAGGGGTAGGAGAGAGTATCTAGTCCCGTGCTGCTTGCGGGGAGGGGAAACGGACAAGAATCGGCAGCCCGTGTCTAGACTGGAAATGGTAAGTGGGGTCTCTTCTCATACATGAGACCCCGGAAGTGAATAGTTGTGAAGCATGTACCAAGCAATGGGCAAAGCAATGCTTAAAAAGAAAAAGAAAAGCATGAAAATGTTAATGCAAGAGCCTGCTAGGGCGGCTCTAACAAAATACCACAAGGTTAACGACTTAATCAACACAAGTTCACTCTCCCCCCGTTCTGATGGCCAGAAGTCTGAAATCAAGGCAAAGCTGATTACTTCCCGGGGCTGCGAGGGCCACACCGACCCAGGCCTATCTCCAGCTTCTGGTGGCTTGCTGGCGGGCTTTGGTGTCCCTTGGTTGGGGCGATGACTTCTGTCTTCACATGGTGTCTCCTCTATGAACGTCTGTGTCCCAATATCCCCTCTTCACATCTATCCTGGTGGAATACGACTGCCATAATGACCTCATCTCCACATGACCACCTGCAAAGACCCTTTCCAGCTAAGTCAGACTCCCAGGTACTGGGAAAAAATGAAGTCGGCGACCCTCAGTATGAGAGCAGCTGGGCTGTCCAGCAGCGCCTGTCACGGCCCCTCAGGTGGCACCCAGGCCGCAGAATCGAGGTGGATACAGCCCTCTTAAGTTCCTGTGGAACACTCCTTGTTATCACTTCTCAGAATCAGAAATCTCTGCGAGTTTGGGGAGAGGAAAATAGTATTTCTCAAAATACGGGAAATAGGTATCTGGTAGACTCCCTACTCAATACATTTCGAATGCAGTCAAGACCCTCGGAAGCTGGTCCATATACCCGGTAGCCCTGCCTGTCATGCCTTGAGTGTGTTTCGTAGGTGAGCCGTGCTTGGAGCGTGAGTGGAAACACACATCAGCATCGTCTTAGTTTCCAAATATTCAGACTCTGAAATTTTTGGATTCCACCTATTCCGTCTAATTCTGCTTGAAACTAGATCGTTCTTTTCAGAGATCGAATCTTTCCCATAGGACCTTATGAAATAGAAGACTAACAGTGAACTCACCCTAACACAGTGTCTGCCCAGAGCCACCAGTTCATCCATCAGGTAATATTAACTGCCTTCTAGTCTTCGGAGACAATGATCTCATGAGATGTTTTGCTACCACATAACACGGGTAACCATCTTCTGGCCTCTTATATCAGTTATCGCATTTCCTGTCACACAGCCCTCAAGTCAATGCCACACAGTTTCTGTGTTTGTTAGGGAAACTCCCCAACCCAACTTAGGTTTTCCAGAGTCAGGTTCTTGGGCCGGACAATGATAGAAACCAGGCTGGACCCAAAAGTCAAAGGCACAGGCAAGGTTTATTGGGGCCGCAATTCGAGCTTGAGGGAGGAGACACAACACCAATAGAGAGCCGTTAGGCTGGGCCCCCAGTGTGGACGGGAGACTCTACTTCTACAGAGGAAGTTCCCACTCAGGTTCCAGGTTCCGGACCAATATGTTAATAAGGGAGGGAAAAATAGTGCTTCATCCTGATTGGTTGGCAGGACCTGGTCCTGATTGGTTGGTTTTGGCAGACAACTCAGCCTGCTCATCGGTGCTTCTTGAAACCCGGGTCCTTTGTTATAAGTCAGGTTTGCATACGGGGCGTCACGTCCTGGTTGCATCCTGGTTTCGCTCCATAAGAGAAGCGGTTTAGCAACCCCCGCCAACAGAGAGGGCCCCAGGTGCACGGTTTTTCTCCCGGGACTCGTTCCCATGGGCCCTGACTGTCTGTTTAGGACACCAATTTCTGTGTTAGTAAAGCTTGGCTGTGATCATCGTGCACAAACTTCGAGTCTCAGTGAAACACTGGGTTCTCATTCCTGGGTCTGTGACCCCGGGGGCAGTCTCAGGCTGCAGGTCAGCTTCAAGTTGGCTCCCATTTCTACCACTCAGTTACAAGTACTAGCAATTTTCTGGGGCTTGCCAGTTTTCAGGTCTTTAAGGACGCTTTACTCTGGGTTTACAAAAGAGTGCCTATTTCATGTGTGGGAGGCAAGATCACAGTTCTGAAAAGGGTGCTGCACTGAGGTCACGCCGGCCTGGGGGCACTGGAACCAAACTGGCGTTTTCTCTGGTTTTGATGTCGGTGACTTTCACTTAAATCGTGTCCTCAGCCCTCCAAGTGCTCTGATGTGTCATCTCCCTGCAAGATAATGACGCTATGAAGACATGACCTTGAGCTTTTGGCAGATGGAGGAGAAGCGGCGAGAACCAAGTGTCTAGGTGAGTCGGCCACGGTCACAAAGCTTGCAAGCAGGACAGTCAGAACTCACAGCAGCCACACGCCTGACATGGCATCTGTGCCCTCTCCCCACAATGCACTTCTTTGTCCCGGGAGCAGCTCGCCTCTAAGGGGGCGACACCCCTGAGACGGCAGTCTAACACATGCCACCTGACGTTTCCAACACAGAATGGTTCCTGAGCGTTTGAGTCTGACTCTCGTAACCAAGAGAAAATGACAGTTTAATGGTGCTGGGGGTTGCCGAGTCCTCTACTCGGCATCTGAAATTCTGTTTGAAATCTTTACGGATGAGGTGACGTGTCTTCTACCCACCCAAGCTCAGGTTGCCGTCAGTTACCAGACAGAAACTCAAAGGAGAAAAGAATTTCTCGCGAGGACTTCACGGGAAACCCTAAGTTTCCAAGTTGCTCAGGGACGACCTTAGGTTTCCAAATAAAATTATTTCAGCCAAGTTCTTGCATGGATTCCAAGCACAAAGTCATTATTTAGGAGATGTTTGCTGTGGCAAAAGGTAGTGAACATCCTGATAGAGACAGTTTAATTCAAATTATTCACAAAAGATTAATCTTAGTGAAAAGTTGTTGCCAAAATATCTTGCTTGCTTTATAGTTCGGAATCTGGGAGTTCGGCCAATCTATTGGGAATTTAATATTTGCAATTCTCAAGGCAATTCAAGCCAAAACGTTAAACTCAGCATTTTTTTTTTAGATCTAACTGTATTGATTCATTAGGACCTAGATTGCTTGTTTAAATGTTTTATAATGGTTCGTCACATACATAGACCAAATTTTTAAATCTATTTACTTGATGAAAGGCAATTACTTTGTTTATTATCTATTTTGATGTTAGAAGCCCCACAAAATAATTTGGCGTCCTTGGGTTTTGTGAATGGACCTCGCCCAGTATTTTATTAGTTTTGACTAAAAGAATTACAATGTGTGGTTCTTCCGTATTTTGAGGTACAGTGAAATTAGGAAGAGTCTCAGGGGCCTGAACTTGAGGTAAACCCTGCCCACGAGGCTGAGAGGGTGAGCACTGGGGTAAGGGGGTGGCACAGCCAGCTGTATGAATGGACCCACATGATTTGGTGAGTGTTTATCGAATGAATGAATGAATGAACGGACAGTATCCAGTGACTATGGGAAATAGCCCCGGTGTTGCACCAGAGCCTCGAGTCAGAGGCCAGCTGAGATCAGCATCTTGGCAGTTTCCACGGATGAAGCCAGTTATGTTTGCCCAGGAGGTGTTGGCCGCCAGCTCGCGGTTTCAGGACAGCGTGTGTATCCGTGTTGCAATTGCAGAAATAAAAGCTTAGACCCCGTGCAAGTCTCCTGAACTCAGTACTGACGGGCATGCATGTGGAGACATCCCACCCCTATCCGCAATTGTTGGATAGCAGCGGGGTGTTGTGAATGTTGTCACCTGCACTTCTGACCAACCGGCTGTAAATCGGAGGTCCCTGCCGCCCCTTTCCGAGGTTTGATCTGCTGCTCTGCCTCACAGAGTGCAGAGAAACATTTTGCTCACCAGGTTACTGGTTACTATAAAAGGATATGACTCAGGACCAGTCATATAGAAGAGACGCAGAGCGGGCAGGAGCTCCCAGGCCCTCCCCGGGGCCCACGCTCCCCAAATCTGCACGTGTCACCAAGCCGAGGCTCTCCAAACTCAAAAGCACTGGGTTTTTTGTGGAGGCTTCCTTACAGAGGCATGATTGATCGAACCTTGGCCATTGGTGATTGACTCAACCTCCAAGTTCTCCTCCCTCCCAGGAGGTCATGGGAGCAGCTGGGACTGGAAATTCCAACCCTCTTTGGTTCTCTAGGTAACCGGCCCCCCATCTTTAGGTAGAGGTCCAAAAGTTTCCTCCTCAACATAGTCAAAGGCACCTTTATTGCTCTTACCTCTTAGGAAATTGCTGGGGTTTTAGGAGCTCTGGGCCAGAACTGGGGGTGAAGATCAAATACGTATTTCTTATTAAAAGTCACCATATACACCCAGAGCCCAGGCTTTAAAGATTTGGGTGCTTGAGGTCACATGAAAACTATCCTGGACCTAGGGGTGGAGAGCCTGTGCTCAAAGGGACTCTTGAGGAAAGGGGCAGAGACCTTGCTGTAGCGAGACGACTTTGACCCTGAGGTCTGTGACTATCCCAGGGGTCAGGCAGGGAAGGAGTTCTCTTTTTTTTTAATAAAGTTTTTTTTTAATGTTTATTTATTTTTGAGAGCGTGTGTGCATGCAAGCAGGTGAGGGGCAGAGAGAGAGGGAGGCAGAGGCTCTGACGCCCGACGTGGGACTCGAACTCACAAACTGCGAGATCATGACCTGGGCTGAAGTCAGAGGCTCAACTGACTGAGCCACCCAGGTGCCCCAGGAAGGCGTTCTCTTTCCAGGGAGGAGTGGATGGGCCTACACAGAATCGGGTGTGGAGTAAGGGCGGCCTGTTGGAAAATCGATCAAAGATGCCCTTCCTTGAAGGTAGCAGTTCTTGAGAAAGGTGGTCTCCTGGCTCAGCCATGGCGGGTCCAAGTTCGGAGCCTGCAAGAAGGAGAGATGTTTGCACAAGTCAAGTATTTGGTCCGGGTTGGTCAGTGGACACGAGGACCCCAGCTATCACGTAGGAGGAAGGAATGGGACCAGGGGGGTCTGAGCCCCTCATAGATAAAGAGGAGGGCACCAGAGTCTGTCTGTAGCTGTGTGCCGCAGGCCGGGGCTGCACAGATAGCTGCTGGCTGGTTGCTGGCCTGGAGGACTTCCTTCCCCCTTGCTTGAGTCGCCTGGTTTTCTAGGGTGGGGTGGGGTCGGTTCTAGGGCTGGAGACAGACCACATGCACCCCAAGGATAGGTAGGCCTGGCCAACAGGAATGGGTGAGGAATGGGCAGAATAGGGTCCTGCTGAAGAGGCCTGGGAACACGGGCCCCGCCCCGAGCTTTCTGTAGGCGAGCTGCTTTTATTACTGCACAGCACCCTCTGGAATCGGAAAGTGAAAGCTCTACTGGGGAGGCAAGAACTAAATTACAAATTACGCACCCTGGTGCCTCTCAGACCCAAATCTAACTCACCCATGCGCTTTCACAGAGCAGGGGCCGTGTTTCCTTAGTTTACATCGAAAAGGTAGAACAGACGTGTTTGGTGGTTCCCGGCAGCCACCGCGCCCCCCCCCCCACTCCCTCAAATGGCCCTACTACACATGTATCTTTATGTCCAACAATCCCCTGGTGGTTGGTGCATATTATAAAATAGTTTTTTTTTATTTTTTTAAATGTTTATTTATTTTTGAAAGAGAGAGAGAGAGAGAGCAGGGGAGGGACGGAAAGCGAGGGAGACGCAGAATTTGAAGCAGGCTCCATACTCTGAGCTGTCAGCATACAGCCCGATGCAGGGCTCGAACCCGGGAATGGTGAGATCATGACCTGAGCCGCAGTAGGACGCTTAACCAACTGAGCCACCCAGGCGCCCCTATAAAATAGTTTTAAAATCATTTCTGTAATTTTTTTTTTAACATTTAACGGACTACTAGAGGGTTTTCTGTAGTAAGACAACACCAATGCAGTTTGTGTCTGATGCAAGTCACGTATCTTTTTGCTCTACACTGAAGGAACGTAGTGCTGTGTCATGCAAACAAATCATAAACCAGTGGGTAAATACTCCACGGCGGCTGCAAATGGCGCTCAGAAATTATGAAGCAGCAAATCAACTAACACGACGTCCTGCAGACTGGAGAGCTTTCTGAGCGGGGCTGAGGGCCGAGGAGGGAGACGGAGGCTCTGCGGTCGCAGGTGTAGGTGCTGAGTCGTGGGGAACAGAAGAAGGGAGAAAGCGTGAGGAGTGTTCACGTGCAAATACAAACTTTGGAGACCGCGATGTGGAGGCTGGACAGGACGGGGACAGGACTCAGCCAGGCTGTGACAGGACTTTGTGGTTCTGAGGAACGTGAGGCTGTGCCGGGAACTGTCTTTCTTGATGCGACCGTTGTCCTCAGATCACCAGCAAGTGTGTCGTCTGCATGGACTAAACCCTTCAGTTCAGATGAACTCAGCCCCTCACGGAAGTTTCTAGCTGGTGGTTACCTTTAACCTTGGCTTCAGTGTTTATCGGTCTTTACTGGGTTAATTTTTTTTCTCTTTTCCTGGAAGATTTGTAAGTTTCTCTCTACCCTTGATACTCTTCGCTTTCGTCACGACGTAACTAGAAACAGAGTTTTGTGAAATGCACCCTTTGAGCCCTGAAGACGCACTCCTGGCGTGTGAACGGCTGTCTCCTCACCCGAGGGGGTTTCTAAGCCACTGTCGCATGCAGGCTGCCTGGTCCCCAGTCCACAGGCATGCCGAAGCGTCTCAGTTCTTCTTTCATCATTTTAGGATCAAGTTTGTATTTTCCTCTTTGTGTCTCATTGTTCAGGTTCAGGACTTTGGGACTGCCTTTTCATTCTCTAAAGATATTTTTCTATTTTCCAGGATTTATCCAGTTGGGATTTTCTTTTTGAGACTTGTAATTGGTTTTAAAATATCTCTGTCTGCCTGTTTTATGTCAGCCTTTTGTGGTATAATTCCTGTCACGGATTTTTGGACACGGTTCCTTCATTTGGAGGATGGTTCTTTCTCTGGAATGACTCCTTCCTCAACCTCAAGGCATTGCTTTTCCTCGTGTGCATTAGAACTTCCGTTTCTAAGCTCATCTCAAGTAATTGTGTGTGTGATGCATGGTATATGGGGTAGGTGGTGTGTGTGTGTGTGTGTGGTGTGGTGTGGTAGGAGGTATGTGTGGTATGTGTATGTGGTGTATGGTACATGTGTGCTGTGTACGTGGTGTGTGTGGTGTGTCCATATGGTATGTGTGTGATATGAGTGTGGTGTGTGTGTGGTATATATGTTGTGTGTGGTGTGTGTGTATGTGTATGTGGGGGGTGTATGTGGTGCATGTGTGGTGTGTATGTATTTGTGGTGTATGTGTACATGCGGGGTGCATGTGTATGTGTGGTGTGTGTGGTGTGTGTGGCATATGTGTGGTGTGTGTGTGTATGTGTGTGTGCGTGTGTGAGATTTCTCTCTCCCTGTCTGCGCACAGACACGGCCTCTGCCTCGGTGCGCGCTGGGTGTGTGGTTCAGAACTCAGCACAGGGCACCCGCCCTAAGCCTGCAGGCTCCCCTGAGTCAGGAGCCTCCCTGTCCAGCTCACGGCAGCCTCACCCCTGCTATCCCCCGGGAAGCTCCCCCATCTCCTTCTGGGACCAGCTCTGGGAGTGTGCACACCACGGGTCTGGTTCTTGTGTGTCCACAGGAATGCTCGCCTCCTTCTGCGTGAGGAACGTGTGGTGTAAGTGGAGCAGGAGAGAGCAGGTTGGGGGGAGCACCCGAGGACTTGAAGATGCCTCCTTGCTTTGGTCCTTGCCGGAAGTGCTTGAAGGCAGGTGGCCCAGCTCACCGTTCGGAGGTCACCGTCCCAACACCATCAGGCTGGCATCTCCCTGACGACCGACCGGTTTTAGAAATTGGCCCTCCAGGAACCGCCCTGCAGGATCCTGCCAAATGCAGGACTTCGATCACAATTGGATTGTTAATCTGGCCGTTTACTTGACTTCGTTGTTCAGGGAAACAAGGCTGACCTTGTCCGGGAGTTTGGGCTGCCGGAAGCAGAGTGAGTGAACGCTCCTGGAACCCAGTAGTCTTGAAAACTGAAGAATGGCCCACTTTCCCACCCAAACTTCCTCCTCTTGCAGACAAAACTGAAGAAGATCATGCCAGGAGTCAAATGAAGATTTCCTCCTGAAGTGAGCGTCAGGAAGGCTTGCCGGCCCTACAGAAAGACTGCTGAGCCTGCAGAGTGGATAAATGTTGGGAAATAGAAAGGACTCTGAGATATTTACGGAAACAAGCATTCACCTGAGACATTAACATGAGCATGAAAGAGATGTTATTTTCTACTTAGTTTCGAAAGAGAGTAGTTCCCTGTTGAGATTTCTCCCTGCTATTACAATGCTTATCTCTGGGACTCGGATGCTAACAAGCTGGCCTTTTTCAGGAGAAGTGGCATTGGTTGTACGCGAGCCGTGGCTTTCCCTTCCGTTCGTGTCATCTTTTGTCATCAGGGACAGAGTTGAAATATGAACACACGCCCTGACTTTTTGGTGACCTCATGCTTTGTGCTGGCCCACCTTCCTCTCATTCTTACGGCTTTTGTGAACATAGAACTTGAAATACAGTGGATTCTTGAACGACAATGTGGTGGGGATGTTAACTCCCATGCGATGGAAAATTAACTCCCATGCGATGGAAAATTCACATATGGCTTTTGACTTCCCCAAAACTCAACTACTAACTGCTAATAGCCTACGGCTTACCAGAAGGCTGACCGATAACATAAATAGTCAATGAACACATATTCCGTCCATTATATATATTATATACTATACTCTTACAATAAGTATGCCAGCGAAAAGAAAATGTTATTAAGAAAAGTATAAGTGGGGTGCCTGGGGGGCTCAGTTGGTTGGGCGTCTGACTCTTGATTTCCCCTCAGCTTATGATCTCATGGTTCATGAGTTCAAGCCCCGTGTTGTGCTCTGGACTGAGATCGTGGGGCCTGCTTGGGATTCTTTCTCTCTCCCTCTTGGCCCCTACCCTGCTCGCTCATGCTCTCACTCTCTCTCTCTCTCTCAAAATAAATAAACTTAAAAAAAAGAAAATCATAAGGAAAATAAAATACATATATAGTCCTGTACTGTGTTTATTGAAAAAAATTATGGGAGAAGTGGACCCATGCTTGATAGTGCGTCTGTTCAAGGGTCAGCTGTGTAAGTTAATCGTAGGAAAGCTTGTGTCGTTCGTGGCATGCGTGTGGCGAAACCCACAGACAGTCAAAATTCACACTGGTGGCCAGTTCACCTCACCTGTTTAGGAAGAATGGTGGTGGCAGTACTTCAGATCAGAGTTAATTTAAAGTCAATGTCCATTAATCCTTTCCGCTGACGTTAGAATATGTGCTGTGCAAACCATTCTTGCGGACGACAATACGCTTTGACCTAAAATAAAACACAAACGTATTCATGCACCACGGACACTGGTGACAGAGGTGCTGAGGCAAGGGATGCACCCGTCCCCTCCTCAGCACCCAGGGGTGGACCCGGGCGTAGGGAGTGCAGGGGAAAGATGCTTTCCTGGAAGCCGAGTCTGACCAGACAGGTCAGCAGAGCTCACGACCCCAGTGTGCTTTTTCAGACACTGTTAACTGATTATTCTCCAAAACATGCATAGAATCCGACGTTATTAGAATTGAGAAGACCTGTAACATCCTGTCCCACCTTCAGTATCAGACGTTGGATTGTTGTTTCCTTCCTGATCTCTCTCTTCAGCTCCGTTCCTACCTTTGGGATCCTCCTCCTAACAACTAAAGGCCAGTGGTGCCTGTAAAAATCCATGCCGTCCTTGGCTGATTATTATTGTTATATCTTTTTGATCACTTCACGCACCTGTAGCTTCTTTCATTATGGTCCTTTTTGTTTTTGTTTGGCTGACTGATTAGTGAGATTGGCTTGGCTCTGTTGCTGTCGGTCATGATAAAGAATATCTCTGATTTCTTCAAGACCAATGTCGTCAACATGGCTCCATAGCAGTTTTCTACTGGTATATCTAAGGGCGCTTAACACCACTAGTCATCAGGAAAATGCGAATCAAAACCGTCAGGAGATATCACTTCACACCTGTGAGAACAACTATTATCAAAAAGATAATAAATAACAGGTCCTGGCGAGGATATGGAAAAAGGGGACGCCTTGTGCACCGTTGGTGTGAAAGCAAACTGTGTAGCCACTATGGAAAAAAATATGGAGGTTCCCCCTCAAAATTAAAAACAGAACTACCATGATCTGGCAACCCACTTCTGGATATATAGTCAAAGGAAGTGAAGTCACTGTTTCAAAGAGATACATGCACCTCCGTGTTCATTCACAAACAAGACACGAAAACAACCTAAGTGTCCATTGATGGATGGATGGATAGGGAAAATGTATTATATAAATACAACGGAAAATTACTCAGCCATAAAAAAGGAAGGAAATCCTGTCATTTGTGGCATGATGGATGAAACCTGAGGATGCTAGGTTAAGTGAAACGAGTCACACAGAGAAAGACAAATATGGTATGTTCTTGCTTGTAGGTGGGATATATAAAAGCTGAACTCATAGAAACTCATAGAAACAGAGAGTTGCAAACAGTCGTGGTTGCTGGGGGCTGGGGACAGGAGCTGGGGCGAAGGAGAAGATGTGAACCAAAGGCTACAAAAGTCTACTTATGTAAGTTTGGGGATCTAATCCACAGCCTGGGGACTATTGTTAATAATAGTTTGTATTGTGTACTTGAAATTTGCTAAGAGAGTAGATCTTAAGTGTTCTTATCACACACACACACAAAATAAGGACCCTCAGCTCAGCAGATAGAAATAGCATCATGTCAGACGGGATGATGTGTTAACTCACCCTAATGTGGGGATCACCTCAACACATGTATCGAATCATTACCTTGTGCACCTTAAACTCACCCCGTGTTCTATGGCAATTGTATCGCACTAAAAATGGAAAAGCAGGATACCGCAGCCGCGGGAGGACAGCTCTCTGCACGTGAGGGTGGCCCTGCCTGAGTGAGGAGGATGCTGGTCTTTTTCTAACTAGGCTCTTCAGCCAGACTTAGAAGCTTTAAACTGAAGATCGGCCTCTGGATTAGGAGCCTGCTTCCCTTAACCGCGGCTTCTCCTACTCCACAAAGGAGGAGCCAAGTGTCTTTGGGGGTTAAAATAGCTTAAAACAGCTTCACGCCTCCGTCATTTGGCACTTCGGGTTTTGTTTACCATTTGGAGATGATCAGGATGCCGCAATAGACCGACCTCCGTCAGAAGGGAGCCTGGCACTAGTGAGATGGAGCCATGTGGTCCCGTCGTTCTCACCGCCATCAGGCTGACCCCCTTGATGGGAGCCGGACTTAGCGGAGCAGAAGCCAGTCCTAAGCGCAGCTACAACGATGTGTCTCAGGACCACGCTCCGCGTTCCGCCCGCACAGAGCTGAAGCGGCACCACAGCTGGGGGGCATGCATAATGCCAATTTCACCAGTTATGGGGGGCTCCCTGTGTGATGGAAAGTCCTTCCCACGACGATCCCTCTAAGTGTGTACAGTTCCCGAGAGAAGCAGGCTGTGGCCATGTCGGTACTGACGGCTGACTTTTCCCCCAGTGGTTCTTTTTTTTTTTTTTTTTAGAGTTTATTTTGACACAGGGAGAGAGAGGGAGAGGGAGAGAAAGAACGAGTGGGGTAGGGGCAGAGAGAGAGGGAGACAGAATCTGAAGCAGGTTCTAGGTTCTGAGCTGTGAGCACAGAGCCGGACGCGGAGCTGGAACCCACAACCCGCAAGATCATGACCTGAGCCGAAGTCGGACGCTTAACCGACTGAGCCCCCCAGGCGCCCCTCCCCCTGTGATTCTTAAATGAGGCAAAAACCATCGCACAGCTAACCATGCTGAGCCCTGATCTGTTGTTGCGTCCTGCTCAGGTGTGCAAAGATCCCTCCTCAACTCAAGTGGGAAACAGAAAATGATGCAAGCAGCAAATCACCGTAGCACTGGTTTCAGCCTCTCTCGGGTTCTTTTCAAATTTGACTTTGGAATTCTGCCCGAAACAGTGCCAGCATGTTAGATCCTTCTGTCCAGTCTCTATGCCTTGTTTTTATTAACTTTTGTACTTGCGGATAAATTGAATTAAAATAGGAGGGGAAACTCCAAACCTGTGGAGGACGTACCTTAGGGAAAGTTGGCATCTTCTGCGTGAGCCTGGACGCCCAACTTCTGACACGAGGACATTAACAGTACCTGCTACGCTCGGTTGTTGGGAGGACTACGTGAGACCGTGCCCGCTGGCTGCTCCAAGCAGAATGCTCATCTGCTTTAGAGAAAGTGTAACATTCAGGTGATGACTTTTTAGTGAAAACTTTTCAGTTGCAGATGATTATGGCTTGCCTTCAGAATTGTGCTTTTGTACATAATTTTAGATGAAAGAACTCATTGCAGTCTGTTCTATCTATGAAACGGGTATCCATAGAAGTACAATTT
This sequence comes from Paguma larvata, assembly GCA_030068075.1. Classification (NCBI taxonomy): domain Eukaryota; kingdom Metazoa; phylum Chordata; class Mammalia; order Carnivora; family Viverridae; genus Paguma; species Paguma larvata. Next base: position 3,485,127 of record CM057826.1, read on the forward strand.
GGGGGCATTGGTGGCTGTTTTATACCATTCTTCTTGCTTGTAACCTAAAATTTAAAAAAATCCAAAAAATATATATGCACATATATGCATACATATGGGTATATGTATGTATAAACTGAGTATATATACATATCACACATCATGTATATGTGTATAGATCTCTCTCATTCTGTTTCTTCCCCCCACATACACACAAATGTACACACACACAACATACATATGGTAAGAAAAACCTGTGAATTATGTGTTAGATAATCTCAAGACTAAAATAATAACATGAAACCCATAATACAAAAAAGAAAGTGAAATTCCTTGCTTTTATTTCCCAGGGGAAGTCTTGACTGGTCTCCCGGTCAAATGGTCCTGTAGACTTGGAAACGAAGTAACACTCTCTCCCTTCCTGACGCCTCTCAATTCTGGGAAGTCTGAAAATAAAATAGAAATGCAATTTCAATTTTATAAATCAAAGTCTTCCACACTTCACCTAGTGAAATCTTCGATTTCATTTAAAGTGTGTTTGATTTTATTTAAAGTGTGTTTTAAATATTCTAGCAGAATGTCTAAAGCATTAGTTTGTAGAGAGCAAATAATCCTGTTAGTATGCCATCGGAGAAAGGGCCTTTGGGCTCTGGCTCTGTCCCCTCCTAATGGTCACAGGGGGCTACACGCAGACCTTTGAGCACCTGCTGCGGGAAGCGGGTTGATTGACAGCTTCAGGGCCCGCCCCTCTGGATTCTCCCTGAGCTGCTCCGGGCGTAGGGGCCTCCTCCATCATTATAACTACATGTAACATTTGTAGCACCTTGTAATGTGCTCAGTCAGAGATGTGTGTGTGTATGTGTGTGTGTGTCTTCATGCAAGCATGTATACATGTGGGTACACACGTGTGTGCATACACATGTGTGATATCAGCCTCTCTTACAGGGTTCGTGTTAAGTTAACATGCCCCCCACAAAAGCCCCTCATGCCAATATTCCTTACTTTCAGAAAAATGTGTGGAAATGAATCATACAGAGCAAGAGGGTGGTGGTTATTTGCTTACGGGGTCCATATTGAGGGTTTTTAGAAGCAGCTAGACTTTCAAGGAGGCCCCTCATCCTCCGAAGAAAGGTAGGTGCCCCCTTGAGTAGGGCAGTTCCTGCAGCTTGCCTCTTAACAGCAAGATACGGCCAAGGTCGCTTCTGGGATTATGTAACGTTATCTAAGGCCGTCTGAGCAGGCTGGCTCTGGAGAAGCTCTCCTGTGCAGGCTGAAGACAGAAGCGGCCATGGTGCAGGTTGGCGAGGGTGACCTCTGACGGCCAGTGAGCAGCCAGGACCCTCCGTCCTCCAACTTCAAGAAGTGAGTTCCGTGAGCACCTTCAGGAGCAGGGAGGTGAATCCTTCCCTGGTTGAGCTCCAGATGGGACGTCATCCTTGGCCGGCATATTGTCACCTTGTGAGGCCCTCGGCAGAGGACCAAGCTCAAGAGTTGTCTTCCAACTTCTGACCCACGGAAACTGTGGATGGTGTGAGGTTGCTTTAACACAGTGTTGCGCCTTTAAAACACGCTAAGAGGATAAATCCACGTTAAAAGTTCTTCGCAAATTAAAAGCTCACACACAGAAGAACACGAGAAGATTTTTTGGAAGTGACAGATATGCTTAACATCTTAGTTGTGGTGCCGGCATCATGGGCGTTTGCGTATCTCCAAAGTTACCCAGCTAGATATGCTCACAGCGTGCAAATTGTTATGTATCAATTATACGTCAATAAAGCTAAAACTAGTCTTTTAAAAATTGTTTTGAAGCAGGCTCCAGGCTCTGAGCTGTCAGCACAGAGCACAACGCAGGGCTCGAACTCTCGAACTGTGAGATCATGACCTGAGCCTAAGTCTGACGCTCAACTGGCTGAGCCCCCCAGGCGCCCCTAGAACTAGTCTCAATATAAAAATATAAAAACGAAAAAAATAAAATGTTGTTGTCTTAAGCTGTCGACATTGGGGTAATTTGTTACACGGAAATAGGGAACGAATCTGCATATGCAGATGAGGTAAAAGAATCCTTCATAAATGGTCTCTTCCTCCCTCCTCTCAGGCAGTAGGCACCATGCAGTAAGGTGATAGAAATGTCAGATATTGTAGACAATTTTGTAGTTTCAGTGGTCGTGTAGTTGATACTCAGACATACTCACTATACTTTGGTAGATGGTCATTTAAAATAAGAGCTGGGCCCTATTGAAATAAACACATCCTACCGAAAACGATCACGGGCCCAGCCCCCACCGGGCAAGCGTACCTCCACTCTTGTTCTTCACACGTGGGAAGGAAGGCGAGAGTGTGGACAGGCCGGCTAGAGATTAGAGACGTCAGGATACCAGCCTTGGACGGTTAGCTTGGGTATTTCTGTGATTCTAAATACAGTCTGTGATTCTGTGACTCTTAACGACTCTAAGCGAGAGCGTGTGGCACCTGGAAGACACTCATTGAGGCAATGCTTGTCCTAGATGGCTCGTCTTTATAAAGTCACATTTCCTATATTTTATAGTCTACAAAGCTTTTTAATGTGGGTTAGAAAAAAAATAGGCTCTATTACAATTAAACACCGGTATATTTCTGATCTCAGGAACTTCAAAATAAAGATTCAAGAATGAAAGATGCATTATTCCCTGATTATAGGGTTTGGGATTTTCCATGCTGATTCCTTATATGTTCTGTACGGGGACGTGATTAAACATGTGATTGCCTGTCCTAACCCCTTAGCCTCGACAGCACAATTTGTCCCAGTGGTAAGAGATGCAAGTATCATCAACAGACCGCACCTTCCCTCTTGTTCAGTGGTTACATCCTTAGTGTCTGAGAAGCGTCTGGGTTTTTTTAGACGTGTGAAGGATCAAGGAATATTTTGATCACCAATCTCCCATATTGCCGAATTTGGTTTTCTTCTCTGAGGACATAGCTCAGCTACAGCAATGCACAGAAATGAGGAAAATATTTCTTTGTGAAAATGAATCTTACGAGAAACTTCTGAAAATACTGTCTTAAAAATGAGAGAACACTGCTGTGTCTATTGTGCATTCTCACTGTGTTTCAGGGACATCAGAGCTGGGGTGGGACAGATCCTTCCTATAGGAGGGACTGCGCAGCTGCTCTGCTGCCTGTCGAGTAGTCGAGTATGAATGTGCTATTTGTCTTCTGAGAGGACTCTTTGGGAAGGGACGCCCCTATCCTGTGTTCCATGCCTAGGACAAATCTGACAACACTCAATCTCCAGAGCCAGGCGCTGCATGGCTTTATGAGAGAGGGGTCCCCCCTTGGGTATGGTGGATAAGAATATATGCTCGAGTCATAACGTATTTTCAAACTGTGAAAGTTCTTTGAATCGAAGCACCCACATGTACTCAAAAAAGTCACAGACTTTCTCTATTTGGATCTTACTTCAAACTGGAGTTTAAAAATAAATCTCTGCTTTGGTTTTTGTTTTGTTTTGTTTTATGTCTGTAAATAATCTTCTGTAAATTTTTTATGTTTATTTTTGAGGGGAGGGGAGGGGAAGAGAGAGAGAGAAGGAGAGAGAGAATCCTAAGAAGACTCTGTACTATGAGTGCAGAGCCCAACGTGGGCTTGGAACTCACAGAACTCTCAGAACCTCAGCTGAAACCAAGAGTCGGATGCTTAACTGACTGAGCCATCCAGGCGCCCCTGTGTGTAAGTCATCTTGCTGGATGTTGGCCATTTTCCCTCGAAGCCTGACCCGTGGGAGCTGTGTTGGTTAAGCTTGCTTGCTCTCTGGCTTCCATCTATCTCCGTCCGGGGAAGACAACTGGGTCACTCTAGGAGAAGGGAGCAGGGTTAGGTCATTGTGTTTATCTTGACCACTCTTGACCCGCACGGGGTCATCCCAGGCTGTCTGTGACTCACCACTGAAGGTCTCAGCTCTTGTAATGGTCTTTCTCTACCTGCTTCTCTGTGCCTGGCATCCCAATGGCTCTGAGATGCAAGTATCATCAACAGACTGCACCTTCCCTCTTGTTCAGTGGTTACATCCTTAGTGTCTGAGAAGCGTCTGGGTTTTTTTAGACGTGTGAAGGATCAAGGAATATTTTGATCACCAATCTCCCATATTGCCGCCCCTTCAGAGCAAGGCACTACCCCACTGGGAGTGCCCTACATCCTGCCCCCACAACACTCTGTAGATAGTCCTTCGAAGAATCATTCCTCAAACCACCCCATTGGAGTATGCCATCTGTGTGTGCCAGAATTCCAATGGATGTGTTACACTCCCCCCGCCAACATCTTACAGAAAACCCACGGTGGGGGACAGTCATTCGTGCTTGTCTCTAACAGAACCAAGTAGTGGGCCAGGGGTCAGACCTGATGACCCAAGACCCCAGACTAGGAACTGGGGGAGGCCGGCTGGGGGGGGTGGGCTGTCCTGCACCCTAGAGCCTGCCTCACACAGGGACACAGGGCTGTCAGCTACAGCTCGGCTCTCGCACGGAAACCAGAGTCCCACACTGGTGTCGTTAAAAAAAAAAAAAAAAAGGATGTCAAGAATGTTCTTACATTATGTACTTATGTTTATTTTCTTATTATGAAGCACCACAAGCTCGTCGACAAAGGGCACAGCGTTCATTTAAAATTAATAGATAGCACCATGGAAATGGGAAGCCTGGCTTCTAGCGGGTGTGATTAATTGTTCCAGTCCTGACTCGAATAAAAGTGTCTGCTAACGAGCTGGCTGTGAACACGCCCAATCTCATTACCATTGGATCCGCACTGCTAAGAATACAGCTGCTGAATGACGCAGAGCGGCCCGTCTTCACCCCAGTCTCCCCCCGCGGAGGTTTTGGAATCTCAGGACAGCACTGCGCAAGGTGAATCTGCGGGCACCTGCCAGCCCCTGGGCCAGGTGACGGGGGACGCCTGGGTCCGGTCTTGGTGACTGACTCCTTTCTCGGTCTGATTCGTGTCTCACGTGAGCTGCTCTGAGAAATAGACATGACACACACCTCCCCATTTAAAGTTTACTTTTAGGAGGAGGCTTTGGATTAAATGACCAGGGCAAATTACCGTCTTGCTGCATTGACTATATAAACTAATGCCTATGGCACAGCAAAGGAGTCAGTATACAATCGTCAGTCACGCGCTACACACCGGACCCTGTGCCTTGAAGATAAGGGGGATTAAGGTCATTTTTGTCTCACGTTCAGTCCAGCGAGAGAGAGAAGGACCCCTGCTGGCTGGCCGCTGCCGGCGTCAAGCACAAAACTGTAAAACCCCAGTGGACAGACTGGTTCCTGTTTTACACTAAACGCGGATATTGTTGGAAAGGCTTTTCCTTCTCTTACCTGTCCTAGGATACCCAGAGTGCCAGGCAATCCCTCTCGGTGGAGTCAGACCCTCCCACCTGCCTGTTTTCAGCCTGATCACTGGGGACCTCCAACACCACACTGGCAGGAATTTGCTAGGAGTCAAAGTATAGGGATGAACAAAATACGAAACCAGGGGTTGGCACTGGGGAGGCTCTGGGTTAGGAGGTCCTGTGTGCGGACACCCCAAGGCAGGAAGGATTGTAGGTGAGTTGTATGGAGAACACTCGCCCTCCAGGAGGTATCAGGCAGGTGAGAGGGACAATACTGGAGAAGTGATCCGTGGGGGGCACCTGGGGGGCTTAGTTACGCATCCAACTCTGGCTCAGGTCATGATCTCACAGTTCGTAGCTTTGAGCCCCGTATCTGGCTCTGTGCTGACAGCTTGGAGCCTGGACCCTGCTTCAGATTCAGGGTCTCCCTCTCTCTCTCTGCCTCTGCCCCCCTTGTGTTCTGTTTCTGTCTCTCAAAAATAACTAAATGTGGCTTTTTTTTCTTCCCCTCTTGAGGGGGGAGGGGGCTGTGGGAGGGGGGAGAGTGAGTGACGGGCACAGAGGAGGGCACTTGTTGGGATGAGCACTGGATGTCGTATGGAAACCAATTTGACAATAAATTCTTTAAAAAAATAACCAAATGTTAAAAAATTTAAAAAAGAGAGAGAAGGGGTCAGGGCAGGCTCTGCAGCTAGGAGTAGGGGACAGAGTACTTGGGAAGATTTTCGGGGTTAAGTGCTGTGCAGAGTAAGGAAGAATGCAGATAGGAGATGCCAACGGTGGTTGCTGGGCAGCCAGATAACTGGTTAGGCGGGGACCCAGGCAAGAGGAGATTGCGCCTGTAGCTGAGACAGTGCGGGGGGACGAAGGCAAGGGGTGTCCCGGCCAGGACTCCAAATGCCAACCTGTGTGTACTTGCCAAGAAGCATTTTCTCTGGTTCTCTGGTTCATCCATGTCTTTGGAGTAGAGGTGTTGTCTGTTCCACCCGCTGTGGTTTCCATGGCAACGCTTTGGCCTTTTCCCTTCCAGACCAGCAGTTAACGCAGAGAGAAGGGCCCTGGGTTCGGTGCCTCTTCATCAGGGAAAACCTTCCGGAGTCATCGAAACGAGGACTTGTGCCATGAGTTCGCACCGTTCCTCCTTGAAGAACTCGGGGAGAGATTTGTCTGCTCAAGGCACCGGCAGCTCCGAGACCGCAGTTGGAGGGGTCTCTCTGTCCCTCCCTGAGCGCGTGGGGGGTGGCGTCAGGCTGGACGCCGTGGGACACTTCGGTCCCTCCTGCAAGCTTGGCGTTCTGCAAACAGCGGTGCTGAGGATTTCTTTACAGGCCATGTGAGGGTCATAGCCCAACGCAGGTCTTGGTCACCCTCCTGGAGCTTGATGCGCCGTTCTTTGGCGTTTAGGTCGTGTCTTCCATCTCCCGGAATCTTAGACTCGGGGAGGCCACGTACTTTAATGTGAGTCTCCTCCCTACACTCCCTATATATAATGTGAGTCTCTTCCGCTGAAGAGGTTAGGGCATTTTCGTCTGTTGTTTGACCTCCTCGCAATTTCCAGGCGCGCGCTGTGCATCGTGACTTAAACTGGGAGGGGTTTGGAAGCACTTTAGAAGAAAATAAAATGCAAGCGGTGCACAGTCAGGCTGCACTGCCTGGAGAGAGTCTGGAATCAGAGGAGCAGTTAGGAGGCAGCGGGGGGTGGGGGGGGGTTTGAGGACAAACGGGCCACGTCAGGACCGGGCAGCCGGAGTGCAGGGAGGGTCCTGGGGCAGAAGCGTTAACCAAACTTGGTGGTTGGTGGGAGGTGGGGTTGGGGCGAACTCCCACACGAAGGCCCGATGGTTGGGTTGTGGTAGGAGATGCAACACAAACATGGCTCCTCAGGTGTTGCCCCGGGTCTCTGCCTCTTGTCGGGGTGGTCTGGGGGTGTGCGGAGAAGCCCCAGTCTTACCCACAAGTCATGCCCCAATGAGACCTGAAGACCTAGCAGGCATCGCTCTACCACTCTGTCCGTCCTCTTGTCCATCCTCACGTCGTCCATCATTCCTCCTCACGAATGCTTCCCAGGATCCCACGGGAGGTGGCCAGCGGAGGAAGCATCCGTTAACTCCTGCCTAGCAGGGACGCTCCGTGTATCATCCAGTCCCCACAACATTGGGGCACAGTGGCAGAAGGGGCATCAGCATATCCTGATTCTCTTTAATATCACGGACCACAAGAACCCTAGTCTTAGGGGGCATTCTTTCTCAAAGAATAGAGTTCTCTGCCTGTCTGCTCAGCCCCCCAACCTTACAAATATCCATTACGTCCTTTCTCAAGGTGACTTCCTAGTGCGAAGAGAAAGTAATTGATTCACATAAAGGGTAATCCTTTTCTTCCAAAAGAAGTTGTTTTTAATAGCTAGATTTTATTAATGAAGCAATTGGAACTGCAGGAATAAAGGTTTTCTTCAGAAAGCAATAAACACCGAAAGATGAGAATTATTCATTCCTCCGAATGTTACTGCTCAATATGCATGTATATCTCTCACACGTAACACAGTGGGGCCTCTTCGGCTCCTGGACTTGCCAGGCCCCGGAGGGGCTTACTGTCCATCGCAACCCCCCCCCCCACTGGTGGCCTTGCGGAGAGACAGAAGGGCGTTAGTGCCCATCAAAGACACTCTTCAGAGCTCTCCTGCATACAAATAATAAGGGAGACAGTGAAGATTTCAATCAACCGTGCTTAACTTTTGACATTGTTTTAAATGTTTTAACACTTTTTTCCCTTAACATCTCAGGTTTTGCCTTTCAAATATTTAATAATATTTGAATTAAGCTAAGCACAAAGGAGTATACAAAGCTCAACTGTACCGCTATATCTCATGATTTATTTTAAAATGGTAAAAACTATAGGGGCACCTGGGGTGGCTCAGTCGGTTAAGCATCTGACTTCGGCTCAGGTCATGATCTCACACTTTGTGTGTTTGAGTCCCACGTCAGGCTCTGTGCTGACAGCTTGGAGCCTGGAGCCTGCTTCCGATTCTATGTCTCCCTCTGTCTCTGCCCTTACCCCCGCTCATGCTCTGTCTCTGTCTCTGTCTCTCTCTCAAAAATAAATACACACTAAAGAAAATTAAATGGTAAAAACTTTATGTAAGCTTGCATCTGAGAAGGAAGGTCCATAAAACCGCAGCAAATGGCCCAAAGAGCGGCTGTATAGGGGGATAGACCCCGGGCTGGGGCCAGGGACTCCGTCCTGGGTTGACACTGTGGCGCAGAACACAGTCACCTTCTCCTCCCCGGCTCACGCCCCCTGCTCCCCCGCCTCTGTAAGTCAATGCAAACAGAAGTAAAGACTTTCAAAGGTCTTTGCCAGCTCTGACAATCCTTGTCTTGATGAATTTCCTCTTCGCGATTCTTCTATAAATTAATAATGAGGAAAATAGCTCAAAACATTATTTTTGTAAAAAGGAAAAAGTAGACTGTGCGCCAAGCTGCCGGGATCGGCGGTCCCCCCAGTGCACAGATCGGACTTAAATTTAGCCCCACGCTCTTGCTTAGCCAGCATTTTTATTAGTGGGCAAACATCCAGGATGAAACAAAACATGGCTTTGTGGGTTTTTCTGAAATTACATCCTGCAACTGGCTCCGTGGTCACTGTCCACAGCCAAGGAGGGGTCCCTCCCCACCAACAGGAGCAGGCCGATTTCCTTGAGGGGAGCAGCCTGCCTCCGAGCCGAGGGTGGAGGCAGGAATAGTCGCCTCTCCTCCTCCGCGCAGAGCGGGCGGGGACACCCTGAAGGGAAGAGGGAGAAAACGGTTCCAGGATCTGAAAACAGAGACGGGGGAGATTGGTCAGCTCAACCGGCTTGTCGTCTTCTTAAGAATACACGGGGAGGGGGGAGGGGGAGCAAGGAAGGAAAACAAAAGTGTTGAGGCTTGGAGAGAGAACGTGGAGAGATGTTGTTCGACTGCTGGGGGCATGACCCTAATCCCCCAGGAACGAGTCTTTGGAAGGCCAGCCTGCGCATAGGGAGTCTGGGGGGAGGCTGTACTTCCTCAGCAGGGGCCGGGGGTGGTCACCTGGAAGGTGACAGGATCATTTGGCCCTTGGTCCCATGCCACCTGGTGAAATGTTGCAGGAAACGAGCCGGCGATGTTGGGGTGCTGGCTTCCCGCCCGGGGGAGAGCTTCCGTCTTGACATACCAGGATGGAGATCCACCACCGCTGACGACGTCTGCTCCTCCTCACGAACTTCCTGAGCATCAAAAAGGATGATTTTGCCCAAGGGATGGAGGGGGGAGGGCGTGTTGCATGAACAAGGAGCAGAACATTCTAGAAAGAAGTCTGCTGGGTGGGGGGTGAAGACCGGACTAGACTCTCTCTCTCCTGAGCGTCATGATCGGGAGAACCCCACCACCCGTGCATGCTTGGCACTTTGTAGCCCGAAGCCTCTGAGCCTAAAGCTGAGAAAACAGGAGACGGTCCAGGAAGGTGGCGTTTTCAGAGGAAGATGCAAGGCCCTGTGTAGCAGCTGTGGTTCAGGCTTCCTGCAGAGGCTCGCATGGGGCGGGGGAGGGGCACGGACATCGGAACTGGCACCGCGGGGGGGCAGGAATAATCGCTGAGAAATGAGCTCAGGATGTTCGCCTTCCGGGCAAACTCTGCACTTTGGGGAGGTGGTCTTAGGTCGTTGCCTTCACGGCGGCCCCCTGCCGTCTGTCCCTTTCCTGCACCCGGGCCCACTCAGGGGCCCTTGGCTCCCCCAGGCAGCCGCAGGCTGAGCAGGGACGGGGCCTGGCATCTGTTCAGGGAATGAAATGTCGCTGCACAAGGCAGTCCCACGGTCTGTCTCTGCAAGAATCACCTTCGGACCTCGGGCGTGTCCAGCCGTGTCCCAGCAGCCTCGGAGGAGGAGGGAGGAAGGCACCTGGTTGGGATGGGAGGACCCAGCGCTGGGGTTCAGCAGGGCGGACTCGGCCGAGGCTGAGCAGTGGGAGAGAGTCAAAGGTGACAACAGCAGGCCGGAGCGGGGCCCAGGAGCAGTAGCGGCCTGCCCAAGCAAGGGCAGCTCAGCTTTGTCTGTGCAGTCTGGCTCGGCGCTAGGATCGGTGGCTTGAGGAATGTCAGTGACGTCATCTCAGAACACCGGGAATCGAGGGGAAGGGAGACGGGGTGCGGACCCATGCACCAGTCTTGCTAGTGCAGCTGAAGGCAGCAAAATAGGAATCGTTACTGTGTATCCTGAAAGTCAGCACTGCTTTGGAAATTACACTTTATAATGATGGGATCAGACATCCGAGCACGTATGCATTTCGGAGGTGAGCCCTGGCATCCGGTGGCCGGCACATTTGAAAGCACCGAGGCCGCCGTTGCCTTGCGGGAGGCGACAGTTCCTGTTCTGGCTCATCATCCTGGGGAATTGCATTTTCCTGGAAAACCCAGGAGAGCCAACCTCACAAAAATGAAGGTGAGAGCCAGACGCACGGCGGCTAGGAGATGTTGCCTGAAGACCGAGGTGGCTGCCTGGCAGCCTTCCTTCCTCATTTTGCAAAAGGCCATCGAGATAATTAAATAACACGGTGTCAATAAATCTCTGCTCCCGCCGCCTCTCGCGGGCGCCTCGACAGCGCAGGGCGGGGACGCGCGGCTTGGGCTGCGGCTCCTGGCACGATAATGGATGTGATCACGGACCCAAGCCCAGCTGCAGCCAGGTGGAAAGGCAATAAATAAAACTCAAGCCAGGAGAAGGGAGAGCCGCTAGTGCAGCCTCTGGACCGCAGGGAAATTAACATGACAAACAAAGGAAACTAAAATACCACTCCGATCGCCCAAGCTCAGAGACACTTGGTGTCTTATTACTCGTGTGTGTGTGTGTGTGTGCATGCGCACATGTACAGGTCTCTACAGGTGTGTCTCTCCTACATTCTTTAGCCCGTGTGGACATGGATTCTTGTGCCGGCCCGGGGAGCGATAGGAAATGCTAGTCTGGGGCCCGAACACACCGACGACAAGGTGGACTCGGGTTTGCGGAGGGTGGGATGCACCCTTGAAGACAGGAGGCCTTATGTGCCGGACTGACTCTGAGGACGAGAGCCCGTGGAAGCTTCCAGATGTGGAGACGGAAGACAGACACCCCGCTGCTTTGCCGGGCCTGCCCCCTGATTGGGAGAACGCGAGAGACGTTCTTATGGTGGGCGGAGGGCACGGGCTTGTGTGTGCGCCTGCCTGGGCCGCTGGGGTGCGGGCGGGGGGCAGGAGGTTGGTGAACGGACAAACTGGGGATGAAGCCGGGGAGCCCGGGCCCCGCTGGCGTGCCGGTTGTCAGAAATGACAGAAACTGTGCCCGGGAGGAGCAGGGTCCAGGCCGAGGGGTTCTACAGCATGGAGTTGCCCACGGCCAACCCCAAGACCGTGGGGGCTCATGACAGAGTGTGTCTCAGGGCCTCGGCTTAGCAGAGACGCTGCTGCCTCACCCCCGGCAGAGAAGAGTCAGGTGAACCAGGCACCCTTGGCCAGAGGTGGGATGTCCTCTCCCCGTGTCAGCCCCAGGGGAGGCAGCGGTGGCCTGGACGGTGTGGGCCGGGGGGCACCGCAGGCAGTCTGCAGGTGGCGGGGGCGGCTGGGGAATCCTTGCGGCTCACCCCGAACCACCCCTCTCCCGGGACCCCCGAGTGGGACTGCGAACAGAGCAGCACACGGGCTCTCTTGGGGGACACCTCATACACGTACGTCCCCCTGCCCTGCTTCCCTCTCAGAAGTGAATGGTGTGCAGTCCAAAGGGAGTGTTAACAGAACCCTCTAACCCGAGGCTTTGTGCCATGACAGGGCATGAGCTTCGGGGCCAGACAAAACTCTTGGATCCCTACTCTGCCACTCGATAGCTGCTACCGTGGGCGAGCTAATGACCCTTCCTGACGATCTGCACGAGTAGGTAGGACAGTAGTTACCTTTCAAGGTTATTAAAAGGTGGGGCTGTGTATTAATGGAATTAATTACATTAGCATATTCAGATAGAAAATTAATGCACATACAATTATCGCAGATGCCGAGACGGCATGGGATAAAATTCCCCACTGTTCCTTCTGAAAGACGAGACGGAGAGGGTGTCGAGTTCTTTACGCCAACACAGGCTGTCTTCTACAGTCCCGCACCAACGAGTCCGTGTGTGTGAGGAAAGACGCACTGCCGTTAGGTTCTCATGCACGCCACGAGTTTCTGCTCCCCGTGCTCACGGTCACCACCGACCTGGACATTCTAACCGCTGTGATGAGCAAGGAGATAAATAAGTTAGAGAAAAGTGACATTTCCCAACGGTGTCGTTAGAGGCCCAGGAAATCCAGCGAGCCCTCCCCAAACTCAGTAAAGCAGCCAGTTGTGAGCACGATAAACAGTGACTTGTCTCTGCACCAGAATAAGAAATTAAAACACTTTATCACAGCAGTGCCATAATTCCACTGAAATAAAATAAAGAAATAATCCCCCAAATACCTGAGAAAGACACGGGAGATTTCTCACAAAGGAGGAGAGGGGCGTGAATCGCCGCGGAGGCTCCGCTGTGACCCTGGGGTGAGCGCGTGGCCTGCGCACACATCAGCTTCTCAAGTCGGTCTGTGAATCAGTGCAACACCTCGCAAGGAAGCATGGCGCTTCCTACGGAACTCGACGAGCTGACCGCACCATTTACACGGCAGGTAGAAAACATAAAACCCATGATGGGCACGGGTGAAGAAGATCTTACCGTTTTTACGATAAGTATACAGTTAAAACTTTCCTTGCAACAGAGCGGGGAAAATACAGCCTCAGTCTTATATCGTTGAGAAACATGGACTATCAATTGGGAGAAAATCACGTTTGAATCCTTCCTACTTTTTATCGTGCACAAAATGACAACCAGGTAGATATGCATAATATAAAAAGAACATGATGAGATGGTCCGAAGAATAGATAAAATAATATTTTTTATAATCGATGCCTTTCTGTGCAAGGTAGAAAGCCCAGAGATGTAAAAGAAATAAATAACGGATTATACAGTTAGAAGTTAAGATCTTCTGTCTACAAGTCCCCATTAACAAAATTAAGACAAGCAATAATCTTGAGGATGTTTGCAACATGTGCACTTGACAAATGGTTAATGATCATAGTGTATAAAGTGCTCCCAAAATCCCTTTAGAAAGGCAACGCAGACCCACGTAGATAAATGCACCCGATTTGTGACAGAGGAGTAAAGGCAACACGATGGGGCACATATGATGTCTTCGACAAATGGTGCAGAAAAACTAGATATCCACATATTAAAAACAAAAAAAGTGAATCGACACAGATCCTCGACAAAAGTTACATCGAAATGGATCACAGATCAAAATGTGGAACCCCAAACTGTGCAACTCCAGGGAGACAGCCTCGGGGAAATCCAAACGGCCGTGGGCTTGGAGACCCTTTTCTGGATGCAACTGGAAAGGCATGATCTATTAAAGGAATGACGCATAAGCTGGACTTCAAAGCTTCCACCTTGACAAAATGGCCACAGAGAATTAAAAGTAAGCCACAGAGTGGGAGAAAATATTTGCAAAAGACATGCAGCAAAAGACTTATCCAAAGTATACAAAGAACTCTTAAAATTGAACAATATGAAAACAAACCACCTGATTTTAAAAATGGGCAAAAGTGTTGAACGGAGACCTCACTAAAGAAGGTATGCGGATGGCAGTGACCGTAAGGAAAGGTGCGCAACTTCTGATGTCATTAGGGAATTGAGGTTTAAAATAACCTTAGGACACCACTAGGCATCAGGTAGATTGGTCAAAATGCAAAACACCGACAACATCAAACGCCGGCGGGAATGTGGAGCAACAGGAACTCTCACTCGTTGCTGCTGGGAATGCAACATGGCGCAGCGACTTTGGAAAACAGTTGGTGGTTTCCTACAAAACTGGACATACTCTTACCATACAATCTGGCCATCAGCCTCCTCGATATTTACACAAATGAACAAATGAGTTGAAAACTTATGTCTACCCACATGACCTGAAAAAACCCTGCACCCCCATGATTATAGCAGCTTTATTCATAGTTGTCAAAACTCAAATGCAACCAAGAAGTCCTTCAGTAAATGGATAAATAAACTGTCTCATCCAGACTATGGAATATTATTCAGCACTAAAAAGAAATGAGCTATCGAGGCAGAAAAAGTCATACAGGGAACTTACACGCATTACGAGAGAAAGAAGTCAATCTGAAAAGGTTACATCCTGGGTGATTCCAACTCTGTGACATTTTGGACAAGAGAAAACTATGGAGATAGTAAAAAGATCAGTGGTTGCCTGGGGTCGGGAGGAGTGAGGGATGCATGGTAGATCTCAGAGGATTTTTAGGACGGTGAAAATTCTCTGTGTGACACTGCAATGATAGAGATGTGTCGGTAAACATTTGTCCAAACCCATAGAATGTGCCAGTCCAAGAGGACACAGCAGCGAACCTAATGTAACCTATGGACTCTGGATGATTATGGGGTATTGGTGTAGGTTCATTGATTGTAACAAATGTATACTGGGGGGTGGTATCAATAGGCAGATATGGGAACGCTCTGTAATCTCTGCTCAATTTTGTTGTGTACCTAAACTTTTCTAAAAAATATAAAGTCTCTTAGAAAATTAGAGAGCAGGGGTAGGAGAGAGAGGGTGGGAGGGAGGGAGGGAGAGGAGACAGTAATGCAGCAATACAGAACAGAATATTAGCTACCACTTAGAGAGGACCTACTATCCTATTTGCCTGGTACTGTGTCCTTAACTGAGTGGTCTTGGTCAAGTAATTGAGCTTCCTGGAGCCTTAGTGTGTGCATCTGCAAAGTGGGGAAGTGATGATTATTCTCTTTCATTAGATTGTGTTGAGGATACAATTAAGCAATGTCTATAAATCCTCAGCACTGTGACTACGTCACAGTCAGTGTCCAGAAGATAGTCACTACTATTCTTTCTGTGAAAAGTTTACAATAAAGATCCCCCTCCCCACAGGTAGAAGAGTAGAACATACAGACAGCAATAGCAGAAAAGATCCAGATGGGCATTGCACACACGGAGTGATATCCAGTCCACCAACCACAATGGAAACGGGATGAGAGCGACAAGGATGTATTTTTCAAGGGAAGATGGCACCTCCCGTGGGCATCGGTGAAAGAATCCTTGGGCAAGTGTTTCGGATGCTGCCATGGTAGTAGTGACCACCACCTGTGCTTGGGGCTCCCTAGTGACAGCTCTTCGTCGTGATGGATGTTTAATGAGTCCTCTCCAAGGTGAAGACGCCATCATCTGCTCTACACCCAGGTGCACGTGAACCAGGGCAGCCAGATGGCCGGGAGGAATACATATGCGGCGTTTGCTTTACTGCCTTCTGAGCTCTGGTTTTTCTTGCGGAAAGTAAAATGTTTGTGGTGGTGTCATTAATAGGGGTGATTTTTCTATTCTTTCTATGGATTCTTGGGTCCTCTTGAGAAAATTTCCCGCATATCGATAAAAGTTATTTGATTGGTTGTTTTCATTCCTACAGGCTTTTTATTATTTTCTGCCTCCTTCTCCAGAAGTTCATTGGACAGTGGTGGTGGAAGGGCTTTTCCTGGTATCCAGGAGCTCCACAGGTGCCCCTTCTGTGCAGCCTGAGAGCCTTAAGACCTGCCGGCGGCTACCCGCGGAACATGGAAGAACCATGTGGCCGTATGATGAAAACACGTGCTGGGCTTAATTTTGAGAAAGGCAGCACTTTGAGATGAGCTAACCGACACATTTAGGAGTCTACTGTACGACTGCAGATCCTTGTAACGGACTCACCTCCCCGCCCGCCTCCCTGGCTTTAACTCAGGAGCCACGTGGGGTTGCAAAGAGGGATACAGAGAAACAGGAGAACTTTAGTGACGCTACAGCCGGTGATTGACACGCAAATGTTTCCCTTCCTGAGCTGTTGAAACCAGCCCCATGGCTCCAGTGACTCCCAGCCTCCTGTTTAGGCTGCATTCCTGCCTTTCAGACCTGCTATCCTCATGCTGCTCACACAGGAAATATTTACGGCGCAGATGTGAAAACACACACACCCGTACCAACTTACGTAAACTTCGCTTTCAAAACATAACCATCTCTGTGTGTACATATACATTCGTATGTACATATACGTGTCCACGTGTGTAGATACATTTGTAGATATATGTGTGAAAAGATATTCTATATTTTCATAGAAATCCACTTGGAAGAGAGGTACCAAATCACCAAGTCCTCACCAATCAGCTTGTCAAGAGGGTGACACGTGGGTCGATGAATGATTTTTCTTTTACTTCCACATTCCCCATAACGAGCCTGTAGTAACTTTACAATAATCAAGGAAAAGTGAATTTTTTCTGTAACAACACCAACCAACAGCTGACCTTGTGGACTGACCGGGCTGTGAGCAGATTGCGCTGGCCCCGGCTCCCCTTCCCCCAGCGCCCCAAGCTTTCCCATGTCAGTGTCCTCGGTGCCCGCAGTCACAAGTGTAGTGGTCTCAATGCACACTAGTGTGATGACACCCGATGTGACAGGCATGGAGTCCCCCTCAACCCACGTCCTTCATCATGAGGGCTCAGTAAAAAGTAGGACCTCATTTTGAATGCTTACCCAGAAGTCTGAGTTGTTTCCCTTAATTGCTCCTTATTTTAACATGAAATTTGGTTAACAACTCAGATAAATGTCACCATTTAAGGTTCAAGGATTGGGAAATTATCATTTGACCAGGCTAAAGCTTTTCTTGGCTGAATAGATTTTTTTTATTCAGTGAGATGGTAGGGTATCAATGTAGTGGCTCGACCTCAATGAAATTCAAAGAGTAAGTGTTTTAGATACTTAGCAAAAACATTACAAATGGTTTTACAAAGTCATCAAATATTACAAAAGTACTCATGGAGTTATAGCTACACACACACACACACACACACACACACACACACATCTATACAAATACACATGTACTTATATGGATAATGTGGTAATTCATATGTATGAAGTTATGCATATAAAATAATCATAAATACAATATTTGGTTATATAGATTATAATTTGGATTAGATATCACTCCTAATAGTTTCTTAGAGTCACGCAATGTTACAATTAAAAAGGACTTTGGAGACATCTAGTCTGGCACTCAGATGCACTTTCTTTTTTTTTTTAATGTTTATTTATCTATTTTGAGACAAAAAGAGAGATTGTGTGAGGAGGGGAGGGGCAGAGAGGGAGAGAGAGAATCCCAAACAGGTTCCATTCTGTCAGTGCAGAGCCTGACACGGGGACTCAAAATCATGAACCATCTCAAGAACCCTGAGATCATGACGTGAGCAGAAATCAAGAGTCGGAGGCTTAACTGACTGAGCTGCCCAGCGCCCCTCCTTTTATTTTCTCATTTACCTGAGTTAAGGTGCCGATATAATATACTCACATCTGCCAGATGGCCAGCAATCCCACTGCCGTGTGTATTTTATTTTGTCATGACAACTGTATTGTCTTGTAAGCAGAAATAGGAACTTATGATGGAGAACGCAACCATCGAGAAATAGATCTACGTGAGTAGTTTTGCTCCAAACCCCTCACACTGGCTCTTACCAGGAGGTTTTCTGGAAGGGTCGACAGACACGGTGCCACCAGGGTAGAAAGGCAGCGAGGGGAAAGCCGGCCACTGCCTACCTCTCTCCCAGGAGACCATCTGCGCCCCACGACCACCAAGGTGAAGATGACACGTGTCCCCAAACACATCAAGGGCAAAGGGGACAGACTCTTTCTCATTTCTTACGTTTGAGAGCAGGAGGTTTACTGAAGACAAAGATTCTTCTGAACCCCTTAGAGCTCTCTTCCCTCCGGGGCCAAATCTGATATTCCATTACATAACCGTGTGCCAAATTGCCTCCTTTTCCCCCTCTAATACCTTTTTCAGTTTCATCCTTTCAGAAAGGGAAAACGCAAAGGCGACCCTGGAAGCTTCCAAGGCAGCAGGAAGCCTCCTGGGAGTGTTCATCAAAGGACACGGAGGGTTTGCAGGGCGTACTTCTCTAAGCCTCGGGCTGAAGGCAGAGATGCCGGGTTTATTATTCTGATTTCGTGGAGGGAGACGGGAGATTGAAAACAAATGCTCCCATTCAGTGTGGGTGATAAAAAAGAAAACTTTTCTATAAAGGGATTATTAAAATTCAGAGACACCAGATGCCTCCAGCAAATTTCATCAGGGGAGTTCTGGAGAGAGAGCTTTCATTTTCAGAGTTTTGAAAACAAGAATTTCCATCTGCAACTTTAGGAGGAAAATAGAAAAATCTCTATTTCTCCTTATGGAAAGATGCTACTTAGCAAGGTTGATGTGTATACAAAAATTAGAAAATAAGTATTCATTGATTTCAGCATTCTGTTTCAGAGCTTATAGAATACAATTAGCCATCCCACTAATGTTTTCTCTGTCAATGAAAAATAAAAGATCTCATTTCATTTTTTTCCCCATCAGACTCCAAGGAAATAAAACAGTATTTTCTATTAGAGAGATGAAGTTTGATAAACCCAACGTGGATCTTGCTTCTCCTCATTATAAAGTTCCCTAAGGAAAAGCTATACGGTCATACGGAGAATATATGCATAAATATCAAGATCTGGGAAGCAGAGTGTGGTACCGGTTATCCTTGTCCCTTGATGGATAGACCGATAGGTTTGAGGAGATTATACACACACGCATTTTCCCACAAGGGATGACTCGTTTGGACTTAACTCAGTTTGCACTAAAATCATCATCACCTCCATTCAAGTCCGGGGGAAGAAAACTCCGTTCTACGCAAAATTTGTGGTTCCTTCTCCCAGGAGGAAGATCTTGGTCCCATAACAATAGGTGTCCCAGCTGATTACATCGCTCATAAAGAATTCCAGGAGCGGCACTGAACTTGCTGAGTTACTATCTGAAGGTGCAGGTTGAGTCTCTTCTGCTGCACGTCAGCCGCGTGGCTCAGGCTCTTTGTCGGAATTGCTTCCTGGGTGAAAGCTGTGGAATAGTCATAGGAGATAAGTATTCAGAAGTGGAGTATCATATGCGAAAGTAGTTAAATAATACATATGAAAAACTCAGTCAAGTTCATTTCCAGTGAAAAGACAGGATGATTTGAGTCCCAAGATGCGAGATTGGGGTGATGAGACGAGGCCGGGATCTAGTTGCAGGTGGCATGGGGTAGGCGCACTCCACCCCACCGGCCCCAGTGAGGGCAGCTACGAGACTGGACAGAGCACAGGGGTCAGTTATCTGAGAACTCCAGAAGAGAAACAGTACCAGGTGAGGAAGAAGACCAGAATTTGGAGTTCCATGAAACCGACGACAAGTTCATTATTTCTTGTAGTCAGAAGCCTAAGGGATCGGCATCAGGGTGGACTACGAACTAAGAGACCTCCGGGATAAACTCTTTAGTCCAAGTTCAAGGAGCACCAAAGATGTCTCCTGGAGCGACAACAGCAGGGGACCCACAGGTGCCTAACCTATGGAGGAGAGCATCTGCTCAGAGGAATTCTAACCTTTGGAAGGTGTTGTGAAGGTCTGTTTCCTTGTTTTAGGTTCTTGGTGTCCTTGGCCTTCATTGTGGTCACCTCACCGTCTCGGTAAGTACACAGGAGAGCGGGATCAATAAACTCTATGTTTTCAGGAATCCAAAGGGGAGCTTTAAGGAACTACAAAAAAGTGAGAGACTGCACAGAGAGGAGACCTCGGAAAAGCAGCCCGATGAGTCTGCCACTTACCCCACGGCTCAGCCTCAATGTGCACATGCACGGTCTTACCTGAATCAGCGCACGAGAGAGTCTAAGAACTGAACTGAGGGATAGGTCCCTGCTTAGGATCTAGACTCAGCGTCCCTCACACACATGGCTTCAGATCATGACAGCGCTACACAGGCTGTGAGAACGGAATGGATGCCCAAACCAGGCCCCCAGAAGACTGGACGTGACAGAAAGCCTGCTAGAACAGGGCTAGAAGAAATTCAGCTCTGCCCAGGGTGCCAGGTCAGCAAACCAACACTTAGAAAACTTTCGTGTCCCCATAAATGCCCTTCTTGACCAGAAACACAGTACGGTAAAACCTCGGATTGTGAGTACCCTGTTCTACGAGTATTCTGCAAGATGAGGAAACATTGCTAATGAATTTTAACTTGATAAATGAGCAATGTCTTGCAATACGAGTAGTATGTGACACGTAATGTCACATGATCACACTGAGCCAATGGTTCTTCTCTCTCTCTCTCTCTCTCTCTCTCTCTCTCTGTGGGCTTCTGGGTGATCGTCCCCCATGCTTAGATGCTCGGTATCAAGCCACGGCATTTGGCAGAAATCAGTGAGTTCTCAGAATGTTGGAAGGTGCCCACAACTGGCACTAGTGTATTTGTTGTCACTTCAAAGCAACTACAGACAGTCCTTTGCTTTTCCACACAAGAGTGAGCTGAGGAATGCTCTGCTTCATTCTAGTTCAGGCTGCCTGAAGATAGAGACCCTTTCCTCTGCCTCCTGATCGCCAGTTACATTCAATACCGTATGTGACAAGAGTTTGTTAACACTGTACTGTAGCCAACATCCGTGCGAGGGTATACGATGGCCCCCATGCAGAAAAAGGGTGAAAAGAAAGGAGGTAAGAAGAAGAAGATGACCGTGGTGGAAGTTAAGAAGGAAATCATTGAGAAGTATGAACGAGGTATGTGAGTAGCCGAAACTTCAAACTTTTATAAGAAGTCTACGTCTGCATCTCATCTGCAGAGGAGAAGGAGGAAAAGGAGGAGGAATCCCTCACTTCAGATGAGATCGGGGAGATGAGCAAAATGTGGGAAACAGGGCAAAATTTTGTAGAAGAGCACCACCCGGATGAGGCTATCGCAGGGCGCGTGATGGAACAGAGAACCACAATGGAAGGTCGCATTTCTGCGAAATCCTCAAAAGGAAGCAAAAGCGAGTGTCATTGCATAGGTTCCTTGTTAAAGTTGCACGGGAAGGAAAAGACACCACTGAGCCGATAGACAGCAGTGATTCCGCTGCTGAGAATGAAAGTCGTCCTACACAATAACCCTCCTCGCTCTTGTCTCCCTCACACCGGCCACAAAGGTTTTCTAAGGGAAATTTTCTTTATATTTTGTATATATTACAGTATTATAACCATTTTCATATGAGTATTTTTGAGTTGTGGAGCAAATCACCCGAGTTTCTATTATTTCTTATGGGGATGTTCTCTTTGATATACAAGTGCTTTAGATTATAAGCATGTTTCCAGAACAAATTATGCTGGCAAAACAAGGCATTACTGTAATATGCTTTCAGCCAGTCCCCAGCTGCCAAGCCATCTCTGGGCTCTCTACTTACTTTCTTGTTCCTTATTCTTTATCCTATAAAAGCTTCCTGCCGTCTGCCCCATTTTCAGTTCTCTGAATGGAGACCACCCACTCCATGAAGTGTTGGCTGAAGTTTGTTTGTGTCACTGAACTGTCTTCTTTAATCATTTTTAATAACAGAGAGTATCAACATTTTCCATAAGCTTTAAAAAGACTCAAAGGTTTAATAACATAATACTCAAAGGGCCCAGACTATAATCCAAAGTTACTCAGCACATGAAGAACCAGAAATGTATCAACTGCATGGAAAGAGGCATTCAACAGACATCAGTTCCAAAATGGCTCACATGTTGAAAAATACCCGTCAATGACCGACCTTAAAACGACCATTAAAAATGCTCCAAGAAAGGCAAGCATTGTTAAAACAAATGGAAGGATAAAAAATCTTAGCCGAGAAGTGGAAGACATGAAAAAGAAACAGAAGAACAAGAACCAGTATGTGGTCCATGAAAGTTCTTCCTTGACCTGCTGGAATTTTCACGGGGTATCCTGCACGTAAGCACAGATGACACGATTATAACGGAACGTGTAGACTGTAACTAATTTCTAAGATAATAATATTATGCAAATGATATGTAAATATTATGTAAACGATATGTGCATATATAAAAATAGACCATGCACATAGAAAGTGAATACGTATATGGATAAATGTAAACATTGATTTGCCCTTCTTAAATTTCTTTTAATTCCATAGAATATCTCTATAAAACATTTTTTTCAATCTCTTGCCCTCGGGCATGCTTGCATCAGGAACGATGGTGATGTCTGGGAATTATTCAAGAGCACAATCTGCTCTCAGGGGTGAATATGCTTGGTAAGTTTTCGGATGGCACGCACAGAGCTTAAAGGTGGGCCCCATTCACGTAACGTGTTCTTTGGCTGCTCAGAAAAGCCAATGCCAGTTGAATGCTGCACATCCTAGTGTAACTCAGAGAAGTTAAATCGATCTTTAATCAAAGCGGATGCCTAGCACCCTGATCTCGTGCACTTTGGAAAGCTCTCGGTGGCTGGCAAAATGAAGGCCCCTGAGGATGTCCACATTCTAATCCTAAGCACCTGTGAGGGGCGCCTGGGGGGCTCAATCGGTTGAGTGTGTCTGACTCTTTATTTCAGCTCAGGTCATGATCTGAGCGTCGTGAGACTGAGCCCCGTGTCGGGCTCTGTGCTGAGTGCAGAGACTGCTTGAGAGTCTCTCTTCCTCTCCCTCTGTCCCTCCCCTGTGCACACATTCTCTCTTTCTCAAAAAAAAAAAAAAAAAATAGAACCTGTAAACATGTTAATTTACACAACCAAAGGGACCGTGCAGACGTGATTATGACAACAGATATGGGCGTCTCTAGAAGCTGGACAAGATGAGGAAACTGTTACTTTGTTACCGTGATTTGGTACAAGACACAAGAATAGGCTGAAGCGAACCTAGCTTATTCAAACTCCCAGTATTCTTTAAAAAAATGCCCTGTTATGAACCTGTCAAATAAGTTGTCTAAAATGAAGAGAATCATTATAATTTAAAACGTAAATCATCACAATCATAACCATGAAGAGCTTCCTTGACATTCGCTCCTGGGATATCGCAAAGATGATGAAATCTGAAATTAAGCAGAGCTTATTAAGATCAACCATTTTTATCATATGACCTTTTCATTTCAAAATGTAGACACACATAATAAATAAGTTTTCCAGCGTGTATGACTGCTCAGAGGCTCCTACGACTCGGAAAGACACCGAGCTAATTAGATGTGAAATATCAACTGGTGAGCAATTACAGCCGGACCAAAAAATACCCCAGCGAGTCCGTACATCTTACACAATTATGATTCAGGCAAGTCTCGAGGTTGTGTCTATGTCATGAATTTAGAAATAGCCGTAAAACCTGGTCATCGCAAACATGCAATCTGCTGCTATCTACTTTTATTTGGCTGGTAAGAAGAACAGATGAACCTTTTTCATTTGTTAGAGCTCTAATTTTTCTGTTACCTCATCTCCCCAGTTTTAGAGAGGAAAAACTTACAGAAAAGCATGATTTCTTCTGTGGAATGACCCGGCAGAGCTCTATTCCAAAAAAAGAAAAAGAAAATCAGAAGCTCTAAGTTCTGGAAGGTTAGTTTACCAAGAAGCTAACATCAAATGTTGGCTATTGTGCCTTCTCGGCATACAATATTTTGGCCATTCTTACCCAGCCAGAGGAATGGGGGGGTGGATTTTGATTTTCTTCCCCTTTTGGGTTCATCCTGAAGCAGAACTTAAGATTAGGGCTTGAGCACAGGTGGTTTGTTTGGGAGGAAATGCCAGGGAGTGGGTGGTGAACTAGAAGGAGGCTCGGCCGCGTGCTACTGGGCTTTCGCCATGGCGGGGCTGGCTGCCGATGCGCTTGAGATCCACGAGGCTGATGTGGGACGTGCCTCGTAATGCTCCCTCTGGAGAAGGGAACGCTGTGGCAAGCTTTCACTAACTTGTTCCCCTTCGGTCCCAGGTTCTCCCAGAAGAATATTCTCCCAGGTGGCCCTGCTCACGCTGAAAAAATTACACTGCCATTCCAAAACACGAGCAAGCAAAACAAAGCAAACAAAAACTAATGTCACCAAAGAAAACAGACATGCGTACACACAAAACAGAGGCAAAGAGGTATGTCAGGCTCCTGCAGCAGAACCCTGAGACCTTGTGTGGGAACTGTCCACCTGCTGCTCCCAGAATCTACTCAGGGACGTGACAACATGATTTGGGTGCGCAGAACTCTATCCCCATCGGCACCACTGGCATTAAGCCAGATCTGTAGTCATCTGCAAGGTGATGCCTGGCCGTAGACTATTAAAAAGACATAAAATGATCCAGCTCTTCCACTTCTGGGTATGTACCCCAAAAGAAATGAAGGCAGGATCTCAAAGAGACATTCGTATACCCGTATTCTTGGCAACATTATTCACAATAGCTGAAAGGCGAAGGAACCAAGGATGGATGAATGGACAAGCCAAATGTGATAGAGGCACACAGTGGACTGTCACGCACCCTCGAAAAGGAAGGAGATTCTGCCACATGCCACATCGTGAATGAGCCTCGAGAACACTATTCTCAGTGAAATAGACCAGTAACACAAACACAAACACTGTCTGACTCTGTGTCAGCGAGGTACGGAGAGTGGTCAAAATCGTAGATACGGAGAATAGAATGGTGCTTTCCGGGGACGGAGGAGCTGGGAGTCACGGAGTGGATTTGGGGTTTGAGTAGATCTGTGCTCTGGGGGTGCATAGTGGTGACAGCTGCAAGACAATGTGGGTGCAGGGAAGGCTATTTAACGGTACACTTCAAACAGCTAAAATGGTAAATTTTACGTTATGTGTGTGCTACCACAATAAAAAGGAAAGACATAAAGGGGGGAAAGCTACAATCTCCACTGCCATGGGGGGTCTCAGGCAGTCACTGAAATTTGTCGGCTCCCTTCTCCGCTGCCCCTTCCAGACCCCTTGATTTTGGGTCCATACCTCCTGTATTGAGGGGAGTGACCCTTGACTGCACTTCTCTTCCTAGCTGTGGCTACTGTGATGTGCCCATGCACTGTCCCCATGGGGCGCAGAGACACTAAGAGGCATCTGGGTGACTCCCTGATCTCAGATTCTCTCCCTGGAGCTCTCTTGAGCAGCTCATCATGACGATGAGGGTCACCTACCCTTGCCAAGATGGTAGCTCCCTACCGTATGACTGGTTCATTAATCTTTAAATTCCTTTCAGGGTCATGCTGGCTAATCATTTAAAGTCAAGTATTGGTGTTTTCTGGTCTCACCAAATAAAGATCTGATTGGTACCGATCAGGGAAGTCTCGGTGCCCAAGACAAGTCTGAATTCTTCAGTCTCCCTCTCCATAGGATCCTTGGATTCAGGGATCTTTTTTTTTTTAATGTTTATTTATTTATTTAGAGAGACAGATAGAATGCAAGCAGGGGAGGGGCAGAGAGAGGGGGAGACACAGAATCGGAAGCAGGCTCCAGGCTCTGACCCATCAGCACAGAGCCCGACGCAGGACTCGAACTCAGGAGCCTTTAAGGCTTAGGATCATGATGTGAGCCGAAGTCAGTTGCCCAACTGACTGAGCCACCCAGGCACCCCCAGAGATCTTTAGTAAGAACCCGGGGATGCAAACAGATATGGTGTGAGGTTCATGGATCAGGAAATATTGGAATCTGTTTCACATGGAGATTGCAATTTTATGGACATTAAGATCATACGAATGGTTCACGGGAAGGAGGAGATGGGGAAATAAAGAAGGTGGTACAAACAGGAACGTAAGTTTGTAAGTTCTGCACTTTTTTTACTCGTATTACCTAAAGAATCCTTTAGAAAGCAATTCTAGAATCGAAATTGCATCTCGTTCATAGGATACTTGGGATTTTGTTTCTAAATTCAGTTCTAGTTTTCTCTCAAACAAACAACCTGTTCATGTCAAACGTTCCCCAAAGTGCACAGTATAATTCCAGCTTGTAGTTCATGTAACAGGCTAGAATTCTAGAGAGATGTGTGCGTGTGTTAATCAAGTAACATAAGGGCATGAAACAGCTGATATCTACTTTAGACTGACATGTGGGTATAGACTCAGCCTGCAAGGACCTTATGCAGCACTGTTCAGTGCAAGTAATACATCTGCAGCCACATGTCTCTAGAATTTGCCCAAAGAGCAGTCGTCACCAACTAAGGCTTCACAAACCCCAGCTTCAGGGCAGATGCGACAAAGCAGCTCATGGTACCCAGAGACAAGAAGGAGACCGTCCTTATAAAGAGTTGAACAGACAAGCCACGTTGAAATGTATTCACAGGTGCTGATTTGAGAAGACTTCCAAACACTCCCTCCCTCAAGCCAACCTCAAGTGACGGAAATATAGGGGTCATGCCCTCATCAACATACCAGAGGCTGGTCAAGTCGGTCACAAGGGTGTCCTGTATTAGGGGTAGATGCCTAGGGACCAAATAACCCCCAAATTGAGGGGATCCATGATTTGGAGCTCCTAATTGGATGACACTGACTTCATCACTGCAAGCAAGGAGGCTCTGAATCCATGGAAACTCTAGGGTTCTCAAGTGCCCCATGGTTATCAAGACAAGGGCTCTGGTCTATGGCAGCAAGGACCATGGTCAAATGTTAGTGGAGCGCCCCCTTGTTACAGCCCATGGTCCAAGTGCCACCAGGTTTGCACACTTAGAGTTCAACATCAGAGTCATGGAGCTCGCTGGACATCAGTAAGAAAGAGCTGGGAGAGACGAACAGGATCTGGGCTTGCTCCGGGTGACTCTGAGGGGGGTTCAGGGAAGTGGCCTGGAATCCTGAATTGAACATTGTCCATAAGTGGATATAACTTGGTGATTGGGTATTTTAAGTTTTATCTAAGAGAAGGGAGACCAGAGCTTTCACTGGTAAGCATCACTCATGTCGGGAGAGGAAGTAGAGAGAGCTGTTATGTAGGAGAGCGGCATTTGTCTCTGTCTTGTTCCCTATGTGGTCTTGGAGTGGCCCCGTCCACACATTATTTATATTCTTGGATCATTGTTTATGCTCACTTAGGAACATCACGTCCCAGCTGCCAGCAAGGCCGTTTTTCACTTTTCTTGGAATCTAGAATTGTATTTTATTTTATTATTTTACTTTATTTTATCATGTTATTTTCTTTCACCTCCTTTCCTTTTCTTTTGTTTTATTTATAACCGAGAGAAGTTGATTCCTTAAGTTACTCGCTCCAACAGAATTCTTCCTCAAGCGGTCTTTGGGATTTTCCTCTCTTGCATAATTAACAGTTACCGTTGATGGGGTGCAAACGTGTCCAGAGCAAATGCCAAAACACTGTTTCACAATTTCGCACTGAAAAGATTTTTGTAAAACACTCAGGGGTCAAGAATGCGTCTAATTACAAAGAAGGCGAGCCGTGAGCGTGAGCACTCCGCTCACCACGGGGCTGCGTCCAGAGACCAGGTTCTCACGGCTCGGTGACCCACGTGACGAAGAGGATGGCGGAACGTGCCTTGGCTTGGATCCTCCAGAACCGCTCCTGAGTGTTTTAACGACAGTCCTTGGACCTGATTCAAGGTGTGATGGCCCTTCGAGACTTTTGCAGATCCATAACTCGCTGGCTGAGCACAGAACTTTCCCTTCACCTTCCCATGGACCATCTTTGGCTACCTCCCTATCCAGCTCATGCATTTGCTCTAAATCATATTCCCCCAGTTATGACCCTTGGGCTCCATACTTCAAACACTTGGGGCATCTGTTGAAAAGGCACATACTTGGACCCTTTCCCAACCCTGTTATGTGATCGTCTCAACGGGTAGAGTCTTGAAATTTTTTAAAGTCCCTCTGGGTAATTAGAAGGTACACCAAAATTTAGGAACCTTAGCTTCATATGACACGGACCAATGGAGTGTTTGACAGTTTTAGATAAGGCCAGACACAAATCGAGTTTGAAATTTAAACGGTGGTCCCCTTTAAGGAAGGACTTTCTCTACATTCCTTTTGGGGTCCCCATCATGTCCCCAGGTCCCTGGAGCCTCTTTACCTTCCACTCACACTGCTTTCTCCTGAGGACCCCCAAAATTTTCCACCCCATTGATGTCTCCATTGAAAGTCATCATTTTTTTTTTTTTATGCCCTACTTCCAGGCACTGATGGCAAGTTTTAACAGCTGACAGCTACTCTTCACCTGAGAATGGCTGCTTCTGACAAACACGGGCAAAGAAATAGATATTGCATGAAGTTGAACCAATTTCTAACACGGGGAACTTTTCAGAACTTTGAATTGCATGCTAAGGGGAACAAGTAAATTGCCTCAAGTCAGCATCGGCCATGATTTCAAATTCGCAGGACAGAGGCGCCTGGGTGGCTCAGTTGGTTGAGCGGCTGACTTTGGCTCAGGTCATGATCTCGTGGTCTGTGAGTTCGAGCCCCGCGTCGGGCTCTGTGCTGACAGCTCAGAGCGTGGAGCCTGCTTTGGATTCTGTGTCTCCCTCTCTCTGCTCTTCTCCTGCTCACGCTCTGTCTCTATGTCTCAAAAATAAAATAAAAAAACGTTAAAGAAAAAAAATTAAATTCACAGGACACGATGCCTCCCTCACCTTCTCCAGGAGTGGCTATTTCATATGGCCGTTTCAAGTTCGGGCAGCAGTGGTTCTGGTGTTTGCTGAGACCTCCCTGCACCCCCAGAATCCCAGGGGTTCCTCCTGGTCTCTGTGCTGCGGCTTATGCTGGGCTTTAATGCTGAGCGTCATCTCTGCCCACCTCTTAGTGACTGTGACCCACGGACGCATGTGGCTTCCTCGTGCTGCTCTGCCAACTTTTCACTCAATAGATGGCACATGTGGTCTTCAGAGGAAGCACATTTCAAATTGTCTCCTGACAGAGTGTGTCTCTCCCCACTCATCTCCCCATAGAAAGAATGGGAGGGAGAAGAAGGCAGCCGGCAGGGGAAAGTGGCTGGCCGTCCTGGTCACAGGAGCTAACTCATGGGGACAGGGGTGCGTGGGAAGCTCAGATCTATTTTAACAGACTCACTTCTGCTCTGCTCCCCAGGAGCCCCCTGCGGGTCTTAGGGAGTGTGATTATTCAGACACCCGTGATCAAAAAGCCGGGGACTTCGTCCCACACACATCTGCTTTTGTGAGGTAGTGAACTTCCCAAAGCAGTATTTCTTGTCTTGTTTACATGACCCTACATTGTCTACGTTGTTTGTGATGGATATTATTTTTTTCTACCCATACCGATGCCTTAGGGTTTCCTAACAGGTTGTTTTCTGTTTCTCCAGTTTCTGTTCTTCTTACCAGTGTACTTCCCTCGCCACACACACAGCCCCCGTGCCCGCGGCTGTTTTCTCACTCGCCAAAAAGAGCGAATGTTCTTACTGTACGTCGATGTTGGTGCGTGTGGCTTCGTGCCGTGTCCCCCAAGGAGCAGAGAGAGGACGGCCGCCCTTCAGGGCAGCCTTTGGGATTGCCCACAGCTGGTACGTTGTCCCTGTTCCCAGCGACATGCACCCATTCTTGCTCTGTTCTCAAGTATCAGGATACCTTCCTGCAGCTGGGCCCGGACACTGCCTGGGGATGGGTTCCTTCCGATGCTAACGGGGGCGGGGGGGGGGGGCAAGCAGTCTTCAAGACAATCAGCAGTGAATCCAGCCTCCTTGCTGTCACGCGCTTGTGATGTCCTCTCTAGTGTCCTGCCAGGGCTGCTCTGTGAGGCCAGGACCGTATGGCAGAGGCAACAATGTCCCTTCCCAAGTCAGGTCATAAAGTGACTTAACTTTCCTAGCAGCCCTCTCTCTCTCCTTCTCTCTCAGCTCGCTCACTCTGGGGAGGCCCCCTGCCGTGTCGTGTGTGAACAGCCCTGGGGGAGACCTGTGTGGCAAGAAGCTGAAGTCTCTGACTTAGAGCCAGCAGCTGCCAACGGTCACGTGAGTGGATTTGGAAGCGGCCCCTGCTGAATTCCAAGATGACCCCAGTCCCAGCCGGTGGATTGAATGCAACTCACAAAAGAACCGTAGCCAGGACCACCTAGTTAAGCCAATCCCAGATTCCCGACCGACAGAAAGTGTGAGGTGTTACCTGTTTAAGCCTCTAGTGACCAACACACCAAGCCTCCAGCCTCGTTTCCTGAGGTGCCAGTTTGTTCATACCATTTACCTTCAAGACGCCATCGTCCAGACTGATCGAGCTGGGAGGCTCCTATTGCCATAACTTGTCTTTATTACTGTGTCTCTCCGTGTATGCAATCCTTGTACCAGAAAATCCAACACCAGAACAGCGTCTGGCAGTAGGAGGTGCCCGATAAATACGGGTAGAGTTCATGGTACAAATAACATGGGCGTCACGTCTGCAAGCTCGAACCTCCACCCAGACCCAAGCAAACCAGCCCGCCTGAAAGAATAGTGACCAGAACGTGTTATGAGTCAGATGATGAGCAAACAGTGGGTGTCCCACAGCAAAGGTCACAAATTCCACACAGCTTCTAAAGAGCGCCCTCACTCGGGGTCCCGCTGCTCCTGCGAGCTCATGGAGAGTTAGAGTCTGACCCCACCAACCCTAGCCGGTGAGGACAGAGCTCTGTGGGCCTGTTCCCTTCCCATGCGGCTGCTCTTCTGACCGGGTCTTCCCCACCCTTATCCGGGGTCATTGCCTCTCCTGTTTCTCTCCCGCCTCTGAGTGTGCCTTGGAACATTACTGTCCTTCCTTATCCGGGGGACTCTGTGCTCCACTCAAGCCACTTGGCGCGGCTCTTCCTGGCAGGAGGCCACGGGTCTGGACACTCTCTACTGGATGTGGTTGTCTCTCTTTGGGGCCAGTTTTAGTGAGTCGCTTATCAGCCGCCTTCCTCAAGTGTGACACCCCTCCCGCCTTTGTCATTCAGCTTCAAGAAAATTATCGGCGATGACTGTAAGTGGATGCTACAGCTGCTGTCCTTCCCGCTTCCCCTACAGGGGGGGTGCTGTCCTTACTCTAAGTGGCCACTTCTGTGTGTCCACAGGTTGGCGTGGCATCCTGGTGACCCTCTGGGTTGGGGGTGGGCAAAGTCTGACCACTCACACCTGTGGCCTCATCATTGGCTACATCTACTTTTGTCTACGAGAGCAGAGCTGTGTACTTGCAACAGAGCCCATGCGGCCTGCCAAAATGAAACTGCTTACTATCTGGCCCTTTACAGGCGAAATTCATCAACCCCTGCTGTCTGGGTCAGCGGATGCCAGAAATTTTGCGTTTTACAGAACTATGACCCAAATGAGACTGGCAAGTAGGACCATGATAATAATCACAAAGCAACTAACACGCCAGCATTTTAATATTACGAGGAGAAACTCGTCTCTGTATTTGAGGAAAAAAAAATACTTCATGAATACATTTAATTAGCCATCCACCCGAGTCCTGTGTTTTCTCATATCTTATGTTTCCAACCAATAAAAACGTCACCCAAGCCCAAACTGGCATGCCAAAAAAGATCATTAGAATTTTAATTGAAACATCAGAGGGCAAGTCCCAACTTTTCTTCTTTCCATTGAGCGATCTGAATAGGTTGATTGGTCACCGTGATCTCACATTCACCTAGGAAGGAAAGAAGGAAGGAAGGAGAGAGGGAGAGATGAAGGGAGGGAAGGAAGGAGGAGGGAAGGAAGGAGGGAGGAAGGAAGGAGGGAGGAGGAAGGAAGGAGGAAGGGAAGGAGGGAAGGAGGGAGGGAGGGAGGAGAGGAAGGAGGAGGAAACAGGGGGGGAGGATGGGGGAAAGGAAAGAAGGAGAGAGGGAAGGAGGGAGGGAGAGAACTCGCAGGGATGGGCAGGGACCTTGTACTGGTCATCGCGCTATTTTATTTTTGCTGCAGCATTGTTACAGATGAGGTAAGTGGGGCTGAAAGGTGAATCGGCAGCCCTGTCGCACGGAAGTGGCTCGGTTGGGAAGAGAAGGGAGCTCTGTGCCACACGTCACAGAGCCACTTAGAGAAAAACTACACGGTGACCCTGGCAAGTCCAGGAAATGTGTGGGAGCTGCCAAGGTAGCCTTCACCTACAGTGGAGTGACCGCTCGGTCCACCCTGTCGTGTGAGCCATGAGACAGCCCCCAAATGGCGATGGGGTCCTCTCGTAGTCACTCTGCTCTGCTCTGAAGGACTCGAATCCCGGGTCTTTGTGGGGAGGTTCGACGGTGAAGAGAACAGAGAGATTGGGTGCTTGGTGGCTCTTTTTCCACCTGGAGAGAATGGGGTGTCCGGGATGGGTGGTATAACATGAGAGGCATGAAAACCTTGTAAACCTGAACGATCATCCAAAGCTCCCACACACGGCGGCGGGATTGTAACCCCCCCGAGGAAAGTCTGGCAGCTCCTCAAACAATGAAATACGGAGTTGCCATGCAGAAACTTGCACACTAATGTTTCTAAAGTATTACTCCTAACACTTGCAAGGTGGGAGCCACCCGGACGCCTGTCAACGGATAGAACAGGTTGCAGTAGGATGTCGTTCTGCCCTAACCAGGCACGGAGCGCTGACAGCTGGGGCAACACGAGGGACCCCGAAAACGCCGTGCCGAGTGAAAGAGGCCAGGTGTGAAGAAGAACACGGAGTATATGATTCTGTCGCTACGAAAGGCACGGATTAGGCAAATCTGTAGAGGCGTTAAGCAGACTGGTAGTTGGCAAGGGATGGGGGAAAGGGAGGGTCGTAACTAAAGGTTACGGCGTTCTTTCCGGGGTGACGGAAATGTTCTAGAACCGATGACGGCCACACCCATCTGTGGAATTACCAAGAATCACTGAATTTGCACGCTCTCCGTGAGCGAGTTGTATGGCATGTGAATTACAACTCGCTAAAGCTGGGAAAGAATGTTCGTGAGCTCAGCCACGCCTGTCCCTTAACCTTCCTCGCGCTAGCTGTGCACGCCTTTGGCTGTTGATGGGGAAGGGACTTTGAGGGGGTAGAGGAACTCTGCGATGGCCTTTCTCAGGCGCCCTTCCCTCCCGCACAGAGAGAGCATGCGTACTCAGCTGCAAATAGGCCCGGCACCCGTTAGCTCCCCGACCTGAAAAATACACGTTCTCTTTTGTGCCCTTTAATTGGTGCTGGTCAGCCACGGCGAAGGTAGCACTGAGAAACAGTCATTCCCGGGGACTCTCCCCCAGATCCCCCTCCACCCTGGCTGGGAGATAATTAAGTTCGATGCTGTGCACTGGTTTGAAAGAAAAACCGCTAGGATTTCCTGTGAGCTGGTCTGTTTCAGCCGCCCCCGCCCCCCCCCTCCAGGAAGTCTGCTTTACAAGGACCCTGAAGGCCGCGTGTCTCTTTCATGGTCTCTCTGCCTCCGACTAAATGTTCTGTGAATAATTAGACATTAAAGCCTTGCAAATAATAGAGCCGCCATCTTCCATGGGTAAAGGACTAATTATCAGAACTTGGTCTGGCCGAGCATTAAATCCCCGGGTCTGAAACGCCCTTGTGGGGAAGGAGAGGCTGGAATTCGTGTCTAATATTGGTATTTATGGCCCTTTGTTTTCCTGGGAGCAGCTGTCTTCCACTCTGTGAGCACGAATTCAGGGTCTTCTCACTCTGCGTTCCCATCCACAAATCATTTAAGTACGCGGGCTCTTTTAGAAACAGTGTTACCTTTTAAAGAACAGAATCAAAGGACCGAGTGATGGCAACGTCGAATTTAAAGCCTGGAAGCCGTTGCCTGTGTTCACACTGAGGCGAGAAGCCGGGCTCCGAGGGTAGTGGCTGGACCTCACGAGTCGTCACGGGAAGGGGGCTCCCGGCCGTCAGCACGACTTCCTGGCTGGACCCTGGTGTCCAGCCCCAGAGACTGCAGGGCCGCCTCACCCCGCAGGGGTCCTCTCTCTTGGCCAGAAAATAGGACGAACCTCTTTTCCCGCCGCTGCCCAGAGGCTTCCCAGAGATGGATGAGTCTCCGGAGACCAGGCCTGGGATGAATATGAGCGATTGATATTTTAAAGACCTGTTTCCCAGCCCTGTTTTGACAAGCCCGTTCTAATGGGTACACTCTCAGCCTGCTGGGCCCAGATTCTGTAAAAGCGAATTAAAATCCATTTTGGTGGAAAAAAACATCTATGCGGCGGTAATTGTAGATTGTGGAGTATGAGAAAGGCGGGAGGCCGGGTTACCTGCCCCGAGGGAAAGTCTGGGGACGCTCCCCTTACCTAGGCCTCCCGCAGGATGGGAAAGGAGAGAAGGGTGTCACTGGTGCCCCACGCCACCGCGCTCCGTGACCCGGACGAGGGGACCCTTCTCGATGGCCTCCTTCTTCTCCCAAAGACCTGAGCCGTGGGGCCCCGACATTATGTTCTGATTTACTGAGGGGGGAGGAGGAAGGAGAGATTCTTTATCCTTATGTTTGAGATACAGACGCTGTGATCGTAAGACCGCAGCCGGCATCGGCAGAGAGATGAGCGGTTGTGACTGCGTTTTCCCGTGATTGCCTGCACAGGGAAGTCACTAACAAAGAGTTTGGGGGGATAATTAGGGACTACTTGGAGAAAGCAATGTCATGTCTGTGTGCAGCGGGAGGAAAACACGCCTGAAATACCTCCCAGTCTCTCAACGCCACGTATAAAAGGCGGAGCCAACACGGCGTTCGGGCCGGGCCTCCTCGCCCCGGCCAGGCCGGCCCTCCGGGCTCTGAGCCGAGCACACGGTCTAGGTCACTTGGCCTTTGACCGAGGGGCGTGGTGGACACCACGGCCAAGTGGTTCTCCGCAACCAAGCGGGGGCACCGCGGATCAACCGGCCACTCTGGAAACTCGGAGGGGCCCAGCCAGAGACGTGGGCTAACCCGGCTTGAGTCGTAGCCCGAAGGGGAAGCCTGACAATCTTTCAGCATGCTAACTAGCTTCGAGACAGGCAGGCGCGGGGACATTAATTTCTGTCACCTGGTTTTCCACTCGCAGCCTCAAGGCGCAGGTGCTGACGAGCATTCTGCACTTGGCACTGGATGTTAGCTTTACAGCGGCTCTCGCCTCGGAGAGACCCCGGCCCAGTAAGGCCCTCCAGGGCCAGCGACCTTCGGGAGCTGCAGCCGGGACCACGCGGGCAGCGCCCACACCCTCCCCGGTGACATCACCGCCCGAATGCTGCCTGTTATTATTTGTCTCATTTCCTTCTCCACAGTAAAACAAACCGGCCCATTAATCCAGCATGGATGATTATCGTCGCACGCTTTGGGAAGGACGCACAGGCAGAAGGGGTTCACTCTGGAAATTACCTTGCTCCTCGTTTCATATTAAAATGCCGGGAAGCTTCCCAGGAGACCGTGTCAAAGATGAAATTTATCCACTGCTCTGCCTTTGCTAATTTGGTAAGGGTTCCGATCTCATTTGCGGGGCTTAATATAGAAATTCATTGAACCCGAACAGACACCTACAGCGTAGAAGTTACGCAATGCCACTCGCTATGATGCGTGTCAGAAAACATACACAGGCGTATGGCCATCTTGTATACATGTGTGGGACGTATCCTGTGTGTATCTCCTGTGTGTGTCCACACACACACACACACACACAAATGTATACGTTTATATATAGGAGTCAAAATTTCTGAGACAAAAACGCGCTAAGCTCCTAACAGCACCAGGCTTTCCAAATTCCTCCTCATGAACTTCCCCTGATTTCCGACGGAGAGCTGTGGTGTTTTAGAGGGAAAACATTCCGTATTGAAAGACTGTATTAGGATTCTCTATCCTGTTCCTCTCGTCTCAGCACGTGGCGTGAGCTGAGAATTCTAACTTTGGGAGTGTCCCACGAGCACGCAGTAAGGATTGTTTGTCAGGTTGTTGGGCAAACAGACAAATTGGTAAGACTTGGCCATCTGCCCGAAGACTCAGCTTACTGTGTTCTCAGGCAGTTTTGGGGAGCGCAGGGATGGGAATGGCCCATCATGATGGGGTGACCA
This sequence comes from Paguma larvata, assembly GCA_030068075.1. NCBI lineage: Eukaryota > Metazoa > Chordata > Mammalia > Carnivora > Viverridae > Paguma > Paguma larvata. Next base: position 3,521,264 of record CM057826.1, read on the forward strand.
GACATCTCAATTTAGCACATTCCCAGGGGCGCCTGGGGGGCTCAGTCGGTTGAGCGTCCAACTCTTGGTTTCAGCTCAGGCCACGATCTCACGGTTTGTCGGCTCTGGCTGACAGCGCGGAGCCTGCTTGGGATTCTCTCTCTTCCTCTTTCTCTGCCCCTCTCCCGCTTGCATGCACTCTCATTCTCTCTCTCTCTCTCTGTCTCTCTCAAAATAAATAAATAAACTTAAAACATATTTTTAAAAAATTAGGACTTTCCCAGTCTGGGTCCCTGTGCCCCCCTCCCATAGCTGTGTTTTATTTGCTGGTTTTTCCTTTTTTAATCCCTTGGGTGAACTCGAATGTAGAAGGAACGCAAATGGGAAAGACCGGGCAGGATTTGATGGTAATTCTAGAGCAGTGTTCATATATGAGCGACTGTTTCTTTGAAAGGTGTATAGAATGTGCGTCTGTTCTGGCCCCTGGTAGTTCAGCTGCAGTGTCTGAATTTCTCAGATTTGGCTGTGAAGAAAGAAAAAAAAATCACTGTTTGCTGCCGTTGTTCCCCAGGATTTTAGGGGGTGTCATGAAGGATGCTGTGCAGGAGAATCAGAGCCGAGTAGCTCAGTATATCAACTCCGAGACGCTCCAAGGATGGCCCAGGCTTATGGCCAATTTTGTGGTCTCAATGCAGTGTTCTTATGGCGACATAGCAGGTGTCATACTTTAGCACGGACAGAAAGTGCAGGAGAACTCGACAGGACTTTGTGTCACCCTTTCCTGCAATTTATTAAAGGGATCACTGGCGGTGACTTACGTTACTCTGTCGTAGTTAAGAATGTTGTCCTCGGTGAGTGGAGAGAGCACGGGTTACCTGCAACGTGTGTGGTTGAGACTAAGGAGAAATTGGTGACCTCAGCTCGGACGGCCTACGTTCCGATGGCCACGAGCACAAATTACCAGGAATGTAGTGACTTGAACAAAACACACTTTTTTGTTTTGCAGCTATGGAAGATGAAATCCAAAATGGTTCTTCCTGGATGAAATAGAAGTATTGTCAGCGCTGTGTTCCTTCTGAAGCCTCTAAGGGACTGTCTGCCGTCGAATGGTATCCCTTCAAAACTGAAGTCTGCTTCGAACCTCAGAATGTGACCCCTCTGGAAATAGGGTCTTTGTAGATGTAACTAGTGAAATTAAGGTGACATCATACTGGCATAGCATGGGCTGTAATACAGGGCTTGATGATCTTGAAAGAGGCCGACACAGAGACGTAGAGAGACCACTGTGTGAGGAAGGGATGCCTCTACCCACCAAGGATGTCAAGAATGGCCAGAGGGGGGGAGAAAAAAATCACTGACGTCTTTCAAGGTTCTTCTAGCTGGATGAAGAGCCCAACTGACAGGAGACAGGAGTATTGGGTGGGACCAGAAGAAGAAGAAAAAACGAAGAAGGCAAATCTCTTTCTCTACTCATCTGTGCATGAGTGTTGAATAAAAAGTTCCCAATAGCTCTTGAGTCATTTTAGCTTAAGTAACATCGCTCACGGTTTTGTTTCTCACATAGGGTATTCTTGTATATACGGGAGCCCATATAGACACAAATTCCAAAGATAGTCAGGCTAAATGATGTATATATGTCATCCTGAGCTAAGGAGAAGGGGCAGGGGTCTGGGACTTCGATGGAAAGGAATGCAATTCACAGGAAGAAGAAATAGAGTGCCTGTTTGGGACACAAATGTGTGTGGGGCCACGGAGAGACACTGGAACCCTGAGGGTTTTGCTCAAACGGGTTTTGCTAGGTTCCTCCTCGTCTGTCTCCCTAGTTCACATTACATTGTAGTTCCCTATGGTGATGACTCTCTTTCCAGAGCAAGTCCTCTATCCAGAATTTTCTAGGCAGTTGTGCAGAGTTTCTTCCTGAATCTTTTGGACCTTGGTTGTTTCCAGCTCGCCATAATCTGCACATCAGAGTGGCCCATTTTGGGGCAGCCTGCCCTTGACCCCTGCACCAGCAATCACCAACAGCCGGAAGAGGCAGGAAAGGATCCTCTCCTCGAGCCTTGATAGAAAGGATGACACTGCCGCCATCTTGAATGTGAACTCTCTGCCTCTTGAACTGTGAGACAATAATTTTCAATTATTTTTAACTCATCCACATTTATGGTTATTGGTGATAACAGTCCTGGGAAACTAATACAGGAAAAGTCCATTCCTTGTCTTTCCCAGCTTCTAGAGGTGGCCGGCATTCCTTGGATCCTGCTCCTTTCTTCTGTCTTTAAAATCCGCCATGATGAATCGAGTCCTTGTGTGGCCTCTCTCTGACCTTCCTCTGTCACCATATCTATCTCTGACCAGAGCCAGGAAAGGTTCTCTGATATTAGGAGCTCACATGATCAACATAAGCCCAGTAGGAAAATCCAGGAAAATCTCCCCATCTCAAAGTTGGTCATCGTAATCACACCTGCAAGGGTCCCGTTGCCATGTAAGGCGACACGCTCACAGGTTCCAGGGATTAGGGACAGGACATCTCTGAGCGTGGGTGGGGGCATTGTTCTGGCAGAAAAGAACACCCTGAATGAGAAACAAAACGGTGAGCGACGGTACTTAAGCTAAAACAACTGGACAGCTGTTGGGAACATATTATTCAATACTCATGCACGGATGAGTATTGGGTGGGACCAGAAGAAGAAGAAAAAATGAAGAAGGCAAATCTCTTTCTTTACAGAGTCATGTTCTAGTGAACTAACAGATTTTAGTCCTAATCTGTCTGGTAGATATCCTACCCTAATAGATGGGATAAATGAATCTCATCGTAGCTACAAAGGCGTTTACTATTTAATTCCAAAAGAAAGCCCAGTAGACTCTGGGAAATGTCATACGGCTCCTTCATTAGAGTCTGTAGAATAGGATTCCTGCCGTGAGACGGGACGCCGAGCAACCTGGAGCTCTGTGGTGAGCCAGGCAGCGGTCCATGGGGGGCAGGGGGGAGAAGACCTCACGCTGTGGGTTGTCTTCTCAAGAAGACATCTGACCTGGAGCTTCCATGAGGTATGGCGTCAGCAAGAGAAAAAAACCGAGCTTCCAAACAGCTAGAGCGAGAAAACTGAGGCACGAAAGTTCAGTGAAAATACAGGAAGATCCGGTGGGACTTTTTGACAGTACCCAGCTTCGGAATACGGGTGTGTTTTAACTTGCTTTTCTTACCAGTGGCTGTGGCATCCTGAAGATGCTGTTCTAGATGGATTTCTCTTTGCCTTTTAATTATTTACCAGTGAGAAGCAGAGTCAATGGCAGACTGCACTAAATCATTTTCCAAAACCAAATCCAGTGCTCTTTCTCTTAAGATTTTTTCTGTATTTAAAGTAAAATTATAGTTGGGACCCTCGCAGTAAAATAACCACCTACAGACCACCGACGAAGGTAAAGAAATTCACTACTGGTACCCTCTGTCTTCAGGTTGTGAGCAGATTGGCAAGGCGTAAACACATGAGATGAGAGAGAGTAAACTTTTTTTAAAAAAATATTTATTCATTTTTGGAAGAGAGAGAGAGAGATAGATAAAGTGTGTGTGTGTGTGTGTGTGTGTGTGTGTGTGTGTGTGTGTGTGTGTGTGTGTGTTGGAAGGAGGAGGGGCAGAGAGGGAGGGAGACAGAGGACGCCAAGCAGGCTCTGTGAAGACACTAGAGAGCCCGGATCTGGGCTCTAACTGATAAACCCTGAGATCATGACCTGAGCCGAAGCTGGATGCTTAACCAACTGAGCCACCCAGGCGCCCCAAGAGACAGAGATACCTTTAAAACAGGCTTGAAATAAAACTTATATTTCGTATATATTTAGGTCCTTATGAAATGTTTGTGCGACGTCTCCACTGAGCAGACACAACTTCAAGTCTAAGAACGGGTAGAAAACAAGACAGTTAGGGTCTGGCACACACAGCCCATGCCTACCTACTTGTCCTCGACACCATTGATCTGAAGCCTTGGAAACCTTCCAATGCCTCCGGCCTCACCAGAGGCTCCGGGAAATTAAGTCTAGGGATGTCTTCTACCCCAGAAGTAATTTGGAAACATCAGTATTAGGTTTCTTCCAGATGGAATCAGATGGACGATTCAAGCCCAGTCCACGTGGGAAGGCGGTAAATCCCCCTTGAGGTTTAGGATCCACAAATACCTTCGATCTGTTTTCTTTAGGAGCTTTGCTAACACTGAAGCATCATTTCTAAGTTTGTTGTCCTGAATGGGTTTTGAATATTCCTAATAACAATCGATGTAACCAAGTAAAATAGCCCCTAGGCTATGGTTCTATCCGCCTCTGGATGCTATTGTCTGGGAGTCTAGTTCTGGAACAAGAGAAATGTCCCCCTTCCCAGCGAGGTCCCCACACCTGCTCCAAGGGAGGTGTGTGCTGTCCGGGCCCCTGCGTGTGCTTGCCTGGCGAAGCCTACGCCCCCAAGGGCAGTAAATAGCCTTATCATATAAACAGCCTGGGGTGTCCGTAGGCATTCAGGAGAAAAACAATCGACAGATGGGAATACAAAAGAAGGCAAAAACAAAATGAACATTAAGTGAAACAAAAGATTAATTAAAAAAAAAAAAAGAGGCTGGACCTGAGTGCCAGGCGAGGTGATGGGGCCCCAGCGAAAAGATCGCACCCTTTCCAAACCGTCAGTGCGTGAAGTGTCGAGCACACTCCAGCCACAGAGCCCAGGGACACGAGGACGTCATTTTCCACACCGGCAGCCCACCGCTGCTTTGTAAGTTCCTCCCCCTTCCCCCCCTTCCCTCCCCCCACAGGGAGAGACCCTGGGGGCTGCGGTTAGCATTCTGAGGGAAGAAGCTTCCAGCCAGCCCCATCCTGGGGGCTTCCAGGCATCAGGAACAGCAGGAGAGTGGAGAGTCAGTGGGACTTAGGAGGAGGGATGAAACCTCTGTCCCACTCTCCACGTGGGTCACCTGCCGCACAAGTGCCCCTTTCCCCGGGATGTCCCCGCAGCCCGAGGAGGCAGACGCCAGAGTCAGGTTCATGGGGTAAGTAGCCACTGTGTCTGTCTCTCTTGTGTGTCCTATCAACTCTGTTCTGACACTCTGGATGTTTAGGGGGTTCTCTGCACGGACTGCGAGGCTATCGTGCTGACTGAAATAAACCAGAGAAAGACAAATACTGTGTGATCTCACTTATAGGTGGAATCTAAAAGACAAAACAAATGAACAAACGAAAATCCAGAAACAGACCCATAAATATAGAGACCAAACTGATGGTTGCCAGAGGGGCACTGGGGGTTGAGGGAGGGGGCGGGGGCGGGAGGAACAGGTGGAGGTGATTAAAGGGTACAAACCTCCAGTTATAAAAATTTTTTAATGTTTATTTATTTGAGAGAGAGTGAGCATGAGTGGGGGAGGGGCAGAGAGAGGGAGACACAGAATCCAAAGCAGGCTCCACGCTCTGTGCTGACAGCAGAAAACCCTACGAGGGGCTCGAACCCACGAACTGTGAGATCATGACCTGAGCCGAAGTCAGATGCTTAATCAACTGAGCCACCCAGGCGCCCCAGAACTTCCAGTTACAAAATAAGTCACGGGGATAAAAGTAGAGCACGGGGAGAATGCGTTGTGTCACATTGTTTAAAAAACAAACAGAAAGGAGCAAGCTACAGTCAGTCAGCTTTTCCTGCACGCTCAGATGGGTTTGCACATACCAAGTCACTTATTTAACTATATCCTGCCTGTCTCTCTCCAGCCTGCACCCCCGTAGGGAATCTGATCACAGAACTTCTCCTTTCTTGAACTCAGAGCCCAGTGCACGCCCCAGGCCCCGCCTCGTAATTTCTAACTTGCTGGTCCTGACCCAGGAGTCCACTAACAAAGAGATGTCACAAAGCTTCTGGGGCCCCAAGACCTGCTGGGAAGATGAGTTTCTTACAGCAGTGGCCACACGGCAGCCCATGCACACACTCGAAAACGTTCTTCCCTGGGCCTCCCTGGAATACAGATACCGGAGAGTTTCCAGGAGAGAAGACAGAGCAAGCGCGGGCCAAGCGGACGCAGGAAAGCCCACAAGAGGGACCGTGCTCACCACAGAGCATGCGTTGTCCTTGCTTGGTGCTGCGGGTTGAATTAGATCCCCCCAAAGGAGGTGTCAGACCCTCACCTCCAGCTCCCAGAATGTGGTCTTATCTGGAAATAGGATCACTGGGGATGAAACTAAAGATGAAGTCTTCCCGGAGTGCAGTGTGCCCGAAACGCTACGGCCTTGGTGTCCCTGTAGGGAGATGATGCGGAGGACTGAGGAGGGACGAAGATGAAGGCCCGGACCAGGCGGCACGCAAGGAGGGCTCGGGAACCAGGGGTCACAATCAGAGGCTAAGAACGGGCGAGGAAGGAGCCCACCGGCGCCTCTGGGGAGCACGGCCCACCGACACCTTGACCTCGGCCTCCTGGCCTCCAGAACTGTGAGGCAGGAAATCTCTGACGTCGTTGGCCACCCAGCTTGTGACACCCTGAGATGGCGGTGCGGGACGCTGGGACACGTGGGGTCTGAGCAGGGCTCTCTCCCTCCTGGGTGGCAATGGAGGAGTTCCGCTGAGTTTAATCTCTCCGGGGAGTAACGATTTCTCCGAAGACTAGATCTGACTGTGCCTTTTACGTTCAACTTTGGGTCTTCCCGCTCGCGTCTGGTTGACCTTCCCCGAGACCCTCGGCGGGACTTCCTGTCTCCCCGAGCCTGTTTGCAGCTCGCTGCTGATTAGTAGACTTACTGTCGTCTACTAATCACATTACCTACATTCATCATGGTGGTTTGTTGGCCGTTGCCCATTACCGACTGGGCACGGGAACCTAGAACACTCGTGCGGTGGCCTGGAGAACGTCTCCGGCCTCAGGGAGACCTCTCAGCTCCCTCAGCCAGTCTTGAAATATGTTCAGCATCTAGACTCATGGAGTTTTGGTCAGCAAGAAAGTCATCGCCTCCTCGTACGTCATCCCCTCAGGCCTACTGCCAGGGCTCTGGTAAAAAAATGGGCCAGACTCTTCCCTCCGAGTTAATCAGCATCTGTGCTGACGAAACCCGGCGCCCATGACAAGGCGGAATTTGCCAATCCCCTGGATCCGTGTGGCTTCGGGGGACTTAGCTGCGTGCCAGCCGCTCTGGTGTCCACCCAAGCCGGGGTGCGTGAAGCCTCTTCTTGGGCAACACGAAAAAGGACGCGATATAGTCCAAATATGCTACGTGTCATCTCAACACCAAGAACAGTCTTTCCGTTGCCCTCGTCAGAGCCATTCGTTTATAAAGTCAGGCATTTTTGTTGAGATCGTTTTCTGAAAGTTAGTGATTCCCGACACAAGCTTGCCACATCTCTGCACACGCATTGTAAAATACATTGAAACGAGACCCAAATCTGGTGACTTTGAACAAGAGATTGAAGTTATTGGCCCCACTGTTTACTCTGTGATGGAAAGAAGGACGGTAGATTAGACGATTGCTAAGGTTCCCCCTTTCTTCCCCACCTCCAGGCACAGCAGTCTGTAAATGTGTATTTTTTTTTTTTTATTTTTGAGAGAGAGGGAGGGGCAGAGAAAGAGAGGGGGACAGAAGGTATGAAGCAAGCTCCAAGCTGTCAGCGGAGAGACTGACTCAGGGCTTAAACTCAGGAACTACAAGATCAAGACCTAAGCCAAAATCAAATGCTCAACTGACTGAGCCACCCAGACGCCCCCACAGCCATCTTTAATAGCAGGAAGCACCTCTCTTGGAAACAGCGATAAAAACAATCCCTGGAAATTGTTGTTCACGATAGATTTTACTTGTTACAAAGATTACCAAGATAGCTTTATAGTTATAATTTTTTTTGAATGCTGATTTATTTTTGACAGAAGAGAGAGCAGGGGAGGGGCAGAGAGAAAGGGGGACACAGAATCTGAAACAGGCTCCAAGCTCTGAGCCATCAGAGCAGATCCCGATATGTGGCTTGAACTCACAAACCGTGAGATCATGACCTGAGCCAAAGTCGGATGCTTAACTGACTGAACCCCTCCAGGTGCCCCTGTAGTTATGACTTGAATATGCAGAAACACAATAACCACTCAATATACCCTTCTTTGCATCTAAGGGCAGTTGGCATGTGTGCGTCAACAAGAGACACACCCCCCAAATTGAGAGGTAAGTTCAGTAAGCAGTATTCTCTGCATATTATGATAAAAGAATCATAATAATCAGCTTAACCACCAGCTCCACCAGTCTCTAGATGAAGGACCGAGGGTCGTCTGTCTCACGAGATCCCTTTGTTTCTCTTGTGCCCAAGAGATGTGTGTATGTTGTCCACTTGGAACCTAGCCTCAGGAGGACCCAGGAGGGAGGTCAGTAGTGGGAAGGAACTTTAATTCCATCTTTGGGAAATCACTTGCCTGGTTTCGAAGTAGTGCTACAGTCACAGTGACACTGGGGTCAGACACAGGCTGCAGCGAAGGGGAATGCAGCGTCAGGGACAGTGGCCAGGGGCCCGAGGACCCAGGGAGGTGAGATGCCCTGGAGAGCCCAGCCTCCCGGCCACCTCCTCTCCCTGTGTCCAGCTCATGAGGCCCCCTCCTGGTGCACAGGGGCCCCCACAGCAGTTCTGAAACACGCGGACAAGAATGAGGACAGCAGACCTTCTGCCCCCTTCTACGTGCTGGGAACGGCACAGAACGGTGTGCTTACACCCAGTCCTCCTACAGACTCTGGGATGTCACCTGGCATTAGTCACTGCACCCTAAGGGGAAGAGTCAGGACACATGGGAGTCAGCTGACTGGCCTGAGGCCACCAGCTGGTGAGTGGGGAACCCAGGACTGGAACCCAGGGACCCTGCAGGACCTCCAAAGCTACTCAAAGTGGGCTGCAGGCTCAGCATCGCGTGGGAGCTTCCTCTAAACCCAGACTCTCCGGGGCTACCCTGCGTGGGGACCGCATTGTCCCAGGGCCCCCGAGGGATCTGCTTGCGCGCCGGTCTTTGTGGCAAGCTGATCTGGGTCCCAGGTCCACACTGCAACGTTCACAGGCCAGCAGTCTGCAGTTAAAGGATTAGAATTAGCGATACGGCAGTGAAATTTACAGAAACTCTTTGGGATTCATGCAATCTTTAAGACAAACGGAGCGCCTCCAATAGTTCCTTTGTTTTTCATAGAAACGGCAGGGTCTTCGGTGAGCTGGGAGGCAGAGCTTCATGGCTGCGGGCTGCAGGGTCTGCCCACTCCGCCCGGCCCCCTTTTCCCCCAGGGTGGGGGAGGGGGACCAGGCAGGTGCACAGAGCACAGTCTCCCTCCCTCCCTCCTGTCCGTCGGGCTCCTCCCGGATGACCACTCTCTTCACCAGAACATCCCCCCACTGACTTCTGTTTGTCCTTCTCTGGTTTTTTGTGTGTTTGCGGCTCTGGCCGCGTGACCCTTGGCTTTGGTCACAGACTACAGCATGGGCCTGCTCCAGGACCTCAGTGAGCAGAAGTCCCCCAAACGGGACCAACGGAGTGTCACAGGGAGCCATCAGGGTCAGCCTCAGCTTCCACGCAGTTCCTCTCCCTCCCCCTTCCCCCTCTGTCCCTCTCTCCACCACCCTGCCCCTATCACCCACTTCTCCCCCTCTCTCCTCCCCCTCTCACTTCCTCCCTCCTTCCCTCCGTTCTCGGGGTCAGACGAGGTCAGGAGGAGGTGGGGCAGGTCATGCCCCACTAGAGGCTCCGAATGCAGCCAAATGTGACAGGCCTGCACTGTGGGCTCGAGCCCCTACTGCGGCTGCCCCCTCCCTGCCCCGAGCTCACGCAGAAGCCGGGGCGCCGGACAGTGACACGTGCCACCCTCTCGGCCAGCCCCAGTGAGCTGGGGCGACGCTTTCTCACGCCTCACCCTCTCGGCCATGTCCCGGTCCCCACATGGTGGAGACTCGGGGCTTCCTTGAGAATCCCTCTCGTGGTCATCGCACAAAGTCAGCGCCCGAAGGACTCAGGGCCTTGAGAGGGACCGGCGTCTAAAGCTTTGTAATTTTATCTTCTAACTGGGATTTCTAACGTGGTAACAGTGTGATGGGAGCGTGAGCGCGACGCCCTGTTTTGAACCCTCCGGACACGGAGCTGGGCAGGCTCAGTGTTTGCGCTGCGAGCGACCTAGACAGACGTCCGGGAGCTGCCGAACGGAAACCCTCCTTCACATTGTGGGGACGCGGGCACACGGTTCTCCCGGCCCTGCCAGCAAACTCACCAGCGTTCATTAACGTGGACACAGAGAGCTGCCTGCGGGGGTGCCCAGGTCTCTGTAATCCCCCATCCGCCCCCCAGGCCTCTGTAGCCCCCCATCCACCCCCCAGGCCTCTGTAGTCCCCCATCCAGTCCCCCAGGCCTCTGTAGCCCCCCATCTCCCCCAGGCCTCTGTAGCCCCCCATCCAGTCCCCCAGGCCTCTGTAGCCCCCATCCGCCCCCCAGGCCTCTGTAGCCCCCTATTCAGTCCCCAGGCCTCTGTAGCCCCCATCCGTCCCCCAGGCCTTTCTAGCCCTCCATCCGCCCCCCAGGCCTCTGTAGCCCCCCATACAGAAACGACATTTCCGTGGTCCATTCCATTAGGCGTGTTTGATATCGTCAGTGACAGGCTTATAAATAAAATATCATGAGTATCCCAGAGGTCTCGGGGGCTCTTAGAGAGAATACTGTACTCATACACTGAGCCACTTGAAGCACAGAAACACCTTGTCTGCTACAATTTGCCTTCTAAGTGGCAAGTGACAAGATTATTTCGGAGTGAAGGGAGCAGTCTTCCACCTCCTGCGGTCCACAAAGGCAGAGGGTCCATCCAGGGGCTGAAATTATCCAGGAGTTAGTGGATTTGCAACATGTTTGCCAAACATCACTTTTTGTCTATAATTAATATCGCTGCTCCCTTAGTCTGCATAACATAACGCTGCAAATCAGTCTCCAGGTTTCCGCGACACCCCCACTGTAAACAGCAGTTATTTACGTGTGGCGGCTACATTAATAAATGGCACGAATTCCCTCTCTTTTGGGCCAATGAGCACCATAAATCAAGATTATGGGAGTTAAATTTAAACACTGATTTTTTTCTTTCGATCGAAGTGGGTATTGATGGAATTAAACAATGAATCTACTCAATGCCGTCATTACTCCTGTTCGTTCTGACAGCATGTGGTTTCCCAAATAAACGGAGCCCTCGGATTTAGATAACATCGGTGTAACACAAAATGCACAGGGATTTCAAACGATTTGATTGACTTCATCAGAAAACACCTTGACATCTTCAGAAGTCAATACAAAAACTCACTGGGGCCCAGGAAATCTATTTCACTGTGTGGATTAGAGAATCACTTTTTCTTTTCTTTTTCTTTTTTTTTTTAAAGTTTATTTATTTATTGTGAGAGAGAGAGAGGGAGGGAGGGGCAGAGAGAGGGTGAGGCAGGATCCCAAGCAGGCTCTGCAGTCCGCACTCAGCAAAGAGCCCGGCTCGCGGCTCCAAGTCGGAAACTGTGAGATCGTGACCTGAGCCAAGATCAAGAGTCAGACGTTCAACTGACTGAGCCACCCGGGCACCCTGAGAATTGTTTGTTTTTTATTCTAATTTCCCCATTCAGCTGTGGGGATGTTTGGAATATCTACATGGAAAAGTGAACTTCAGGGAATCGGTGGTAAATTTAACATCATGCCTCTTCGTTTGCAGAACGATTGGGAAATAGTGAGCTTCTGGCCGGTAGGCTACGGGTTTAAATCTTTACGGGCTGGGGAGGAGGGTAGAGTCTGTCTAGCGCTCTAAATGCGGGAGCAGGCTGCACCGTCTGAGTGAGGGGAGGGCGTCTGGGCTTCCCAGGAATTCTCCCGGGGGGCCTCCGCGATCCCACAGGGGCTAAGGCACCTGCTGATGGGGCCCGTTCCTCTCTTCCCAGCCGGGAGGGGTAACCCCGGGAAGACGGTGGCGTCCATGGTTGTTCTTCGGCGCCCTCGACTTAGGCTGGACGTAGCTCTGACCACGCGTAGAGATGGTTCCTGCCTCAGCTGGGCGCCCTCTGGTCAAACCGCCTGGTGACGCTCTGTCTCAGCTGGTGAAGCTCAGTGTTCGCAGGGCATCGGGCGGTGTCTGCCCGTGAACCCTGCCGTCAGAGCCTCTCGGGGCTCAGGCGATTGGTCCTTTAACAGGTGCAGGCCGTGTCCCGCTCCAGCCTCCCCCCTCGCGCACCCGGTGCCGTCCAGACTGGCTAGCCTGGGCCTCGAGACCTGCTCCACTTTTGCCCCCCCTTTTTCTAGTCTCCCACTGTTGCCCCAACACCGCGGCCGTCAGAAAGTCGCAGACACGCCGCACCTCACACCAGGCAAGAACAGGAGACAAGAGCATCCCGGGAAACCCCACAGGGCCGTCCTGTCTCCTTCTAGCCCCAGATCAAGGGGACCGTGAGTACCTTCCTCGGTAACTCCCTCCTCAGTGGCGACTTCTTGAGACTGGACTTTGGCAACGATGCCAGGGCTGTGTCAGGACCCAGCGGCTCGGCGACGGGGGAATTGTTGCTTTTGCGCCGTGGGAAGACTGACTGACAGCTTGAAAGTCTTGGTGATGCTATGTGTCTGCGTCCATTCCATTCTAGCTCTGTTATGCATTTCCTCCTCCCCCTCCTCCCCCTCCTCCCCTCCTCCTCCTCCCCCTCCTCCCCCTCCTCCCCTCCTCCTCCTCCCCTCCCCTCCTCCCCTCCTCCTCCTCCCCTCCTCCCTCCCCCTCCTCTCCCTCCTCCTCCCCCTCCTCCCCCTCCTCCTCCTCCTCTTTTTCCTCCTCCCCCTCCTCCTCCTCCTCTTTTTCCTCCTCCCCCTCCTCCTCTTCCTCCTCCCCATCTTCCTCTTCCTCCTCCCCCTCCTCCTCCCCCTCCTCCCCCTCATTCTAGCAAAACCTTCTGAAGACCAGTCTTCCTTGCACCTCTCAGGGAAACATCTCTGCAGCAGCTTTCCTGAATTGCTTCTTTCTGAGCCTTCTTGCCCAAACGGAGATAGCACTGAGGTTTGCAGAGGCGACTCGCCTAAACTAAACCTGCATCGCCTTGGGGGTGAACCTGGCCGGCGTCACGCAGGCACACAGTTTTTTCTCAGTCCCCAGGGACAATCCCACACGGCTGTCAAGAGCTTTTATTTCTGTCCTCAGTCTCTCTCCCTCCCTCTGTCTCTGCCTCTCTCCTTCTTTCCTTTCGGATTTCTTTGTGGATTAAGTCAGGCTCTTGGCCGAGCTGGGTCTGCCTCTGTGTGAACTCAGCCCCTCACACACAACCAGGAATCTTATGATCGGCCCCTCCAGACGGTCTCTGTTGGGAGGCAAAGGATGGTGTTCATGTGTGCGTATATGGGTGTGTATATGCACGTGTGAATTTGGCTTTTGGGTTCATAGGTCTTGGGGACTCCTGTTTCTTGCCACCAGAGACAAGCCTGTGCTTGTCATAGGTATTGTTTCTCTAAGGACGGTGCAAATCATACCTCATGGTCTCTGTCTCCCCCCGCCTGGCTGATGTACCTTGTCCTCCGACAACTGACAGAATCATCTATGTCTGTCTCTTTAGCACGCCACCATGTTCTGAAGTCACCCGAAAAGAAAACTGCTTTCCCATCCGGAAGGGGGCGCAGGGACGGAAGATCTGTGGGGGTAAAGAACTAATGACCTCGTGGGTCTCTGGTTCCTCTTGACCTGTGGCCAGAGCGATGCGGAAGTTTCTTGTCTTTTTGGTTATCCAAGTGGGAAAGAAAGAGGATTGAAACCGTCCCTTGCCTCCTTTATTAAAATGATGTATCTGTACCTGTAAGCTCCTTTGCTCCTTTGGCCAGTGAGCATGTGCACACCGTCTCCTCTCTCCTCCAGGCCACACACACACACACACACACACACACACACACACACATTCACACGCGCGGGCGCACACGGGCAACATTGCAGGAGAACTAGAAACAGGCATGTGTCATCCTGGGCACACTCCAAGGACACAGACCTCACTGAGGCATACTTGCTAACAAAGGAAAAGGGTGGTTACGTGCCTCACAGAACGAGGGAGAGACCAGGAGAGTTGTCCTTAGTGTGTTTGCCGCCATAGAGCTGACCGAACTTGGGGTGCAGCACGACCAGGTGCGTCTAGGACTTCCTGGCGTCTTGAGAAACCCCCCAGCGTGCTGAGTGAGGAGTGACCCCCTCCCGCCTGTCACAGAGCACGGGGAAGCCCCAAACCAACACTCGGAGAGCAAGTCAGCCTGAGGAGGGAAGGAGCAAGGGCTGACAGTGACGTACAGACACGTTAAACCCGCACCGCTAGCTTAACCACCGCCCCGCCGGACCCCTGGCGAATCGTAGCTCAGAGTAACCCCTTGATCGGTAAATACCTCCTGTGTTCCATCGCCTGCCCGGGATTGGACCACTTCCTTCGACAGTGTTTGTACGAAATGTATTTGGATTTCTGAGCAAACACATTGCCATCTTTTCCTGACTTAAGGAAAACAAAAAAAAAGACTATAAAGTTTCATAAATTCAGCGGACCTCTTCTGATCTGTTTTAGATATGCTTTGAAGCATTTATAGAAATTTAAGTGACCTCAAGAATTTCCCAAAATTAAGAAGAGTTAAACTTAAAATGCTTCACGCCGTCGACTTTTGACATTTTAGATATTTGCTTAAATCAGAAGGAAACAACCTTTAGCCATGAGATAAGCTGGTGGTCTGGATGATCACGTTGCCGAATGAGAAAGTAAAAAAAAAAAAAAAAACCAACTTTGATGACATGGAAACATTGTTGGGAGAATTTCAATACCAGTGTAAGCAAAATTCGAAGGCTTTTTAATAATTGATGCATAAAAATGGGAAAAAGTCAGGTAATATTTTTAATCAAGGCAAAGTGGACCGCTTTGATAATTTCAGTTTTAATATTGTTTTATATCTCTTCCATCTATTTTATCACAACATAAAATATAATATCACCAAAATAGTCTAGCTGAGGCAAGATAAAGATTTCTCATTAAAATCCCAATTAATTTGAACTTCTGAATACCTGAGCTTGTTTTTTTAAATACTGACCATATCATCTTTCTGTCCATGAAATATTTCAAATTATGCATGACAATCATATGTTAAAATACATCGAATCTTAATAACAGATACTGTTTAAAGCAAATTCGTTCCTGTGAACTACGTAGAATGTCAGGGGTAGTAAGATAGTGACTCAGGCGAATATTTACAGAAGACGTTGGGTGCATTTATGTATGTTTATCAAGGTGAAATCCATCGGAATCTGTCTTAAAATATGTCTTGTGCCAAGATGGGACAGAAGTTAACAAAAGACATATTCTTTTTTTTCTTTTAATTTTTAATGTTTATTTTTTTGAGAACAAGAGAGAGCATGAGCAGGGGAGGGACAGAGAGAGAGGCACAGAATCCAAAGTAGGCTCCAGGCTCCGAGCTGCCAGCACAGGGTCCGACGCGGGGCTCGAACTCACAAACCGTGAGATCATGACCGGAGCCGAAGTCAGACACTTAACTGACGGAGCCACCCAGGTGCCCCACAAAAGACATATTCGAGAGTGTAAAACAAATGTAAAACACACAAAGGGAAGTGGGTTTTGGTTTATGTTACTTGCGACGAATACATTTAAAAGGAGCAGCGAGGTGTGTTACAGTTTTGACAGAGCTTTCTGTCAGCAAGTGTAATTATAAAATGAGAAAAGGGCTTGTAAAAACTTGTCTGCAGGGGCTTCTGGGTGGCTCAGTCGGTTAAGTGTCCGACCTCGACTCAGGTCATGAACTCACAGTTCGTGGGTTTGAGCCCCGCATCAGGCTCTGTGCTGAACACTTGCTCAGAACTGGAGCCTGCTTCGGATTCCGTGTCTCCTCTCCCTGTTCCTCCTCCACTCGCACTGTGTCTCACTCTGTCTCTCAAAAATAAATAAATGCAAAAAAAAACAAAAAACAAAAAAAAAACTCGTCTGCAAATTATCGCACAAATGGCATAAAAAAAGAAAAATTAAGTTTGGATTTCCTTCCCGCTAAAGGGTGATTTGAACTTTGAGTATGTTAATATACATTCTGCTCTAAATGGGAACTGTAAGTGTTATTCTCCACCTTGGTAACAGAATTCTTTATTCTCACCAAATTATGTTAACTTTTATCCTTTCTGTGATGTTCGTGAACTATCTTTGATGCAAAGTTGCTATTATTATCGTTGTCGTCGTCGTTGTTACAAAAAGCTAAAATCCCAAATAGTGACGGTTGCCCGCTCTAGTGTTCTGTTTCGTTTTGTTTAATTCGAGGCCGAGGCTTTAATTATTTGTTGCCTCTAAGTATTAATGACTTCGGTTTATTTGCTGGCTTCTCCAAATGTATGCCCTAACTTCGGAATACGACAACTTTTAAGACGTCTTTTCTTTTCACTCTCTTCAGGGCTTTCCTCATGGCGGCCGGGGCCCAGCAAAGATCAACTCCTTTACTTCGTGAAAGGAGGGTGCTGGAATTAATTGGTCTGCCTTGCCACTCTCCGGAGATTTACTTCTCTCCGCTCCCTCGTGGGCGCTCTCCTGGTCCCTGAGCCAGCACCAGGAGAGCAGACGCATCGGCTGGAACTGCTCTCTAACTTAACTGGAAGAAAATAAAAGTCATTAACACGAAGGTATCTCAGCCTTGTGTTTCCGCAGTCTGGTAGTCCCATGCACTTGTCAGCGGTGGGCAAGCGGACGACAGGATGGAGGGGATACATTACATTTCTGGAGACCTGCCAGGGGCCTCAATGACCTCCACAGACTCGCCACCTCCAGGGCCCTCGCTGACCTGGAGAGACTCACCATCTTAGACGTTCGTTCTGCTTAATTCTTATCATTCCATTACACGTGTCCTTCAAAAGAGTACCCCCTCTCCTCCATTTTGATACACAGTCGACCCCTAAACAATGCAGGCGTTTAGGGCACCAACCCCTGTGCAGGTTGAAAATCTGTGTGTCAGTTTTGAGTCTCCGAAATATAACTAATAGCCTACGATGGGTCAGAAGCCTTACCAATAACATAAACAATTGACTAGCACATGCTTCGTATGTTTTAAAGATTAAGTATTATGTTCTTACAGTAATCTAGAGAAAATAAAAGGTTATTAAGAAAATCGTAAGTAAGAGAAAACACATTTGCAGTCCTATCCCGTGTTTCCTGGGAAACACGTAGGTGTAAGTGGACCGGCCTAGTAACACGGTGTTGCTTGAGGGGCAACTGGAGTTGGCTGTAGTCACTTCATCAGACTCATCCACTTGCTGAGCCCTGTCGACAGGTGTTTTGTCATCTCCTTACATCTGTGTGAAGGCCTTGGCCATGTGTGATAACTGGACCTTGAATCTTCTGAAGAAACATCAAAAGAACCCTCGTAAATGACTAAAGGGGGCTCTCGACCCTTGGGACTACAGCGACTCTACTCACGGACGCAGACTTCATGGGGAAAGCTGACATTGTCCCAAGGAACAAACCCCTTCCTGTCATATCCGGGGACAAGGGAGAACTCCCAAGACCCATTCCAGAAACAGACGGCTTATGAAAGTCATCCGTGTAACACAGAATCATCATTATAAAAAAATTATACAGGACAAAATGGACCTAAAAGAATGGATTTAATTGGGGTTAAAATTGGGTTTTTAAGAAGCGTTTAAAACCAAGAAACCTCTTGTTTCTTCTTACTCTGCCTCTAACACTAACTTAAATGGACGTTAGTTGTACAGACTGAAATGAAACATTTCTTAAAGAAAATCTTGTTCAAGCTAATCCTTCAGAATTGAGAAAAAAAAAGAAAAAAAATCTTATGAAATTCCTTGTATAGATAATAAGCTAATAAATTGTTAGTATGCTTAAGTATAGTGATTCTATTAGAAAATAATTATAGGTTATAATTGGCTGTGTCTACAGGCCTTTACAAAAAATTATGCCAATGGTTATGTATAATGCAAACAATATTTCTAAATCTCTTTGCTTTTCATGATCATGTAGTGATTTACATAGGTCAGTACGAATCTCTTCTCCTTTCAATCGGAATGTAGTTTTAACCATGAGTGTGCCAGAAATCTCCTGTAAGTAATTGTGAAAAGCCTACAACTCCAGAACCAGGGCTGTTCTTCAGATGCGGACAGGACGTTAGCAGAGATGCCCCAGGAATGCTGGGCAGTGCCTGCTCTCTGACCCACGGAACCCCGGCCTTCCGCAAGCAAGTGCTGTCACTGCTGGGCAGGGAGGGAACATTGACAAATTTTAGAATCTCAGAGAAAGAAGGCTCCTGAAACCTAAAGGTATTAAAAGAAAAACGTTAGTGGTGAATTAGATGCTTTTTTGTGTTTGATTTCAGTAGATAAACTGAGTTACAATAAAATAATTCTAACAAACAGCTACAATTCTAGGGTTTATAGAGCCTCATGAAAGAGGGTAATTCTTTGTCTTAAAGTTGTATAGATCTACTTCTTAAACCATATGAGGCTGTTTTTATATACTAATCAACATCTTTATAACCAGTAAATAATGGTAGAAGTAAAACAAACCATTAACTAGCCATACACAATCAGAAAATCAGAAAATGGCGCCGTCAAAGCTACAGCCTAAAGGCTACAGTAGACTGCGTTATGCCCCAAATTCTTCACCCATGTCTACCCTCCATGGCCTCCATGGTCTCTTGGCAGGGACTCAGCCACGCGCTGTGCTTCGGCTGATGGCATTTCGGCAGATGCAACAGTGTTACAATTCTAAACCATAGGTCCCTCCCTCGTTTCCATCTTGCCTCTGCTATAGCCATGAGGAGACCTTCCATGGATAAAAGCGTTGGCTCCAGGGGAAGGTGTGTGGGCACCCCCCGCGCCTCCACAGATCTGCCCTGTGAAGTGCAGCCATCCCACCAAGCCCATGCAGATCAGCAGAACCCCAGAAGGCCCACAGACATGTGAGCCGCAGGAAGCTATCTCCTGTTCCAAAGCCTCGGTTTGGTAGGGAGGTGGTTGTTATACGGCGACAGCTAACTGATACAGAGGGGGACAGTTGATCACAAGGTGGGACTGCAGAGCATGAGTGACTCCTTGTCTTGCTGTCATTGTTTCCAGGCATTCAAAACACATCCCGTATTCAGAGACAATTACAATTTGTCCCCTGAGGTAAAATAAAAATAAAAAGGTCACCTGGGAAACGCTGGTCCCCCAAATAGATGGTACTTTGAGGTTTTCCTATAAGTTACTGTCTCCTTACTGAAAACGTTTTTTTTGGTTTTGTTTTGTTTTGTTTTTTCTACTAACTATGACAATACCCACGCGTGACGATATACCGGAACCATAAGAAGGTGGAAATCATATAAGAAAGTTGCTACCTCCCCGCCGTTGTCACATTAACCACGAAATTGATTGGTGGCTTTTATTTCTTTCTTTTAAATACCTAGGTTTCTAAAGTTAATTTTTTCATGGGGGATCCTTCTATAGACTGGACTTCCTCATATCTCCTTGCGAGCCACGCTATTTTCTCTCCTGACATCCTCTGTCTCTGCTTCTCTCTTTATGATGAGTGCTCCCCTCGGCCTGCACTGGCACCTTCCGTGTTGCACACTCCCTTTGCTATTACACCCTTATCTCCCTTCTGGGAGTCTCCGTAGTGCTTTATGCTTCTTCACCTTCATGCCTCATTGCTGCCTCGCATGCGTCTATGTTTGGGACCTTATACAGTGACTCTGGTATGCGAAGTCTCTAGCTCTGAACAGGTGCTCAGCAATGTTGCTGAATTGCTTGCATGACCACACCTCAGCACACTCATTGCTAAGGAGCTCTGACAAGGTTGTAAGCACGGCGATCTTATAAGAAGACATTTGTCGCATTGTCTCAGGCTCAAGGTGAGAGGATATAACGCTCGACTACAAACTCAGAGCCTCTCAGATCATCAGGGACCGTATCCCGTCATTGTCTCTCTAGAGCATTCAAAGGGCAAATGGACTCCCCTGAGGCCCATTTTCTTCTTTTGTGAAGAGCAGTTACTAGTAATGACCTCATACGCCTGTTAAAAACGTTAAGCGAAACAGTACATAAGGCATCTGGGTCATTTAATCAAGGTTTGCTAAGATTATTGGCCGGTGTGGATTCCCGCATTTTGCCAAAGTGTGTCTCTCTCTGGCTCCAAGACGGGGCCTACAATGTTAGTAATTGTCATCCTGGACCCCAATGCCCTTTGTCCCTCATATTCAGGGAGCAGTTACCTCACGTCTAATAAGGCATCCTGCAATTCTTTTTAAGGGAAAGAAACCACAGGACTTTTTTTTAAGTGATGAAAGCAGCTTACTTTTAAAACAGGAAGGTCTAAAGTTTGGATATTTGGGTTCCTGTTTTAATCCAAAGCGTAATCTGAAACGTTTCGCAGCAGCACCTGATAGTGAAGAAATGTGCCGTGTCAGGGATACTCACACGTAGTTTGTCTGGGTAATTATTTCTCAGCCTCAGGAATTGCGTCCATTGTCACAGCGTTGTCTGTGGATTCAGGTGGGAAGCAGCACGGGCAGAGGTCAGGCGCCTGACGCCGTAACGTCTCCGTCTCCTTGGGACGCCACACGCCTGCGTCAGATGTCAGGCAGACGTCCTTGGCTGTGGCAAACATGGCAGAAGAAAGTCTAGCTCTTTCTGTCTCTGCCGTGCGGGGTTTTATGAAGGATTCCCACGGGTGTTGAGGCAAGCGCTTCCGTGCCTCCTTTTTAATTAGCAGAGCCAAACACCCAAACTAATCCAAGTATTTGATCACGAAAGATTACAGATCAGGTATTTAACACAATAGAGTATGGACACAAGGTATTCCTAGCACACGGGATTCACTAATATCTCAATTAACGCATTTCTACACCTTTTTATGGCCAATGCACATTTATTACCAACATGAACCAAAATCGTGGGGTGAAATGACATCGTCGCGAGCAGCGAAAACCAGAACATTCTCTCAGTGGCTTCTAATACAGCTCGGGAGAGCCGTCAACTAAAAGGAACTCAACAATGGGAAAAGTAGCTGGAGCGGGAGTGGGAAGAATGCGGAGCTCACCGCCGGGCCGTCTGTCAAGGAGCTGTGTGTGAGCAGGTCACAGGGAAACGAGAAGGTCTAAGGACGTGACCGCTAAAGAGTTTCTGCAGTGACAGTCCACACAGCTCCAGACAGACACGGTCAAGGACAAGAAGAATAAATGACTATGTCGCCAAAACTGCAGGACATTAAAGATCCACAGCCGTAGGAGTTCCGGAACGGAAGTTTGGGCCGCCTCCCTCCCGGGCCACAAGCAGAACCTTCAACAGCAAGACGCGCGAGGTTGCCTTGAAGTTTCAACGTGAGCATTTAAGTTCTAGTGCTGGATGCTGGTGATTTTTTTTCTCCATGTGAGAGAGGTTCTTTGGGGTGGAGGGTGGAAGTGGACAAGATAAGCAGAAAACGGTCATAGAAGAATCCCTGAGGTGACTTACCCATCGTTCATACAGTGAGTTGGTACTTGAGTCTTCTCTTTTATTTTAGGGCTTTCATCTTATTTGAAAGCTTATTTTTGTTTATTTTTAGAGAGAGATATAGGAAGAAAGCAGGGGAGGGGCAGAGAGAGAGGGAGAGAGAGAGAATCCCAAGCAGACTCCTCACTGTTAGCACAGAGCCTGACATGGGGCTCGAACTCATGAACCGTGAGATTGCCACCTGAGCTGAAATCAAGAGTCCGACGCTTACCTGTCCGAGCCACCCACCTGGGGCTTTCATCTTTTTCGGTGAATTTTTGTAGCTCATGCTTCATGTAGCAGGATGATAACGCTGCTCTTCAGAGTAATTTTACGTCGGTATGAAGTGAGCTCTTTGGCAAAGCATCACTGAATACGGCCATATGTTCCAGTTCCCCCCAAACCTAATAATAATGGCTAAGAATTGGTGTCAATGGAGAGGTGTCTAGAATATTCCCCAAGCCCTCCAAAATCATGCGCTCTCCAGCTATCCATTCGTCACCCATTCAACAGAGAAGCATCAGCTCCTGCTGTGTGCAGCCGCCGCCTGGTGGTGACGTGATGGGGAACATGACCTCAGCTCCCTCAGCTCGCGCCACTCTACGTGGGCAGACAGGCACTGAGACGGGAAAGGACGACGCGATTACGCTCACCTGGTCGTGGGGTACTCTGGTGGCCTCGGACAGGGTCCTATAAAATGTGAGAGGCGGAAATGACAGAAGAGGACCAGAGTCTGAAGCAAAGCCGAACCCACAGGTTACACCCTCGAGTGCTTAGCTGCCTTCTAACACGTGACAAAGACTCCTTCTTGGACCCAACTTCAGTCAGGCTCCTCTGAGCGCTCTTCCTAGCTAGGCCTCTGTCTTGGCTCAATTTTAGCAAAAAGCCGGCTAAGTCACTGTAGAGAAAACCCCCACCCTGGAATCCGACCTCCCTGCAAACCTTCAGCAAGAGTCTTATTAAGTTGAATTAGCAAGATCCCCCTGCCCCCCTGTCTTAGGAATTCCCCACCCCTGCCGCTCACTCTGCTTCTTGGCTGTAAGCGCCCAGCCACCCTTGCTGGATCCGGAGCCGAGCCACTCCTCTTCTCCTCTTGCGATGGTCTTGAATAACACCTCCTTGGCTATTTTTAACAAGTGTCAGAATAATTTTTCTTTAACACTGGTCGACAAACTTAAGATCATTTTTCCTCTTTCCCAAACCTGAAATTAGTAAGGTTGATGGAAGCGCTTGGCTAATGCGAACGGACGGCTTGAGCCCCCATCACAGATGACCAAATCATGTGATTTGGACTGTCAGCTAATGACAAGGGATGGGATTTGCTCGAACCTACTTTTGTCGGTGAAGGAAACAGTGTAATAGTGTTGGGTGCCCTGCCCACACTGGGCCCTCCGCTTCTGTGTTCTGTGTCCTTAGGTGGTGTAAATATATTAACTTGTGTTTCTCTCCTGGAGTGTTATTTATTTTATTATTTTTTCAAAGTTTTATTTATTTAAGTAAGCCCTACGCTCAACGTGGGGCTTGAACTCATGACCCTGAGATTAAGAGTCACGTGCTCCTCTGAGCCGGCCAGGGGACCCTCTCTTTAAAATCCGAGCATGGAATGGAAGCAAGGTCTTGTCCGGCTTCTCCTATGCCTCTGTGAGACTATGTGGCTTTGTCACTTGGTGCGAGCTCCAGGCCACCCTGCATAAAGCCCCTCAGAGAATTACGGGCGTAGCAGAGTGCGGACAAGCAAGGGAGCGTCTCATGTGAGGCCCTGAGAAAACGAGGCTGAGCCAGTGCCCATATTGATTGAAGAATTGAAGCCATCGCCCCAGGACTTTTAATGCCCATGGAGGACTGCAGATCGTGTCCTGGTTGTCCCCGAGGGCCTGGCTATAAATCCTGCAGGACATGGCTGAAGGACTGTCTTTTTCACAGTTCATCATGGCTTGCTTGGACCGGAACCTGCCTTGGCGGTCACGTACAGTTACAGCCCACGGGCACAGACAGGTGCAGCCCCACAGCCTCCGGAGGCACCGACTCAGGTGCGGTCACGGGGAACAGGACCTTCGCGCCCCCTCCCCACCACTCCCTCTCCTCGCGGCTGCCCTTGGCCTCATTTCCCATCGCATGTTTGGGAAACAGTCTGTAGCATCCGCCCTGAAGAGGCAACGGTGCCCAGGCTTTGGGGACACGAGGCCAGGGAAGGAGCCGAGAGAGACGTTTTCCTCCTCTTCGTCTCTGCTTCCTTTACACAGGAGATGCTGGCTAATTGCATCTTTATTAGCACCTCTCCCACGTCAGGATCCCACGGTATCAGTTGTATTAGCTTGATTTAAGTGTTAATCATTCTGAATTAAAAAAAAAAAACCTTTCTTTTATTAAGAAGATAATATTTCAATTACAAACTTAAACTGGCCTTATAACAATTAATCAAATGATTTTAAATGTATCTCAATATGTTGCACGGAGAAACCGACATGTCCCCAGCCTTTCAGGCACCGTCGTTAATACACCCGGTGAGTGTGCATTTGACAGCGGAAATGTCTCGAGACACTCGATGGGGGCATTTAACTCAACCGCGTCTGTTATCGGAAAGTGTACAGACCATAATATTTGAAATGCCTTTTTAACTTCATAAAAATAATATTGGGCCACACGTTTATTTGGGGCTTTAACTTCTTTTATAATATTTATTGTGCGAGAATTTAATACGAGCTAAGTAAGTACTTAACTGGTAATTGTTATTACTATATGTTTCGAGATAACACAAGAATTGGTTTTGGAAATTCAACTTGCATGAATCAGCAATGTTACTCAGTATGAAGCTTTCTGAGTAATTTCAAGGATACGAGTAATCACAAGACAGAGACAGAGCAGGCAGAGGTCTGGGACCCTAGCTTGGGTCTCACCGTTCCCGGCTATATGAGATCCGTAAGTAATACCTAGAGCTATAGTTCGTAATCCGAAAGGGTGCCTTCGGCCAGGAAGCATTTCTATTTTATACTCAGATAGTTACACAACTTCCGTGACATTTTCCAAGAAGCCGTGCCCCAGACACCCACACTTTCCAAGTGTGTTTTCCATAAGCAAGCCTAGTGATCCAGCTCCATCCCGCTAAGCAATGCACGCATAGATTTTCTAAGGACTCAAATATCACCGATTTGTCTGCAAAAGTTCTGCCAGTTATTTATTTATAAGAAGCTTTGACCCATGCTCTATCTATCTGTCTGTCTGTCCATGTATCCATCCATCCACTCATCTTTTCATCAGTCTATTTATCCATCCATGTATATATATATATATATTTCTTATTAATAGACTTAGACAGAACAAGGGATAGAGAAGAAGCTTTAAAGCCCTGTTACCATCTCAGGACTGATGAAAAGCTCTTTCATTGGTATGAATATAAGCTTTTTTCTTCTGGTAGTAAATTAAGCTTCTTGAGAGCACTTATATGAACAAGAAGCCACTGTTTAACTGGTGACTTGTCATTCTAGATGCGGGGGCATCTCCAGGCCCTTCTTATAGTTAGCCGGGGGAGATCGCAGGCCTCGCACAGCTTATTCAATATCCCCTGTTTCACGACCAGCACACATAAGTCAACACTTGCTGTCTGCCTTTCGTGACTTTTCCTACCTGGCAAGACGCAGACGGAGAGCAGGGCCCTGCATGGCCCCGTGTCACGCTCCCTCCCAGGCCAGGACGCTTCTCCTGCTTTGGGTTTGAGACTGCTCACTCAGTGAGGCCTCACCCTGTGTCCGTCACATATGTCCTTAGTTCAACATGCCGACAGACATTCCTTTGTGGGCAAGACACCGGAGCAGGTGGGTAAGCCTCGGGGACGTGTGTGGTCAGTCCCAGGATACCTGTTCCCCCGGGGGGTATCTCACCGTATGATGGAGGAGGTGTCTTTCGAAGTGACGTCAGGGTAATGACGACCGCACCGCCTGCATTGTCCTCAGAGCGTGAAAGCTTCCGCGTGGGGCTGCAGGTAAACAATTCTCAACCACCTCCTTCCAGAACTCAAGGCAAACCACTTGCTGAGATTCCACACGTGCTCAGCAGTTAGAGAGAGAGAATAAACATAGCCACCTGAAATCAAGCTAACGGACGTCGCTTTGAAGCCGATACCTCGAGTGGTCACGGCCAGACCTGGTTTTTCCAGGTCTGACTCGGTTTCCTGTTAAATGGAACTCCTGCGGCCCCTCTAGCCTCCCTTGCTCCCCACATGTCGGTTGAAGGAAATTCATCATTTTCCCACCAGCCTCGCACACCCTGGTGTGTCTCTGTGCGTCTCAGGTGTCAATCCTTCTGCCTAGAGGGTCCTTCCTCTCCTCCATCTGAGGGGCTCACACCACCTGTCAGCAACTCTGCCTTCCACTAAACACTGGGGCAACCCCTGCCTCTGAGTTAATACTGTTTGTTGAATGAATAAGCAGACAAATTCATGAGAAAACACATAGGAGAATGAACGAATGAGTGGAGTCTACAAGCTGAGCAGCAAACAGATACAGCCGACTGTACAAGGTTAACATGAGGGAGAAGCAGCCATCGGGAAGCATACGTGGGCCCCAGGTTAGCAGATCTGCTGGCAAATACGCGAATGTTCGCTGGGGACCAGCAAGACTACACCTTTTTGTGTAACTGTCTTTTCAAAAAACAGCGACGATACAGCCGTGAGACCGTCTTAGTACAGGAGGTCTCTGTGTGTGTGTGACGGAAAGAGTATATTTAACAGGCAAGATGTATCTTCTGACTCCTTGGTAACTTGGGAGCGGCTTCTTCTAAACATCAGACAGGATATTTCTGTGAGCTTGAACTTGTGGGGAGCTGTCCACTTTGTCCAATGACATCATCAAATAGGAGTAAGGTTATTTTCACTTTCTTTGTGATTTTTCTGAGTTTTTCGGTATCTTTTTTATAATAAACATACTCCCTTTTATAATTAGGGAAAACAATAGCAAAATGAATCAACGCCAAGTTTTGATGATAACCTATGTCCATCTGGGTCTCGGGGTGGTTTTTATGAGTGGCCTGCGGCCCAGAGAGGCCACCCGGCCTGCTTTTGGAGGAGGTTTGCTTTTAGGCAAGATTGAGGTCAAAGAAGTGTAACCCGGGGTGCACCAAGACTCTCACCTGCCAATCCCCCTCTTTCTCAGCCCTGCGGGCAGCGTCCCTGCCCTCCACCTGCAGCAACAGCAGACAGACACCTGCCCGCAGGGGGCTTCTCTCTCCTGGTGAGTTTCATGGCTCAGCTTCTTCCTTACTGCCTGCCCAGTGGACAGCGTCCCCAGATGAAGTGGGCGCAGCAGGAGCGAGCTGTTCACCAGCATTCGCTGTGCCTTGGGAAGATGGGACAGCATGTAAGAGGAGGGCTGTGCCCTGTTTCCTTCTCAGCTGTAACAAACAGGACCTCTGTCTGAAGCTCAGAGTCAGTGACGTGTGTACGCGTGGGCACGGTGTGCACCAAACCGCACCAGGGACAGGAACAAAGACAGGCAAGTGTGGTCATCTGCAGGTGCTCTTAGGAGGGCTTCTGTGTTGGGGGCGCCTGGGGGGCTCAGTCGGTTGAGCGTCCGACTTCGGCTCAGGTCATGATCTCTCGGTTTGTGGGTTTGAGCCCTGCGTCGGCCTCTGTGCTGACAGCTCAGAGCCTGGAGCCTGCTTCGGATTCTGTGTCTCCCTCTCTCTCTGCCCTTCCCTGCTCATACTCTGTCTCTCTCTCTCTCTCAAAAATAAACATTAAACAAAAAGAAGGGCTTCCGCGTCGATGGGGAGCACTATTTTTATTTTGTGAAAGGTCTCAGCCCACACCAACGGCATCCATCCCCTCTGCCTTCCAGGCAGCCGAGGTGACCCTTTTCTGCTTAATGAGCCCTGAGCAATGCTTTGTGGACGGAATGGAAATTAGACAAACAGGATTAGAAGAGGGAGGAGGGGGCAGAATAGTCTGTTTATGTATCTTGGAAGAGAGCAGGAATCCCTTGGATGGGTAGAAGCAACACCTAGGATCTGGGGAGGGAGCCGTGGGGCGGACAGAGCCACGTGCAGACGGGTCCCAAGCGCTCACTTGTAGAGCAAGCAGCCTGGCAGCTCGCCGAGGGGAGGCCCCTGGAACGGTGAGTTCTCGGGCCACGTGGTTATTCCAGTGGAGAAGTGGACCGGCTGTGTCTCCTGTCTTTCTTTGAGGCTTGGTCTCCTTTCACTCCGTGTCCCTAGGGATCCTTCTGCCCAGTTGCCATCTGAGTTATGGCCACAAATATTGCACATGCAGAATTCTGCAACAGGTTTTGAGGTGGAGGTGCCGAGGGTCCCCAGCCAGGGGACGCCGGGACAAGCCCGGGAAGCACCTGCAGAAGAGAAGGCACAGGTGGAAGACGGCGGGCCCTCTGCCGAGTCACCTGCGGTTTTACAAATGTGCCTGCGCCCAGCGGCCCAGCGCCACACAGTACGACATCGAGGGCGCAGCCGGCCAGCCTGACTGTCCTCTCCCTCCCGGCCACGCACCCTCGGGGGACAACGCGGAGCCTGGGAGCTCTCTGGGACTTCTCTTCCTGGACCACCGGAGCCGCAGATCACGATGGAAGGGACTCTCGCACCCTAAGCTGCCATGGCCACTCTGGCTTCCCCTCCCAGCTGGCCGTGAGGGCCTCTGGAGCGAGCACCCCTTCTCTGCTCAGCAAGTGGAACGGAATGAGAGACTGAAAAAGAAACGAAATTCTGCATGGCTCAGTCAGTTAAGCGTCCAACTTTGGCTCAGGTCACGATCTTGTGCTTTGTGAGTTCTAGCCCTGCATCGGGCTCTGTGCTGACAGCTCAGAGCCTGCTTAACAGTCTGTGTCTCCCTCTCTCTCTCTGCCCCTCCTCCTTTTGTGCTCTGTCTCCCTCTCAAAAATAAATAAGCATTAAAAAATATAATAAATGAATTCTTTCTCTTCCTCTTCTCAAATCGTTATATCTTCATTTTCTTGGCCCACTTTACCATGTAAGTTATTTGAGGTTTTTGTTATTTTCCCTTTCCTGGATAAAATTGAGCTTATGTTTTATTTTGTTTTTGTTTTTTTAATTTTTTAATGTTTGTTTATTTTTTAGAGAGAGAGAAAGAGACAGAGTGCAAGCATGAGAGAGGCAGAGAGAGGGAGACGCAGAATCCGAAGTAGGTCCCAAGCTCCGAGCTGTCGGCACAGAGCCCAACGTGGGGCTCGAACCCACGAACTGTGAGATCATGACCTGAGCCGAAGTCCGATGCTGACCCGACCCACCCAGGCGCCCCAAGCCTCTGTGTAATGAGATACTGTACTAGCGATTTTTGTTGGATTCTGATATTTAAATCTGGGTTATTTTCTATGGTTTCAAGCAGTTGGCAGGTAACCATGGTTTTAGGTTTGTGAAGAGTATAGATCAAGGGTGCTAATGCTAGCCGAAGGGGGGGTGGGTTGAGTGTGTGAGTGTGTGTGTGTGTGTGGTGTGTCATTGTGTGTGAACGTATCTCTTTGTGTGCATATCTGCACTACATTCTGGAATAGAGCACATGGAACCAGCGACAACGACATTGTGGGTTCGCCGATGAGAGCAGGGGCTCGTTAGAGGGGACGTACCACCTTCACCCTTGCCTTGCTCTCAGCCCCTGTGCACCCAACATGTCTCCAGGAAAGCTGAGTTATACATGAGGTCCTGGAAGTGTCCCATTGCCCGCCACCTTCTTCCCCCTCCGTCGGCTTCATTGCTTTGCTGACACGCCCCGCTTCCCATCATGAGTGCCCCCCGCCCCCTTGCACGTCCCATCAGGCACCCTCCGTCGGGCACGCTGCCTGAGTGGCCAGCCCCAGCATCCTCAAGAACCTGCTTCCCTGCAAGATGCCAACTTGGTTCTGACACAACTTGGATTCAATCCAGCAAGGCCAGTCTCTGAAGGAGCCCCGTCACTCACTCCTCCTAACCTCCACTTACTTCCCATACCTTTGTAGAAATCCGCCTGGCTATTTCTTTCGTTTTCTTTTTGTGTCAGAACATCAAGGCAGGGGGGAGTCTGCCATCGCCCGGTCCCCTTCCCTCATTGTGTAGATGAATCGGAGTCCTTCCGGTACCCTCCCAAGTTCCACGGCCAGCTGGAGGGTGGTGTCTTCATTTGCTCTTCCTCATGCTAATGTCCTGCCTGCAGGGCTGTGTCTGTTGTTCCAGATCAACCGCGGGGCCCCACAGAGGTGCCCGAGGACTCCCCGGGCGGCCTCGTGATGGAAAATGGCAGCATGACACGCTCAGTCACAGGGTGCGACCCACCAGGCACCCTTCCCGGCGACAGCTGTGAGCAGTCACCCGGAGTCCACGGGGAGGGAAGCCCAGTTTGTGAAAGCGTTGACCTATAAAATTGACTTTGGTGATGCTTTCCTGGTTGTTACACGTCATTACACGTTCCTGGGGCTGAATGATGGCCCATTTTTTTATATACAACATTTTGTTCATCCATCCGTCCACTGGCACCAACGTTGTTTCCAACTTTGTGGCTATTAGGTGTTGCTATGAACAGGGAGGTACAAGAGTTCATTTGGATACCTATGAACAATTCTTTTGTGTGTGTACCTTGGAGTGCAATTGCTATGCTGAGTGAAATAAGCCGGACACACAAAAACATACAGTGTAGCATTCCATTGATAGAAAATATCCAGATGAGGCAAATCTATAGATACAGAAAGGACATTTGTGGTTGCCAGGGGCTAGGGGAGGGGACAGGGGTTACTGCCTTCTGGGCGTGGGGTTTCTGGCCGGGGTGATGGAAAAAGTCCCGGAAGTAGCTTGTGGTGGTGATCATGCAACATTACGAATGTACTCAAGGCCGCCGAAGTGTGCGCTTGAAAATGGTTAATTTCATGTGCATTGAAATAGAGTTTTTCTGTTTTTTTATTTTAATGTACAGAGTAAGCTGGTTGAGAATTGACAACAGTGTGTCTAGTATTCTGCCGACTCTACGTACACGAAAGAATTGTAATGGGAAAACCAGTTGCCTTTGCTCACTATGAGATATGGCGAGGCGTGGAAACCGTATCCTCGTTGTTTAATTTGAAGCTGTTTTTATTACTGAAAATGTATGCAACAGAAAGTAGGATTCAGCTCAAATTACAGTGGGCGCTTAATTAGGACGATAAATAAGTGGAAGTTTAGAGCACGGTTGATTTGCAGTCGACGTTACGTCACATTTTCTTGTCTTTGATGTTCGGGAAGACCAGGCAGAGAGAGAGACGAGAGCGGTCGAGTGAGCAAGAAACAGATAAATTTCAAAAGTGCTGCCATGCTTTTATCATTCCTTTTGCGAAAAAAAAAAAAAATGGAAAAAGACGTTTTGTTTCTCTCTTTGTTAAATGTGCAGAAGCCTGAAAACAGATGTCCTTCCACCGCTATCTTTAAGCTATTAGTGGTGATCTAAAAACTGGCGTTCTCCGCGGGGGAGAAGCGTTGGGGCTACTTTCCAGTCGGGCACCCAGCACGTAAACATTGCGGTAATGAAATGGAATCCGGAATGAACAGTCAACATTTGATGAGAAACTAACACCCATATATTTTAGTAAAACTCGCTGGCAAAACGTGCTTCTCGTCTATGAGCCATATCTATGCAAACACACGATTCTCCAGCACGTTTCTGGCAAATCAAACAGAGCCTGACCCGGTTAACCCCTTCTTGGTCAATAAACATGTCAGCGCATGGAAATTACTTCGGTGACATTTGATTTTACGGTGCCTAGAACCCAAAGTGATTATTTTCAAAATACAATTAAAGTTCTTTTAGAGCAGACATAAAACTTGCTGAAAGGACCCTCTTTTATAGCGCTTATCCAAACTTTAAAAGATCCATTACTCATGAAAGCGTTTTATGTGGTGCAATCTCCAGTCTTTATATCAGAACCTGGGAAATTACAGCACAAACAGCAGCACTCAGTATCCACGACCCACCCCAAACACTGCCATTCCCCCGATGGGCATTACAATTACCTTTTAGAACCTCCTCCTTGGAGGAAAATGCAGTGTGGAAAAGCATTGACAGGGACTTACGGGGGATGATAGAGCATAGAACTTACTGGAACACCCTCCTGGTCCGTAGCTGTAGACGGCCTCCCCCCTCACACCGCTCACAAGCATGGGCATCTAGCACATTCACTTTGCAGCCCCGGTTCAAAGGGCGTGGCAGACAACTTGTCAACCACATTTGTGAATGCGAGTGAATGAGAGGATGGATGCGTGAGTGTTCTTTAATTGTGTGACGTATTAAGACTTGGCATGGCCAAAGAGATGTTTTTAGGTTTTCCGACTCCCTTACACTGTTGCATTTGTCATTGTGTTTTGGATACAGACCTTCCTCCCGGACAAGTGGTGTGTCCTGCCAGAGAGTCAGTCACAGGAACGACCGTTGCCTTCCCTACGAGGACCGCATTCAGGATCTTCACACACACACACACACACACACACACACACACACGTGTACATACTGACATGTACAAACATACTTACATAAATGTATCAGAATATATAAAACATGACGCTATAATCAAGTAGAGTGTGTGTGTGCGTGTGGTACTGGATGGCACCATCGAACGCTTGTACATACATGAGTGTTTCTCCCCTGAGCTGACTTCGCATCAGAGAAATGTACGAGGGGGGCTGGAGCCTGATATTTCACACAACAACTGTATGGAGGCAGTTGAAGGGGTATCAATGGTTGAAGGCTGGTAACAAATGACAGTCCAGGGTCTTCCTGCCTATGTCTTCAAGAGTCAGCCAGTCAAGACCGCCCTGCCTTAATTTCCTCAGATGGAAAGTTAGACTGATAAAAGCGTCTTCTCCATGATGTCATGTCAGGACTAAATCGCTAACATGGGTAACCCTTAGAACATTCAATTCTGCATTTGGGTTGACATGCTTGCCACTTATGCCTAGCCAAGGACAAACCTCAGAGTTTGATGCAACTAATTTATGTCCATGTATGTGAGGCACAATCTGACGGGAAAAATAAAAAGAAATGAACAAACTCGCAGCCATCATACGAGTTTTTATCACACTTCCCAGAAATCAACAGCGATAGTAAGCATACAAGAATCCACTCGTTCTCTTCATAAACTCAAAGAAAATCAACATTTCACATAAAAATAGAATTCATGCCTGTTACATCTGATTACAGTGTATGAATTCCAAAACAGTCACGAATGGTAGAACAGAAATATATTCATTAGGAATTTATTAATCCCCTTTTAGTAACCCTTGCGAAAAGCCCATCAAATTTTATTTTTTTTATTTTTTAAGTTTATTTTTATTTATTTTGAGAGAGACAGAGAGTGGGGGAGGGGCAGAGAGAAGAGAGAGAGAACCTCAAGCAGGCTCTGCGCTGACAGAACCCACAAACCATGAGATCATGGCCTGAACTGAGATCAAGAGTTGGATGCTTAATCAACTGAGCCACCCAGGCGTCCTAGGAATCAAATTTTAAATACTGAAGTAGTGACAAAGCCACTTTATCTTTTTGTAGTTACTTTCCAATTAAACAGATACTTTATACGAGAAGTTACATAAATGTACACATATAGAAATTTTAAATTAAAAAGATTTTTTAAGTTTATTTACTTATTTTGAAAGAGAAAGTGCAAGCAGGGGAGGGGCAGAGAGAGGTGAGAGAGAGCATCCCAAACAGGTTCCGCACTGTCAGCGTAGAGACCGACATGAGGCTCGAACTCCTGCACCCTGAGATCGTGACCTGAGCAGAAGGCAGACGCTTAACCGACTGAGCCATCCAGGTGCCTCTAGAAGTCTTAAACACAAGGAGCAAAACAAGCTAGCTTAAAGGATATTCTTCCAAAATATTGGATAATTCTGTAAGAACTGATAACTTTACAAAATCTGAAGTTTAAACAAACTTCTTTAGAACTTCAACTTCGGAAAGATCTCACGTTCGGAGGTAAACGGTATACTGTTCAATCTTGTCTTTAATTTGCTAGAAGCCGAATCTCAGTCTCTAGGCGTCTGACTGACCTCTCGGGGGCACCACTGCGGAGGTGACGGCTCCCCTCCGACGAACTGTGCCGAATGATACAGAAGAAAGTCAGAGCCAGGAACTCAGAAAAGGAAGGAACTCTGTTTTTCCCATGAGGTAGAAGTGAACACAATTAATGGAGGTCTCAGAACAAAACTGAGCTCTTTGATGTAATTATAGATAATGTCTATATGTATCATTCTTTATAATACCAAATGCTTAACGCATGCAAACTGCCAAAATAATAGTTCATGTTTAACTATTTAGCACCTCTTGAAACTCCTTGAAAACATTTAACTGTTTTGTTCTGTAAAAATGTCAAATTAATAACCTTGTTTTTAACGTTTATTTATTTTTGAGAGACAGAGCGTGAGCAAGGGAAGGGCAGAGAGAGAGAGGGAGACACAGAATCCGAAGCAGGCCCCAGGCTCTGAGCTGCCAGCACAGAGCCCGACGCGGGGCTCGAACTCACAGACTGTGAGATCATGACTTGAGCCGAAGTCGGCCGCCCAACCGACTGAGCCACCCAGGCGCCCCAATAACCTTGTTTTTAAAGAAACCTCTTCATTCTTATCTTCCCGGAAAATGTATGAAAAACTTAATTGTGCGTGTCCCTCCTCAAGGGGTCTATAAATGAGAACACATAGGAACAGTCCATGAAATGCAAGGTTTCTAAAGGGACGGTCAAACCCGGGAGTTGTGCACATAGAGATTAAAACACAGACCAAGGTCGACACCACAGGTGAGTGTCGAGTCCAGGTCAGTGGCGATGACTTTGTGGTGTCTTGGGCCCTTGAGGAATGGCGATGGGGCAGTGTGACCGAGGGTTGGGTTTAGAGATGGGGAATTAGAAGGTCTGTATTGGGAACATGGAGTCTAGGACGTACGCTGAAGGGAGATTTGGACAGTCCGGAGCCCCGGGGAGAGCTGGAGGCTGAACGCACACGCCTGAGGTGGGCCTTGGCACGTTGGGTCTTTATGAGAAGAAGCTTCACTGAAAAACAGACACCCCTGCTTTCAGACGTGCGAATTTCCCCCCTCACATTGTTCTACCTGCACTTGGTCCATCTTGTTAATCTCCTTCGTCAAAGGCTGGTCCCTTTTCTTGTGTTAATAGAGTCCATTTGATTTTTTTTTTTTGTTTTTTAGTATTTATTTATTTTTCAGAGAGAGACAGAGCATGAGCAAGGGAGAGGCAGAGAGAGAGGGAGACACAGAATCTGAAACAGGCTCCAGGCTCTGAGCCGTCAGCACAGAGTCCGATGCGGGGCTCGAACTCACGAAACATGAGATCATGACCTGCGCTGAAGTCGGACGCTTAACCGACTGAGCCACCCAGGCACCCCTAGTCCATTTGATCTTGATTTCTCAGAGCCATCACCCCTTCGGTTGACTCCAAACTTTCCCGTGTCATCAGTGTTCCCCTTCATCATTCCTTTTATAGGGCGTGCATTTGTCTTCCACCATCACCTTGGTCTGGTATCAGTTTTCAACCACCGTCCTTTATGGCTAAACATTTCTAGTGAGATGTCTACTCCTACGGCCCATGGACTTCAGTCTTCCTCCTTCTGCACCCAACGTGGCTCCCCCTGGTCCCACCCACCCGGTCTGCAGTTTCAAGGTCATTAACATCTGCTCTGCTGTCAAACCCTCACGCGCCCTCATCTCCATATCACGTGACCTCTCAGCATTATTTGGAATGTTTGACAACCCCACAGAAATGCCCTGCTCTCCTGACCTCAGTGTGAATGTGGCCAGGGGTTCCTCCCTTTCTGGTGCTCACCCCCGTCTAAGCTCCCTGGGCCCCACTTTGCCCCCTTGGGGTTCCTCTAGTATCTGTCATGCACACAGACCCTGGGTTCAACTGTTATCTCCAGGGCAATGACTTTTGATTCAAATTCTCCGTCCTAGACTTTTCTCTGATCTTCCAGGGCCTTCTTGACATCTCCTGTTTGACTTCACATGGGCGTTTCATGAATCGGTCAAATACTGAACTCTCAGTTCCTCCCACACACGCTTCCTCTCCAGACTTCCACATTTCTGGAAAGCAGGTGACCGCTCAGCCACCGCTTCCCTCTGATTTCTCCTTTCCCCTCCATTCTCCATGTTCTGTGGTCGATGGCTCTGTCGGCCTCCCTCTCCAGTTAGATCTTCCATCCTTCCACCGCCCCGATTCCCCTGCCCCCGCTTTTCCTGGGCTTATGGAAAGACGCTCCCACACTGGACCTCCTTCCTCTCACTCCCTTCAATGTATCCTCCCTGTATCAGACAAAATTCTTGAAATGTAAACCCACTCATTTCACTCGCCGGCTGGAAACTTTTCAAAGGCTTCCCACTGTGCTTAGAATAAAATAGAATTTTATCTCATCTTTGTACAAATTTGGATGAATTGACACCAACCTACCTTTTCCGCTTCATTCTCCTTTCTTCCTCACTCAACTGTCCGCATCCAATTAGTCTTTTCTCACGTCCAAGTTCTTACTGAGCTCAGTCTTGACTCAGGGCATATGGCTGCCTCTCCCTGAGGGACCCCCCCACCACTCTTTCATCCTCTGAGTAGTCCTTCTTTTGCTCTTCCCCAAGTCCCAGCTTCAATGCGACATCCTCAAGAAAGTCTCCCAGGCTCTTTCTCTCCAAGGTATGCTCCTTTCTTAACTCAGGTTCCTTCTTATCACTTATCGACTTTGTTCTAAGCCCATCTTCCTCTAGAGCCGAAGGGTGGGGATTTCATCTGTCGCGTTCACCCATGTGCTCATGGACATGGTAGCATGAGGGACTTCTCACAGGAAAGACCACAAAGAAGGAGAAGTCATTGTTTTCATTGTATTTGTCTGAATTTATAGCAAGACATTGAGAAGGCAGAGCACAGAGTTTGGAAAAATACAAAGAGGCAAGCAGAAAGGTAATATTCTGCGTCTCTGGTGTTTGTACATGTTTGATACATTGATCACATGTAATCAAGTAGGTTCATCAAAAGCCAATAAAAGACCCAAGAAGAAATAAAGGTAGACGATACCAAGAAAGATTTCAAGGTCCATTAAAGAGGAAATACGACGCATCCTTGAAGGATTGCTTATAATATGTTTTGAGTCAAATGGACATGTAGAGCAGGAAATGGCCATCTGTTCAGCTATCTAGTACCATGAAGTTATATCTACATATATGCAAATATAGGAATATATATATATGCATATACACACATGAATATATATATATCCCTATATATATACATATATACACATATATATATGCATATACATCTAAGCACTTAATAACTTTATGTGACCACATTGCAAGGTTCTTGATTAAAGTATCTGCAGGGCACCTGGGTAACTTAGTCGGTTAAGTGTCTGACTTTGGCTCGGGTCATGATCTCGCAGCCCGTGAGTTCAAGCCCCGTGTCAGGCTCTGTGCTGACAGCTTGCCTGCTTCGGATTCTGCATCTCTCTCTCTCTCTCTCTCTGGCCCTTCCCTGCTTGCACTGTGTCTCTCTCTTAAAAATAAATAAACATTAAAAAGAAAGAAGAAAGAAAAGAAAAGTATCTGTTTCTATTTGTTCCCAGATCCCAGAGTGCTTATTTCCCTACACGTGCCGGGCACTCCTGTCTGCATGGGAGAGATGGTTCAATGACAACAAACGGCAGCCGGCAGATGTGTCCTGTGTTGGCAGCCGCCAGGGAACAAAGCAGTGAGAAGAGACGAGATGCTGGGAAGAGCTGCT
The DNA here is from genome assembly GCA_030068075.1 of Paguma larvata. NCBI lineage: Eukaryota > Metazoa > Chordata > Mammalia > Carnivora > Viverridae > Paguma > Paguma larvata. The sequence continues at coordinate 3,558,436 of CM057826.1, forward strand.
CCTCCATTCAGATGGCCGGGGGGGGGGGGGGGGGGGGCTCGGGGAGGCAGCCACACTTCAACAGACAGCTGCGTGGGGAGGGGCACCCCAGGTGTACAGAACAGCGGGTGCAAGAGCCCTGAGACAGGGAGCCTGGCTGCCAGAGAAGACAAGGACCCCTCTACTCGAAGGAGGTGGTGAAATGTAGAGGCACCAGCAGCAAGGGCCGGGTCACTTTCTTATGGGGACCTTCTTGGCCAACCTCAGACACCCATTTTCCCCCAAGTGAGATTAGGAGCGTTGGCAGGGGGTCTCCAAGAGTGATGGAATCTGATCCCCATCTTGTGGGGACAGCTCTGGCTGTGTTTAGAGCCTGGGGTCACGCGGGTAGAGAGGTGAAAAAGCAGGTAAGGCCACGTGAGTGTCCCATCAGGGGATGATGGAGACGCAGACAGAGACGACCAGAGGTGACCACTGGCCAGAATCTAGATGTGCTTTGAACACAGAGATGTCCTTCTTGCCGATGGCCACAATAGAAAGGGGAGAGAAAGAGAGGAGATGGCTTTTGGCTCCAGCAACTGGCAGCAGAGTCTCTGTTGACAGAGATGCATGAGAGCGAGGGGCAGGCCACGATGGGGAGGGCCGACAATGCTTTTACAGATGATGTTGTCGTTGGCTCTTTTTTACTGAAAAGACTTTCAACATTGACAGAAAAGCCTATGTGAAAATGAGGAAAAAGAGAAAGCGGTTGTCTTGTTCTTTTTACAGTCCCCCATCCGCCATCTTGTGATTTCGTTATGGTGAAATTCTGGAAAGGGGCAGTTTGTCCTGAGGTTCTTCTGTCATCTGTAAGTGCCCACCCCCCCTCCCCACAACTGGCAACATATACCGTGCCTTACCGCAATCACTAGTCAAGACGTCTAAGGACGACCACCGCACAGAGGTTGCGGTAGGTTCCAGAACATCTCCTGTCGCACTCATCGCTGGAACAGGTCAGGCCTCCTCCTTTCATGGAGTGAATAAATATCTCTACTCAAAGTGGCCTTTCAAATGTACTTTTTAAAATGCCCTAGATCTGCCTCGCAGCCTACTTTCTTGACTCTTGATGGAAAACATCTCTTTATAAATATTAATATTCGTTTTGATTTCGCCAGCCTTGCAAATGGCCAGGAGCGGAGCGTCTGTGCCCGAGGGAGCTGAACTAGATGCTCCTGCAGTATTTTTTCTTTTCAGAGCCCCGGGGCCACTGTCTGTGCCGTGTTCCCTCACGTTCCCGCGGCCTGGCCTGGCTGAAGGGAGTCAGGTCCAGCTCTCTGTTACCCAGAATTGGTAATTTTCCAGATTCATATCGCACTTAAGAAAAATACGTTTTTACCATCTGCCCTTTCAGCCCAATCTTTGATAATATTTCATGATTTTCCTCTTCCTGTGAAAAAAATATTCTTCACTTGATTTCTCTTTGTAGAAATCACGTCCCTACCCTGATCTCCCCCCCGACCCCCCAAAAAACAAAACTGTGACAATGTGCTCTATTGGTTTTTTTTTAATCCGTATATTAACAAGGCTGTAAATTAGGGCGTATTTCTGGGGACCAAGGTCATCAATGGCAGCAGAGGTGATAACAAGGGACAGAATTACAGAAGTTTATTTCTTGTCACGTAAGACACCCCAGCCAGCCGAGTGCTATAACAGTTTCCAGTGTGAACATAAGCTATCGATTCAAAGCTGCCACCTGCTACTTAGCCACGTCGAGAGGCAGGAGCTTAATATATCAGATGTCATTTGCTATTTAGTCTCAGGTGGTAGCCCAGAATCAATATCCTTAAATCAAGAACCTCTATATTAAGCAAGAGCAGGGATATTTATTATAATTCTGGTCCTTTCCAGTTGTTAGCATCCAGAGCCAGCACAGCGCTCTGGCTTTCCATGCCGGCTGGCCCTCCATATTCCCTCTGTTATTCTCCACAATTCTCCCTTGTCTGTTCTAGAGAGTCTGGAACAGGCTTACACTAAGGTGTATTGTCCAATATACTTGGACTGCTTGAAACGATTAAATACTAAAAAAACGACCTCGGGGTGCTTGCTTTGAGAATTAGATAAGAGTTTATGAATCAATACAAAATGAAGGTAGTGGATGTCCACCCATGTTAGAAATAACACCAAAGCTGAGAAATAAGTAAGTATGGAGGAAGCCAGAAACACCGAGCTACCGTGAACAGGACAGAAAACGTATCTCGAGCTCTCCCGGACTCTGCACCAACTAGTTTTAGGAGGTATACCAGTATATCCACAAAGTTTAAATAGTTTCTTGACCTTGCCCTCTGAGAGAAATTCATTAGAGGGTACTTAGTAGAGTCCTCAACAGTGCAAAGGACCTCAGAGTAAACGGTTGGATGTAAAATTCAAGGCTTACCACCATAGGGTTCCTTCTCGTATGGCCCTTTGGTGAGATTCAAATTCAAGCTGCTGGGGCTTCGGTTTAGTCGACTCTACTGGGAAATGGACCAGGGGTAGGTAGCTTTGGGGATCTTTGATTTTACTTGAAATTTTGTGGAAAACTTTAAGTTCTAAATGAAATAGTAGAAGATGTAATTTTATCCTCAACTCAACCCAGTGCGGTATGGGCTAGAACATGAGATTTACTCCAGCTGGGTGATGAGGGACCCTGGGGACGCCACTACCACAGCATTGGCATGCAGGTGGCAAACAGGGGGCGTTCCACTCAAACCCAGTCTTACCCTGTCAAACTAGGAGTATGACCCATCAGAAGGTTCCTTCTGTTTTTTTTTTTCAAATACTTCAATAACATTTTAATAAAAATTTATAGGGTATTCAAAAGTCCTTGGATCTGATCAGCACCACCCCACCTGGTTCACACACAAAAAAGAATCCAAGTCATTAACAATCACAAAGGTTACTATTTATGTGCACACGCTGTGCACCAGGATCTGTTCTGGTTGCTCTACTTTATCTGTCTTCGAGTGTCTCATAAGCCAGAGACTAACAGTGAGGACGTGGAGGCACCAGGAACCCTCCATGTCGCCCCGCTGGGGAGTGGTGGCTTTGGGATCGGACCCAGGGTCTGCCTCCCAACTGCTGGGCTACATTGTCTGCCTAACCACAGATATTTTAAAACAATTTGTACTCAACGTTTTGTTTTCCATGAAACAATGAGAAATGCTACAAAGTGCAGGGGGTTTGGGTTTTTTTGTCTTTTTTCTCAAGTAAGGCCGAGAAACATCTTTCTTTGAGAAACCGTGAGAACATCGTCATGAACATTCCAGAGCTGGCCGGGGGCGTGTTGGGATTGCACCTGGAGGAATTCAGTAGGGGTGTTGTTCTGTTCTACATCCACGGCCAGTTAGGGTTGAACTGGAGGCCAGTGTTGTGTGGAGAAACCATAGTCGGGTGAGGAACTCAGCGGAACTGAAGTCTCCAGAATGGCCAAGATCGAAGGGACTCAATGAATAGCTATCATTCCCGTGATCACCATAAACGCACTTTCGCAGGGGTTATATCATAACAATGCATGAACCGCAATCACTACAACTTCCCAAGTTCCTCTTGAGCCCCAAGCACTGCGCTGTGTTTCTCTCATATTATTTCATTTAAAACTCCCGACGGCCCTTTGAGGACAGCCCAGCGCCACCCACATCTATTCTGACTTCGACGCTGGGGCTCTTAAACATTAGGATATGTTGCTTCCTAGAAAGAAGAAGAAGGACAAAGGCTCATCTTGGATTGAATGCAGGCACCTGCAAATTAAGATGTGGGCCGCGTTCCTTCATTCCCCCGAGCCCCTCCTACATGCAGGGTGCTACCAGTTGCGTGGAGGCCAAGTAGATAGAGTCCTCACAGAGTCCACACTCCATTTAGAGAAAGGGAAAGAAAAGAATTGGAAGGAATCGTTAATTTCCATTGAGAAGCACAGAGAAATAATCACAGAGCCAAGGAGCTTAAGTTAAAGACGCGGTAGGATGGAAGGGCAGAGAGAGGGGAGGGAAGTCCTGTTGAAGAAAGAGGAACAGCAAAGGGACGGACAGACAGACATTTTCACTTCAACAGGGAAAAGTTTGGACAGAATGGAAGCCCCTCTCTAGGTCAACTAAAACACAGTTATTTTAATCCAAGGTAAAAACTTTATTCAAGAAAAAATTAAAAGAAATTCCAAGATCAATAGAACCAGATACAGATTCGGTTCCTGAAAAGGCTCAGCGCACTGGCCGGGGCACTGAAGACACCACGCTCAGGGCAGAGGGAAAGGAGCTTTGGAATCACGCACTTAACCCCATTGTGCAGAGTTTTGAATCAACACTGTTATGTGACCACCGCCCTTTGCTTTAAAAATTGGTGTTTATCCACTCTGCTGCAGAAATGCTTTCACAGAATGTGTTTCTCACCAGGGCCTTTAAATATTTACATCTGCTGATTAATAATTTATAGTTGGCATTCAGGCCCTTCGACTCATGAATAATTGACGCCTTCATTTAAGATTTGCAACTGTTCCGGATAATGATGGAGCGTACGAGTCTGGTTCCCCAGCACGCCGATGCTAAAAGTTGACAGTGAAATCAGGCTTCCTTTTGGTTTTACAGAGGTTGGGAATAAAGACTATAAGCAAATAAGGCAGGAGAATAATTGTGCGTGCCAGATGCTCTCTCTATTAAGAAAGGAAAGAGTAAGTGGCACCTAGGGAAGGTCTCAATGCTCATGGCGACACTAACGAGCGGTTTGATTGGCTGTATTTTCAGTTGGAGGAAGGGGGCTCAGGAAATCTGATTAAATTCCACATGGCCTCTCTATCCTATTTAGGTCACTTAAGAGTAGTTTGAAATAGTAAAAAAATAATATATGTGTGTAATATAATACAAAATATAATGTATGTATATGTGTATACAAATGTACATACACACACATGATACACATATACACATGTATACTCCCAATCATTATCTGTTTAAGTATTATGATAATGTTTTCAAGAAAAAGAAAATGGATACAGAGAAACTCACCCAAGAGTTCGTGTGGCCTGCCAGCTTAATTATCACATTGGTCACGCCAAAATTTCCCTCTCTTTTTTCTTTAATATAATTTATCGTCAAGTTGGCTAAATACAGTGCATACAGTGTGCTCTTGGTTTTGGAGGTCAATCCCCCTGATTCCTCGCTTCCACACAACACCCAGTGCTCATCCCAGCAAGTGCCCGCCTCAATGCCCATCACCCATGTTCTCCTCTCCCCCACCCACCATCCACCCTCAGTTTCTAAGTTTTCTGGAGAATTGAATGTTAGTTATTCACAATCTGACAATAATTCTTCTCTTTGAAAAGAGAAATGTCAAACCTAGCAGCTATAGAAGATCTAAAAAAAAAGAACAGAAAACAAATACTTCCGATTTTAGTACACGTGTTTCCGACGCAAGCACAAGAAACTTTCCACTAAGCTGTTTTCCTATCCCCTGTAGATTCAGCGTGGGGTTCATAGAGCAGTCTCCTGCATGGGTCACTGGCCATGGACTTCATCACGAAAAGGACATGTTTATGACTATTTTTCTAAGTTCACTCGATACCTCCTCCTGAGACCACGACCCATTAGCTACATAATCTGTTCCACAGGATTGCTCGCCTCTGTCTAAAGAAACTCATTCTTAGTTTATTCTCTTATTTTACAGAGCAGCTTTCTAACTCTCATCGAGGTAATAATAGGGATGGCTTTATGGTGCTATGGTTTCTGGGGGTACACTCAGAAATCTCGCGGTTCCTAAAGGGTGCCACTTCAAGTACGGTGAAGGACAGTGGGCCAGGCTTTTTTCTAAGGACGATAACGTGACACCATCCGACCCGGTGTCCACTTTCCTCAGGTAGTAGACGTCTGAAGATTCTGCCCAGGGTGTGCACAGGTGGGTGCCTCGTTGCCACAGGCGTTCTCCGCGCCCTCGTCAGGGACCAGCATCCCACCTCCCATTGCGCAAACGAACAATTGCTCATTTGCCTATTTCGACCGATGTTTCTCGCTCTTGTGTCCCCTGGCCATGTGACCAGTCTCTTTTGGCTCCAGACTTCAGGTCGTGCTATTCATTACAAGTTTTCCTTGTCTGTGCAATCTGTCCGAGGCGTCTCCATGTTATGGACTCTGCCTCCTCCCCCAGAACCGTCAGGTCCTGAGCACTTTCGATTCCATCCGCCTGTGTCTGGGGATACGACGGGCATCAATCAAGGCCTGACCACAGAAAGAGAAGCCACTCTACCATCGGAAACACAGGGAAGTTAATCTAGGGAGTTGTTTACACAGCCGTGCCAGCGCTCAGAAGCCGACCAGGAGCGTCACGTAAGGAGGATGAATCAATACGCAATTTCGCGAGGCTGAGTGTTGGGAGTAGGTAGCGCTCCCAGGGTCAGAGGCTGAGGTCATGGCGCAGAAAAGAAAACCCTGGTGGAATTTTCTGGCAAGAGCCTGAGCTAGAGAGAGTGATATGAGACGGCAGAGATGGCACCCCCAGTGGACGGAGAGGAGGCGGAAGTAGCTTGCCTTCTCCCTTCCTCTATCTTCAGTCTCCCTCCAGGGCCGGGCCTTGTCCCGGCCGATAGGAATCAGCTGACATGGGGCGGGGGCTGGGCAGTCCCGGGAGCAAATGTACCTGCACTACGGACAGGGCAGGGCAGGGTCGAGGGTGAGACCTGCTGGCACACAGGTCAGCCTGGGGTGCTGCCGACGACATCATCTCCAAGAAGGGGGCTGAGAGTCACAGGGCGCATCTCCAGGGTCAAATCTGGAACGAGACTGGACTCCATCGTCTTGCTAAGTAAATAAAGGTAACAGGTCAGAATTAACTTATCATCTCCCCCAACAATAGAACACGATATAAAAGGTATTTGAATGCATCCTTTTTTAAAATGTTTATTTATTTTTGAGAGAGAGAGAGAGAGAGAGTGCGTGTGCATGCAAGTTGGGGAGGGACAGACAGAGAGGGACACAGGATCCGAGGCAGTCTCCACACCACTGGCACAGAGCCCGATGTGGGGCTCGAACTCAGGAACCATGAAATCATGACCTGAGCCAAACTCGGATACTCAACCGCCTGAGACACCCAAGCACTCCTGAATGCATTCTTAACACCTATAGAAATAATGTTTTATAGGAGGAAATGCCTAATTGTGAACCAAAGCCTAATTTTATAAAATGAAAACTTTTCAGGCTAGGTTTTTAAAAGATTATTTTTGGGGGGCACTGGGTGACTCAGTCGGTTAAGCAGCCGACTTTGCTCAGGTCATGATCTCACAGTCTGTGAGTTCGAGCCCCGCGTCGGGCTCTGTGCTGACAGCTCAGAGCCTGGAGCCTGCTTCGGATTCTGCGTCTCCCTCTCTCTCTGCCCTTCCCCTGCTCACACTCTGCATAACAGGGTGCATAGGATATGAAAGCCACTCTAAGGCACTGACCCTGGGAGGCGCGGCAAGCCGAGTGTCACTGAACCAGAACTAGCCGTTCTAGCGTCATCAGAAGAACCAAGCAGTAGAAGGCGGGAGGGACCGAGGGATGGTTTTGACCGCACAGCATGAGCCGGGAGGGGGCAGGGGGCTGCGGCTGCTCCTGCCGTTCCTGGCCACACCCACCCCTGGCCTCACGTTGCTGCTGCCGTCTACACCCTGGGATGTGATTCCCAGGGTGTAGCACCCAGCAGCCAGGGCGTCAGGCCGGTGGCTCCTACCTCAGTTCTCACCTGGACACCTCCTGCAAGAGGGTCTCACCGACAGCTCACACCCAGGACTCCAGCCGGAAGAAGGTTTCAGAAATGCAGCTTTTAGAGGCGCAGCCCCTTCAGGGAAGGGGGGCGGGGTACAAGGGCAGGAACGTTTGGCTGAGTGTTAATGGACAATTAGCACAACGCTAAACTTTCCTCCTACTTTGAAATTTACAGCTAAGACCGCTGTTAGCTTTCTGGAAAACTCTAGTCCCCTAATAAAAAGTATGCTTGAGAAGTAATTCTCCTCCCCCCTTGGAGGAGGACGCGGGGTCTGGAGCCATGATTTCCCTTCGCAGTCCTAAAGTTTCAGAAGGCTGGGTAAAAGTCGATAAGCTGAGGGGCGCCTGGGTGGCTCAGTCGGTTAAGCGTCCAACTCTTTTTTTCTTTAATGATTTTTATTTTCGAGAGAGAGAGAGAGGGAGAGAGAATGAGCAGGGGAGGGGCAGAGAGAGAGAGAGAGACACAGAATCTGAAGCAGGTTCCAGGCCCGGAGCTCTCAGTACAGAGCCTGACACAGGGCTCGAACTCACAGACCATGAGATCATGACCTGAGCGGAAGTCGGATGCCTACCAACTGAGCCACTCAGGCGCCCCGAAACGTCCAACTCTTGCTTTCAGCTCAGGTTATGGTCTCACGGTTCATGTGTTCAAGTCTCGCGTCAGGGCTCTGTGCTGACAGCTCGGAGACTGCTTGGGATTCTGTCTCCCTCTCTCTCTGTCCTTCCCCTGCTTCCTCTCTCTCTCTCTCAAAATAAATAAAAATAAACTTAGAAACAAAAGTCAATGCACTGAGGCTCACAGGGCTATGGAACTCACCGTGCTCCCTGATAACACAGATGTGTCGGAACTACCAACTTTGAAACAGCTTACCTGCGGCTTCCAGGTGGAGGAGAGGCTACATTCTCCAAATAGTTGCTTGGATGCTCCTTAATATGGAGCCGAAAGAGCTTTGCTCCCACAAGGCGTAAATTCCACTGCCTCAGCTTGTGGAAGCAACACAATGGAACTTGTAACAAGGAGGCAATGATACATGTTGCAACCTCAGCTGATGTCAGGAAGACATAAATGGTCGGAGCTTCCCTCCTGAAATTATTCTCTACAACCCAGTTATTCGAAATACACAAGAAATTCCTTGTACACAGCCCCGGGCTGCTTCTTTCTTGACTTTTTAATTTTTGACTTCAGAAACTAATACATGTATAGACTCCCATCCTACTTCAAAAGATAAAACATAAGAGACTCTCAAAGACTAAGAACAAACTCAGGGTGAAGGGAGTGAGGGAGGGGGGAGAGGGGGTGACGGGCATTAAAGAGGGCACATGTTGGGATGAACACTGGGTGTTATATGTAAACCAATTTGAAAATAAACTATTTTAAAATTAAAAAAAAAGTTTAATGCCAAGTAGTTTGTAGTACTCTTTCTGATTAAAAATATATATATGCCCTATGTGAAGATAATTTGCTGCCAAATTTTTTAGCAGAAAAAATTTAACCCATCTGCCTGACTAGCTGTCATAATGGCCATTGGGCAAAACGTGTCATCCAACAAAGCTTTCCACCATTTCTTTTGAGGAGAGGTACATTTACTTTATTTTATTTTTTAAAAATGTTTATTCATTTATCTTGAGAGAGAAAGAGAGAGAGCCAGCAGGGGAGGGGCAGAGAGAGGGGGATACAGAGAGAATCCCAAGCAGGCTCCACACTGTCAGCGCAGAACCTGACACGGGGCTCGATCTCATGAACTGCAAGATGATGACCTGAGCTGAAACCGAGAGTTGGATGCCTAACTGCCTGACCACCCAGGGGCCCCGAGGAGGTGTACAGTTAGACTGACATACTTTCTCTCTGTTCTGTCTACTCATTCAAAAGCTACTGATTCAGATTTGTCTGTGTAGGTGCTTCATGCCTGCTATTGTATATTTCTAAATAAATAGGACGATAATATCAATTTGGAAACACTGATTATTCAAGAATTTTCTCCCTGCTCCGTGTCACTGGCCGTGCTATCTGCTGGGACTGCGGGGTGGAGAGGCCCTTCTCTCCGGAAGGCATGTTCTACCAGGAGAGGCCTCGCGTGGACAGGAAGCCTCGGGGCGTCTCTTCACGTAACAGTTACGAAGCGTAGTATCTCCAGATACCTAGTAACACGAAGTGATGTGGTCCTGTGTTCACTGCGGGGACACGGACGCCTCGGTTACTCAGCTCCCATTCCATGAAAACAACAGCAACAATCACGTTCCTCACTTTCTATCCACGGAATTTCCTCCAGTGTCCATCTCGAATGAATTATGGTGGTTCGGGTTTTATAAGAGCTGAGTACCGTGCAAAGCATAAAACTAAAGCCCAGAGGACCAGCAGCCCACGGACTCAGCTAATGAATAATCTGCACACAGTTTTACTAAAAAAGTAGCTTAGCCTCATCCTTCCCTTGTAAGAAGGAGAAAAAAAAAAAAAAACGCAGTATAAGAAAGATTCACAGAGGGGCTGTTAACCTGCTCTCAAAGGAACTAAAAACAGAGTCAGCAACTGTGCTGGTCCGTAGACTGTAAATTACTTTAGAAAACAACCCCGAGCCACAGGGCCTTGTTTACGACAAGGCTCGCTGTTTTGCTCGGACCTCGTGCCCAGAGGGTTCTGTCCGTTGTGGTCTCTCGGGCGCCGGGGCGGACACAGCATCCACCAGCAGCACAG